>CM039627.1:11620542-12904292 GCA_022457165.1 Juglans mandshurica | reverse complement strand
TTCGACACCCTCGCAGATTTTGATGCAGATGAGGATGAAGAACCTAAGGATTCGGCTCTGCCGGAGAAGTGATTTAGGATCACTTGCTCGTGTATTGAGATTTATCTCCCACTTTTTGGCTAGGTATTTGGTTTGTATTATATTTATATTAGATAATTGTATAACTTTTTTTAAAAGCAATATATTTTGGATATCTATATTTAAATTTCTAGTACTTAGTTGGCTAACTTTTATTTAACCGCTACGACTTTGTTATGCACTTTTTGCATGTTGCACATACTTGAGCACATTTTGTTGGTATGCGCGGCCCATGTTTTCATCATCCCGAATTTAGAAACGAACCGTTTTATGACAATATTCAGCTGAATTCACAATATAACAAATCACTCTTTCATCCCTGTCAGAAGTCTGCTCAAAATATTCACAAGGCAACAAAGCCAAAATTAGTATCTCGTACAGAATAAACAATGCTCAAAGCAATCATGAAAATAAACATGGTCAGCTAATACCTTTATTTGTCCATCTATACCCGTGGCTGCTGCAACTATCCCCGTTCCACCCCTAGGCAGTCATGCAAAAAGTTTTGTTGCATATGCTTTGAGAATTCTTTGAAACACCTACAGGGGAAAGGGGCTCAACATTATTTCCTATAGAAACCACGCAATGCACCCTACACATGCACCCTCTTCTCACCCCTCACTCTATTCCTTGTCATACGTGGCAAAAACCGAATAACCAATTCAATATAAAAATGCACATCATTAACCTCATTGCGATAGAGTACATAACATAAAAGGATATAAGAAAATGGATTTCAAGAATGCACCTTGAACAAATTAAATAACGTCTGATTCTTTGTTAGAGCGCTGCATCTCTTTAAGCTCCTCTTGATTATAAGAAACAACTACAAAACATAATAAAGGTAGACTTAAAAAAATGCAAGAAAAAGGAAATTACAAACAGAACAGTCTTATATGTATGCACGCCAAACAAAGGGAATTATGTAATCTAATTCAATCGAGTCTACATATTCTCTTCAAAATTGCTTATTTTAACAATCCAAAATTCAATGAATCTTCCCATCCATTAACATGTCGACCATGAAGCCCTTTAATTGCAGTAATTGAACTACAGATAATTACCACAGATAATTGATCTAATGGTGGATAGACAATATCACATCAATACAACATAATAAAAATAAGATGAAAGAGTAGTACTGGTATATATTATATCTTGTATAAGTATTCAAGTGTCTGAATACATCATGAGAAGATACATCTAGAGGAACTATAGGGATGTTAAAATAATGTATTCAGTACAAGAAAATGGGTACGTAGTAGGTACATTTCGCTGCTATTGTCCGAATGGGTCCATTTGGCAAAGTTTGTAAAGAAATTGACATTTTAGAATAAGGTTACTTGGAACAAAGATTGTTACCCAAATATTTTGTACAATTTAAATCGAGATAAATATAATATGTAGATCATTATAATGTATTTAATATTGAAATTCATATTACTCATGAGTACTAATATATACTGCTGTGAGCTCGTACATATTCTCTATTCTTTTTGAATTTTTCAAAGTATTTCACTCATAAAATTATAAAAAATTCCTCCTCTAGTCGTGAGAAATTATGTGTGATGAGGCTTATACTCTTTTGGTCACTGTCAAATTTTTGGTCTTGTCATCTCTCACAGCTTGCAATATATTCTTCGACCTGTCCCAATCTTTATGTGAAAATTCCGAGCCCTCAACTGCTTGGACTTGCCATTTAACGATGAGAATTTCATGGTTGTGCAGCTCTTAGAGAGACAGCTTGAGCTGCAATCGAGTTAAGTTGAGTTGGTTTATTGTTGTGTTTTATTGCATATATTCATAAATAATTTTTTTTAACAAATTTGAATTTATTGTTCATGATCAATTGTTTAGTTGATTTATTATTTGTTAGACGAAATAAATGTCATTATTGAAATTAAATATATGTATATATTTTCCAATTTTTATTATTAACGAGTTACATTATTTAAATTAATTGGCCATTTCTGTAAAAATACACGTTGCATATCAGACTAGCTAGAAATACAATTAGACCTCAAAGAATTAAACTAAATTTTTGCTTTGTCCTTTAGAGAGAAAGGAAATAAATGAAGTCAAATGTATTCATCAATATTGGTCCTATTGATGAAAGTCATGCAAGCAAACTAAAAATTCATCATGGTAAGGACTCTCAGAATCCATCTCGTGGAACTGAGGAATTACAGACAGCATGCCATGCTTTGTAGAAAAATTAGATACATCATTAGGTAACACAATACATGAAGGTGTAGTGGTGCGAGTGGGCTGCAAATAATCTCTAAGAGTACGTGGTGCAGGTGCAGCCATGGCTTGTTCGGTTTCAGAATTGTCGCTTGTAGAAGAGACAAAAGCAGTATCTATCTAAAAGCTGTGTAAACTACTTTCAGTGCTCGATGCAACTCTACACAATCTATTTGAACTGTCTCTCATCAAAGACATAAAATGTAACACCCCGTATTTTTAGTGTATTTTTACTGAAGGAATTATTTTTATGGATTCAAAAATTTATTCTCTTATTTTAAAATTATTGGATTTTTAATTGAGTTATTTTTATGATTTTTAGTTTACGAAAATTATTTTTGAAGTGCTTTCTTTAAATTAATTATTGTTATGTGTTTAAATTTCTTCTCGAATTAAATTAACTTATTATTGAGTTTAATTATTTATTTTCATGTTAATCACTGTGTTTGAAATATTTTATTTCACTAGCTGTTTTAAAATCGTTTCCGTTGGATCATTTTCGTGACCCAAGTTATGAGGATTGGACCTCATTTCTTTCCCTACATTTTTTCTTTTCCTCTTTTCTTTTCCTTTTCTTATTCTTTTTCTTCTTCTCTTTTCTTTTTCTTTTTCTTCTTTTTTTTCCCTCCCTTCCCACGCGCGCACCCCTCTCTTCTCTCTGTCCGTGCATCGTCCCGTAGCCCCGCCGCCTCGCACCGCCATGCGCGACACCGCCCGGCCCACCTTCCTCTCTAGCCGCCGGCGACCTCACCCCACCAACCTCAATCCCTAACTCACTGGCATTCTCCCCCACGCACCACCCCAAGCAGCGGCCACCAATTGCTCTAGCGCCGCTGTCGCGCCACCTCCGGCCACCATCTCTTCACCACTTCATCCTCGACCTCCAAGCAACCCAATGGACCCAACCCCACCTCCGATCCATCACCGGTGAAGCACATCCAACTCCATTTTCGTTTTGGGTATTTTTGGCCTAAAAACACCTCTTGCGCCGCCACACACGGCCAACCACCACCACCACTAGCTTCACCGACCTCCCTAGGCCCTACTCTATCAATCTCGGGTCTTCGTTTGCACCCGTTGAAAAGTTGGTAATTGTGACCCACGACCACAATGTATTTTACACTGTGGTGTTGCTCAGACGTCGCCTTTTTCAACTTCGTGATCCTTCGCAAATTGCTATATTGCACTGTAAGTATTTCACCAAAGAACTTTCGTAATTTAAATGTATTTTTGCACTAATTCATTCCACTGTATTTGTTTGACATGCCGGACTGAGTCCGAGGAGTTCGGGGGTCGGATGGATTTGTGATTGGAGTTGTTTGGTTGGTTTGATTGGATTGGATATTGGTTATTGATGATTATGGATCAATGTTGGTACATGTGCATCTCATTATTTCATGCATGTTCATGTTTGTAAATGAAACTGAGTTTTCGTGTATTGCATTCATGTTCATGCATGATTTGGAAAATCATGATTTCATGTGTGAGAAATCATTTGAATATGTTGAAATGTTTGGATTGACTGGTTTGAGAAAAAGGGAAAGAGACTATAGGGATGGTGGTAAGCAGAGATGGTAGTAGAGTCCCGCCTGCGATTCCCGCCTACGGTGCATGCAGTAGGGATGGTGGTAAGCAGGGACGGCGGTAGAGTCCCGCCTGTGATTCCCGCCTACAGTGCTCTGTTATGTATCCATTGTGTGAAAAGGAACTGTAGGGATGGTGGTAAGCAGGGATGCTGGTAGAGTCCCGTATGTGATTCCCGCCTACGGCGCACGCGGTAGGGATAGTGGTAAGCAGGGATGGTGGTTGTGTCCCGCCTGAGATTCCCGCCTACGGTGCACACGGTAGGGATGGTGGTAAGCAGGGATGGTGGTATAGTCCCGCCTGTGAGTCCCGCCTACAGTGTCCGATAAATGGTTGGGTTTTGTGTAAAACATTGTCTGGGAAAATGTTTTACGGATAATTGGGCCAAATGAGAATTTGGCGTGTGTTGGAAATAATCATTTTCGGGGAAAATGATGTTTTGAGAAAAATACATATTTCTTCATATGCATGCATGTTGGTTGCATTAATGCATTTTTATTACATGGTTATTTGGGTTGTACTTACCTGCGGTACCATTTTGTGGTAACGCAGATTTTGATGCAGATGAGGGCGAGCCTGAGGAGACGGCTCCGCCCGAGGAGTGATCTGGGATCACTCGCTTATTTATTTGATTTTTACTGTATTTTATTTTAATTTTGGATGACTGTATAAGTACTTTTAAACCTTACTGATGTTTAGATTGTATTTAAATTATGGTACTTAGCTGACTAATTCGCTACGTTATTTTTTTGTACACCGTTGCATGTACACACACTAGCACTTCGTTGGGATGCGTGACTGTGCTGTCACCATCCTGGCATCTCGATCCCCGTGTTTTTATATAAGGGGGTTTGGGGGCGCCACATAAAACATCAGTCTAAATAGCAAAAAGAAGATTCAAGCGACTAAGTAGTAGATGAATTTTTAATTTTTTTAATAAGCAGGACAACGAATAAAAAATGAAAATAAAAATCGTGAGTTTAAATTTACGCCAAGCAACTATTCACCGGCAATGGCGCCAAAGACTTGACTCACTGAAAAATTATTAGCACAAAAGCTATCCCAAGTGCAAGAGAGGGTCGCGTAATAATTATGATTAAATTCCTAAATCGTCTCCTCAGGAAAAGTGCTTAAAAATCAAACTCATATGAAATAGTGAAAATATTTACAAAGAGAAAATAAAAAATAAAAGAGGTGATATATACAATGAATGGAGGAGTGCAATGAAAATGAAAAGTTATTGGTCGTGAACCAGATTCATGTTTGTTGGATTTGAGTGCAGTGATGAAAAGTAAGGAATTAAAATGCAAGAAAGTAAATTAAAATTGCTGAAATTAATAGTCTGAAATTTAAAGGAGCGAGAAAAATAAATGACATTAATTTAAATAGCAAGAATTAAAGGTGCAAGAAAATAAATGACATTAATTTAAAAGTGGAATTAAAAGTGCGAGAAAATAAATGTCAGTAATTTAAAGAGACAGAAATTAAAGGTGCAAGGAAAATAAAAGATATAAACTGAAATTAAATAAAAATAGAAATTGTAAGGAATAAATTTGATGTTTGGAAATGAAGACCGCGTTCTCCAATCTAAAAATCTGAACTTCCAGATAAAATGATTTCTCAAATAAAATAAATGCTCTAAATAAAATGAATCCTAAAATAAATTGAACTCTCAATTAAATTGAACTTTCAAATAAAATACACACTCAAATTGAAATTGAACTCTAAATAAAATAATCACTCAAAGAAATTATTCCCTAGAGAAACTCAAAGAAACTGAAATAACAGAGCGACTGAAAAACTGGCTTCTAACACTAAACTGTTTGGGGGCAAAGACAAGTTCAAGAATTCTCATATCAACTTATCATTACAACTTTTTCAAATTTTTATATAAAATATAATAAATAATTTAACTTTTTCAAATCTCAATTCAACTTTTTCAAATCCTAAGATAATAATAATATTAAAAAATAATATTTTAAATTTTCAAGTCTCAATTAAACTTTTTCAAATCTCAAAACCAAAAACTAATTGCCCCAACTTCGTCTGTGTCCTCTCTTTTATACTGAAAATTTTTTATCGCGTAGTTCCTTTTCGCCTCTCCCTTTTCCTCGTGTGGATCCATTCCACCGAAAGCAATTTTGTTGTTTTATTTCATGCCCCTGTTTAACTCTCGTGAAAGCCAACCAAACCGAAACCACATCAACTTGGCGTTTCTTTAAGCATCAACTTGGCGTCGTAGCGAGAATCACATGTTTTATGGACGAAGCTGGGTACGTAGAGAGTGTTTACGTAGGGAGATAAACTGAGGGCTAATTGTTTTGGCAATAGTGGCGAGCCCGAGAGGAGTTTCCGCTTCGTGCATGCAACGTGGGGCTATGGACGATGGAGCTCATGGACAACTGTATTACATACTGTGCCTGAACAAGCTGCAACAAGTCGTTCTACGATAGCTACAAGTCGTTCTGGAAAAGGATAAACTCTCTTTTATTTATGTTTACATGTATTTTGTCTTTTTCATCTCCTTCATTTCTGTTTATATGTATTTTGTCTTATTCACTTTTCATTTTATTTGCTGATTCTATTTTAGGTATATGGTTCTGTTAGGTTGTTAGGGCAAAGTGTTTATATGAGGATTTCATTGTATCGTGCATTTCCATTCAGTACATAATATTTTCAAGACCTCTGTGCCTTAGCTCTCTACTATCTAGCATTTCCTCCCTCTATTTTATTCTTTCTTACATGGCAGTAGAGCCATAAAGCAAACCTTCATGTAGGACTCTATGGAAAGTTATGGAGATTCATCCTCTACCCACACTGAAAACGCCTCTGTTCATTCACATCCTGCTACAAACACCTATCGTGCCATCAATATGACCCAATATTTGAACCTGAGTGATCTAGGTAACCCTTTCGGCTAGATAACAGTGACAATCCTGTCGTGGTTCTAGTCACCGACTTACACACCATAGATAATTACGCTACTTGCTCGCAAGCTATGCGACCTGCCCTTCGTGCTAAGAACAAGTTAGGGTTCATTACTGGCACCATCCACCAACCAATTAACCCTGCAGATCCTTTACTTGAGTTCTAGGAGCGCTGCAATGACATGGTAGTTTCGTGGATCCAAAACTCGATCAGTCCCTTCATCAAGTCCAGTGTTGTGTTTGTGGATGATGCGCGTGACATTTGGCTTGACCTTCAAGACCGATTCTCCCAACAGAATGGCCCTCGGATCTTTCAACTTAAGAAATGCGTTGCCAGTTCTCCAAGACACTGATTCCGTAAGTGTCTATTATGGTAAACTCAAAACTCTTTGGGATGAGGTTTTAATTTATGATCCAATTCTTGTTTGCAATTGTGGCACCATGAAAACCCTTTTGGACAGATACCAATGTGACTGTGTTTTCCAATTTCTTATGGGACTACACCATATCTACTCAAATGTCCGTGACCAAATCATGCTCTTAGACCCTTTGCCATCAGTTACCACAAGCTCAATGGAATCACAGAAGTTAATTGATTGAAGCCTAAGTAGAGAGCTCTTAGCGATGTCATATTATCTATGCATCTAGGAATGTGTCCAGATAGATCATTACCAACTAAAAATAATTCAAACAATCTCCTTAGATAACATAGTTCGGTTGGTGTGGTTCCCTTTAGTCTATTACCATCAAGGCCCAAACTTTGAAGCATGCGCAAACTTCCTATTGTGGTTGGAACAAGTCCTCTCAATTTACTGCTTGATAAGGTCAACGTAGTCAAACCACTTAAATTTTCGATCTCTGTAGGAATTCTACCCTTAAGTTTGCAATCATATAGGTAAAGTGTTTGAAGAGAAAGGGAGAGGTTTCTAATGGACTTGGGAAGGAAGCCATTTAAGTGATTTTTGCTCAAAGCTAAATAAACAAGATTTATACAAATGGAAAAATAGGTGAAAATACTCAATTCTAGAGATTCAATTGTCAAATCATCGAATCCTAGGCCGAGCACCTAGAGGGATCTTAAATTTCCACGCGGTACAAGATGTCAACGAAGTAAATTAAACGTCATGGCCGTGGGCACAAATTTCATGGGGCACGATATAGAAGATTTGCATGCTAACAACAACAAATTAACAGGAGAGGCGTCGGCTGAATTTTTCCTTGCTCATGCTTGTAAGTCATTTATTTCCTTTCACCATTAATTCCTGCCATCTAAATTAATGTCATTTATTTTTCTTGCTCCTTTAAATTTCAGTCTATTAATTTCAGCAATTTTAATTTACTTTCTTACATTTTAATTCCTTACTTTTCATTGCTACACTCAAATCCAACAAACATGAATCTGGTTCACGACCAGTAAATTTTCATCTTCATTGCACTCCTCCATTCATTGTACCTGTCACCTCTTTTATTTTTTATTTTCTCTTTGTAAATATTTTCACCATTTCACACGAGTTTTATTTTTAAGCACTTTTCCTGAGGAGACGATTTAGTAATTTATTCCTAATTATTACGCGACACTCTCCTGCACTTGGGATAGCATTTGTGCTGCTCATTTTTTAATGAGTCATTTTTTTGCGCCATTGTTGGAGAATAGTTGCTTGGCGTAAATTTAAACTCGTGATTTTTATTTTCATGTTTTTATTCGATGCTCTACTTAGTATAAAAAAAAAAAAAAAAACTTTTTCACCTACTACTTAGTCGCTTGAATCTTCTATTTGCTATTTGGATTGTTGTTTCATGTCTTGGGTGAGAGATAGTTCAAATAGATTGTGTAGAGTTGCATCGAGCACTGAAAGTAGTTTACACAGCTTTGAGATAGATACCCCTCTATCTCTTCTACAAGCGATAGCTCTGAAATTGAACAAGCCATGGCTACACCTGCACCACGCACTCTTAGAGATTATTTGCAGTCCACTCGCACCACTACACCTTCATGCATTGTGTTACCTACTGATGTACCTAATTTTTCTATAAAACATGGCATGATGTCTGTAATACTTCAGTTACACGGGATGGATTCTGAGAGTTCTTACCAACATCTAATAGATTTTGAGTTGGTTTGCACAACTTTCATCAATAGGATCAATACTGATGATCCTAACGAAACTTTCTAGAACAGCTAGGAAAGATTTAAGGATTTGATGAACATCTGCCCACACCATGGTTTTGAATCATGGAGGCTGGAAAATTATTTTTACACCGGTCTCACTCCAAAATGCAAGCAATTTGTCCGAACCATGTGCAATGGAGAATTCTTTAGCTAGAAACCTAATGAAGCACTATCATTTTTTTACTATCTTGCCGAGAGTGCCCAACAATGGAACATTCGAACTGATCGAGTTTCATTGACCACACAGCCACTAAGGGCTATTACTGGTGGAGGCAGTATGAGCTAAAGGAGGACACTGATGCTTAAGCCCGAATAGCTGCATTAACTAGAAGATTGGAGGTCATAGAAATGGAAAAAGTAAAGGTCGTGAAAGCCATAATGGTGTGCTCTTTATGCACTGATTCAAACCACAAGACCCAGGATTACCCAATCATGCCAATATTTCAGGAGAATGGGTCTAAATAGATGCAATCAGCTAACTAGGTCAACAGAGCACAAAATCAACCTTTCTCAAATACATATAATTATGGGTGGAGGAATCACTCAAATTTCTCATGGAGGAATGATCAGCTTGGCCGGCCTCCACCATCTTCTTAGCAGCCATTTCATTACGCAGTTCCTCAGCTCCAACAACAACCCTATCAAACTCCTCGGAGCTATCCTTTTGCAACTCCTATTGGATTTCAGCCTCATGCAACTGCACAGAGTTCTCGGGTTCAATCATCTGTGAAGAAGTGTGGCGCCCCCAACCCCCATGGAAGGAAACATAGGAATCGAGACGCCGGGATGATAACAACACGATCATGCATCCCAATGAAAGTGCCAAGTGTGTGTACATGCAACAATGTACAAAAACAACACAGCGGATTAGTCAACTAAGTACCAGAATTTAAATACAATCTAAACATCAGTAAAGGTTTAAAAAGTAGTTATACAGTCATCCAAAATTAAAATACAATACTTTAAAATAAAAAAACTAAGCAAGTCATCCCAAATCACTCCTCAGGCAGAGCCGTCTCCTCAAGCTCGCCCTCATCCTCCTCATCTGCATCAAAATCTGCGTTATCATAAAATGGTTCCGCAGGTAAGTATAACCCAAATAACCACGTAATGAAAATGCATTAATGCAACCAACATGCATGCATATGATGAAATATGCATTTTCCTCAAAACATCATTTTCCCCGGAAAGGATTATTTTCCAACACACGCCAAAATCTCATTTGGCCCAAAATATCCGTAAAACATTTTCCCAGAAAATAATTTACACAAAATCCAACACACTATTTTCCCAGAAAATAGCCAATTAATTCATTATTACCATATGCACCATGAACTCCCCTAGGGACCATCCGCACGTCCTGGCTTCGTAGCGATGCCCAATTTCGCGCCCAGTGCGTTCATGGCCAAGCACCCACTACGCAACAAGCGATACCCAGTTTCGCGCCCAGTGCGTTCATGGCCAGACATCCTCTAGTCCCCGCCAGCAAAAGGACCACGGAGTCGGCACGAGACCATCTCGTCCGATCCCATTGTCGCCCAGCGACAATCCAGGGGACGTTACTCAGTATATTCTACTCCTGAGTAACCAGAGGAGCTCCACCGAGATAATGCCCATCTCGGTTTGGGGTCGTGATACACACGCACCCAAAATCCATTCTCACATGAAAACCTAGTTTTCATAAACACATGAACATGAATGCAATACACGAAAACCCAGTTTCCCTTACAAACATGATCATGCGTGTAAAATGTAATGTACATGAACACAATATCCAGACCAACAATTACCAACCCAATCAATCACACAAACAACTCCAATCACCAATTCATCCGACCCCCGTACTCCTCGGACTCAGTCCGGCATGTTCAACCAAATATAGTGAAATGAGTTAGTGCAAAAATACATTTAAATCACGAAACATCTTTGGAGAAATACTTACAGTGCTATATAGCCATTTCCGAAGGATCACGAAGATGCAAGAAGTGACGTCTGAGCAACGTAACAGTGCAAAATGCATTGTGGCCGTGGGTCTCAAATACCCACTTTTCAACGGAGACAAACGAAGACCCAAGAATGATAGGGTAGGGCCTAGGGATGTCGGTAAAGCTAGTGGTGGTGGTGGTTGGCCGTGGGTGCCGGCACAATAGGCGGTTGAAGTGCAAAAACACCCAAAACGGAAATAGAGTTGGAAGTGCTTCCCT
Organism: Juglans mandshurica; assembly: GCA_022457165.1. Taxonomy (NCBI): domain Eukaryota; kingdom Viridiplantae; phylum Streptophyta; class Magnoliopsida; order Fagales; family Juglandaceae; genus Juglans; species Juglans mandshurica. Next base: position 12,893,085 of record CM039627.1, on the reverse strand, counting down.
GGTGACGGATCGGAGCTGGGGTTGGGTCCATTGGGTTGCTAGGAGGTGGAGGATGATGTGGTGAGAAGATGGTGGCCAATGGTGGTGCGACGGTGGCGCAGCGGCGCAAGGAGTGCCGCGGCTTGGAGAAGCTCGTGGTGGCTAACGGCGGCGGGAGGAGGGCTGGAAATGGAGGAGTAGGGTCGCCGGCCGATGGGGGAGCTGATGGGAGGGGCAGTGAGGTGCACGGCGGTGCGCGACAGTGGTTGGGTGGAGAGAAAGGAAACGCACGGGAGAGAGGGAGGGGCAACGTCGCGCGGGAAGAGAGGAAAAAGAAGAAAAAGAAAGAAAAAGAGAAAGAAGAAAAGAAAAAAAAGAGAGGAAAGAGAAAATGTAGAAAAAGAAATGAGGTTCAATCCTCACATCTTGGGTCATAAAAATGATCCAATAGAAACGATTTTAAAACAACAAGTCAAATAAAATAATTTAAACGTAATGATAAAATGAAAATAAAATAATTAAATCCAACAGTAAATTAATTTAGAATAAAGAGAAATCTAAACGCATAATAATAATTAATAATAAGAAAACACTTCAAAATATAATTTTCACAAAATTAAAAATCATAAAATAAATCCACTAAAAATCCAACAATTTTAAAATAAGAGAATAAATTTTTGAATAAATAAAAATAATCCTTCAGTAAAAATACACTAAAATACAGGGTGTTACAAGAAGTCTCTAGACGACAGTATGACACAGATGGCCAATACGTTTCAGCAATTCAAGCAGATCCAGGCTACCATAAATAATCAAAACACTCAGACCATAAATGAATTGTAAGGCACCATAAATAAGATGAATACAACACTAAGCACTCTGGAGAAAGGGAAGTTTTTGGCATAGCCTCAACCTAGCCTCAAGTGTACCGGTAACAACTACAATAGGTACATAATGTCTCAGGAGAAGTTATTGAGACAACAAAGGTCATTCTTACTTTGAGAAGTGGAAAGGAAGTCGCCCAATAGGAAGTAACCATGGATAGACAGGAAGCTACCCCTACACCTGAAGATATAACGGAGCCTGAAGAAGCTGAAGAAGAACCAGAGCTGGTGAGACTGGAGTCGAAGAAGCCTGAAATTGTAAAGGATGAAACAAGTAGAGGGTACCAACCTGTGGTTCCCTATCCTTAGAGATTGGCATCTGGCTAAAAGAATGAATACCACACTGAGATCCATGAAATCTTCAAGCAAGTGAAGATTAATATTCCACTATTGGAAGCCATACAACAAGTTCCTTCATATGCAAAATTTTTGAAGTTTGGCTGCACGGTGAAGAGGAAGCTGAATGTAAAAAAGAAAGCTTTCCTAACAGAGCAAGAGACTCCTCAGAAGTTTGGCGATCTTGGCTCTCCCAAGATTTCCATTATGATCGGTGAGTCACACATTGAGAGAGCTATATTTGATTTAAGGAGTAGTGTGAACTTACTATCGTTTTCACTATTTGAGCAGCTAGGACTGGGGGAGCTAAAAAAGACCTCCATCATGCTACAGTTGGCTGATAGATCAGTCAAGATGCAAAGGGGTATTGTTGAAGATGTGCTGGCCCAGGTAGACAAATTTTACTGCCTAGTGGATTTTGTAATACTTGATATGCCGCAACCTACCTCCACTATTTACCATGCACCTGTCATCCTTGGACACCCATTTCTTGCTACCTCCAATGGATTGATCAATTGTTGAAGTGGAGTATTAAAGCTCACATTCAGAAAATATAACATTGGAAATGAATGTGTTCAACGCCTGCAAGATGCCTAGTGGATGCGATAATTCAGACGCATACGCAGTTGATGTGGTATATGATTTTGATATTTCAGAGTTGTTATCAACATTTGATTATGATAGTGTATTTGAGGATGACTCACAAGAGCAATTTGAGACTCTTGTTGAGACAATTCCTTCGTCATTAGAGTTAACAAATTCAGAGGAGCAGTTGGCAGAAACAGATAGGTCTCCTCAGTTAACATATATGAGTTACATGAGCAGTTGGCGTAGACCAGCCATTGAAGCTCTTGATTTACCAGAAGTTATGAAATCATCAGGAGAAGAAGTTCCCACATTGGTGTTGAAGCCACTACCCAAGGACTTGAAGTATATTTTTCTGGGCCCAGTTGAGGGCACGTTTCTGTAGTCATGACTACATCGAGGAGCAATAGGTTGGACTATCGCTTCAAAGCAGGAAGCCAAATTATTGGCAGTGCTGAGACAACATCGAGGAGCAATAGGTTGGACTATCGCAGACATCAAGGGCATTGATCCTTCAATATGCACCCACAACATTTTTCTAGAAGAAGATGCAAGACTAACTCGTGATGTACAACGGAGGTTGAATCCCACCATGAAGGAGGTGGTGAAGCAAGAGGTGCTGAAATTGTTAGCTGTAACGCCCCGTTCCCAGGGGTCCGGAGAGTTAGCTCTTAATACTTAAAATTAACTTAAATAACACAACTATAAACTCCAGAAAAATCCCATAAAATATTAATACACTTAATCAAACAAAAAATCTAAGTTTCTCAATGGCGACAATAAAGAAATCCCCAATACATAAATTAGAAATTCTCCAAAAACTCGAACACATCCTCAACTCATCAAATCAAATACCCGAAAAATAAATCAGCTTACTAACTACGACTCTCAAATAAGCATTTGTACCCTCAGGCACTTATTTCACTACGATCATCACACCTTGCTAAACTTTCTACTCTTGTTCTCCAGCTGAATCATCAAAATTATCTGAAAAATATATGGAGATAAGGGGTGAGTTATCAACAACTCAGTAAGCAGAGGACATATACTAGTGTGTAAACATGAGCATTTACAGAAATCAGAATGCAGAACAAAATATTTCATTTCAGAATGCAGAATCAGAATAATGTTTCAAAATGCAGCGTCAGAACATGTTATCAAAAATGTCAGAGCGATAGTTCGAAAATATTCATAATCAAAAATCCCTTTGGCATAGCATAAACTGAAACATCATATCTTATCTTATCAAATCAGAACAAATACCATGTTTAACCCCCGTGGTAGGGTTGTGCAAACCCCGGTAGCTAACCGAGCAGAAACAGAATGTGAATCTTCCCCTTATTCATTCTCGGAGCCCCGAGTGTGCACATAGGAAAGTCCACGCAGAAAACCACTTTGTTTCCAAAGTGGGTGCACCAGAAACAGAAAAGTTGGTACCAACCCGAACAGAGGCCACAGTTTTATACCCGAGGTGAGGTCAGAATGGAACAAAAACAGAACAGAATGTTATGCCAAAGGTTTTCAAAAATCACATCAGATCATATCAGAGTACAGAAATCTTCAGAACAGAACAAAAATCATAGCACAACATAATTTATGCACAAATTTCATATTCGCTCTATTTTTCAAAGTTCAGAAACAGAATGTCAGAAATAAGCTCATGTCTACACCAGTCATGACAGAAAATAATTTATTTTTAAACAGAATCTCATGAGTAATGCAGAACAAATAACTGAGACAGTTCAAATTTCTTTTCAACATCAAATATGTATATTTTCCAAAAATAACCTCAGCTCATTTTATTTTAAATGCAAAGTCTAGCATAGGAACCCCGCTTATCTGAACTTCTTAGCTTTTTCGAAATTCCTCAAAAACGTCAGACAATAATTAATCGTCACCTATAAAATAATCACATAATTCTCATAAATTTCCAATTAATCAAGTATTTCGATATTTAATCCTAAGCTTATAAAATAATTTATTTAATACCTCAAAACCTAAAACTACCAATCATCACTTTCTAAAATCGTCAATGCTAATTTAATACTATGACTAAAACATTTAAAAGTTAGACCTATTTACTAATGAAAACAACTTATGAAACTAAATACTAAGTAATATAATTATCCCAAAATATTTTAAAATAAACCATAACTATTATTAAAAAGACTAAAATATATCTAAAATGTAGAAATAACAATACACTAATATTGTTTACTCTAAAAATAAACATTTACTTAATAACATGATAAAATACTTAAACGATTTAAGGTAAGTGCAAGTAAAAATTTCGTTAATTAATAACAAACAAAAAACTTTAATCGTAATCGAAAAGTTTAAAATAAAAATTCACAATTACTAAAATAATTTGCTACCAAAGCACACTTTGAAAATCCTATTATTGTATGTATACTTTTCTTCTACCACCCGTATAAACCACGTAAAAACAGACCAAAATATATCAACTTGAACACATTCTAAACTAAGGGTAAATCTGTAATTCATTTTCAAATACCATGCAAAAAAAATAAGTCACGTAAACTGCAAAAGCATCCACGCAGACTCGGTGCAAAAACCGCAAGAACAGGGACGCGAGGCACTCACCGCCAAGGGAGGAGCTGCGCGCGACACGGCAAAGAAGGTCACGGTGGTGAGGCACTGAGAGAGAGAGAGAGGGAGAGAGAGAGATGAGATGAGTGAGAGACCTCACGCAGAAAGAGAACGGGGCGGAGAGAGAGCTCGGCGTGAAAGGGGACAAAAACTCACCGTGGGGCAGCGAGGCCTGCGACGGTCTGGGGTGGCTATCGTCGGTGGCACGGTGAGGCGTGGCTGAGGTGCTGGATTACGGGTTCCCTTTGCGCCGCGGAGGAGACGCCCGAAACTGCCGTGCTCGAGGGAGCAACCAATGCTCTGTTTTTCAGACTCAAAACAGAGGAGTTTTGACTCACTCTGTAGATGGTTGTTTCTCAGCACTCTGGTGGTGGTGCAGGTCGAGTACGGTGGAGAAGCTGGGCTCCAGTGATGGCCAAGAGGAGGTGATGCACGGCGAGGTGGAGTTGTGATCCGTGGAGATGCAAAGCATGCACGGTTGCCTTGATTTCGTTTGGGAGGGCAGCGTGAATTTTGGTCGATGCACGGTGAAGATGGGTTAGCTGATCTGAGGCTCACGAGTGGTGCACTTGTGGCGGTAAAAGGGACGACGGAGGGCTGGCTTATGTGGGGTGACTCTCGGTATGGGAGTGCAAGCAACCGAGGGAGTGGAGGCTGAGGAGGAAGAAGAAGAAAAAAAATATATATATACTGGGCTAAGGTTTTGCGTAGGAGGGCAGCGACGGAAGCATCTTTGAATACGGAGGAACAAGAAAAATAAAACCCTAGAGAAGTAGACGCGTGAGCGGATGGAGATGAACGTGTGTGAGCATGCATGACGTGAACGAAAAGAGAAAAAAAATAAACTTACGGGAAAAGAGATAATGTAAGACCCAGCCCATTTTCAGGCCCAGGCCCGTGGAACACCTCCCGTTTTCGACGTCGCTTAGAATCCCGTCCACTTTCTCGTTTCATGCATGCCGTTCAGCCTCTTCCCCCTAGGTTTTTCTTCTCTTTACCTCTTATAGCTTACTATATTTATTTGTGTGTTATCCTTTTGACCTAGTTTCAGTACCACTACATTATCTTCATGCTTGCAGCCGCTCAACTGCTTGTGCCTCTACCACTCACCGTGAACCTCAACCAGCCCGTAACACGCTCACGCCTACCAGCACTCCCCCGTGAGCTTCAAGCTAGTGATCTGCCACCGTCTAGCTGAGACGCGTTCCGTAGCCACACCAAGCAAAACCATGCCGGTTTCTAGGTCGTTCGGAGTCCATCACACCAGCCACACGCCGCCTCGGTCTCACGGTGCTGAAGCTCCGAAATACTCTGTTTTTATTGTCAAAAACAGAGCTTTGTCCAAGCCGCGGTGAGCACCCTCCATCGTGAACTCCTCCGTGCCGTGCCTCCACAGAAACCACCGGCGAGGTCATTCCTCCACCCAGGTCTGCCCCACGCTGCCTCCCCACGGTGAGCTCGCACCACTCACAGTGGTGATCTTTGCTTTCGGTCTCTCCCTCGTTCCCTCACCGTGTCTCTCTCTCTCATTTTCCTTCTCTTGCTCCACAGCTAGGAGCCGCTCTCGTCCACCGTAGCCAGCCCCAACTCCACGCCGCCATGTTTATCCCCACCCTCCGTAAGTGCTTCCGCCGCACCGTGTGAAGTGAGTTTTCTTTTTCTCGTGTACTTACATATATATATGCATGAATGTATACGTAAATTTAATTGTTTTCTTCTGGTGTAAATATATATATATATTTATATATGTACACACATATATATATATATACGGATTTTCTGGTGTAAATATATGTAGGTATATATATATATATGCGGATGTATATGTAAAATCATATTAAAGTAATAGTAGGAAATAATATCGTTTTGTTTTATTTTATTTTATTTTATTTTCTGTTATCTTATAGTGCGCCTCCAAAGTTAGTGTTGGGGTGTTAGCTTAATTAAGTTATGTTAAGTATTTCGGATTTGAAATCATGAGTATAATATGTGGATTGTAAAGGGTGTTTTATTTAGGCACAGATGCATGATTTTATTTCGTTAAATGGATATATTTTTGGGGCTTATATTTTATTGGAATGGTTAATAAGTAGACTGACAAGTAACATTTAAAAAGAATATTTTAACGTATCCTTTTAAAAGAATATCTTTGAATTATTATTATTATTTAAATAAATTATGAATTACTAGGGATAATGAATTTATTATAGTTATGTTACTTTGTATTGTAGATTATAGTAAGATCTCTTTCTAAAATAAGTTAGAATTAAATGTTTAGTCGAAATCGGATATTGATGAGTTTAGAAAGTGATGTTGGTATGTTGAGAATAAAGAGAATTTTGAGTTTGAGGAATTAAAAATGGACTATTTTATAAGTTGTAGGCTTGAATATCAAATACGAGATTGATTGGAGACTTATGGAAATTTACGTGATTATCTTATAGGTGACGAATAATTTTGGTTCGGCATTATTAAGGAAATTTTTGAAAAGCTGAAAAGTCCAGGTAAGCGGGGTTCCTATGCTGGACTTGCATAAAAAGAAATGAACTGAGGTTGGTTTGTAAAAAAATGTACATGTTGTTTTAAAAAGAAAAAGTGAAAAACAACCTCAGTATGTGTTTTTGCATTCCCTCATGAGATACATAAGAAAGAGAAAATAAATGTTTTTGACATGAAATGTGTAGACATGAGCAATATTTGACATGTTTCTAAAATATGCAAAAGAGCGAATATGATATCATTGAAATTTTTATGCATGTGATATGAAATGATATGGATCTGTTTTTTATCAAATATAAATGATATGAATATGTTTCGCACGTGTTTTGATATGATATGGATATGATAAAACTTTGGCATACTTATCTGTTCTGAATATGGTTCTGATATGATGATACTGTTCACGTGATATGGTTGGTACCACCATGATATGATATGAGTGCACCCACTTTGGAAACAAAGTGGTCTTTTTACGTGTTCTTTCCTGTGTGCACACTCGGGGCTCCGAGATTGAAAAATGGGAAGTTCACCACATGATACTGCCTGGTTTGGCCACCGGGGATAGCACAACCCTACCACGGGGGTTAAACATGGTATATGATATGACATGATAAGATGGAGATGTTCAGTTATGTTATGCCAAAGTGTTTTTGAATATGAAATGGATCCTCAAATATGAATTGTTGACTTGAGTATGAAATGTTTGAAAAGTCGCTCTGATTTTCTGATAACACGTTTTCTGAAATCTGCATATAAAAATAAAATGTTTTGTTTCTGCATATTGACCTTTCTGAAAAGGCTCATGTTTACATGCTAGTATATGTTCTCTGCTTACTGAGTTGTTGATAACTCACCCCCTTATCTTCATATATTTTCAGATGATATTGATTTCCCAGCTGGGGGTCAGGAATAGAATTGAAGCTGGCTAGATATGGATGGAAGGATTGGGTACTTTAGAGTACCACTATTAGTAGATGGATTTAACTTGAGCATTTGAAGTACTTCACGTTGTTTGGACCTATTGACACCTAAAGATGTATTGTTATATTTTGAGGTTATTGGGAGATTGTGGACCCCTTTTGGTTTATGTTTTGTAATGATAACTTATGAAGTTTTATTATGGTTATTTGGAAGAATATGAATTGTGTGCTAAACATGAAGTCCTTGGAGTTTTAAGTGCTTGGAGAGACAGGTTTGTTAGTGACATGAGTTAACTCTCCGGACCCTCGGGTACGGGGCGTTACAGATAAGGACCGGAAAAGAAGGAAAATAAAAAAAGAAACATGCGGGAAAACATAAACGTGTGAAGAAAATAAAATAAAATAAAATCACTACTCCAGTTTGTAAAATAAAAACTTAAAATACCAAGCTCCAATAAATAAATAAAAAAAATAATCTAAAGTCCAACTATACAAATTTTGGGTCCGTGTGTTACATTAGCTATGGGCATTATCTATCCTATCTCTCACAGCAAGTGGGTAAGTCCGACACAGGTAGTCCAAAAAAAATCTGGTTTAACTGTTATTGAAAATGCTAACTGTCGTTGCCATGTCATTTTCTCAGTTGCTAAACAGAAATTGTTCTTCTTGTTTTCTTCTTTTGTTTTATTTCGTCATATATGATAATTTGAAAGTTGTTACAAAAAAAAAAACAATGTACTACATGAGTTTGTTTTCTGGGTCAATTTGTTCATCTCTGTTTTTGCCAGTTTCAATTCGTCTAATGAATCTACTTAACATGGAAAGGGAAATTTTTGTAAGCCATCTCTACCAAAAAAAGGGGGTTTAATTTTTGGGAATTTTTGTTTCAAGCTTAATTTAAACCCCTAATGCCTCAACGTTGAAATATGGGTTGGAATTAAGCACTTCTGCTCTAATACTATATTAAAGTATCACTTGTACCAAAAACTTCAACCCATGGAAAGCGATTATTCAAACTCCTTATATTATAGACACAACATAATGTTCTGCAGATAATGCCACTCTCAGAACCGAGTGGATATGTTAATAAAATTTGTCTCTTCTTGTTGTCTCTCTCTTTTTTTTTTCATTATTATATATTCTGGTTCCAGCTTACGTATTTGCTCAAGTTGGATCAACAATGGCAAGCGGAACCCTACGGCTCATATTCAATGGGCACCAGAACTTTTTCGCAGGAACATTGCCGTCGGGGTCTGAAGTGCAATCTTTTGTGCTGGAATTCATAATCACATTCTACCTCATGTTTGTAATATCTGGTGTTGCCACCGACAACAGAGCTGTTAGTTCCTCACCTTTTACATTGGTCTCATATTTCCAATAAAAGTAACCAAACTGTTAGTGTGATGAGATGATTAGTTTTCTTTCTAACTCTTTGACCTATTACATCCACAATCTTTCCATATCAACTATAACGTGTTTGAGATATAATGCTAAAATAATTTTTAAGGCTATCCCTTTTGAAAATTACGTATGAATTCTTAAAACCATTTAATTTAATATATTTTTGGTCTCTACTGATCGGAGAGCTTGCTAGCCTTGCTGTTGGCTCCACGGTCTTACTCGACGTGATGTTTGCAGGGTAATAAATTAATCTGATCTAATTTGTTAATATATTTCATGAAAAGTATGTGTTCACATTAACACTTAATTTTTGGACGCTGTTTCCATATCGGGTATGATTATGATGAGTGATCGTCTTCGACAGGCCGATATCGGGTGCATCAATGAATCCTGCAAGAAGCTTGGGGTTTGCCTTTGTGCTCAATGAATACAGGGGGATATGGGTATACATTGCGGAACCGATTCTTGGGGCTGTATCTGGTGGATTGGTCTATAATTTAATCCGGTTCACGGATAAGCCCTTGCGTGAGATTACCAAGAGTGGCTCTTTCCTAATAGCATCGAAGAGTAACAGCTGCATCTGATAATTTTGAGGAAAGAACGACAGAGAGAAAGAACAGTACTTGTGTTGCATGTTTTGGTGAATGCTAGGTAGGTAGTACTTACTAGGAATCCAGATGTTTGTGTGTTACCAAATAATATCTAACTTCACAAATGTACGTACTTGAATATATAACTACGTATAAGATTTTGAAGAAAAGAGATGACGCTAGGAAAACATTGGTTGCACGTATGCATAGACGACGTTAATTCTCATGATATGGATAAGGTTCATGTGACCAATGGTGGTGTTTCTGAGACTCAACCTTAGTTCACATGAATCCTGTTCTGTAATGCACAAGGGAAATGCATGAGCACCCGTTCAAAAAAGTAGTACAAATAACTTCGGTTACTAAAACTCGTGAAACATGGTCTTTATCTTCAAAAGTAATGGTTATATAAAAAATTCTAATAAATAATCACTTCATTTTTTAACAAATGTTAATCTATTTATTAAAGAGAAGTGTTACATACACAAAGAGATTTCACAAAAATAAATTCATAAAATGATGTAGTTTCATGTGATCCGTTATATTTATTTTATAATAAAAGTAACTTTATAACTACCGTTTTGACTAAAATAAAGAAAGAAACTACTGGGATTAGTTATTTTTGCCCCCATCTATTTTGTTATAACTTCTCCAGTTATATTTTTTTAGGGAGGGGGTGGAGATAGTCATAGGTAAAAACAGGCAGCTAGCTCCCAAGCAAGGGGAAAGCTAGCGAACGTACAACAATACGGAGAAAACCAAGAACACAAAAGGGAAAGTAAGGCTTGGTTGAGTAAGGTAGGGTTTTTTTGGAAAGGGCATGACACACTACAACAAAATTGCTTTTTAGTGACGGTTGGGAAATTGTGACAGTCCCTAGACCGTCACTAAAAGGCATTTTCTGTGACAGTTTTTGGAAACCGTCACTAAAGATAGAATGAGATTTTTTTACATTCGAACGTATGGGACATATGCGTTCGAACGTCACATATACGTTCGAACGTTATGTCTGTTTACGTTGGAACGTAAAGTGTTTTGGCGCAACCGTTCGAATGTTATTAATTTTACGTTCGAACGTAAAATGTTTGCACCAATGTTCGAACGTTAAGTAATAACATTCGAACGTTCATTGTAAATTTAAATTAAATGACTTTAATTTAAAAATTATGTGATTTTTATTGTGCATAATTTGTGAACAAGTCTAAAAAATTGAATTGTATATATTTATATATACACACTTTGTAATATATAAATATATATTATTGATTTATATATATTTGAAATGCAGTGGTTTAGTATTAAAGTTGGAAATTATAACATCAAAGAAGATTAAAAATTGAAATTAAAAAACGATAAAAATATTCAATAATATTTTTCGTTACAAATATTAAAAATAAAATACAAAAATTGATAGAACGTAGTAAACAACAGTCAGATGATAAAGTTATCTGCAAAAGTTGAACTCCGTACTTCGTCAGTCAAGGTATCAACCTTGTCATTGAGGATAGTTACACGATGGGGGAGTTCGGCAACAGACGCCGATATAGCCTCGAGCGATCGATCGATCTTATGATCAATATGCGCAGTCAGCTGTGATATGACCGCATCAACCCAAGCAGGCCGCACATCTCCTGCATATGTACTCGGTGTATGCTGACTACTACTCCCGACATGACCTGGCTCAGGCTGCGTCAGACGAACTAGATCCTCTACAGGGGGTGGCTGACGTCCCCTCGCCTGTCCAATGCTACGCCGATGCGTGGTCATGTCGAGGGGGCTCATCTGATCTTTGACCTGCTCCTCTGGCTGGGTCGGCACTCCCCGTGCAAGTAATAGTCGGCTGATGAGGACACCATATGGGAGATTATCCGTGGAGACGATGCTCGCCTCGTAACGGATCCTCTCAAAAATGTGCAGTGGCAAATCTATAGGATCTCCACGTGCCACTCGTATCAAAAATTGTGCCCGAAGCCGACTAAATGTGGTTTTATGAGCCACAGGATCGACATTTGTTGCAACAATCAGGTGCAACATGCGGAAGAAATGCAGCAGATGGATCTGGTTGAAGGCGTTCTTCCGCTCGATCTGCATGCGATCCCTCCCGGTGAGGATGTAGAAATCCTCGTCTCGGTCATCATCCCGAGCCTCGACGCCAGTATCCTCAGCCACTGATAGTGCAGCAGCGCTTTCCTCCTATATTGGCACAGTAGTTCGAGCTTATGCTACATTTTATGTGCGCTCATGGCGAGATGTTCCGAATGAGATTAAGGAGCACATTCGAAGTCGTGTGCTGGTGAGTTTACTTTTCAGTACATTTTTTTCACTTAGATTAATATATTATATTTTTTACCTGATTCCCTTGTTAGGATGAATTCGACCTCGACTTTGGCCGTAGCGAGAATTTGAGAACCGTGAATGAGTTGATGGCTACACTATTCCGACGTCACAAAGGACGATGTCATGACCACTTCAAGAAGTTTGAGACGTTGGAAGAGGCTGCGCAGTCTCCTTTTCAGCAGATGAAGTTAGATGATTGGAGAAAGTGTTGTGATCTTTTCGCATCTCCAGATTATCAGGTATTTTACATTTATATCTTTTAATTATTTACATTCATATTCGTTTTATACATTATATGTATACATATTACAATTAACATTTTTAATATATTTTGTAGCACTTGAGTTCTACAAATGCACAGAATAGATCCGTTCTGACTGTCCACCATCGTGCCGGTTCAAGGTCATTCCACCGTCTTGCTGAAAAAATGGTAATTAAAAAATTATAGAATTCATTTATTTTCCTGATATTCTTTCTGATAAGTACTAACATTATCTTTTTAAAATTGCTAATATTGTCGCTTTGTTAGAAACGTGATGATCCTGAAAACTTTTCCCTCATTCATGTCTATGTTGCTGCTCACACTAATGACTGTAGTGAGTGGATGGATTCTGTCGCTACAGATAATTATGTAAGCAGTGTTAATTTTGTTAAATAAATTATGCAACATGTGAATAATTTATTTTTTATTTCTATTTCTTTTAATACGTTACTTATTAACGATCATTACCTTTCAAATTGCAGGAAAAATGATGAAAATACAGTCGACTTCTGGGGAATCCTCTGCTAGTGACATAGACATATTCACCCAAGTGCTCGGGCCGCAGTCTAGTATGGCAAGAGGTTTGGGACGATCTATCAAGCATAAATGTTCATCCTCCTCAACCTCATCGGCTTCACAAATTAATAATCTTACAGCAGATTTAGAAGCTGCACGGCGTGAGAATGAGTATATGAGGTCGAGACAGCAAGAGTTAGAGTCTCTCTTAGAACGACAGTCTCATTTAGAGACGCGTTTGCAGGACCAATAGAGAGACCAGGAGGAAAGAATACGCAGTGAAGTGCAAGAGCAAGTGCAACGAGAGATGATGGTGCAAATGGAGCGTGTTATGTCGTTGCAACAGAATCCCTGTGGGCGAGGGAAAAAGAAGAAATAAATTTTATCAATATTTCTGACTAGTTTTAATATCTAATTTTGTACTTTTATAAGACATTGTTACTTGTTAATTGGGTATGTAATATGATACCATTGGTATTTTGTTTTTAAATTTTATGAAATTAGTATTTCTGATCTGTACGTTCGAATGTAACTAAAAATCGTTCGAACGTTGGTTCACACTGTAACAAACGTTCGAACGTTAAACTGACTAACGTTCGAACAAAGAACTTGTTTAATTTTACGTCCGAACGTTATTTTCTGTGACAGTTCATAAAAAAGGAACGTTCGAACGTTGTACAGAACGAAACACTTCCAACCGTCACTAAAAATATTTTTTGTGACGGTGAACAGTAAACCGTCACCAAATGTTTTCTGTGACTCACTTTAGGTGACGGTCATGGTGACGGTTTCAAACCGTCACCAAATATGTTTAGTGACGGTTTACCATTTTTTTGTGACAGTTTCCTCTATCACAAAACACACATTCTGTTGTAGTAACACAACCATGCATCTATGGCTCTCGAATATGGCTTCCTCTAATGCTAAATGACCATTGGAAAGACATTAGGAACCAGAGCATGTCTGGCTGGACATTATAATCTATCCATTCAAACACTAATTATAATTTAAAAGCAATTGAGCATGGAGTTTATGCAAAAAAATTTTAAAAGTTGAGTTTCATCGATCTCAACCATGTAATGCCCCTTTGTATAAAACTCTTTTATAATTTGAAGAGAGATACAGTATACAAACTCAACTATTATATCTAAACAAAAAATCTGTAGAAAACATATTGGCATTGATTCGATGATGTCTATGGGACGTGGTTGGTGAGAATGAGTCACTAGGGCCAAACATACCCATAAAACAGCAGTAATTAGGGAATCAACAATCCCGCACTCCAAGGGTAGATACTAGATACTACTAATCTGACCAGTCATAGGAAGTTGGTCAGAGTTATTTTAATGAATCACTTTTGCTTTTGCCTTAATAGGCATAAAATGCCTACATATCATATGATTGTCGTTTATCACCTATGACATGTTAGCGTAGCCACGTGAAAGATTCACGTGAATCATGATAATAGAATTTTTCTAGTGTTATTTATTATTTTCTTTTAAATTTAATTCCTCACAATTTTCTTCTAATAATTTTGTATTATATAAAGGCCAAATCGCATTCCTTGCGCCTTGAATAATGGACCAAAAATTAAATAAATATAAAGGTTGGGATTCACTCGTGTGATGCATCCACAAATTTGTTGACTAATCATACCCAGGTGTTGTCTCCATTACGTGACACGTGTGCAGACAATGCATATAGATGAATCAACTTTGTAATTTGAATAATACTAAATATAGTTATAAGTTTTTTTTTTTTTTTTTTTGATAAAACAATGCATGCTATTTTATTCATCATCCAAAAAGAGATTACATCAAGGCATCATGCCATATGATTTGTGAGACATCTTCAGGAAAAGAGTCCCACCAAATCACTAGCTCATCAATACACCATGACTGTCTTGCCAAACAATGGGCAACTGCATTGGCCATACGGCCTTTATGTTGAACTATAACTTTAGGAAATCTGTGTAACATCCGCTTGATTTCAGAAACCAAGTTTCCCCAAATAGACATTGACTCTTGTTCTTTGTTAAGTTCTTGGACCACCAGCAAAGAATCACTCTCCACTTCTAACTCACTGATTCCCAAAGGAAAACAAATTTGGAGGCCTCTCAGAACTGCCAAGAACTCTATCTCGATTGGATCACTTACATCATGTTCTGGTTTGCTAGCTGTTAAGAGCACCTTCCCCCTCTCATCTCGAAGGACCATACCTACGCCCGATCTGCATTGCTCATGGAATGTAGCACCATCGATGTTAAGCTTCAAAACTCCTGCAGGTGGAGGCTGCCAGCGGCATTGAGGCATCAATCCTCTCTTTTGCTCATATGTTGCAGATAAGTGTTCTTGGTACAATGAAAGGGCATGGTCTATGGCCTGTTCTGGGGATAATTTCTTGTTCTCATACATGAGTTTATTTCTTCTGTACCATAAACCCCAAGCACAAAGGACCAAAGTCTCCATCTCTCCAGACTTATTTCTTCTTACCAATTCTTCCATAACTTGGACAAAATCTCGTGGAAAGCTATTGCCCTGCAGGAAGTTGAGCTGAAGCTGCAAAGGCTCTTTGAAACTTGAACAATTGAGAATGGCATGATTTGTGTCCTCAATCTCCACTTGACACCATTTGCACATAGTATCTGTCACAACCTTCTTAGCTTGGAGATTTTTCAATGATGGTAACCCATTTTTGCACACCCTCCAAGCAAAAATTTTTACTCTATTAGGAACCTGCAGCTTCCAAATTCTTTTCCACATTCTGCATTGCCCCACTCTGACTGACCCTTCACCCGACTGCCTCTCCTCATCAAAAGATGCAAACAATCTGTATGCACTCTTGACACTAAACAGTCCACTTTGCTCATGTTCCCAAACAATACAATCGGGTCTTTGATCAAGAGTAAGCATCATATTTAGCACTTCATAAGCTTCCCTTGGTGGTAAGAATCTCCTCACCTTCTCTACATCCCACATGTTGGTATTACCATCTATCAATTCAGACACCTTCCAATTCAGCTGAGTTTGAGTAATTGAGTCTAGTACAGGTACCAGTTTATGATTAGGCAGCCAATAGTTAGTCCATATGTTAATAGCCTTCCCATCTCCTACTCTCCATCTGCACCCTTTTAATAAAAAAGACTTTGCTTCCCAAATACCCCTCCACACATAAGAAGGTTAAGATCCTAACTTAGCCTCCATGAAGCTAGAAGAAGAAAAATACCTGGCCTTATAGATCTTATGAAGCAGTGAGTCTTCCTCTTTAAGGATTCGCCAGCCCTGCTTAGCTAATAGTGCCATATTAAAACACCTCAAGTCCTTGAACCCCATCCCCCCGTGTGCCTTTGATTCACACAGCTTTCTCCAACTGATCCACCTTATTCTGTTTTCATCCTTCTTTTGTCCCCACCAAAACTTAGCAATTAGACTCTCCAGCTCAGAGCACAAAGAGAAAGGCAATTTAAAACAACTCATGATATAAGTAGGGATAGAGAGAGCCACGGCTTTGATAAGCACCTCTCTGCCCCCTTGTGATAAAAGCTTCTCCTTCCACCCCTGTAATTTTTGCCACACCTTGCTCTTCAACATTGAAAAAGCTTGATATTTTCTTCTACCCACCATGGGAGGAAGTCCCAAATATTTATCATAAGATTGGTGCTGCTGAACTCCCCAGAACCGCATGATTTCTTCTTGTTGTCTAGAGGAAACATTTTTGCTAAATAACATGGAAGTCTTATCTCTATTCACCATTTGGCCTGAGACTTTTTCATAAACTTCCAGCAGATGAAGCATGTTTCTATTTGTCTGTAATGTAGCCCTACAAAATAAAACACTATCATCTGCAAACATAAGGTGGTTTACTTTTGGTGCACTCCTGCACACTCTAATCCCCTCCACTGCATCTTTTCTATCTGCTTCTTTGAGTAGAGAGATGAGCCCCTCTGTACAGAGAATGAAAAGATAGGGGGAAAGGGGATCCCCTTGTCTTAAACCTCTCGTTGGATAGATAGGACCCTTTGGCTCACCATTCACCAGAATGGAAAAAGAGACAGATTTCACACAAATCATTAACAACTCAATCCACTTAGCCCCAAACCCCATCTTCCTCATGACAGTTTCAAGATAGTCCCACTCAATGCGATCATAAGCCTTGCTCATGTCAAGCTTAAGGGACATAAATCCCTTCTTTCCTTGCCTCTTCCTTCGAAGGAAATGCACTAATTCATAGGCAATGAGCACATTATCCGTTATTAACCTTCCAGGTACAAAAGCACTCTGAGAAGAGGAAATTAATTCGGGTAACACAACCTTAAGCCTGTTTGCTATCACCTTTGACACCAATTTATATAAGACATTGCATAGACTGATTAGCCTCAAATCAGACACCACCTCAACCTTTCTCTTCTTAGGAATCAAAGTAAAAAAAGTGTGATTTAACTGAGAAGGAAAACTACTAGTATTCAGACCAGTTAAAACAGCTTGTGTAACATCCCTTCCCACAACAGACCAATATTTTTGAAAAAACAAAGGAGCCATACCATCTGGTCCAGGGGATTTTGTAGGCTTCATCTCCTTTAAAGCTGCTTCCACTTCTGCTTCCACAAACACCTCCTCTAGTCTTTGCTTCATCTCATTAGTCACCCTACCACCAAGGTTATCTAAAAACTGCATATTGCCTCTGTCAGTAGAAGCTGTGAATAGAGTATCAAAATAGTTGAGGATCACCTCATCTCTTGCATCTTCCACTTGCCAATTACCAGTAGCATCCCTAATGCCCCTTAACATATTCTTTTTCTTTCTCTGTGTAGCCTTATGATGGAAAAAACTGGTATTTCTATCACCCTCAGCCAACCAAAGAACTCGTGATCTTTGCCTCCACATAATCTTATTTCTCTCCAGCCATTTATGAACCTCAATTCTAGCTTTTTTTAGTTCTTCTTGCATAAGGCCCCTGGGATCAGAATCTTCAATCACCTTTAGGTGTAACTTTGCCTTTCTTAGATTTTTTTGAACATGGCCAAAGCTTTTTTTTTTCCAGCTTTCTAATTGTTCTCCACACCTTTTTATCTGTCTCATCACCCCCTGCATTGTTCTTTCCCCATATCCATCCCCCCAAGCTTTATCAATAATAGTTTTACAACTCTTATCCTCCACCCACATTGCCACAAAACGAAAGAGTCTCTTCCCTTTTCTTTGCATTCTGTTTGCCTGCAGCTGCAACTTAATTGGCACATGATCAGAATATGCCACACTACCATGGCTGACACAAGCCATAGTATATAAAGCCTTCCACTTTAGGTTTGCCAAGCATCTATCCAACCTTTCACTAATGCAGTGAGCAGGTTCCCTTTTATTACACCAAGTAAATAGATTGCCTTGAAAACCCAAGTCCAACAGTTCACAGTCATCAATAACTTCACAAAAATCCTGCATCTGTTTATCAATTCTATTTCTCCCACCACATTTCTCATTAGGACTTAACACCTCATTAAAATCACCCATCAATAACCATCCTTTATCACTTGGTACCTTTAATGATCTTAAAAGGCTCCAGGTTTCATGACGCCTACTAGAGTCAGGTTGACCATATACCCCAGTAAAATACCAAGAATCATCATCAGTGGTAGAGTCCTGAATAGATGCATGAGTATGACTTCGAGAGAAATTCTTAATGATTATATTAACATCATTCTTCCATAGGAGAGCAATCCCTCCACTCCTCCCCTCACTACTTACTGCCAAACAGTTCTCGTACCCCATCCTATACTTGAGATTTTCCATACCCTTCTCACTTAATTTGGTCTCTTGTAAGAACAAGACCTTGAAACCTTCTTCCTTGACTAAATCAGAGAGAGCTCGAACGCCCCGTGGGTTCCCAAGCCCACGGGTGTTCCAACTAAGAAGAATCATTGGGTTCGGCAGGGCTGTTCAACAGTCTCTGCCGATAACAAATTATCTTGATCAATCTCAGACACCCTTGTCAGCTTAGCTTTCTTACTTCCACCAATTAGTGCAGTGTCACAACTACCACCTTCTATGGGACGTTTATTACCTGAACTCTCAGCATAAATACATGATTTCATACATGGATTACGAGCACGTTTTTTCCAAGTAGTCCGAGTAGACCTTCTATTTGGTTGCACTGAAAGTTGATGGGCCTCATTTGATCCTTGAGGTGGAGAAAAGCTATCATCCACAAGGCCCACCGTGGCATTGTTTGCATGGCTATCTTTTACAATTCCGTGAAATCTGCCTCCCTCCGAATTTTGTGTAACGGATAAATCTTCATCCAATCTTATCGATGATAACGGAGACTTTTCGTGACAACTGTGCTCTTCCATCGTTCCCTCCTTTTCCTTATTTGTTTTTTGAAAACAATCCCCGTGATCTAATCCTTCAACATTGCCTACAAACCCGCTATCCATAACAGCATGCTCCGAAAAATCAGCACCATTCCAATTTGAATTACAAGCGGCCGTCTTCCCTGCTGGTACTGCACCTCCACCATTTTCACCACCCTCCCCCTCCGTATGCTGCCCCATCTCCGCTTGCGTGCTCTTTACTGTCGAGTCATACTCTTGCTGAGAATAAAACCGAAGACGACGTCCTCCGACGTCCGCTCGAAGCCAGCTACCAAATTGTTTTGGCACTCCCTTGACAGTTTTGACTTGACATTAAACACCCTCATGTATAATTCTTCCGCACTGCAAACAGAAACGCGGCAACTTCTCATATTTGATTGGAACCCAAATTTTTACCCCTTGCAATGTAATAGTACGTCCCCTGGCTAGAGGCTTCTTCAAGTCCATCAGAATTTTTACTCTAAGGAATTTACCCCACCCCACGTTGTCTTCATCTGCCTCCACTTCCTTCACCTCCCGTATAGAATTTCCCAGCTTCATCCCGCACTCCCTGGACATCCCTACCAATGGCAAGTTATGGAACTGGACCCACAAAACTGCTTTATCAAAAGATATCTTATTCAATGGGGTAAACCCATCAAATGCATTCATCACAAACAAATTCCCATCAAAAAGCCATGGCCTACCACTCTCTACCCGATTCTTATCTGCATGGGTAGCAAACGTGATAATGAATATATTCCTCCCCATCTTTGTGAACACCGCAGGTTTACTCAGTCTCCAAACCTTAGCCATTGTATTTTCTACTATATTCTTCCCGAGCTGTCTCTCAGACCATATTTTGCTAATCAAACTGCGATCACCCTTACGTAGAATCTCTGGTATCCCCTCCCCCTCAATATCAATAGCCGCACCTTCTTCCTCATTCAACTGAAAATTCTCCAACATCTCCTGGAGATCCTCCATAGCTACACCTCACTCCTTCTCGTTTCTGAACTCACAACACCACCTCTATTTTCTAGAGAGAAAAATAGAGAGGCATATAGTTATAAGTTGTGTCTCACACTTATTTTGAAAAAAAATTGACTATTAAAAAATTAATCTTTTTTATGTAAGTCTCATATTTACTCACTTTTTTAGAAAAAAAATACCTGACACTTTTGTACTATGTGATTGCAAATATCATTTCTTTTATAATTTATCCAAAGAAATAGAAAAGCAATGAAACAGATAGATGCAAAAGGTTCATGCTTTACATAAAAAGAAAGGTTCATCCAAAATAAATGATACTACAACATTATTGCTTTTTAGTGACGGTTGAGAAATTGTGATAGTCCTCAAACTGTCAATAAAAGTATTTTCTGTGATAGTTTTTGAAAATTGTCACTAAAGACAGATGAGTTTTTTTTTACGTTCGAACGTAGAGCAAATTTATGTTTGAACCTCACATATAAGTTCGATCACTGTGGCTACCTATGTGCGAACGTAAAATATTTTGGGGCGAACATTCGAATGTTAGTAAGTTAATTGTAAATTTAAATTAAATATGACTCTAATTTAAAAATGATGTGATTTTTATAGTGTATACTTTGTGAACATGTCTAAAAACTTATAATATATATTTACACACACAATTTTTAAAATATAATTATATATTTAGATGTATAAATATATTTATATATATATATAAATATATATTTATGTTTATATATATTTGAAGTGCAGTGATTTAGTATTAAATTTGGAAAATCTAACATTAAAAAAGATTGAGAATTGAAATTAAGAAACAATAGATATATTAAATAATATTGTTCCTTACATATATTAAAACAAAATACAAAATAGGTATGAATTTCGTAAACAACACTCACGTGAATGCGTTGTTCTCGAAATTCGTACTCCGTATCTCCTCAGTCAAGCTCTCAACCTTCTCGTTGAGGATACCTATATGATGGGCTATCTCAGCGAAAGACTCCTCTACAGCCGCGATCTGTCGATCGATATGTGCAATCAACTGTGAGATCACTGCATCAACCCAAGTAGCCTGCGCATCATCCACAGATGTACTCGTTGGCTACTGACTACTACTCCCCACATAGGGCCTCGGCTATGTCAGAGGAGCTAGATTCGCTACAGGGAGTGGCTGACGTCGAGGATACCCCCTCGCCTGTCTAATGCTACGTCGATGCGTGCTCATGTCGAGGAGGCTCATCTGATATGTGACGCTCTCTGAGCAAGTAATAGCTGGATGATGATGACACCGTATGGAGGTTGTCCATGAAGACGATGCTCGCCACGTAGTAGATCCTTTCAAAGATATGTAGTGACAAATCGATGGAATCTCCATGTGGCGCCCCCGACCCCCTTTAATTAAAAACACGGGAATCGAGACGCCTGGATGGTGACAACACGGTCACACATCCCAACGAAGTGCCAGTGTGTGTACATGCAACGGTGTACAACAAAAATAACGCAGCGGATAGTCAACTAAGTACCAGAATTTAAGTCCAATGTAAACATCAGTAGAGGTTTAATTAATAGTTATACAGTCATCCAAAAATTAAAATACAATACATTAAAATAAAGTAGTCAAGCGAGTGATCCCAGATCACTCGTCGGGCAGAGCTGTCTCCTCAGGCTCGCCCTCATCCTCCTCTGCATCAAAATTTGCATTACCAAACATAGTACCGCAGGTAAGTACAAACCAAATAGTCCTCAGGAATAAAATGCATTTGAAACAACCAGCATGCATGCACATGATAAAATATGCAATATTCTCAAAAACTTCATTTTCCCCGAAAATGAATATTTCCAACGCACGCCAAAATTCCAGTTGGCCAAAATACCCATAAAACATTTTCCCAGAAAATGAATTACACAAAAATTCAACTCACACTATTTTCCCAGAAAATAGTCCATTTTTATTGTATGCACCATGAGCTCCCTTATGGGTCATCCGCACACTCTGGCTTCATAGCGATGCCCACTTACCCGCCCAACACGTTCGTGGGAAACATCTACTACACAACGAGCGATGCCCAGTTCCGCGCCCAGCGCGTACGTGGCCAAGCATCCTTTAGTCCCCACCAGCAGAAGGACTACGGAGTCAGCACGAGACCCTCTCGTCCGATCTCATTGTCGCCCGGCGACAATCCAGGGGACGTCACTCAGTATATTATGCTCCCGAGTGACCAGAGGAGCACCACCGAGATAATACCCCATCTCGGCTTGGGGTTCGTGATACACACGCATTCAAAAATATTCTCACATAAAATCATAACTTTTCAAATCACACATGAGCATGAATGCAATACACGAAAACCCAGTTTTCTTTACAAACATGTTCATGCATGAAATAATGATATGTACATGCACCAACACTGATCTAACATCCGTCAATAAACAATCCCAACAAACGCAATCCAACAACTCATCAACAACCAATAACCAATTCAACCAAACCAACCAAACAACTCCAATCATAAATCCATCCGACCCCCGAACTCCTCGGACTCAGTCCGGCATGCCAAATAAATGCAGTGAAACGGGTTAGTGGAAAAATACAAAAAATTCATGAGAATTCTTTGAAAAATACTTACAGCGCTATATAATAATTTCTGGAGGATCACGGGTGCGCCTGAAGTGGAAAAACAGCTGCAGAACAGTGTAAAATACACTGTGGCCGTGGGTCACAGATACCCACTTTTCAACGGGTGCAAACGAAGACCCGAGATTGATAGGGTAGGGCCTAGGGATGTCGGTGAAGCTAGTGGTGGTGGTGGTTTGCCGTGGGTGGCGGCGCAAGAGGTGTTTTTACGCCAAAAATACCCAAAACGAAAATGGAGTTGGATGTGCTTCACCGGTGACGGATCGGAGGTGGGGTTGGGTCCATTGGGTTGCTAAGAGGTCGAGAATGAAGTGGTGTGATGATGGTGGCCGGAGGTGGTGCGACGGCGGCGCTGGAGCGAATGGTGGCCGCGGCTTTGAAGGGCTGGTGGTGGTTAATGGCAGCGCGAATGGAGGTGAGGTTGGTGGGGTGAGGTCGCCGGCGGCAGGGGAGCATGATGGGATGGGCGGAAGAGGAAGAAACAGACGAAAGAGAGAGAGAGAGCGACGTAGCGCCCGGGCGAGGAGGGAAAAAGAAGAAGAAAAAGAAAAAGAAAAGAAAGAAAAAAGAAAAAGAAGAAAAGGAAAAGAAAAGAAAAAGGAAAAGAAATAAAGTCCAATCCTCACATCTTGGGTCACAAAAATGATCCAACGGAAACGATTTTAAAATCACAAGTTAAATAAAATAATTTAAGCGTAATGGTAAAGTGAAATTAAAATAATTAAATCCCACCGTAATTAATTTTGAATAAAGAGATTTTAAACGTATAACAATAATTTAATAATAAGAAAGCACTTCAAAATATAATTTTCATAAACTAAAAATCATAAAAATAACCCACTAAAATCCAACAATTTTAAAATAAGAGAATAAATTTTTGAATCCATAAAAATAATTCCTTCAGTAAAAATACACTAAAATACGGGGTGTTACATCCTTCCCCCCTTAAATAAAATTTCGTCCTCGAAATTGGCAAGGTTAACATTAAGACTAAGACAGGAAGAAGATTCAACTGAGAGCAGACTTAAGAACATACCGCCAAGATAGTCCAGTAAGGCCTCTCTATAAGCAACAAGCCCAACCTTCTCTACGATCTGAAAAAAGGTCAACTTACTTGGGTTAAGTTTTCCTTTCTTACCAAAGCGCTTAACGCCTTTCATAGGAGAGACTTTGAAATAAACCTAGTCACCTACTTCAAAGGATAAGTCTCTTCTTCTCGTATCTTGATCATTCATTTTTTGAATTATCTCAGGCCCAAGCAGTTTGCTCTCGCCAACTTCATCCCAACACAAGGGCGATCTACACTTCCTTCCATACCAAGCTTCATATGGGGCCATCCGAATGGAGGAATGAAAATTGTCATTATACGCAAACTCAAATAGCAGCAGATGATTCTCCCAACTTGTATGAATTTCCATGACACAAGACCGCAACATAACCTCAAGAGCTTGAATAGTATGCTCTGAGTAACCGTCTGTTTTAGGGTGATACGCAGTACTAAACTTCAACTTAGTGCCTAAGGCTACCTGCAAACTCTTCCAAAAATGGGACGTAAACCGCGGGTCCCGATCCAACACGATACTCTTGGGTACTCCATGCAAACGCATTATCTCCTTATCATATAACCGAGTCAACTTACCCAAAGAGTCAGTATTATTAATGGGCAAGAAATGAGCACTCTTGATCAACCAATCAACAATCGCCCAAAATGAGTTCTTCCCACTAGGAGTCCTCAGCAAACCCACAACAAAATCCATAGAAATATCACCCCACTTCCACTCAGGAATAGGGAGAGGTTGCGGTCTACCTTGATGCTCAACCTTAACTTGACGGCACGTGGCACATTCCTCAACGAACATGGCATTATCCAACATACTCATTTTAGTCCCCCAATGACACATCACGACCAGTATTCCTAAAGTGACTGCTATCCAAAAATCTCATTTCCTCGAGAACCTTAATACAACATCGAATAAATTCCAATGATCAAAAGCCCTTACAATACTATGTGCCAACCTCAATCAACTCCTATGCTACAACTTCTAAACCTCCATTGAATTCTATTTTTAGTAACCTAATAGACACTTCCAAGTTGACCATCAATAACAAATTGCACAACCAAATGATTAATCTCCAATTACAAGTATCTTCTCAAAATTCAAGTCATCATTAATTCCTCAAATCAGCACAATTTGAACTCTTGACTACAACAAAATACCATGCTCCTGCTGCGCACTTTGATATTCGCCACATGCATAAAACTTACGTCCTCATGAAACTAACACCATCGAGTACAAGGGGGCTCCTTTCCTACTAACCAAAACTCTTATCACGATTTGGTAGAAAAATACTCTCTCTCCCAAAGCCACGAGTTATAACTCAAATTCCTCAATTAACTCATGCTGCCTTGATCAAAATCAAATTCCATAAAATACATTCATGATCATTGACAGAAAACCAATATCTACCAACTTCAACATCCCAAATTGAAAATAAGCAACCTTAACCCAAAATACATCCATCTCACCTACGATAAGGAGCATACCTTTAAAAGACACGATTCCAACCCAACCAACCAATAAGAGTGCCTATAAACTTCTACCTGACTACCTAAACCCAAAGCTCATCACCTACATTCTGAACAACATCTAATCTAGCGGTGACTAAACTCACTACGAACCACCATTAACTACACCAAAACATTATCAAAACCTTCTTGGTAACTCGTCCACCTATTCCTACTCCTATAAGCTAGCATTAACACGACTAGTTCCTTCAATAACATTTCACTGTTTAAACCTCAATGCAATCCATACTGCTTAAATATTCAATCTACCAAAAGCCATTGCACAACACCCATGAATCTTAAGGATTTATTAACTCACGAACCTGATTATAATACTCACTACTAATGCCTAAACTTCAACTTCCAAGACCTCATTATACACTATACACGGCGACCTATCAATCTCTCTTCAAGTTAAAAAACAATGTCCATAATTTAACAAAATGGACGCTCAATCTCCAAAGGTAAGTATAGCCTCAAGATAAAAATAAAATAAAAATGAAATACCTAAGTAACCCAAGTCACAATTAATTCCTGAAAATAATCACAATAACTATTATCAACCATGATTGCATTAAGTAACCCACTCAACTACATACTTCGATCAAATCACCAAAAATTTCAAGCCAAGGTCTCTTGAATTAGTATTATTGTGTCGACTCATCTTCAACACTTACCAAAGTCACTTTCTCCAAACCAAAATAAGACTAGGACCTATACCCTCCGAAATGCGTACACACACCATTTCTACGCATCAATCTCATGCACCTCAGCCAAAACCAATAATCCTCCAAACGTGCAAGTGATCATCCTTACCATTTCTATCACTAGACCTATATCCTCGAAATCAGCAAAAATCATTTCCTAAATCCGCACCATCTATTATCCTTAAAATTTAATATGGATTAAATCATTAACCTGTCACTGTAACACCAAGCTAAAAATAATTATTTAACCAAGCTAGATCAACATCTTCAATCCCCAGAAAATAAACAACTAGATCATTACCTTCCATCTCCAAGAAAATTCTCGCCTGAAAAAATATGCTTGTATCAGTAACTCAACTCTCATCAATCCTATTTTAATTCAGCCCTTCAACTCTGTAATTCTAAAACCTTAACCCAGATAAAATCATTTCCTGAAATCCTCAAGATCGATTATCTTAAATCTAAAACATTCACCTTATAAAACTTGTAAATTCTAAAACCCCAAATGTTATCAAATTGCTTATCAAGGTCGGCAAGATAAAAAACTTTTAATCTAAGTAATCCCTTAATTGTTTGTTGAACCTACCAGCTTAAATCCCATTAACTTATTACCTAAAAACTATGGGGCCACAAACCTTAGATGAACTTCTCATAAATCTAACATTGACATTCGTTGAACTTACAACCTCCTACCCATAGACTCACTACATAAATTCTACAGAACCTAAAACTAAATTATCCTTAGCAATTTAAGAATTATTCCTCTCCTTAGCAACAACTTGAGTTCCTACTCCCAAGAGTTCACCCAAACCCTGATGTTCAAGCCTCGATATTAAACAAACCAATCACCAAAAGTTTAGGCCTATTACGCCAAATCTTCAAACCTAACAATGACATTCACAATTGTACCAACTCCCTGCCAAAGCACCACCCTTAACCCGCCTTACAACTCCGAACCAAACAAAACAAGTCAAGCAACATAAAATCAATTTCCATAAATAAAATAACTTACGACAAAATGAATAAAACCAATGAAGTAGTTTACAATAAATTAATTAAGACGATAAAATAATCTGCCGTAAAATAAAACAATTAAGATAATGTCATGCAATAAAATAAATAACCAACAGAAACAATTTTAAAACAGCTAGTGAAATAAAATATTTCAAACACAATGATTATAATTAAAATAAATAATTACAACCGATTACAATTTAATTTAATTCGAGAAGAAATTTAAATACACAACAATAATTAATTTAAGAAAGCGCTCAAAAAATTATTCTCGTAAACTAAAAATCATAAACTCATAATATAAAATAAATAATTTAACTTTCATCCTTTAAAAATTATTTTTAAAATAGAAATAATTTCTGGTACTATCCTAAGGGACATATGGTTTACCCAGAGCCGTTCGACTCTGATACCACCTGTGGCGCCCCCGACCCCCTTTAATTAAAAACACGGGGATCGAGACACCTGGATGGTGACAACACGGTTACACATCCCAACGAAGTGCCAGTGTGTGTACATGCAACGGTGTACAACAAAAATAACGCAGCGGATAGTCAACTAAGTACCAGAATTTAAGTCCAATGTAAACATCAGTAGAGGTTTAATTAATAGTTATACAGTCATCCAAAAATTAAAATACAATGCATTAAAATAAAGTAGTCAAGCGAGTGATCCCAGATCACTCGTCGGGCGAAGCCGTCTCCTCAGACTCGCCCTCATCCTCCTCTGCATCAAAATCTGCGTTACCAAACATGGTACCGCAGGTAAGTACAAACCAAACAGTTCTCAGGAATAAAATGCATTTGAGACAACCAACATGCATGCACATGATAAAATATGCAATATTCTAAAAAACGTCATTTTCCCCGAAAATGAATATTTCCAACGCACGCCAAAATTCCAGTTGGCCAAAATACCCATAAAAAATTTTTCCAGAAAATGAATTACACAAAAATCCAACTCACACTATCTTCCCAGAAAATAGTTCATTTTTATTGTATGCACCATGAGTTCCTCTATGGGTCATCCGCACACTCTGGCTTCGTAGCGATGCCCACTTACGCGCCCAACACGTTCGTGGGAAACATCTACTACACAACGAGCGATGCCCAGTTCCGCGCCCAGAGCGTACGTGGCCAAGCATCCTCTAGTCCCCACCAGCAGAAGGACTACGGAGTCGGCACGAGACCCTCTCGTCCGATCCCATTGTCGCCCGGCGACAATCCAGGGGACGTCACTCAGTATATTACGCTTCAGGGGACGTCGCTAAAATCCAACAATTTTAAAATAAGAGAATAAATTTTTGAATCCATAAAAATAATTCATTCAGTAAAAATACACTAAATGTGGTCTTATGTGCCACATGGGCTAGCTTTGGTCATCATCCCGAAACTCACGGTCAGTACCCTCAGACTTTGACTGGTCTGCATCTCTGGCATCACGGCCAGTAGATGATGCAAAAGTGCCTACATCTGCATCGAGTGTGCTGTGTGCAGATGTACATGTGCGAACGATGGTTGTGCTGCCAATCTGAGAGTCAGCTGTACTTGATGTCTCAACTACTCAACGAATCCCGAGTAGCTCGGCGATCACATCCGATGAAATCTCAAATGACACACCGCGTACAGTCACAGTGTGAGAGGATGCGTCCTAAGACATGGAGCACATCCCCATATAGAACTCCCGAACCATTGAGGGGTATACCTTCCCCCTCAATGTGCAGATATTTCCCCAGCCTCTACTGATGAACACATTTATGAGGTTCATCTGCTCTCATTTAAGCTCGTCAAACTCATTGATCAGGACCTCTCGCTCTACCATAACAGCACAAGCCCCGATCTGAGCAGTGTCCGAACTGGCTCCTACTCTCCCCCGTTTCCGGATATGCAAAGGATGAGCCATATCCTAAAAATAGAAAAGGAAAAAAAATTATTAGTACTATTGATGCATCTTTCACATTAATTTTAAACCGTTCTTCATTAACTTTCGAACATATGGTTTTTACATTCGAACAAAAATAAATTATGTTTGAATGTATGTTTTGGTAGTCTGAGCATATTTCTTTTGTTCGAACATATGTTTTTACGTGCGCATATATTTTTTACGTTTGAACATATGTTTTGTACGTTCAAACGTAAATTATCGCCTTCTGCAACTTGGAATGCAAAACGGCGGATAAATTAAGAAGATGTACGTTAGAATGTTAAAATTAAACGTTTGAACGTATTTGTGTGAATATTCAAATGTAGAAAAGATACGTTCGAATGTGGAAGGGCTATGTAATTGTAGCATCTTATGTTTGAACGTTCTGTCAAAATGCTCGAACGTTTTGATAAAGAATGGCTTAGTCAACTCAACCATTATTGAAAATCACGTACCACAGGTCTAAGTGGCCAAATGCCACCATAGAAATGAAGTATACACTTCAATAAATTTTTCTACGGTGACCATTTGGCCAATAACAACCCGTGGTGACCAGAAAATGTAGTTGAAAATCCAGCAACCACTAACGTGAGTTTACACAAAATCCTACTAAATCTTAAAAAAAAAAAACATGTAAGAGGACAAAAGAAGGATGCCTACCTTTTTTTACGGTTGTGGTAGGGTTCATTGGCGTAGGCGACGGTTTGAACAGCAGCGTCGGATGGTGGAGAGATAACGGTTTACTTTTGAGAATGACGTTTCTCGTTTCAGTTTTGGGCTTAAATACATGAAACGTCCGAACGTCATTCGTAGTCATGTTCGAACGTTTACTGATTTTAATTCCCAAAAATATATTAATAATCAATACAGTGTATTATATATATATATAATATTTTATATACTATATTATATTGTATATTATATATAATTAATATATAATATATACTAAATATCATATATACTAATACTATACACTAATACAACTAATTATGCTCTTTTTGGAGGATGGTATATCCTAATTCTCAGTTAACTGTCTAATATTAATATTAGTATTACAATATAGTACATACGACTAATATTAATATAGTAATTACAAAATATACAATACTAATTTACTAATATACAGTATTACTATATAGTATAGTAATTATATAGAAATAGTATTACTATATGGTTATATGGTAATAATAATAATCCATGAACATTATAATAATCTTCTGGGGAGATAATATTCCTGACCACTTCCATTTGTCATGCTAACTAATTGAGAAAGTAGTAATTCTTCTGGATCACATAATTTGCTAATTCCAAATCGAACGGATTTTGGGAATCCATCAGATGCACTGGATGGTAGGGTGAGTAATCTTGAGAAGGAGAGGCGGCTGAGTTACCCTGAGAATGAGAGGCCTAATGGGCAATTGATAATGCAGGTTGTTGTAATGGAGATAATCTGGCGAGATGTTGTGCTTCTTATTTATTATCACTATCTGAAACTTGTGATATTGTTTTGACTAATTTTTTCAAATTCTTCTTGTTGGTAATAGATGCTAATTGTGCTTGAAATCTGCTCCGTTGGACTAGAACTTTTGGAATCTTAATAACTTTTAAAAACATTTTATAGTAATAATATATAGTAATGCTATTAGTATATAACATATAAAATTAAACTAATCCTATACTAATATATTATATGGTATAATGTTATAATATATAATATTATCTTAATACTATTAGTACTTTTTCTAATACTATTAGATATATATTAATACTATACACTAATACTATATATAATGGAAAACAATTCACAGTATAAGTAAAAGATTGTATGCCTTTATAACAAGACATACAATCATTCTTATAATTTTTTCGTAGATCATATTTTATTGAGTATAAGTTAGAATATTACTAACAACATTAACATATATTAGTATTGCATATGGTCGGTTATACTATTTGTTTTATATGCTTTCATGCATATGACTGGTTATACCTCCTCTTATTATTATTATTATTATTATTATTATTGTTATTGTTATTGTTATTGTTATCATCATCATCATCATCATCATCATCATCATCATCATCATATAATATTAAGTAGCAATTTATTACCTGGGATTTACGTTTTTGGTATCAGAGCCATATGCGATTATTTTGTTATATTATTGTTACAAGCTGGCCAACTGGCCAACTAAAAGGCTGGTGAGATTATTACCTTTCAAATGTTGCATCTCCTTCTCAGATTACTCACATTGACATCCACCTCTCATAATCCTTAAAATAAATATTTTTTTCTAATATATTCACAAGTGATTGGAAATGATACCCAAATATACACCATGTGTAAAAAAGAATTTAAAAATCACAAAGAATATCTCGTACAAGATTATATGAAAGAAGAAAATAAACTAGAGGTTAGTATTTTTCTCATCTTTTCAAAAATAAAAGAGATTATATTGAACAAAAATATTATGAGTATCTACAAAAAATAGATATATATATATATAACTATTATATTAATTAACAATAACGTTCGAACGTACATTTTTTACGTTCGAATGTGGAATAAATTGCGGGTATTTTCCCGCACGATTTTCTCATATATGTGATGATCTTTTCACGTTCGAACCTAGAAACTTAACATGCGAACGTGAATCGAGATATTTGAGAGGAAATCGATTGATGTTCAACCGTACAATTATAATACATTCAAACATGAGAAGAAAAATGTGAGAAATTTCCTGCTCGATTTCGGCACCTTTGTGATGATCTGAAGCGTTCGAACATTAAAATTTTACGTTAGAACATTACTCGATGAAATTTACCCAAAAATTATAAACGTTCGAACTTAAAATTTCACGCTAGATTTCGGGTTCTGTCATAGGAAGATATGTTCGGACGTGTATATTTAACGTCCAAATGTCAAATGCATAAAATTTAGATGACTCTTTTTAATGTTGAAACGTCATCTGAAAACAGCTCACGATATGAGGTGGCACGAGGAGAAAATAGTTAAGGATGACGCATATATGAGGCACCCAGCTGATTTACTTGTGTGTTAGTCTTTCGATAATCAATACCCAGAGTTTGGGATAGAAGCTCGGAACATGCGCCTGGGACTCACAATCGATGGATTCAACCCCTTTAGGAATATGAGTACAAGTTATAGCACTAGGCCTGTAGTGTTGATTCCATACAATCTTCCACCATGGGCGTGCATGAAGGTGCCCAACTTTTTGTTAACTTTACTTAACCCCAGCCCGAGATCACCGGGGAATGACATTGTTGTATTCTTACAGCCGTTGATTGAAGAGTTGAAAGAGTTATTGGAAACAGGCGTTATAACTTATGATGCATCCACATTGACATCTTTTCAGATGCATGTTGCGGTAATGTGGACCATAAATGACTTTTCGGCTGAAGTACGAAAGAGAAGTTAGCGTGTCCGACATGTAATAAAGAAACTGCTAGTGAGTGGTTAAAATATTCTCAAAAGTTGTGTTTCATAGGTCATCGACGTTATCTACCAGCATATCATGCATGGAGAAGAGAATGTGCTAAGTTTGATGGGAGAGTAGAAGATAGAATTGCACCAAATGAGTTGTCTGGGGAAGAGATAGTGGAACAACTGGTACATATTAGAGCGAACAATTTTGCCAAAGGTCGAGGAAAGAACAAGAGAAAACGAGGTGCAATAGAATTAAATTGGACAAAGCGTAGTATTTTTTTTGACTTGTCGTATTGGTCGTCCTGCATGTTGCGACATAGTTTTGATGTAATGCACATAGAGAATAATATCTATGATAATATACTGGGTACATTGATGAGCATTAACAAAAAGATGAAGGACACGATCAAGACGAGAAAAGATCTTGACAGAATGAGAATTAAACATAATCTATATTTGCGGGTGGAATGCAATAGGGTGGTCATGCCGTATGCATGTTTTACGATGACGAAGGAGGAGAGGATGGACATTTGCAAATGGTTGCAAGGTGTGAAGTTGCCAGATAGTTATGCTTCAAATATTGGTAGATGCGTGAGCCCTGATGACTGGAAAATCAGTGGATTGAAAAGTCATGACTGTCACGTATTTTTGTAGAAGTTATTACCTGTGGGAATTCGTGGGAAGCTGACATCTAATGTACATGTCGCCATATCCGAACTCTGTATATTTTTTAAGGATTTGTGCGCTTGGGTAGTAAATCGAGATGTGGTGCAAAAATTGGAAGAAGACATTACTACTATACTATGTAAATTTGAGTAGATCTTTCCACCATCATTTTTTGATGTCATGGTCCATTTAGCAATACATTTACTGCGAGTGGTACTGTTGGGTAGACCGATGCAGTTCTGTTGGATGTATCCAGTTAAAAGATATTTGGGTTGACTGAAGCGTACAGTTGGGAATAAAGCCAGAGCTGAGGGTTCAATGGTAGAGGCCTATATACACGATGAATGGTTAACATTTTGCTCTCTATATCGTTGTGGTGTTGAGACACGATTTAATCGTCAAGAGCGAAATGTTGATCTCCCTGCTCTGCCTCCTCGTGAGCTATCAGTGTTTTTCCTGAATGTACAACCATTGGGTGCACAAACGGGTTACGATTTATTTGATGGAGAGTTGGGTAAGTTTGGTTGATATGAACCCGTGGGAACGAATTCCCTTGAACCCACAATCAATTTGAAAACTCCCCAAGAAAGCCAAAATCAAGTCAATGGATGGAGAACCTAGACCTGATGAGAACTCGTTTCAAGAACCTAGATTATATGAAAAGCTAGACCCGTTGAAGAACCCGTCTCAATAACCCAGATTACAAAGGAAGAACACCACAAAGGTTGTGATTTACCTTTGATAAGTTCAAAAGTTCAATTAAGAACAAGAGGAGATAAACTCAACTCACAATGAATAAATTCATCAAATTTCATAAACTTCATAAAACTTCTGAAAATGAGGCTACAAAGAGTATTTAAACCAAAACCTAATTAAAACCCTAGATAAAATAAAACCCCATCTTCCAAAAATACCCCTGAGTGAACAGTGCCGCGGCTACAGTACGACGCTACAGTAACTCGGCTACAGTAACCCTAACCCTAGTTCAATAAAATAATAACTTTCCCAACATACCCTTACATAAGCATAAACCCAATTATTCTAAGCAAATAAAATAGGTCCTTGAAATTAATTAAATAAGTTGAAAGCCTTCAAGTGTCCAAAGCCTATAAGTCATGTTGTTGCCCTTTTCATAGCTTATGAAATGAATCAAAGCATAATCTTAATCTTTTAAGCCCTTGAACTTGTATTTGGCCCATCTGGAACTTGCAACATATCTTTAAGACTAGGCCCACCTTGGTTCCCATCATTCCCCCTCTCCTCAAAAGGATTCGACCTCGAATCTCCACCTAGATCAAAGGGAAAAATGTTAGTAACATTATCATTGATTTCATATGCATTGTCATTAATTTGTTTAAGAATTTGAGAACATCCATCCAAGCTACTCCTGTTGTCAACAGATAAAGACATTAAATCTAAAGGAGTAAATAGATTAAGTCTACAAACAATTTCAAAAGGAGAATATAAAGTGGTAGTATGCATGGTCATGTTATATGCAAACTCTATAAATCCATCCATAGCCACAAAAATAGAATTTCTACTCCTTTCTTTCCTAGGCAGCCCCAAAACAAAGTCCATAGATATGTCTACACATGACTCACTAGGAATAGGTAAGGGCATATGCAATCCATGTGGCAAAAGTATAAATTTGGCCTTTCTGCATGTAATGCACCTGCCACAAATACAATTGACATCTCTCTTCATCTTAGACCAACATAAATGTTCATGCAAAATGTCTAATATTTTCTTGACACCAGAATGACTACTCCAAATATATGCAAACTCAATGAAAGGCAAATGATAGTCCCACAAACGTTAATGCAACAAGTCAATGTATGGCAAATGATACACCCACAAACGTTCCTGAAACACACCTAAAGTTTTTTTTACAACACAATGACCACTCCAATTATATGAAAACTCGATGAATGGCAAGGAATACTCCCACAAACGTTCATGCAACATGTTAATGAATGACAAATGATACTTCCACAAACATTCATGTAACACTTCAATGAAAGGCAAATGATACTCCCACAAACATTCATGCAACACATCAATGAATGACAATTGATACTTCCACAAACGTTCATGCAACACGTCATTGAAAGGCAAATGATATTCCCACAAACGTTCATGCAACACAACAAAAGTCTTCCTTACACCATGGTTACCCAACAAACCACCATGTCCATCACACACAAGCAACTTACGCATAAAACTAGTAGGTACACAAAATCTATTCTTTCTATACAAGTACCAATCTAGTTTATAGAACTTACCAAGCGATGCTTTCTCACATGTTCCATACACACTAGCAAAGTCATAATCATTAGCAAGTAATTCCTTATCATATTCAAGTTTCAACAATTTTGCATCTAAAATGAAGATAAGTACATACCTTCTTGCTAAAGCATCAACCACAAAAGTTTCCATACCTTGTGTGTATTTGAATACATGAGGAAAAGTCTCAATACAATCCTCCCGCTTAGCACGCATTATAGTCAACAACTTACCTTTTCCCTTTAAGTGTGTCAATGACTCATGTTCTTCCAAGAAAGGTCGGTTAGGAATTATTGCACCTGGCACAAAAATCAATGTAGTGCTCTATCTCCCTAATGGGTGGCAATCCACTAAATACACCACTTGGAAACACGACCTCATATCCCTGCAACAAAGAGACAACAATACTAGGCAAACATACGTCAAGTTCGTTAGGATTAAGACTTACCTTAGCATAAAAACTCACTTTTCTCTTTGTTTTTCTCTCACTTTCTTCACACTCCCTTTTTCTTTTTCACTCTCTTTTTTCCTTTCACACTCTTTTTTCTTTTCACTCTTTTTTTTTTTCTGTCACTCTCTTTTTCTTCATCTTTTTTTGTACTCTCGACCTCACAATTATTTTTCAACTCATTCACTTTTGTGCTTGAGGTCTTATTCTCACCCTCTTTTTTTTCTCTCTTTCTCCATTTCGGTCTCACTATTTCTTTTATTCTCAATCTCATCTTCACTCTTGCTTTTCAGCTCAATCTCACTTTCACTTTCACCTTCACTCTTGCTTTTCAGCTCATTCTCACTTTCACTCTTGCTTGTTTGCTCAATCTCCTTTTCACTTTTTCTTTTTTGATCACTCTCATTTTCACTCTTTCTTTTTTGAGCAACCTCACTTTTCAATTTCAATTGGTCCCCATGGACATGTGTTGGAGTTAAAGGAGCAAGTTTGATTTTTTTTCCATCCTTTTCAAAACTGTACATGTTCTTTAACCCATCATGGATCACATTCCTATCATACTGCCATGGCTTCCCTAACAAAATATGACTAGCATGCATAGGCACAACATCACAAAGGACCATATCCTGGTATTTCCCAATTGAAAAAGAAACTAGCACTTGCTTATTTACCCTAACCTCCCCACAATCACTCAACCACTGCAACATGTATGGTCTAGGGTGTTTCAAGGTACGTAAATTCAATTTCTCAACTAAAGTAGTGCTAGCCAAATTAATACAACTCCTCAAATCAATGACCATACTACATACCTTGTTGTTGATGTGGCATCTAGTATGAAAAACGTTCTCACTCTGCTGCTCTGTATCATTCATCTTAATTTGTGTATTGAGTGCACGCCTAGCAACAAGAGACTCACCATACTTTTCTTTCTCATACCCATTCGCAATACTAGGCTCATGTCGCCTCCTACCTCTCTCACCTTGCAGATTTTTAATCACTGCTTCTTGATTATCCATCCTATCCCTCACTTCACCCAACACCAACTTCAACCGCTCAAATTGTTCTTGCATGGCTTGCAACACAAAAGATGAGTTATCTGCCACACCTTTTGGTGATGACTCACTTCTATGAGACATCATAATATGCTGCACAAAAAGAATGTTAGTGAAAAACCTCACACACTCCCTTACGTGTTTACACTCAAATAATGACACTCCACTCGTGTTTTACTCTTAATGGCTTTTTCCCGATAATAGTCTCACACCCTCTTGCCTTTTACCTCAATAGTTTTCCCGCCCAAGTTCTTTAAGAACTAGTTGAACTAAATCAAGACAATACAACCTTGTATTATTCCAACCAGTAATATAGATCAAAGAACAAAGGAATAAATAAAAGACACGAGAGTCAAGGAATTTATACGAAGGAAAGAGTAATTATAAAACAAGATACCAACTATAAAGATGTATTCAGCTCCTATGATATAAAAGCTCAATCAACAAATACTTTATTTCTCTTTGTTATAATTATGTAGCAACTTTGAATACGCTACCTTCTTTTTTCTTCTTCTTCTTCTTTCAGTTTTTTTTTTTTCAAATTTTTTTTCTTTTCCTTTCTATTTTTTTCTTTTACTTTCCTTTCCTTTCTTTTCTTTTCTCTAATTCAACCACAAACAGAAATATTCAATTGTGAAAACCAAAAAATTGAATTCAAACACACAAGCATGGACAATGAAGTAGAAGAGAATCAATGGAACGACACTCCAAGCAATTGACAAATTTAGAGATGCAGGAAACCCTAGAATTTTGAAACCCTAGGCGATACAAATTTCAGCCAAACCCAAAACCCTAAGAATTTCGGCAGCCTACTTTTTGCTTCTATTTTTTTTTTTTTTTTGGCAACCCTAGAACAAAGATGCCCTAGAATTAATTTAAGGATGCTAGAATTAAAAGATAGAATCAGACCTGATTGGAAACCTTGCTTTGATAACCAAATGATATGAACCCGTGGGAAATGAATCCCTTAAACCCACAATCAATTTGAAAACTCCCCAAGAAAGCCAAAATCAAGTCAATGGATGGAGAACCTAGACCCGATGAGAACTCGTTTCCAGAACTTAGATTATATGAAAACTAGACCCGTTGCAGAACCCGTCTCAAGAACCCAGATTACAAAGGAGGAACGCTACAAAGGTTGTGATTTACCTTTGATAAGTTCAAAAGTTCAATTAAGAACAAGAGGAGATAAACTCAACTCACAATGAATAAATTCATCAAATTTCATAAACTTCATAAAACTTCTGAAAATGAGGCTACAAAGAGTATTTAAACTAAAACCTAATTAAAACTCTAGATAAAATAAAACCCCATCTTCCAAAAATACCCCTGAGTGAACAGTGTCGCGGCTACAGTACGACGCTACAGTAACCCTAACCCTAGTTCAATAAAATCATAACTTTCCCAACATGCCCTTACATAGGCATAAACCCAATTATTCTAAGCAAATAAAATAGGTCCTTGAAATTAATTAAATAAGTTGAAAGCCTTCAAGTGTCCAAAGCCTATAAGTTATGTTGTTGCCCTTTCCATAGCTTATGAAATGAATCAAAGCATAATCTTCATCGTTTAAGCCCTTGAACTTGTATTTGGCCCATCTGGAACTTGCAACATATCTTTAAGACTAGGCCCACCTTAGTTCCTATCATTGGTGGTGTGTGCTAAATAATTGTTGAGAGATTGATGACTATCTCAAGTATGTCGTTCCATACTTCGAATAATTATAGTTTTCTTGAAGTTTAACTATAACTATTGTACTCAAACTATACTTCTTTTGTACTTATATATAACAGTGAGTACATGGACAAACTTAGAACGGAAGGCGTAGAGAATATAGTGGCAAGACACGAGGAAGAATTTCCTGGATAGTTTGAAGAGCGTGTATGAACTAAAATTATATATATGTTACATTTTGAAACTTTTAACTCTGGGTAACTTTTAATAAATATATACTATTTCAATTATTAGATTTTGGAACAACATGCTTGTGATCCCGGCTCAATTTCTCATGAATTGTATGCATAGGCCCGTGGTACCTCAAATAGAGCACTTCAATACACTGCATGCATGGTTCGAGGTTATAGATTCCATACTCTGGACCGTGAACATGATAGAAAGACTCAAAACTTTGGTGTGTTGGTCTAGGGGAGTCATGAAACAGATGATATTGACTATTATGGTGTCATACGTGATATTATCGGATTGAAATATTTGGGTGGGTATGTAATATATGCCATTAAATGTGATTGGTGGGATGGCAGTGGCCGGGTTTCGATACATAGGGATAATCACTTTACGAGTGTCAATACTGCATCTAAATGGTACAAAGATGATCCATTCGTATTGGCTTGTCAAGTTACCCAAGTCTATTACTTGATTGATCCAATGAAAAGTGCTGATAAAGATAGTGGAGAGATAACTTGGCGAGTCGTACAAACATTTGTCCCTCGAGAAAAATATGAAGCAGGAACGAGTGTAGATTACGAGAATAGTGGAGATGAAGATGACACTTCAATTGTTGAGGCATACCAAGAAGATGAAGAGGGTAATAACTTGTTTGTTGACCTCGGTGCACTCGAGTTGCTTCTCTTGTGTAGGGATGATGTCCCACCCGTCCATCTCGACCCGTCCGTATTAAATGATCATTCAATTTAAGTAAGTGAGGAGCAAGACGAAGAAGAAGAGTCAGAAGATAAAGACGAATCAGAATCCAGGCAGGACGTGGATAAGGAGGACAAAGAATAGGTGCATGATGATGATGAAGATGTTATTGAAAGAGATTCTGAAACAAGCATGGAAAATACATCCGAAGATGAAGAATAAAAGTACTAAATATTTTATTCATCTAGGTGACTATAAAACCTTTTCATAATTTCTTCTAATTAATTTTCCTTGATATAACTAATTATTTTCAAGGATGCCGCCAAAACGGCAACAAAGAAATGTGCCTCCACCATGTCCAAGTCCCGAACCCATTGAGGACTCCCCACTCAAGGAATCTACTCCTGAAAATCAAGTTAACACACAAGAGAACAACAGTCAGTCGATACCTACCAGTAAGGAAATATTATCGTTGATAATTAATTATATAGTTAATACATTTGTCTTAGTAACTATATAACTATAATTATACTATTATCATGTAGTTGATGCATCTACACGTAGCGGTCGTGGCAACTCTCATGACAAAAATAGAAAGCATGGAAAACTCAAAATTACCATTCCTGATAATTCCACTGGAGGAGTGGATGATAATGCAGCAGCGCTTTCCTCCTATATTGGCACAGTAGTTAGAGCTTATACTCCATTTTATGTTCGCTCATGGGGAGATGTTCCGAATGAGATTAAGGAGCACATTTGAAATCGTGTGCTGGTGAGTTTACTTTGAGAGTACATTTATTTCACCTAAATTAGTATATAATATTTTTTCACTTGTTAGGATGAATTCGACCTCGACTTTGGCC
The DNA here is from genome assembly GCA_022457165.1 of Juglans mandshurica. NCBI lineage: Eukaryota > Viridiplantae > Streptophyta > Magnoliopsida > Fagales > Juglandaceae > Juglans > Juglans mandshurica. The sequence continues at coordinate 12,852,624 of CM039627.1, read as the reverse complement.
ATAGCGAGGATTTGAGAACCGTGAATGAGTTTATGGCTACACTATTCCGACGTCACAAGGGACGATGTCATGACCACTTTAAGAAGTTTGAGATGATGGGAGAGGTTGCGTAGTCCACTTTCTATCAGATGAAGTTAGATGATTGGAGAAAGTGTTGTGATCTTTTTGCATATCCAGATTATCAGATATTTTTCATTTATATCTTTTAATTATCTACATTCATATTCGTTCTGTATATTATATGTATACATATTACAATTAACATTCTTAATATATTTTGTAGCACTTGAGTTCTACAAATGCATAGAGTAGATTCGCTCTAACTGTCCACCATCGTCTCGGTTTAAGGTCATTCCACAATCTTACTGAAAAAATAGTAATTAAAAAATTATAAAAATCATTTATTTTTCTGATATTCTTTTATTTAAATACTAACATTATCTTTTTAAAGTTGCTAATGTCACTTTGTTAGAAACGTGATGATCTTGAAAACTTTTCCCTCATTCATGTCTATGTTGCTGCTCACACTAATGACTGTAGTGAGTGGATGGATTCTGTCGCTACAGATAATTATGTAAGCAGTGTTAATTTTGTTAAATAAATTATGCAACATGTGAATAATTTATTTTTTATTTCTATTTCTTTTAATACGTTACTTATTAACGATCATTACCTTTCAAATTGCAGGAAAAATGATGAAAATACAGTCGACTTCTGGGGAATCCTCTGCTAGTGACATAGACATATTCACTCAAGTGCTCAGACCGCAGTCCAGTATGGCAAGAGAGTTGGGATGATCTATCAAGTATAGATGTTCATCCTCCTCAACTTCATTGACTTCACAAATTAATAATCTTACCAAAGTTTAGAAGCTGTACGGCATGAGAATGAGTATATGATGTGACGCCAGCAGATTCCGCTTGGGATCGGACGGACATCTGAAGCGTCGGGACATGCAACAGAAGGTTACCTGTCCTCGTTCATGACATATAAGATGCAATGTTCCTAACATGCATCTAGCATTATTGTAATAGCACACTAGAAATTCATTGGTGGAATTTCTATTGACTTTAGGAATCTCGTGAAAACCCATAACTTTTTACGAATCAACCAATCGTTTAGGTTTTAGTCTGTCATCATGATCAGTGTTATCACTCACTATGGTGCTAGATTTATGGGTTTAAATATTTGAGATAGTTAGAAGTGTCAGAATGAGTTATGGTCTGCACCATTAGACTCAGTGCATTATTTAGGATTTTATGGCGCAATAGCCTACTTTCATAATTTCAGACGAAATATCTGTTGAAAATTATGAAATTATTTTTTAGGGGCACTTCGGGGTTGAATTTCGGTGAACGATTTTCACTATAGGTTAATATGAATATTTAAAATTTTTTAGTCCTAAGTTTATTATGTTTCTTTTTAGAGTGAATAGTAACCTCGTTAAGCGCACCCATTGTAGTGTTTTCAAAATCCCAATGTGGAATGTCCAAATTAGGTTAGAGAAGTTTTATTTGGACACTTGGTAAGATCTTAGCCACACATAGTAAATGGTATTAGACACTTGGCACGAAGAAGAGGGTTTCAACCCTAGCAAAACCCTAAATGGTTGGAATCCAATTGAAACCCCAAAAGCTTGGTTGAAACCAAAACCCTAAGTGGTTTTCCCAAACCCTAAAATTGTTCTCCAAACCCTTTTTAATCCGATTTCTAGCATTGTGTTTAATTACTTGATTAAATCACTTCCACATGCAATTAATTAATCAAATCCTTGTTATGACATCATTATTCAAGCTTTTAAACCTTGGAAATTTGATTGGGCCAAGAAAAATTGATTTTGGGCTTGATAGCATCTCAAACCCTAACCAAACCCCCTTTAAACCCCAAATTGAAGCCCACTTGGTGGGGCCCACCAAGGCCCACGAAATTGGCAACCTTGGCAAAGCTTCTTGGAGAAGTTTCCTCCCCCACATGGCAGACCATCCACTGCCATTGGCTGCAGCCAATAGTGCCTTGATGTGAAGGAGAAATCCACTCCATCAACCTCCATCTTTCACAGCTGCTGCAGGCAGTCTCTGCCCCTCTCAATTCTTCACTTTATGTCACATAGCCACCTCCAATCAAGGATTATTCAAGCTCATAACTTCCCCCTCCAGAAGTCTAAAGTCGTGCAAGACACACTTCTGTCAATTTTATCACTTCTTTCCCCCGTTCTTAGAGAGAAACCCAAAAGAGCTCTCTCGGGCAGATTTTTGGGTCTTTTTCCGTGGCTATTTGTGATCCCTTATAAGTATTATCTCACGATGACTCCTTCACATAAGTTGTTCATATTTGAGTCTAGTTTCCGTGGATATCTTATTAGTCTCATTCCATGCTCATTTTATCGGTCAAAAGTATTTCTAACCATGGAAAGGTCATTCTGGGCGTGAAACTGGAGAGTATGTTATGTTTTGGAAGTTTTGACCAAGCTAATGGACATATCTTGGTCCGAAAATTTTATGGAGTGTTGTTAACATGTGTTTATGAATTTTCATTGAGGTTTTGTTGCTTGAATAAAGCTTTTGATGATAGATTTTCTTAGAGTTAGAAACTTGCAAACTGGAAGTGGAAAAACAGTTTCTGTTTTGTGAAAGTTTGAATATTTCGTGGTTTAATCTTATTCCAAAGGCTTTGATATTTTTATATGATGATCCTAAGCCTCTTATATACATGTTAGGATGTTATTTCGAAGATATCTAGTATTATTTTTTAAAGATATGATTTTCTATGCAAGAGGATTTCGGTTAGGCCTAAACTTTGATGTTTTTGAGTTAGATCCATGTTTTATTAAATTTTAGCCATGTGATTTTAAGTTTGATGGTTGGATCTTCTTTAGGATAATTTTTTAAACCATGTGATATGTTAGTTTGAAGATCACATGTCTTTAAGCCATGGATCAAGAGATTGATCTTTTAGTTGGGAAAAACAGCTTCTGTTTTGGACTAAGTTTAAAACCAAAAACTCCAAGTGTTGTTTTGTGATTTTTGGTGAGTTTTTTTTTTATCATTTAAAGCATGTTTGATCTTAGGATTATGTTATGAATATGTTAGAAGTAAGATTTGATTTTTTTTGGAATTCTTGGAGATGTTTTTATTAAGGTTAAAACTTGTGATTTAAGGTTTACTTTTTGTTAAAAAATTTCGGTCTTTTTACAAAAAGTTTGGTATTGATAATTAGTTTTTTTCTTAATCGATATTTTTAAGGGTGTTTTTAAACTTAGGATAGGAAGATCTTTGTTACAAGATTTTGGTTTATTCTTGAGTTTTGAAACTTGAAAGAATTGCAACCAAAATCAAGACAAATGGCCTATGTAGGTTTCGGCCATAGTGAGTTTTTTATAGTTGTGATTGGTCTTAAATTTTTCTAAGTTGATATTTGAGTTTGGGACAAAATTTACATGAGGAATGTAAATTTTGGTCATTTTTGGAATTAGGATATCAAATCCTTAGGTTATGGGTAAAATGGTCATTTGCCCACATGTAGAGGGTAAAATGGTAATTTTACTCTAAGTTGTCTCTTTTCACATTTCTAACTGTTAGTAATTAATTTCTAACTTTTAGAATAACCTTTTACAGTTCCTCGTGTTTCGCGCTTTATTATAGTAGAACGCGACGATCGAGGTAAGTTAGCTTTTAACTTGCTATCAGTTTAATGTGTATGAGTGATGAGTAAGGGAACTAAATTGTATGTATGCATGTTATATCATATGTGTCATGCCAAGTCATTACATATTTATCTGTTACACATAATTTATTCTGTCATGAATTATTCATCTGTTACACAAGATATTCTGTCACGTATTCCTATACATTGCAAGTATGTCATGTTAAGTATGCCATCTGTTATATGTATTTCATGTCACGTAATATTCACTGTCACATGTTACGCCATGTTAAGAAATGTTGTCTGTTACATGGTATGCTATGTTATGAAATGTTGCCTGTTACATGTATGACATGTTATGAAATGTTGTTTGTTACATTTATGTCTCAAAGTATGTCATGTCTGTCATCTTACGTTCACGTCACGTTACGCTACGTCAGGACTTCTGTATTTTCATATCCATGTCATCCCGTCTCGAATACAGTTTGTGTATCTCGAGAACAATCTTGTTAAGTTATTCATGTCAATCACGACCCTAAGCACTAGGATGTGGTAATATCCTAGTGAAACTCCTTTGTTCACACTAGAGTGTCTAAATAGGTGTGAAATTTCCTGGGTTGACGAAGTACAGTCAACAGGTTGTGAATGGGGCCTAATTAGCTGGTCACCGAAGCGCGCCAGCACTAACGCTGATGGTGCCACACATTATGTTACGTGTGTCCAGAGCAAGTGTGGCACAAACAATTCATGGGGCCACAACAACTGTGGAGCATGAAGTATAGGGCCACAACAACTGTGGAGCATACACTACGTGAGATACAGCAATTGTGACACGTAGGATACGTGGGGCCACAACAACTGTGGAGTACGTATTATCGCACTCACAGCTGGTATAGACACCTGTGTTGTGATGCGGTAATTGGCAGGGACACACGGCTCAAGGGGACCTGTGTAGCACCCATATGGTCAATTAATTAAGTCTACTGAGAAAGATTCCAAGTTCATGTATTTCACGTTCAAGTCATGTTTCACGTTATGTTATGTTCAAGTTTACGTTCATGTCAAGTTTCACGTTTATGTCACGTCAAGCTAAGTTTCAGTTCCAGTTAAGTTATGTCAGTTCATGCCATGTTATGTCAAGTCACGTTATGCTTATTATTCCATGCCATGTTATGTCAAGTCATGTTATGCTTATTATTTCATGCCATGTTATGTCAAGTTATGTTATGTTTACTATTGACTTTGATTGTGCATTCATGCATTTATTGTCATGCATGCATCATTAACTTGTGTGAAGTTTTTGTTAACTTGCTGAGATTTGTAATCAAATCTCACTGTGGTAGTCCCAACTACCATTCTCTCCGAATGATAGATTTTGTTACAGGATCTAAAGGAGAACCAGAAAATGACCAACTGGAAATGGTCGACTAAGCGACGGTGTGACTTAGATGTATTTGCCTTAGGTTACTAATTGTATTTTGTGGAGTTTAATCTCCAGCACTCTTTTGTTCACAACCATTTTGGACTAGTGTTGTGATCTTAGTTGTTTAGTATGTCTTTATGTATGAAGTATGTTGTAAGTATTTGGAATATCATAAGTTTGGTGCATAGTATTGCTTTTAAAAAAAAAATATCCGCTGCGAATGTTGCATAATACTAGATGCATGTTAGGAATATTGCATCTTATATGTCATGAACGAGGACAGGTAACCTTGTGTTGCATGTCCCGACGCTTCAGATGTCCGTCCGATCTCAAGCGGAATCTGCTGGCGTCATAGGGTGGTATCAGAGCAATATGTCTTTGGGTTTAAATCCACATGTCCTTAGGAAATGCACCAAATATTAGGCTTGAAATTTTAGTCTTCATTAGGCTTGAATTTTTTTAAGTATGAGAGATAGTACGTGGTTATAATACGTGTACTCGTGTGTTTCAGGAAGTGACACATGACTCGCGGTAGGATACCTCGAAACCCAGAGGGAGGCATCAATCAAGAGAATCAGAATCCCCCATTGGATGGAGGATTAGCTGAAGTTGTACGTCTGCTGGCTGAGGTACTCAGATAGCAACAACAGCAGCAAGCGCACGTACCTAGACCCGAAGTTAGGGGTTGTCCGTATGAGAAGTTCTTGATCCACCGTTATCCAAACTTTTCTGGTAGTGAAGAGCCATTGAAAGCCGAGAAATGGATTATGGATTTCGAAAGGACATATGAGATCTGTGGTTGTACTGAGGACCAGAAGGTTCTATATGCTGGGTACCTATTCCAAGGAGAAGCTGGAATGTGGTGGGATACACGAAGGCAGCTCCTAGTTAGGGAACTAGGAAGTCTCGTTGCACTATCACGGGAGAGATTTAAGGAAGAGTTCGACAACAGATTCTTCCCTGATTCTGCCAAACAGCTGAAGGCACAGGAGTTTGCGAGTTTAACTCAAGGCAGTCTGATCGTAGAACAGTATGCTGCTAAGTTCATGGCGTTAGGAAGATTTGCACCACACTTGATCTCTACTCAAAGGATGCAGGCGCAGAAGTTTCAAGCAGGATTTCAGCCAAGGGTCCGTAGTCAAGTAGCTTGCCTAAGAATAGAGAATTACCAAGAGTTGGTAAATGTGGCTGTGATAGCAGAGGCTGAGCAGAGAGGTCTAGCAATCCAGATCAATTCTGAACGAAAGAGGACCATGCCATTTGCTGCAAGCGGTAGTGCCGAGAAGAAAAGGTCTTTTTCCAGCCCAGCGAAAGGCAAGGGAATAGTGACAGGAGGACATATGCCATCTGCTTATCCGTTATGCCCTAAGTGTGGAAAGCGTCATCCAGGAGAATGTCGTAGTGGTTATGGAGTTTGTTATCGATGCGGGAAACCAGGACATTTGATCAGAGATTGTCCCAACACTGCACAAGGTAGTGGAGCTGGTGATCATAAGCCAAGGGCCCACATCCCAACACGCGTGTATGCTGTAACCCCAGGTGATATCGATGCTGATGCATTGGAGGTTGAGGAAGCTGGCGTCATCACTAGTATTTTTCCTTAAAGTCTTTATGCTGTTATTATTAACATGAGTGTTGGAAATATGGTTATTAATAGAATCACATTATATTTTATTAGGAAACGTCAATCTGTTAAGGTTCACAGCGTGTGCGCTATTTGATTCGGGCGCGTCGAAGTCCTTTGTGTCTGCAGCGTTTGCACGAATTTGTAGTTTGCAAACTGAGCTATTACCTCGATGGGTTGTAGTGTTAATTCCTGATGGGAATACGGTAGCTTGTACCCATTTAGTTAAGGATTGTCTTGTAGAGCTAGATGGAAGGACGTTGAAGGCTGACCTACTAGTATTCGGTCAGATGGAGTTTGACCTAATTTTGGGTATGGACTGGCTATTCAAGCACTATGCTAAGATAGATTGTCGAAAGCGAGAAGTGGTATTTGAATCCCCAAGTGAAGACATAATTAGCTACGTGGGAGCATCAGTTAAGGCCACCCCACCAGTGATTTCGGCTTTACAAGCTAGGAAGTGTATTGAGGATGGAGCCTCAGCTTTTCTGTTGATGACTGTGGAGAAGACAGATGGGAGTGAAGAAATCCGTGGGATACCCGTAGTTGAAGACTTTCCTGAAGTTTTTGTCAACGAACTACCTGGTCTAACACCGGATAGAGAAACTGAGTTCAAGATAGAGTTGGAACCGGCAACAACTCCGACTCACAAGGCCCCGTATCGTATGGCCCCTGCCGAATTGAAGGAGCTCAAAGTGCAGTTGGAAGAACTTTTAGAGAAGGGTTTTATCCGCCCTAGTTCCTCCCCGTGGGGAGCACCTGTGCTATTCGTGAAGAAGAAAGATGGATCTATGAGGATGTGCATAGACTATAGGGAGCTGAACAAGGTGACGATCAAGAATAAGTATCCGTTACTATCCGTTACCCAGGATCGACAATTTGTTGGATCAGTTACAAGGAGCGTCCGTGTTTTCGAAGATCGACCTGCGATCTGGTTATCATCAGCTGAAAGTTAAGGATCAGGATGTGCCGAAAACTGCCTTTAGGACAAGGTACGGCCACTACGAGTTTTTGGTAATGCCTTTTGGGTTAACCAATGCTCCAGCTGCATTCATGGACATGATGAACAGAATATTCAGACCTTATCCGGATAGTTTTGTTGTCGTATTCATTGATGACATCCTAATTTACTCGAAGAGCAAGGAGGAACATAGAAAACATCTAATTATGGCTTTGACTATACTCAAGGACCAAAACCTATATGCCAACCTTAGCAAGTGCGAGTTCTAGCTTGATGAAGTGAAGTTTTTGGGTCACGTGATCTCTAGTGGAGGAGTAGCTGTGGACCCAAGCAAGATTGAAGCAGTAACGAACTGGCAGAGACCGACCAGTGTGCATGAGATTCGAAGTTTCTTAAGGCTGGCTGGTTATTATAGGACGTTTGTTGAAGGATTTTCTAGTTTGTCTGGACCACTCACGGCGTTGACTAAGAAGAACGTGAAGTTTGTTTGGAATGATAAGTGCGAGGCAAGTTTTATTGAGTTGAAGAAAAGACTTACGACCGCACCGGTACTTACACTGCCAGAGCCTCTTAAGCCTTTTGTAGTGTATAGTGATGCATCTAAAGCAGGACTAGGATGTGTGCTGATGCAAGAAGGGAGAGTAGTTGCTTATGCTTCACATCAATTGAAGAATCATGAGCAGAATTATCCTACGCATGATTTGGAATTAGCTACAGTGGTTTTTGCTCTTAAGATTTGGAGACACTACTTGTATGGCGAAAAGTGTGAAGTTTTCACAGATCACAAAAGCCTCCAATATCTGTTCAAGCAAAAGAACCTTAATATGAGGCAGAGAAGATGGTTGGAATTAATCAGCGATTATCAGTGCAACATCAAGTACCACCCCGGAATGTGGTAGCTGATACTTTGAGTCGCAAGAGCAGATCGGAGGATTCATCTATCTTGTCGTCAGAAGTAAATTCACTCTTATGCAGTATGAGGAAACTGTTGATCGAGAATCGTAGTCGGGAAGTAGTTCTGACCACCGTTCAAGAGTTCATTCCATTGGATTGGGAAGAACTGAAAGACCATCAGAAGAAAGATAGTAAGCTTGCAGAAGTCATCGGGAAAATTGAGAAGTCGGAAGGACCGAAGGACTTTAGCATTAGAGAAGATGGAACTTTGTATTTCAAGAACCGAAGGGTCATCCCAGCAGACCATGAGTTAAAAGGAAAGGTAATGAAGGAAGCTCATAACACACCTTACACTGCTCATCCCGGTAGTACAAAGATGTACCAGGATCTGAAGCAGCATTTCTGGTGGGCAGGAATGAAAAAGGACATGGCATATTTTGTGAACAAGTGTTTAGTATGCAGATTAGTTAAAGCGGAACACCAGAAACCAGCAGGTGAATTTCAGCCACTGCCAATCCCAGAATGGAAATGGGAGGATATCTCGATGGATTTTGTAGTGGGTTTTCCAAGAACCTCAGCTGGAAATAATGCTATCTGGGTGATAGTGGACCGTCTGACAAAAAGTGCTCACTTTATACCCATCAAGAATACGGATTCTTTGGAGAGATTAACGAGGATTTATATAGCAGAGATTGTCAAATTGCATGGAGTGCCTAAGACGATTGTGTTCGATAGAGACCCTCGTTTCACGTCGCGTTTCTGGCAAAGTTTGCAAGACTTAATGGGAACTAGATTGAAGTTCAGTAGTGCTTACCATCTGCAAAAAGATGGGCAAACAGAAAGGACGATACAAACTTTGGAAGATATGCTAAGAGCCTGTGTATTGGAAAATGAGGGGAACTGGGAGAAGCAACTACCTTTGATAGAATTTGCTTACAACAATAGTTTCCAGGCCACAATTCAGATGGCACCTTATGAAGCCTTGTATGGCCGAAAGTGTAGATCTCCATTGTATTGGGACGAAGTAGGGGAAAGCAAAGTGTTTGGGCCCGAAGTCTTGCAAGAGATAAAGGAACAAGTCCACATGATCAGAGAAAGGATGAAAACTACACAGAGCTGACAAAAGAGTTACGCAGATAATCGAAGGAGGAGTTTAGAATTTGAAGTTGGAGATTGGGTCTATGTGAAGGTATCCCATATGAGAGGAGTAAGTCGTTTCGGAGTGAGGGGAAAATTAAGTCCAAAATACGTGGGACCTATGCAATAGTGGAGAAGGTGGGAACAGTTGCGTACCGTCTGGAGCTACCAACTGAGTTCCATGGAATCCACAATGTATTCCACGTGTCCTCTTTGAAGAAGAGTTTTGGGAACTTGATACCGGCAGTGGTGGATCCCGCTAGTGTACCTTTACAGTCCAACTTGACCTACGAGGAGAAGCTAGTTCAGATCATTGACTGGAAGGAAAAAGAATTACGGAACCGCAAGATTCCACTAGTCAAAGTACTTTGGCAAAACCAAAATATTCAAGAGGCAACTTGGGAGAAGGAAGTCGATATGCAAGCCAAGTACCCCCAGTTATTTGATACCTAATCCAGTCTTGTTTTGTTTTGTTTTCGGCTCAGTCGATATTTTGTGCTTCACTTTGTATGGGATTGCTATATCAGATGTGGTACTTCGTTGTTTGGTTATTAATAAAGTATATGTTTCCATTACAGAGTTTTTGTGGGCCATTTTTAGTGTGTATACTATAGAATGTTCTCCATGTTGATTGTATTCTTTTTGCAGTTCCATGGCTCGAGAGCGCAAGACAGCCCGTAAATCGACCCTTTCGGCACAACGAGTGCATGAGATGCGAGAACAGCGTCGTAGAAGACGTTTAGCTGAACTGAATAGGGAGGTGTCTGCTTATTGGCGTAAGATGGAACGCCAAGAGCACCACCGCACGCACATTTTAGACATTGATAGTAGTGGAGTAGGTTACGAGAGGAGGGCCTTACCTCATGAGGAGCGTTACCCTCCGTTACACTTTACCACATGGCTTGATCGAGATAACTTCAAGGCTAGGATGGCACGGGACCGAGCAGAGTCCAGTAGAGTAGCTGAGGAGCATGCTACTGCCGTGGACGCTAAGCCCGCTACCTCAGGCTCATCCATGTCGTCGACTCACCGTGGGCGTTTGTTGGAGGATGGTCAGGAGCTTGATAGCATTGATGAGGAGGTCGTGTAGCTCCCCAACCCAGGTCATTTTGAAAATTTGGTGTATGATTCAGAGGACGATGTGTTCTACTACTTACCCCAACACACCGTGCCAACGGACATCAATGCACCTCCACCGGAGCCAACCAGTATTGATACGTCCAGTGATGGACAATAGTTCTGGTGAGCAACATCTTTTACTTAGCTTGTTAATGTTGTACTTGCGTCGATTTCGAGGACGAAATCTTTTTTTTAGGAGGGGAGGATGTAATAGCCCACTAGAAATTCATTGGTGGAATTTCTATTGACTTTAGGAATCTCGTGAAAACCCATAAGTTTTTACGAATCGACCAATTGCTTTGGTTTTAGTCTGTCATCATGATCAGGGTTATCACTTACTATGGTGTTATAATTATGGTTTCATTATTTGAGATAGTTAGAAGTGTCAGAATGAGTTATGGTCTGCGCCATTAGACTCAGTGCATTATTTAGGATTTTATGGCGCAATAGCCTGTTTTCATAATTTCAGACGAAATGTCTGTTGGAAATTGTGAAATTATTTTTTAGGGGCACTTCGGGGTTGAATTTCAGTGAACGATTTTCACTATAGGTTAATATGAATATTTAGAATTTTTTAGTCCTAAGTATATTATGTTTCATTTTAGAATGAATAGTAACCTTGTTAAGCGCACCCATTGTAATGTTTTCAAAATCACAGTGTGGAATATCCAAATTAGGTTAGAGAAGTTTTATTTGGACACTTGGCAAGATCTTAGCCACACATAGTAAATGGTATTAGACACTTGGCACGAAGAAGAACCATTAGATAGATTTGTGAAGGAATCAAGATGTGAGATCATGCCACCTAAGCAAAACTGTGTTTCATCTGTTCAACCAAATTGTGCCAGACCATAGAGGGTTTCAACCCTAGCGAAACCCTAAATGGTTGGAATCCAATTGAAACCCCAAAAGCTTGGTTGAAACCAAAACCCTAAGTGGTTTTCCCAAGCCCTAAAGTTGGCCTCCAAACCCTTTTTAATCCGATTTCTAGCATTGTGTTTAATTACTTGATTAAATCACTTCCACATACTATTAATTAATCAAATCCTTATTATGACATCATTATTCATCCTTTTAAACCTTGAGAATTTGATTGGGCCAAGAAAAATTGATTTTGAGCTTGATAGCATCTCAAACCCTAACCAAACCCCCTTTAAACCCCAAATTGAAGCCCACTTGGTGGGGCCCACCAAGGCCCACGAAATTGGCCACCTTGGCAAAGCTTCTTGGAGAAATTTCCTCCCCCACATGGCAGACCATCCACTGCCATTGGCTGCACCCAATAGTGCCTTGATGTGAAGGAGAAATCCACTCCATCAACCTCCATCTTTCACAGCTGCTGCAGGCAGTCTCTGCCCCTCTCTATTCTCCACTTTATGTCACATAGCCACCTCCAATCAAGGGTCATTCAAGCCCATAACTTCCCCCTACAGAAGTCTAAAGTTGTGCAAGACACACTTCTCTCCATTTTATCACTTCTTTCCCCGTTCTTAGAGAGAAACCCAAAAGAGCTCTCTCGGGCAGATTTCTAGGTCTTTTTGCGTGGCTATTTGTGATCCCTTGTAAGTATTATCTCACGATGGCTCCTTCACATAAGTTGGTCGTCTTCGAGTCTAGTTTCCGTAGATATCTTATTAGTCTCATTCCATGCTCCTGTGATCGGTCAAAAGTATTTTTAATCATGGAAAGGTCATTCTGGGCGTGAAACTGGAGAGTATGTTATGTTTTGGAAGTTTTGACCAAGCTAATGGACATATCTTGGTCCGAAAATTTTATGGAGTGTTGTTAACATGTGTTTATGAATGTTCATTGAGGTTTTGTTGCTTGAATGAAGATTTTGATGATAGATTTTCTTAGAGTTAGAAACTTGAAAACTGGAAGTGGAAAAACAGTTTCTGTTTTGTGAAAGTTTGAATGTTTCGTGGTTTAATCTTATTCCAAAGGCTTTGATATTTTTATATAATGATACTAAGCCTCTTATATACATGTTAGGATGTTATTTCGAAGATATCTAGTATTATTGTTTAAAGATATGATTTTCTATGCAAGAGGAATTCGGTTAGGCCTAAACTTTGATGTTTTTGAGTTAGATCCATGTTTTATTAAATTTTAGCCATGCGATTTTAAGTTTGATGGTTGGATCTTTTTTAGGACACTTTTTTAAACCATATGATGTGTTAGTTTGAAGATCACTTGTCTTTAACCATGGATCAAGAGATTGATCTTAGTTAGTTGGGAAAAACAGTTTCTGTTTTGGACTAAGTTTAAAACCAAAAACTCCAAGTGTTGTTTTGTGATTTTTGGTGAGTTTTTTTTTTATGATTTAAAGCATGTTTGATCTTAGGATGATGTTATGAATATGTTAGAAGTAAGATTTGATTTTTTTTGGAATTCTTGGAGATGTTTTTATTAAGGTCAAAATTTGTGATTTAAGGTTTACTTTTTGTTAAAAAGTTTGGGTCTTTTTACAAAAAGTTTGGTGTTGATAATTAGTTTTTTTCTTAATGGATATTTTTAAGGGTGTTTTTAAACTTAGGATAGGAAGATCTTTGTTATAAGATTTTGGTTTATTCATGAGTTTTGGAACTTGAAAGAATTGCAACCAAAATCAAGACAAATGGCCTATGTAGGTTACGACCATAGTGAGTTTTTCATAGTTGTGATTGGTCTTAAATTTTTTTGAGTTGATATTTGAGTTTGGGACAAAATTTACATGAGGAATGTAAATTTTGGTAATTTTTGGAATTAGGATATCAAATCCTTAGGTTAGGGGTAAAATGGTCATTTGCCCACATTTAGAGGGTAAAATGGTAATTTTACTCTAAGTTGTCTCTTTTCACATTTCTAATTGTTAGTAATTAATTTCTAACTTTTAGAATAACCTTTTACATTTCCTCGTGTTTCGCACTTTATTATAGTAGAACGCGACGATCGAGGTAAGTTAGCTTTTACTTACTATCAGTTTAATGTGTATGAGTGATGAGTAAGGGAATTAAATTGTATGTATGCATGTTATATCATATGTGGCATGCCAAGTCTTTACATATTTATCTGTTACACATAATTTATTCTGTCATGAATTATTCATCTGTTACACAAGATATTCTGTCACGTATTCTTATACATTGCAAGTATGTCATGTTAAGTTAAGTATGCCATATGTTACATGTATTTCATGTCACGTAATATTCACTGTCACATGTTACGCCATGTTAAGAAATGTTGTCTGTTACATGGTATGCTATGTTATGAAATGTTGCCTGTTACATGTATGACATGTTATGAAATGTTGTTTGTTACATTTATGTCTCAAAGTATGTCATGTCTGTCATCTTACGTTCACGTCACGTTACTCTACGTCAGGATTTCTGTCTTTTCGTATCCATGTCATCCCGTCTCGAATACAGTTTGTGTATCTCGAGAACAATCTTGTTAAGTTATTCATGTCAATCACGACCCTATTCGCAGCGGATAATTTTTTTTTTTTTAAAAGCAATACTATGCTCCAAACTTATGGTATCCCAAATACTTACAACATACTTCATTTGGGCAGTGAGAAATTCTAGGTATTCCGTGAATAATAGTGAAAAGGTAACGAAAAAGTAATGATAGAATAATAAATAGTAGTAAAAAGTATGTAAAAAATAATAATAAAATAATGAATAGCAGTAAAATATTTTCAGAATACTTGAGAATACCTTGACACCTAAACTAAATGCCCAGTAATGCTAGACTACTAAGATTGCTACATGAAAGAGACACAACTATAAGATGGAGGATATAATACCAGGAGTGTTCGATCTATACCGAAATTCATTTATCTGGTTTAATGTGATACGTCATATATATTTTACAATACAAAATATTTTATAAGATAATGTATTATATAAACTATTTCGTTTTATAAAATTTTATATTTTTTATAAGAATTATTTTATAAATCAAGCATTTTTCATAATAAAAAAACTCGGTAACAAAAAATGGTTCTTGTAAGCAAGTTCTTGCACCAATTCACGCACCGTTATTGAGAGGTAAGGCATATGTTTAACGAAACGATGTGAATTAAAGACGGAAATAATTTTCATGAGATATGAGATTTTCTTTTTCTCTCAAGTTTTATTTATTTATTTTTAAATAAAAAAGTCATCAGTGTGCAATTTGGTGCGCGAACTTGTTTGTACCTAGCAAAACTCTAAAAAAAATTATCCAAATTAGTTTACCAAAGACTATATAAATGTGTATGAGTGGCATTGGGAAAAATCGCTCGCTAATAAGACTATACTAGAGCTAGTTTGGGAACACATGTATTTTCAAATATTTTCATATATTTCCTCTCAAACATTACTCAACACACTTTTCAATTTCAATTTTTCAATTTTTTCATCTAATCATTACCTAATCATTAAAATTTTCACAAACTTTCAAACAAAATACAAAAAGAAATACTGTTTTTTCAAATTTCAAAACAATAATAATATTAAAAAAATATATTCATATAATATTTTAATTTTATAATATTTTTGTTCAATTTTTTTCTCTCATTTCCCAACATCTTAACTCAAACCATTTTATTACTATTTATAAAAAATGTTACTACTATTTACAGATAATTTGAAATATTCGAAGTGTCCAAACTAGGCCTATGTGCTGACTTTATTAATGTTTTAGATGAGTAGTACGACTTTTTATCCAGTTTGATCCAAAATATCACATCTATTGCCCATGCTTAAACTATTGCTAGGATCATTTAATTATTGTAATAGAAAGTTTCATTTGCCGGTTGGCTTGTCATTTGTAACAAACTAGCTAGAAATTTGATGAAGCTCATTAATGAGAGGTCGGCATTTCAGGTTGATGATAATGAAGCTGAAATTTTGTTTGAAGTTATTGTGCGCAAATGTATCTCCATCACTTAGGCCTGCCGTGTATGTATGAGGTTAATTTATGTTTAAACTACCTTTATGGAAGAATAAATGATTGTTCCGGACCTAACCCTAGTGCCAAACATCAGTATATATAGTGAAGATATGAGGCTTAAGGCCATGCGAGACCTCCATTGATAGAGGAAAACTTAGAATTTTTGGGTTTGTCCCATTTTTAAGACTTGGTTGCCTAGTGTAATGGAGGCCCCTCTCCCTTTAGCTTATTGGTACAAATAGAATCTCTCTCAAATGTGTGTATCTCTCTAATCTAGGTATTTAGGTGATTAAATATGTGAGTGTTGTTCTTGTTTTATCACGTGACACGTTTCACCATCGACGATGTCGATTTTAGGTGAACAGTTACGATGGAGAAGTTTGTGGAACAACAACCTCACTAGATCTGCGATTCGCCGATGATGTAATTTTGCTTCCCCTATATATTCTGATCTAATTTTTCTAGCACCTAATATATGAGAAATAGATGGCATGATACACTCATAACATTAATTGACAGAAAAAGTTGTAGTTTGAGGATAAAATGACAACTCAGATAGTTCCACGATAATATTGAGAAAGAACTAACAGTTTAAGGTGTAGATTGTAATTTTTTCTAAAAATAATGAAGCATAATGCCTAAATCCCAAACATAAGAGGCACAAACATGAGGGAGTTGTAAGCAAACTTGACACTAAAATTAGCTTCTTCTACTATCTAGTACAAACTTTAATTTGACCTTATTGAGTGTCGCTGAAACATTTTTTATGTCAATTCTTTGTGCAGGTGACTCTACACAACAATCCAAAGCCAATCTCATAACCGAAGATATGCAGTCCTCCAGGGCAGCATGTTCTTTTTCATTTCTCAACAAATTGGAATCAACAATATCAAGTATTACAGTGAGCAGTGATTCATCTACCCAATGTTTCAAGGTCATTTCTCCAATAAACATGCCATTCGTAGGCTTCTTTCTTGTGAAAGTTTCCATTAGTAGAATGCCATAACTATACACATCTCCTTTTGTAGAAACAACTCATTCTAATCCATACTCTGTGGATAACATTCTAAGTCATCATCTATACTTTCTTATTTTATAATAGTATTGAACAAACAGTTCTGAAAAATACAACTACTACCTGTAGATCAAGACTCAATATATATATATATATATACATATATATATTGATCTGGACTCAAAAGATATTTAATTACAAGTGAATGAGTAAAAGGATAAACATGCAGTTTGAAATGGAAAAGTTTGAAAATTTACCTGGTGCCATGTACCCGAAAGTAGCAAGAGTCATGGTCTGCATCATAGAGTCCCTATCATCTAAGAGTTTGGCCAAGCCAAAATAGGCAACATGTGCAACCATTTCTTCATCTAATAAGACATTGCTAGGTTTCAGATCACAATGAATAATTGATGTTGAATAAGCATGATGAAGGTATTCTAATGCTGATGCGATATCAATCATTATATTTAGCCTTTGTAAGATATTCAGATAGTGATCTTGAGAGTGCAACCATTTCTCTAAGCTTCCATTAGGCATGTATTCCAATACAAGGGCTTTGAAGTCAATATTGCTGCAAATTGTGATGATTTTGGCAAGATTTCGGTGACGAATATTTCGTAGCACCTCACACTCTGCACCAAAACTTTTGAATGCCCCTTTCACTTGCAAGTTCATAATTTTGATTGCAATATTCATCCCATCTGAAAGTGTTCCTTTGTATATAGATCCAAAACTTCCTTCACCAATTAAATTATTAGAGTTGAATCCATTCGTTGCTTGTACAAGTTGTTGGTGAGAAATTCTTCTCCATGTAACTAGAGGGTACAAGTCTGGTTGAGCAGGAGATTTTGGATTTCTCTTTTTCCATCTTTTCCAAGCAAATGCAAGAGTCAGTACAAGCATTATAAACCCTATTGCTGGCAATACATACCTTAGTATATGTGGCCATGGTGTCTTCTTTTTGCGAGGATCACCTTTTACACATGGGGGAACTTTCAATCGAGTTGTACCACAAAGTGCGTTGTTTGACATAAATGATGTAGCTGAGAAGTTTAGAAATGGTCCACTTGTAGGAATTTCTCCTTGTAGTTTATTCAATGAGAGATTTATATACTTGAGGTAATGGAGTCCTTCTAAGGACTTGGGAGTCTCTCCAAATAAATTGTTATTGGAAAGATCCAAGAACTCCAAGTTTACCAATTCACCAAAAGATACAGGAATTGAGCCTTATAGTTGATTTATTGCAAAGGAGAGATTAGCCAAATCTTGGAGAGCACCAATTGTTTTGGGGATATCACCTGATAGTTGATTTCTTGACAAATTCAATATCCTCAAGACCTTCATTTTCTCAATCTCAGATGAAAGAGAGCCACTTAAAGAATTGGATGAGAAGTCAACCTCCAAGAGATATATAAGCCTCCACAAGCTCAATGGAATCACATAAGTTAATTGATTGAAGCCTAAGTGGAGAGTTCTTAGCAAAGTCATATTATCTATGCATCTAGGAATGTGTCCAGATAGATCATTACCAACTAAAAATAATTCAAACAAGCTCCTTAGATAACATAGTTCTTGTGGTATGGCTCCTTTTAGTCTATTACCGTAAAGGTCCAAACTTTGAAGCATGCGCAAACTTCCTATTGTGGTTGGAACAAGTCCTCTCAATTCATTGGTGGATAAGGTCAACGTATCAAACCACTTAAATTCCCGATCTCTATTGGAATGCTACCCTTAAGTTTACAATTACCTAGGCGAAGTGTTTGAAGAGAAAGAGAGAGGTTTCCAATGGACTTGGGAAGGAAGCCATTCAATTGATTTTGGGTCAAAAGCAAATCAACGAGATTTATACAACTCGACAAATAGGAGAAAATACTCAATTCTGGAGATTCAACCATCAAATCATTGAATTCTAGGTTGAGCCACTAAAGGAATCTTAAATTTCCAAGCGATTTTGGAATTAAGCTCGAGAATGAGTTCCAAGATAAGTCCATGAGAGTGAGCTTTGAAGCATTAAAGATAGAGTTGGGAATTGTTCCGCTCAATATATTTCCCCCAAGAGAAAGTTGTTCAAGATTTGGAAGGAAGAGACCCATATTTGATGGAAGATGGCCTAGTAGGTTATTTACCTCCATTCCAAGCAATCTTATTGTTGAGATATTGAAGATCCCAAATGGAATTGTGCCAAAAAAACCATTGCTTCCAATATCGAAAACCTCTAGATTTTGCAGATTACCAATTTGATATGGTATTAGACCTGCCACAATATGAATAGTCATTGGTATTTTCAAATCAAGATGATAAATTAAGTACATATAATGAACCTAGAATACTCATAATTAGCAGTAAGAAAATAACCATGTCCTCAAATATCATGCATGGGGTTGGGCTTAGCACATTTCAGGTTGATTAATTTTGTCTCCTCTCCGGCCAGTTCGAACTATACCATGCACGAAGGTGTCACAAATAGTTATGAATGTTTCTCGGTCCTCTTGTGATTTTGTTACTAGACTTGTTGAAATCTTCTAGTTTTCAATATATTTTGAACAAAGTATATTTTTACTTCAAATTGAAATTAATTGTTCAATCAGAGATGATCATAGAACATACTAAATCAATAATGGTATCGATGTAATTGACTCATATAAGACTAAATAAGCATACCTTCAAAGTACAATCAGAGAACATGTCTGCTAAATCAATAGTCTTATCTGTGTAATTGACTCAAATAAGACTAAGAATATATACCTTCAAGGTTGTTGTCGGTAAGGTATAACTCTGTAAGCATGGTTAAGTTTCCTATTTCTGGGGGTAGTCTTCCTGTAAATTTATTAGTCAATAAATATAGAATTTGCGAATGTTGTATTTGAACAAAAAGGATAACTATATATTGGAGGTTGATAGTCGACTAAACATACCTTCAAAGTTGTTGTCATCAAGGTATAGCTTTGTAAGCATAGTTAAATTCCCTATTTCTCGGGGTAGTGTTCCTATAAATTTATTAGTCAATAAATATAGAATTTGCTACTGTTTTATTTGAACGAAAAGGATTACTATATATTGGAGGTCGATAGCCGACTAAAGATACCTTCAAAGTTGTTGTAGGCAAGGTGCAGCTCTGTAAGCATGGTTAAATTCCCTATTTACGGGAGTACGCCTGACAATTGATTACGAGAAATAGAAAGATATTGTAGATTGGGAAGATGATCAAACATATGTGTAGATAGTCCACCATATAGCATGTTCTTGCCAAGTTCAATGATTTGTAGTGAAGATATGTTGAAGAAAATGGAGGGCATCGATCCTGAAAGCTTGTTCACTCCAAGATAAATTTCTTGCAAGGAAGATATCTTGAAGATAGAGGAAGGTATGGTGCCTGAAAGCTGATTGTATCCAAGACTAATAACTTGCAATGAAGATATGTTAGACAGAGATGGTGGAATAGAACCTATGAAATTGTTACCATATAGGTACAATGACTGAAGTTTTGTGAGCAACCCAATCCAAGATGGAATTTCTCCGCTCAATTCATTGAATCCAAAGTTAAAGAATTTCAACCAAGTAATATGAGACAACTCATTTGGCAATGAGCCATGAAAACTGTTGTTTCTTATGCTTAGGCAAACAAGGAACGAAAGGTTCCCGATGTGCGGAGGAATGGTACCAACAAGGCCCATGTAGGAAAGGTTTAAAGCTTTGACTCGGAGATGTTTAGAACCACAGATGACACCTGCCCAATTGCAAACGAAAGTATTAGTAGAGGACCAATTTTTTGTCAATTGATTTTGGGGATCAAAAGAAATATGAGCTTTCAAGGCAAGAAGAGCAGATTGATCCGTGGTAATGTTGGGAGTTGCTGCAAAGGCAATGCTAAACCCGCACAGAAAATAAAGCATCAGGAAACTTGTTGGGGTAGCCATGTGAAGTGTATGTTGGTTTAGGCACTCAAATTGAGGATTAACAAGTGATACTGATGTTTAAAAGAGATTGGTGGTTTGCGCGTTGTTGCCATCATTGATTTGGAGCTCCCCCACCGGCCGGCGACCACCCCCCATCAATTCCAACCTCCCTTGAGCCACCGTGAGCCTCCACGCGCGGCTTGAAGCCTCGGCATTCTTTGTGCTCGCGCGCCGCCGTCGCGCCACCACTGGCCACCATCTCTTCACCACTTCATCCTTGACCTCTTAGCTACCCAATGGACCCAACCCCAGCTCCGATCCGCCACCGGTGAAGCTCCATCATCCACATTTCTGATTTGGGTGTTTTGGTCTTCTACCGCTGCCCACGCCGCCACCCACGGCCAACCACCACCACCACTAGCTTCATCGACCTCCCTAAGCCCTACCCTATCAATCTTGGGTCTTCGTTGACTTCATTTGAAAGTGGGTATTTGTGACCCACGACCACAGTGTATTTTACACTGTTGCCTTGCTCAGACGTCACTTCTTGCAGTTTCGTGATCCTTCGGAAATTGCTATATTGCACTGTAAGTATTTCTCCAAAGAACTTTCGTGATTTAAATGTATTTTTGCACTAACTCATTTCACTGTATTTGGTTAAACATGCCGGACTGAGTTCGAGGAGTTCGGGAGTCGGATGGATTGGTGAATGGAGTTGTTTGATTGGATTTGTTGGGATTGGTTATTGATGGTTGTTGGATTAGTGTTGGTACATGTACATTTCATTATTTCATGCATGATCATGTTTGTAAAGAAAACTGAGTTTTCGTGTATTGCATTCATGTTCATGTGTTTATGAAAACTGGATTTTCATGTGAAAATAGATTTTGGGTGCGTGTGTATCACGACCCCAAGCCGAGATGGGGCATTATCTCGGTGGAGCTCCTCTGGTTACTCGGGAGCGGAATATACTGAGTAACGTCCCCTGGATTGTCGCCGGGCAACAATGGGATTGGACGAGATGGTCTCGTGCCGACTCCGTGGTCCTTCTGTTGGCGGGGACTAGAGGATGTCTGGCCACATACGCGCTGGGTGCGGAACTGGGCATCGCTCGTTGCGCAGTGTGGATGCTTGGCCATGTATGCGCCGGGCGCGGAACTGAGCACCGCTACGAAGCCAGGATGTGCGGATGGTCCCTAGGGGAGACCATGGTGCATATGGTATTAATGAACTATTTTCTGGAAAAATTGTGTGCGTTGGATTTCTGTGTAAATCATTTTCTGGGAAAATGTTTTACGGATATTTTGAGCCAAATGAGATTTTGGCGTGTGTTGAAAATAATCATTTTCGGAAAAAATGAGGTTTTGAGGAAAATGCATATTTCTTCATGTGCATGCATGTTAGTTGCATTTAATGCATTTTTATTACGTGGTTATTTTGGGTTATACTTACATGCGGTACCATTTTGTGGTAACGCAGATTTTGATGCAGATGAGGAGGATGAGGGCGAGCCTGAGGAGACAACTCCGCCCAAGGAGTGATCTGGGATCACTTGCTTGGTTATTTGATTTCATTGTATTGTATTTTTATTATGGATGACTGTATAACTACTATTTAAACTTTTCTGATGTTTTTATTGTAAATGAATTCTGATACTTAGTTGACTATCCGCTGCGTTATTTTTTTTGTACACAGTTGCATGTACACACACACTGGCACTTCGTTGGGATGCGTGACTGTGTTGTCGCCATCCTGGCGTCTTGATTCCTATGTTTCCTTACATGGGGGTTGGGGGTGCCACAATTTTTGAAAGACTTATGTACAGTGAAGATGAAGTTGAATGTAAAAAAGAAAGTTTTCCTAACAAAGCAAGTTAGTTCATTGATAATGAACGAGAATCCTTAGAAGTTTGGCTATCCCGGCTCTCTCAACATTTCCATTATGATCGGTGAGTCACGCATTGGGAGAACTCTACTTGATTTGGGGAGTAGTGTGAACTTACTACCGTTCTCGGTATATGAGCAGCTAGAACTGGGGGAGCTAAAAAAGACCTCCATCATGCTACAGTTGGCTGATAGATCAGTCAAGATGCCAAGGGGTATTGTTGAAGATGTGTTGGTCCAAGTAGACAAATTTATTGCCTAGTGGATTTTGTAATACTTGATATGCAGCAACCTACCTCCACTATTTACCATGCACATATCAACCTTGGACGCCCGTTTCTTGCTACCTTCAATGCATTGATCAATTTTCAAAGTGGAGTATTGAAGCTCACATTCGGCAACACGACATTGGAAATGAATGTGATCAACGCCTGCAAGATGCCTAGTGGATGCGATAATTCAGACGTACATGCAGTTGATATGGTATATGATTTTGATATTTCAGAGTTGTTATCAGCATTTGATTATGAGAGTGTATTTGAGGATGACTCACAAGAGCAATCTAAGACTCTTATTGAGACAATTCCTTCGTCATTAGAGTTGACAAATTCAAAGGAGCAGTTGGCAGAAACAGACAAGTCTCCTCAGTTAATGAGTTACATGAGCAGTTGGCATAGACCAACCTTTGAAGCTTTTGATTTACCGGAAGTCATGAAATCATTAGAAGAAGAAGTCCCCACACTGGAGTTGAAGCCACTACCCAAGGACTTGAAGTATATTTTTCTGGGCCCAGTTGAGGGCAAGTTTCTATAGTCATTTCCTCTAAACTCACTTCAAAGCAGGAAACCAAATTATTGGCAGTGTTTAGACAGCATCGAGGAGCAATAGGCTGGGCTATTGCAGACATCAAGAGCATTGATCCTTCAATATGCACCCACAACATTTTTTTTGGAAGAAGATGTGAGACTAACTCGTGATGCACAACAGAGGTAGAATCCCATCATGAAGGAGGTGGTGAAACAAGAGGTACTGAAATTGTTAGTTATGGGCATTATCTATCCTATCTCCGCCATCAAATGGGTAAGTCTGACACAGGTAGTTCAAAAAAAATCTAGCTTAACTATTATTAAAAATGCTAACTGTCATCGCCATGCCATTTTCTCAATCGGTAAACGCAAATTGCTCTTCTCGTTTTCTTCTTTTGGTTTATTTCATCATATATGATAATTTGAAAGTTATTGCATAAAAAACAATGTACTACGTGAGTGTGTTTTTTGGGTCAATTTGTTCAGCTCTGTTTTTACCAGTTTCAATTCGTCTAATGAATCTACTTAACATGGAAAAGGAAATTTTTGTAAGCCATCTCTACCAAAAAAAGGGGGGTTTAATTGTGGGGAATTTTTGTTCCAAGCTTAATTTAAACTCCTGATGCCTCAACTTTGAAATATGGGTTGGAATTAAGCACTTCCGCTCTAATACTATGTTAAAGTATCACTTGTACCAAAATTATTTTATAATCTATCCATTCAAACACTAATTATAATTTAAAAGCAATGGACTCTTTTATATATAATTTGAAGAGACTATATCTAATCAAAAAATCTGTAGAAACTCTTGATCGTACTACATTATGAGCATCTTTAAACAAGGTTTATTGGCATTGATTCGATGATGTCACTACGGCCAAACATACCCATAAAACAGGAGTAACTAGGGATACAATTCTCAATCAACGATCTCGCACTCCAAGGGTACTTAGGGTAGATACTAGATCGTACTAATCTGACCAGTCATAGGATGCAATCGTTACTGGTCATATGTTCAAGTTGGTCAAAGTTATTTTAATGAATCACTTCTGCTTTTGCCTTAATAGGCATAGAATGCATACATATCATATGATTGTCGTTTATCACCTATGGCATGTTAGCGTAGCCACGTGGAAGATTCACGTGAATCGTGATAGAATTTTTCTATTATTTATTTTTTTAAAATTTAATTCCTCACAATTTTCTTTTAATAATTTTGTATTATATAAACCCCAAATCGCATACCTTGCGCCTTGAATAATGGACCAAAAATCAAATAAATATAAAGGTTGGGATCACTCATGTGATGCATCCACAAATTTGTTGACTAATCATACGCAAGTGTTGTCTCCATTGTGTGACACGTGCACAGACCAAGCACATAGATGAATCAATTTTGTAATTTGAATAATATTAGATATAGTTATGTGTTGTGCCTTACTCTTATTTTGAAAAATAATGACTATTAAAAACTTAATTTTTTTCACTTAGATCTCATATTTACTCACTTTTTTAAGAAATAAAAAATACACGATACTTTTGCACTCTAAGACTCATGTAAATATCATTTTTTTTTTTGTAATTTATCCAAATAAATAGAAAAGAAATGGAACAGATAGATGCAAAACAGAAAATGGGTACCTCTAATTAGTTGCGATTTAAAATGAATCTCATTGCCAAAATTGCTTCTACATGAATGCCTGTTTTGTGAAGCAACGCCGCAATGTTTCCTGGATTATTTTTTAGAGATTTGCTAGAGATCAGCCGCACTACTGTTCACACTTCATATAATGTGTTTTTTTTTTCTTTTTTTTTTTTCAACCCAGCGTTAGGTGTGCTGGGGCTGATCTAAACAGTAGGCTGTTTAGAAGATTTTTTCTATTTTTTATGTAACTCGTAAGAGTTTGCTTTGCTTTGCTTACCGATTTCTTGGAACTAAGAAGCAATATTTGTTATTCGGTTTCATTATCCTTTTTATCTGGTTTAAAAGTAGGTGAGGATGGCTAGCCAAAATGGAGGGTATTTTGAAATATTAGATTTTCTATTCTCCTTAAAGTAGAAAAAGACCAGAAAAGCTAGAATACTAAGACTGCTACATGAAAGAGACACAACTACAAAATGGAGGGTATAATACCAGGAGTGTTAGATCTATAAACAAATTTATTTATTTGGTTTAATGTGATACCTCATATCTATTTTATAATACAAAATATTTTATAATATAACATATTATATAAACTATTTCATTATCAAAAATTTTATTTTTTTATTAGATTTTTTTATAAATCAAGCATTTTTCATATTTAACAAACTCGGTAACAAAAAAAAAAAAAAATGATCAAAACTAGTTTACCAAAGACTATATAAATGTGTAAGAGTGGCATTGGGAAAAATCCCTCGCTAATAAGACTATGCTTAGAGCTAGTTTGGGAACACATGTATTCTCCAATATTTTCATATATTTCTACTCAAACATCACTCAAACACAAAACACTTTTCAATCGCAAGTTTTTAACTTTTTTCATCTAATCAATGCTTAATCATTACAATTTTTACAAACTTCTAAATAAAATACAAAAATAAATACTGATTTTTCAAATTTCAAAACAATAATAATATTAAAAAACTATATTCAAATAATATTTTTGTTTAATTTTTTTTTCTCTCTTTTCTCAAAACTCAATAAAACATCTTAACTTAAACTATTTTGTTATTATTCATAAACAATTTTACTAATTTTTACGGATATTTTGAAATATTATGTGTCCAAACTAGGCCTAAGTGTCAACTTTATTTATGTTTTAGATGAGTACGAATTTTTATCTAGTTTGCTCCAAAATATCGCATCTATTGCCCGTCAACTATTGCTAGGAACATAATTTACATTATTGTAATAGAAAGGCTCATTTGCCGGTTGGCTTTTCGTTTGCAACAAACTAACTAGCTAGAAACTTCATGAAGCTTATTAATGAGAGGTCGGCATTTCAGGTTGGTGATAATGAAGCCAAAATTATGTTTACAATAGCTTTATTGTGCACAAATGTATCTCCATCACTTAGGCTAGCCATGTATGTATGAGGTTAATTTATGTTTAAACTAGCTTTATGGAAGGATAAATGACTTGACTGTTTCAGACCTAACCCCAATGCCAAACATCAGTATAGGGAAGATATGAGGCTTAAGGCTGTGTGAGACCTCCATTGATAGAGGAAAAATTAGAATTTTTGTGTTTGTCCCATTTTTAAGACTTGGTTGCCTAGTGTAAATGGAGGGGAGATAAATAGCCCCCCTTCCTTTAGATGATTGGCACAAATAGAATCTCTCTCTGAAATATGTGCATCTCTCTAATCTTGACATTTAAGTGGTGGAATATGAGTGTTGTTGTGGTTTTACCACGTGACATGTTCCACCATTGACGATGAGGATTTCAAGCGAACAACTACGATGGAGAAGTTTCTGGACAACCTCACTATATCTGCGATTTGCCGACGAGGTAATATCATTTCCTCTATGTATTCTGATCTAATTTTTCTAGCACCTAGATATACTAGAAATAGATGACACGATACATTCATGATATTAATTGACAGAAAAAAAAATTGTAGTTTGGGGACAAAATGGCAACTTAGATAGTTCCTAGATAATATTGCAAAAGAACTAATAGTTTAAGGTGTAAATTGTAACTTTTCAAAAAACAATAAAGCATAACGCCTAAATCCTAAATCCTAAACATATGAGTCACAAACATGAGGGAGTTGTAAGCAAGCTTCACACTCAACTTAGCTTCTTCTACTATCTAGTACAAACTTTAATTTGACCTTATTGAGTGTCGTTGAAACATTTTTTATGTCAATTCTTTGTGGAGGTGACTCTGCACAACAATCCAAAGCCAATCTCATAACTGAAGATATGCAGTCCTCCATGGCAGCATGTTTTTTTTCATTTCTCAACAAATTGACATCAATAATATCGAGTATTGAAGTGACAAGTGATTCATCTACCCAATGTTTCAAGGTCATTTCTCCCATAAACATGTCATCCGTAGGCTTCTTTCTTGTGAAAGTTTCCATTAGTAGAATGCCATAACTATACACATCACCTCTTGTAGAAACAACGCCTTCTAGTCCATACTCTGCGGATAACATTCTAACTCATCATATATACTTTCTTATTTTAATAGTGAACAAACAAATATGATAAAAATGACTTGTAGATCAAACTCAAAATATATATACATATATTTTTTGCTCTGAACTCAAAAGATATTTAATTGCAAGTGAATGAGTAGAAGGATGAACATGCAATTTGAAATGGAAAAGTTTGAAAATTTACCTGGTGCCATGTACCCGAAAGTAGCAAGAGTCATGGTCTGCATTAGTGACTCCCTATCATCTAAGAGTTTGGCCATGCCAAAATCGGCAACATGTGCAATCATTTCTTCATCTAATAAGACATTGCTAGGTTTTAGATCACAATGAATAATTGCTGCTGAATAACCATTATGAAGGTATTCTAATGCTGAAGCGATATCAATCATTATATTTAGCCTTTGTAAGATATTCAGATAGTGATCTTGGGAGTGCAACCATTTCTCTAAGTTTCCGTTAGGCATGTATTCCAATACAAGGGCTTTGAAGTCAATAT
Organism: Juglans mandshurica; assembly: GCA_022457165.1. Lineage (NCBI taxonomy): Eukaryota > Viridiplantae > Streptophyta > Magnoliopsida > Fagales > Juglandaceae > Juglans > Juglans mandshurica. Next base: position 12,824,663 of record CM039627.1, on the reverse strand, counting down.
TGGTACAAATGGTGATGATTTTGACAAGATTTCGGTGACGAATATTCCGTAGCACCTCACACTCTATATCAAAACTTTTGAATGCCCCTTTCACTTGCAAGTTCATAATTTTGATTGCAATATTCATCCCATCTGAAAGTGTTCCTTGGTATACTGACCCAAAACTTCCTTCACCAAGTAAATTATTAGAGTTGAATCCATTCGTTGCTTGTACAAGTTGTTGGTGAGAAATTCTTCTCCATGTAACTAGAGGGTACATGTCTGCTTGAGCAGGAGATTTTAGATTACTCTTTTTCCATCTTTTCCAAGAAAATGCAAGGGTTAGTGCAAGCATTATAAACCCAATTGCTGGCAACACATACCTTAGCATATGTGGCCATGTTGTCTTCCTTTTGCGAGGATTACCTTCTTCACATGGGGGAACTTTCAATCGAGCTGCACCACAAAGGGCATTGTTTGACATAAATGATGTAGTTGAGAAGTTTAGAAATGGTCCTTTTGTGGGAATTTCTCCTTGTAGTTTATTGAATGAGAGATTTAGATAATAGAGGTAATGTAGTCCTTCTAAAGACTTGGGAATCTCTCCAGATAAATTGTTATTGGAAAGATCCAAGAACTCCAAGCTTACCAATTCACCAAAAGATATAGGAATTGAGCCTTCTAGTCGATTTAGTGCCAAGGAGAGATTAGTCAAATCTTTGAGAGCACCAATTGTTTTGGGGATATCACCTGATAGTTGATTTCTTGACAAATTCAATATCCTCAAGGCCTTCATTTTCTCAATCTCAGATGAAAGAGAGCCACTTAAAGAATTGGATGAGAAGTCAACCTTCGAGAGATGTGTAAGCCTCCACAAGCTCAATGGAATCACAGAAGTTAATTGATTGAAGCCTAAGTATAGAGCTCTTAGCGAAGTCATATTATCTATGCATCTAGGAATGTGTCCAGATAGATCATTACCATCTAAAAATAATTCAAACAAGCTCCTTAGGTAACATAGTTCTGGTGGGATGGTTCCTTTTAGTCTATTACCATCAAGGCCCAAACCTTGAAGCATGTGCAAACTTCCTATTGTGGTTGGAATAAGTCCTCTCAATTCGTTACTGGATAAGGTCAACATAGTCAAACCACTTAAATTCCCGATCTCTGTTGGAATGCTACCCTTAAGTTTGCAATCATATAGGTAAAGTGTTTGAAGAGAAAGAGAGAGGTTTCCAATGGACTTGGGAAGGAAGCCATTCAAGTGATTTTTGCTCAAAAGTAAATCAACGAGATTTATACAACTCGACAAATCGGAGAAAATACTCAATTCTGGAGATTCAACTGTCAAATCATTAAATTCTAGGTTGAGCATCTTGAGGAATATTAAATTTCCAAGCGTGTTTGGAATTAAGCCCGAGAATGAGTTCCAAGATAATTCTACGATTTCGAGCTTTGAAGCATTAGAGATAGAGTTGGGAATTGTTCCGCTCAATTTATTTATCCCAAGAAGAAGTCGTTGAAGATTTGGAAGAAAGAGACCCATATTTGATGGAAGATGGCCTGATAGGTTATTTGACGTCATTCCAATCCATCTTATTGTTGAGATATTGAAGATCCCAAATGGAATTGTGCCAAAAAATCCATTGATTTCAATATTAAAAACCTCTAGATTTTGCAGATTACCAATTTGATTTGGTATTAAACCTGTCACAATATGAATAGTCATTGGTATTTCTATTCAAGATGATAAAGAAGATATAATGAAGCTACCTAGAATACTCATTAGCATTAAGAAAATAACCATGACCTCAAAAATATCATGCATGGGGCATGCACATTACAGGTTGAATTCAGGCTCCTCTCCCAGTTCAAATTATACCATGTAGGTGTCACAAATAATTAATGAATGTTTCTGGGTCCTCGTGCGATTTTGTTACTAGACTTGTTGAAATCTTCTAGTTGCAATATATTTTGAACAAATTAAAGTATTTTGTACTTCAAATTGAAATGAATTGTTCAATCAGAGATGATCATAGAACGTGTATACTAAGGCTGTATTTGGTTTTCAAACTTAGCTAAACTCAACTGAACTTAGTCTAATTTTAAGTTGAATCTAACATCCAAATATTCAACTCTCAAATTACTAAACTCATTTCAACTCAAAACCTTCTTACACGTGGGACCGACAACTTTTTTCAACTTAAAACATCTTTATACGTTGGACCTACAACCTTTTTCAATTTCCCATAAAAGTACTAAATTTCTCTTAATATCCAAACACACTTTAAACTCAGTTTAGATGAGCCCCACATAACTCCCTTCACTACTATTCATAAAGAACTCAACTCAGTTGAGCCCAACTCAACATCCAAATGCAGCCTAAATGAGTAATGATATCAATGTAATTGACTCATAAGACTATATAAGTAGACCTTAAAAGTAAGATCAGAAAACATGTCTACTAAATCAATAGCCTTATCTATGTAAATTGATTCAAATAAGACTACGAATATATATACCTTCAAACTTGTTGCTGGAAAGGTATAGCTCTGTAAGCATAGTTAAATTTCCTATTTCTGGGGGTAGTCTTCCTGTAAATTTATTAGTCAATAAATATAGAATTTGTTATTGTTTGTATTTGAACAAAAAGGATAAGTACTATATATTGGAGGTTGATAGCCGAATAAACATACCTTCAAAGTTGTTTTCATCAAGGTATAGCACTGTAAGCATAGTTAAATTCCCTATTTCTGGGGATAGTCTTCCTGTAAATTTATTAGTCAATAAATATAGAATTTACTACTGTTTGTATTTGAACAAAAAGGATAACTATTATATATTGGAGGCTGATAGCCGACTAAACATACCTTCAAAGTTGTTGTCATCAAGGTATAGCTCTGTAAGCATAGTTAAATTCCCTATTTTTGGGAGTTCACCTGAGAATTGATTCTGAGAAATAGAAAGATACTGTAGATTGGGAAGATGATCAAACATATATGTAGATAGTCCACCATATAGCATATTCTCGCCAAGTTCAATGATTTGTAGTGAAGATATGTTGAAGAAAATGAAGGATATCGGTCCTGAAAGCTTGTTCACTCCAAGATAAATTTCTTGCAAGGAAGATATCTTGAAGATAGATGAAGGTATGGAGCCCGAAAGCTGATTGAATCCAACAGAAATAACTTGCAATGAAGATATGTTAGATAGAGATGGTGGAATAGTACCTATGAAATTGTTATCGTTAAGATACAATTTTCTAAGTTTTGTTAGTGATCCCATCAGTGATGGAATTGCTCCATTGAATTCATTGTATCCAAAGTCAAAGAATTTCAAACGAGTAAGATGAGACAATTCAATTGGGATTGAGCCATGAAAACTATTGTTTTGGATGCTTAGGCTCACAAGAAATGAAAGGTTGCCGATATGCGGAGGAATGGTACCTACAAGGCCCATGAAAGAAAGGTTTAAGACCCTGACTCGGTAATGTCTAGAACCACAGATGACACCTACCCAATTGCAAACGGAAGTATTAGTAGACCAGTTTTTTGTCAAATGATTTTGGGGATCAAAAGAAATATGAGCTTTCAAGGCAAGAAGAGCAGATTGATCCGTGGTAATGTTGGGAGCTGCTGCCAAGGCAATGCTAAAGCCGCACACAAAATAAAGCATGATCGGGAAACTTGTTGGGGCAGCCATGTGAAGTGTACGTCGGTTTAGGCACTCAAATTGAGGATTGACAAGTAAGACTGATGTTTAAAAAGATTGCAGCCAGAGAGGGAGGGAGGGAGAGGGTGGTTTGCACGTTGTTGTCATCATTGACTTGTGTGGTAAAATTAACGTCGAAAGACCGCCAATTCGTGCTGTGTTTTAGAAAAATTATGCAGATATCAACGTCAATCATTCACATTTTAGAAACGCTACAAATTGCTCCTCACGTTTCTAAATAGATTGGAAATAAAAAAATTAAGGAGCTACGATGGGCAAACGGTTCGATCTCCAACTCAGAGACATTACATTTCAACTTTGACCTGCTTTAATATATACAATAAATTATTAAATTATTAATTAACACCTCAATTAATAATCAAAATCTTTAAAATTTGGTAAAAATTACGTCATATCATGTGTCATTTTTATGGATTTTAACGAACAAATTTGAACTCAGCGAAAATTTCTAAACTTTAGTAGTTATGGATATCATTATCAGTTTTAATCTCGTTTATTTTCACAGATAAGATAAGATGATATTAAAGTTAAAAGTTAAATAAAACATTATTAGAATATATTTTTTTAATATTATTTTTCTTTTGAGATTTGAAAAAATTGTAATGATTAGATGAGATAAGTTGTGAGCAGTTGTGAAACCAAATGAGGAATTAAATTAGCATACTGAATATTAAAAAAAACCATCAAATTAGCTATTAAATGCAATTTCGTTGAGGAATCAAAGAAAAAAATAATAATAATAAAAAGAAAGAAGGAGAAAAAGGTAGAAAACTAGACATAATTTTGCATAATCTAATATAACAACATATATAGAAGAATATTGTCAACAAAGAAAATCACTCAAAAAGAAAGAAAAAAATCTTATAAACATGGCTTGATATATGTTATATTGTATCTGCCTTATAATGAAGAGAAATGTATATATATGTTCCATTCAACGTCAATTGTGATAATATTGTTCATATCTTGGAAGGAAATCTGAAAAACATTTTTCCAAAGTCCAATCAGGCTTGTACTCTACAACCAAGCGTCTAAAATCAAGACTGCAGAAAGTTAATGATCTGGCATTAGATGATTTGAAACTATTTATTATATTTTATTTATAAATTTATTATCTAATGCCACATTATGGCTGGATGATGAGAATTTAGATGATGAATATATTTTTTTCTTTTATATATGAGTGGCTCTATAGCCACACATGGAGATCCTAATCGATTGGGGTCCCGACAATGCATTTTGTTTTTGCTTTTTATTTTATGTACTTTTTAATGCTTTTAAATATTTTTAAAAAAACATTACAACATCATTAAAAAACATTTCATTAATCATTATAAAAGAAAACCACTGTCGGGATTCCCATGTGTGGCTTTAGAATTTATATTTATATATTTAAGACGTCATCATTTTTTTAAGTTAAAAAAAGCGATAAAAGATTGATAAAAAATATATATATATATTTTGTATTTGAATGATATTTCAGAAATAATGAAATTATGAAATTTTTTGAGAAGTTTTAAGAATTTTGATGGTGTCCAAATATGGCATTAATTTTTAAAATTTTTTCACTTAATGGTTAATAAAGTATTTTTTTTAAGATTTATATATATATTTTTTATTTTTAAAAATAAAAAGATGTTTAATTTAAAAAATAGTTGAATATTTTAAAACATGTCTATAAAAAGGAATCCTACTCTAGTCAAGACGACTTGTGTCTCGTCTTAAAAAAATCTTATATCATCTCATTATTCAAACGCATTTAAAAATTGTGATTAATTTATTATTGGAATAACTACATTTTCTAGCTCCTTAGCTCCTTAATTAGATAATGATAAGGTTGTTGATCACATGCCAATGGAAGTTATGTGACAACCTGGTTGAATAATATACAAGGCATTAATTTTATGATATCCATTTTGTCAAATTCACGGTCATTGCAAAAGACATGCCCATTAAATAAAGTTGTGGTTGATTTTGAGTGGAATATCTACATTTTTTAACCCCTTAAATGGTGCACGGCAGCCTTAAAAAGTCTTGTTAGTTGAAAACTGCATGTTTCACATGTATGATGTTGACCCTCTATTAGGGAAAGAATTTAGTCGCCGTCGGCCGTCGGCCGTCGGCTTGAATTTATCCACTTCGTCTAGTATACGCACTCAAAAGAGTCTATAATTTAAGATGACTGTTATAATTATAAAGAAATTTTATAAAAATAATTTTATAAATTAACTCAATTTTTATGTGATCTATTAGATTTATTTTATTATTTTTAAAAATAATTTTATAATTAATAAATTGTATAAAATTATTTCAATTTATAAAATTATTTTTATATAATTTATTTATATTTAAAGTATTTATTATAATTTAATTTTAGACTTGTCAGCTTCAAAAGTTACTATGTTTCGTAGCGACGGATGGATCCTCAAAGACTCAGATTTTTTGTCATTATCATAAGTGAGTGACAGCTTTCATGCAAGGCTGCCTTATTACAAACTTCATCTCACAAATTAGTGCGCTTGGTATTCTTCGTCCTGTCGCATCCTGTCATGTGCGGTCTTTAATTAGACGATGATAAAGTTGTTGATCACATGCCAGTAGGAGTTGTGACAGCTAGCTAGAGTAATATAGAAGGCATGCATTAACTTTATCATATTCATTTTATCAAATTCATCGAACTAGACTACTTACTCCAATAATGCATTTTTAGACCCTCTAGTCAATGCAAAGGACATGATGCCCATTAATTAGTCGTGGTTGATTTTTCATTGGAATGTCTACATTTTCTTGCCCCTTAAATGGTGCACGGCAACCTTAATGTCGAGCTAGCTCGGACACTGCTCTTGGGCAAAGAACCTATTGACCGTTGGCTTGAGCTATCAACTTCGTGTAGTGATGGCGATGGATCCTCAAGGACTCGGATTACCATTGTTAGTGAGTGACAGTTTCCAAACATCATCTCACAAATTACTGAGCTTGCAATTCTTCGACTGGTCCCATTAAATGAGTACTATTTGGACTTTTCATATAAAGATGAGATCAATTTCGTAGCGTTGTAGCTTCGCTGGAAGTCCTTTTAGAGAGACAGCTTGAGCGGTAATCGAGTTAAGTTAAGTTGGTTTATCAATTTTATATATTCATAAATTATCTTTTTAACGAATTTGAATTTATTGTTCATGAATTGTTTACTTGATTTATTATTTGTTAGATGCAATAAATGTCATTATTGAAATTATATATATATATATATTCTCCAATTTTTATTACTAACGAGTTACATTATTTAAATTAATTGGTTAGGTAAATTATGTATAAAAATCTTGTAGTCGTAACAATTAAACCGCTCAACTTTTTACACATGCAAGTTTAGACGAGCTAGAGTACTCGTTAGGCTTTCTACATAAATTTTTACCTACATATCTATATCAATGAATAAATTGAAATTTAAATTATTACATATATGGCACTACTGTTTCTATCTTTTTATATATTTAAGCCACAAAATATTGATAAATACAAAGTTTTATGACAACAACAGAAGAGACACGAAAATTTTAGATGTTGTGGGATTATAATTAGAAAAATACTATTTGTACTAAAGAAAAATTTACAAAAAACTTACTTTTCCACATGTTAGTTATTGATACGCTAGAAATTATGAAATTTATAATTCAAAATTTGAAATTGAAAAAAAAAAACTGACAAAATGAGTCTTATAAGTAAAAATTGTAAGTATATTATGATATCCCATATGATATGAATAATGGTAGATGGTGTATGGGATCCCACATTGCTTGGGAATGAGAAATTCTTGCTCTTCATAAGGTTCCAATGGGGTTCCAATTCTATCATTGACTAACCCTTTTAGAGTATAAGACATGTGGTTTGGGCCTTCCATTGGGGCGTTACAAATGGTATCAGAGACTATCCCAACCAGAAATCTAGGACTTGAGCCATGCCACCTACAATGAACAGGCCCAACGAGGACGTTGGGAATTTCAGGGGGGTAGATTGCGATATCCAATATGATATGAATAAGGGTAGGTGGTGTATGAGATCCCACATTGCTTAGGAATGAGAAGTTATTGCTTTTTGTAAGGTTCCAATGGGGCTTCAATTGTATCATTGACTAGTCATTTTGGAGTATAGATCATGTGGTTTGAGTCTTTCATTGGGGCGTTCAATAGACATCGCTCGTTACGAAGTCACTCGCACGGTCGTTACCCGTGGTGTGACGAAGGGAGCCAGGGTGTGCAGATGAACCCTAAGGGAGATCATGGTGCATACAGTTAAAATGGATATTGGAACATTTTTTGGAAAAATGGCAGTTTTGATAAATGGATATGTGGATCATTTTCTGGGAAAATGGTAGATTATATGTAGCGCCCCTAACCCCCCTTAAATAAAAACACGGGGATCGAGATGCCCGAATGATGACAACATGGTCACGTATCCCAACGAAAGTGTTAAGTGTGTGTACATGCAACAGTGTACAAAAATAACGCAGCGGATTAGACAACTAAGTACCAAAATTAAAATAAAATCTGAACATCAGTAAAGGTTTGAACAGTAGTTATACAGTCATCCAAAAATAAAATACAATACATTAAAATTAGATAGCTAAGTAAGTGATCCCAGATCACTCATCGGTTGGAGCCGTCTTCTCAGGCTCGCCCCCATCCTCCTCTGCATCAAAATCTGCGTTACCAAACATGGTACCGCAGGTAAGTATAACCCAAATAACCCTCAAGAATAAAATGCATTCAATACAACCAACATCTTTGCATATGATAAAGTGTGCATTATTCTCAAAACATCATTTTCTCTGAAAATGAATATTTCCCAACACACGCCAAAATCCAAGTTGGCCATAAAATATTCCATAAAATATTTTCCCAGAAAATGGTTTACACAAAATTCAACACACACTATTTTCCCAGAAAATAGTCCATTTTTAACATATATACCATGATCTCCCCTATGGGTCATCCACACACCCTAGCTTCGTAGCAACGCTCAGTTCCACGCTCGGCGCGTACGTGGTCAAGCATCCTCTATGCAATGAGCGACACCCAGTTCCGTGCCCAGCGTGTATGTGGCCAAGCGTCTCTAGTCCCTGCCAGCAAGTGACCACGGAGTTGGCACTAGACCATCTAGTCCGATCCCACTGTCGCCCAACGACAATCCAGGGGACGTCACTTAGTATTTTACGCTCCCGAGTGACCAGAGGAGCTCCACTGAGATAATGCCTCATCTCGGGTTGGGGTCGTGACACACACGCACCCAATAAATTATTACACATGAAATCACAGTTTCCAATGCATACATGAACATGAATGCAGTACACAAAAAACCCAGTTTTCCTTCACAAACATGATCATGCATGAAATCTTAAAATGTACATATACCAGTACCAATCAACAACCATCAACAAGCAATCCCAACAAAACCAATCAATCAACTCCGTTCCTCAGTCCGTCCGACCCCCGTACTCCTCGGACTCAGTCCACCAAAACCACTCAGCAATTAAATACAGTGTAATATGCTAGTGCAAAAATATATTAAATTCATGAGAATTCTTTGGAAAATACTTACAGTGCTATATAATAATTTTTGGAGGATCACGGAGGCGCAAGGAGTGGAAAAACAGCTGCAGAGCAGTGCAAAATACACTGTGGCCGTGGGTCACAGATACCCACTTTTCAAAGGGTGCAAACAAAGATCCGAGATTGATAGGGTAGGGCCTAGGGATGTCAGTGAAGCTAGTGGTTGTGGTGGTTGGCCGTGGGTGGTGGCGCAAGGGGTGGTTTAAGGCCAAAAATACCCAAAACAGAAATGAGGTTGGATGTGTTTCACCGGTGACGGATCGGAGGTGGGGCTGGGTCCAATGGGTTGCTTGGAGGTCGAGGATGATGTGGGGAAGAAATGGCGGCCCATGGTGGTGCGACGGTGGTGCGCAAGTACAAGAGGTGTCGCGGCTTTGTGGTGTGCGTGGAGGCTAACGGTGGCGCAAGGGAGGCTGAGATCTGAGGGAAAGAATAGAGGAAAAGAAAAAATGTAGGGAAAGAAATGAGGTTCAATCCTCACATCTTGGGTCACAAAAATGATCCAACGGAAACGATTTTAAAACAGCAAATGAAATAAAATATTTCAAACATGATGATTATAATTAAAATAAATAATTAAATCCGATAATAAATTAATTTAATTTGAGAAGAAATTTAAACACGCAACAATAATTAATTTAAGGAAAGCACTCAAAAAATAATTTTCGTAAACTAAAAATCATAAAAATAACCCAAATAAAATTTAATAATTATGAAACACGAGGATAAATTTTTGAATCAATAAAATTAATTCCTTCATTAAAAATACACTAAAATACGGGGTGTTACATCCTCCCCCCTTAAATAAAAATTTCGTCCTCGAAATTGGCAAGGTCTAAAATTACACCAGGACATAATCAAGATTCGATTGAGAAGACACAAAGAACATACCGTTATAGTCAACCGAACAAATACGGATATTGCTCCCTCATGTCTGCTTCCATCTCCCAAGAGCAATCTTGAGCCAAGGGATCACCCCATGACACTTTCACCAGAGGTATAGTCTTGGACCTTAATCTTTGCTCTTTCCAATCCACAATCTGTGTCGGAGCAACTTCATAAGAAAGGTTAGGTTGAAGTTGAATGCGTCCAGGGTCAACAAAACGTGGCTCTTGCTGTCCAAAACTCTTCTTCAACGATGATACATGGAACACATCATGATCATCCCCAAAATAGTCCGACAAGGCAACTCTGTAAGCAACAAGCCCAACCTTTTCTATGATCTAAAAAGGGCCAACATATCTCGGACTAAGCTTTCATTTCTTACCAAAACGCTTAACGCTTTTCATAAAGGAGACTTTGAGATAAACCCAATCACCTACTTCAAATGATAAGTCTCTTCTCCTCGTATCTGCATAACTTTTCTGGCAACTTTGCGCTTCTGCCATTTTCTTCCTTATAAACTGGACTTGATCCTTCATTTCTTGAATTATCTCAGGCCCAATTACTTTACCCTCACCAACTTCATCCCAACACAAGGCGATCTGCACTTTTTCCCATACAAAGCTTCATATGGAGCCATCTGGATGGAGGAATGAAAGCTATTATTATAAGCAAACTCGATTAACGGCAGATGATTCTCCCAACTTCCTTGAAATTCCATGACACAAGACCGCAACATGTCTTCCAGAGTCTGAATTGTGCGCTCTGATTGACCGTCTGTTTAGGGACGATGTGTCGTACTAAACTTCAACTTTGTGCCTAAAACTGCCTGCAAACTTTTCAAAAAATGAGAGGTGAACCGTGCATCCCGATCCGATACAATGCTCTTGGGTATACCGTGCAAACGCACTATCTCTCTGACATACAGCCGAGTTAACTTACCCAATGAGTCAGTATTAATGATAGGCAAGAAATGGGCACTCTTGGTCAACCGATCCACGATCACCCAAATTGAATTCTTTCCACTAGGTGTCCTCGGCAAGCCCATAAGAAAGTCCTTAGAAATATCATCCCATTTCCACTCAGGGATAGGGAGAGGTTGCAGCATACCAGCAGGACTTTGATGCTCAGCCTTCATTTAACGACACGTGTCACATTTCTCAATAAACATAGCGATATCCATTTTTATCCATTCCCACCAGAAATTTCTCTTTAAATCTCAATACATCTTTGTGCTACCAGGATGAATTGAATAGGGAGCCGCATGAGCTTCTGCCAAAATTCACTCTTTAAATTCTGAGTCTCGGGGAATCACCCTTAGATCCTGAAACCGAAGAATACCATCTTTATCCAAGCTATAATGCAAGGGTTTTCTAGACTTCCTGACTTTTTTTTCTAATAGCTAACAACTTCGGATCCTTCCTTTGGAGAGTCTTCAATTCTTCGAAATCCACTACTCGGACATCTAAAACTGAAGATAACAATTCCTCTTGCTGCGAGCTCTCAATGAGAAGTCTTCTCATTCCACAAAGGAGAGAGTCCAAACCCGATGACTCTGCCTCGTCCACTTGTTGAGACTTTCTACTCAAAGCATCAGCGACTAGATTCGCCTTTCCTGGATGATACTTGATCTCGCATTGGTAGTCGCTAATCAATTCTAACCATTGCCTTTGCCTCATATTGAGATTCTTTTGGGTAAACAAGTGCTTCAAGCTCTTATTTTCGATGTAAACTTCACAGTTTTCGCCATACAGATAATGCCGCCAAATCTTAAGAGCAAAAGCTATAGCTGCCAATTCCGAATCATGCGTGGGATAATTTCTCTCATGATTTTTCAGTTGACGAGATGCATAAGCGACAACTCGTCCCTCTTGCATAAGAACACATCCCAATCAAGACTTGGATGCATCACTAAAAATCACAAAGGGCTTGTGTGGCTCTGGGAGTGCCAAAACAGGTGCAGTTGTCAACCTCTTCTTCAACTCTAAGAAGCTTCTCTCGCATCTGTCTAACCATATAAACTCTGTATTCTTCTTAGTCAAAGCAGTGAGAGGTCAGGATAATCGAGAAAATCCCTCCACAAATCTTTGATAAGAGCTGGCAAGTCCCAGAAAACTCCGTATCTCACGTACTATTGATGGGCGAGGCCATGACAATACCGCTTCCACTTTACTCGGATCTACTGCCACTTCCTCTTGGGAAATCACATGACCAAGAAATTTAACTTCTCCCAACCAAAATTCACACTTACTCAGTTTGGCATACAACTGATGCTCTCTTAGTTTCCCAAGTGCCAAACGAAGATGACAAGCATGTTCTTCGTAGTCCCGAGAATAAATCAGAATGTCATCAAGAAACACCACCACAAAAGAATCTAAAAAAGTACGAAACACCCGATTCATCAGATCCATAAAAGTGGCAGGGGCATTAGCTAACCCAAAAGACATCACTTTAAATTCGTAATGTCCATACCTTGTTCTGAAAGCGGTCTTGGGTACATCCTTGCCTCTTATTCTCAACTGATGGTATCCTGATCTCAAGTCAATCTTTGAGAAGATGGCGGCTCCTTGAAGCTGATCAAATAAATCATCAATTCTAGGAAGTGGGTATTTGTTCTTGATGGTTACCTTGTTAAGCTCACGGTAGTCTATACACATCTTGAGAGTACCGTCCTTCTTCTTGACAAATAAAACAGGTGCTCCCCACAGCGAAGTACTAGGTTGAATAAACCCCTTATCGACCAATTCTTGCAATTGAGTCTTCAACTCTTTTAACTTGGTCGGTGCCATGCGGTAAGGAGCCTTATGCACAGGAGCTGCCCCAGGTTCCAGATCAATAGTAAATTCCATCTCGCGAACTGGAGGCAACCTGGGCAACTCGTCCATGAACACATCATGGAATTCTTCCACAACTAGAATATCCACTATAGGCTTCTTCTCAGACGGTGTAGACACCACTTGAACCAAATAAGCATTTGCACCACAAGCTATATCCTTCCTTGCTTGAACGGTCGATATAACTGCCGGTTTCGCTTTCAAGTTACTTCCCATAAATTCTAGATAATCACCTTCCGGACGCTGCTAGCCAATCACCCGACTTCTACAATTTATGTTTGCACAATAACGATGCAGCCAATCCATACCCAGGATGATATCAAACCCCAACAACTTGAATACAATTAAATCTGCTTCAAGTGTCCTTTCACCAAAAACCAAAGGATAACCCAAAGTAACCTTGGAGCAACACACAATCTCATCATTGGGAAGAGCCACCACCAAGCATTGTGGTAGAGGTTCTGTGATTAAGTTGCACATCCGTGCAAACGTAGCGGACACAAAAGATTGAGACGCCCCAGAATCAAACAGGGTACATGCATAAAAATCATATATATGAACTCTACCTGAAGCAAACACACACCAGTGAAATTTAACAAGCAACTCACACCAACCAACACATCCCAAAAATTTGAACTAGAAAACGTACCAGTAATCACCCCTGCATCGTGGGTCTCTGAGGCCACATGGTCCACATCAACTGGGGTCACAGCATAGACCCGTGCTTGAACCAATTGCCTCTGGCCGTCCTTGCCACCACGTCGTCCTCCTCTACCTCCTTGAGCTTGGTTGGAGCACTCACGAGCAAAGTGACCTTGCTGGCCACATCTAAAACACTGAATTGCCCGCTATCCTCTCGCTCTGCTATACTGGCCAAGTCCACCAACTTCTGAAATTCCACAATCTGAAGGCAAGCCACTTGTCTACATATTTCGTGGCGCAGACCCTCCTAGAAATGCTCAACCCGCAACTCTTCGGTGGCAATAAGGTGAGGAGCGAACTGCCCAAGCTCCATGAACTTCCTTGCATATTGTTCGACCGTCATATCACCTTGAACCAAATTACTGAACTCCCTAGCCTTTTGCCGTCTCATCGAAATAGGGAAGAAGCGGTTGTCAAATTCCTTCTTAAAATGCTGCCAAGACACCGCAGCAAAAGATCCCAACTCCATTTCTAGGAGTTGCCGCTTCGTCTGCCACCAATTAGCTGCTTCACCTTGCAGCATATAACTCCCATACAATACCATCTAGGCTTCAGTACACCCACAGACCTCAAACGTCCTCTCAAGATCTTCAATCCACCTTCTGGCTCTTAGTGGATCCTCATCCCCAGTAAAGGCAGGGGTCCTATGCGCCAAGAAGCGCTCATAGTTGCATCCAGTCTGCACTGCTCTACTCTGATCATCCTGCAGTGGTCAGAAGTTCTGCTGGAGAAATTCTGTCATCCTATTCAACGCCCTGGCCATGGCGTAGTTCCCATCACCTCTTGGTAACACATCTTCGGGCACATCGGTTGGCCTCCTTGGTCTCACCATTTTTCCTGTCAAGAGTAATCCTCAATCCCGCTTAAATCCCTAGACAATTCAAACACGATCCAAAAGCAACATAATATAAATTTCCATAAATACAATAACTTACGACAAAATAAATAAAACCGACGAAATAGTTCACAGTAAGATAATTAAAACGATAAAATAATCTGCCATAAAACAAAACAAATAAGATAAACGACATACAATAAAATAAATAAAGTCATTTAACATAAATAAAATAATCATATACTCATAATTTAAAGTAAACAATTTAACTTACAACCTTTAAAAATTATTTTTAAAATAGAAAATAATTTCTGTTACTATCCTAAGGGACATATGGTTTTACCCAGAGTCGAACTGCTCTGATACTAACTGTGGCGCTCCCGACCCCCCCTTAAATAAAAATACAGGAATCGAGATGACCGGATGATGACAACATGGTCACGCATCCCAATGAAAGTGCTAAGTGTGTGTACATGCAACAGTGTACAAAAATAACGCAGCGGATTAGTCAACTAAGTACCAGAATTTAAATAAAATCTGAACATTAGTAAAGGTTTAAACAGTAGTTATACAGTCATCCAAAAATAAAATACAATACATTAAAATAAGATAGCTAAGTAAGTGATCCCAGATCACTCGTCGGGCAGAGCCATCTCCTCAGGCTCGCCCTCATCCTCCTCTGCATCAAAATCTGCATTACCGAACATGGTACCGCAGATAAGTATAACCCAAATAACCGTCAGGAATAAAATGCATTTAATACAACCAACATGCATGCATATGATAAAGTGTGCATTATTCTCAAAACATCATTTTCCCCGAAAATGAATATTTCCCAGCACACGCCAAATAACAGTTGGCCAAAAAATATTCCATAAAACATTTTCCCAGAAAATGGTTTACACAAAATTCAACACACACTATTTTCCTAGAAAATAGTCCATTTTTAACGTATGTACCATGATCTCCCCTATGGGTCATCCACACACCTTGCCGTCGTAGTAATGCTCAGTTCCGCGGTCGGCGCGTACGTGGTCAAGCATCCTCTATGCAATGAGCGACGCCCAGTTCCGCGCCCAGCGTGTACGTGGCCAAGCGTCCTCTAGCCCCCGCCAGCAAGGCACGAAGTCGGCACGAGACCATCTCGTCTGATCCCACTGTCACCCAACGACAATCTAGGGGACGTCACTCAGTAGTTTACGCTCCCGAGTGACCAGAGGAGCTCCACCGAGATAATGCCCCATCTCGGCTTGGGGTCGTGACACACACGCACCCAATAAATTATTACACATGAAATCACAGTTTTCAATGCATACATGAACATGAATGCAGTACTCGAAAAACCCAGTTTTCCTTTACAAACATGATAATGCATGAAATCTCAAAATGTACGTATACCAATACCAATCAACAACCATCAACAAGTAATCCCAACAAAACCAATCAATCAACTCCGTTCCTCAATCAATCCGACCCCCGTACTCCTCGGACTCAGTCCGGCAAAACCAATCAGCAATTAAATACAGTATAATGTGCTAGTGAAAAAATACATTAAATTCACGAGAATTCTTTGGAAAATACTTACAGTGCTATATAATAATTTCTGGAGGATCACAGAGGCGCAAGGAGTGGAAAAACAGCTGCAGAACAGTGCAAAATACACTGTGGCCGTGGGTCACAGATACCCACTTTTCAACAGGTGCAAACGAAGATCCGATATTGATAGGGTAGGGCCTAGGGATGTCAATGAAACTAGTGGTGGTGGTGGTTGACCGTGGGTGGCGACGCAAGGGGTGGTTTGAGGCAAAAAATACCCAAAACGGAAATGAAGTTGGATGTGCTTCACCGGTGACGGATCGGAGGTGGGGTTGGGTCCAATGGGTTGCTTGGAGGTCGAGGATGATGTGGTGAATAAATGGCGGCCAATGGTGGTGCGACGGCAGCGCGCAAGCACAAGAGAGGGGGGCTGAGATCGTAGGGGGAAGGTCGCCGGTGGGTAGGGGAGCTACTAGGCTGGGCGGTGCAGGTGACGGCGGTGCGGTGGCGGTGGGCTGGGCGGACGAAGAAGGACGCACAGGAGAGAGGGGGGCTGGTTCGCGCGGGAGGGGAGGGAAGAAGAAGAAAGAAAAATGAAAGAAAGAAAAAGAAAAGAAAAAGAAAAGGAAAAGAAAAGAGGAAAAGAAAAAATGTAGGGAAAGAAATGAGGTTCAATCCTCACATCTTCGGTCACAAAAATGATCCAATGGAAACTATGTTAAAACAGCAAGTGAAATAAAATATTTCAAACACGATGATTATAATTAAAATAAATAATTAAACCTGATAATAAATTAATTTAATTCGATAAGAAATTTAAACACGCAACAATAATTCATTTAAGGAAAGCACTCAAAAAATAATTTCCGTAAACTAAAAATCATAAAAATAACCCAAATAAAATTTAATAATTATGAAACAAGAGGATAAATTTTTGAATCAATAAAATTAATTCCTTCATTAAAAATACACTAAAATTAGAGGTGTTACATTATTGTTTTGGGCCAATTTCTGGGAAAATGGTGTGAAAATGTTTTGGGCCAAAATGGGATTTTGGCGTGCGATGGAAAACATTCATTTTCAGAAAAAAAAAAAAATGATGTTTTGGGTCTAATGCATATTTCATCATATGCATGCATAATTGTTGGTTGCATTAATGTATTTTTATCTTATGGATTGTTTGGATTATTACTTAACCTGCAATACAATTTTATGGTATCGCAAATTTTAGATGATGCTGATATTGAGCATGAGGATTCGGCTCTGCCAGATGAGTGATATGGGATCACTCGTTCATGTATTCGGTCTTTGTATTATATTTTTCGGGACAATTGTCTACCTCTTTCTAAGCATTTTACATATGTAAATTTGTATTTAAAATTTGGGTACTTTGTCGACTTACCTAAATTATTCGTTGTTTTGTTCATTGTACACTATTGCATATACACACACTTGACACTTATCGTCGAGATGCATGACCATGTTGTCATCATCCAGGCATCTCGATTACGGAGTTTCTGTACGTGGGGGTCGGGAGCGCCATAATGATTGCATTCCAAGCCAGCAGGGAGATGCAGAGCACGTGCAGTGTTAGGGCTCGATGGAAGGACCCAAATCGAGAGTTGAATACCCAAACATTACCCATTACAAACCATATTGCAAAGAACAATTCTAGTGAAGTTCGGCATTTGTTCATTAGATATGAGATCCTGTATCCATTGCAACAATCAATTAAAAGGCTTTGAAAAGTTCTTGAGTTGTCAAAACCTCTCTGTAGCACTTCCACTAAATTTATGGAAACTTGTTTGTGTATGAAAAAAATTAAAAGCAGGCAATTCATGAGTTTTTATCTTGTTTTTCATCATTTAAATATAGCGGCCAATACGATTAAAACTCTAAGGTGGCCTAGTACAAAATATAGTGACCACCAACCATTATCGAATTAATTTGAAGTTATTTGTTATAACTTGTGGCTTTTAATCATATCATTAAGGATTCATCACTACTAAGTTATTTGCATAATTCCTCAATAATTCCACCTGAGGAACAAAATCAAAGACTTATCCTCAATAACAGTTGCATGATGTTTTATAACTAGCCCACAAATCTTTGTAATGATCCCAACAGACGAGCTATCACTAATAGTACAGTGCATGGAAACCAATGATTTTGTTTATGAGAAAAATATAAATGAATCGTAGAAGATGAAGGGGCAAATTGTATGTAAAGCTAGCATACCTAGATTCTTTGCTTCCCCTCTGCTGTTCCATATCAGAAAGGCCAAAACCGGCTCCATGATTGAGATGATGCTGGTAGCGGCTGTAGAGTAGCAGCAGACTAAGAACACAGCCAATATTATAACCGACAATCCATATTCTCATTAGCCAAGTAGGCTTTTCCTTGGAAATGGCTATAGTAAATGTTGTGATGCTTATTTGAATCACCAAAGCTATAAACTCCATCAGCATCCAAGTGCTTGAATTTAAAGGATTAGAGCTAAGATCAGATCTTGATCCATTATGGTAGTGGAATACTCTTCTTTAGAAAGAGAAACACCTTGCTGTGGAGATCCTCAACGCCATCCTTACCAAGGACGAAGAAGGTAGAGCATGAGTAGGCCTTTGTCAGGTATTCATTTTGGATGATTTTTGTTGGACTAAAAACCAGCTTCCAAACAATAAACTACCGTTAACCCTCTGCCCACTATATCATCGCAAACAATTGAAATATATAGAATATCAGCGCAAGGAAACTTCAAAATCACAAAGATTATATTGTTGAATCATGAAAAAAGTGGCTTTTGGCTAATTCGTAGTGTCACGCAATTCATGAGATTTCACAATGAAAAGGTTTAATCAGAAGCTTTTAGCAAAGATTCTAGCTTATTTGATCATGATAATCTTGATTAATGTGAAAAAAGGTTTATTTTGTACTTTTTCTTCAAAAATTAAAAGGAACCAAAAGGATTAACCCAACTAATGAAGTTCATGTTCTTTTAATTGTCCATGAAGTTGGTAATTATTAACATATCTTTTAGGTATCTGTTATTAATGATCATGGTTGTAACTACTGATCAACTCATCTTTTTACTGGTGCAATTAGATCTAAGCTGCTCATGATGTATTGGAGAGGAATGGATCAATAACATTTAAATGACTAATTATTAAATATGTATGTATTTATGTTGTAAAGTTGGTAACTCCAATCATATGTATATAAGTCATATATAATATATATAAGTCATATATAATATATGTATATATATGATTTTGTTTCCAGCATTGCAGATATATATCCATTCTTCCATTGTAATGCTACTTATAAATCTTCTTCTTCTTCTTCCTCTTATCTTTTTAATTAACTTCAATGCCTTTTCAACTTCCCCCTATTATTCTTTCGTGTGCAGTTGAATTAGAAACAGTATTTTTGGCAAAATGTTTTGTTCTCAACCACATTATAATCTAGCTACTTCAAAAGCATTTTCTATGTATATATGCAGAAATTAAACTAGCAATTCATGCAGAACATCCTCAGCTACCTGGTGCAAGACAAGAAATGCATGCATTGACTCAATCGATCTTCTCGTGCAAGCATGTAACGCCAGTCCTTGTGATGGGACATTTTATAAAAGATTTTAGCAATGATGACAAGAATTGCCGTTCGATTTAAAACCTTTTTACTCGCATACCTGGGGTGCAAAACTTGACGTTTATAAAATAAAATGTGCTTTGACAATAAAAGAGGTTTACAGTAGAAAACATCGATTTTAATAATTAAAAGGTCTCTCGTACAATTAACACTCATGCCTAGATTTCTGTGCTTTTCCCCTTGGGTCGTGTCCATCCTGACCGTTCAGTTCCTGTGGGGGGAGGGGCATAGATAAAAATTAAAATGAGTCGAAGACTCGTAAGCATTAGTTCATACAGTTAAAATATAGCGACATAGGTTTTCATTCACGCATTCATCATTCATACATATTATACGTGCATGCATACATGTTATACGTGCGTTCATTTGAAAACGTCATTGGACAAAGTTTTTCTTTAAAAGGCTTTCTTGTCGTAAAACGTTTCTCCCGTCAGTGCCTTCATTTCTTAAAGAGTTCGTGCATTCATTCGTGCATACACGCATACATTTATTCTTTTTTATCACTTTCATAGGCTAGTGCACACTATTACGCCCTGTGTGCTAGGGTTAGTGGCCCTATGGCCAATGGATTCGCCCGTGGCTGCGGGTTGGAATCCCATTTCGTTAAGGTGCAACACTGGGTGCACTACCAGTACTATTGCCTGACATTGCAATCTACCCATTCATTCATTGGGTACCCCTTTTCATTCATTGATATGGCCGTTACGTATTTTCATACATTTCATCTTTTCATTTGTTCATTCATTCATGTCAGCTCTGAACAGCTGGAGCTTTCATTCTTTTTTTATCTTTCATTTAACCGTCCTTTCATGAGTAAACATTTATTTTTGTGAGAAAACATCGTTTCATGAGAAAAGAATAGTTTTGAGGCGCGAGCCCGTCTTTCATGCCATGAGTTTTCTTGGAAAATACATACAATAGGTACACCGTATATTCATACATTCACATGCGTACAATCAATACTTTGGGTGCGTAAATAGGGGCTACCAAGGAGGGGCCGTACATACTTATACATTTGAATACTTAGCATTTTTTTTCATAAAAGGTCTTTCGTGTCTTCATAAACTTTTTAAAGGAAAAGCCTTTTCGTTTCCTTTTCTGTAAATTTTTAGAAAACTCTAGAAGAGTATGAGAGTAACACTTACCAGGACTCCATGCTACTTTCATATCATGAAGTGCATTCATGTGCGTGTCAGATGTCAACCTACATGCATACACATAACCTTAACATCATTCTCTATCTAGTACATAAGCAACTTAAACTTAGAAGACATAAGATACACTTCACTTGGAACACTCTCCTATTCCGTGTTCTTACGTACCCTTTACTATGCTAAGACCTTCGGTGACCACTTACGGTCACTATCTCTTTCAACCTTAATGTTCTACTTCGAGTGCTTACTCTCTAAGGCAAACCCATGATTCAGATTAGGATTAAGACACTAAGACTTCTGTCTCATTCTTCTCATTAACCACGTTTCGACGCATGACTCAGACCGACTGAGTCACGCATCCCATCCTTAGATAGTACACTTGTTATCACTATCATGCATCTTAGCCCATACTAATCCTCAATCCCATCCATACAAGTCACACGTTTTTAAGCCAACTCTAAGGCTTAAGCACCGTGCAACTATGCTTAGGACGGATTACCCATTACATATGGTGAATCCGTTTGGCACATGTGTCTAACCAGATTACACATGTACCTTAACCCTTAATCACCTAAGGTCAACATATAACAAGTTGATTACCTGCTCGTAGGGACAAGGGCCATACTCCAATTCCACCTTCTCTTAACCCGGCTAGCATGACTCTTCATGCTACCCATCCATTTTGATAGTTCATCCCAACACCTGACATGACAGGACTCCATTCACAACTACGCCATACGTCACGTCAAGTTGAGTACGGTTCTTCACGTACTCCCGTCACGTTCCCGTTACGTCATTCCTACACTAACTCTTCACCCATCGCAAGCACGACTGTCAGTAACCATGTCACTTCGTGAGGTTGCCAAGTCATGCTTCCACTGCACTACTCTCATACTTGTTCTGCTACTTCACCCATACTCCCAGCCATAAGTCAAGTACGGTGACACCCGTCACCTTAGACTACAGGCCGCACCATAACTACTTCGGGGCACTATTCCACAGTTCCCGACACTACTCACCATGCCCTATGCCTATCAACCACTCAACCATCCTTATCTCTACGACACACCACATGGTGTATCGTTGCACCTCATGGAGTACACTCCACGCATACTCCCTTCTCACATGCTATGCCACATCACCACTTTGGCGTACGCGCCATATGGTGCATCAACCCACCACATAGAGTACATTCCGCATATACTCCCCTCGTACACACCACGCCACATCACCATTATAGTATACCTGCCATATGGTGCATCACTCCACGTGTACTCCCTCCACATATTTCACGCCACACAAAGTACACCCAGCGTGTACTCTTCCCATTCCACACACGCCATGCCACTTATACAACACATACTCCACAATCACACTACATAGCACAGTCCACAACACTACACAACACACATCCCAACTATGCCCAACACTTCACAGCGCACTACACAGATAAGCCCAACACTTTGCTACACAGCACAACACATCTCCATACAACACAACGAGCCCCATAATACTAACAGCACAGTCCACAACCTAATCAACTAATCAATATCTAACATAAATACGAGGGATAGAGGGTTATACCATCGGCGGGGTTATCCCATGCACTGTTCGCTGACCGTCATTGTTGATGACGTCAGAAGGGTCGTACGTGGCGGCTAGCCCAAGTATGATGGCTGTTTTGGCCATTTGGGGTGACTAGAGTTGCGGGTCAAGATGTATGAGGGTCGGGATGTGGTCCTGGAGTGGTGGTGTCGTGGTGGTGCGGAGGTGGCACACGTCGAAGGCACGGTGGCTTGTGGAGGAGCTAAGGTTGTAGGTCTCCAATAGGGGAAATCAGAGGGAGGCTAGGCTGGCCTTGGGAGGTTGAGGGGTTGCTGGTGGAGCTCGTGGTGGCATTGGGGTGGCGCCACGGTGGCTGGAGGGTGGCGGATCGAGCTTGGGAAGGAGGGAGAATCTGTGAGAGAGTGGGAGGGCTTGAGAGAGGTGGAGGGCTTGGCTGACTTTGAGGAGCTCGGGGAGGAGCCATGGTGGCTAGGGGAGGTGCTTGGTGGAGCTGGGCCTTCAGTGGCCTTGAAGCCTTGCGAAACCCATAAATGGGTTTCGTGTGTGCGTGTGATGGAAGGGGAGAGGGAGGTTACCGTGGCTTGGAGTTCCATGGAGAAGCTTCACCAGTGAGAGAGGAGGCCATTGGTTGTGGTGTGGTGGCTTGGGTGGCCGCGTGCAGCGGTGGAGAGGCTGCATACAATGAAACCGTGTGTGAGAGGTTGTGTGCGTGCGTGGGGGAGGACGGTTGCGAGGTGGGAGCTGAGTTTGCCGGTGCTAGCTCACCGGCATGAGGGGAGGTTGCCGATGGTGGAGGTGAGAGTGGGCGGCGCACGACAGCACCAAGTTGAGCAAGGGAAGAATTGGCTGGGGAGAGAATAGCGTGCGACGGACGCTGGGGGGAAGAGGAGAGAGAGAGTGAGAGCTGAGGGAAAAGTGAGGGAGAAAGATAGGCGTCTAGGTATTTAATCCAGTTCCTTCATCTTATGATCCACAAAACAATCTAACGGTGGAGGATTAAAACGCTAATTTAAAATGCATAAAACATTAATTTAATTAAAAGTATTAAAAGTAATAAAGATAGAATATTATTTAAACTAACTTTAGTTTATAAAATAATATTTCTTCATCATTAATAAGATGATAAAGTCTCGCTTAACATATTTAAGAGAATAAAATCATTTATTTAATTAAAACTTTCAACATAATTTAAATATCATAATATCTTAAATAGTTGAAATCATTTTAATAATGATATTAAATTGATTTCTGGCAATTATAATATTTTTGGAGCTCTTCAAGAATATTATAATTGTCATATTTAAAATCAAACTTAATTCAATAACACTGAAAATACTCCTTATAAATATTTTCAGCACATTTAAAATACTAGGCGTGCCCTAGAAGTCATGCGATATCTTTTAAAACACGTCATTGTGGTTCGGCACGCATGATGAGTTTCGCAGTCGCTAGATAGAAGGGGCAGACAATTCACATAACCTCTACCCTCAGAATTTGCTTACGTCATAAAGAAGGAACGTACGTCAGAAACAGAGAAGAGTACGTAAAAAAGAAAAATGAAGAAGCGTACATAAGCGGGTGTTACAATGCATGTGTACCCACAATTCTAGATCATTGATACAATCAATATATATAATGTTTCAACATCAACATCAAAGACATTAATTTCTATAGCTAACTCCAACCATTTAGATATATATGACTGAATAATCAATAATTATCAAATAGAAAGAAAAATAGGTCATTAATTCACGATGAGCCTCAAACCCACCCAAAACATTTAGTTTTATCTAATTACTAAAAAGACACTCATGTGCTCCTTGAACCATAACGAAAATAAATTTTCATGCACATCATCAATGTTAATTATAGTTTCATCTTTCAATTTGTTGTAATGCTTCCTGCATAATGCTTGAGCAAATACTGTCAACTGATTTCTATCATGGAAAATAGGAAAATATTTTATGGGCAACAAGTGATTGCAAATTGAATGACGATACTTACTCTAGGTAGTGGGTAATCTTAGCACAATTGCTAATAGCAACATTGTTTGGCAAATACTAATTTATCTGGTCAAGTTGGACTTGAAGCACCCAATGGCCGCACCTTTTGTGTGAATATTGAAAATTCTAATTGCTGACGTCCTTCACAAACATCTACATTGCGTTCTTCTCTATGATATTTAGTTTCGACATCATGGAGATATATCGAACAAAAACTCAAGTACTCAATGTGAATGTAAGCCTCAGCAATTGAGCGTTCAGCACGGGCCTTGTTTCGAACATATTGCTTAATTTTTTTCCAGAAACCTCTCAAATGGAGACATCCACCTATATTGTACAGGCCCTCCATACAACGCCTCAATGATAAATGAATAGCTAGGTGCACCATTACATCAAATAATCCATGTGGGAGTATAATCAATTTGCAAAGGATGATTGGAATATCATTATCAAGACACTTCAAGACATCTATTGCCAATGTGCATGTGCACAACTGTCTAAAAAATGTGCTTAATTCAGTCAAAGCTAACTGAATGTGAGGTTGTAGGTACCCAGCAATAGTGACAGGAAGTAGCCTTTGTAAGAAAATATAACAGTCATGACTCTTCATTTCTGAAATTTTACAACCATTTAATGTAACACATCTAGCAATATTCCAAGCAAATCCATCTAGGAATTTCACAGTTTGTAGCCATTCACAAAAGGACCTCCTCTCATCTCCGTGCAATGTGTAACATGCAGGTGGCATAAAAAGTTTTTGTCCATGTTCTTGTAAATGTAATTCCTTCTTTATACCAAGATTCAACAAGTCCCTACGTGCGTTCACTGAATCTTTTGTTTTGCCTGGAATCGTCATCAACGTTCCTAAGACGTTGTCACAAATGTTCTTCTCAATATTTATAACGTCAAGATTATGTCGAATTTTCAATGTTGACCAGTAAGGTAATTGGAAAAAGATATTTGTTTTTGTACAATTAAGTTCATCAGGTCGTCGCTTTCTCTTCCTTCCACCTTTTGATCTAGGGTCCACATAGGTGGGTCCTTCACTAGTACTGGGCTCAACTGGCTCCATATTCGTAAATGATCCAAGCCGAATGTCATCTAACATTTCATCCATGCCATCAACGTACTCGTCATTTTGCACTTCATTGACATCACCATCAAACTCATTAGCATTCCAAGTATCTTCCTCACCATGAAACATCCATTTGGTGTAGCCTTCATCAATTCCTATGGTGAATAGGTGTCTTTGCACCAAGTCTATATTGTGGAAAAAGTTATTACGACAGTTACGACAAGGACACCTGATATTGTTTATTTGTTGTTGCATGAACTTGGGCCAGTGTAATGAATTGATGGACCCCTTCCCGATATTTTGTGGACTTAAATCGATCGGTAATATGTATCCAGCTTTTGTCCATATCAAAATAAGTGTAAGATGAAAATAGTGATGTTGGATAGTTTTCAACTTAAGCTAAAGAATGATCATGTCAAAGTTGGTAAAATAGGCACTATGAGAAGATATTTTGTTTTCTTGAGGAACTATGAAACACTTTGCATGAAAGCAAGTCCCTTGGAAGCGTTGAGTATCTTACAAAGACTGTATTTTTTTCCCACTGTTAATACATGCAATCCATGTGATTTCAACAATACAGTACCTTTATGGACAGATTAATTGAACAAGTTTTTTTAAAAAAGAAACTAAAGGTCATAAAAAAAAAAGTATTAATCACAACTAAATTTCTTTGAGGCTAGTTGTTAGGGTTTTGGCGGTTAGGGGTGCAAAGAGGAAGCAACCCTAACTCAGAGTAAAAGTTTTCGTGCAAAGTGAAGTGTTGGAACTGGAATGTTAGAACTTAAGTAAAGTGTTGAGGAATAAACAGGGCAGCATGAATGGTTGCTATTTTGAACTGAAAGAAGGCTAGCGTTGCGCTGTGTTTTGGCATGTTCTTTTTAATTTGGACCCTTCTACACCTGTTAGCTATGACCTAGGAAGGTGTTTCTTAGGTCACCGTTACTTTTCCTTAGTCTGTTAGTGAATGTCAGAGAGGAATAAGTATCAAGAATCCATCTAGGTACAATCCTAAATTGGGGACTCAACACGTACTCTTGGATAATTTAGTCATTTGCTATTTTGATGTTTGACACTAATGCCCCTGTCCCTGATTTAATCTAAAATATAGTTTGTCTAGCGAGAGATTCTTTCTCGAAATTGCATTTTCTCTTCAATCTATTTACCTTCAGCTTCTTGTCAAAACTGGTAACCATGGTTATATAATCTATGGTAAAGGATGATTGGATGTATTTAACTACATTTTTTGGGTTCACTATGAAACTGGTAACTTGGTTTCTGGAAATGAAATACATGTTTTCTATACTTTAACAAGTATGCATGTCATTCTACTGATTATGAAGCTTGTGACTATTTTCCACTCCTATTTCTACTGTTTATTACATCTTCTCTACTTTACACACAAATGCACTCGTTCTAGTAGCTGTTAATCTATTGGGTAGCTAGCATTAGTTAATATTAAAGGCATCCAACATAATAATAGAAATCCATATTGGGTTGATCAACCCCATTTTCCACCAAAATCATACAACATCCCACATGCATGAACTTTCATATGTATATCCCACAACAACATCAGCCAAACCTCCAAAAAAATTTCCAATACTTATAAATCAGCATCTAAAAACTGATCAAAACAAACCCTTCAGCAAAATAAAAGTTTGTAATGTGGATAACTGACAGCAATTTTACCTATTAGTTGCAAAAGAACAAAAAACCTAGCTAAATAAAAATACCCAAAATCTGAGAAAGATAGACATGGATTGAGGGAGAGAAGTACCACCTAGATTGAAAGGAAAGGAGATAGCTTGCTCAAATAGGGACCGCGTGGAGGAAGTGGTGCACGACAGTGGGGCACGATGGGGTAGCTTTGATTGCGGAGGAAGAGAGAAGGAGAGAGAGAGAAGACGGCTAAAGATAAAGCGAGAGACAATGATGACTTACCGGCTAGGCCTGGAATGACGACATGTAGGGGGTGGACAGTGTCAGTTGTCAAGGTCGAGGGTTGCTAAGAGAGTCGAGATCACAAATTCGTTATCGTTTGTGTAGAGAGTCGAGTTCACAGAGAAAAAAAACCCACTTTTGCAGAGAGAGTTGAGACGTAGAGGGCAATCATGTGGATTAATGATGTTTCGTTTAATGCGGCAAGAAAAATGTCGCTGCAATAGGTCCAAAATTGGATTTCAATTCTTGTTCACGAAAATATAACTGTACAACGAGTTGAAATCGCTGTAATTAGTATCTTTAACATCGAATATATGACCCGCCACAACAAAAATGCCGCTACAGTAATACTCCCTTGTTACGTCAAAAATTCGTTCGCAGCAACAAGAATTGGCATCAACAACCGATTTTTCTTGTAGTGAAAGCATCTTCTATTCTTCTTAAAAGAAAAGTAGTGAAAAAGTAAAGAAAAAATAATGATAGAATACTGATTAGTAGTAAAAAGTATGTGAAAAGTAATAATAAAATAGTGAATAGTAGTAAAGTATTCTCAGAATACCTGAGAATACGTTGACACCCAAACTAAATAAGCTATCAACGCTAGACTACTGAGACTGTTACATGAAAGAGACACAACTACAAGATGGAGGGTATAATACCAGGAGTGTTAGATCTATAAAGAAATTTATTTATCTGGTTTAATGTGATACGTCATATCTATTTTATAATACAAAATATTTTATAATATAACGTATTATATAAATTATTACATTTTATAAATTTTTATATTTTTTATAAGATTTTTTTATAAATCAAGCATTTTTCATAATCAAAAAACTTGGTAGCAAAAAAAATGATCCAAACTAGTTTACCAAAGACTATATAAATGTGTAAGAGTGGCATTGGGAAAAATCCCTCGCTATTATAAGACTATGCTAGCTAGTTTGGGAACACATGTATTCTCAAATATTTTCATATATTTCCTCTTAAACAACACTCAAATACAAACACTTTTCAATTTAAAATTTTTAACTTTTCATCTAATCATTGCTTAATCATTACAATTTTCACAAATTTATAAACAAAATACAAAAAGAAATACTACTTTTTCAAATTTCAAACCAATTATAATATTAAAAAATATATTCAAATAATATTTTTGTTCAATTTTGTTTCTCTCTTTTCTCAAAACTCAAAAAAATATCTTAACTCAAACTACTTTGTTATTATTCATAAACAATTTTACAACTATTTACAGATATTTTGAAATATTATAAGTGTCCAAACTAGGCCTAAGTGTCTACTTTATTTATGTTTTAGATGAGTACAACTTTTTATCCAGTTTGATCCAAAATATTGCATCTATTGCCCATGCTTTAACTATTGCTAGGAACATAATTTACATTATTGTAATAGAAAGGTTCATTTGCCAATTGGCTTGTCGTTTGCAACAAACTAGCTAGCTAAAAACTTGTTGAAGCTTATTAATGAGAGGTCGATGTTTCAAGTTGGTTATAATGAAGCCAAAATTATGTTTACACTAACTTTAATGTGCACAAATGTATCTCCATCACTTAGGCCGGCCATGTATGTATGATGTTAATTTATGTTTAAACTAGCTTTATGGAAGGATAAATGACTATTCCAGACCTAACCCCAATGCCAAAAGGATGGGATAAGCGCCTAAGTCGGGTTGACCCCTAGCCCTGACCAAATGGGATGAAGAACTTCGAGATGAACTGGCCCTTCGGCAGGCAAAACCCAACGAGCCTTTGGAGCTAGTTCCAGTCGATCAGTAGAGATCAGAATGAAAGGTCCGGGTGGGACGCGAGAATGAGAGCGGCACAAATATCTCTCCTTATTTAATATCGAGACATGTTCACTTGGAGCCATGAGGTTATGCCTCGGATCGACAACTCCATCATTGAGCGCCGGCATTGCATCAATCCAGTGGCTTGGAAAGTCAAGCAAAAATAGTGGAGCTTTAGCTAGAGATGTATGGGCCGATAGTTGAGGAGGTAGACCGCCTCCTAGCGGCAGGGTTCATATGGGAGGTCCATTACCTGAAATGGCTGTCTAATGTAGTTTTGGTGAAGAAGGCCAACGAGATGTGGAGGATGTGTGTCGACTTCACTAACTTGAATAAAGCCTACCCGAAAGACAACTTCCCCTTACCATGCATTGACCTAATCGTGGACTCGATGATGGGACATCCCCTCCTTAGCTTTATGGATGCCTACTCCGGGTACAACCAGATCAGGGTGAACCCGGATGACAAGGAGAAGACAACGTTTGTAATGGACCGAGGCCTTTTGTAACAGCCCGCTAGAAATTCATTGACGGAATTTCTATTGACTTTAGGACTCTCGTGAAAACCCCATAAGTTTTTACGAATCGACCAATTGCATAGGTTTTAGTCTGTCAACATAGTCAGTGTTATCACTCACTATGCTGCTAGGAATATGAGTTTTATTTATTTGAGGTGGTTAGAAGTGTCAGAATGCATTATGGTCTACACCATTAGACTCAGTGGATTATTTAAAATTTTATGGTGCAATATCCTATTTTCATATTCCGGACGAAACGTCTGTTGGAAATTATGAAATTATTTTTAGGGGCACTTCGAGGTTGAATTTCGGTAAAATATTTTCACTATAGGTAATGTGAATATTTAGGAATTTTTAGTATTAAGTTTATGACTCACTTTTTCGGAGTGAATAGTAACCTCGATAAGCGTACCCTTGCAGTGTTTCAAAATCACAATGTGGAATGTCCAAATTAGATTAGAGAAATTTTATTTGGACACTTGGCAAGATCTTAGTCACACTTAGTGAATAATATTAGACACTTGGCACCATGAGGAGCGTCTGATGGATTTGAAGGAATCAAGCTGTAAAATCATGCCACTTAAGCAAAATTTTGTTTCATTTGCTCAACCAAATTGTGCCAGACCAAAGAGGTTTTCAATCCTAGTGAAACCTTAAATGGTGGGAATTCAATTGAAAGCCCAAAAGCTTTGTTGAAATGGAAACTCTAAACGGTTTCCCCAAAACCCTAAAGTTGGCCTCTAAACCCATTCGAATCCGACTTCTAGCATTGTGTTTAATCACTTGATTAAATCACTTCCACATGCTATTAATCCTTCAAATTTGTGTTAGAACATCATTATCCAACCTTGTTAACCTTGAAAAATTGATTGGACCAAGTGATATTGGATTTGGGCTTGATAGCAACCCAAACCCTCTTCAAACCCCAAAATTTAGGCCCATTCAGTTTAGGCCCATTAAGACCCACGAATTTGGTCACCATGGGATTGCTTCATGGCTAAGTTTTGTACCCCCACTTGGCTGGACAGATCTTTACAAGAAGGGCCTAGAAGGTTATTGAAAGACAAAGCTAAAGGGCCACCTCACTCTTTCACTCTCACACTCCACCTTGTGAAAAGATCTTGGTCTGATTTTTATGAGAAGAAAAGGCCAACACTCAACCATTCCTTCAGTCCTATCACTTTACATAGCTTGTGTAAGAAGCTCTCTAGTCCACTTCCCACGAAAAGCAGCTCTCCTTTACACTTTTCCTTCGTAGAACACAAAAGACACTCTTAGACAGTTTTTCGTACCTCTTTTGAACGCCTGTTTCGAAGCTTTTGTAAGTGTTTTCTCGCAAATTTTCCTTCATGAAAGTTCTTTATTTTGGAGTCTAGTTTACGTGTATACCTTATTCGTTCCATTGGGAGATCATTGGTCAGTCAAAAGTTGTTTAGACCCCAGAAAGGTCATTCTGGGCGATAAACTGGAGAGTGTGTTATATTTTGGAGTTTTTGACCAAGCTAATGAATAGATCTTGGTCCGAAATTTTTATGGAGTAATTTTAACATGTGTATATGATTATTGGTTGAGGATTTGTTGCATGATTAAATGTTTTGGTGAAATATTTTCTTAGGTCTAGAAACTTAGAAACTGGAAGAGGCAAAGCAGTTTCTGTTTTGAGAAAGTTTAACTATTTTATGGTTTAATCTTATTCCAATGGCTTTGATGTTTTTATTGGAAGATCCTAAGCCTCTTATATACATGTTAGAATGTTATTGTGATGATATTTGATGTTAGTTTCGAAGATATGAAATTTTATGCAAGGAGGTATTCAGTTAGGCCAAAGTGATGTTGTTCTTGGCTAAATTTATGTTTTGGTTGATGTTTAACCATGTGATCTTTAGTTTGATGCTTGGATCTGTTTTAGAACATCTTTTTAAACCATGTGATGTTTGGGTTTGAAGATCACATCTTTATAAGTCATGGATCAAGAGGTTGAGCAAAACAAGTTAGAAACCAAATTCTGTTTTGAACTTAGAAGAAGAACCAAAAAGTTCAAGTATGGTTTTAGTGATTTTGATGACTTTTGTTCATGATTCAAAACATGATTATTCTTAGGAATATGTTATGAGTATAGTAGAAGAAAAAGTTTGGTTTAATCATGAGTTTTGAAATTTGAAAGAATTACAACAAAATCAAGGGAAATAGCCTTTGTTCACGCTGGAGTTTTTGGTTGTGTTCAGTTTTAAATTTTTTTGAATTGATATTTGAGCTTAGGACAAAATTTACATAAGGTATGTAAATTTTGGTGATTTTTGGAGTTAGGATACAAAATCCTTAACTTAGGGGTAAAATGGTCATTTCCCACATGTAGAGGGTAAAATGGTAATTTTACTCGAAGTTGATATTTCTCCATATTCCTAATTGTTAGTGACTAAGTTCTAATTTTTAGAAACCGCTACTTTCAGTTTCTCGTGATCACACTTGAGTTTTGTCTCGAAATGCGAAAATCGAGGTAAGTTAGCTTTTAACTTACTATCAGTTTAATGTGTATGAGTGATAAGTAAGGGAACTAAAGTGTATGTATGCATATTATCATATGTGCCATGCCAAGTCATTACATATTTATCTGTTACACAGAATTTATTCTGTCATGAATTATTCATCTGTTACACAAGATATTCTGTCACGTATTGCTATACATTGCAAGTATGTCATGTTAAGTTAAGTATGTCATGTTAAGTTAAGTATGCCATCTGTTACATGTATTTCATGTCACGTAATATTCACTGTCACATGTTACGCCATGTTAAGAAATGTTGTCTGTTACATGGTATGCTATGTTACGAAATGTTGCCTGTACATGGTATGCTATGTTATATGTATGCCATGTTATGAAATGTTGTTTGTTACATTTATGTTTCAAAGTATGTCATGTTTGTCATCTTACGTTCATTTCACGTTACGCTACGTCAAAATTTCTGTCTTTTATTTCACGTTCATGTTATGTCACGTTACGAAATGTTATGTCTGCTAGTTAAGTCATTCATGTCAATCACGACCCTAAGTGCTAGGATGGGGTAATATCCTAGTGGAACTCCTTTGTTCACGCTGGAGTGTCTAAATAGGTGTGAAATTCCCTGGGTTGACGAAGTACAGTCAACAGGTTGCGAATGGGGCCTAATTAGCTGGTCACCGGAGCGCGCCAGGCACTAACGCCAATGGTGCCACACATTATGTTACGTGTGTTCACAACAAGTGTGGCACAAACAGATAAGTCATGGGGCCACAACAACTGTGGAGCATGAAGTATGGGGCTACAACAACTGTGGAGCATACACTACGTGAGACATAGCAATTGTGACACGTAGAATATGTGGGGCCACAACAACTGTGGAGTACGTATTAACGCACTCACAGCTGGTATAGAAACCTGTGATGTGATGCGGTAATCGGCAGTGACACAAGGCTCAAGGGGACCTGTGTAGCACCCATATGGTCACGTTAATGATTAACTCTATTGAATATGACTCAAAGTTCAAGTCATGTTTCACGTTATGTTATGTTCAAGTTTACGTTCACACAATCATGGTAATCCCATGAGACGAGAATATGTTCCAAGTTCATGTTACGTTATGTTCCAAGTTCACATTTATGTTATGTCATGCTCAAGTTCATGTTCAAATTATACATGTTCACGTTCATGTTATGTTTCAAGTCCATGTTATGTTTCAAGTTCATGTTCAGGTTATGTTTTCAAGTTCATGTTATGTTTCAAGTCACGTTCATGCTAAGCTTCAGTTTCAGTTTAAGTTATGCTAGTTATGTTATGTTGTATGTCAAGTTATGCTATGATTACTTATGATTTGATTATGCATTCATGCTTTTACTGCCATGCATGCATCATTAACCTGTGTGGAAGTTTCTTGTTAACTTGCTGAGATTTGTAATCAAATCTCACCGTGGTAGTCCCAACTACCATTCCCCCCGAATGGAAGATTTTGTTACAGGATCTGAAGGAGAATCGAGAATCGACCAACTGGAAATGATCGACTAAACAATGGTGTGACGTAGATGGTGGTACAGTAGTTACCTCAGATTACTACTTGTATTTGTGGAGTTCAATCTCCAACACTCTTTTGATCACAACCATTTTGGACTAGTGTTGTGATCTCAATTGTTTAGTACGTCATTATGTATGAAGTATGTTTTAAGTATTTGGGATATTTCAGTTTGGTGCATAGTATTGCTGAAGAAAAAAATTATCCGCTGCGACTATTGCATAATGCTAGATGCATGTTAGGAATATTGCATCTTATATGTCATGAACGGGGGCAGGTAACCTTGTGTTACATGTCTCGACGCTTCAAATGTCCGTCCGATCCCAAGCGGAATTTGGGGGCGTCACACCTTTAGTGCTACAAAGCAATGTTGTTTGGCCTCAAGAATGGGGGGGCCACCTACCAACAGCTAGTCAACCAAATGTTCAAGTAGCAGATCAGCTGAAATATGGAAGTATACGTAGACGACCTGTTGGTGAAGACCAAAGAGCCTGGATAGCACTTGGCAAATCTTCAGGAAGCATTCTCCGTCCTTAGGTAATATCAGATGAAGCTCGACTCACTGAAGTGCACGTTTGGAGTGGAGGCAGATAAGTTCCTGGGGTTCATGGTCCCCTAGAGAGGGGTTGAGGTGAACCCCAAAAATGTGGAAGTAGTGATAGGAATGCCTTCCCCCCGCAACCTTCATTAAGTCTAGAGCTTGGCCGGAGGAGTAGCAGCCTTGAACTGTTTCATCGCTTGATCAATCGACCGGTGCCTACCCTTCTTCAAAGTCCTGAGGAAGGCCCAGGAGTGGGATGAGACCTGCGAAAAAGTCTTCGCCGATTTGAAGTTTTACCTGAGCCACCCTCCACTGCTAAGCCAGACCAGACTTGGGGAGACCCTAACTATGTACCTAACAGTGTCCCCTCATGTCGTATCAGTCGTATTTGTTCAAGAAACGAAAGAAGGGCAGCGACAGGCCTTCCATAGAGCAGAGGCAAGGTACCACAAGACGAAAATATTGGTATTCGCCCTAATCATCGTAGCCAAAAGATTAAGGCCATATTTCCAGGCCTACTCGATGAAAGTGCTCACTAATCTCCCGCTCAAGAAAGTACTGCAGAAGCCATACACCTTGGTACGACTTGCCAAATGGGCAATCGAGCTCAGCGAATTAGATAAGGAGTACCTACCCCAGGCCGCAATCAAATGACAAGTGTTGGCAGATTTCATTGTTGAGTTCACCAGCTTCCCGAAGGAAGTTTCGAGAGCACCCGAATGAAAACCCTGGCAAGTCTACGTAGAAAGCTCACCCTACCGGGCTGGTGAGGGAGCGAGAGTGCACATTATCACTAAGCAGGGAGAAAAGCTCAACTATGCAGTCAAGCTGGCCTTCCAAGAAACCAATAGTGAAGCTGAGTATGAAGCGCTCTTAGCTGGAATGTCAGTCGCATGGTTACTAGGAGCTGAAGAAATATAAATGAGGGCTGATTCCCAAGTGGTAGTTAGCTAAGTACTGGGGCAGTTTGCCACTAAAGGAGAAAGGCTGAAGAAGTATCTCGAACTAGTTTGCAATGAGCGCGACCACTTCCACTACTTCAGCATTTAGCAAGTGTCATGAGTAGAAAATCAGAAAGTAGACTGTTTGGCGAGGGCTGCGTCGAGATAGGAAGAACTCCCCCTCCTAAAACACACCATGGTCATAATGGTCTATGCTCCATCCATAAGGAAGGAAGTGTCTATTACAATCCTAACATCTCCCGGATGGGCAATGGATATCCAGAAATTCCTACAGGAAGGGCAGTTGCCCAGTGACTTGGAAGAAGCATGAAAGGTCAAGAATAGGGCGGCTCGGTTCACCCTGCTGGAAGGAGTTTTGTACAAAAGAGGTTTCACAGAGCTGCTTCCCAGGTGCCTTTCACTGGACGAAGCCTAATACGTGCTAGCAGAGATTCATGAAGGAATTTGTGGAAGCCACTTGGGAAGGAGGGCGCTGGCAGCAAGAGTAACCTGGGCTGGATACTACTAGCCCCGTTCTCTCAAAGATGCAGAAGACTTTGCCAAGAAAAGCCGGAAGTGCCAGGAGCATGGGTTGATTCCGCATTGCCTGGTGGGGGAGCTAACATCAATCTCGGCCCCGTGGCCTTTCATCCAATGGGGTCTTGACCTAATTGGCCCATTCCCGGGGGCAAGAGGAGTAGCCAAGTTTGTGAGGCTCTCTCAATAATCACCTCCTAAACCATTATGAAATTCATGTGGAAGTCAATAGTCTGCTGATTCCGCATACCTCAAAGCTTCATATCAGACAACAGAAGATAGCTCGACTGCACACATTATCTGGAATGGTGAATAGAGCTCGGAATTAAGGTGAAGTACTCCTTGCAGGGACACCCCCAAGCAAACGGACAGGCTGAAGCAACCAATAAAACCTTCATCTCCACCCTCAAGAAAAAGATCGGGGTGCACAAAGGAGCATGGGCTAAAGAGCTCCCAAGTGTATTATGGGCATACCAGACCACTATCGAACCCCCACCAAGGAGACACCTTCGCCCTCATCTATGGCAGCGAAGCGGTAATTCCCATGGGAGTCGGAATGCCAATATTTCGTGTCCAACACTTCAACCTGGACACTAACAAAGAAAGGCTAGCCAAGAGCTTGGATGTCCTAGAGGAGGGAAGAGATAAAGCAGTGGTGCGAACAACAAGTAACAAGTAAAAGACAGAACAATACTTCAACAAACGAGTTAGGCTGCACTCCTTCAAGGTAGGCTACCTGGTGCTGCGACAAACTGGAATAACTACCCTAGAGGAAGGAAAGCTGGGACCTCGATGGGAAGACCTTTACGTAATAATTGCACGCAATCGACCCAACTCCTATTGCCTAAAAAACAACCAGGGACACGAACTACCCCACTTCTAAAATGCCGAACACTTAGAAGTACTATTTGTAGAAGTATAAGATAGCACTTTGTACGAACAACTATGAATGAATCAGAACGCCTTGATATTCACCTCAAATCTCTTATTGTCTAAAAACTAAACAAGTCCTTATATTCGCTGTGGGGTAAGGTCCCAAGTCCCCTAACCTAGCACCGACCTCCGGTCCAACTAAGCCGAGTCCTCACACTCGCAAGAAGACTGATACTTGGACCCGCTGTGGGGTAAGATCCAAAGTCTCCAGATTGAGTACGTACCCCCCGTACAACTATGCCGAGTTCTCGCACTTGTAAGAAGACTAGTCCCTTGACTCGCTAAGCCGAGTCCTTACACTCGTAAGAAGACGGGTCCTTGGACTTGCTACGAGGTAAGGTCCCAAATCCCTAGACTAGGTACCTGCCCCCCGTCCAGTTAAGCCGAGTCCTTACACTAGCAATAAGATAGGTCCCTTAACTCACTAAGTCGAGTCCTTACACCCGCAAGAAGACGAGTCCTTCAACCCGCTGCTGGGTAAGGTCCCAAGTCTCCAAACTAGGTACCGACCCCTTGTCCAACTAAGCCAAGTCCTTACACTAGTAAGAATACGGGTCCCTTGACTTGCTAAGTCGAGTCCTTACACTCGCTAGAAGACGGGTCTACTGACTCGCTAAGTTAAGTCCTTACACTCGCAAGAAGATGAGTCCCTTGACTCGCTAAGCTGAGTCCTTACACTCACAAGAAGACGGGTCCCTTGACTCGCTGGGGGGTAAGGTCCTAAGTCCCCAGATTGGGTACTGACCCCCTATCCAACAAAGCTAAGTCTTTACACTCGTAAGAAGACAGGTCCCTTGACTTGCCACAGGGTAAGGTCCCAAGTCCCTGAACTAGGTATCGACCTCGCATCCAACTAAGCCGAGTCTTTACACTCGCAAGAAGATGGGTCCCATGACTCACTGAGGGGTAAGGTCCCAAGTCCCTAGACTGGGTACTGACCCCCCGCCCAACTAAGCTGAGTCCTTCCACTAGCAAGAGGACGGGTCCCTTGACCCGCTATGGGGTAAGGGACTTGCGGGGTAAAGGACTTGGGTCCTCACACTCAACACTTTGCAACTAAAGAATGGTAAGGTAAACGACGAGCTTAAATAGTTAGAAGAAGCACATTACAGAAGAAGATACAACTCCATTTCATTTCATTAATGAGATGCAACTTTTACAAAAGGAGAAGCATAGAGGATGTTGTACAAAAGTCCTACACTAGAAAAGAAAGGGGCAGAGAAAGGCAACAAAGAGAACCCGAGCCCATTACTGAGGAGGAGGAGGTGGGAGAACACTCGCGGGGTAGGGAGGAAACCCCTGCTTCCTGAAGTTCTTAATGTAAGCTTTTGCTTCGTTGTTCAGGGGAACGAAAGTCAGGTCTAGAGTGCGTAAGTCCAACCCAGGGTTATGAAGCATTTGTTCGAACTCTTTCAAGTGTTCCTGGGCTGACTCTAGTTCCACCACCCAGGCAACGAGGTTTCATTCAGCCGCATCACAGGCCTCTTTGGTGAGTTGATTCCTGGACAACCACTGACGGATATCTTCCTCAACATTGTGCAATAGACCTTTGGGGACCTTCTTCCTTTGCTGATGCCTCTCGACGATGGACTCCAACTCTTGGTTATGCTCCTTTAGGAGCACTACCTCTTTCATCAACTCTTTGCACTTGACCTTAAGGCCCTTGATCCTCCGGGCTGCCTACTTCATCTTGTAGTACCCACAGTGACTCAGTGTCCCGAGTTCTCGATTGGTCTCCTCCAGTTCCCCCAGCTCCTCCCCAATCTTCATGGCCAGCTGACTTGTGGCTTGCAGCGAGGGGGACGTTGAGAAACGTCAAGGCAAAGGTTAAAAAAAAAAGAAGATTTTTGAGGAAGTAAGTTGGGGAAGGAAATCTTACCTGGGCGAAAAGAGGATGCAGCATCTGTGGCTTCTACTTAGTGGCAGTAGCCCTGGCTTGGTCCAGGCTCGAAGACGAAGCCCGATCTTCGACATCCCTGCTAGAAGAGGAGGACAACTACAAGCTGTCAGGAAAACTTCGGGAGTGAACCCCAACTCTTGGTGCACAAGCCAAGGGCGATAGGAGATAGAGGCTCCTAATCATCGTCGTCACTTAACTCAATGATGGGAGGATCCAGGGAACCCCCCATAGGATCGACCATACTTGGCCCCTTGGAAGAAGGGGGAGCGGTACTAGGGAAGGGGGAGGCAGACCCGAAGATCCCCTCTGGATTTTCAACCTCAGAGGGGGGGACGTCCCCATGTTCCACCCCCACTTCTTGTTCCCCCTCATCTTCTTGGTCCTCTTCTTCCTCTTCGACATCATCTTGGACGTAGTTGTTGGGATGTCTCCTTTCGTTTTCCTCCCATCTTCTTTCTTCCTCCTCACTAATAGCCCCGGAGGGACTTCGCTCTTCTTCCCGAAGTTCGGCTTTGAGACTTTGCTCCCCTTCTAGGGGACTGGCATCTACGAATGGCTCAGGGGTGTCAGTAGCCACCACCCCCCAAGAGCATTTTCAAAGGCCGTGAACTGCTCGAATGTGTTGGGTTTGCGAGGAGGGGGCACGCAAAGGAACTGAAAAAGTGTGCCTGTAGATCATACTCGTCCAGTTCTTCCTCCGAAGGTAGTAAGGGATCGGGGAGGGATGCAGAAGGAACAGATTGGGGACACATCATAGTAGAAGGCTCAGCGGATGAATGCGAATTGCTCGGAAATAATGTGGTTCCCCATGATGAAGGAAACGAAATCCCTGGGCGCGCGGCTTCCTTCCCCTGGGAGGCCCCAGCACGGCTTCCCAATTCCCTAACAAAACTGCATGAAGAGGAAGAACCCCGGCCTCACCGCTTTGACTCTCTTGCGGTGAATCGTGTTACACCTTCCATCCTTTTGCTCTATGATTGCGATCGGCCTCAAGAAACCCGATGGCATATGAGCGATCGAGCTCGAACAGGTAATTGCAGATGTTCTCATCTGATAGGACCAAATCGGTCTGTGACTTGTCAGGATGGGCCCGTACCCAAGCTGTCACCAACTCCAAGAGAGCCTCTTCCCTCCAATTGAGGGTGAGTTCCAGGCTCTTCACAGAAGAGGAGAATCACCAACATGCCTGAATAGCATACTCCTTGTGGGCGGCCTTCCTCTCGGGGTACTCCCAATCCAAGCCTGACACAAAGAAAAATTTTTGGGACCACTCCTTTATGCTTGAGTGATGCTACTCGAGCGAGGCAATCTTTCGACCCTGAGATTGGGCTTGGAAACTGCAGTTGCTTCCAAGCTGGTAGTTGAGGCGGTATACGTACAAGAACTCCCGAGTTGTTAGATTGAGGTATTCCTTGGGGTCTTGCTAAGTACCATCTGGAAGATGATACAACTAGATATCAGGAGCTGCCACACATTAGGGTGGAGCTGCGTCGGAGCCAGCCCAAGATAATTTCGAACCTTACGAACTGGATGGTAGAACGGGAAGCGGAGACCGTTGGCGAACATTAACTGGAAAAGAGCCACCCTCATCATTGTGCCGTTAGGATTCACCGCATGCTCACTCTCTCGAGAAATCTCCAGAACAACGAAAGGAGGAATTCTATACTTGGAGCAAAACACCCTGAGGTCATCACCAGAGACAGAGGAAACCCAGCATTTTGCCCTGGAAAACGAAGGAACGAGATCAGCCTTGGGTGCCATAACAGTGGTACGAACACGATGGATGGAAGAAAGAGGAAAAAGAGTCGTAATGAGGAAGGCAAAAGAAGGGGTGGCCAACGCGATGACTAGAGAGAGAATGAGAGAAATGACAGGAACAAGATGGATGAACGAAGGAGGAAATGGGTGAAGAAGAAAGGGAAGTGAGCTTTATATCGTGGAGGAAGGATAGAGAGCACATGAGAAATGAAGCGACCCTGGCAGCGGCAACGTCAGCAAGTGCCACGAGGCACACGGCATTTGAAGTGATGCAAGAATGGCAGCCGTTGTGTCAGGAGAGTTGGGGGCAGTTGTCGGCACGCCCAATTGATCGTTGGGAGACGGGATGACCTCGGGAGAGGAAGAGACGTGCCCATCGAACGGGTGGATGACCTCGAGAACTTGAAGCAACGTAAGCCAAACGAGCGGTACCATAATTAAAGGTGTTATGAATTCCCACCACGAGCCTGTGATAGGAATTTGCAGGGTACTGTGAGGGAGGGGCCCATCCCAAAGAGGCCTAGGCCCAAGGAGGTCAAGTTATGGAACCCCAGGCCCTTAGACGAGACCTTGCTGTGGGCTAAGAGCCAGGGCCAGAGGACCACGTGCCAAGCCCATAACCGCAAACCTACCCGGGAAGGCCTTTCGGAGCCGAGCCCGAATCTGCCAAGGAGAGCGTCTTGGAACTCAGCAACCTACAGAGCCCTACAGTGCAGGACTGCGTGTCGAGCCCATAATCGCAAACCTACCCGGGAATCCCTTTCGCCATCGAGCTCAAAGTAGGCCAATGAGAGTGTCTCGGGACTTCGCAACCTACCGAGCCCTACTATTTGGCACCGTGCAGGACACCCTACTCTATGCTAATGACTGGACGTGCCCTATCATGGCCTTGTCTGACTCAAGGCACTAAAGTACGCAGGACGACTTGACCACGACTTGACACCCAACCCTGGCAGAAAGGTGGCAACAGGTCTGTCCAAGCACAGCTTGACACGCTGTGATCTCCCTCGGCTGCCAAAGCCGTGGATTGACACGTTGTTGCAGTACACAATGAGTGGTAACAAGTCTGACTCAGGTACACCAGACACACCACGATCTGCCTCGGCTGTGGATCCCAAAAAATGTATAAATAACAGCCATCCCTTCTACAGGAGGCCTCTCTCTCTCTTGAAACCCTTTTAGTATTCTTTCTAATCTTCTGAGCTTTTCTCGTCCCTAGAGGATTATTTACTGACTTTGGCATCGGAGTGACTTCGGATGTCACCAGAGCCTTTCCTCCCTCTTAGTTGCAGGTACTATGAGCTTGGTCATTGCGGTACTTCTTGAGTTGCGAAACACGACATCAACAAATATGTTTAAGATTAAAATTTTATGTTATATTAATTTTATAGTATAAGATTAAAATTTATATATTATATCAAGTATTATATTAAAAATTATAAAATTAATTTTATGTTATATAACACGTTATATTAATTTTATATTATAAGATTAATAGACTTGAATGATAAGATTAGAATTTCATGTTATATTAATTAGTAATTTAGCATATACTATATATAATATAATATAAAAAATTATAAATATATATACCAGTCCGATTCGATTTAAACTAGTTTTCAAAATTTGAAAATCGCTACCACATCGGATGTTGATGAGAGAACAAATGAAGGAAAATAAAGATAGATAACCTAGGATGTCACTCAACACTTTCAAAATTAGATGTTGCTCACACAACTTCCAAACACTCAAACAAAGAAAGATAACCTGTGATGTCACTCAACACTGTCAAACACTTGATGGAAGAAGGAGATGAACTCAACTTCAAATGCAAAATTTGCAAGAGAGTTTTAACCTCAAAATTATCAATTTATTTTGACTATTTCCTTGTGTTTAAATAGAAAGAATATGATTAATGGTAGGAGACATTATTTAGGCCAAATACAACTTTCCAATGTATTAGTAATTACTTTAAACAACTTTCAATAGTTATAAATATTAAGTGCTTAACTGTTTCCTATGTCTAACACATCGTACAAGACACATAAATGCTTAAATTCAAAATTTAAAATAAATAGCTCCCTACTATAGATTCTATCTATCACACATGTCATATGCCACCTCAGTTGCCAGGTCAGGTCGCCATGTCACTGTGCCACATCAACATATGTGCTACTGCATTATTCCCCTCTCAAGAGAACCTAGCCTCAAGTTGCAAGTCAATTCTTCTCATAGTTGTTTGCTAATCTTCTTGAGTTCCTCACTTGAAATTCAAGCATCCTTATAATTTGGCTTCCCTTGCCAAAGTACCAAATACTGAATATAGGTTCCATGGAGAGTAGTAATGGAACCAACATGCAAAATTTCAATAGACTCAGGGAGGGGATTTTGGTGTGCTGTATATTTTGGAAACCTTCTTAACTTATTATGGCCTTTTCTTCTTCAGCATAGTAAGGATAAAGTGGGCATCAATTGAAGGTAAAACTAACTGAAAACCTTTTTGGTAGTTCACCTTTAAATGCACGAGGCCCCAACTTGTTCAAAATCTAGCATGGACCAATCTTTCTTTGTTTGATTTTGTTGTAGGTTCCAGTGGGAAACTGTTCATTTCTGAAGTAGACCATGACCAAATCTCTTTCATTTAACTCCAATTTTCTCCTTTGTAAATCACCTTGGACTTGTAGTTTTCTTTGGATTGCTTCAACTGATTTCTAACTTGCTCATGAATAAACTTTAGATGTTATGCAAATTCTTTAGCCTCCATACTAACCTTGCTTTGGCTTTGGCTTTGCAAAGGCACAAGTTGTAGTATATGATTAGATTCTTTCCATATACAACTTCAAATGGAGACTTCTTTGTAGATCGGTTGATGGAGTTAATGTATGCCAACTCAACTTGTGAAATATCAAACTCCCACCTTTTTTAATTTCTCCAACTAAACTTCTCAACAAGTTTCCGAGTGATTTTTTTACCACTTTAGTCTGGCCATCCATTTGGGGATGGTATGTACTTAAGAATTGCAGCTTGTTTCCCACAAGCTTCCACAGTGATCACCAAAAGCGACTCACAAATTTGAGATCTCAGTCTGAAGTAATGGCTTAGGGACTCTATGCAAATGTACCACCTCTCTACAAAACAAGGTAGCATTATTTCAAGAATTCGTAGAATTCTTGCAAGGAATGGTCTGTGCTATATTTGAAAAGTGATGTACAACAAC
This sequence comes from Juglans mandshurica, assembly GCA_022457165.1. NCBI lineage: Eukaryota > Viridiplantae > Streptophyta > Magnoliopsida > Fagales > Juglandaceae > Juglans > Juglans mandshurica. Next base: position 12,780,973 of record CM039627.1, on the reverse strand, counting down.
AAAAATGCACCAGTATTTTGGATTGGTATTGGTTGGTATAAACCATTGAGAGATCTTACCAAGGGGCTTTTGTGATTGGGATTGGCTGGTATAAACTAGTGTTGTGTACTCCTCCTTTGACTCTTTGACAAACTAGACATCTTTAGTCATATCTAGCTACATCATTCTTCATAGCTGGAAAAACATATTGTTGCTTGATAAGAGCTTCTATTTTATCTCTTCCAAAGTGTCTTTCTAAGGCTCTAGCATGCAGCTCCTCAATAACAAACATCCTCAATGATCATTCGTGAATGAAAAGTTGGTTTCCTTTGAAGAGGTTGCCATTGATCATTTATTCTTTTCATTATTCAACTCTTGCAAGATTTTTGGAAAGAAAACATCCAAGGTATAATGATTTGGTAATAACTCAAAACCAGTGACTTGAAAAGAAAGAGTAGTGAGCAAAGTGTGGCTCAATGCATCAGACACTTTGTTAGAACTTACATGTTTGTGTTGTAAGACAAAGTGGAACTTATCCAAGTATGAAACCCGTCCTAGATGCCTTGAATTTAACTTCTTTTGCCCCTTTAAAAATCTCAAAGCCATATGGTTGGAGTAGAGACTGAATTCGACTCCAAACAAATACTACTCCCAATGCTGAAGTGCTTGCACAAAGGCATACAACTCATTGTTATAAATTGAGTACTTCTACCTTGTATCATTGAGTTTCTCATTAAAATATGCCTTTGTCCTGGGGGATTTGGGTGTGGTAGAACACGGATGTTATATGCAATTTCTCTCTAAATCTGTGTCTGGTGTACTATAATCTTATCTGTGTGTTAATGATTTCGATGACAAATGCGGTGTGAATGCATATATTAAATAGAAATAGATTTATGAGTTGAATAATTTGAAGTTAAACTAATCCTTACATCTTCTATTTATATACACTATTTTCTAGATATGCATTTGAATTTTAAGATATATCTAGTATTTGTATTCTTTTCAAGATATGAGAAATCAAAAAAACTAACGTGAAAGAGATCTACCATTGGTGCATATTTTTTTGGATGAGATTAGTAGTTTTAAGTTTGTAACTATTTTTATTCTTCAGTAAAATTAAAAATGGAAAATGCTAGACTAGCACGTCGTAGAAGACGAATGGTTATAAATGAGTACCACAACTATTAATAAAATAGTTATAAGTTATTTAATTTATAACTTAAATAAATTAATAGTTTTAAGTTTATGACTATTTCTATTCTTCAGTAAAATAAAAAATGGAAAATGCTAGACTAGCACGTCATAGAAGACGAATGATTATAAATGATATAGAAAGTGGAGGAAGAATGCGTCATGATGGTAAACAAAGTAGTGACAATATAAGTGATGACATAATTGTGTGATGTAGAAGATGAACGATAATGGATGATATAGGAAGTGCATCAAGAATATGTGTTGATGGTGAACGAAGCAAAGATATTACAACATATGAATATCTAAATATATACATATATATATAGCTATAAAATCCATCATAAATAACGGTCCGCGCATTGCACAGGTTATAGGCTCGAAAATATAAAGTTTGGGATACACTCATGTGAGGCATCCGCAAATTTGTTGACTAAATATACGCAGGTGTTGTCTCCATTTTGTGACACGTGTAGATGATGCACATAAATGAATCAATTTTGTAATTTGAATAATACTAGATATAGTTATAAATTGTGTCGTACACTTTTTTTTTAAATGTTTACTATTAAAAAAATTATTTGTTTACATAGGTCTCATATTTATTCACTTTTTTTAGAAAAGAATACATGATGTTTGTGCACTTCATGACTGCAAATATTATTTCTCTTATATTTTATCCAAAGAAATAGAAAAAAAATGAAACAAACAGATACAAAAGGTTCATGCTTTACATAAAAAGAGAAAGAAAAAGAGAGAATGGGTACCTCTAATTAGTTGCATTTCAAAATGAATCTCATTGCGAAAATTGCTTCTACATGTCTATGTGTTTTGTAAAGCAACTCCGCAGTGTTTCCTGATTTTTTTTATTAGTGCTACATATACTTACACTTTTGCTTGCAATTTTATTTACAAGACTCATTTTATTAATTTTATTTTGAATTTCAAATTTTATGATCTTCAGCATATTAATAATTGACATGTGGAGAAGTAAGTTTTCTGTAAGTTTTTCTTAAGTACATTTAGTATTTTCCTTCTTTTTTACGTAACTTGTAAGAGTTTGCTTTGCTTTGCACAAATTTCTTGGAATTAAGAGGCTAGAATTATTCTTCGGTTTCGTCAACCTTTTTATTTGGTTTAAAAGTAGGTGAGGACGGATTGGGCTAAATAATGACCACAACCCAATGCAAGATTCCTTAAGCCCATATAGGTGTAATAAAGCCCCACTAATGAAAGGAGAAAGCATCTTCTATTCTTCTGAAAGGAAAAAGACCACAAAAGTTAGAAAGTAGAGGATTAATACCCAACAATGCTAGACTACTGAGACTGCTACATGAAAGAGACATAACTACAAGATGGAGGGTATAATACCCGGCAGGGGTGACAATATGTGACATGATCCGCTAACCTAATATGAACACGATACGAGCAAGTTTGAGTTTAGTCTCAACAGGTTCGATTCAAAAGATGTTAACTCGTTAAGACACAATTGCTTAACCGGTTGAAAACGGGTCAATCCGTTTTGATTCGTTATAACTCGCTATGACTTGTTAAGAAAGTTAAAGTTACAAATATACCATCATACCTAAAAGTAAAATTGTTGGGATTTTAATTTCAATATTTTTATTGTTTGGATTGTAATTTTGGACTTATAGTTAGTTCTATATTTTTTATAGAAATTGTGATTTTGATATTTATATAAAATTATATTAAACTTAATCAAACAGGTTAATTTTGGATTTGTTCAACTCATTTACATAAACGGGTTGAAATGGGTTGGGTCGTGTCATGTTAAACTATTTATTAGTATTCACTAACGGATTGAAATGGGTCGTGTCGTGTCAACCTATTATATTTAATGGGTTGGGTTAGGATTTGAGATTTTGATACGATAAGTTTAACGAGTCGTGTTCGGGTTGACCCATATAGTTAATATACATGTCTTGACACGACCTATTCACACAATTTAACACCCCTAAATTACTAGGAGTGTTAGATCAATATAGAAATTCATTTATTTGGTATAATTTGATATGTCATATCTACTTTATAATAAAAAATATTTTATAATATAACATATTATATAAACTATATCATTTTATAAATTTTTAAATTTTTTATAAGAGTTTTTAATAAATCAAGCATTTTTCATAATCAAAAGACTCGGTAACAGAAAAAATGATCTAAAGTAGTTTACCAAAGACTATATAAATGTGTAAGAGTGGCATTGGGAAAAATCCTTCGCTATTATAGGACTATGCTAAGAGTTAGTTTGGGAACACATGTATTCTCAAATATTTTCATATATTTCCTCTCAAACATCACTCAAATGCAAAATATTTTTTAATTTCAAATTTTCATTTCTTTCATCTAATCATTATGAAACTTTTACAATTTTCACAAACTTCTGAACAAAATACAAAAAGAAATACTACTTTTTAAAATTTTAAAATAATAATATTAATAACTATATTAATTATATATATCATTACAAGAAAAACGAGTATTTGTGATAGATTATTTGTGACAAAAAATACTCATTTTAGTATAAAATATTCATTTTTGTAGGAAAAAGTTAGTCACAAATAAATAATTTTCTCGTAGTAATTCAAACAATATTTAATTTATAATATTTTTCTTCAATTTTTTCTTGCCCTTCCCAGAACTTAACTAAACATCATAACTTAAAATCATTATATTACTATTCATAAATAATTTTATTACTATTTGTAGATAATTTAAAATATTCTAAGCGTCTGAACTAGGCCTAAGTGTCGACTTTATTTATGTTTTAGATGAGTACAACTTTTTTATCTAGTTGGATCCAAAATATTGCATCTATTGCCCATGCTTCAACTATTGCTAGGAACATTTACATTATTGTAATAGAAAGGTTCATTTGCCGGTTGGCTTGTCGTTTGCAACAAACTAGCAAGAAACTTGATGAAGTTTATTAATGAGAGGTCGGCATTTCAAGTTGATGATAATGAAGCCGAAATTATGTTTAAAGTAGCTTTATAGTGCACTAATGTATCTCCATCACTTAGGCCGGTCGTGTATATATGAAGTTATTTTATGTTTAAACTAGCTTTATGGGAGGATAAATGACTGTTCTAGACCTAACCCCAATGCCAAACATCAGTATAGTGAAGATCTAAGGTTTAAGGCCATGCGAGACCTCCACTCATAGAGGAAAAATTAGAATTTTTGGGTTGTCCCATTTTTAAGACTTGGTTGCCTAGTGTAAATGAAGGGGGTATATATAGCCCCCCTCCCATTAGATGATTGGTACAAATAGAATCTCTCTCACAAATGTGTGTATCTCTCTAATCTCGACATTTAAGCAGTGGAATATGTGAGTGTTGTTTTGGTTTTACCACGTGACACGTTTCACCATCGACAATGACGATTTGAAGCGAGCAACTACGATGGAGAAGTTTATGGAACAACCTTACTAGATCTACGATTTGGCGATGAGGTAATATCACTTCTTTTGTGTATTCTGATATAGTTTTTCTAGCACCTAGATATACGAGAGATAGATGACATGATACATTCATAACATTAATTGACAGAAAAAGTTGTAGTTTAGGGATAAAATGACAACTTGGATAGTTCCACGATAATATTGCAAAAGAACTAATAGTTTAAGGTGTAAACTGTAATTTTGTCTAAAAACAATGAAGCATAACGCTTAAATCCCAAACATAAAAGGCACAAACATGAGGGAGTTGTAAGCAAACTTGACACTCAACTTAGCCTCTTCTACTATCTAGTACAAACTTTAATTTGACCTTATTAAGTGTTGCTGAAACATTTTTTTGTGTCAATTTTTTGCATAGGTGACTCTGCACAACAATCCAAAGCCAATCTCATAACTGAAGATATGCAGTCCTCCATGGCAGCATGTTTTTTTTCATTTCTCAGCAAATTGGCATCAACAATATTGAGTATTGAAGTGAGTAGTGATTCATCCACCCAATGCTTCAGGGTCAAATCTCCAATAAAACTGCTATCTGTAGGCTTCTTTCTTGTGAAAGTTTCCATTAGTAAAATGCCATAACTATACACATCGCCTGTTGTAGAAACAACTCCTTCTAATCCACACCCTGTGGATAACATTCTAACTCATCAGATATACTTTCTTATTTTATAATAGTGAACAAACAAATCTGAAAAAAAATTAGTACTTGTAGATCAAGACTCAATATATATATATATTGCTCTGGACCCAAGAGATACTTAATTGCATGTGAATGAGTAGAAGGATGAACATGCAATTTGAAATGGAAAAGTTTGGAAATTTACCTGTGCCATGTACCCAAAAGTAGCAAGAGTCATGGTATGCATCATAGAGTCCCTATCATCTAAGAGTTTGGCCATGCCAAAATTGGCAACATTTGCAACCATTTCGTCATCTAATAAGATATTGCTAGGCTTCAAATCATAGTGAATAATTGTTGTTGAATAACCATGATGAAGGTATTCTAATGCTGATGCGATATCAATCATGATATTTAGCCTTTGTAAGATATTCAAATAGTGATCTTGAGAGTGCAACCATTTCTCTAAGTTTCCATTAGGCTTGTATTCCAATACAAGGGCTTTGAAGTCAATATTACTACAAATGGTGATGATTTTGACAAGATTTTGGTGATGAATATTTCATAGCACCTCACACTCTACATCAAAACTTTTGACTGCCCCTTTCACTTGCAAGTTCATAATTTTGATTGTAATATTTATCCCATCTGAAAGTGTTCCTTGGTATACTGACCCAAAACTTCATTCACCGAGTAAATCATCAGAGCTGAATCCATTCATTGCTTGTACAAGTTGTTGGTGAGAAATTCTTCTCTATGTAACTAGGGGCTACAAGTTTGCTAGAGTAGGAGATTTTGGATTCCTCTTTTTCCATCTTTTCCAAGCAAATGCAAGGGTCATTGCAAGCATTATAAACCCAATTGCTGGCAATACATACCTTAGCATATGTGGCCATTTTCTCTTCTTTTTTCGAGGATCACCTTCTTGACATGGGGAACTGTCAAACGAGCTACACCACAAAGTGCATGGTTTGACAAAAATGATGCAGCTGAGAAGTTTAGAAATGGTCCACTTGTGGGAATTTCTCCTTGTAGTTTATTGAATGAGAGATTTAGATATTTAAGGTAATGGAGTCCTTCTAAGGACTTGGGAATCACTCCAGATAAATTGTTATCGGAAAGATCCAAGAACTCCAAGCTTACCAATTCACCAAAAGATAGAGGAATTGAGCCTGTAGTCGATTTATTGCCCATGAGAGATTAGCCAAATCTTTGAGAGCACGAATTGTTTTGGGGATATCACTTGATAGTTGATTTCTTGCAAATTCAATATCTTCAGGACCTTCATTTTCTCAATCTCAGATGAAAGAGAGCCACTTAAAGAATTGGATGAGAAGTCAACCTCCAAGAGATTTGTAAGCCTCCACAAGCTCAATCGAATCACATAAGTTAATTGATTGAAGCCTAAGTAGAGAGCTCTTAGCGAAGTCATAATACTATCTATACATCTAGGAATGTGCCTAGATAGATCATTAAAAACTAAAAATAATTGAAACAAGCTCCTTAGATAACATAGTTCTGGTGGTATGGTTCCTTTTAGTCTATTACCTTCAAGGCCCAAACTTTGAAGCATGTGCAAACTTCCTATTGTGGTTGGAACAAGTCCTCTCAATTCGTTGTTGGATAAGGTCAACGTAGTCAAACCACTTAAATTCCTGATCTCTATTGGAATGCTAACCTTAAGTTTGCAATCATATAGGTAAAGTGTTTGAAGAGAAAGAGATAGGTTTCTAATGGACTTGGGAAGGAAGCCATTCAAGTGATTTTTGCTCAAAGCTAAATAGACGAGAGTTATACAATTGGAAAAATAGGAAAAAATACCCAATTCCGGAGATTCAACTGTCAAATCATTGAATCCTTGGTCGAGCACCTAGAGGGATCTTAAATTTCCAATTGATTTTGGAATTAAGCCTGAGAGTGAGCTCCAAGATAGGTCTACAAGAGCAAGCTGTGAAGCATTAGAGATAGAGTTGGAAATTGTTCTGCTCAGTTTATTTACCCCAAGAAAAAAGTTGTGGCGCCCCCGACCCCCCTCAAATAAGAACACGGGGATCGAGACGCCCGGATGGTGACCACACGGTTACGCATCCCAACGAAAGTGCCAAGTGTGTGTACATGCATCAGTGTACATAAATAACGCAGCGGTTTAGTCAACTAAGTACCAGAATTTAAATTTAATGTAAATATCAGTGGAGGTTTAATTAGTAGTTATACAGTCATCCAAAAATAAAATTCAATACATTAAAATTACATACTCAAGCAAGTGATCCCAGATCACTCGTCGGGCGGAGTCATCTCCTCAGGCTTGCCCTCATCCTCCTCTACATCAAATTCGGCGTTACCAAACATGGTACCGCAGGTAAGTATAACCCAAATAATCCTCAGGAATAAAATGCATTTAATGTAACCAACATGCATGCATATGATAAAATATGCATTATTCTCAAAACATCATTTTCCCCGAAAATGAATATTTTCCAACACACGCCAAAATCTCAGTTGGCCCAAAAATAATCCGTAAAGCATTTTTCCAGAAAATGGTTTACACAAAATCCAACACACGCTATTTTCCTTGAAAATAGTCCATTTTTAACGTATGTACCATGATCTCCCCTATGGGTCATCCACACACCCTGGCTTCGTAGCGATGCTCAGTTCTGTGCCCGGCGTGTACGTGACCAAGCGTCCTCTAGTCCCCGCTAGCAAGGGATCACGGAGTCAGCATGAGACCATCTCGTTCGATCCCACTGTCGTCCAACGACAAGCAGGGGACGTCACTCAGTATATTACGCTCTCGAGTGACCAGAGGAGCTCCACCGAGATAATGCCCCATCTCCGCTTGGGGTCGTGATACACACGCACCCAATAAATCATCACACATGAAATCACAGTTTCCAATACACACATGAACATGAATGCAGTACACGAAAAACCCAGTTTTCCTTTACAAACATGATCATGCATGAAATCATGAGATGTACATGTACCAATACAAACCAACAACCAAACCCAACAAAACCAATCAAACAACTCCATTTATCAGTCCATCCGACCCCCATACTCCTCAAACTCAGTCCAGCAAACCAATCAGCAATTTAAATACAATATAATGTGTTAGTGTAAAAATACATTAACTTCACAAGAATTCTTTGGAAAATACTTACAGTGCTATATAATAATTTTTGGAAGATCCTGGAGGCCCAAGAAGTGGAAAAGCAGCTGTAAAACAGTGCAAAATGTACTATGGCCGTGGGTCACAGATACCCACTTTTCAACAGGTGCAAATGAAGACCCGAGATTGATAGGGTAGGGCCTAGGGATGTGGGTGAAGCTAGTGGTGGTGAAGGTTGGCCGTGGGTGGCGGCGTGGGCAGCTGTAGAAGACCAAAAATATCCAAAACGGAAATGGAGTTGGATGTGCTTCACCGGTGATGGATCGGAGGTGGGGTTGGGTCCAATGGGTTGCTAGGAGGTCAAGGATGAAGTGGTGAAGAAATGGCGACCAATGGTGGTGCAACGGCAGCGCAGCGGCACAAGAGCTGCCGCGGCTTCAATGGGCTCGTGGTGGCTAATGGCGGTGCGGCTGGGGCTGAAAATTGAGGGAAGTGTTCGTCGGCATCTAGGGAAGCTGGGGGGCCGGGCGGTATCGACCACCTCCGGTGCACGACGGCGGGCTGGGCAGTTGAAGGAATGGACGAAGAGAGGGAGAGAGAGTGGACGTGCGCGGGAAAGGCCAAGAAGAAAAGAAAAGATAGAACAAAAAAAAAAGAAAGCATAAAAGAAAAAGGAAGGAAAAAGAAAAATGTAGGGCGATCCTTCATTTCTTGAATTATCTCAGGCCTAATTACTTTACTCTCACCAACTTCATCTCAATATAAGGGCGATCTACACTTTCTCCCATACAAAGCTTCATACGGAGCCATCTGGATAGAGGAATGAAAGCTATTAGTATAAGCAAACTCGATTAATGGCAGATGATTCTCCCAACTTCCTTAAAATTCCATGACACAAGACCGCAACATATCCTCCAGAGTCTGAATAGTGCGCTCTAAGTGACCCTCTGTTTGAGGGTGATATGCATGACTAAACTTCAACTTAGTGCCTAAAGCTGCTTGCAAACTTTTCCAAGAATGGAACGTGAACCGCGGGTCTCGATCCGACATAATACTCTTGGGTATTCAATGCATATGCACTATCTCCTCGACATATAACCGAGTCAACTTACCCAAGAGTCAGTATTATTAATAGGCAAGAAATGGACACTCTTGGTCAATCGATCAACAATCACCCAAATTGAGTTCTTTCCACTACAGTTCCTCGGCAAACCCAGAACAAAATCCATAGAGGTTGAAGTTTACCTTGATGCTCAGCCTTAACTTGACAGCACGTGGCACATTTCTCAATAAACACGATGATCTCCAACATACTTGTATTAGTCACCCAATGACACATCACGCCCAGTATCCCTAGGGTGTCGCTGCTTCAATGGACTCGTGGTGGCTAACGGCGGTGGCGCTGGGGCTGAAAATGGAAGGAAGTGTTCGTCGGCAGCTGGGGGGCCGGGCAGTGTCGACCACCGCTGGCGCACGGCGGCGGGCTGGGCGGTTGGAGGAACGGACGGAGAGAGGGAGAGAGAGTGGACGTGCGCGGAAAAGACCAAGAAGAAAAGAAAAGAAAGAACAAAAAAAAGAGAAAGAAGAAAAGAAAAAGGAAGGAAAAAGAAAAATGTAGGGAAAGAAATGAGGTCCAATCCTCACATCTTGGGTCACAAAAATGATCCAAAGGAAGCGATTTTAAAACAACAAGTGAAATAAAATATTTCAAACACAATGATTAAAATGAAAATAAATAATTAAACCCGATAATAAGTTAATTTAATTCGAGAAGAAATTTAAACACATAACAATAATTAATTTAAGGAAAGCACTTCAAAAATAATTTTCGTAAACTAAAAATCATAAAAATAACCCAATTAAAAATTTAATAATTATAAAATAAGAGAATAAATTTTTGAATCAATAAAATTAATTCATTCATTAAAAATACACTAACATACGGGGCATTACAAAAGTCGTTGAAGATTTGGAAGGAACAAACCCATATTTGATGGAAGATGGCCTGATAGGTTATTTACCCCATTCCAAGCCATCTTATTGTTGAGATACTGAAGATCCCGAATGGAATTGTGCCAAAAAAACCATTGACTCCAACTTCGAAAACCTCTAGATTTTGCAAATTACCAATTTGATATGGAATTAAACCTGTCACAACATGAATAGTCATTGATATTTTCTATTCAAGATGATAAAGAAGATATAATGAACCTAGAATACTCATTAGCAGTAAGAAAATAACCATGACCTCAAATATCATGCATGGGGCTGGCACATTTCAAGTTGAATTCTGGCTCCTCTCCTAGTTCAAATTATACCATGCTTGGAGCTGTCACAAATAGTTATGAATGTTTATGGGTCCTCTTGCAATTTTGTTACTAAACTTGTTGAAATCTTCTAGTTTCAATATATTTTGAATGAAGTATTTTGTACTTCAAATTGAAATTAATAGTTCAATCGGAGATGATCATAGAACATGTATACTAAATCAATAATGGTATCGATGTAATTGACTCATATGACTATATAAGCATACCTTCAAACTACAATCAGAAAACATGTCTATTGAATCAACAGCCTTATCTATGTAAATTATTTCAAATAAGACTAAGAATACCTTCAAAGTTGTTGTCGAAAAGGTACAACTTCTTAAGCATGGTTAAGTTTCCTATTTCTAGGGGTAGTCTTTCTGAAAATTTATTAGTCAATAAATATAGAATTTGCTAATGTTTGTATTTGAACAAAAAGGATAACTATATATTGGAGGATGATAGCTGACTAAACATACCTTCAAATTTGTTTTCACCAAGGTTTAGGTTAGTAAGCATAGTTAAATTCCCTATTTTCAGGAATTCACCCGACAATTGATTACGAGAAATAGAAAGATACTGAAGATTGGGAAGATGATCAAACATATGTGTAGATAGTCCACCATATAGCACATTCTCGCCAAGTTCAATGTTTTGTAGTGAATATATGTCGAAGAAAATGGAGGACATCGGTCCTGAAAGCTTGTTTGCATCATAGGAGGTCTAGTTTATTGCGCCCCTAAAGACGCTAGGAACCCCCACCAACAACAAGAACATGCAATCAAGATTGAAAAATAGATTGAACATGATTTTAATTTGAACACTAAATTCTAGTGTATCTTCCCAAGGAACCTTTGTTGAAATAGTAGGAAGTCAGACTATGCACTTAACAGTGAAAGCACATGTTCTTTCATGTAATTCATATGATGCCAAGATTCATTATCCATGACACAATTCTGTTGGGCAGCTATAATGAACGTTTCAAAGGCACCCCTTCTCTAAAGTGGCAATGCTAGATGTCTTGTGGTTAGTGAGAGCTAAAAAGAAAACCGACTTACAAAAATCTATCAGACATCGTATCCAAGGTGCCTATCCAGCATCATTAGCAGATAATGGGGCACACAATTTCAAGTGTTGAAAATAGGTTTGCATAACGACTTTTGGCGCAGCAGAAGATGGGAAAATTAAAAGAACAGAGTAAAGACTTGCAAAACAGAGTAATTGGAAGAACTGTGTCTTCCAAACATATGAGAGTTGCTGGAAAATAATACTCATAACTTTATTCTTCAGAAATGAAATTATCTTCTTCATTACATTGACAGCTGAATATATAAAACTCATGAAATGAAAATGGGCATTCTGTAAGGAAATAACTTGCAGAAGGAAACAAATAAACTAGCATAAATGGACAGAAATAATAGCAATCTGAAATGGGAAAGTTCTTTGACGTCGGGATTTGACGTGTAATGCATGAGATGCACGTAATGCATGAGATGCATGAGAGTCCGCTACGTCTTTGGGTAATTGGTTGTTCAGGAGTTAGAGCCTTCAGCTGCCATGTTGTTGCCCATGTCCATGTCCTGCATCAGTTCCCCGCCACCTAGAAAAAAACTCGTCTCTGAGTTGGAGCCTTCATTGAGTTGTTCATCATGGGGATGATACTCAAATAAATGAGCCACGTTGAAGGTAGGGGAGATTGACATATTTTCTGGGAGCTTGACAACGTACGCATTATCATTAATTTTTTTTAAAATGCGACAAGGACCATACTTCTTATCTTGAAGTTAGCCATAGGTGCCCACTAGAAAATGGTTCTTACGCAAGTGGATCATCACTAAGTCTCCTTCTTGAAATATTTTGGCTCGCTGGTGCTTATCCGCTGCCCTCTTGTAATTCATGTTAGCCTTCTGTAAATTGTTGCGGACCTCATTTCGAACCTCTTGAATTTTCTCTACCAAATTCTCAGCTGTGACACTGACTCTAGGAGTTTTTGGGAGGGAAACCAGATCAAGAGCATATCGTGGGGGAGTCATATAGACTACTTCAAATGGGCTCTTTCCTGTTGACCTATTGTTCATGTTGAAAGTGAATTCCACCTGAGGAAGGCTCACATCCCACTTCTTCGGCTTGTCTCCAGACACGTAGCGCAACATATTACCAAGCGTGTGGCGCCTCCGACCCCACTTAAATAAAAGCACGAGAATCAAGACACCCGGATGGTGACAACATGGTCACGCATCCTAACGAAAGTGCTAAGTGTGTACATGCAATAGTGTACGAAAATAACGTAGCGGATTAGTCAATTAAGTACCAGAATTTAAGTACTAATTGAATATCAGTAATGTTTAAAAAGTAGGTTTACAGTCATCCAAAGATAAAATTCAATACATTAAAATAGATAGCCTGGCAAGTGATCCCAGATCACTCGTCGGGCGGAGTCGTCTCCTCAGGCTCGCCCTCATCCTCCTCTGCATCAAAATCTGCGTTACCAAACACGGTATCGCAGGTAAGTACAAACCAAACAATCCTCAGGAATAAAATGCATTTAATACAACCAACATGCATGCACATGAATAAAATATGCAATATCCTCAAAACCATCATTTTCTCTTGAAATGAATATTTCCCAACACACGCCAAAATCCCCGTTAGCCCAAAAATATTCCGTAAAACATTTTCCCAGAAAATGGTTTACACAAAATCCAACACATGCTATTTTTTCCGAAAATAGTCAATTTTTAATGTATGTACCATGATCTCCCTTATGGGTCATCCACACACTCTGGCTTCGTAGCGATGCTCAGATCTGTGCCCGGCGCATACGTGGCCAAGCATCCTCTACGGAACGAGCGACGCCCAGTTCCGCGCCTAGAGCGTACGTGGCCAAGCGTCCTCTAGTCCCCGCCAGCAAGGGACCACAAAGTCGGCACGAGACCATCTTGTCCGATCCCATTGTCGCCCAGCGACAATCCAGGGGACGTCACTCAGTATTTTACGCTCCCGAGTGACTAGGGGAGCTCTGCCGAGATAATGTCCCATCTCGGCTTGGGGTCGTGATACACACGCACCCAATAAATCATTACACATGAAATCACAATTTTCAATGCACACATGAACGTGAATGCAGTACACGAAAAACCCAGTTTTCCTTTACAACATGGTCATACATGAAACGTACATGTACCAACACAAATCCACAACCAATCCCAACAAACCAAACAAACAACTCCATTCATTAGTCCATCCGACCCCCGTACTCTTCGGACTCAGTCTGGCAAAACCAATCAGCAATTTAAATACAGTGTAATGTGTTGGTGCAAAAATACGTTAAATTCATGAGATTTCTTTGGAAAATACTTACAGTGCTATATAATAATTTATGGAGGATCAGGGAGGCGCAAGAAGTGGAAAAACAGCTGCGAAACAGTGTAAAATACACTGTGGCCGTGGGTCACAGATACCCACTTTTCAACGGGTGCAAACGAAGACCCGAGATTGATAGGGTAGGGCCATGTCGGTGAAGCTAGTGGGGGTGGTGGTTGGCCGTGGGTGGCGGCGCAAGGGGTGGTTTAAGGCCAAAAATACCCAAAACGAAAATGGAGTTGGATGTGCTTCACCGGTGACGGATTGGATGTAGGGTTGGGTCCAATGGGTTGCTAAGAGGTCGAGGATGAAGTGGTGAGAAGATGGTGGCCGGAGGTGGCGCGACGGCGTCGCTGGAGCAAAGATGACGCCGCAGCTTTGAAGGGCTAGTGGTGGTTAATGGCGGCGCGAATGGAGTTGAGGTTGGTGGGGTGAGGTCGTCGGCGGCAAGGGAGACTAACGGGCTAGGTTGTGACGGTCACTGCCGGCTGACGGCGGCGGGCTGGGTGGAGGGGAAAAACACATGGAGAGAGAGAGAGAGAGACATCGCTCGGGAGGGAAGGGAAAAGAAGAAGAAAAAAGAAAAATAAAAGAAAAGAAGAAAAAGAAAAAGGAAGAAAAGAAAAAAAAAAAGAAAAAAAAAGAAAAAGGAAAAATGTAGGGAAAGAAATGAGGTCCAATCCTCACATCTTGGGTCACAAAACTGATCCAACAGAAACGATTTTAAAATAACTAGTGAAATAAAATATTTCAAACACAATGATTATAATTAAAATAAATAATTTAATTCGAGAAGAGATTTAAACACACAACAATAATTAATTTATGGAAGCACTCAAAAAATAATTTTCGTAAATAAAAATCATAAAAATAACCCAAATAAAATTTAATAATTATGAAACAAGAGAATAAATTTTTCCATCAATAAAATTAATTAATTCATTAAAAATACACTAAAATACGGGGTGTTACAAAGCATCCTGTTGGCCACTTTAGTTTGGCCGTCTGTTTGTGGGTGGCAAGTGCTGCTATATTTAAGCGAAGTCCCGAACTTCCTCCACAATGTGATCCAAAAGTGGCTAAGGAATTTGGTGTCGCTATCGGAGGTGATGGTTTTCAGGACGCCATGTAGACGAACAACTTCTTTGGAAAAGAGGTGTGCAACGCTAGATGCATCTGATGTCTTTTGGCAAGGAATAAAGTGTGCTATCTTGGAAAATCGGTCCACTACCACATAGATGGAATCATCTCCTCGTTGAGTTTGTGGCAACCCAAGTACAAAACCCATGCTCAAATCCTCCCAAATGTTTTGAGGGACTAGTAGGGGCGTGCACAACCTTCCCACATCCCTTCGTAGTTAGGGCCAAAAATACCTCTCAGACACTAAGGAGATGGTCTTGTCTCGGCCTACATGTCCTCCTAGCCCACCCCCATGTAGCTCACATAGGACATGTACCCGTAGTGATGTGTGAGGGATGCAAAGTTGATTTCCTTGAAAGAGATAGCCGTCTTGAATATGAAAATCTGACTTGGGCTGTCCTGAATTGCACTACTTCCAGAGTTCAACAAAGTCTTCAGCATCGGCATATAAATATTTGAGTTGTTCAAAACCAATGATCTCAGTCATCATAATGGAGAGCACGGATGCCTGACTTGTGCTTAAGCACCATAGTGAATTTTTACATAAAACCAATCCATCTTGCATGCATTCGGTTCAAACTATTCTGGGTATTGATAAACTTTAGAGCATGATGACGCTGTAAAGAATGAACTCATGTTGAATGAGATAGTGTTCATAGTGCTTAAAAGCCCTTATGACCGAATAGAACTCCAGCTCATATGTGGTCCATTTGCATCGTGCTTCATTTACTTTTTCACTGAAAAACTCCACTAGTCGACCCTCTTGGATGAGGACAGCGCCTATGCCAACAATAAATGCATCACACTCAACTTCAAAGAGCTTATTGAAGCCGGGAAGGGCTAACACAAGAGCTGCTAACAATTTTTCTTTAAGAGTGTTGAAACTTTCCTCTTGTTCCTAACCCTAATCAAAGCATCCCTTCATCATGCAGTCTATAATTGGGGCTGCCAAGGAACTAAAATTCCATATGAACTTGCGGTAGAAAGTAGCCAAGCCGTGGAAGCTACGGACTTGGGTGACGGTGGTCGGGGTTGGCCACTCACTGATTGCACAAACTTTTTCTCCATCCATGTGTATCCCATCGGCACTCACCACAAACCTGAGAAACAGTAAACTGCTACTCAAAAAGTGACACTTCTTCAGGTTGATGAGCAACTTATGCTGGGAGAGGGTAGATAAAACTTCTTTGAGATGGCTCGAATGATCACTCTCATTGTGGCTGTAAATGAGAGTATCGTCAAAATATACCACTACGAATTTTCCGATGAAAGGCTTGAGGACTTAGTGCATGACAAGCATAAAAGTGCTGGGTGTGTTAGAGAGACCAAACAGCATTACTAGCCACTCATATAGGCCTTCTTTGGTTTTGAGAGTCGTCTTCCATTCATCGCCTAGCAGCATTCTTATTTGGTGGTACCTTCTTCGCAAATCAACCTTTGAAAAAATTCTAGATCCTGCAAGCATGTCTAACAAATCAGTTAGTCGAGGATGGGGAAACGGTATTTTACCGTTATCTTGTTGATGGCGCAACTATCTACGCAGGTACCAACTTCCATCTTTTTTTGGTGTGATTAATGCAGGTACCATGCAGGGACTCATGCTTTCTCTAATTAATCCTTTGTGTAAAAGTGACTCTACTTGGTCTTGTAAAATCCCACGCTCTGCTGGGCTCATCTAGTAGTGTGGCAGGTTGGGTAAGCTAGCTCCAGGAATTAAATCAATATGGTGTTGGACGTCTCGCATAGGAGGTAGTTCATTTGGCAAGTCTTGGGGCGTGATGTCTGCAAATTCTGTCAAAATATATTGGACTTGTGGGGATACTACAAGGTCAACGTCCAGTTCTTTTTCTTTTACTACCAAGGTCCATATTCCTCTAGTCTCTTTGGCTTCCTCTAAAAATTGAGCTTCACTGAGGGTGAGAAAGGCGTTCTTGTCTTTAGCCTGGTGTGAGTTAGAAATCTTATATCCAGTAGGCATCAGTACAATTTTCCTATCCTTCCACCAAAAAGAATATACGTTATCACATCCCCTATTGGTGGCGTCTACGTCAAACTGCCATGGTCACCCCAATAGGATGTGGCAGGCATCCATGTCCACAACATCACACATGACCTCATCTTGGTAGTGCTTCCCGATGGAAAATAAGACACAACAAACACTGGTTTCAGCCCCTTTTCGGATCCAGGTGATCTTATACGGCCGTGGGTGTTTGTCAGTCTTCAAAAAGAGCGCCTTCACAAAAGCCTTGGACACTATATTTTCGCAACTCCCATTGTCTATAATTAGATTGCACACTTTGTTTTTGACAATGCAATGCGTCTTAAAGATAGAGTGCTTTTGGTTTTTCTCTTCTACCTTTGGTGACAGCAGGACCCGTTGGATGACATAGCTTATCGGATCTCCTTCGTCGCCTTCAACCAACTCTTCATCGACATCATCGTCGTTACTATCTCCACCTCTCAATTCTTCATCACCTTCTTCGATGACATGAACTGAACGGCGTGTGGGACATTCATTAGATTGATGTCCAGGTTGATTGCACCGGAAGCATTTTCCTGACATAGGCCGTGTGTAGGGGTTGTTGCTTCCTCCATTATTAACCGGAGCTTTGGCGTGTTGAGTGCTACTCTCCCATTTTTGGAACTTGTTGAATGGTGGTGGGCATGTATGATTGGGCTGCGATGGTTGCGTCACAGGCTTCACTTGAGGTGGATTTTGAATCCTCGCTGGTGGTTTGGCCAGCTGCATCTCAATCTTCATAGCAAGATTCACTGCCTCCAATAGAGACCATGCAATGTGTAGTGCTACCTTGTCTTGTATGGCCATGTGCAAGCCCCCTGTGTATCTTGCAATCCGTTGTCCATCTGTTTTGGATAGATTATTATGAGCATTCAATCGATAAAATTCTTCCGTATAATCACTCACGGTTTGCGCTCCTTGCTTGTAGTTTTGGTATCGCTGGTACAAAATTTGTTGGTAGTAAGATGGAAGAAATCTAGCCCTCATCAATCGCTTCATTTTGGGCCAAACTCTCACTGGTTGCTTGCCTTGTCGCCTCGTGTTGTTTTGCATTTGTTCCCACCAAGCTGAAACACCACCACGTAATTTATAGGCAACTAACTTTACTTGCTGCGCTTCGGGGATCTGCATATAATCAAAGAAATTTTCTACCTCGAGCATCCAATCTAGAAAACTCTCAACATGCAGGTGCCCGTTGAAACAAGGCAAATCAATCTTCATTCTGAAATTATTGTTGTTTTCTGGAGCCCTCCTAGCCTCTTGGTTTCCACAAAAGAACCCTTCCACCTCCTCGTCACTAGAGGAGTCATTCGGTGCTTGGTTCCTCCATCGATGTCCATAATTGCGATCTCCTCTTGGATGGTTTGGGCTTCACCATCTCCATTTTTCTTCCCTCCAACACGAATGCATGTGATGGCTGTCTGGATCTCTCACAGCATACGCTTAATTCCTTCGAAACATTGTTGGTTCCTCTGGTCTTGAGCATTAACAGCTGCCCAAACAGCCTGCATGCCACATTCCTCCTCGCAGGTATTGTCTCTTGCCATCAAGCCAGGTAAAGCCTTACTTTGATGCCAATTTGGAGTAGCGGAAGACGGGAAAATTAAAAGAACAAAGTAAAGACTTGCAAAACATAGTAATTGGAAGAATTGTGTCTCCCAAACAGAGGAGAGTTGTTGAAAAATAATACTCGTAACTTTATTCTTTAGAAATGACATTATCTTCTTCATTACATTAACAGCCGAATATATAAAACTCATGAAAGGAAAATGGACATTCTGTAAGGAAATAACATGTTGAAGGAAACAAATAAACTAGCATAAATGGTAACTTGTAGAAAGGAAACAAATAAACTAGCATAAATGGACGGAAATCATAGCAATCCGAAATAGGAAAGTTCTTTGACGTCCTGATTTGATGCGTAATGCATGAGATGGTCTGCTACATCTTCGAGTAATTGGTTGTTCAGGAGTTGGAGCCTTCAGCTGCCATGTTGTTGCCAGTGTCCATGTCCTACATCAACTTTCATTTATCTTAGACTTAATGCTTCAGAAAACCTCAACATTTTCACTAGTCCATTAGTAGATTTATTGAGTCACATCTCACAGTCTTTATCTATATCCATCCAACGTTTTTGAGCTTGACATTAAACCGATCATGCAGTAACTACAGTATGACTAAACCCTATATCAAACAGCAAGAATAGACCAAAACCTAAGCTCCAAAACTCGTCGAAACTCCATTGATGTGCCCTCTGGTAACAATGCTCAATATGTGTCCACCACCGAATCAAATGGGGACAATATAACAAATAAAACCAAACTTTACAAAATGTAGACAAAATATGATCATAAACTTTCAAAAGTGCTTCAGCTTTGCTCATTTCACGGCTCACAAAATTTGAATAGCTAGCAACACTAGTTTTTTGTTTCAGAAACGATGAAAATGATATGTGAAAAAGGTTTGTTTTATGCAATCAGAGACCACTATAAGCCCCTACAAATAATCACATCATATAAATCATGGGAAATTCATTCAATAGCATGATGCTAATATAGCAAATGAAGCTTACTGCTTCAAATCATTTACAGATGGCAGGAGATGCCTTTTTCTTGTCCACTTATTATTATTACATTCAGAAACTGTAAATTCTAAGTCCTAATCACGTGAAAAACATCAAAATTTCTCCATCTCTAGTCAGCAACACATGCTTGATTATAAATGTTTTTGCTCGGTTAGCGAAAGTGGTTTGCACAACCCTACCACGGGGGTTAAGCATGGTATTTGTTCTGATATGATAAGATAAGATGTGATGTTTCAGTTTATGCTATGCCAAAGGGATTTGATTATGAATATTGTTGAACTTTCGCTCTGATAGTTTTTATAACAAATATTTTGATTCTGCATTCTAAAAGAAAATATTTTGTTCTACATTTTGAACTTTGTAAATGGTCTTGTTTACATACTAGTATATGTCCTCTGCTTATTGAGTTGTTGATAACTCACCCCTTGTCTGCAATATTTTCAGATGATTTTAGATTTTCAATTGAGGATCAAGACTATGAAGCATTGGGTGAGATGACTTAAGAATAGTGGATTAAGAATAGAAAGTTTTCGATGAGCATTGGTGATTTTTGTTAATTATATTGTCAAAATGTGAGTTTAAGTGACATTTAGAGAAGTTGATATTTTTTGGGGTTACTGTATTGAGGATTTGATATACGAGTTTGTGTAGTTAATTAAATTTGAGGTGTTTACGTTTGATTTAGAGCTTTTTGAAGTATATTAACAGTGTTGGAGTTGATTATCAGGTAACATGAATTAACTCTCCGGACCCTCGGGGATGGGGCTTTGCAAACATCATCTTTTCATTTAAAGGTGCATTCATGAATAAAAACATCATTTTAAATGCATGGGCTTAAAAATTTTTCTTCATGGCATTCATAAAACGTTAGTTCATAGGGACAATTTAACATTAGTTCATAGGGACATCTTAAAACATTTTCTTTTAGTCATTTAAAGCATTAGTTCATAGGGACATTTTAAAACACTTTATTCGCATCATTGAAAGCATCGCTTAAAGCATAAGGCATTAGACATTCATTTCCTTTCCTTTGCAACCAATTCATTTTCATCATCTTTCTTACTCCGATGCACATGCATTTTTGTGGAAAGATGCATTTTCATGCTATACCACATATATGAATAATCACTAAGTTTATTGAGAGAGCATGTATGGAAATCTCATAACTTAGAACCTACGTGCATGCATTACCCCATACACATACACACAATTATAATCGATAAGGTGCTTAACAAGGGCTATCAAGGAAGGGCTTGTACGTACTATATTCATTTACTCTTTCACATTTGAGAAGAGAGAGAGACATTCTTTCATAAAAAGAACTTAGTGTAAAAAGCATGGTCATAACTACTTACCTGCGAGCTTTATTAGTGAGTTCCTTTGAGCTTGAAAACAAACTCCTATTCAATTTCATTGAATAAACACATTAATATTCATCTCACTTTAAGCTTTACAATCCGACAACTCTACATGCTCACTTAAATTCCAGAATGGAATTTAAGTGTTTTCCTTACCCATTAGCTACATACATGGCACTAAGTCAACCATTGGTATCTTCATTATGATATTTAAAGAAATCCATGAAAGTACGTAACTTGCTTGCTATCCCTTTTTAAAGGCCGTTATTTTCTCTATAAGGGATAGGTAGGAATCATAGGTTAAAATGTATAGGATGGTAGGGAACAATGACGTACTACCAAATCTGAAATTCTTATCAAAAGGGCATTTTGACAGCTTTGTAGCATCATGTGGAAAGTAAATCCAACAAAAGACAATGCTTACAAGAGGTTGGTTTTTGTCACTTGTTCTTCAAGGGTTTTCCATGATAAAGTTTATCTTTGATTAAACAAAAAGGGTGAAGTTGGGCATGGGGTAAAATGGGCTGGTTTAGGTTTCCAAAACAGAATATATTTTCAGAAATTTTGCAATACATTGGCAGCTAGCAAGTCTTAGTACATTCATGGCCTTAAACATCTCTCACTTAACCAAATCTCAACCATACAATTAAATAATACAAGAGTGGTAGAAAACTTAAGAAAAGCCTCATATAATTTTCTGAAAACATAGCATAGATAAAAAGATACAACTCTTGGCAACTTAAAATTCCTAAAGTAAGCTTACTAGTTTAGATTTAAAACTCTTAGTGGCTTACTTAGGCCATAAACTTGAGGAAACTATGTTTAAAATTATAAACCTTAACTTCATTAATTTAGCACATAAAGACATAGTTCAAACATGGCTTGGACTCAACAGAACACAAGAAAAGGACTGCAAAATTTGCCTTGCAACACATGGCTGGAACACACACCAAAACAGAGCATGACACACGGCTCCTTCATATACATATATACACAATAGGTCAGTTAATTATCATTTGTGACTAACCAACTTAAACAAGAAAATCTACCATTTCAAATGATAAGTGACACATGGCAAAAGAACCTCAAGATACTCAGTTTGACCAGAAAAACAAGGCTTTCGATTACTACCCACTAGATCAACCATTAAAGAAAATAGATGAGAAACTAGTCTAGGAAACACCACACAATAATCGACTAGCCCAAAAATTCGAAAACCCCCAATTACAAGGCACAAACTTGCTTAGCAAAAACCTCAATCACAAGAAAATCTTACGGAAGGATCCTCACCTGCTTTGGCTCCCTTTCAGGCCACGGAGACACACAATAGACAAGAAGAGGAAGAAAAATCTGAAAGATCCAAGGCTGGAACACAGCAGAAAATTTCAAAAAGAAACCCTAGGTTAAACCCATAGATCCAAGACTAGAAACTAGAATCATAGAAATTCACTTACAAGGTCTTTTTTCCTTGAAGAACTTCGGTGGAAATCTTAGGTTTAGGAGGTGGAAGAAATCGGCTTGAAGAAAATAGGGAGAACGTGCGAACTATAGGAAACTGAGAGTCTCTCGTGTGAAAGAAGGAAACTTGAGAAGTTTTCTCTTTTGTGTGCCTTGTGACCGATGGATGTAGGGAAATGAGGAAAAGGAATTACTCACTTGCCTTGGAAGCCGTCGTATAGGAGAAGGAAAGGAGATGTACTTGGCTTCTTAAGGAAGCTACGGTTTCAAGTGAGAAAAGTCAATAGATTTAATCAAAGTTTATCCCAAAAGCTAGAGAATGAATAGTGGAGATCAAATGTGAGGAGATATTTCCTTCACCTACCCATCTAATGGTAAAGAGAGTTTGAGTCTTAAATAAACAAAATTAAAGGGCTTAAGGGAAAATATTTCGAAGTCTTAAAAATAATACCCTTGATTTATTTTAATAAATCATATTTTAAAAATAAAGCTTACTCAACTTAAAATAAAATAATTAAAAGTAATAAAAATCTTTATCTCAAAATATTTGACTTAAAGAATTAATAAAATGGCGTAAGGACCGATGTAGTAGGACTCGAGTATTACAGTAAATCCATTTGGTTGTTCAACATATACTTCTTCGTTAAGTATGCCATTTAAAAATGCACGTTTAACGTCCATTTGGTAAAACTTAAAATGTAAATGGCTGGTAATTGCTAGCAATATGTGAACTGATTCCTAAGGGGCCATTGGTGCAAAAGTCTCTTCAAAATCAATTCCTTTAACTTGGGTATATCATTGTGCTACTAGTCTGGCCTTGTTGCGAACAATGGTGCCATGTTCGTCGAACTTGTTTTTGAAGATCCACTTTGTTCCAATGATGTTATGATCCTTGGGTCTCGGCACTAGCTCCCATACTTGATTTTGAGTGAATTGATGCAGTTCCTCGTGCATGGCATTCACCCAACTTTCATCTTGTAAGGCTTCTTCCACCTTCTTTGGTTCAACCTGCGACAATTAGCAAACGTATGAGACTTGATTTAAAACTCATTATCTCAATCTCATACCTAATCCCAAGTCTCCAATGATGTTCTCATTTGGATGATTGTGGCTAATTCTTGTAAATGGCTCTTTTTCATGGGGTGGAATTGAGCTTGGTGAAGCAGGTTCCACTGAATCTATGTCCTCTTGATCATTTAAGTTTTCTTCAACCTTTTCAATAAGGTGGTCAAGTTCCTTCGTGGTCATTTCCTTGGAATTGTCTTCCACAACTACATTGACTGACTCCATCACTATCTTAGTCCGTAGATTGTAAACTCTGTAAGCTTTGCTGTTTGATGAATACCCAAGAAATATTCATTTATCACTCTTGCTATCAAATTTGTGGTCATTTTCTCTATCTCTTAGAATGTAGCAAGTACTCCCAAACACTTTAAAGTATCTTACCGTAGGTTTCTTTCCATTCCATAACTCATAGGCAGTGAGTTTGATGTTTGGATGATAAACTACACGGTTCAAGATGTATCTAGTAGTGTTGACAGCTTCACCCCCGAAGTATAATGCTAGTTTTTTGTTATTCAGCATGGTGCGGGCCATCTCTTGTATTTCCCTATTTTTCCTCTCGACAATTCCGTTTTGTTGTGGAGTGATTGGGGCTGAGAACTCTTGATGTATCCCATGTTCATCACAAAAGGAAGAGAAATTAATATTTTCAAATTCTTTTCCATGATCGCTACGAATACGAGAGATAGAGGAATTCTTCTCTGTTTGTAGTCTTCTGAACAATTTCTTTGCAAGATCGTAAGTTTCTATTTTGTCTCTTAACAGAATGATCCATGTATATCTAGAGTAGTCATCCACTATGACCATTATATTCTTCTTTCTGTTGAGACTCTCAGTCTGAATAGGACCCATCAAATCCATGTGCAATAGCTTAAGTGGTCTTGAAGACAGAATATCAACTATCTTCTTGCGCTATGCCTTGGTTTGCTTTTCTTCCTGACATGCTCCACACACCATCTTCTTGTTTTCAAAATTTTGGGCAGTCCACGTATAGCTTCCTTAGATATTTTCTGCATGTGCATATAGTTGATGTGGCCTAGACGGTAGTGCCACAACTCAGTTTCATCTGGCTCTACTATGTGACATTGCATCGTATTCATCGGTGAAATTCCATAGCAATTGTTAGCAATCCTGGTACCCTTCAAGATCAATTTTCCATCAATATTGTAGACTTTGCATTCATCTTTTGAGAACTGCACATAAAGATGGTCATCACAAAATTGAATAATACTTAACAGATTAGCCTTGAGACTATTAACAAAAAAGTACATTATGAAGAGTAGGTAAACCAAGGATATCTACACTTCCCTTTCCTTCTATAGTTGTTGAACTTCCATCTCTCGAAAGTTATGGATCCTCCACTAATTGTCTCAATCTTTTTAAACAACCCTTTATCTCTTGTCATATGTCTAGAACAAGCACTGTCAAGATACCACATGCTAGTATCCATGGCTCTAAGTGATGTGTCTATTACTATGACATACGACCTTTTCTTTCACTACCAACTTGGTTTTGATATTTGTTTTATTCATGTTTTTAGGAAAACAAAATTTAGAAAGTTCACCAAGTTTCTTTCCTAGGGTGTTTATTTGATTACTCAGTTTGTCCACTTTAATTTTTAGGTTCTTATCTTTGTTTGACAACTTATTTCTGCTTCCTCTTTCTTTCTCTTTTCTAAATTTAAAACAATTTGTTCTATTATGTCCATTTATTCCACAATAATGACAGGTAGGAGCAAAAATACTTTTGGACTTACCTTAGGAAGTTATTATTGCCTTGCCTTTATTCACAAGTTTCCTTGGGACATTTTCTACATTACTTCATTTTACAAAGGTGATACCTTTGGATGTAGAGGCAGCGGATGCTTTATGATGTGAATCTCTGGAAGTATTGTATCCCAATCCTATGCGATTGGAACTACCTCTTTGAACTTTCAGTAGTTCATTGAGTTTTTGAGTGGGGGTTTTTCTTTGACTTCCTGATAAGCTGCTAACTTTTTTTTAAGCACCTCTTTCTGTGCGCGTAACTTTGTCACTTCTAGTTCCATTACTCATAGTGCTTCCACCAAATTGTTTTTTTCACTCTCTATGGTGGTTAGGTTTTTGTACAGCTTTTTATTTACCTTTTAGATTTTCACAAATTCTTCACATAAATCCTCATATGCTTCATGCACACTTAGATCATGATCAGCAACTTCTGTGGCAGCATCAAAGTCAGTATCACAAACGAACACACTGTCGTTAGTATATAGTTTGCTCGTGTCATCATAATCAGTAACAGAAGTAGAAAAAACAATAAAGGTAGTTTCTTTGTCAAAGAATGTATCTGAACTTTCAAAGTCAGAATCATCACTTTGAGTAGTATTCAAGGCTTTTGCTTTTCTTTTAAAATTTGGACACTCAATTTTTATGTGACCAAAACCAGAGTATTCATGACATTAAACTTTATCTTTAAATTCCGTTTTGTCTTTATTCCATTTTTCGGATTCATTCTTTTTAGTGAAAGTCTAGCCTTTTTCATTTACCAGAATTCTTTTTATTAAACATAATTTTTTTAAATTTTCTGGCCACAAGTGCTAGGTCATCATTATACAAATTTTCATCACCAGACTTATTTTCTTCCTTAGTAGTTTTGTGTGCAACGGACTTACCTTTCTTTTGTTGTGGAATAGTAAATTCATAAGTGTGCAAAGAACCTACCAGTTCTTCTACCCGAATTGTGTCTAAGTCCTTACTTTCTTCTATGGCTATCACCTTTGGTCGAAACCTTTCAGGTAGGGGTCTCAAAATTGTTCTCGCAACTCGTGCCTCCTCTACCATCTCTCTGAGATTGTACCTAGAATTAATAATGTTATTTAGTTTAGCATTAAATTCATTGAAAGTCTCATCTTCCAGCATCTTTATTCCCTCAAACTTTGAGGTCAATATTTGGAATTTGAAATTTTTCACCGTTTTGGTCCCTTCATGTGTGGTTTCCAAAATATCCCAAGCAACCTTAGATGTTTCACACATTGAAATTCTCTTGAATTCATCAGGAGATACTACCATGAAAATGGCATTTAGACCTTTGTTGCTCCAATTATAGCTGCTTGATTGTTCTTTGGTCCACTCTTTTATAGGTGTTATGGGTCTTGTCCATCCTGACTCCACAATTAGCCAAACCTTCTCATCAAGTGATTTTAGAAATGCTCTAATTCTTACCTTCCAGTAGGCAAAGTTATCATCATCGAAATTTGGTGATGACAATAGTGATGCCATGATCTACTAGGGGAACAGATCTCATTCAGATTGTGTGAACCAAGCTCTGATACCAATTGAAATTACCTAAATACCCCTAAATATGCACATTAATGCTAAACAAAACTATTAGCACGGATTAGTAACCAATATGAAATATTAAGAGTATTAATACAATAATTTCGTTACAAAGCGAATCCCTTTGAAGAACTACTCAAAGGTAAAACCCTACAGGGCAACCAAACCCAGGAAAGCCAATTGTATTGATTGAGATTACAAGTAAAACGTTTACAAAACATTTGTAACTAGATACATTTACCCAAGACATGCGACCCGCATGTCTTCTACTGCAATATGTAGTCAGAACCTATGACACTCTTCAATCTTTGTCTTTCCTACTGGAACCTCCAATGGTTGAACTTGAACACGACAACTCTCTCTTGGAGTAAGCTCTCATTCAATCTCACGGATTGAGTCTTTTCGGAAAATCCTTCTCTCAAGAATTTTCTCTTGCACGATCTCTTGAAGTTCTTCCCAGATCTCCAAGCTCTCAAATACTTGTGAATATGTGCAGTTCAAGTGTTTTATAAACCCTCAGCTGACTCCTCTATAAATACGCAATGCAGTTATTGATTTGGAGAAGGATTCTACTGACAAGTTTATCTAAAATCTCAGTTAGCTACGTTGGTAACTATTTGCGAATATTTTGGATGGATCAGTTGTTCTGGATTATATTGAGTTCAAGTCTATTTCAATTTCTTCAATAAAACTTGCATCTTTATCTCTTCAACTGACTCTTAGACTCGAAGCACACATAGGAGTCTTGTTGACTCTTATCTTATAATACAAATAAGATTTGAGAAGAGCTACAATTCAAATACTTATCCTTATCGGATCATTGCAGTCCTAGAGTCCAATTAGGATTACATTTATTCCTAACGGCATACGCATCTAATCCTAGCCGAGCATAAATTACATTTACAAAATCCATTGTGCTAATGAAGGCTCCTATTGGAGATCAAAATCTTTAGTCCACCTAAATAACCAAAACGTGCAACCTTCCATTACCCGTCCTTCTTGAGCCTAACCATGAATAAAATCACGATCATTAGCCATATGAAAAAGAACATGGTGGCCATCCATAAAACTTATCATCGGTATGTCTTGTAGCCCCCAAGATTTCACCACAGAAAGACGAATAACATTAATGGGAGGTCTAGATTTAGTGAACTTGATAACTAACGCGAAACGAAAATCCTCCACTACTTTGGACATTTCTTGTTCCGAAAAAATGAACCCTTCCTCAAATATCCACAGGATATCTCATTTGAAGCCTTTACGTCCGTCTTTTGCATGGCTCCATCATCCGAAGACCCCACTGGTGGCACAATAACCAGGGGGCCCGCCATCATGGGATGCGACACCCATGAAATGACGAGAAACCTAGAGAAAAGGAAAGTCAGTACGGATCTCCAACTTTTATTATTAATGAGTTACATTATTTAAATTAATTGGTTAGGTAAATTATGCATAAAAATCTTGTAGTCATAACAATTAAACCATTCACAACTTTTTATCACAAGTTTAGAAGAACTAGAGTACTCGATTGGCTTTCTACATAGTTTGTACCTACATATCTATATACTAGTTGATGGTGCAATGTGCAAGGCACATTTTACCAATTGTATGAAAAAATCTTGGAAAAAACATCTATAAATAGTAAATAAAATGTAGTTGAAAATAGAATAATGTAGAGTAGCATAAAAACTTGGTATGAATATTTGAAATTGGTTGAATTGAATAGCAATGGGTTAATGAATAAGATGGGTGTGAAGAGTAGCAATCAAAAATATGTTTTTCTTTCTTGCCCAAATTTTTTAATTCAAAACAATTATTGGCACTCAAATCAAAAGAATGAAAATATGAAACCCAAATGCAAAAAACTAACTTTGTCTACCTGTGGAATGTAGAGGAGGGAATAATAATCTTAACTTCTAGAATAAAAACTAAATTCTTTCATTTGAAATCCTCGAATGCCATGTACTGAAAATAATCCATTCTAACAAGTCCAAAAAAATATGCCAAAATTAGTAGTCATTACATTTAATAGCCAAAGATTCATAAAAAAGTTTCACATCTTGTCTAGCATTATTCCTAAAACAATCCAAGATTAGAAACATCTGAACTATCACCCAACAATTTCTTAAAACCAACTTGCTACAGATTTAATCCAGAAAGTATCACATCTTGTCACACTGTCAATCCAAATTTAGCATACCACAGAAAATTAGTTCCAAGTGTATTCTAAGATCATTTTACATTAATTAAACACAAGTGCGATGCAAATATTTTTTGGGACAATCAAAACAGCTATTACATAGATAAGGTGGTATATACATCCACGAGTTATGTTGTTATATCGCTTGCGGCATGAATGGAAATGACATTGAAGTTTTTGTGGCGTTATTGCCTCCACAAGTCCCTGTCGGCATTAAGTTGTAGATAAAAGAAAGCGTCTAGAAAATGAAGCATTAGAATGGAAGAAACAACGAAAACATAGGAAAAAAACAATCAGCATAGAATTCATATCCAAAACCAAGTAGAAGGAACAAATAAAGGCAAGACGGGCTCTTAAATTCACACCTCAGACAAATCCTTTGAATTCGGAACATCCTTTAGGACTTTACAATTTACAAGCAAATAATTTTATCAAAACATCTACCTGAAATTTGTACTAATGGAACCATCACAAAGGAAAAAACAAAATCACCTAGCTTTTAACATTTGTATCTACATGTTAATCATATAAAATGCAAACAGTTTTAATGACATGGACCAAATGCTAAAGAGTTTCAACGTTCATGAGTTCATTATAAGAAAACTTCTAAATCAAATGCTTATCTGATTTTACATTGATAACCTATGAAATAAAACCTCTAACAATCGAATAGATGTTAATGACAGGAACAACCTGTTAAAGCAAAAATCAGGGCATTCTTTTCATTTATCTAAACCATTGAACGCTACTTACAGAAAATTGAGAAACCAAATAAATCAAAAAAAAAAAATGAATTGTCCTCCATACAAATTCAAAATCAAGTCAAAACATAATATTGGCAAGCAAGAAATAGAAATTGAAATTGTCGAATACCCTCACACTCAACCACTTTCAACAACCCACATGAAAAAAATAAATTCAAAACAGACAAACGAACAAAGGAAAAGCAATAGATAGAATAAGAAAACTGAAGAAGAAAAATGGAGCAAAAGCACAAAAAATTTCGATCCTAAGAGTGTATGTGAAGTACCCTTCAGATTCATATTACGTAGAAAGCAAAAAAATAGGAACAGAAAGGGGCATACCAACACGGCACCGTGAAGACCAAGGAACATATACCCAGCAATGAATGGAAGGTTCACTTTGGTGCTTCACCTTTGAGATTACTCTTATTGATGGTAAAAATTGAAAATTGAAAACCCCAACCTCCGAGATTCCTCAGCATGATCAACATAGAAAAGGAATGGAAAAATAGAAAATGGAGAAAGAAACAACAACAAAGAGAATGGCAAAAACGAAGAACAAAAAGACAACAAAATGCGAGAAAACAAGAATGTATAGGAAGTACCCAAAAACGAATGAAAGCTTTTCTTCAGCGATTTACCTTCGATGTTCCTCTTATCGCTAGCAAAAATCAAGAATAAAAAAACATAATCTTCAACTCTCCCATCAACCGGACAATAAACCTACTCCCCTGACAACACATCACACCAACGCACTGTGCAATAACCAAGAGTGTAAAACAAATGCAAAATAAACCATTTTCGTTCTCAACAAAACAAAAAATAAAGCCCAGTAGCGAAAACAAAAGAACAGAAGCTACACTCTGTCAGGTACAGGTGAAACGTAAAAGAAGCAAATTCAAAACCAAAAAGCAGGGAAAAACGTACGGATGCAATCAAACAAGGGCATAAATGTAAAAAACCAATACAGAATAGGGGCAAAAGCATACAAAAGCATCAAATAGAAGGACAAAGAAGGAAAGCGAAAATCAACCAAGCAAGGGTAAAAATGTACACATGCAATCAAACAAGGGTAGAAACGTAAAAATGCAAGACACATCTGTACAAAAACAGGAAGACAAATCAACAAATATGGGCACAAAAGTAAATAAGACAAATATTAAGGGACATAAATGAAAAGCAAAGATCTCCTAAAATCTACTATTCATAAGCCAATAGACGCTTATATAATAGTAGTAGATATCAATGAATAAATTGAGATTTAAATGATTACATATATCACGCTACTGTTTTTATCTTTTTATATATTTAAGATGTCATCATTTTTTAAAGTTAAAAAATGTCATAAAATATTGATAAATACAAAGTTTTATAATTTTTAAACTGTGTTCTTATATTAAATAAATGAATTGAATTTGAATCTATCCAGCTCAAGTATGAACTATTCATAAATGAAAAATTCACTCGTCATCTTTACATTACACACCATATATTTTTTTATTTTTTCTCTTACCAAATGTATGGTGTATGGATGAATTCAATTAGTTTAGGAAGCATAAAACCAAAACAAAATTTCAAAAATAAAAATAAGTGTGGTATGTGAGGATATGAAAAAACAAAGCTCATACCTAGATATATAGGTAAGGTAATGGCATTGTTAAATCAACGTGGTACAAGATGTCAAAGAAGTAAATTAAACGTCATGGTCATGGGCACAAATTTCATGGGGCACGATATAGAAGATTTACATGCCAACAACAACAAATTAACAGGAGAGGCATCAGTTGAATTTTTCCGTGGTCATGCTTCTAAGTCATTTATGGTGGTTAATGAGATGAGACTTTAGGATGGAATGCTATTATCATCTCCGGAAGAGGTTCATGAAGGGGCGGTAAGATACTTTGAGCAGTTCTTGGTGCATAAACAGGTTCATTCTCTATCTGATCTATCTTCTATAGTTAGTAAAACCATTTCTGAGTGTGATAATGATATGATATATCAGCTCCCTTCTATCCAAGTTATTAAAGATGCTGTTTTTTCCATCCCTGTGAAAAGTAGGCCTGGCCAAGATGGATTTGGGTTAGGTTTTTTTCAAGCTTGTTGGAGTATTGTGGAGGTAGATTTTGTTTGCGCAGTACATGATTTTTTTCGAGGCGCGGAATTGCCTTGTTTCTTTTTTACTGCGTCAACTCTTGTACTTATTCCAAAGGTTGAAAACCCAAAGTCCTTTTATAAGTTTAGGCTGATTAATTTATGTTATGTGTTTTATAAATTGTGCTCCAAGATTCTTGTAGATCATTTGGCTACTATTTTGCCATGCATTATATCCTAGGAACAAGGTGCTGTTATTAAATGAAAGAATATATTTGAGAATATTAGTCTTACTCAAGTGATGGTCTATTGTATTAACAAACCTGTGAGGGGTGGAAATATTATCCTTAAAATTGATATGGCTAAATCTTATGATAGTGTGGACTAAGAGTTTTTGTTCTATGTGTTGGAAGGGTTTTGGTTTTTTCTAAGGTGGTGTGTGATTGAGCTTCATTCTTGCATATTGTATACATTTAAAACTAATATATTTTTAATTATTTAATTATTTAATTATTGATTTTAGATGAAAAAATAGTTAAGAGGCATAAATTGGAGTTATGATTTAAATTAATTAATAGCATATTTTATGCTTGATTTAAATACTTGTGATTTAATTTGATAATGTTTCTTCACATGCCCAACACGCCTAATATTTTTCATTTTCTTTTTTTGTCTAGTTTTTTTTTTTTGTCTTTATTTATTTTTTGTCTTTTTGTTTAGCTAGTTTTATTTTTGTTTTTATTTATTTATTCATTTTCATTTTTTCTTGTTTGTCTTGCAGCTACTCCGACGCACGGTAGCACCGCCAGCAACGCTGCACCTCCACAACCCGTGAGCCATGCATGCACCATTGCGCAACTGCAGCCCGGGTAGCACCTCCACGTAAGCTCCTTCAGCACGCAGCAACCTCCTCCACATGGCCTCCACCCGTTGCCTAGCACCAACGCACCAACGTACACGAAGCCATCACCACCACCTAACCTCCGATGCATTGGATGAACAAGTCCTTTGCCCAATCCATCCACTGCCGCAACATGTCCAACAGCTCACTGCCTTTGCACAACCCACATGCACGGCCAAGAACCATAGTGCACCTATGACTCTCAGACTCCCTCATACGGCAACGTGAGGATCGTGACGTCGGGATGATGACAACACTGGTCACACATCCCAATGATAAGTGTCAAGCGTGTGCAACATGCAACAGTGCACAACAAAGTCGCAGCGGATAATATAGTTAAGTCAACTAAGTATCAGAAGTTAAAATACAAATATCCAAAACAAATTACCTTTAAAAGTTATACAGTCATCCCAAAACATATTGCAAATGGAAAATACATAAATAAAGGATAAAATGAATCTCGACACACGAGAGCAATCCCAGATCGCTCTTCCAACGGAGCCAAACCTCTAAGGCTCGTCATCCTCATCTGCATCAAAATCTGCGATACCATAAAATGGAACCACAGGTAAGTATAAACCAAACAACCACGGGATAAAAATGCATTAATGCAACCAACAAACATATCTCAAAACCCCATTTTTCCCGAAAAATGGTTATTTTTCAACACACACTAAAAATTCCATTTTAGCCCAAAATATTTGTAAAGCATTTTCCCAGAAAATGATTCACACAAATACCAACCACTTATCGGACACTATAGGCGGGAATCACAGGCGGGACTATACCACCGTCCCTGCTCACCACCATCCCTACCGCGTGCACCACAGGCAGGAATCACAGATGGGACACAACCACCATCCTTGCTTACCACTATGCCTACCTCGTGCACCATTGGCGGGAATCACAGGCGGGACTCTACCACTATCTCTGCTTACCACCATCCCTACAGTTCTTTCCCATACAATAAATACATAACCGAGCATTGTAAGCGAGACTATACCACCGTCCCTGCATACCACCATCCTTACCGCGTGCATCGTAGGCGGAAATCACAAGCGGGACACAACCACCATCCCTACAGTCTCCTTTCCTTTTTCTCAAACCAGTGAATCCAAACATTTCAAACATATTCAAAATCATTTCTCATATGAAAACCCAATTTTCAATAAAAATATGAACATAAATGCAATACACGAAAACTCAGTTTTCTTTACAAACATGATCATGCGTGCAATATGCAATGTACATGTACCACACAAATCCCAAGCAAAACTTCCTCCACTAATTTATCCGACCCCCGTGCTACTCGGACTCAGTCCGGCAAAACCAACTAGATCACAGTGAAATGAGTTAGTGTAAAAATACATTTAAATCACGAAAGTTCTTTGGAGAAATACTTACACGCTATATAGTAATTTTCGGAGGATCACGGAAGTGCAAGAACTGACGTCTTAGCAATGTAACAATGCAAAATGCATTGTGGCCGTGGGTCTCAAAAACCCACTTTTAAATGGAGACAAACAAAGACCCAAGATTGATATGATAGGGCCTAGAGATGTCGGTGAAGCTAGTGGTGGTGGTGGTGGCCGTGGGTGGCGGTGCAATGGGTGGTTAAATGGGGTTGAATGTGCTTCACCGATGATGGATTGGAGCTGGGGTTGGATCCATTGGGTTGCTAGGAGGTCGAGGATGAAGTGGTGAAGAAATAGTGGCCAGTGGTGGTGCGATGGCGGCACATGAGCACATGAGGTGCCGTGGCCTTGCATCGGGCGTGGGAGCAAACGGCAACACCGGAGGAGCTGAGATTAGAGGGAAGGGGTCCCCGGTAGGTGGGGGAGCGAAAGGGCTGGGCGGTGTCACGCACGGCGGCGCGCGACAACGGTTGGGAGGAGAGGGAGAATAGCGCGGGGTGAGAGTGGGAGAGAAAGGGAGGGGTCATGTGGCGTGAAGCAGAGGAAAGAAGAAAAAAAAAAGAAAGGAAAAGAAGAAAAAAAAAAGAGAGGAAAGAGAAAATGAAGGGAAAGAAATGAGGTCCAATCCTCACATCTTGGGTCACAAAAACGATCCAACGAAAACGATTTCAAAACAAGTTATTTAAAGTAATTTAAACGTAATGATAAAGTGAAATTAAAATAATTAAATCCAACAATAAGTTATTTAAATATGAAAAGCAATTTTAAATGCATAACAATAATTAATATTTAGAAAGCACTTTAAAATAATTTTCACAAAATTAAAAATCATAAAATTAAACCATCTAAAAAAAATTAACAATTTTAAAATAAGAGAATAAATTTTAAAATTAATAAAAGTAAATCCTTCATTAAAAATACACTAAAATACGGGGTGTTACATCCTCTCCCCCTTAAATAAAATTAAGACATCAAACATTAATGCTAAGGCAGTAACAAGACACAACCCAGAACACGCTTAAGAAAAATCACACGACCTCCACCACGGGTATGGTTACAACTTTCACAACTTTTCCAAAAGCCGAGAATAAACCACACAAGGAATCAATTACGAAAGATCATATTAGACCCATACCTGCCATAACTCCAGCGTCCTGAGTCTCTGGAACCTCATCGCCAGCACTACCAGGAGTCAACGCGTACACCCGAGCCTGAACTAATTGCCTCTGATTAGTTCTACCACCGCGATGACCACCCCGATTCCCTTGGGTCCGATTAGGACACTCACGAGCAAAGTGCCCTGCCAGACCGCACTCAAAGCACTGGTTCCAACCCTGACGATTGGCGTGCTCTTTATGCACTGATTCAAACCACAAGACGTAGGACTGCCCAATCATGCCAGTATTTCAGGAGAATGGGTCTGAACAAATGTAATCAGCTAACTAGGTCAACAAAGCACAAAATCAACCATTCTCAAATACATATAATCCTAGGTGGAGGAATCACTCAAATTTCTTATGGGGGAATTATCAACTTGGTTGGTCTCCACCATCTTCTCAGCAACCATTTCAATATGCTGCTCCTAAGCTCCAACAGTAACCATATCAGACTCCTTAGAGTTATCCTTTTGCAGCACCTCCAGGATTTAAGTCTCATGCAGCTGCATAGAGTTCTCAGCTTCAATCATCTGCGAAGAAGTATCTAGACAATAGTATGACACAGATGACCAATATGCTTAAGCAATTCATGCAAAATCTACGCCACCACAAATAATCAAAACACTCAGGCCATAAATAAATTACGAGGCACCGTAAATAAGATGAATATAACACTGCACGCTCAAGAGAAAGGGAAGTTTCCGGCACAGCCTCAACCTAATCCTCAAGTGTACCGGCAACAACCACAACAGGTACATAACATCTCAAGGCATGTTATTAAGACAGCAAATACCGTTCTTACTTTGAGAAGTTGAAAGGTAGTCCTCCAACCAGAAATGACTATGGATAGACAGGAAGCTGCCCCTACAACTAACAATGTAATTGAGCCTAAAGATGCTGAAAAAGAATCAGAGGTGGTGAGACCAAAGTCGAAGAAGCCTGAAATTGCAGAGGCTAAAAGAAGTACAGGGCACCAACCTGTGGTTCCCTATCCACAAAGATTGGCAGCTGGCCAAAAGAATAAATACCACATTGAGATCCATGAAATCTTCAAGCAAGTGAAGATTAATATTTCACTATTGGAAGCCATACAACAAGTTCTTTCATATGCAAAATTTTTGAAGGACTTATGCACAGTGAAGAGGAAGCTGAATGTAAAAAAGAAAGCTTTCCTAACAGAGCAAGTCTGTGCATTGATAATGAATGAGACTTCTCAAAATTTTGGCGATCCTGGCTCTCCCAACATTTTCATTATGATTGATGAGTCACACATTGTGAGAACTCTACTTGATTTTGGGGGTAGTGTGAACTTACTACTGTTCTTGGTATATGAGCAGCTGGGACTGGGGGAGCTGAAAAAGACTTTCATCTTGCTACAGTTGGCTGATAGATCAGTCAAGATGCTGAGGGGTATTGTTAAAGATGTGCTGGTCCAGATAGACAAATTTTACTACCTAGTGGATTTTGTAGTACTTGATATGCAGCAACGTACCTCCACTATTTACCATGCTCCTGTCACCCTTGGATGCCCATTTCTTGCTACCTCTAATGCATTGATCAATTGTCCAAGTGGAGTACTGAATCTCACATTCGACAATATGACATTGGAAATGAATGTGTTCAACGCCTACAAGATGACTAATGGATGCGATGATTCAAAGGAACATGCAGTTGATATGGTATATGATTTTGATATTTCAGAGTTGTTATCAGCATTTGATTCTGAGAGTGTATTTGAGGATGACTCACAAGAGCAATCTGAGACTGTTGTTGAGACAATTCCTTCGTCATTAGAGTTGACAAATTCATAGGAGCAGTTGATAGAAACAGACCGGTCTTCTCAGTTACCAGATATGAGTTACATGAGCAGTTGGCATAGACCAGCCTTGAAACTCTTGATCTACCGGAAGTCATGAAATCATCAGAAGAAGAAGTCTCCACACTAGAGTTGAAGCACCACCCAAGGACTTGAAGTATATTTATATAGGCCTAGTTGAGGGCACGTTTTCTATAGTCAGTTCCTCTCAGCTCACTGCAAAGTAGGAAGTCAATTTATTGGTAGTGATGAGACAACATTGAGGAGCAATAGGCTGGACTATCGTAGACATCGGCTCCTTCTTCCTTTTCCTCTCCTCCCTCTCCTCGCCGACCCTTCGTCTCTAGTTGTTTTAGTTTAGTTTTTTTATTTTTTTTTCAGGTTTTTGGCCGAATAAAAGGGGTAGCCGTTTCGAGCTCCTCTGGTGACCATCATCTTACAGCGCACCACCGGGAGAAGCCTCACCTGCCGATCTTGAGGTCAACCGGATTAGGAGCCAATCGAATGCCATGCGTGGCAGCTCAGGGCCCAGTGACTCCTACAATGACTTGACCGGCCTAACGGCTTTTTTCCAGTATGGTGCGTGTCATGCTTGCCCTTTGTAAAATGGCTGATCCCACATAATTGAGGAGGAGAATTTGTACGGCGTTTTCCATCTCATGGTGTCCACGATCTTCTTCCCTGACCACCAGTGCAAGCGTGCTCCACTGCTTCACCAGATCAGAGCCTTTGTGGCCGATAACGCACCCTTCCTTCGTAAAGCTTTTGGAAACATTGGGCAGAATGTTCTTCACTGGACTCAAAGGGGCAGTCCTCTCCGTGCCCTCCTCGTCATATATGTGAGCGTCTCTCTTGCTCGTGCTTCGATTTCATGTTTGTTTATTGGATAAATGCCAGTTTTAGTGATTTAATTATTGCATCAAAAATATTTTTGGTTTGTAGTATTAAAGTATAAGAACCTTGGAAAATTGGAGGAGAGTTCGGCCAAATAATTGTTTTTTTTTCTAATTGATCATTTATGAAAGTTTTAAGCCTTCTGAGCGCTTTCTTTTTTCCCCTTTAGATCCCCTACTTGGTCCATAGTTGAATTTTCAAATATTCTAATGGAGTGAGAACATAGACCAACAGACTGGACAGTCTTGAACTTGATGATTTAGAGGTAATTTTCTATCTGCTCTGTTTCTAATTTTTGTATGCCATTTGGAATAACTTCACTTTCAATTAGAATTGAGGTTCATTTTTCTTCCGTTTTGCAAATGAATGAAGAAGAGAAGTATAATCGAAGGCTAGAATCTGGACTTTATACCCTTTAGGTTAGGTTTTGCTTTGATGACCTGTCAGTTCTAACCATCAAAACGGGTTTTTTGGACACAAGTATAGGCTAACATAATGATCAAAATCATCAACGATACCTTAGTCAATCACTGGGTTTTCTTTTATTTTGTTGGGATCCATCAAGCATTGCCAGCTTGCCAGTAAAAAACCTGAGGAGAAAACAGAGGACATGTTTTTTCCATTAATATTTGTAAAAGAAATTAATTCAAATGTCTGAAAATGGGTACTTTTAGTTCAAATAAAAAGCTTTAATTGTATTGTGACCCTGATTCCAATTATGTTTGGCAAAGATTTGAGTCCATTAAATCTAAATTGTAATTCCATGGATGGGTTGTCAAGATAAGGAGAAAAGATTGTAGCAAATGAGAAATTTTCAAGGCGAATAGGGTTTCCCTTTGCAGATTTCTCAATCAACTAATACTATTCCCATTAATCATAGTTACCTGGAAGAAGAGGGTGCGAGGTGGGTTAGAGTTCAAGTAACTTACCATGATAATTTAATAGAAAAAAAAAGAGGAGAAAATTTAGCTTACTATAGAGCAATTCGATAGAAGTTTAAGCAATTTGAATTGTAGAACATCATTTGGATAAAGCTAAACATGGTGCTAGTCAAGTCACTTTATACATGTTAAAGGTGCATAATCTCTCTCATTTTTCTAATATTTCTAAATTTATGGAATTTGTTCTTTTTATTATTGATGGGGTTATTTTTTTGTATATATTCTGTGTACAAGGGAGCTTACTCTAGGTTTGGAGAATCAGGAATGAACAGTGAAGCTTTCCCTCATGGAGTGTGGTTGCCATGTGAAATATATATCAGCAATGTTGGATGGAGGAATTGTACCAATTGTTTTAAATTTTTGTTTTAAAGTTGGCAATTTTAGTCATTGTATGCTAGAAATTGGAGGTCAGTTAGTTGTTATATATATCTATACTTATGTATATATTTATATTTTAAAAAAGTGGCCCAGAAGATTTATGTCTTGGGTGTATGAAGGTCGAGGTTACATTTTTTTTTTGTTTCTTATACAAGTTTTCATTTTTACTTGCCTTGCTCATGCATCTTGAATTGAACTTATATTACAATTAAATAATTCTGTGGGATTTCGGATTTTGTGCTGTTTGCATTTTATCTAAAGTTAGTAGTATATATTGTGGTCTTTATTCCTGTGGAGATGCAAAGACCAATGCATTGTTTCTTTTGTATAATTTATTTTTTTGTTCTACCTATGTGAAATCATTGTTTTTCAAAGCAATGCTTGCTGTAGAGAAAGAGTCCGTTATTTCCATAATTTTTTTCACAACTAAGGAAACGTGCCTTGCATTTAAACTATATTAGAAAATTGATCGAATGTAGTAAATTGTATTAGTTTGGTGGTGTGAGGGTTTTCAACATGGTATTTAATTTTTATTTAACTTGCCTCATAGAGTTGCTCTTTCCACAGTGGTGAACGTCTATAAGAAGCTTCCCTCTAAATGCCCTTCATCTTTCATGAAAGCTATTCCCATATCCATAAAACTAGGCCAACGTGCTTTGCACGTTGCTGCTGCCTAGTATATATATATATTTCTTTTATAGAAGAGTCGAGATCACCTGTCCATGAGTGACCCCTTCCCAAATTTTATTAATTGCCCTCACTTTTGGCGGAGGAATACCATGGTTACAGACCAACACCTAGTATTACAAAAACTTCTCCTACCAGGTGTCAAAATTACAAACAAAATTACAAACTTACTAAAAAGGACAACCAAGCAAGGACCATTTCGCATGAACATGACGCTAACGGCAACGCAATGAAGGCAAACCCAGAATATCCAAACGGATTAAACCACGAAGCACCCTAGGCACCTCCCTAACAAATCTCCACTCAGAATTAAGACCCGACGCACCACTCCGGGCCAACCAATCCGCAGCTTTATTTCCCTCTCTATAAACATGACGAACTACGCACACCATAGAATCCATAAGAGCCAACGTATCTTCCCAAAAATCTTCCAAGTACCATACACCACACCTTCTCCTATTCCACCACGAAATCACCACTTGCGAATCTAATTCAATTTCCATAAAATTAATCCCCAGTTCCTTACAGGCTTGAAGTCCCTGAAGAACAGCTAACAACTCCGCTCTATTGTTGGTACCGACTCCAATATAAGAATTAAAAGCATAAACCATAAGACCTCGATCGTTCCTAATGATACCGCCCACTCCTGAAAATCCTGGATTACCAAAACTACTCCCATCTGTATTCAATTTAAACCACCCTTGAGCTGGCTTTTTCCAAGCCACTAGCTTTAAATGCTTCCTATCAGGAACCAAAGCTGGAATATTCAATGACTGTAACACCTGTGAATCATGTCTAGAACATTTGCTAACCTTTTTCATATCTCGAACTACTAATCCCATTCATCTACTAATAGAAAGTCGAACCGAAAAAATAGACTGGAGCCTTCCCTCCATACGTGCAGTACATCGTCTATTCCAAAGATGCCAAGTAATAATAGAAGGTAAAAGCCCCACTATTATTCCCAATTGAGAATTTGAAGATGCCCGTCGAAACCAAATTTGCACTGTCTCCCTCCAAGTACGACCAATAGGAATACCAAAAATAGATCCATAAAAATGCCATATTGCCGATGCAAACTCCCCTGAAAGTAGCACATGCTTTTGATCTTCATAATTACCTTCATCACAACAATCACATCGAGAAACTATCTGGATCCCAATGCGCCGAAGACGATCATCTACGCTTAAGGCCATGTTCCACACATTCCACATTAAAACTGAAATTTTAAGTGGAAGTAACTTATGCCACACCCAAGGATGCCACTCCATCCTAGATCCTTGTACTCGAATGTAATTCCAAGCGGATTTGGTAGAAAAATTCCCACTGTCATTCTTCATCCAGATCAAGACATCAGATCCTCCCTTACACCTAGCCAAAGCCTCAACAATATCCTCCACATTATCCTGGCCAACCAACGTACTCAAAAACTCCACATCCCAACTATTGCACAACTTACACTCTTTAACTTTCAACATCGGATTACCCACTATCTGGAACTCATCAATTAGAGGACCCCCATCTCTCCATTTGTCATACCAAAATAAAATATTACCATCTCTAACTCTCCACTTAGCATTATTAAGAACACTCAGAAACTTTTGACAATCATTTTCCAAAACCTTGTTCCTTTTCTCATATCAATAAGACACCAAATCGAAGATCCCACATATTTTCCTTTAAAGAATCTAGCCCACAGGGATTCTCCTTTCAAAAGATTCCATGCAAACCGCATGTGCAAAGTTTTTTGAATATCCCCCAAATTCCGCAAACCAAGACCACCCTCCTCTATTGGCTTACAAATACTCTCCCATGCCACCCACTTTTTCTTTCTTTTACCATTTATCTCTCCCCAAAAAAATGTGCTCAACATTCGGTTTAGTTCTTTAATAATAGATTGGGGAACCTGCAATACTGCAAATATATGTAAAGCCATACTCGTCAGAACATGACGAAGTAAAATTAAACGGCCACCCGCTGATAATAATTTCATTTTCCAACCACTGATTTTGTTCCAGACTTTATTAATCATCTCCTCTAGATGCTCATGCTTAAGACGCCCTAATACTATCGGAACCCCAAGATATTTAAAAGGAAACAAGCCTTCAGAAAACCCTGTCAGCCTTTTAAGAGCTCTCTTTCTTACAAACGAAATTTTTGGAGAATAAAATATGGCTGTCTTTTCTTTACTAAGTTGCTGACCTGACCAATTTTCATACTTTTCAAAAACCAACAACAGTTCCTTCACCGATCTCTTTCCTCCATTCAGAAAAATAACAATATCATCAGCATACATAAGGTGAGAAATATGAGGAGTACCTCTTGCTTGGGAAAATTTTCCAATCTTTTTTTCAACAAAGCTTTGTTTCAAAAGTCTAGAAAGTACTTCTTGAAGGATAATAAAGAGGTAAGGCGAAAGGGGATCCCCTTGGCGCAAGCCCCGCCTCCAATGAAAGAAACCTTTCGTCGTTCCATTAAGCATCACAGAATACCATACATTCGAAATACAAGCACGAATAAGATCACAAAAAGAAGAAGGAAAGCCAAAACACCTCAATACCTCAATCAACAAATTCCACTCCACCCGATCATATGCTTTAGCCATATCAACTTTAATCATTATATTACCACCGTGTGTCGTCCACTTCAGTGAGTGAACCATTTCCTGGGTAAGACTGATATTCTCAAAAATACTCCGCCCAGGTATAAACGCTCATTGCTCTAGAGAAATCATTTTGGGAAGAAGACCAGTCATACGATTAAGAATAATTTTTGAACAAATTTTATAGAAAACTGAACAAAGGCTTATTGGCCTAAATTTATCAAATCCCGAAGACACATCTACCTTCGGGATAAGCACAATAAAAGAAGCCGAATAAAATCTCGGAAGGCGTTTTGCTAGAAAAAATTCTGAAATAGCTTCTAAGACCTCAACTTTAACCACCTCCCAGCAACTCATAAAAAAACCCGCGCCAAAACCATCTGGGCCCGGGGAACTATTAATAGGAATAGATGATAGAGCCTCTTTCACTTCAACCAACGAAGGGATCCCACAAAGCCGGACACAATCCTCTTCATTAATAACCGATGATATCAAACTAGTTAAATCAAGCACCTCCCTTGCCGGATTAGATCTCTGAAGAAACTCAGAAAAATAATCAACGGCCCCAATATGAATTTCTTCCGGAGAATTAAACTTCATCCCATTCGAAGTTCTCAACTTATGAATTTTCCTATGCCTTTTATTAGATAACCAAACATGAAAGAATTTTGAGTTCCTATCATCATCCATTCTCCACTTAATTTTAGCCATCTGCGCCAGTCTTATATCCTCCATTCGCCTCCAAGAAGACAAATCATTAGAACACCTCACTAGCTCCCTTTCAATATCAACATCCCAATCTCTTTGCAACAGATTTTCAAGACTCTCAACCTTATCTTCAAGAATAGCAATCTGATTATTAGTTCTCCCAAATACCCTCTTATTCCATTCACATAACGCCACCCTAAGCTTTTTAAGTTTGCTAGCTAATTTAAAAAGCCCCGAACCTATGACAGATTCAGACCACACGTTTTGAACAAAATTCATAAAATCCGGATGCTCAACCCACATTTGCTGAAATCGAAATGGAGGGGGACCATAAGAGAAAGGATCAATTAAAAATTCTATAAACATAGGACAGTGATCCGACGTTGTCCTTGGAAGATATAAACAATGAGCATTTGGGAATAAAGACAGGAAATTTGCATCAAGTAACACTCGATCCAACTTTGCCCAAGCTCTAGATAACCCCTGCTGACCATTGCACCATGTAAACTTACCTCCTTGTGAATTCATTTCCATCAGCCCGCCCTGATGAATACATCTATTAAACTCATCCATTGCAACTCTATTCCTTGGATGCCCACCACACCTTTCCACATCCGACCGAATTATATTGAAATCCCTAGCAAACAAGCACGGCTCAACACCCATTCTATCCGAACTCAACTCCTCCCAAAGCATCAATCTCTCAAACCTATTACACTTGGCATAAATAAAATTGCCCAAGAAATGAACATCTCCTTCGGTAATACGTAAAGACACATACTGCGAACTCATGCGGACCACCTGCACATCCACTTCATTTTTCCAAAACACCCAGATTTTTCCACCATCATTCTTGTTTGTTATCACCTTATCAAACTGCAATATCCGCATGAAACTCTGGATTTTATCCACACACTGAAAAGGTTCCAGTAACACTGCCATCTTTGGCTTATGTTTAGACAACAGTTTTTGTAAACGTCTCTTAGAAGTACCTAAACCTCTTATATTCCAGACTAATATTGAACCAGTCATTGAATAAACTTCTGTGT
Organism: Juglans mandshurica; assembly: GCA_022457165.1. NCBI lineage: Eukaryota > Viridiplantae > Streptophyta > Magnoliopsida > Fagales > Juglandaceae > Juglans > Juglans mandshurica. The sequence goes on along the minus strand of CM039627.1, from coordinate 12,736,395 downwards.
TCTAGTGATCACCCGCCTGGAGCTCCTGATTTTCTCAAACTGCCGCTTTTGATATTTTCTTTTTACAACTTCATCTTCTGCATCCGAATGATATTCCTTCTCCTGCAAAAATACTTCCGTATTTTTCTCAGGTTCCGGGACAGACATCGAGCCATCTTCCAGATTTAACTCTTCCTCATGAACATTATTAACCTCCCTTTCTGTAGAACTAGGAACTACTTCCCCCTGCCTCATGTCCGTTTCCAACTCTGTTTCCCTTAAACGGCTCACGCATTCCATTTTTCATTCAAAACTTCCTGGGTTCATTTCTTCCGCAAGATCCGCAAGATCAAGATTTTCCTCTTTATCCTTTTCCGGTTCCAACTCCTCAACCAAAAGAATGGGATCACCTAACACCCGATGCTCCTCAGTTGCTTCGTTTCTTTCAACTTCTGTATCCTCCACAACTGGGGTATTAATTTTATCCGTCGGCTCTTCCACAATCGGTTCTTGTTGCCGAACCCAAACATTACTTCCTGCATTCTTTTTCCCAGCACGACAAGTCTTTAAATTATGCCCCTGTTTTTTACATTTAGAACAGAACGCCGGCAAAGTTTCATATATAATTTCTTGCTTTCGGCTAGTTCCCAAACCAGGCATCCCAATCCAAAAATAAGGTAAAGGTTTCTTTGCAGCATCCATTTCCACACAAATACGAGCACCATCGGTTCAAGTAACACAACGAGTAGAGTTATCACTTCTCATAAATCTACCAATAGGGGCTGTAAGAATTTTAAGAATGGACTCATGATAATAGTTAGGAGGCAAACCTGGAAGTACAATCCACACCGGTACAATCGAGGGTTCTTCATCTTCTTTAAATTCTGGAGTCCAGTGAAATGGACGGTAAGGAATTCCTTCTATATCATTAACTTCACGAGACAGAGCCTTCATGCAATCTTCTTCCGAAACCATTCTGATAAAAACATTCCGAGGATGCCTCATATTAGAAACGACTGGAATGCCATCAAGATTACATCGCTTATGAATGAAGGCCCTAATGGCATCCAAGGATGGTCGGTTCCTCAAAAACTTCAAAACAATCGAGTACCGAAAAGGCTCGGCAGATCGTTGGATTTCCTCAGAAAATTGGAAATAAATTTCGCCATCCTTAGATTTCGGCAGACGATGCGCCACAGACATTTTTGGAAGAGGCTGAGGAACCACCGAAACGAGATCCACGAAGAGCCATCGACCTCCGTTGGTAGCAGCAGCAGCCATTACTTGCGTCAAACGTAGCAAGAAAAAACTTTCAAGAAGAAAGTCATTCTTGGAGCATTCTTGGAGCTTTGTTTAGCATTCTTGGAACGTCCGATCGATGCATACGGGTTCCTTGAGAAGAACATCAAACTTCAGAATAATGCTTTGATCAAATCTGTGCGAGATTGAATGTGCCAACAACAGTCGCATCAAGGAAATTTCGAAGAAACTTCCGCGCGCACGTCTTCTTGGCAATTAAATCGTTCTGGAATGAAGAGCCTCTATCATCACTTTTTTTTCCTGCTTATTCCTTCATTCTAGCAGCGTTTAATTGATTAGGATGAAAGAAAAAGGAAAGCTCCTTTCCTCTCTCTACGGCCAAGTCTTGGAGTACTCAAAAGCCACATCTCAACCAGTACTCATAAGTCAAAATTGTGCCCCTCCTTTACTTCTACATGAAGATCCTCCTAGTATATATATAAATATATATATAACAGACTTAGGTCTTGGGTGCACTCAAAGGGAATGCATTTAACCCTTTCGGTAGTTTGTAAATAACGAAATTTCCTTCGGAGGAACATTATCAATTGGCCTTTAACTTTGTTTCAAAAGGCATTTTATTAACAATACAAGTTCTAGGTGGGTTGCAACTAACATTTTTGTAAGCCATCTCTACGAAGAAAAAGGGATTTAATTTTGGGAATTTCTGTTTCAAGCTTAATTTAAACCCTCAATGCCTCAACTTTGAAATATGGGTTGGAATTAAGCACTTCCGCTCTGATACTATGTTAAAGTGTCACTTGTACCAAAAACTTAAACACATGGAAAGAGATTATTCAAACTACTTATATTATATCTTAACACAACATAATGTTCATTGATGAATATCTCACATTGTCTGTGGACAAGGTCTTGGGTACGTTTATAAGGAATGAACAATCTTTGAACTATGTTTATGAGATGAGTTAGGCCTATGAATTTCTTCAATATTCTGCAGATAATGCCACGCTCAGATTCGAATGGATATGTTAATAAAATTTGTCTCTCTAATTGGAATTTTCTTGTTGTCTCTTTTCTTTTCTCTAATTTATATTCAGGTGCCAGCTTACGTATTTGCTCAAGTCCTTGGATCAACAGTGGCAAGCGGAACCCTTCGGCTCATATTCAACGGGCACTAGAACTTTTTCGCAGGAACTGTGCCGTTGGGGTTTGAAGTGTAGTCTTTTGTGCTGGAATTAATAATCACATTCTACCTCATGTTTGTAATATCCGGTGTTGCCACCGACAATAGAGCTGTTAGGGTGATGAGATGATTAGTTTTCTTTCGAGCTCGTTAACCAAACTATTCGCTCCACGGTCTTACTCAACGTGATGTTTGCAGTGTAATAAATTAATCTAATCTAATTTGTTAATATATTTCATGAAAAGTATGTGCTCACATTAATCACATTAACACTTAATTTTGGACGTTATTTCCATATTGGGTATGATTATGATGAGTGATCATCTTCGACAGGCCGATATTGGGTGCATCAATGAATCCTGCAAGAAGCTTGGGGCCTGTCTTTGTGCACAATGAATACAGGGGGATATGGGTATACATTGTAGGACCGATTCTTGGAGCTATATCTGGTGGATTGGTCTATAATTTAATCTGGTTCACGAATAAGCCCTTGCGCGAGATCACCAAGAGTGGCTCTTTCCTAAGAGCATCGAAGAGTAACAGCTCCATCTGAGAATTTTGAGGAAAAAACGATAGAGAGAAAGAGCAGTACTTCTGTTGCATGTTTTGGTGATTGCTAGGTAGTACTTACTAGGAATCCCGATGTTTGTGTGTTACCAAATAATATCTAACTTCACAAATTTAAGCACTAAGCTTGATTTCCTTGTTGCAATTGGTATCATAGCTCCGATGCCAACATCTAAAGCATTGCATTCTACTTGAAAAGGCTTGGAAAAGTTAGGAGGATTAACATTGAAGCCTCAACTAGCTTGGACTTGAGTAACTCAAAACTGATTGCAACCTCTTTTGTCCAATGGAACTGCTTTTTCACCACTTGGAGCAATGATGGTGCTAAAATTACAGATGACCCTCCTATAAAAAGAGGCTAAGCCATTGAGGCTGTGGATAGGCCACTCAAGAATAACCTTCACCTTGTCTTCATTCATATGCATCCCATCTACACTCACAACAAATCTTAAGAAAACAACTCATGAATGAGCACTTCTTAAGGTTCACAAACAGTTGATTCTCTTGGAGGACCTTGAATACATTGGTTGAGTGCTTCAAATATTGATCTTGGCTTTTGCTGTAAATTAGTATATCGTCGATTTATTCTTCCAAATATTTACCCTTAAGTTTCTCAACACTTTACGATGTGGTGCGGTGACATGGCGACCTAACCTAACAAGTTATCTATCTTGTTTTGCTTCATTTGTTCTCATCAAAATCCACCAAATCCATTTGTATTCATCCTTGAAGATTTCGGGCTGCATCAAGTGAAACACCTTAGGATGTGCGAGACCCCAAGCCTATTTAGATTCCCCACTAAGTCATAACACTAGAAGCTCATCCCACTTGGACTTACTCCCCACAAAACCCTATTTATAGAACCCTAGAAATCGGCACATACACTTTGCCTCCCAAGATTTGTGTCGCACCCTTGCACTCATTACAAGTCACTCACACCCACTGCCATAGGCAATTTTTCTTACTTTTCCCTCACACCCACTCACAACATGCCATGAGTTGAACCACTACATACATGAGCACTCACACATATGCTAAGCAAAATACCATCCACCACCAACACCACCGTCATGGCACCATGAGCCTCAACCACAAATCCATTGTATGTTTCAGCCACTGAGTTCGATGGAGTGGCTTCTTTACACATAATTTTATAGTAAACTTTAAAGTTTCTTTTTCCAAAAGTATATCTATGTTTTAAATGCTTTACAGAGGTAAATATGTATTTATGAGCTCTTCATTGTTATCCATTTTTATGAACTCTGTATGATCAAAGATATTTTACGATTTAGAATTTCATGACTGATGTGAGTAAGTATTATACTATATGACTGTTTATTTAAAAGAATGAAATGTAAGGCAATGTTAATGTAAAGAAAAGAAAATTAATGGTATGACTGCATGTGTTTGATGAGGATAATGAAATGGTCATATGAGGTTGAGGATGGTAACATGAGGGTTGGATGAATGGAAACGCTGGAATGCATAATTGGAGGTACACCTAATGATTAACCATTCTTAAGTTCGATTCTATTCCACTAGCTACAACTAAAACCATTGATCGCAAAGGAGGCCAACCCTAACACATGGGGGTTAACAATGTGTAAACGACCATGAGGATAAGATTAAGGTAACAAATGATTTATGATTGAGGTTAAATAAATGCTTATGCTTCTTTGGTTGAGGTAAAATAATACTTCTTAACCCTCACTTTACAAGCTATTATGGCCAGAACATGCATGGTCATTTTTCAAGATTTTGCTTGCTATCACAATTTACATCATGTTTTCATGCTTTAAAGCATTAAGCACAAAATAAATCGCTAAATGTTAGAAAAATGCTAGTGAGATACTTGGAATGTTAGAAGGGCATCTCTCCAAGCTTCCACCAGTTGCTCTAGCGCTAGGAGGCTTGTAATTTGAGATATAAAGATTGTTTTAGGGAGGTGCGAAAATTGAAGGAAGTGCAGGGAAAAAATGGGCAGTGGATGGTCAGCCAAGAAGATCTGTCTGGTAGATCCATGCACCAACTGCAATAATTTATCTCTTGTAGCGTTCCTAACAATAAAAATGATATATATTTTTTTCATCAAAGAAAGAACAAATACAAGATGTAAATCGAATCCATGAAAGATTGGATTAGGCAATGATTTTCCCATCTAGGAGATAAACTGATACAGTGATCGGCTTAGGAGGAAAATAACTTAAACAATAAATCATGTTTTGGTAATAGTTGAACGTTTTACAGCCCCTCCTATAATTTTCATTTAGTCATTCTATAACCTTGTACATGCAATAATTGAAGAATCATAGGAGGTCTAGTTTATTGCGCCCCTAAAGACGTTAGGAAACTAGGAACCCCCACCAAGAACATGAACATGTAGTCAAGATTGAACATGATTTTTGAACACCAAATTCGAATGTATCTTGCAAGGAACCTTTGTTGAAATAGGAAGTAGCCTGTTAGTTGTATCGAGCAGAAACAAAAGTTCCTATTTGGGTTGAGCAAATGAATGAATATTTTATTGAGTTTTCTGGATTTTATAGTTGTGGTATTGGAATTGATATTAAGTATTAAGAGTTAACTCTCCGGATCTCCAAGAACAGGGCATTACAATTGGTATCAGAGACAGGCTAGAGATTATGCATACCACAATAAGGAGGTTGATGGAATATGCGATCTTGCAGAGTTTATGAATTGAGGGTTTAGATGTGATTGGCTTATTCTACAAGCGGTAGGACATGACTTGGAGGTTTAGATTTTGAAATTGACATAAGTTTGACCGAAAGTCAAGTTTGAGGTTCTGCAGACTATAGCATATGAGGTTTTACATATCTGTGTGTTTAGAAAGTAACTTCGGATTTGATGTGTAGCCATTGAGGACTATGAGATGATCATGGAGATATTTCAAATTTGTGGTTCTGTAGAATTTGGTATATGTGGTTTAGGGTTGTTGGGGACTTTAAGAAATATTTTTTAGATTTGAAGTTTATAATTTGGTGGAGTTTAAGAGATATTCTTGTTGATAATTAAGGTTTGGGATTCTATAGATTTTATAAATTGAGTTTTTAGAAATCTGAAGTTTAGAAGTTGTGTTTTTTTTAAAACTGATTTGTTTAAGAGACTTAAGGTCCTAGAATTCTACGGGCTCCCGGATATGAGTTTTGATGACAGGTAAGGTTCTAGCACTTGCAGACCTGTGGAATGAGTCCCACAAAATCTGAGATTTTAGATTTTGCATATTTTAAGGAAACGATCTTATAATATTTGAGATTTCATTTCCGGTAGGCTCCTACAGTGGACTATAGAAAATGATTCTAACTGGATTTAAGGTTTAGATTTCAGGTTGATTTCTTAGAAAGAGTTCTTGGTCAGGAACTTGGGGCTTAGACTAGTAATATTGATGTTTTAGAGACTACAATCATGTTGTTATAATTTGTGAATTTGACTCTGGTGAGTTAAAAATGTATGGATTGGTTAAATGTGGGGTTTAGTTAATTTTTTATGTACATTAGTGAGTTACGGTGTGGTTAAGACTACAAGTTGTTAGTGTGCGCAACAGAAGCGTGGTTTTGGTGATATGATAGTTTGAGAGTTTTTTTTCATTATTTATTTAGGCTATTAAATTATGTGGAGAATTTGGAATTTATTTTTTTTGGTTTTTAATTGTATTATTGAGGTTTATATTTTAGACTTGCAATTGCAGTGTGCGCAAACGTGTATGGCTAGGGGAAATATGAGAGAATATGATTGACAATATTGGAGAGTTAAAATTTGGAATATTAGGTTGACAATGTTGGAATATTAATTAGGTTCGACAATATGATTGACGTTTAGGGTAGGCATGGAATGGGTGTAGCGGATAAATATTTAGGCCTTGCTTGTGGAACTAGCAAATTTCAAGGACGAAATTTTTTAAGGGGGGGAGATTGTAACACTCGAGCCCAGCACCGATCTCACTTTCTAAAATTTTTGGATTTTTACATATGAAAAACTCACTTGGAATTTACAAGTATTTCTTTTTAGGTTGAGTTGAGAAAAAAAGCCCACTTATTAATTTTTTTGTACTACTGGAAATGGATAGAATTTTTCAAATGAGCCAAAAGCCCATGCCCTATGATCATGTAGACTTCATAGCGTGTACGTCTCTCATGCAGTTTCTCCCTCTCATCCTTTCTAGGGTTTCTTTACTCCCTATATATTCACACGTTAACCTCCGCACAACCCTCAATCTCATGTATATATCGAACATCCTCAACCCTAGACTTGGCTGCTGCAGCACCACCTCTAGGTACTTTCAGTCCCAAGCTCCTCTCGGTTGATCCCTGCCATGAAGCATAGAGAGGTGTTTCTCGTCCATCTTGTACTGAAGTGTCAAGCGTGCTTCATTACCTGCAGCTTTTCACCACCTTGTCTGCAGCACTCAGCACCTTCACAGAACCACCATGCAGCCGCTACTACCTTCTTCAACCACCATCAATGAAACCCATATTGGCCTCCATCTTCACGTGAAAACTGACACCACCACCATAGCACCACCATGGCCAGCCGTGAACCCACATCGGAAACGCCACTGCAAGCTGCCAGCCCAACTCTTGTTGACCCATACTCCTCGGCCAATCAACACAGAGACGCTGCTTAACCATCATCAAGAGTCAAGAACAAACCGAAACTATATTGTAGCCTCCCACAAAGTTGCACCCTCACGGCCTCCCCGCAGCCTATAGCCTCCGTTACATCCCACAGCCTCGCCACCCTAAAGCCAAGCCAGCCACGTCGCTACTCCTCCCTCAGATCACCACCGTGCCCAGCCCTTGTAAAACGGCAAGTCCTCCTCTGTTTTTACTGCCCAAAAACAGAGCAAACGGTTTCTCCTCCAAGCACGGCAAATTGCCACTACTCCCAGCTTGAGTCGCTGCAACTGTCCTCCACCAAGAGCTCCTTCCACCTCACGCCACCTCAGCCTTGCTACCTCACGTGCACCGCCGTAGTAACCACCACCGCCTACCGCACCCAACTTCATCGCAGCTCCACTCTTCACAATGAATCTCCATCGCATTCAATTACATGAGTATAACACTGTAATTGCATCCTTCTAAGCCATATTTTACACAAACATCGTTAATTACTTTTTTTTACCGGATGAACTGCAAGTTATGCTAATATGTTTTAAAATTTTAATGTGTTAATAAACTCTTATTTAATTATGATTACATAAATCATTTAAGTATTTTAACATGCTATTAAGTAAAGATTTATTTTAAGAGTAAACGATAATGGTGTAATGTTATTTTTACACTTTAGATATGATTTAGTCTATTAAAAAAATAGTTATGGTTTATTTTAAAATATTTTGGGATAATTATATTATCTAGTATTAAACTTTATAGTTTGTTTTCAATAGTAAATAAGTTAGGTTTTAATATTTTAGTCGGAGAAATTTAGTGAATATTAATGAATTTGGGAAGTGATGATATTTTTAAGATTAAGAGAATTTTAGACATTTAGAAAAAATGGGTTATTTTAGTATCTCATGTTTAAGAATTGAAATATTTGTTCAATTGAAATTTATGGAAGTTACAAGATTATTTTATAGGTGACGGTTTATATTCGTTCAGAATTGTTGTGGGAAAATTCTAAAAACCTAAAAAGTCCAGGTAAACAAGTTTCCTATGCTAGACTTTACATAAAAATAAAATGGACTGAGGTTGATTTCTGAAAAATATGCATGTTTTGTTATAAAAAGAAAATTTGAAATGACCTCAGTTATTTGTTCTGCATTACTCATGACATTATGTACAAGAAGAAAGTATTTTCTGTCATAACTGGTGTAGACATGAGCTTATTTTTGACATTCTATTTCTGAACTATGCAAAAAGTGCAAATATGAAAATTTATGCATAACTTATATTTTTGTGATATGATTCTGTTATGTTCTGATTATATTCAGTACTCTATTTTGATAAAATGTGGCATCTGAAAAATCTTTGGCATGACTATCTGGTTCTGTATCTGATTATGTTTCTGCTCCGTTCAATTAGAGACCCTACCACAGAGATTTTATATGGCTTCTATTCTAATATGATATGGCCCTGCCACGGGAAAGAATAGTGGTACTCTGTTTTAGTTATGATATGCATGGATGTCCGTAGATGCACAACCCTACCATGGGGGTTAAACATGGCCTCTGTGCTGATATGATGATGATGATGATGATGACTCATATATGTTATGCCAAAGTACTTTTGAAGATTCACATTCTATTTCTGCTCGGTTGGCCGCCAAAATTTGCACAACCCTACCATAGCGCTTAAACATGGTCGCTGTTATGATATGATAAAATAAGATATGATGTTTCAGTTTATGCTATGTCAAAGTGATTTTGATTATAAATATTTTTGAACTTTCACTCTGATATAATTGATAACATGTTCTGACTTTGCATTTTGAAAATAAAAAATATTTTATTCTGCATTCTACACTCTGTAAATGCTCATGTTTATACACTAATAATATGTTCTCTGCTTACTAAGTTGTTGATAACTCACCCCTTATCTCCAAACATTTTTCATATGATCTTGATGGTTCTGCTGGATAGCAAGAGTAGATAGTGCTGAGAAGTTTGATGTTCGTAGAGGAATAAGTGTCCGAGGGTACAAGTGCTTATTTGAGAGTCATAGTTAGTAAATTGATTATTTTCAGTTATTTTGATATAATGAGTTAAGGATATTTTTGAGTCTTTGGGGAGTTTTTAATTTATTTTCTTGAGAATTTCTTTGTTGTCCCTATGAAGGAATGTGGATATTTGGGTTGAGTAAATGAATGAATATTTTATTGAGTTTTCTGGATTTTGTAGTTGTGGTATTGGAATTGATATTAAGTATTAAGAGTTAACTCTCCGGACCTCCGGGATCGGGGCATTACATGTGCCCTCTGGTATTAAAGCAATACCTTCCACAATCAATCAAGATGTCAAGTTTCTTATAAAATTCTCTAATGCTTCTCCTCTTACTTTGTTGATCTGAATCTTTGGCATGATACTCCAAATTTTTTTTTTCTTTTAATCTTGGATAAATTCAGGATCTGTGTTGGTCTTTCTTTCAGTGAGGCAGTCAGGGACCATAGATTACTATCCTCTGCTAAATGCTTGGACCATCATGCAATGATGTTGTATTATCCTGGCTACTCATTTCTCTTTTAAAGGCAAATTGCTTCTACTGTTATATATGAATTGCTGCTGAAATTTGGAAAGATTTGACGAAAGATTTGTAAAAAGTAATAAATCTGTAAATCAGTTTAAGAGCTTTTGAGTTGAGCTACTTAGATTTCTTTAACTCAAAAAGTTTCTAAAGGTCAAAATATGTACTATTTTTTTCCTAAAATGAACAGTTTATATCTATTATATCTTAGTGTAGTCAATTGTTTTCGTTTTCTTTTTTAAAATCTTAATTTTGAAGGGAATTATGAATTTCTCATTTGAAGAGAAAAAATCATACTTTATTGCTCATGATCTATTATTGCCACCATAACATGGGTGAAAGTGAAACAACTTGAATGCTTGTAGTTTCGTTTCTGTATTGACAAACCAATATACATCATATTCAAAATGTTATTAATGGAATAGAAGTTTCGACCACAAAGAGAGATCATTTCTGGCTCTGTGACTACTATATACACAACTCTAAAATGGGCAATTCCAGATCCCTCAAGGCATCTTAGATTCATGAAGAGTGTAAAATCCAGTAAGGAGACTTACCCAAGCTGCAAAAACCAGGAATATTATCGAGATTCCCAACGTCAACCACAGTTTGCATCTCTCCTGCAATGTTGGGAGCATGTCTACACACAATGATAGATATGTTACAGTCCAATCAACAGTAAAAGGAGAAGAACCCCTGTTATTGTTCAACAATGGCTTTGTTTGCCTTCATTGCTCTTATATTTGTAGACTTCTATTTGTGTGTATTTTAACAAGGTAATGAATTAAACTAGTCTCATGAGAGGAATCCCAAGACTTCTACATTATTTGGGCAGCCTCAAAGACCCAAGATTTGTAAGTAAGGTTGTAACTCATGCACTTGACTTGATTTTTGTTCTTTCAAGAAAAACATAAGTTTTGACAAAAATCTAGGCTCGACTTATCATACAAGTCAAACTCGTATATAAACCTGTACAACTTCAAATTTATTATTTGGTCGATATTATATTAAACTTTATATCAAGCATTCATAAATATTTAAAAATATAAGAGAGAATCATGTTCTTAGCACCATGATATGATGGATATCATTTGAGTCGATATGAATATTATAAATTATTGTATAGATATGTATTTATAATAACTATGTCGTTATTTATATTAATTCGAAGTTGTTTTGCCAAAGTTTGTAGATAGAGTGAAGAGATTTTGTGTGTATTCGCGCGCCTTTATTCCTAGAAGTTCAAGGACTTGTTTATGTGCTAGAAGTTCAATAACTTGGAAACTTACAAGTTGTCCAGTACTTATGTTAGTCTTGGACTTGGGATGGGCATTGCTAGATGTTGGGCTCTAGTGGATTTATATAGGGTCTGTCGTTTATGTTCTAAACGGGAGCCCTTTCGAAAAAAATTAGAAGACCTTCAAAGTTGTCATTCAAGATGCTGGGCTCTAAAGTTGTCATTCTAGAGAGATGCATTCAAGTCGAGTCTTATACCTAGAATATAGAAGTACTGTAGCTACAAAAAGATTATAAAAATAATCATATAAATTGATGTGATTTTATGTGATCTGTCAAATTTATTTTACAATAAAAATAATTTTATAATCTGACAAATCACATGAAGTCACATCAGTTTTAGAGATTAGTTTTGTATAATCATTTTGTGGCTTGAATATTTCATTTAATTATATATATATATATATATATATATATGAATTTAATATAGTTGTCATCTTTGACCGATTGCGATTGTTCTCTTCAATTGGTTTTTTGTCACTAAAAAACATATGTAAGTGAAAGGATGATAACTAAAATGTAGCTTCTCTATCAATAACTGAATTTGTTATTCTTAAAAAAAAGATTTGATCCAATGGTGGATAGACAATATCACATCAATACATGAACATAATAAAGATAAGATGAAAGAGTACTGGAATATATCATATCTTGTATAAGTATTCAAGTGTCTGAATACATCATAAGATACATCTAGAAGGACTATAGAGATGTTAAAATAATGTATTCAGTACAAGAAAATGGGTGGTAGGTACATTCGCTGCTATTGTCCGAATGGGTCCATTTGGCAAAGTTTGTAAAGAAATTGACATTTTAGAATAAGGTTACTTCGAACAAAGTTTGTTACTCAAATATTTTCTACAATTTAAATCGAGATAAATATAATATGTAGATCATTACAATGTATTTAATATTGAAATTCATATTAGTCATGAGTACTAATATATATATATATAGTGCTGTGAGCTCGTACATATTCTCTATTCTTTTTGAATTTTTCAAAATATTTCACTCATAAAATTATAAAAAATTCTTCCACTAGTCGTGAGAAATTATGTGTGATCCTTAACGAAGGACAAGTGAGGCTGATATTTAGAAGTGATTTGAATAGTGAATTGAGATAAAATGAATTTAGATAAAATTTAAAATTTTAAAAAAATATTATTATAATATTATTATTATTTTAAGATTTAAAAAAGTTAAATTATTTATTATATTTTTTATAAAATTTTTAAAAAATATAATAATTAAATGACATGAATTAAAATAAGTTAAGTGATTCCTCCTCCCCTCCCCCTCCCCTGCCCCAAAAAAATTTAAAATTCGAATGCCTAAAGATACTGTTGGCTCCGCAAATTCACAAATGTAGAGGAGAGGGTTTTTTTTTTTTTTATTTTAAGAGAGAGAAGATAGAGTTGGGGTGATCTGTGTGTTGAATTTTTGAATGACTTGTACAATAAAAATATGTTTTTAATTATTCTAGAAAGTTATCATAAACAATGGATCAATCATCATTCACTACAACACAATTGCTTTCTAGTGACCGTTGGGAAATTGTGATAGTCCATAGACCGTCACTAAAAGGCATTTTCTGTGACAGTTTCTGGAAACCGTCACTAAAAATAGAATGAGATTTTTTTACGTTCCAACGTATGGGAAATATACGTTCGAACGTCACATATATGTTCGAACGTTATGTCTGTTTACGTTTGAACGTAAAATGTTTTGGTGCAACCGTTCGCACGTTATTAATTAACGTTTGAACGTAAAAAGTTTGCGCCAATGTTCGAACGTTAAGTAATAACGTTCGAACGTTCATTGTAAATTTAAATTAAATGACTTTAATTTAAAAATTATGTGGTTTTTATTGTGCATAATTTGTGAACAAGTCTATAAAATTGAATTGTATATATTTATATACACAATTTGTAATATATAAATATATATTTATGTTTATATATATTTGAAATGCAGTGATTTAGTATTAAAGTTGAAAAATAAAACATCAAGGAAGATTAAAAATTGAAATTAACAAACGATAGAAATATTCAATAATATTTTTCATTACAAATATTAAAAATAAAATACAAGATTTAATAAAATGTAGTAAACAACAATCAGATGATAACGTTATCCACAAAAGTCGAACTTCGTACCTCCTCAGTCAAGGTATCAACCTTGTCGTTGAGGATAGTTACACGATGGGTGAGTTCAGCAACAGACGCCGATACAGCCTCGAGTGATCGATCGATCTTATGATCGATATGCGCAGTCAGCTGTGAGATGACCGCATCAACCCAAGCAGGCTGCACATCTCCTGCAGATGTGCTCGACGTATGCTGACTACTACTCCCGACATGACCTGGCTCAGGCTGCGTCGGAGGAACTAGATCCTCTACAGGGGGTGGCTGACGTCCCCTCGCCTGTCCAATGATGCGTGGTCATGTCGAGGGGGCTCATCTGATCTTTGACTTGCTCCTCTGGCTGGGTCGGCACTCCCCGTGCAAGTAATAGTCGGCTGATTAGGACACCGTATGGGAGATTATCAGTGGAGACGATGCCCGCCTAGTAACGGATCCTCTCAAAGATGTGCCGTGGCAAATCTATAGGATCTCTACATGCCACTCGTATAAACAATTGTGCCCAAAGTCGACTAAATGTGGTTTTATGAGCCACGAGATCAACATTTGTTGCAATAATAAAGTGCAACATGCGGAAGAAATACAACAGATGGTTCTGGTTGAAGGCGTTCTTCCGCTCGATCTGCATGTGGTCCCTCCTGGTGAGGATGTAGAAATCATCGTCTCAGTCATCATCCCGAGCCTTGACGCCAGTATCCTCAGCCTCTGACTGGCCTGCATCTCAGGCTGATGCTGGCTCAAATGCTTGACCAGTAGATGATGTAGAAGTGCCTACATCCTCACGGGGTGTTGAGTGTGCAAATGTCTCAACTCCTCGACGAATCCTAAGGTGCTCGCCGATGACATCTGGTGATACCTCAATGGAAACACCGCGTACAGTCACGGGGTGAGAGGATGCTTCATGATGCATGTCACACATCCTCATATAAAATTCTTGAACCATTGAGGGGTACACCTTCCCCCTCAATGTGCAAATATTTCCCCAGCCTCTACTGAGGAAAACATCTCTCAGGTTCATCTGCTGCCAACAGAGTTCGTCGAACTCATTAATCAGGACCTCTCGCTCTACCATAACAGTACGAGCTCCGATACGGGCAGTGTCCGACGTTGCTCCTTCCCTCCCTCGTTTCCTAGTATGCAGTGGAAGAGCCATATCCTGAAAATAGAAAAGGAAAAAAAATGATTTACATTAATGCATTTTTTTTGTATTAATTTGAAGCTGATCTGCATTAACGTTCGAACATTTTGTCTTTCACGTTCAAACGTTAAAATTAAACGTTCGAACGTTTGTTTATACGTTCGCATGATCAATAATGTAAATAAATTCATGTTCAAATGTAAAACATATACGTTCGAATGTAAAACATAGACGTTCGAACATAAACAGTAAATAAATATTGGTTGACGTACGTTTGGACGTTTATGTTTTATGTTCAAATGTATTTGTTTTACGTGTGAACATAAATACGAACATCCGAACGTCGAAGCATGAATAACGTAGAAAATCACTACGTTCGGACGTTATAATTAAACGTCCGACCGTATGTCATTTACGTTCAAAAGTAAAATATTCACGTTCGAATGTATGTCGTTTAATAATATTTAAAGTATACATTAAATGTTTATGAAAATTGATGAATAAAACGTCCGAATGTAAGAAGGTTATGTTCGAACGTAGAAGTCGTAACAGCTCTGTAATTTAAATGTCGTACGTTCGAACGTCTTGGTGAAACGTTCGAACGTTAGGACGCAGAGCTGAGTCGACTCAGCCATTATTGAAATCTCGAAAATTTCTCTACAAGGTTCTAAATGCCGAAATGTCACCGTAGAAATGAAGTATACACTTCAAGAAACATTTCTACGGTGACTATTCGGCCAATGGCTGGCCGTGGTGGCCGGAAAATGAAGTTGAATATCCGGCTACCACTTATCTGATTTTAAACAAAACTCAATCCAAATCTCAATAAAATACATGTTATTTGAATAAAAGATGAATGCCTACCTTTTTGTGACGGTTGTGGCGGAGTTGACAGCGGCGGTGACGGAGGCGTGGCGGCGTGCAACGTAACGGACGTTTGTAATTACGTTTTGGAAATGTCGTTTCGACGTTCGGTTTTGGCTTTATATACACAGAACGTTCGACCGTAATAATAATTACGTTCGAACGTTTGTCAATTTAATTTCAAAAATAATATCTATAATATATTATATTATAAATGTTTATGTTATATATTAAGATGTTATGGTGTTTATATATATTATTGACAATTAAGCCAAATTGGTTTGACGTTTGTGAGTACTTGTTATATTTTTAAAGTTTAGCAATATGTTTATACATGTTGTTGTGATTTTTATGCTTACTCTTCAAATAATTGTGATTATTATTTGTAAATTTTGTGAATAGTTTATGAGTTTATGGTACTTATTGATGAATTAATATGTGTATAAATATTGTTGTAAGAATATTGTGAATATTCTGTGATATAGATTTAATACATTTAATACATAAATATACTTTATTATATATATTTATGTTCTCATTTAAAGTATTATGCTAGCATACTATACAATGTAGTATAGAGTTATTGATATATACAATGTAATATATATATTATATTATAAGTTAGTATATAAGTTAGAATTTAATAACTAACAATTTAATATATATCCTTAAGATTTATATATATACGGTATAGTTTATATATTATATACATTTATGTTCTCATTTAAAGTATTATGCTATCATACTATACAATGTAGTATATAGTTATAGATATATACAATGTATATATATATTATATTATAAGTTAGTATATAAGTTAGAATTTAATAAGTAACAATTTAATATATATCCTTAAGATTCATATATATATATATATAGTATAGTTTATATATTATATACTTGATTTATGTTCTTATTTAAAGTATTATGCTAGCATACTATACAATGTAGTATAGAGTTATAGATATATATATACAATGTAATATATATATTATATTATAAGTTAGTATATAGGTTAGAATTTAATAAGTAACAATTTAATATGTATCCTTAAGATTTATATATATATGTCATAGTTTATATATTATATACATGATTTATGTTCTCATTTAAAGTATTCTGCTAGCATACTATACAATGTAGTATAGAGTTATAGATATATACAATGTAATATATATATTATATTATAAGTTAGTATATAAGTTAGAATTTAATAAATAACAATTTAATATATATCCTTAAGATTTATATATATATATGGTATAGTTTATATATTATATACGTGATTTATGTTCTCATTTAATAAGTATAGTAGGAATAGTACGTTCGAACCTTTCAACTTAACGTTCGAACGTTAAACCAAGAGCAGGAAATTTTCCGCTCAATTAAGGTATCTATGTGATTATTCAGACGTTCGGACGTTTATACTATACGTTTGAACGTTATTTGATGAAAATCACCAGAAAATTATGTACATCCGAACGCCAAATTTGTTAACGTCCGAACGTTAGTTAAATTAGTGTGGGAAATTTCCCGCTCAAATATGGCAACACTTTGATGAAATGTACGTTCGGACGTCTTAGTTATATGTTCAAACGTTCATCTGAAAATCTACGAACGTTCAAACGGGAAATTGTGCTACATTCGAACATAGGGAAGGAAAGTGCGGGAACTTTCCCGCTAGATTTTATGTTACATCAGAAGAAGGTTACGTTCGAACGTGTGAACTTATATATTAAAACATAATCAGTACGCGCACGGGAGAAACAGATCATTTCTTCTTCTCCCGTGCGCGCAACAGAGAGTGAGAGAGAGTGAGAGAGAGAGAGAGGATTAGAGTGAGAGAGAGTTGAGTCTTGGTAAGAAAAAAATTTAATTTATTGTCCTTTTATGAATTTTATGATATTGATATTGTGTTTTCGTTATAGAATATTTCTAATAAATTAGTATTGTATTTTTTTGAAGGATTGATTGTTTTGGGAAGTTGGAAGATTTTGATTTGTAAGAGGCTAGAACATTGTGAGTGTTAGGTATATTTCTAAACTTTATCAATATGTTGTTGCATGTGATTTTATGCTTACTCTTGAAATAATGTGATTATTGTTTGTATAGTTTGTAAATAGTTTGTGAATTATTGTAAAGTTTGTTGTGATATGGAATATGTTAATACATGTGGCATATTATTTTGTGAATATGTTAATACATGTGACATATTATTTTGTTGACAAATTGTGTGTTATTGTGAATATATTGTGATATGAACTTGAGCAATTTAAATTATTATTTGTGAATGACGTTTGATTATGTTTACATTGTTACAAATATATTGTCCTTAAGCTTTGTTAATACATGTTTTGTGAATATATACAATGTTATTGTGAATATATTATGATTATTGTTTGTATAGTTTGTAAATAGTTTGTGAGTTATTGGGAATATCTTGTGATATGAATTTGAAATATTGTGATAATAATATTTCAAATTAAGTAATAACAAATAAAAGTAACTCTTTAAGAATTACAATAATTAAAATTATATTATAACCTTTGAAATTTAAGTATGATAATTAAAATAAGAAACTTTAAGAATAGTAATAATTAAATATTGATAATATAATTTGAAATTAAGTAATAACAAATAAAAGTAACTCTTTAAGAATTATAATATTTAAAATCATATTAAAACTTTTGAAATTTAAGTATAACAATTAAAATTATACTTTAAGAATGATAATAATTAAAATTTTAATATAACCTTTAAAATACTCTTCAATAAAAAAGTCTTGAACCTACTAAATAAGTAGAGTTGGAATTAAGTAAATATACTTATTTATTATAAACTAAAGAGAAAGAAAATAAGGATAAAATAGATGCTTATATAATAATTATATACTTATTGTCTATAATAAATAAATAACTCACTCAATTAAGTATAACAATTAAGATTATAATTGTGGAATGATAATAATTAAAATTATATAATAATCTCAGAAATTATATATAACAATTATAGTATAACCTTTGAGATTAAGTATAACAATTAAAATTATACTTTAAGAATGATGATCTTGTACACAACGAGGGAATATGATCTTGAAGAAATGTTAGAATTTTAATTTAATTGCTTGACTGTCATAGTCTCTCCGGCCTTGAAAGTTGTCAAGGTCGGACAGTTTGTGGCGGTTAAGTAATTAGACTAAAATTTAAACATTTCTTCAAGATCATTCTCCCTCGTTGTGTACAAGACACGAAACTTAGGGTCATATAATATTTTGTGAATGACGTTTGAATATGTTTACATTGTTACAAATATATTGTCCTTAAGCTTTGTTAATACATGTTTTGTGAATAATAATTAAAATTATAATAATTAAAATTATATAATAAGCTTTAAAATTATATATATCAATTATAATCTCTAAATTTTAGTCTAATTGCTTGACTGTCATAACTAAAATGTGATAATATAATTTGAAATTAAGTAATAACAAATAAAAGTAACTATTTACGAATTATAATAATTAAAATTATAGTATAACCTTTGAAATTAAGTATAACAATTAAAATTATACTTTAAGAATGATGATCTTGTACACAACGAGGGAATATTATCTTGAAGAAATGTGAGAATTTCAATTTAATTGCTTGACTGTCATAGTCTCTTCGACCTTGAGAGTTGTCAAGGTCGAACAGTTTGTGACGGTTAAGTAATTAGAAAGAAATTTATACATTTCTTCAAGATAATTCTCCATCGTTGTGTATAAGACACGAAACTTAGGGTCACATAATCTTCCATCTCTCTTTAGTTTAACAATATAACACTACTTGAAGGTGACATTGTTAATTTAAACATGGAGATATTGTTTGTAAGATTTTTTGATAGATACGTGTGACATTGCATAAATACCCTTAGACCCGTTTGGGAATCAGTGTACATTTATGTGTCCACCGATTCCTGAATTGTCCAGTGTGGACAGTTTGGGATTATATTATTTGTATTGCACATTTTTGTTACTCGCTACTTTCCACGTTTAATATGAAGTTTCGGTGTCTTCTTCTACTATTCTTTGGGTATACTATTCGTAGGGTTACAATCCCGATATGTGAACATGTCTACTTGGAGAACTATGGGGAGGTGCTGCTGAAATTTCTACTAACGTGAAAATTAGTAGAGTGACGAGATTTGTTCAATATGGAGAATATAATCTCGAATGGGATAGGACCAACTACCTTATAAAAAAAGCAATGAGAATTGGAGCATGACATGCATGTGGTATTTTCAATATACGTGTTATTAATATATAGATGTTTTTAGAAATGGACAAAAATTGAATGCGTCTGGACGATAGACTTGGAAAGGATTACGTACCCTATGCACGTGGAGTAAGAACCTTCATTGATTTTGCACGGGCCTCTGCTGATAGTCGTGGTTATATTAAGTGTCCATGTTGAGAGTGTAAAAATTTGTGTGCGAAAGGATTGGATGAAGTAGAGCATCATATATTTGTGAACGGTATGGATCTGGGGTATACGCGGTGGGTACTACATGGTGAGCCGTATGAAGGGTCAGTAGATGTATTGGTCGATCATCAGGGTGACATTGGAGCTGGGATGTTTATGGATGAGGTTAACGACAATGCCTAAAATGGTGGAGTAGGGACTGATTGTGAAAATTTTCCTTCACTGTGGGAAGATGCAAAGCGCAAGCTTTACCGAGGTTGTACAAAACATTCCAAAATGTCGTTTATTGTGCGGTTGCTTCACATTAAATCATTGTGTGGGATGTCGATGAAAGCAATAAACATGGTATTGGACTTATTTAGCGAGGTGCTTCCCGAAGGGTCTGCATTGCCCAAGAACTTTTATGAAGTGAAACAATTGAGAAAGGGATTAGGATTTGAGTATAAGTCCATACATGCATGCAAGAATGATTGTGTATTGTTCTGGAAGGAGAACGAGGAGAAACAAACATGTCCTGTATGTGGAGAGTCGAGGTGGAAAGGTAAGAAAAACGTGCCGGTTAAGGTGTTGCGGTATTTTCCCTTGAAACCTAGGTTGCAAAGACTATATATGTGTAAGAAAACAACTAATGATATGAGGTGGCACGAGGAGAAAAGAGTTAAGAATGACGCATATATGAGGCATCCAGCTGATTCACTTGTGTGGCAGTCTTTCGATAATCAGTATCCAGAGTTTGGAATAGAAGCTCGGAACGTGCGCTTGAGACTCACAACCGATGGATTCAACCCTTTTGGGAATATGGGTACAAGTTATAGCACTTGGCCCGTGGTATTGATTCCGTACAATCTTCCACCATGGAGGTGCATGAAGGCGCCAAACTTTTTGTTAACTTTACTCATCCCTGGCCCTAGATCACCTGGGAATGATATTGACGTATTCATGCAGCCGTTGATTGAAGAGCTGAAAGAGTTATGGGAAACAAGCGTTAGAACTTATGCATCTAAGTCGACATCTTTTCAGATGCATGCTGCGGTAACGTGGACCATACATGATTTTCCGGCATATGAGAATCTTTCCGGCTGGAGTACGAAAGGGAAGTTAGCGTGTCCAACGTGTAATAAAGAAACTGCTAGTGAGTGGCTAAAATATTCTCAGAAGTTGTGTTTCATGGGTCATCGACGTTATTTACCAGCAAATCATGCATGGAGAAGAGAATGTGTCAAGTTTGATGGGAGAGTAGAGGATAGGATTGCACCAAAAGAGTTGTCTGGAGAAGAGATAGTGGAACAACTGCAATATGTTAGAGCGAACAATTTTGGCAAAGGTCGGGGAAAGAACAAGAGAAAACGAGGCACAACAGAATTGAATTGGACAAAGCGTAGTATTTTTTTTAAGTTGCCGTATTGGTCGTCATGCAAGTTGTGACATACTTCGGATGTAATGCACATAGAAAAGAATATTTGTGATAATATACTGGGTACATTGATGAGTATTAACAAAAAGATGAAAGACACGATCAAGATGAGGAAAGATCTTGAGAGAATGGGAATTAAACATAATCTGCATGTGCGGGTGGAAGGCAATAGGGTGGTCATGCCGCATGCATGTTTTATGATGACGAGCGAGGAGAGGATGGATTTCTGCAAATGGTTGCAAGGTGTGAAGTTGCCAGATGGTTATGCTTCAAATATTGGTAGATGTGTGAGTCCTGATTATTGGAAAATGAATGGATTGAAAAGTCATGATTGTCACGTATTTTTACAGAAGTTATTACCTGTGGGAATTCGTGGGAAGCTGACATCTAATGTATGTGTCGCCATATCTGAACTATGTATGTTTTTCAAGGATTTATGCGCTCGGGTAGTAAATCGAGATGTGTTGTCGAAATTGGAAGAAGACATTGCTACTATACTATGTAAATTCGAGCAGATCTTTCCACCATCATTTTTTTATGTCATGGTCTATTTAGCAATACATTTACCGCGAGAGGTATTTCTGGGTGGACCGGTGCAGTTCCGTTGGATGTATCCAGTTGAAAGATATTTGGGTCGATTGAAGCGCACTGTTGGGAATAAAGCCAAAGCTAAGGGTTCAATAGCAGATGCCTATATACACGATGAATGGTTAACATTTTGCTCTCTATATCTTCGTGGTATTGAGACACGATTTAATTGTCAAGAGTGAAATGCTGATCTTACTACTCCGCCTCCTCGAGAGCTATCAGTGTTTTCCCAGAATGTACGACCATTGGGTGCACAAACAGGTTACGATTTAATTGATGGAGAGTTGGGTAAAGTTCGGTGGTATGTGCTAAATAATTGCCGAGAGATTGATGATTATCTTAGGTATGTCATTTCGAACGTGCTTTGAATAATTATAGTTTTCTTAAAATTAATTATAATTGTTGTGCTGAAAATATACTTCTTTTGCAACATGTTTTAACAGTGACCACATGGACAAACTTAGGACGGAAGGCGTAGAAAATATAGAGGCAAGACACGAGGAAGAATTTCCCGGATGGTTTGAAGAACGTGTATGAACCTAAAGTTATATATATGTTATATTGTGAAATTTTTAACTCTGGATAATGAAATAATAAATATATACTATTTCAATTGTTAGATTTTGGAACAACGTGCTCATGATCCCGGATCAATTTCTTCTGAATTGTATGCATTGGCCCATGGTCCCTCAAATAAAGCACTTCGATATACTGCATGCACAGTTCGAGGTTATAGATTCCATACTTTGGACCGTGAACGTAATAGAAAGACTCAAAATTGTGGTGTGTTGGTCGAGGGGAGTCATGGAACAGATGATATTGACTATTATGGTGTCATATGTGATATTATCGGATTGAAATATCTGGGTGGGTCTGTAACATATGTCTTTAAATGTGATTGGTGGGATCTAGGCGGTGGTCGGGATTCGATACATAGGGATAATCACTTTTCGAGTGTCAATACTGCATCTAAATGGTACGAAGATGATCTATTTGTATTGGCTTGTCAAGCTACTCAAGTCTATTACTTGATTGATCCAATGAAAAGTGCTGATGAAGATAGTGGAGAGATAACTTGGTGAGTCGTACAAAAATTTATTCCTTGAAATATATATGAAGCAGGAACGAGTGCAGATTACGAGAATAGTGGAGAAGAAGATGACACTCCGGTTGTTGAGGCATACCAGGAGGATAGAGAGGGTATTAACTTGTTTGTTGACCTCGGTGCACACGAGTTCCTCCCCTTGTGTAGAGATGATGTTCCACCCATCCATCTCGGCCCGTCTGTATTAAATGATCATTTAATTCAAGTAAGTGAGGAGGAAGAAGAAGAAGACGAGTCAGAAGATGAAGACGAATCAGAATCCGGTCAGGAGGTGGATAAGGATGATGAAGAAGAGGTGCATGATGATGATGAAGATGTTATTGATGGAGATTCTGAAACAAGCATGGAGAATTCATCTGAAAATGAAGAATAAAAGTACTAAATATTTATTCATATAAGTAGGTGACTATAAAATATCTTCAATTTTCATAATTTCTTCTAATTAATTTTCTTCGATATAATTAATTATTTTCAAGAATGCCGCCAAAACGAGCATGAAGAAATGTGCCTCCGCCAAGTCCAAGTCCTGAATCCATTGAAGACTCTCCACTCGAGGAATCCGTTCCTGAAGATCAATCTAACACAGAAGAGAACAACAGCCAGTCGACACTTACCAGTAAGGAAATATTGTCGTTGATAATTATATATATAGTTAATACTTTTTTCTCAATAACTGTATAATTTTAATTATAGTATATCTATTATCATGTAGTTGATGCATCTGCACATCGCGGTCGTGGCTATACACATGGAATCTCTCTTGAAAAAAATAGAAGACATGGTAAACTAAAGGTCACAATTCCTGATAATTCCACTGGAGGAGTGGATGATAGTGTAGCAGCGCTTTCCTCCTATATTGGCACAGTAGTTCGAGCTTATGCTCCATTTTATGTGCGTTCATGGCGAGATGTTCCGAATGAGATTAAGAAGCACATTCGAAGTCGTGTGCTGGTGAGTTTACTTTTCAATACATTTTTTTCACCTAGATTAATATATTATATTTTTTACCTAATTCCTTTGTTAGGATGAATTCGACCTTGACTTTGGTCTTAGCGAGGATTTGAGAACTGTGAATGAGTTGATAGCTCCACTATTCCGACGTCACAAAGGACGATGTCATGACCACTTCAAGAAGTTTGAGACGTTGGAAGCGGCTGCGCAGTCTCCTTTTCAACAGATGAAGTTAGATGACTGGAGAAAGTGTGGTGGTCTTTTCGCATCTCCAGATTATCAGGTATTTTATATTTATTACTTTTAATTATTTACATTCATATTCGTTCTATATATTATATGCATGTGTACATATTACAATTAATATTTTTAATATATTTTATAGCACTTGAGTTCTACAAATACACATAATAGATCTGCTCTGACTGTCCATCATCGTTCCGGTTCAAGGTCATTCCACCGTCTTGCTGAAAAAATGGTAATTAAAAAATTATAGAATTCATTTATTTTCCTGATATTCTTTCTGATAAGTACTAACTTAAGATTTTTAAAATTGCTAATATTGTCGCTTTGTTAGAAACGTGATGATCCTGAAAAGTTTTCCCTCATTCATATCTATGTTGCTGCTCACACTAATGAGCATAGTGAGTGGATGGATCCTGTCACTGCAGATAATTATGTAAGCAGTGTTAATTTTGTTCAATAAATTATTTATATAACATTTTAATAGTTTATTTCTTATTTCTATTTCTTTTAATACGTTACTAAATTATTTACGATCATTACCTTTTAAATTGCAAAGAAAAATGATGGAGATGCAATCGGCTTCTGAGGAATCATCTCCTAGTGACATAGACATATTCACGCAAGTGCTCGGGCCGCAGTCTAGTATGGCAAGAGGTTTGGGACGATCTATCAAGCATAAATGTTCATCCTCCTCAACCTCATCGGCTTCACAAATTAATAATCTTACGGCAGATTTAGAAGCTGCACTGCATGAGAATGAGTATATGAGGTCGAGACAGCAAGAGTTAGAATCTCTCTTAGAACGACAGTCTCATTTAGAGACGCGTTTGCAGGACCAACAGAGAGACCAAGAGGAACGAATACGCAGTGAAGTGCAAGAGCAAGTGCAACGAGAGATGATGGTGCAAATGGAGCGTGTTATGTCGTTGCAACAGAATCCCCGTGGGCGAGGGAAAAAGAAGAAATAAATTTTATCAATATTTCTGACTAGTTTTAATATTTAATTTTGTGCTTTTATAAGACATTGTTATTGTTAATTGGGTATGTAATATGATATAACATTGGTATTATGTTTTTAAATTTTATGAAATTAGTATTTCTGATCTGTACGTTCGAATGTAAATAAAAATCATTCGAACGTTGGTTCATACTCTAACAAACGTTCAAACGTAAATACAATTTGATCGTTCGAACGTCAAACTGTACGTTCGAACGTATTCACGCTAAAACGAACAAACCGTTCGAACGGTAAAGCGATTAACGTTCGAACAAGGAACTTGCATTCGAACGCTCCTTCGTTTACATTCGAAGTAACGTCCGAACATTATACCCGCTACGTTTGAAAATTTACGTTTACGTTTGAACAAATATTCGAACGTTTATTGCAGTTAACGTTCGGACGCATTAACATTCGAACGTAAATATATTACGTTTGAACGATTTTCAACGAACGTAAAATTCTCTCATTCGAACGCCAATCGGTAGGGTGAACGTCCGAATGTAAATATGATATGTTCGAACGATACTCAGCGAACGTCAAATTATCTCATTCGAACGCCAATTGGTCGGGTATAACGTCCGAACGTTTTATTTTACTTCCGAACATTATTTCTGTGACAGTTTATAACCGTCACAAAAACATGAACGTTCGAATGTTGTACCGAACGGAACACTTCCAACCGTCACTAAAAATATTTTTTGTTACGGCTGAACAGTAAACCGTCACCAAATATTTTCTGTGACGCACTTTAGGTGATGGTTGTGGTGACGATTTCAAACCGTCACCAAATATGTTTAGTGACGGTTTGCCCTTTTTTGGTGACAGTTTCCTCTGTCACAAAAGACACATTCTGTGGTAGTGATTTGTACTATTTGCTTTAAGAAATGTAAAACTGTGGAATGTAACGTCGTTTTGAGGAAGCATATACACCAAGATAGACATTTTGAAGTTGGCATAGATTTGCTTGGAAATAAAAAACACTAGGAAGTGAAAGAGTTAATCTTCAAAACGGCCCATCTATTTATCTTCAATAAACAGCCCACCAATAGGTAACTTACACATAACCTCTTCAGCATACCTATCATTGCCCTCACTACAAGCAATGATCCCTCATACCCTCTCATTCTCTCCCTCCCCCAAAACTCAGTTTTACGAAATTGCATCATCTCCCCCTCTCCGCCACTCTCTTCGCCTCCTCTTTCCGTCATCGCCTCAAGATATAGCCACAAATTTAAAAACTTTGCCGAACAAGTTTTTGTCGACAAGGAAAAAAAAATTAATTGATGGGAAGAGAGTCTTCCATTGAACCCAAATAGCCCAACTCCGCACCATTGAAATTGCTTTGAACCTCCTTTTACGAAACCTAGGAGAACCTCCATTTCCAACACAGAAACGATCCAAAACTATCTTTGATTACACGGTTTCTTGAAATATTATGAAATCTTATCTCCAATAGGAAAATACTCATATCCAGCCTATATCTACAATCTCAATTACCCAATAATTTGGGTCGATAAACCCGAATTAATGTCCTGAAGTTGATTGAATAATTTTGAGAAATTTCATACACAACATCGAGAGCAATAATAGATATATTTTTACCTCAATAACCAGATCTTAAAATACAAAATCTTCTTGTATAGAAAGAAAATTAATGTAGAGCTCTATGCCTAAAGCTCAATTGGGTGACTAACATGATCATGATGAACTCAATGAAGATCTGTCTTAGATGGGAGCAAAACATTGTATGATAATCTAGCAGTAATTCGATTTACAGCTTCGGTAGGATGAAAAGTGTCCCAAAACACATATTCAGACCAATTCTGGCAAGGAGTTTTGGAGGGAGTGGCTGTGGTTGTGGCGTCGGGCTGTTGGAGTGGGAATGGTTGGGCGGCGATGGGAGATAGCAACTGGTAGCAAAGACAAGGAAAGACGTAGGATATTTTAGGTGTTCTCATGTAGTCATTCTGATTGTGTTATAATGTATATTGATGACTTGTCAATTCCTTATTGGCTATTGATCTAAAGGCAAAAACAGTATGACCGCTCCAAAGCAAAACTGGGAAGGAAAATAAGGCTGATGAGACTCTTCAATTTTCTATCTAAATTAGATAATTTAGTACAGATTGAGAAAAATAAGCAAATATTAAGCATTGAGTTGAAATTCATAATACGTGGAAAATTCATATGGATGAAAATACTATTGAGGCCACAGGGCTATATATTACACCACGATTCGATTTATCTAATTATGTTGACGTGACATTATCTACTAATTTTATTTTTTAAAATAAAAGTTTATGTGAAGAATGAGATGTAACTAATGTGGTATATAACATAATTTGTATTTAAAAAATCTATCACATGTTTTTCTCTCTGCGAACAGTTATCTAATTGACTGCAAAAAAAAAAAAAAAATTATCTAATTGCTACAGTAATCTGAAAAGAACTCGATCCATCTAATAAATGTGGTAGTAGAAACAATGTTTTGAATACCGTACCAGACGTCGTACCGGTCAAGGCACTGGAACGAAATATTTCGGTACTGGTACCGTTTCGGGATAGCGTTTCGGGATAATATTTCGGGATAGTCGATATATAAATAAATTATATATATAAATATATATAAAAATTATATTCCAAAATAATAGTCTATATATAAATAAATTATATATAAATACATATATATAAAAATTATAAATAATCTAGTCTGAATTAGGGGTTAAAAAATAAGTTTGTAGTTTGAAAAAATGAAAAAAAAAAAAACACAGGCCGAAATATCGGCCGATACCGGCCAAAATATAGGTCGGTACAGGCCGAAATTTAGTCCGGTATGGCCGGTACCGGCCGGTATTTTGACCGGTATGGAACAGGTATAGTACCTGTACCGGCCGGACGACCGAAACGAAAAATTTCGGCCGTACCGGCCTGTACGGTACGAAATTTAAAACACTGGGTAGAAATTCACATTTTGGAATAAAGTTATGGCGAGCGGATATTTATTACTCAAGTATTTTCTATAATTTGAATCATGATAGATATAATATTGGGACTGCATTCATGTATTTAATATTGAAATTCATATTAATCATATGTACGAATATTCAATGTTGCGAACTACAAATAATGGATAAAGCTAATACATATATATAGAGAGTTGTTCTAGAGAGCAGCTACTGTAGGGTGCACACATTGCATACCCTACGTGGCTGCTGTTTAGAGAAAACGTACGTTTTGATTCTTTTCTTTTGCATTCGAATTTCAGAGCTCCATTTGTCCATTCAAATTTCAGAGTCCCGCGAAATACCTCCTCCCTCACCCGCGTCGCGTCACCTTCCTCTGCCCAACACCAGACGGCGATGCCGTCTCTCTGTCCAGCGAATCGAGCTACGCTCCTCCATCTACACAGTGCCACCACTCTCCGAGAGGCTTGGTTCTTTCTCTCTCCTAGGGCTAGCGTTTCACACTCTCTGTATCTCTCTTTAAGGCTTGGTTCATATTTTCTGTCCCTCGGAGATTCAAAGCCGCAATTGCTTGTGGAGGCTCCCAAGGCGAGTGACGCCATTCAGTTCTACAAAGCTGCGTTCGGCACTGAGGAGCTCAGCCATACCATGCACCCCGAGCACAAAGCCGATCAAGAGCTCCCTCTCATTCTCTCTACTCAGCTGAAGCTCGGTGGCTCCACCTTTCTCGTCTCTGACCTCACTGATGACGCTACTGTTCTGTAAGCCTCTCTCTCTCCGCGTATATACTTGTTTCGAACATTCTTGTTTGTGCATGTAAAGTGTCACTTTCCTTTGGATCTGTAGGCCTCAAAGGCAATTTTTTGCATTTTCATGGATTGCAATTTTGTGTTAGCTTTTTACGATTTTTACTTCAGAATATACTTGATTTCTCTGATTTTAGATAGTTGTTCATATGCATGGCTCTTTATTCCATACGTTTTTGCATCTTGATCGCAACGTTATGGTACTATAAATCTCCATATCTAGCTGGTTGTTCTGCGCCGCTTCCTTCTTAGCTTTCTTGCCGTTATTTTTATCCAGATATTTTTTTCCATTTTCGTTGCCATTAGATGCCTGTGTCCTTTCTATTGACTTGGTCAAATATGTAATTTATTGGAGTTTTTTTTTTTCCAGACTCTCGCATCTGATCAAGTTTTGATCTCCATTATCTTTTTAATGTTTTTGTCCCTTAGTCATGTGTGTTGTCCGTTTTCGGTCCTCAATGTATGTTTAAGTCCATTCGCTCTCTTTCTGAATCTTTTAGACCTTTTATTTTGGATTCTTTGCTCCTGTATGGTCTATCTATGGTCTAGCTTTGGCGTGGTTTCTGCTAGTTAATGGGCCTTTTTTTTATTTTTTTTATATAATTTGTTGTTTACGACTTTTGATTTTGTTCTTGTCACTGCTTTTCCATCCTGGAATAAGCAAAAGATATCAACCGCAAAAGATTTTGTTCTTGTTGCTGCTTTCATCTTTGTTTTCTTGCATTCAAGATTGATTTCTCGTTCTTTTCTATCCAATACTTCATCAATTAATTGATTGTGACTGCTGTTTCTATTTCTTTTTGTTTCTGGGTTTTCATTTGTTATGAAAAGTGTTGATGTTGTCTATATATCTAGTGTTTGGTCGATGAGAGTTTTAAAAAATAACAGAGAATTTATAGGCTGAATGATCTAAATAAGTATAAGCTTGATCTATCATGCAATTTGCTTTTCTTGGTTGGGTTGGGAATTTTCATCTGTAGAAAATGGAATTCCTTTATTTTTCGAATGAATTGTATTCAACCATGAAAAAACCAATATGCCGCAAAGAAATGGAAATGTGGTTTGAAATGGTAGGGTTCAATAGCCATGGCATGAGATAGCATATGTATTGCAGAATTGTTGGTGATATGATTGTTCGAAGTTTCAAATATTAACAATATCCATTGCATAATGAGTGCATCTCGAATTATTCACAGATTTGTTAAGTTTATTTGGACCTCTTCTTTCGGCCCAAAACTAACTTTGAATGTATTTGGTTTGTATTTTTTATTTTGAAGTCAATATTTGAACCATGTTGTTATATCCTTTATTGAAAATACAAACTTTCCAACTTCTGAGCTAATGTTTGAGAAAACGACGGGAAAAGTTTTAGAAATTTGTATTTTGAGCTAATGTTTTAGCTCTAATGAGAACCTGAGGTTAAAAACTCTATTGAGTTTAGGCTTTCTTGGTCCTGGTCCCAAATTATAGAAGCATCATAGTGAAAATTTTTATTTTTGGGTTTCCCCACCCATTTTTTACTTGTTCTGACTAATCCAATTCAGATTTGAGCTTAATTTGTTTTGAATTGTGCTCATCACTTTTCAGCTATGTATACTCTGTAGCCATAGGATCTTCTTATTTGGCTGGTTTATGCTCTCACTTCAACTATTATCTCTGATTTGTTATCTTATTCATTTTCACCAAGTATTTATATGTATGATGATATTTATAATTCCCAACAGCTTATTTCTGTTATTGAGAGGTGAGCAGATCAGCTTGATTATGTTCTTGTGGATACTCCTAGTCAGATTGAAATATTCACTTGGTATGCTTCTGGTGCTATTATTATAGAAGCTTTTACTTCAACCTTCCCTACTGTTATTGTTGGATGAGTATAAGAATTTAAAGACTGTTGGAGTGCTTGCTGTTTTTGGTGATGGAATGGAGGAATTCTTTAAGGCAATTGGTGCATGTGCATAGGAATACAAGGAAAACTATAAGTATTGCTTCAATTTGAAAAATATTTTCCTGTCTCTCTCTTTCTCTCTCTCGTATCAAATAGCCAAATTTCTATTAATTGTGCTGCTCATTCTTGTTTGTGTAGGGCTAATCTTGACAAGAGACGGGTTGAAAAGCAATGCTTGGAGGAAGAATGCAGGAAGGAAAACATCAAAAACATATTAATTTCTACCCTCCTGTCACGGTTTAGATTTTTTTAAAAAAATTTATGTAGAAAATGAGTTAATAATTTTGGCTATATGAGTTTGATGATATGGGCGAACATGTGAATTGTTTATAAATGTTTATACCAAAATTGTTTATAAATGTGTATTGTCAAGATTGGTCTGAATACCTCTTTCTACTGTTTTCCTTCATTTATATAGAAAAGGATTACAACCGAGCATTGAAGCTAGCGCTTAATTGCTGCTGGTTTTACTATACACGTTAGCTGCTATTTACATGTTAAGTCTATAAGAGTCTATTTACTGTACACGTTATCTATTTATATGATTTACTATCTAGATATAAAAAGCATAAAAGTATCTCTATAAAAGTATCTCTGTAACATCCCCCCTCAAATTGATGCTGGTGGATCAAAAAGCATCAATTTGTCAACCAAGAACTGATGCCGATGCCGAGAAAGAGCTTTAGTGAATATGTCTACAGTTTGACGTTCAGTGGAAATGTGAGGGAGTGTAATCATATGTTTGTCAAAGGATTCACGTATAGAATGGCAATCGACTTCGATATGTTTCGTACGCTCATGGAAGACAGGATTAGCGGCGATCTAAATAGCACTGGTATTATCAGCATGAAGAGGAGTGGGATGTAGCTGTGGAAAACCAAGTTCACCCACGAAGCCATGTGATCTCAGAGCATGCGGAAGACATAGCACGATACTCAGACTCAGTAGAGGATTTGGAAACTCTGTCTTGCTTCTTACTCTTCCAAAAAATGAGTGCATTGCCTAAGAACATGCACCAGTCAGTAACAGAGCGATGAGTATCTGCACATCCGGCCCAATCAGCATCACTATATCCCACCAACTGTAAGGAAGATTCTTTAGGAAAGAACAATCTGCGTGTAGAGGTGCCCTTCAGATATCGGATAATGCGACGAACAGCGGCTAAATGAAGATGTCGAGGAGCCTGCATAAATTGACTAACTTGCTGTACAGCAAAAGAAATGTCAGGACGAGTAATCGTCAAGTAGTTCAAACTCCCAACAAGCTGCCGATACAAGGATGGATCTGATAGAAGCTCCCATTCTTCTTGACGAAGCTTAAGATTTACCTCCAAGGGAGTAAAAACAGAGTTACCCGATTGGAGACCACCCAATGAAATAACATCCTGCGTGTATTTGTACTGGTGTAACAACATACCAGTTGGAGTAAGTTGTACCTCAAGGCCAAGAAAATATTGTAGGGGACCAAGATCTTTCATGTGAAAAGAGGCCTTGAGATGCTGTTGTTGTAATTGCTTAATTAACTCAGTATCGGAGCCAGTGATCACGATGTCATCAACATATACGAGAAGCAATACGATTCCTGCAGAAGTCTTGCGAAGAAAAAGAGAAGAATCAAACTGACTATGAGTAAAGTGAAAAGCAAGCAGGTTAGAGCGAAATTTGTCAAACCATGTATGCGGAGCCTGTTTCAGTCCATACAAGGATCGGCGTAGCCGACAAACTTCTGAGGAAAGTGTGGCAAACATGCCGGGAGGTGGAGACATATAGATTTCTTCCTTCAAATCTCCATGTAGAAAAGCATTGTTTACATCCATCTGACGAAGAAACCACCCTTGCGAGGCAGCAAGTGCCAAGATAGTCCGCACAGTAGTCATTTTTGCAACAGGTGCAAATGTTTCTTCATACTCAATACCATACTCCTGACGGTTCCCAAGAACCACGAGACGGGCCTTATATCTGTCCAGTGAGCCATCAGCTCGAAACTTGACTGAGTATACCCATTTACAACCAATAGGTTTGACATCAGAGGGACAAATTATAAGGTCCCAAGTGTGATTGTCTTGAAGAGCTTGGATTTCGTCTTGCATGGCCTGCTGCCAACACGCTTGGGTGGATGCCTGAGTATAAGAGTGAGGAACAAAAATAGTGTCTAGAGTGGCAGTAAGCGAGGTGTGAGGAAAACCATACCTCTCTGGTCGATGTGTAACCCGAGTGGGCTGCCGAGGTATAGGAATCGTAGAATCAGGTGACGGATCAGTGTCTAGAAGGGGCGTTGAAGAAGGGGTAAGACGTCGATGATACACCATACCTGGTTGAAATCGCTTAATACAAGAAGACACATCATCAAAAGTGGGAAGAAGAGTAATAGGAGGATTAGAAATAACCTGAGACTGAAAGAAATATTGATTTTCGAAGAAAATCACATTCCGTGAGATTCGGGATTTATTTGCATGAGCATCATAACAAATAAATCCTTTCTGAGTGGGATTATATCCCATAAAGGCACACATGACAGACTGTGCAGCAAGCTTGTGACGCTCAACAGGTGGCAGATGGACAAAACAAACACACCCAAAGGTATGAAAGGATTGATACTCAGGAGATATGCCAAATAATCGAAAATATGGAGAATCATAATCTAAAGTAGTAGTAGGCAAACGATTGATTAAATAGACAGCAGTAGATAAAGCTTCTACCCAAAACTTAGAAGGTACAGAAGAATCAATCAATAAAGTATGGACGACATCTAAGAGATAGCGATTTTTACGCTCAGCGACTCCATTTTGTTGAGGAGTATATGGACAAAAACGCTGGGAAATGATCCTCTTTTGTTGAAGAAAATTTTGAAAAGAATGAGACATGTACTCCCCCTTGAGTCAGAGCGTAAAGTTTTGATACAAGTACTGAACTGTGTCTCAACAAGCGCAACAAATTTTTGAAAGACAGAAAACACGTCAGCTTTAGAACGGAGAAAATATATCCAGGTGAATCGACTATAATCATCTATAAACGTCACAAAATAACGATACTGACCATGAGAAATAATAGGACTCACACCCCAAACGTCAGTATGCACAATCTCAAAACAGTTAGACGCACGACTACCATGTGCAGGAAAAGGTAAAGTTTTACTTTTACCAAGACGACAAGTACCACAATCCAAAGATACAAGAGAAGAAGAAAATGAATCTTTATTGCCCAAAAAGCCATGTTTCATGAGATGAGTCAAGACAACAGAATTAGGATGACCTAATTTCTTATGCCAAACTTCATTAGTATTGGCAGTAGTCGTACAAGCAAGAGAAACAACATTAGGAATAGAAAACTGTAAGGGAAATAAACGTCCTATTTTAGGCCCCTTCGCGATCACCGTCCCCGACACCTGATCCTGCACAAGACAACCACCACGAGAAAAGTGAACATCACAATTATTATCTACCAATTGTCCAACAGAAATCAAATTGGTAGACAATCCAGGAGAGACAAAAACATTGTGAAATGAAGAGCCCAAATTACCAACAACAGTAATAGGAAGAGTACTGCCATCAGCAATCTGAATATTTTGCATGCCTCTATACTTACGAACACCATGGAGACCCGTCGTATTACCAGTCATATGATGAGAAGCGCCCGAATCAACAATCCAAGAAGTTGAGTTAGTACCCATACCTTGAAGGCCTAAGGCCGTAAAAGTAGACACAATCATCTGTTGGACCATTGCTGGTGTGAGAACAGATGAATCAGAGCTTACAGTAGGTGGCGCAGAAGATGAAGAAGAAGATTGTACAGCCGCCTAAAAAGCTTGAGATTGGTGATTCTGAGGCCGTATTCGACAATCTTTGATGAGATGACCCTCTTTCTTGCAGTAGTTGCAAACTTTCTTAGGACAGTTGCGAGCGATGTGACCAAATTCCTTGCAACTGAAACATTGTAACTTGTTCTTCCCTCTCCCTTGTGCTGCATAAGCTACATTCATAGTCTCAGAAAAGACCTTCTCAGAATTCATACCCATCTGAGTGGATAATCGTTGACTCTCAGCATGAACTGAAGAGCCGCGAGTGCCGTAGTGGGAACCTTAGCATGAACAATGGTAGAATACTCGCACCAAAGGTTAATAAAACCAGAATAAAATTGTGCGATAGGTAAATTGCCTTGACTATAAGTACTAATTTCCAATTCTAATTGGAACTTCTGAGCACTATGATCTTGTTGGTAAATACGGTGAAGATAATCCCACATAGCTTGAGCCGTAGTAAAACAACGAAGATTGGTCACAAGGTGGGACTCAATCATCCCCAATAACCAAGAGATTACCTTGGCATCCTTGACCTCCCATTGAGCAAATTCTTTTTCATTAGTGGGAACTTTAGTAGAATTATCAATATGATTTGACAATTCTTATTCTTTTTAAAACATCTTAAACTGAAATTCCCACGTAGGAAAATTCTTTCCAGTAAAGCGAACAATAGTATTTTCAATAGACATGATGAAAAGCACTTAGAGAAATATGCTTAAGTAGTCAATCAAATAAGTGGAAAGCTTAGGATCACAATAAGCCAAACTCAAAGTCACGGTAACAAGGAGGGGCCCAAAATAAAATGCCCAGACTAAAAATAAAGGACCCAAAGTCACAAGAATAATAGGCACTTCACGAAACAAGGGCCCAAAATCAGTTGTTGGAGAGAAATACCGTACGGACGAAGTAGAAATACTTCGACACCTGCCCAGAAAATTATGGAAACCAGTAGAGAGAGACCCGACTGCAACACAGCCACACCCAGAAACTTTCGGACCGCCACAAGACGTAGCCGACCACCAGAAACTACCCAGAAAGTGCCGAGAAGCACCAACAAACCACCCAGACGTAGCCGACCACCACACAGCCACCCACAGAAGGAGTCGACCACCACAGAAACTGCCGTCTGCCACAAAAATGGCCTACTGCTCCACCGCTGCCCAACCACCAAGAGAAGGCACCAAAAGAAGGAGCCCGCAAGGAAAAACAGTGTTCGTAACACCCAAAATGACTTCGACAGCCACCAAATACTCAAGCCCACAAGTGAAAACACCACAGACAGCTCCGACTCCCAACAGAGAATACCAAAAAAAAAAAGGAAAGCAAGAGAAACTTGCGGAAACAGCGAAAAAGGAAAAAAAAATTCCTCCCGTCGCAACAAGCCAACACTCAAGGGTTAAGATCACAGAGATGAATATCAGACTAGGGGCTCTGATACCATGTCAAGATTGGTCTGAATACCTCTTTCTACTGTTTTCCTTTATTTATATAGAAAAGGATTACAACCGAGCATTGAAGCCAGCGCTTAATTGCTGCTGGTTTTACTATACACGTTAGCTGCTATTTACACGTTAAGTCTATAAGAGTCTATTTACTGTACACGTTATCTATTTATCTGATTTACTATCTAGATATAGAAAGCATAAAAGTATCTCTATAAAAGTATCTCTGTAACATGTATAAATGCATATTGTTTTTTTGTTTTTTATGCTGTTAGTATAGAGAATTGGAGATTAAACTGTTTGTGAAATGTCAGTCTTGACATTGCAATTTATTTATTGAAATAGACTTTATTTGAATTGAATTGAGTTAAATTAACATTCTTGTATAAGCAAAAAAGCTGTAGAGGTGCGTATAAACCAGTGTTTGCACTCAAAAAGTTGTGGAATGGTTTTAATGGTTGTCTCTTGTAGTGTTTTAATGGTTTGCTGTTGTTTAGACTCGATAGCACAAACAAAAAGAGGAAGATCAAATGTAAATGGTGTTTGGCTGGCAGAGGGTTAATTGAGTAACATAACAGGGAATCTTATATATGCATATATTTTGAGTGAATGAAAGATGAAAGCACAACATGAGCCTTCATGTTTGTGAAATGTCAGTCTTGACATTGCAATTTATTTATTGAAATAGACTTTATTTGAATTGAATTGAGTTAAATTAACATTCTTGTATAAACAAAAAAGCTGTAGAGGTGCGTATAAACCAGTGTTTGCACTCAAAAAGTTGTGGAATGGTTTTAATGGTTGTCTCTTATAGTGTTTTAATGGTTTGCTGTTGTTTAGACTCGATAGCACAAACAAAAAGAGGAAGATCAAATGTAAATGGTGTTTGGCTGGCAGAGGGTTAATTGAGTAACATAACAGGGAATCTTATATATGCATATATTTTGAGTGAATGAAAGATGAAAGCACAACATGAGCCTTCATGTGGACACCATTTAGGCATCGTTCTTCAGTCCTAATTTTTGTGCAATTTTGCAAGCATAGATCCAATATACAATAAACATAATGTTACCAAAATTGACTATAAAAATTTCATTGAAAAGTAAGGAAACCAGTCTGGAGCTAAGTTGTTTTCATTACACAACTTTTCATTGAAAGGTCATTACAAAGGTCACAACTTGAGAAGTACCATTACAATTGGTGCATTCAAAAAATTGCATCTACTCCATCCAACGTGCTATTTACATACTATTTATCTGAACCAAGCCAAAACTATTACAAATGTGACAATCCAGTACAAACACAATAATTTTTACTTTTCCTTCTGAAGAGTTGTCTCTCTCTCTCTTGTACCTTATCTTCCCTTTTTCGAACTTCATACTCTCGCAGCAATATGTCATCCCATATCTTCCAAACTTTATTCTCTCTTGTACGAATGTTCTCCTATAGTTTGTGAAGTATATCCGCCCAAATGAAAAATTTGCATTTCGCTTCTCTCTACACACAATAGGAACATTTAATTAAAATGATAAAAAATAAAACTCAATATGCTAATTAACAACATTGGTTATTAGCCAAGTTAAATTATCCATGATTATGAAATCTTGCTCAACCAATGTTATCATGCTTTTAGTTGAATCAGAGACATTAAAAATCCAAACCAAGGTTCAGGCCTTAAAATACAGATCCTTAAAAAATAGTTTGGGTAATAAAAAATGAACTTTTCCTACACTTAGCATAATAAAATAAGTCTTGTATCATCCAGTGTACGGGATCCTATTTTGTCATCCTTTGAACTACCTAGGTAACATATGAAGGAGAAAAAATGTCTGCTTTTGGTATGCTATATGTTATCACATTAATATTCCTGTGCAAAACATGATGAGATACATATAATTAGACACATTAAACAACTCATTTATATATAAGAATGGTTGCTCTATTATTTCCCTTTTTATATAAAAATTCTCAGTAATTCTTATGTGGTCTCCGCCTAATTGATCATCTCCTCCAAACAAACTTTTTAAATTAACCTTCTAAACTTGCCCTGCTTTTCTATTTCGCTTACTTTAATCATTAGTCTTCATTTCAGTATAATAAAGTAGGGATCAATCTAGCACTGATCAATATCGTTGGCTAAGCATGCACTTATAATTAAGTATTGTGCTTCCTTGCTACTGCCCAAACCCAGAACTACAGCCACTAACAATATATATTATTGGGAGTACTTAATTTTGACTCAACAATTTCCTGGTCATCACCAGGTTTTTCTCTTCCAAACCAATCAAGTGCTTCTATATATGCAGAAGATGTTGATGTTCAAGGAGGTCACGTCTAGTCTCCTCCTAATTAATCATCTCCTCCAAACGAAAATTTTAAACTAATAGATCCCACAAACCAATCGAGTACTTCTATATATGAATAACAGACCCCACAAACCAATTGAGATAAATGGACAATGAGAGACTACAAGCACCTATAACCCATAAAAATTTCATCCAAACTACAATCACCAGGTATTTTTCCGAGTAAGGAAACAAAACAAAAATTTCATCCATACTACAAAAAGTAATACCCAGAAATCTGGGTAAGTATTCCTTAGATCCATTAGGTCAATGGATGAAAAAACAGGTAATACTTTTATTAAGGGAACCCGAGTAAGGAAACACAGAGAAAAATACCTTACCAT
Source organism: Juglans mandshurica (assembly GCA_022457165.1). Classification (NCBI taxonomy): domain Eukaryota; kingdom Viridiplantae; phylum Streptophyta; class Magnoliopsida; order Fagales; family Juglandaceae; genus Juglans; species Juglans mandshurica. The sequence goes on along the minus strand of CM039627.1, from coordinate 12,697,358 downwards.
GGCAAGAAACAAGCACGCAGATCTCTGCGACGAGAGAGATCCCTTCCGCAGATCTCTACGACAAGAGCAAAACCCAGTTAGGGCAAGTTGAAGGAATCGATCGCAGACAATGCTGCACAGAAGGGAGGGGGAGCTGGGATGAAGCGCAGGGAGGGGCTAAATCACAGAGGTGCGAAAGAAGGAAGGGGGAAAGAGAAAAATGAGAAATCAGAGGGGGAACGGGCGGAGTTTTGCTGCAGGGTGTTTTTAGTAATTTCACTTAAACCACGTAGGGTGTGTTGTGGCTGCTCTTCAAACAGTGGCTTCTCCCCAGCTTTTTTCATATATATATATATATATATAAAACAGACTTAGGTCTTCGGTGCACTCAAAGGGAATGCATTCAACCTTCTCGGTAGTTTGTAAATAACGAAACTTCCTTCGAAGGAACATTATCATTTGGCCTTTAACTTCATTTCAAAAGGCATCTTATTAACAATACAAGTTTCAGGTGGGTTGCAACTTACATTTTTGTAAGCCATCTCTACCAAAAATCAGGGGTTTAATTTTGGGGAATTTATGTTTCAAGCTTAATTTAAACCCCTGATGCCTCAACTTTGAAATATGGGTTTGAATTAAGCACTTCTGATACTATGTGAAAGTGTCACTTGTGATAATTTAGGGGCCACCTATCTATCAATGAATCCTGTGATGCATTCCCGTACAAAACATGTTGATATTGATTATCATTTTGTACGGGATCGAATTCAAGCAAAAGCACTTAAAGTCTCTTTCCTTTCCAGTAAAGATCAGCTAGCAGACATATTTACAAAGCCCTTTTCAGTTGCAAGATTCTCTACTCTCAGATCGAGCCTCATAGTCCTTCTAGCCATGCTTGGCTCGCAGGGGCATATCAGCAATACCATCACCACACCTGACCAAGACTCAAAGGACAGCACACCAAAGAATGCAAAGCACGTGATAGACCAGAATCATCCAGAATAATTCTCTATGGCCAACATGTCATTGTACTGAGAAAGTTTGTTATGAAGAATATTCTCTATTTTCTTGTATAAATATCACCCCTGTACCGAGAGCAAATCAATGAGAAAAAATACAATTTCTATTTCACACTTCTCTGCTGTGCACTTTCCATTACAAGGCAATGCCAAACCTACACACAAAATAAAGCATGATCAGGAAACTTATTGGGGCAGCGCCATGTGAGGTGTACGTCGGTTTAGGCACCCAAATTGAGGACTAACAAGTGAGACTGATGTTTAAAAAGATTGCACCCAAAGAGGGAGGGAGAGGGTGGTTTGCGCGTTGTTGTCATCATTGACTTATGATCTAGGATGAAAGATAAGAAAACCCTAGAAGAGAAAGGAATAATGGAAGAGAAAGAAACCCGAAAACTAATAGAAGAAGAAGACAGAGAAAGAGATGGAAGACGGCAACAGCCTCAATTGACTAATCTCCAACGTTTCATTACAAGCATTTAAATAGGAAAAATAACACAAATCCTAAATAAATCTTAAAAAGTTTATGGGCTAAAGCCCAAGCCCATTAATACAAACTTAAATAAAATAAATAAAATATAAATAAAATGATCAAAATAATAATAATAAAAAATGCCCTCATCAACTTTTATGAGAACTTTTATGATAAAATTAAGATAGAAAGACTGCCAATTCATGCTGCATGCGTTGATCTCAAGGCTAGCTAGCGACCACATTTTAAAAAAAATAATAATGTTCATTATTCTTTCATCAATAGCCATGATGTAGCATCGAACATTAGGAAATTATTTCGTATAAGAATGAAATTATTGTCTAGATTGATCGAGACTCATTCTCAGGTAAAAAACGAGAAATCAAATATTAGATGAGATAAGATGAGATGAGATGAGTTGAGAGGAGTTATGAAAACAAACGAGAAATCAAATTAGTATACTGAATATTAAAAAAAACCATCAAATTAGCTATTAAATGCAATTTCGTTGAAGAATCAAAGCAACAAAAATATATATATATAAAATAAAAAAAGAAAGAAAGAGAAAAGTAGAAAGCTAGACATAATTTTGCATAATGTAATATAACAACATATATAGAAATATTGTCAAGAGAGAAAATCACTCAAAAAGAAAAAAAAAAAAAAAGATCTTATAAACTTGGTTTGATATATGTTACATTGTATCTGCCTTATAATGAAGAGAAATGTATATATTCTAATTGTGATATTGTTCATATCTTCTAAGGAAATCTGGAAAGCTTTGTTCCAAACTCCAATCAGGCTTGTACCCTACAACCAAGCGTCTAAAATCAAGACTGAATAAAATTAATGATGTGGCATTAGATTATTAGAGACTATTTATTTTATTTCACTTATAAACCTATCATCTAATGCCACATCATAGGATGGTCGTGTGAGGATGATGAGAATTGAGATGATAACTAAATTTTTTCTTTTATATATAAGTGGTTCTACAGCCACACATGAGGATCCTAATCAATTGGGGTCCTGACAGTGCATTTTGTTTTTTCCCTTTTTTTATATACTTTTTTAATATATTTTAATAGAATTTATAAGATCAATAAAAAAATACTTTTTTAATCATTAAAAAAAAAAAAACCAATGTCGGACTCTCCATGTGTGGCTTTAGCATTTCTGTTTATATACTTAAGATGTCATCATTTTTTTTAAGATAAAAAAAAGCCATGAAAGATTGATAAAAATAAACGAAAAAATTTTGTATTTGAATGATATTAAATAATGAAATTATGAAAATTTTTGAGAAGTTTTAAGATTTTGGTGATGTCCAAATATGACATTAATTTTTTAAATTTTTTTCGACATCTGGTCAATGCAAAAGGCATGCCCATTAATTAAAAGTTGTGGTTGATTTTGAGTGGAATATCTACATTTTCTAACCCCTTAAATGGTGCACGGCAGCCTTAAGAAGTCGAGTTAACTCGGTCTTGTTACTTGAAAACTCATGCATGTTTCCACATGAATAATGTTGACCCTGCTATTGGGGAAAGAATCTATTGGCCGTCGGCTTGAATTTATCCACTTCTTGTAGTATACGCACTCAAAAAAGTCTATAATTTAAGATGACTGCTATAAAAAAAAATTTATAAAAAAAATTTTATAAATTGACATAATTTTTATATGATTTATTTTATAATAAAAATAATTTTATAATTAATTTATATGTAAAATATTTATTATAATTTAATTGTAGACTTTTCAACTTCAAAAATTATGATTTTTAGTTGGGGATAAATCATATTTACAGTCGTGAGTGTATAAATTTGTACAGTCATTTTGAAAAAAGTGAATAAATATAAAATTTATATAAAAATAAATTAATTTTTTAATAATAGATCTTACTATTTTTTAAAACGATTATATAATATTTATATATTTCATGACTGTATATATTATTGATAATTCCTCAAAAATTCAGATTTTCTGTCGTTGTCATTACTGAGTGACAGCTTTCATGTAAGGCTGGCCTTATTCCAAACATCATCTCACAAATTAGTGCGCTTGGTATTCTTCTTCCTGTCCCATTAAATGAGTACTATTTAGATTTGTCAGTCATATTCCTATGAGAATATGATGCCCATTAATTAGTCGTGGTTGATTTTTCATTGGAATGTCTACATTTTCTAGGCCCTTAAATGGTGCACGGCAACCTCAACGTCGAGCAAGCTCGGTCGTAATCGTTAGTTGAAAACTGCATGTTTCCACATGTTGGTGACCCTGCTCCTGGACTTCGTGTAGTGATGCGATGGATGCTCAAGGACTCGGAGTTTCTGCCATTATCATTGTTAGTGGGTGACAGTTTCCAAACATCATCTCTCAAATTGGTGAGCTTGCAATTCTTGAACCTGTCCAATTAAGTTTTATTTTTTATTATTAAATTTATCTCAATTAATCTTAATTATATATTATAATTTTTTTAAATTTTAATATAAAATATAATAAATAATTTAACTTTTTCAAATCTTAAAATAATAATAATATTAAAAAATAATATTCTAACAGTATTTTATCATCTCAATTTAATTCAACTCAAATCAATTTAACACAACCTAAATAAATACCATTTGGCTTTTTAATATAATGATGAGAATTTCGTTGTAGCTTTGCTGGAAGTCCTTTTAGAGACAGCTTGAGTTGGTTTATTACTGAGTTTTATTTCATATATTCATAAATGATCTTTTTAACGAATTTGAATTTTTTCTTCACGAATTCTTTAGTTGAATTATTATTTGTTAGATGAAATAAATTCATTATTGAAATTATATATATATATATATATATTTCTCTAATTTTTATTATTAACAAGTCACATTATTTAAATTAATTGGTTAGGTAAATTGTGTATAAAAATCTTGTAGTAGTAACAATTAACACTACAACAGATTGTGTTTTTTGAGACAAAAAATATTGTCTCAAAAAACACAATTTTCGTCCCAAATTAAAATTAGAGACGAAAAAATTTCATCTCAAATTTGTCTCGAAAAGACCGTCTCAAAAGTGTTTGGAGACAAAAATCAAATTTCGTCTCAAAAAATCATTTTTAGAGATGAAATTGAGGATCCAGTTGAAACCGTTCAAACGGATAATTTTTTTTTAGACGACCTAAATTCGTCTCAATATATTGTTCGAATGGAATATTTATCCGTCCGAACGGATACGTCCATTCGAACAATATGAAATACTTATTCGAACTAATGTTCATATTTGATTCTGTTCGAACGAACTGGGTGTTCGAATAGATTTTATGCGTTTGAACTAATAAATTTTTCAAACGATTTGTGTTCAAACAAAACTTATGTCTGTTCGAACAGAAATTTTATTTTCAAAAATTATATCCGTTTGAAAGGGGTTTTGTACATAAATGTTGGTCGAACAAATAATTTATTGTTTGAACGTCTGTATATCTCGTTTGTCATTCGAATGGGTTAGTTTTTGTTCGAATTGGTCTATTTTGGTTCGAATGTGTTAATGGTCATTTACCGTTCGAACTATATTAATCATACAGATCACAATTTAATTAAAAATATCATACTAATATTACACATTGTAATTCAAACATCAATTGTTCAAAGTAGTGCAAACTTCATAATATAAATGCAATTAAAGAAAAGATAAATTTGAAAACTATGGTGGTGGTATAGAGTTTTGGGACATTATTGACTAGAATTGTTCAAACATTTTTTGGTTATTCAACTGCATCCTCTCTTCTAATCTCGCCTCATAATCCGCTGCTTGATCTAATCGGGTCAGCAACTCTTTTTTCTCGGACCTCAATCGTTCTATTTCAAGTGCTGTTTCCTCCAATTCCTTAGTCTTGTCGTCATTTGATTTGGCTTGAGAATAGGATGATGATGATGATGAGGATGGTTTTACGCAACATCCTAAACCCCTCAAATATCCAGAACGTGATCCAAGAACTTGAGAAAAGATCTGAGCATCATTAACAGATGATGCATCAGATGGATCCACAGCAGTTTCCTTAAGAAATATCATCTTGTCCTACAAAAACAAAAACATTAAAGTTAGTATAAGTAACAAAAATATAATGTGACAATGAAATTAAAAAAACTTAAACTTACATAATTTGCCTCTGCTTCGGGACTAACCCAAACACCATCATGATTTTTATGTGTTTTAGCATATAATTGGGTTAAATCATAGTCAATGGAACTTTCTTCTTTCTGCAAAAGGAAAATCTATATTAGAACTTAAATAAAAAAATGTGTATTATATGTTAATATTTAATTGGCACTAAAATAACTTATTATTTTGTTAGACAAACGATGAAAAGATGAAGAACTTGCATGATAATTTATCTTTAAATTTGATCTATTTACTTTGTTCACAGTACTCTATTGCTAAAAGAAAAAATATTAGTCTATATGTTTAATACATCTGTGATATATTATTAAAAAAAGAGTAGCGATATTACCTGATAAGCAGGGTCTTCAAACATATCATAAACTTTCTCCCATTCGTTTGGTGGAATATTTTGGAATGGATTTTGGCGCGCCTCTATTGTAGTACTGAACTTCTTATAATGTGCATGACATCGACCTTTGTACCTCCGAAATGCATTTGACATCAGTTCATCAACCGTTAATCGATCCTCTCTTCGGCCAATATTAAGCTCAAACTCATCATTTCAAAAATTATAAACAATTACTATAAATACAAAGTAACTTGAAAGTAACATGTTATATACTTAGTTACTTGAGATGTAGGTTATTTTTAAACAACGGTTTTTTATGTGGTCTTTCACATCTTGAGGAACTTTAGACCAAGAAGATGTAGCAAACGGTGCATACGTGCGAGTAAGTGTACCAACATAAGAAGCAAGTCAAGCTGCCGAATTTCCGGAGCCACCGGTGTGATCATCAGGAATATCAACCTTGATTTTACCAACTTTCCTTATTTTTCTATGCAGACACCCCTCGTAGTGCCTCTACCTCAACGCTTGTTTACAACAACTATATATACAACAATTAAAACATAACTTTTTAATTAAATTAATTTATTTTATAGATATATTACTTAAATTGAGCATAAAATATGATATCTAATTTGATAAAATACATTGTTCCGGGCTTGGTGATGTTGACTCACTATTGATGACAGGTGAACCACACAGGGAGTCAATAATGGATGGGGATGGCACACGTGTTGCTTTGCGTTCGGGAGACATATTTATTTGAAATTGTAACAAATTATTATTCAAACAAACAGTAAAGATATTTATATGTTAATATTACTTACAGAAATTCATGTTTGAAATTCATTCACTATCCATTTTGCTGGACCAGTCTCCCTCATCCTCACTAGACACTTCAGTTGATTCATCTTCTTCCAATATTTCACCCTCAATTACTTCGGGTTGAACATCTTCTCTACACAATGGAACCATATCATATTGTCTTAAATCAACAAATAGATTGATGCCTACTTCACTTTCTTGATATGCTTCTTCATTTGCTAGACTATTAACTTCTTCATGTGGATCGTCTGCCTTTGGAATGTAATCATATACATTTCTTGGTGCAAACTTCTCCATTATTCGCCATGGGTTTCCGTACTCCAGATCATCTAAATAAAAAACTTGATTTGCTTGGCAAGTGAGAATGAAAGGATCGTCCTCATACCATGTGCGAGATGTATTGATACTCACAAAATAATCATCTTTACGCACTCCCAACCTAGGATTTGAGACATCCCACCAATTACATTTAAACAACCAGACACTATATCCTCCCACATACTTTAATGCTGTGATATTTTCTACAATTCCGTAGAAGTCAATGTTATTATCTCTATGGCTTCCTTCGACTACGACCCTACAATTTTGAGTTTTCCTATATCTTTCTTTATCAGTTGTGTGAAATCTATATCGACGCACCAAACATCCTGAGTACTGGATGGCCCATCTGGACGGACCACATGCTAGAGAATATAGATCTGGTGAGATTTCTAATGAATTTTCACCATATTTCAATGCAACCTATATCAATAAATATTATTATATACAAAACAGTAAAGTTTAATGGTATGAAATTCGTATTATAAAATGGGGCTTAATAGTAATACCGTATGTTCAAACCACGAGGCAGATTCTGCTTCGTGCATCTTTTCTATGTCAGTTACACCATTCGAGCGAAGTAGTTGTATATGTTCGCTATGCATGTTCATGTTCGTGTTTAATTTGTATGAAGTTATACTATATTATTATACATAAACTTAAAGATAATAGTGATTTAGAGAATCATCACTAACTTTAAGTACTGATCAACCTCTGCACAGTTATTCAAGACATATCATTGAGCTCTTTCATACTTTTGCGAACATAGATCGTAGCCCCCTTGTACGCTTATGGGACGCACAATCTAGGAAAATATAGTAAATGTCAATGAGACTCCCATCTATCACCCACCTTCATAATTTCGGTCCGGTCTTGTAAATCTAGTATTAGCCCCACAAAAATACATTGAACAAAAGGTATGCCACTCATTATCAATATATGACTCTACAATCGAACCTTCTGGACGAGCTTTATTCCCCATAGATTGCTTAAGTTTTTCTAAAAATCGTTTAATAGGATACATCCATCTATACTGAACCGGGCCAACGAATAAAGCCTCACGAGGTAGGTGCACAGCCAAATGAACCATTACATCAAAAAATGAAGGAGGGTACAAACTCTCCAATTTGCACAATATTACTGAAATGTCAACTTTCAACGTTCTACTATAAATTTCTCTGAAAAATCCCCCTAATTCTGTGAGAGCTATACGAAAATCTGGAGTAAGCTTTCCACGCACACCAACCGGCAACACACGCTGCAGAAACACATGACAGTCGTGACTTTTAAAACCAGATATCTTCCAATCATGTGTTCGAACACATCTTGTCATGTTTGAAGCATAGCCATCGGGTAATTTGATTTTCATAAACCAATCACAAAATTTCTTTCTCTCATCATTTGAAAGTGTATATCATCCAATGGGTATAAGCTGACGATCCATTATCTTGCAAATGCAACTCCGGTCTGATCCCCATCTCCTTTAAGTCTTTACGAGAATTAGTTCTATCTTTTGTCTTCCCTTCTATTGACATCAGAGTGCCCAATATATTCTTACATATATTTTTCTCGATGTGCATAACATCTAAATTGTGGCGCAGTGTCAAGGTAGATCAATATGACAATTCAAAGAAAATGCTTTTTTTTGTCCAATTCAACTCCACTGCTTGTCGTTTTCTCTTTCGAACTCTTGAATCTTTTCCAAATCTATTTTTTGAAACATCTCCCAACTGGGCGATAATATCATTCCCAGTCAACTCTGGCGGTGATGCCTTGCGCTCAACCCTTCCATCAAACATCACTCTATTTTTACGCCATCTATGATCATATGGTAAATAACAACGATGTCCCATAAAACATAATTTCTTACCATGACTCAACCATTAAGATTGTGTATCTTTATTGCAAACAGGACAAGCCATTTTACCTTTTGTGCTCCACCCAAACAGATTTCCATATGCAGGAAAATCATTTATTGTCCACATCACTGCAACATGCATCTTGAACCCCCGACAAGGCTGCATCATATTTACGGACACCGTGATCCCACAACTCTTTCAACTCTGTAATCAGTGGTTGCAGATATACATCTAATTCATTCCCTGGTGACCTTGGCACTGGTATCAGTAGAGTCATCATAAAATATAGATCATTCATACACTTCCAAGGTGGCAAGTTATAGGGCATTAATATGACAGGCAAAGTACTATGAGAAGTGCTCATGTTGCCAAATGGATTAAAATCATCCATTGCTAAACCAAGACGTACATTGCGAGGTTCTTTAGCAAACCATGGATACTCGACGTCAAATTTCTTCCATTGTAAGGAATCTGCAGGATGCGAGAGAAAGTTTTCATTTTGGACTCTTTCTATTTGATGCCAAGACATATCTTTGGCAGTCAACCGGGACGTAAACAATTTTGAAGTCAAGGAATCAACGGAAAATGTCTTAACACTTTATGGGGTACATTATGTTTATCGGATGTCCATCTTGACTCATGACACACTGGGCATGAGTCTAAGTCTGCATATTGCTGCCAGTAGAGAACACAATCATTTTTACAAGCGTGGATGATATTATAATCAAATCCTAGCCCTCGCTTTAATTGATTCGCTTCATAAAAATTACAGGGTACTACGTTATCCTGAGGAAGACCTCTTTAAATAATTCTAGCAACATGTCGATGGCCTTGGCAGAAATACGACAAATAGACTTAATATGAAACAAGCTCACCGTGAAAGACAACTTGTTATGACGAGTGCACCCCTCATACAACTCTCTTTGTGCATCCTCCCACAGTCTTGCAAAATAATCATTACTTTCAAATGATTGTGCAGATGTTCATACTCCATCTCTCATCCCAAATATTTCTACCCCCAGATCGCCTAACATCTTAGTCATATTCTCTCCATTATCATCACTGTCATCACGATCATTCACATTAATGTCGTCTATGTCGATATCGTTACCCTCCTACATTTGATTGGTCTAACTGCTAAATCTAACTCTTTTGGGAAATGGTTCACCATGTAAGACCCAAGGTGAGTATTAGGATCAATTCCATTTACAAATAAATGATCCTCCACTACCACCAAATTATAAGAACTATGATTTTTGCACTTCTTGCACGGACATATTATAAATCCTCGACTGTCAACACTTATGCGAGCAAACTCTATAAAAAACTTCACCCCTTGTGCATACTTCTTATAGTCTCGCCCAAGTCTATTTCCCAGTAGCATTCAACTTTTATCCATTGTATTTCCGTTACTTGTCGGATGTCTATCAAAAAACACAAAATTCATGGGATAAACACTATAAAAAAAAAAATTAACTTTTATACGGTAGTTGATCCTATCTTATTCGAGAGACTATTATCTATATCGCATATATACTCAGTCCTAAACTCTAATGTTAGTACAAATTTCGGTAGCATTTCTCTACTATTCTCCAAGTATGCTAGTCATGATAAGTCGTCAACCCTATTAATGAGCTGAGAAACTTAAATACCACATACCCGAAGAATGTAAGGAATCGTTAAACCAAAATTTTAATTGACTAAAACAAGAGTTTAAACTAAATATATATGCCGTATAGATGATAGAATCTCAAACTGTCCACTTTGGACAATTCAAGAGTTGCACCCAAACATTCTTTAAGAGAATATTTGGCAAAAACTCTCGAACGGGTCTAAAGTTTAAGTACATATAAAAATAACCCTAAAATTCAAAACTATCTAACTCCTAATACAATTATACAATGAAATCACATTCTAAATCACAAATACATTGCAACATTACATTCCTAATTAATCACCAATTGCTACATTCTAATTTAATTTTAGTGCATAATATGTTGTAATTAAACTATATTATTTTTTAATTAAATTTGTTATAAGTTTTATGCATTAATTTAACTATTAACCATTGATATGTTATATATATATATATATATATATATATATATATTTTAAGTTTCTAATTTAATTTTAGTGCATAATATGTTGTAATTATACTATATTATTTTTTAATTACATTTTTTATAAGTTTTATACATTAATTTAACTATTAACAATTGAAATGTTATATATATATATATATATATATTATAAGTTTCAAATTTAATTTTAGTGCATAATATTTTGTAATTAAACTATATTATTTTTTAATTACATGTTTTATAAGTTTTATACATTAATTTAACTATTAACAATTGATATGTTATATATATATATATATGTTAAGTTTCTAATTTAATTTTAGTGCATAATATTTTGTAGTTATACTATATTATTTTGTAATTTTTTCATATCTCTTTTCTATACTATTTTATTGTTTAACTGTTTAGTTCTGAATTACATATTTTAAGATTGATTTTTATTACACTCATAGTACTGGCTATCGTGATTTGTATGAGTTAAAATGTACAGAATACAATTTAAGACTTGAGTTAGAAATCTTAATGAATAACATAAAAGATCTTAAGAGACAACAACAGTTGATGAGACAAGATTATATATTAATGATGGTTAAATATCATATATATCAAATTAGACAAGCGGCAATAGAATATTATGAAGCTGATTGCACTTTCTTAAGAAATGAAATTAATAGTATAAGAAATCATTTGAAAATCCTTGCTTTATAAAAATTAAAAAAAAAAAGTAAGAAATCACTGATACGGATTTTTACAAATATAACCTATAACTGAAAAGAATAATGTATATTGGGAAGCTTGTGTTGGTAAGCCATGGAAAATCGATGGTCAGCTCATTAATGCCTGAAGACTTTCAGGGTGGTCCTTGTGGTATTCCCTCAAGTCCCTAATCTACTTATTCCTCTTTGGAAATAGGAAATCTTTCCTTAAAACTTGTTTCAATGAATTTCTTCAAACCTAACGAATCTACCATTAGTATCCCTATAGAACCTGATAACATCAACCAAGAAGATTATAGCATATTAGATATAGAAAGAAATCTACAAGACTGGACAATTCCTAATGTTCCAAAACACCAAATATACAAACAATCCACTTTTTCTAAATTATCATTTCTTACAAATTATATAATTAAAACAGTAGAGACAACTATTAGTTTAAATAATGATTATGAATCATTACAACTATTAACAAAAGAAGCAATTAATCATCACAAAGAACAAAAATATTCTTTCATTCATATTGGACTAGTACAAGTAGCTATAATACCACTTACTAGAAATGGATTAAACACCTCAGTACTGCTCTATTTAAGGGATGGAAGACATTATAATTTTCATGATTCATTACTTGGAATGGTAAAATCAAACATGTTCGAAGGACCAATCTATTATAACTGCTATCCCAATTATTCCTTATCATTATTTGATATTAATATTTTACACGCTTTAATATTAAATATTAAAACAAATGGTTATCAAATGATGAAAGGGTCACACCCTTTAACAATAGTATATAGGGTTCATTATAAATTAATGAAAACAACATTAGAACCACATGCTCTTATTACCAGTTCAAAAGGATATACATTATTATTACAATCTAGCACACAAAACTCTAGTATACAAATCCCTAAACAAATCAATTGGAATCAAATTACACTTCCAAATGAATGGCAATTAGAGAATATTACCCCAATACCTAAAATAGAAAATAATTCCAAGGATGAAATTGAATATATAGATCAAAAAGTGGACGGGACAGTCCCAATAGCTTTTCAACCTTTTAGAAGATATTTTTCACATTATTCCTTTCCGGCACCCTCCAGTTATCATACACCAAATCTGTTCTTACGTCAATCTCTTGAAATAAATCTCAAAATTTTGACACCAGATTTGATAAAGCATCCATCTCTTAGAATCCTGAAAAAGAACTTTCTTCTCCAACGTATCCACAGGTAGTTGGAGATGATACCCAAATATATACCTAAAATAAAGAAGAATTTAAAATTAACAAGGAATATCTCAAACAAGAATATATGAAAGAAGAAAATAGTCACAAAAGAATAATATTTTTCTCAACCTTTACAAAAATAGAAAGAGATTATATTCAAAAAAGATATTACCAAGATTTAGAGAAAATACATATTAATATACATTTCTTTACGTGGTTTGAGATATATAAATCAAATCAATTATCTACCATAAACAGAACTACTAACCAATGGATTAAATGAGAGAATAATCAAATTATTTATGAATAATATCCCCCTTTTGAAGTCATCCAGTTCAATCAGAAAAATACTCAAATTTTGGCTTCACCAATAAAAAACATAATATTACAGACACTGATAAAAATCTTGATAGTATAATTCAACAAAACAATTACACTAATTTATATATAAGAACCATGGGTAAACAATTAGAAAGAATTGAAACCCAAATATCTCCTATAAAACCCACTATTAAAGAAGTAGAAGAAACTCCTTTATTTGTTTCTCATGAAATCCCATCTCATTTATAAACTATTTTTTCCAAAAAAAAAAAAATTGATTTATTGGAACAAATCTCTAGTAAATAAGAAAAACTAACTATTAATAATATTGCAACCACCTCAAAACAACCTCATATTAATGTATTAAGCAAGACATATTCACCTATAATATCTGATTCTAAAATTAGTAATATTGAAAACCAATTTAAAAATCTAGATCTACAAATAAACAAGATTAAAGGAGATCATGTTAGTAGTTTTTCAGCCAGAGATTCTAAACATCATGTCTCTATTACTCGTAATTGGTATCCTAGACCCACTCCATCGAATATGCAATTCGAGGAAAGAGAACATATAGTAAGATCTGCTTTCGCACCAGATGTATTATATGAATGGAATATAGACGGATTATCTGAATATGAAATATTAAATCATTTCCAAGAAATGATTATGATTGCTAACGTCTATAAAAGTAATAGAAAAACTGATCATCAAGTAGTACACATTATTGTTACAGGGTTTACTGGCCAATTAAAAGGTTGGTGGGATCATTACCTTTAGTATGAAGAAAGGTCACAAATATTAACTGCATATAAATATGATAAAAATATGCAAGTGATTAGAACAGAAAATGATTTACCTTTAGAAGATGCAGTAAACACATTAATATATGCATTAACTAAACACTTTGTTGGTGATCCGGTTCAATTCAAAGAAAGAACTAGTGATTTATTGATTAATTTAAAATGCCCTCAATTATCTAATTTCCGTTGGAAAGATGCATTTCTAACTAAAGTTTTGATCAGAAATGATTGGCAATAGCCATACTAGAAGGAAAAGTTCATAGGCGTACTTCTATATTACTTCGTCCAAAAGATACGAGAATCATTATTAAGATCATATGGTACTATTGACTTTCATAATCTCACATATGGGGATATAATAAGTAAAATTAATAGAACTGGATTAACTATGTGCAACGATTTAAGATTAAAAAAGCAAATGGAGAAAGAAAAGAAATTTGCTAAAAGGGAATTAGGTACATTTTGTGAACAATTTGATTATACTCCATTATTAGCCCCCTCAAGAAGACACAAGAAAGGAAAAAAGTTTATAAGAATTATTCTAATAAAAAAAGAAAATACAAAAAAACCCTATAAAAAGATAAAAGATAAATAAATATATAATAAGCCACTAAAAAGTCCTAAAAAGACTAATAAAAAGAAAAAACAGATTGTTTGTTACAAATGCGGAAAAGTTAGACATTATAAATCAAATTGTAAAGTCAAATAACAGATTAATAAATTAGATATATCCAAAACATTAAAAGATAAATTATTAGATATTTTTATAATACATTCAAGTGAAAGTTTTTCAGAACAATCTTCTAATTGTGAATCAGAGGAAGATGAAGTACAGATTTGTAATTGTCTAAATAAGGATAAGTGTATCTGTAACAAAACCACTAATATACTTTCAAAACAAGAAGACATTATATTTGAATTAATAGATAAAATCAGTAACCCTCAAGAAAGAAAAGATTATTTAGAAAAGCTAAAATATATTTTTAATAATCAAAACACTTCAGTAATGTCATCCTCAACACCCTACAATTTTTCAAAAATAATAGGAAGATTTAAAACTGACAAACAGAAAATTACGATTCAAGATATACAACAAGAAATCAATGAGATAAAACAAGAAATTAGAAATTTAAAAACATCTCATCTTAAATTAGAAGTTTCAAATGAACAATTATTACAAGAAATTATTAAAAATAGAGAAAAATGGGAAAATCTTCATGATAAAGAACATAATATAGAACAAGGAGAATGTTCAACATTATCTATAAAAGATGAAACAGACAATTTCATTAATATTCTTGATAAGATAAATTTTCAAAAATGGTATGCTGAAATAATAGTTTCAATTAATCAAGAATTCTCTTTTACTACACTCGCCCTATTAGATACAAGAGCAGACTTAAATTGTATACAAGAGGGATTAATACCTTCTAAATATTTTGAAAAAACAAAAGAAATATTATCCCAAGCCAATGGAATAAAATTATAAATTATCCAATACACATATATGTAATAATGGAATTTGTTTTAAAACAACATTCATTTTAGTAAAAAATATTAACACTAAAGTAATATTAGGAAATCCCTTTCTTGCCCTACTTTACCCTTTCTCTGTAATAGAAGAATGACTTTTTACTAAAATACTTGGACAAAAAGTTCAATTTAAATTTATATTTCCTCCAGTATCAAAAGAAATTAACTCTTTAAAAGAAATCTCATTAACCAGATAAATTAATTTTCCAACAAAAAATAGAATCAGAAGAAAAGAAAACCAGATAAATTTCTTAAAACAAGAATTAAAATATAAAAGAACTCAAAAACAGTTAAAAGACCCATTATTAACCAAAAAAAATGATAATTTTAAGACCATAACTGAAATGAAGTATGCTCTAGCCTACCTAATGCTTTCTGGAACAGAAAATAACATATAATTGAATTACTCTATGAAAAAGAATTTTCTGAGAAAAATATTCCAACCAAGGTTAGACCTATCCAAATGAATAATGAATTACTAGAATACTACAAAAAAGAAATTAAGGATTTAAGAACAAAAGAATTAATAAGGAAAAGTAAATTATCATGGAGTTGTGCTGCCTTTTATGTTAAAAAACAAGTAGAATTAGAGAGAGAAGTTCCTCGTCTAGTAATAAATTATTAACCCTTAAATAAAGTATTACAATGGATTAGATAACCAATTCCTAATAAAAAAGATTTATTATCCCGATTATATGATGCCACAATATTTTCAAAATTTGACATGAAAAGTGGCTTTTTGCAAATCCAAATTGCTAGAAAAGACAGTTATAAAACAGCCTTTACAGTTCCATTTGGACATTTTGAATGAAATGTTATGCCTTTTGGATTAAAAAGTGCACCTAATGAATTTTAAAATATTATGAACGGAGATATTTACCCCTGTTACTAATTTTTTGATAGATGATGTATTAATATTCTCTTCATCTATTGAACAATATTGGAAATATTTAAATACTTTTGTTCAAGTTATCAAACAAAACGGATTAGTTGTTTCATCATAAAAAATAAAATTATTTCAAGAAAAAAATTAGATTTCTCAGACATGAAATTTATCATGGAACTATTACACCAAATAGTAGAACAATAGAATTTGTTGACAAATTTCCAGATGAAATAAAAGAGAAAAATCAATTACAAAGATTTTTAGGGAGTCTCAACAATGTTGCAGACTTTTACCAATCTCTCAGACCATTATGTAAACCATTATTTAAGAGATTAAAAATGAATCCACTTCCTTGGACAAAAAAACATACTAATATCATAAAACAAATTAAAGCTCATGTTAAGAAATTACCATGCTTAGGACTTCCATCTCCTCATACTTTTAAAATTGTTGAAACGGATGGCTCTAATACCAAAGGCGTATATCCCAGGTAATAAATAGATAATATAATCAATATTAAGATATTAATAATATGGATAATAGGTGGTAAAACCGGCCATATGTATGGTAGTAGATAGGGCAGGCAGTATAACCGACCATATGCATGAGGAAGTAAATAGTATAGAAAAGAGATATGAAAGAAACTTCTTTATTAAAAATATAATACTTACAAGGAGACTAATTCTCAAAGGAGTTGGAAGCTAAAGACATAAGGGAAGGAAGATTGGAAGATTTACAAAGTGGGGAGGACTCGAGAGGTTTGGGCGAGAGAGGAAGGGATTTCAGAAAAGGCGTATATCCCAGGTAATAAATAGATAATATAATCAATATTAAGATGCTAATAATATGGATAATAAGGGGTAAAACCGGCCATATGTATGATAGCAAATAGGCCAGGCGGTATAACCGACCATATGCATGAGGAAGTAAATAGTATAGAAAAGAGATATGAAATAAACTTCTTTATTAAAAATATAATACTTACAAGGAGACTAATTCTCAAAGGAGTTGGAAGCTAAAGACATAAGGGAAGGAAGATTGGAAGATTTACAAAGTGGGGAGGACTCGAGAGGTTTGGGCGAGAGAGGAAGGGATTTCAGAAAAGGCGTATATCCCAGGTAATAAATAGATAATATAATCAATATTAAGATGCTAATAATATGGATAATAAGGGGTAAAACCGGCCATATGTATGATAGCAAATAGGCCAGGCGGTATAACCGACCATATGCATGAGGAAGTAAATAGTATAGAAAAGAGATATGATATAAACTTCTTTATTAAAAACATAATACTTACAAGGAGACTAATTCTCAAAGGAGTTGGAAGCTGAAGACATAAGGGAAGGAAGATTGGAATATTTACAAAGTAGGGAGGACTCGAGAGGTTTGGGTGAGAGAGGATGGGATTTCAGATTAGAATTCTGAATACCCTTCTTCCCTCATGAACCCCTTTATATAGACACTTGAACAGTACAAAACAGTAAGTCTAATAATACATTAACAGTACCAGCTGACACTAAAAACAAGAACAGTACCAGCTGACACTAAAAATAAATACAGTACAGGACACGTAAACTTGTATGTACAGAAACATTTATTATTTTGCTGGACAATAATCTGTCATGAATAATAATCTTCTGGAGAGATAATATTCCTGACAACTTCCGTCTGTCATGCTGACTAATCGAGAGAGTAGTAATATGTTGGAGTCACATATTCTGAGGATCATAATTTGCTAATTCAAGTTCAAACGGGTCTTTAGAATCTATCAGATGTACTGGATGATAAGGTGAGTAATTTTGAGAAGGAGAGGCGGTTTGGTTACCCTGAAGTTGGGAGGCCTGTTGAGAAGGAGAGGCCTGATGAGCTATGATAATGCGGGTTGCTATAGTGGAGATAATCTGGCTAGATGTTGTGCTTCTTCTTCATCGTCACTATCTGATACTTGTGACATTGCTTCGGCTAATTTTTTCAAATCATTCTTGTTGGTAATGGATGCTAATTGTGCTTGAAATCTGCTTCGTTGGACTAGAACTTCTGGAGTTTTGGTAACTTTTGAAAATATCTTTAATACATGAGCATAATTGTATTTTTTCCACCAATTGACGAAAACTTGGAGGGCTAGAAACATAATGGTTTTGAGAGAGGGATGAGGTTTGATGATGTATTCTCATTTCATAATCCAATTTAATTTGGTTTTGAGAAAGAAGAGCAGAAGTGGTGAACAATGGTTTAATGCTGGTGGACTTTCATTTTGTGAAGTAAAATTTCAAAGACTTTCCTGATGGGGAAGATGAAGGAGAAGAGGTTCGGGTCCGTAATATTCCCACCATAGTGAGAACCATTTCGGGAGTGTGTTGATATCTTGTAATTTGTCAAAATGAAGGAACCATGAGTGACGCAAGTTTTTATTTTGTTTTAGAAACATTTTTGCAATGCGTGCTGGTAATCATAATAATCATAATAAGAATGATCATAAGGTGAGAGAACTTTCTTGTTAAATAGGGATTTTTCCCCATTGTTCCAAGGTGAGAACCTGTTTAATGGTGACTTTATGAAAAACAATAATTATAGATGCAGGTGGAGAAGATTGACCTTGAAGGGAAGAAGGAATTTCAGAGAGAATAATTGAGTCGGTATCTACTAATATGAATTCATAAAAATGTTGAGTTTTCTTAATATTTTGCGGAACATAATGCCAGTTTGGTAAAAGAAAGACATCAAGTAATTTCTGGGGGTCAGACAGATGTTGAATTTCAGATTCAATAGGAAAGACTGGATGCCAATGAGATTTGATGATAATAGGGGATGAAGAAGGCTGAGATAATAATGGAGGAGTGATAATTTGGGAAGGAGAAGAGGAAGAGGGAGAAACTGCTTTGAAATAAGTTGGCAATTTTGAAGAAGCTAATGGTGAAAATGAATTGTAAGAGGGTCTAATGCTTTGCAGTAATGACCCCAATACCGTATATGGTCTTGGAATTGCAGAGGGACAAGGTGAAGGATAAGGAGGAGATGGTGGCCGAGCGTATGAAGATTTGGACTTTACTTTTGACTTTGAAGATGACATGATTTAACTTGTAAGAATTTTCGGGATAGAAAATCAGGAAGAGAATTGGATGCTTCTTTAATATCTTCAATATCAAAATAAAAAATACTTAATATAGCTTGTCATCCGGCAAATATTTACTTAGCAACCAAGTTTTTGACATCTTTAATCAAAACTTCTTTGGCTGATTTACAATCTATTCTAAGTAAAAATTTTTGATTCAACAAATCATCTTGAAATTTGGAAATACATAATACAATAGCTAGAATTTCTTTTTTAATAGTACTATAATTCTTTTGGGTAGGATTCCAACATTCTGAATGGAATCGAACAATCTGTTCCAAATCAGTTGATAATCTTTGTTTCATAATTCCTCCATATCCAATATCAGAGGCATCCGTTTCAACAATTTTAAAAGTATGAGGAGATGGAAGTCCTTTTTTTTTTTTTTGATAGGAAAACCAACTCTTCATTTTATAAGGAAACATATTACAAGAAGAATCAAGCCAAAGGAAATTAGCTATTACATTCGGGTACGAGCCCCACCATAAACTAATTTCTGAGACACTCAAACCAAGCTTGGCAAGAGTATGAGCTATTGTATTGCAGCTTCTATTTGCTTGTTCTAAAACACATGTTTGAAAGCAAAGCATTAACTTCCTGACTTCACTAACCATATTCCCCATGGTGGCCATAGACTGACCATTACTCTTAAACTCATTCACAGCCAAAAGAGAATCAGATTCAATTGACAAATGATAGATGCCAAGATGAAGACACAACTGTAAGCCTCTAACGACAGCAAGACCTTCAAGTTCAACAACATTTAGACTGGCTCTTTCTCTTAACGCTGCCGCCATTATAACTTCACCCTTTGAATCTCTCAATACAACACCTATACCTGCCACAGATCCATCTTGAGAGAAAGCTCCATCTACATTCAATTTAAAAGTGCCAGGTGGTGGCACTTCCCATCTGCGATGCTGTCTGATAACAGATATAGGTTTATTTCTCAATTCACGGAACCCTTTTTGCAAAGCCAAGGCACTTTCCAATATATCTTCAGCCTTAACATCTTTTTCCTAAAAAATCTTCCTATTTCTTTTATCCCAGCAGCTCCAGCAAATTAAAAAGAGCAGCTACAGTAGCTCTGCACTGTTGTGGATGTGCAAGTTTAGGATTGCAACCATAAAAGAGCTGAAAACATCAAACCGTATTTGCTTTGGGAAATTTCTAACCCAGACTTCTCTTATGGATGGGCAGGAGAGTAGCACATGCAAAATATCTTCTCTACCATCATGACAAAAAGCACACTTCTCTTCAATGATTACATGTTTCTTCCAAAGATTATGCATAGTAGGTAAAATTCCTTTGACAGCCTTCCATGCAAACACTTTTATTTTTGAAGGGAGTTTCATATTCCATATAGACTTCCACAATTTCCTGAAAAGATTAGTATTCGATGCTTCACCTCTTTGTGTCCCCATATTAACTGATATGAAACATCTATAGCCACTCTTGACAGTGTATCTACCATGAGCTTCATGCGTCCAGCAAGTTACATCTGAACTTCCTTGGCTAAGCACTATCTTCAAAATCTGTAGAGCCACTGTAGGAGGGAACATGCTTGAAATTTTGCTTACATCCCAGGCTGTTTGTCCAAGAAGAAATAAGGAATTAACAGTAGCTTCCTCTGCTTCTATCACGGACATAAGATTCATATCAGCAATTCTTTTAAAACCTGGTATCCACACATCAGTCCATATTCTCACTTTATTTCTTGAGCCTATTCTCCATCTGCACCCCTCCTTTAGCTTGGATATTGTACCCCAAATTCCTCTCCAAACAAAAGAAGGATTATTTCCCAACGCAGCATCAAAAAAGTGGTTCTTTGGAAAATATTTTGCCTTAAACATGCTGTGAAGCAACGAGTCAGTATTTGACATTATGCGTCATCCCTGCTTGTCCAAAAGAGCATCATTAAAGATCTTCAAATCCTTAAATCCCATTCCCCCTTCCTTTTTTGTTTCACACATCTTCTTCCAACTCATCCAATGAATTTTCTTCTCTTCTTTTTTCTACCCCCACCAGCATTTTGCCATCATTTGTTCAAGATCATGACACAAAGCTGAAGGAAGTTTAAAACACCTCATGGAATAGCTTGGGCTACAGCTTTAATCAACATCTCCTTTCCCCCAGCCGAGAGGACCTTTTCTTTCCATCCTTACAACTTCTTCCACACTCGGTGCTTTATTTAAGAAAAAGCTCTCGTCTTTTCCCTCCCAACAGAAGATGGGAGTCCTAGATACTTTTCATACTCTTGACTTTGCTCTACTCCCCAAAAGTCCGTAATTGCATCCTTAGTTGGTGAGTGCACATTTGAACTGAACACAAGGCCCGTTTTGTTTCTGTTTATGACTTGACCAGAAGATGCTTCGTAAAAGTTAAGAATTGATTGAATTTTCCGATTTTCTTGCATACTTGCCTTACAAAATAAAAGGCTATCATCTGTAAAAAGTAAATGAGAGATCTTTAGGGCACCTCTACAAATCTTCACTGCTGAAATTTCCCCTCTTCTCTCGGCTTGTTTTATTAAAGAGATCAAACCTTCAGTGCACAGTAAAAATAAGTAAGGTGAAAGGGGATCACCTTGTCTCAAGCCTCTAGATGGAGCGAAAGGACTTTTTGGGTCACCATTAACCAAAACTGAAAATGAAACAGTTTTCAAAAGATGGGAGTCCTAGATACTTTTCATACTCTTGACTTTGCTCTACTCCCCAAAAGTCCGTAATTGCATCCTTAGTTGGTGAGTGCACATTTGAACTGAACACAAGGCCCGTTTTGTTTCTGTTTATGACTTGACCAGAAGATGCTTCGTAAAAGTTAAGAATTGATTGAATTTTCTGATTTTCTTGCATACTTGCCTTACAAAATAAAAGGCTATCATCTGCAAAAAGTAAATGAGAGATCTTTAGGGCACCTCTACAAATCTTCACTGCTGAAATTTCCCCTCTTCTCTCGGCTTGTTTTATTAAAGAGATCAAACCTTCAGTGCACAGTAAAAATAAGTAAGGTGAAAGGGGATCACCTTGTCTCAAGCCTCTAGATGGAGCGAAAGGACTTTTTGGGTCACCATTAACCAAAACTGAAAATGAAACAGTTTTCACACATCATAACAAGATTGTTCCATCTCGCATTAAAACCCATTGCCTCCATAACCCCTTGTATGGCCATTCCACACAGTCATAAGCTTTGCTAATGTCCAACTTAATAGACATTGATCCTTTTTTGCCTTGTCTCTTATTTCTCAAAAATTGCATTACCTCATACGCCACTAGAACATTATCAGTAATATTCCTTCCCGGTACAAAAGCACATTGAGTTTTTGAGATAATAACATCAAGTACATTCTTAAGCCTATTTGCAAGAACATTAGCCACTAGTTTATACAAAACATTACATAAACTAATAGGCCTAAACTCAGAAATTTTCTCAGGCTTATTTAGCTTTGGAATTAGAGCTATGAACGTATGATTAAGAGAGGAAGGAATAGTACCAGTTTGGAGATAGGACAGCACACCATTTGTTACCTCATCACCCACAATATGCCAATAATGTTGAAAGAAGACATGCGCCATTCTATCAGGTCCGGGGGATTTTGTTGGAGCCATTTGATCCAAAGCTGTCTTGACCTCATCTCGGTGAAAATCTTTCAGTAACTCAGCATTCATTTGTTCAGACACCTGACCCCTTAATTCTTCCAGAAAATCCCAGTTATTATTACTCATGTCAGAATGGAACAAATTCTGGAAAAAGTTTACAATAAGCTGATCTCTCTCCTCCCCAAATCTCCATATGCCTTGCTCATCCTTTAGACCATGAAGACCATTCTTTTTCTTCCTTTGTGAAGCCTTTTGATGGAAAAATTTTGAATTCATATCACCCCCCTTCAGCCACAAAACTTTAGCTCTTTGGTGCCAAAGAATTTCCTCCCTCTCTAGCCACACGTAAATTATTCCTTGCTGTTGTCAATTCCTCTTTTGTGACTTGCCTAGGATCTGCCATTTGCATTCTATGAAGAGTAGCTCGTGCTCTCCTCAGATTCTGTTGCATTGTGCCAAATTTCTCATTCCAGACTTCTAGCCCTCTACTACATACCTTTATTTTTTTTGAAATGGCCATTAGATTATTTCCTCCACCAGCCTCTTGCCAATGTCTTGAAATAACTTCCTCACACTCGTCGTCTTCTATCCACATGGCCTCGAATCTGAAAAGCTTTGATCTTCGTCTAGCCAATCCATCACTAAGGGAGAGTGATATTGGTAAATGGTTAGAATATGCTGCAAAGTAGTGGTAAACTCGAGATTGTGGAAAACATTCCTTCCATTTCATATTTGCAACAAAACGGTCCAGCCTTTCACTTATCACCTATTGGTTTTGTCTCCTACTAGACCACGTGTATTTAAGCCCTTGAAACCCCAAGTCAAACAGATGACAGTCATCAAGAACCTCTCTAAATGCATTCATCAATCTCTCTTGTCCTTGTCTTCCACCTAACTTTTCATCAATACTCAGTACCTCATTGAAATCACCACAGACCAACCATGGGATATCTTGAGGTTCCTTTAAACGTCTAATTAACTCCCAAGTCTCTCCCCTTCTTTCGGTTATTGGATTTCCATAAACTCCAGTAAACTTCCACAGAATTCCTTTACTCGGGTCCTCTAGCTTTGCATCAATATGAAATAGTGAGTAGCTTTTGATACACAAGCTCATCTCATTCTTCCACATGAGAGCCAAACCACCACTTCTACCTTCACTCGGTACAACAAAACAACCATCAAAACCCACTCTTACTCTAATTCTCTCCATAGCAGTAGCAGCCAGCTTTGTTTCAAGCATAAACACAACCGTGGGAACTTCCCTCATGATGAGATCATGAAGAGCTCCAACTCCCCGTGGGTTCCCAAGCCTAGGAACCCCGGGCATTCCAACTAATGAGTTTCATTGGTTATGGTGGGGCTGCTTAGCAGCCTCCACCTTTCTTCTTTCATCATCCTCAAATATGTTTCCTTGTAACCTCCCATTTTTTATGTGTTTTGTTTCAGACGAGGTCAGTGTTAAAACTTTCCTCTTTCCTCTAGTAACTTGTTGCGAGGAAGTTATTGATGGGCTTCCAATAGAAGCTGAACATACACGAGTCCATTTCCTCCCTGGCCTCCCTTGTTTGGGCCTGGAAGTTAAATTACCTAAGCCCAATTCATCTATTAATTTAAGCCCACTTCCAGACATAGAAAAGGAGCCTTCCTTATAGATCAAGTCTGATTTTGGAAAAGTCTGATTTGTTTGTTCACCCGTGACAGCCTTCTCCCTTCTTGACTGTTCCTCCTGCATGTTTCCCATTCCCCCGTCTTGTCTCTCCACCAAATGAGGTAAGGCCTCTTTTCCCCTCATTAAACCAGTATGGGGGTCTGTACTTGTGGCCTTTGTAAAGTTGACTTCAAACGCCGCAGTACCATGAAGTCCACTTCCACTTACACTGCCCGAGATAGCTAGATCTGGGATTACACCTGTTCCTTCCAGGTTAGCTCCATTTCCTTTGGACCTTGAACAAGGTGGCGTAACAGGAATCTCCTTCCCTTGCTTGGCCTAGTGGTAGCGGTGATTTACAGATGAGGTCCCTGCTCGCAGCCATGGCCCATAAGGATAATCCTCTTCCTTCTGTATTTCCTTAGCTTCCAAATTTTCTTCACAATCTTTATGACTATGACCCAATATACCACATAAATAACAGAAAGTAGGTAATCTTTCATACATGAAACGAACCCAGCAAACACCTTGAGAAGGTATGTTAATGCATTTACCTCGTAGAAGAGGTTTTGTGATGTCCAAGCTTACCCTGATTTTGATAAACTCCCCCCATGCAAATTCATTTGGCTCAATGCTGATCTCCTCTACCTTCCCTATACTATTACCTATCTTCCTCACCACCCTCTCGTTCATAGCACTCAGAGGTAAGTCGTATAGTCTTATCCAGAACGAAGACAAGATGATCTTAACTTTGCTAGCTTGTAAACCTCCTGCGAAGTGTTTCACCAAGATAAGATGTCTATCGAAGGACCAAGGTCCTTTGCGTTGCACCCTGGCCTTTTCCTTCTGGTCTTCGAACTCCACCAGCAGCATTTTAGATCCCAGTTCCTTAAACCACATTATTTTTATTGGTCTCCATAGTTTCCACAAAGTTTGTTTAAAAGCCTCGCGATAGTAGTGTTTCTCCGTAAGTAGAGACACTAGGAGATAGTGTTCTCCCCTTTGATTCATTTCATCGAGCAGTTCCTCTTCCACTATAAGCTCCTCATTTTCTTTCTCTGACAGAGACATCCGGTTACATAACTCTTTTAAAGTCTCTTCCATGTTGGAAGAGTTCTAAGACCTGTACTTGAGACAGGGAAAAAACCTCCACGATCGCAGGAGCTCTCAAGAGGAGAAACATTTTATATCAGTCGGAAGGTCTGTGTATTTTAGTACGAGGAGATAGAAGTCCTAAGCATGGTAATTTCTTATTTTTTTTAATTACAATTTTTATAAGTTTTATACATTAATTTAACTATTAACAATTGATATGTTATATATATATATATTTACGAATGTAAAAATATATTTACAAAAAGAATATATATATTATAATTTATTATGCCTAATATATATATATATTATATATGAAATGTAAGTTTATATTGATAACTAAATATTAATGTATATTGTGGGGGAGGGGCCCATCCCAGAGAGACCCAAGCCCAAGGAGGTCAAGTTACGGAACCCCATGCCTTTAGACGAGACCCTGACGTGGGCTAAGAGCCTGTGCCAAAGGACCGTGTGCCAAGCCCATAACTGCAAACCTATCCGAGAAGGCCTTTCGACGCTGAGCCCGAATACGCCAAGGAGAGCATCTCGAAACTCGACAACCTATTGAGCCCTACCGTGCAGGACCACGTGCTGAGCCCATAATCGCAAACCTACTCAAGAAGGCCTTTTGGCACCGAGCTCGGAGTAGGCTAACGAGAGTGTCTCGACACTTGGCAACCTACTGTGTCCTACCGTATGGCACCGTGCAGGACCGCCCTACTCTACACTAACGACTGGACGTGCACATCAAGGCCTTGTCAGACTCAGGGCATGTTGCATTCAATGCATGTGTTAGAAGGCCCGGCACGCTATGGCATGCCACTAGAGTACGCAAGACGGCTCGGCCATGACCTGACACCTAACCCTGACAGAAAGGTGGTAGCAGGTCTGACCAAGCATGGCCTGACACGCCACATTCTCCCTCGGCCACCAAAGCAGCGGATTGACACACTGTTGCAGCAGTGAATGAGTGGTAGCAGGTCTGACTCAGGTATGACCTAACACGCCATGATCTCCCTCGGCTGTGGATCCTGAATCAAGTATAAATAACAGCCATCCCTTCTACGGGAGGCCTCTCTCTATCTTGAAACCCTTTTACAATTCTTTTTAATCTTCTAATCTTTTCTTGTCACTAGAGGATTATTACTTGACTTTGGCATCGGAATGACCCCAGACATCACTGGACCTTTTCCTCCCTCTTACTTGCAGGTGACATGAGCTTGGTCGTCACGGTATTGCTCGGGCTGCGAAACATGACATTAACAGTGGCATCGTCTATGGGATTTGTTTTCCCTAAAAGCGTGTACTTCGCATGCCGGCATCAACGCGGTCCTAAACTACACAAAGGAAACTGACTCTAGAGCATGGAGGAGATAATAAGGAAACTGGCGGAGGAAACTGGGACGCTCCGCTAGGAGAATGCGGCCCTTAGGCGCACCAAGGAGGAGCTAGTGGGGGGAGGAGAACCGAGCGGCAACGAACATGTGGACTCACTGTGGGTCCCTACGGAAGCCACGATAGAAGAGGAGAGACACAAGATGCACGAAAATGGCTAAGAAAATAGACACGCCATCCACTGTAGACCAGCTGCTCGTCAGTATCGACCTCCCTCCCTTATAGCACGGGAGTCATGTCAGTGCCACTTCCCCCCAAGTTTAAGGTCCCCTAGATGGATATGTACGACGGGTCCAAAGACCTGCTGGAGAAACCTGGAGGCATTCAAAACCCACATGACCCTGCGTGGTTTCCCAGGAGAAATCACCTGTTGAGCCTTCCCACTGACACTGAAAGGGGCCGCCCGGACATGGTTTGGGTCACTGTAGTCAAGAAAGGTATATAGCTTCGAAGAGCTCACCCACCTCTTCATGATGTAGTTCCTGGCAAGTCGTAAGAGGAGACGCCCAGCAGCTTACCTTTTTATTGTCAAACAGTGAGATGGTGAAAATCTGAAGTTGTATCTCTCGCGATTCAATCAGGAGCTTATTACCACTGATGACCAAGAAAAGAAGATCACATTGGCAGCCCTCCTGGGGGGAATTTGGCCTCGGAATCAGTTCATGAGAGAAATAGCGCGAAAGACCCCTATTATGCTGAGGGAGTTCATGGACCGAGTAGATGGGTTCATCAACGCTGAAGATACACTCGAGGCCCTGACTACCCCACGAGGAGGCCGCGACCTCGGAGGAGGAAAGAAATGAGCGCCAGATATGAAGAGAAGAAGGAAAGAGTTGGTTAAGCCCTAGGGGGGAGCCACGCCCACACAAACTTGGTTGTGGAAGGGAATCAACGCCCGAGCCCCCGAAGAGAACAACCCCAAGAAGTGTAAAACCACTCGTATTGTGAGTATCACATGAACAACTGACATAGCACCCGAGACTGCTATGCCCTGGAGAGAATAAAGGAGGAGGACAAGAGTAACCGGAAGCACCGGTCGGAGGACTAGACGACAGACGCGGAGGGAGGTGTCTGGGTTCCTGGCATGGTGCGAGCTCGAGAAGGCAGGAAGCAAGGGATGAGATGCGGAGGATATGTCGGAGGCGGAGCCACTTCGTTGGCCCGGAAGGCACATGTCCGAAGGGCACGCTATGAGGAAGTATTTGCTGCTGAAAGGGCCACAAGTAGGCCCCTACGACACATTAGAGGCACCACAATAACCTTCGACGAAAGGGACGAAGAAGGCATCCTCCACCCACACGATGACGCATTGGTGGTGATGATGCCAGTGGCAAACTTTAAAAGCCAGTGGATCCTGGCCGACAATGGCAGTTCGGCTGACATCTTGTTTTGGAAAGCCTTTATCAGGATGTGAATCAGTCCAGATCGACTACGCTCGGCCCCAATGCCACTCAAGGGCTTCACGAGAAACGTCATTCAACCAATGGGAGCAATCACTCTTTCAATCCTGGTAGGGAAGGCGCCTTGGACTGTAGCCACCATGACTGACTTCTTAGTCATCAAAGCCCCATCCTCGATCATCCGATCGGTGCCTACCCTTCTTCAAAGTTTTAAGAAAGGCCTAGGAGTGGGATGAGATCTGCGAAAAAGGCTTTGCCGATTTGAAGTTGTACCTGAGCCACCCCCCACTGCTAAGCCTGGCAAGACCTAGGGACACCCTGACTATGTACCTAGCAGTGTCCCCTCATGCCGTATCAGCTGTAGTTTACAGAGAAATGGAAGAAGGGCAGCGACTAGTCTACTACATGCACCGGGCCTTCTACAGAGCAGAGTCAAGGTACCCCCGGGCGGAAATGTTGGTATTTTCCCTAATCATCACGGCCAGAAGATTAGGGTCGTATTTCCAGGCCCACCCGATGAAAGTGCTCACCAATCTCCCGCTTAAGAAAGTGCTGCAGAAGCCAGACACTTAGAGATGGCTTGCCAAATGGGAGATCGAGCTCAGCGAATTAGATAAGGAGTACCTACCCTGAGCCGCGATCAAAGGACAAGTATTGGCAGATTTCGTTGTCGAATTCACCAGCTTCCCGGAGGAAGTCTCGAGTGCATCCCAAGGAAAGCCCTGGCAGGTCTACGTAGAAGGCTCATCCTGTTGGGCTGGTGGGGGAGCGGGAGTGCACATTATCACCAAGTAGGGAGAGGTGCTCAACTATGCAGTCAAGTTGGCCTTCAAAGCGACCAACAATGAAGCTGAGTATGAAGTGCTCTTAGCCGGAATGTCAGTTGCATGGTTACTAGGAACTAAGGAAATAGAAATGAGGGCTGATTCCCAAGTGGTAGTTAGCCAAGTGCTGCGGCAGTTCACCATGAAAGGAGAAAGGCTGAAGAAGTATCTCCAACTAGTTTGCAATGAGCGCGACCGCTTCCACTGCTTCAGCATTCGATAGGTGCCAAGAGGAGAAAATTAGAAGGCAGGCCATCTGGCAAGGGCTGGGTCAGGGCAAGAGGAACTTCCCCTCTCAAAACACACCATGGTCAGAACGGTCGATGCCCCATCCATTGAGAAGGAAGTGGCTGTTTGGATCCCAGCACCTCCCGGATGAACAACGGACATCTAGAAATTCCTGCAGGAAGGACAGCTGTCCAGTGACCTAGAAGAAGCATGAAAGGTTAGGAACAGGGCGGCCCAGTTCACCCTGCTGGAAGGAGTTCTATACAAAAGAGGTTTATCTGAGCCGCTTCTCAGGTGCCTCCACTGGATGAAGCCCAATACGTGCTAGCAGAGATTCACGAAGGAATTTGTGGAAGCCACTTGGGATGGAGGGTGCTGGCAGCAAGAGTAACCCGAGCAAGATACTACTGGCCCAGTTCCCTCAAAGATGCAGAAGACTTTGCCAAGAAATGCCCAAAGTACCCTGAGCACGGGCCGATTCTGCATTTCTCGACGGGGGAGCTAGCATCAATCACGGCCCTGTGGCCTTTCGTGCAATGGGGTCTGGACCTAATTGGCCCATTCTCGGTGGCAAGGGGAGGAGCCAAGTTTGTCATTGTTGCAGTCGTCTACTTCACAAAATGGGTCGAAACAGAGGCTCTCGCAAGCATCACCTCCTAAACCATCACGAAATTCCCATGGAAGTTAGTAGTCTGCCAATTCGGCATACCTCAAAGCTTCAAATTGGAAAATGGAAGACAGTTCAACTGCACATATTATCAGGAATGGTGCATAGAGCTCCGAATTAAGGTGAAGTACTCCTCGCCGGAACACCTTCAAGCCAACGAACAATCTGAAACAACCAATAAAACCCTCATCTCTACCCTCAATAAAAAGATTGGGGCGCACAAAGGAGCATGGGCCGAAGAGCTCCCAAGTGTATTATGGGCATACCAGACCATTCTCTGAACCCCCACCAATGAGACACCCTTCACCCTCACCTATGGTAGCAAAGTGGTAATTCCCGTGGAAGTTAGAATACCCACATTTCGTGTCCAACACTTCATCCCGGACACCAACAACGAAAGGCTAGCCAAGAGCTTGGATGTCCTGGAGAAGGGAAGAGAAGAAGCAGCGGTGCGAACGGCAAGTAACAAGCGAAAGGCAGAACAATACTTCAACAAACAAGTCAGGCTGCACTCCTTCAAGGTAGGCGACTTGGTGATGCGACAGACTAGAATAACTATCTCGGAAGAAGGAAAGCTGAGACCTCGATGGGAAGACTTGTATGTAGTAACTGCAAGCAATCGACCCGGCTCCTATTGCTTCAAAAACAGCCAGAGACACAAACAACCCCACCCCTAGAATGTCGAACACTTGAAGAAGTACTATGTGTAGAAGTATAAGATAGCACTTTGTACGTTCAACTATGAATGAATGAGAACACCTGGAAGTTCACGTCAAATCTCTTATTGTCTAAAAACTAAACGAGTCCTTATACTCGCTGCGGGGAAATGTCCCAAGTCCTGGACTTGGCACTGACCTCCCATCCAACTAAGCCGAGTCCTCACACTTGCAAAAAGACGGGTCCCTAGACCCATTACGTGGTAAGATCCCAAGTCCCCGGACTGGGTACCTAACCCCTGTCCAACTAAACTGAGTCCTCACATTCGCAAGACAACTGGTCCCTTGAATTACTAAGCCGAGTCTTTACACTTGCATGAAGATAGGTCCTTGGACTCGCTGAGGGGTAAGGTCCCAAGTCCTCGGATTGGGTACCTACCCCTTGTCCAATTAAGTTGAGTCCTTACACTCACAAGAAGATGGGTCTCTTGACTCTCTAAGCCGAGTCCTGACACCTGCACGAAGATGGGTCCCTGAACTCGTTGCAGGGTAAGGTCCCAAGTCCCCGAACTGGGTACCTAGCCCCCGTCCAACTAAGTTGAGTCCTTACACTCTCAAGAAGATGATTCCTTGGACTCGTTGCAGGGTAAGGTCCCAAGTCCCCAGACTGGGTACCTACCCCCCATCCAACTAAGTCGAGTCCTTACACTCAAAAGAAGACAGGTCCTTTGACTTGTTAAGCCGTGTCCTTACACTCACACAAACACGGGTCCCTGGACTCGCTGCGGGGTAAGGTCCCAAGTTTCCAGATTGGGTACCTACCCCTCGTCCAACTAAACTTAGTCCTTACACTTGCAAGAAGACGGGTCCTTCGACTTGTTAAGTCGAGGCCTTACACTCACAAGAAGATGGGTTCCTTGACTCGTTGTGGGATAAGGTCCCAAGTCTCTAAACTAGGTATCGACCCCCCATCCAACTAACCCGAGTCTTTACAGTCACAAGAAGACAAGTACATGAACTCACTGTGGGGTAAGGTCCCAAGTGCCCGGACTGGGTATCGACCCCTCATCCAACAAAGTTGAATCCTTACACTCGCAAGACGACAGGCCCCTCATCCAACTAAGCCGAGTCTTTACACACACCAGAAGACGGGTACCTTAACTCACTGTGGGGTAAGGTCCCAAGTCCTCGGACTGGGTACTAACCCCCCACTGAACTAAGCTAAGTCCTTCCACTCGCAAGAGGACGGGTCCTTTGCCCCGCTGTGGGGTAAGGGACTGGGTCCTCACTTTCAACATTTCACAACTAAAGAACAGTAAGGTAACTGGCGAGTGTAAATAGTTAGAAGAAGCACTTTACAAATGAAGATACAACTCCATTTCATTTCATTAATGAGATACAACTTTTACAAAAGGAGAAGCATAGAGGATGTTGTAGAAAAGTCCTACACATAAAAGAAAGGGGCAGAGAAAGGCAACAAAGAGAACCTGGGCCCATTACTGAGGAGGAAGAGGCAGGGGAACATCGACGGGGTAGGGAGGAAACCCCAGCTTCCTGATGTTCTTAATGTAAGCTTATGCCACGGTGTTCGGGGAAAGGGTTCTGAAGCAGGTGTTCATGCCTCCATTCAAGACCTTCCCGGTAACAGTATGACTAGGCAGCATCCCGAATAGTGTTGGTATTTGCAATACGGGACTGGGTCTCCCCTGCAAGATGCACGACTCCTTCCAGTAGAGACCTCAAGTTGGAAACCTCCATGTCACAAGCAAGGGGATCGAGATTCTTCTAGTTCCCCGTGCGAGAGAGCTCACCCCGCCGGACTTCTTCAATTTTTCGCTGGCCATCTCCAGTTCCTCCTTCCGAGCAACGAGGTTTCGTTTAGCCACAACACGGGCCTCTTCAGTGCGTTGATTCCTGGATGACCACTGACGGATATCTTAATCGGTATTGTGTAGCAGACCTTTGAGGACCTTCTTCCTCTACTGACGCCTCTCGGCATTGGACTCCAACTCTTGGTTATGTTCCTTCAGGAGCACTAGCTTGTTGATCAACTCTTTACACTCGTCCTTAAGGCCCTTGATCCTCTGGGCCACTGCTTCAACTTGTGGTACCCAAAGCAGCTTAGTGTTTCGAGTTCTTGTTTGGCCTCCTTCTGCTCCACCCCAATCTTCATGGCCAGCTGACCTGCTGTGATGGCCCGAGTTTCATCTAGGCTTGGCCCTTAAAATTGTTCTAGGTTGCTATGGTATTTTAGGAACCTTAGTTAGTTTGAAAGGCTTTAGAAGCCATTGACATAGTGATTTAAGCCTAAGAGAAGAGTGGCTCTAGTTACCTTAAGGATTTCGACCTTACTTGGGAATTTAGGTCCAATGGTTTAGGCTCATGACCTAGTTCTAATTTTGCTAAGTATTATGTGACCCAAGAATGTTTTGCTTTGAACCTAGTCTTGACAATGGGCTAAGGGAGAGAGAGAAGTGTAGGAAAATGCCAAGGGTTGGCTTACACGCCTATCTTGGAAAAGTTGCCACTTGTCATTGTGTATGAAACTTTCCAGATGATTCAAGGGACAAAAGGAACCTAGAGGAGACCAAATGATTTTTGGCTAGACCCAAATTCAAACATGTTTAGACCCTTTGTGTTGCCCAATTCGAGTTCCAAGGGAGTTATCTTGGAAAGAGAAGCTTAGGGAAATGAAATGGGAAATCGAATGGAGGCTTATTGGATTTCAAAATTTAGTCAGATAATGCCAAGTGTCAAGCATGCATGGAGTTTCTAGAAGGATATGTGAAGAGACATTTGGACTGAAGGACAAGAATACCCTTATAAATTCGGCTAGCACACTCCCAAACACTATGTTCCTTTGCCACTTGTCACCTAGGCTAAATTGGACCAATAGCACATGAAATGTCACCTAGGGAAGGAGTATTGGAAGATGAAACATCATCTTGGAAAAGGAAGAAAGAGGTGGACTGCTAAGCCATGGCATATGTCTTTTGCCACTTGTCATCCATGCAAAAGATTAATTGCTTGAGAAAAAGAAGAGTCACAAGATGTTTTACCATGTTACCCTTGGTAGAAACACTCAATTGTTTGAAGGGAAGGAAGGGCATAAGAGGGAATGTGATTTTTGGCCAAGGAGGGAAGTCCACATGGCACCTCCAAGATTTGCCCCTTCCTAATGCAATCTAGTGGGGAACTCCAAGGGGTTTTTGGTTTTTGAGAGAGGAAGAAGAAAGGACCTTGCCAATTGTTTCACATGCAAAGGTTTTGATTCAAACAAGGAAGAAAGTGAAGGGTCTCTATATAAGGAGAGGGCTACATGCCAAGGAGGCTTTTCCTTGCCATTTTTCAGATTCTTGCATGAGTTTCCACTCTCTCCACTCATTTCTCTCAAGTTCCTTTGAAAGCTCTCTCTCTCATTTTCTTGTATTTTCTCACGAACCAAACAAGGAAGATCCTTGCAAGAGAAGGATTTCGGCTACCCAAGGATTTGCTAGGTAAGATTCAGTTTTTCCTAAGTCTAGCTCTTACACAAAATCTTTTCTCAA
This sequence comes from Juglans mandshurica, assembly GCA_022457165.1. Lineage (NCBI taxonomy): Eukaryota > Viridiplantae > Streptophyta > Magnoliopsida > Fagales > Juglandaceae > Juglans > Juglans mandshurica. The sequence continues at coordinate 12,662,649 of CM039627.1, read as the reverse complement.
TCCAAAAATGAGATTCAAATCTCATTTGACTTTGAGAAATAATAGAATACACAGTTTCTACCATTTTCTTGGAAAATAACCTAGGGTTTCTAAGAGAAGCCCTTGAGACCGATTAGTGAAGGGGGATTTATCCTCCATGTTTTGACCATCTCATGTATTTTTGGCTACCTTAGGTTTTGTTTTACTTTATGTGTGAAAAGAAGAGGGTTTTAACCTAATAACCCTGGTAGCTGAATGATTTATGACCAAGTGGTGCCCTAGAAACACATACACACGCATTCAAGAACATAAATTAGGGTTTTAGATGCTTTTCCTAATATGATATATTTGGATTTACAGCTTGCTAGTGTTTCTTTTACGAGGATTTTGTAAGTATACACTCAACCTACTCTTGGTTAACAATTGTATATAATTATGTAAATCTTTTCATTACCTTGTTTGTTTCGGTTGCTATTTCTTGATTGTTTGTTGATTATGTTACTATGATCTTATATCAATCAATGGAAGGAATTATATGCTTTGAAATTGTGATGAATATGCCATGAAATCCTTGTATATGTTTCGGTTTCCACATGTTTATGAATGATGAAATGTGTATCATGATATTTCGGCCATACCATGTCTTGAATGTTTCGGATCTTAGTCAAATGTTATGATTTCAAGCTTGGTTTTACTAAACTATGATTTCTATGTTATTTGCTTGAAGTTTGGAACATGTTTATGTGATGAATCTTCATGTTTTTGTGCCTATGAGTTTCGGCCTAAGCAAGTTTTTATGGTTCTATGTACTTGTCTTGATATCTATCATAGTTTATGTGATCATGCTATGAAATGAATATGTTATACTTGATTGTTTCATGCACGACATTTTATATGTCATATGTCAAGTATAAGTAAGCATGTTTAAGTCTCGTGTCACATGTATTTGGGGAAGAAGTGTTTTCAAAGAAAAAGTTTTATCAGACCCCAAGTGCTAGGCTGGGGGAATGTCCTAGTGAAACTCCTCTGTCCACTCAGGAGTGCTTCAGAATGGAGTAGTAACCCCTAGGTTGACGAAGAATAGTCGACGAGTCTCGAATGGATTCTTTTTAAAGAATGTTGGAGGGAGGATGCACCTAATGCTAGTGGGTGTGTAAGGCATTTAACTCAACGAAGTAAGATCAAGTTATTATGATTCTCTATATATGACGTATTCATCATGGTGTACGGACCGTTGATGGTGCGGTAACTAGCAGGAACACGCGGCGCAAGGAAGGGAGCCATGTTGTATCCACCCTCTGCACAAGTATAAGAGCTCATATGATAAAGATCGCTCGATGAAAATCTTGTGATATGTTCTGAATAAGATCACGTGAATAAGAAAAAGTTAAGAAGTTTTTATGAAAAGTTTAAGTCTCTGTTACAAGTCTTTTGCAAATGGTCAAGTGCATAAGTTAAGTTCTGGTTTTGGCATAAGTCAAGTACATGTCCATGCACGCATATCATGATATACTTTTTGTATGCTTGTATTAACGGTGGTATGTTGTGTGATTACTTGCTGAGATTTCTCGAAATCTCATTGTGGTAGTTTTCACTACCATTCCCCAACTGAAATGGTAGAAGTAGTAACAGGTTTGGTAAGAAGCCACGATGACCAAGAGGAAGAGAACGGCACCTCCTCGTCCGGAGAGGTTGTGCCTAAGATGGCCATGAATCGGCTTGAGTCCTCCATCTAGGTGCGTCTTGAGGCGCCATCGATTGAGAGATCATGGGAATATTGGAATTCATCGCCGAGTTCAAGCAGCCCGAGTCTTCTTGAAGAATACGGGAGTTTAAATATTTTGTGGAAAAAAAAAAAAAAAAAAAAGACATCAATGTTTATGGCCAACTTTTGTGGACTCATGTTTCTTTTGTGGGAGTCCCGTGCTTTGGGAACTTTAAGATTATGCTTCATGCTTTTGGGATATTTTCCCTTTAAGGCCATATGTTTATGTTTCGGGATAATGTTTTGGGTTATGATAGTAGTTTGTGGTTCCATGAGCTTTGCAATTGCTTATCACGTTGCCTAGTTATCTGACTTTTAAAATTTTTCCGCTATATCGTTATTGTATACTGCTAGTGTACTTAGGTGCATAGCATATTATTTTTCATGTACGAGGGGTGTGTAGCCTTGTGTTACATGTCCCAACGTCTCAATCACCGTTCAATCCCAAGAAGGGGTGCCACAAAGCATGGTATCAGAGCTATTACGTCTTTGGGAAAACCCACACGTTGTCCTAGGAATGCATGGTACCTTTAACTAGGCTTGAGATCTATAGTCTTAGGCTTGGATCTTATATCTTTGGGCTTGAATGCGGAGGAAGAAGGAGTTACGCTATAAGATCGCCAATTCAAGGGAAGAAAGGTTAGTCTCCTTGAGGAAAGGACTGACCCACGTTGGTTTTGTGCATTTTCAGAAAGAGGGGAGTTATGGTCCGAAACTGGCGTGAGAATACATCTCCGAGAGGTAGGGATCAAGAGACTAAGAATCCTCCAATGGAAGGGGGGATAGGCCATAGCTGAAGCTATCGCCAGATGACTAAAGTGGTGCTTACTCAGGCGGAACAAGGACAGAATGCCAGACAAGTACCACCTAGAGGTGAACAAGGATGTACCTACAAGAAATTCATGGTGTATAGATACCCGAATTTTGTTGGAACATAAGGACCTTTGAAGGCCAACAAGTGGCTTATGGATTTAGAAAGGACTTTCAAAATTAGTGGATGTACTGAGGAGCAGAAGGATCAGTACTCAGGACATATGCTTCAGGGAGAAGCTGGAATTTGGTGGTAAACGCGAGAGTGATTACTGGTAACATTTTCAACTTTGCCTTAATTGTAGATAGCTTGTGTCTGGGAAATCTTGAGTAATCATAGTTATCTCTTTAGGTAAAGTTAGATTGAAGCAGTACGTGGTATGTGCTTTGTTTGATTCCAGAGCGTCGAGGTCTTTTATCTCTAATAGATGTGTACGACGATGTGAGCTCGAGGCTGAGCCAATTGTCTCGAAAGGTTTTAGTAGCTATTCCCAGCGGAAAGGTAATCGGTTCTACGAGAATAGTTGTGAATTACCCGTTGGAAATCACGAACTTGGTCCTAACTGCAGATTTGATTGTTTTTCACATGATGGAATTCGATCTAATCTTAGGAATGGACTGGTTGTCTAGGCATTATGCCTAGATAGATTGTCGGAGGCGGGAAGTAGTGTTTAACTTACCTGCACGCGAAAGGATTTGCTATATGGGTGAGTCTGTTCGACTTGATCTATTTACAGTAACTGCCGAACAAGTTAAGAAGAGTTTGGTGAACGGGCATAACGTCTATCTAGTGATGATAAGGGACGTAAAGGAAGGACCTGAAGGAACCCAAGGAATCCCTGTGATTGAGGATTTTCCTAAGGTTTTTGCTGATGAACTACCTGGATTACCTCCAGAACGAGAGATGGAATTTGTAATTGAGCTTGAACCGGCCACAGCTCCGGTACATAAGGCACCCTATCGGATGGCCCCAACAGAGTTAAAAGAGCTTAAAGTGCATATTGAAGAACTTCTAGCAAAGGGTTTTATTCGACCTAGCTCATCGCCATGGGGAGCACCGGTCTTGTTCGTTAAGAAGAAGGATAGGACTCTTCGGATGTGCATCGACTATAGGGATTTGAATAAAGAAACTGTTAAGAATAAATATCCTTTGCCAAAGATAGACGATCTACTGGATCAATTGCAAGGAGCTGCGATTTTCTTGAAGATTGATCTACTATTCGGATATCATCAACTTAGAATCAGGGAGCAAGATGTCTCTAAGATTGCTTTTTGAACTCGTTATGGACATTTCGAGTTTCTAGTCATGCCTTTCGGGCTGACGAATCCCCCTACTGCATTTATGGAATTGATGAATTGGACTTTTTGGCAATATTTAGATAGCTTCGTAGTGGTATTCTTAGATGACATATTCGTTTACTTTCATGATGAGGAAAAGCATAAGAAGCACTTGAGGATTGTCTTCGAAACATTGCAGGAACATCGGTTGTATGCTAAAATTAGAAAGTGCGAGTTCTGACTTTGTGAAGTGAAATTTTTGGGACAAGTGATTTCTAGCAAAGGAGTGGCAGTGGATCCAGCTAAGATTGATGTTGTAACGGAATGACAAAGGCCAATTAATGCTCATGAAGTACGTAGATTCCTTGGTCTGGCAGGATATTACCGAAGGTTTGTGGAAGGATTTTCCAAACTTTCTAGCCCTTTAACAGCAATGACAAAAAAGAATACTAGATATGTATGGACTGAGCAGTGCGAGAGGAGTTCCCAGGAATTGAAGAAGAGGTTGACTTCGGCCCCAGTGTTGGCATTACCAGAACCTTATAAGCCCTACGTAGTCTACAATGATGCCTCTAAGATGGGATTGAGATGTGTTCTAATGCAGGAAGGAAGGGTCGTCGCATATGCTTTGCGATAGCTTAAAGACCATGAACGAAATTATCCTACCCATGATTTGGAATTAGCAGCAGTAGTTTTTGCACTAAAGATTTGGAGGCACTATTTGTATGGAGAGAAATGTGAAGTGTACATGGATCACAAAAGTCTAAAGTATCTGTTTAGTCAGAAGAACCTAAATATAAGGCAACGAAGATGGGTGGAGACCATTAGTGATTATCAGTGCGAGATTAAATATAACCCCGGCAAGGCTAACATTGTAGCTGATGCACTTAGTTGCAAGGCTCAGACAGACTTACCATTGATTTTAGCAAGTTTGAGGAACCTAATGATTGGAGATCCCCCGCGAGATGTCATGTATGCAGTAGTGCAAGAGTTCATAGCTGTGACTCAAGAAGAAATCTTGGAAAGACAGTGCAAGGACGAGAAACTGGAGAGGCTTCAACAGAAGATTCTGAAATCAGAAGGGCCGCAACATTTCTCTATTGGAAGGAATGAGATGCTCTTTTATAAGGAGAGGAAAGTAATTCCTAACCTTGCTGAACTTAAGGAGAAGTTACTAAGGGAGGCTCATTGCACCCCTTACACAGCGCACCCTGGTAGTACAATGATGTATCGAGATTTAAAATGTCAGTTTTGGTAGGATGGAATCAAGAAGGACGTAGCAGACTTTGTGGCAAAATGCTCCATTTGCTTGATGGTAAAAGTTGAACATCAGAGACCAGCAAGTGAATTACTGTCATTGCCTATCCCAGAGTGGAAATGGGATGATGTGTCTATGTACTTTCTAATTGGTTTGCCAAGGACATCTTCAGGAAAGAACTCGATATGGGTTATAGTCGATCGATTGACTAAGAGCCCACATTTTCTACCCATAGCTAACACAGATTCTATGGAAAAGCTATCTCGACTTTATGTTAAGGAAATTTGCTGATTGGATGGAGTACCTAATACTATAGTATTGGACCGAGATACCCGTTTTACCTCACGATTTTGGCAGAATTTGCAAAAGATGTTAGGAACTCGTCTAAACTTTAGCAGTACTTATCATCCTTAGATGGACGAACAGACGAAACGTACAATTCAAACCGTGGAAGATATGCTGCGAGCATGTGTTATGGAACTAAGTGGTGATTGGGAAAGTCACCTACCTTTGGTGGAATTCGCCTACAATAATAGTTTTCAAGCTACCATTCAGATGGCACCTTACGAGGCTTTGTACGGAAGAATGAAAGTAGCTCAAAACATGCAAAAAAGTTATGCCGATAACCGATGTAGGAAATTGGAGTTTGTAGTACGAGATTGGGTATACCTCAAAGTATCACCCATGAAAGGAGTCGTACGTTTTGGCAAGAAGGGAAAGTTAAATCCCCGATACGTAGGAACCTACGAGATAGTCGAAAGAGTTGACCGAGTAGCTTACAGATTGAATTTGTCAGCAGAGATGCAGGGAATAGACAATGTGTTTCATGTATCAACTTTGAAGAAGAGTTTCAGAGAAAAATGGCTAGTAGTTATGAAGTCCAATAAGATTCAGCTTCAACGCAGTTTGTCTTATATGGAATGGCCAGCACAGATCGTGGATCGTAAGGAACAGTTTTAAGGAATCAGAAGATACCTCTAGTGAAAGTACTGTGGAACAACTCGGAATTCGAAGAAGTAACTTGGGAACGGGAAGATACAATGAGAAACAAATGCCCCAATTTGTTTGTAGCTTAAAAACCTTTGATGTATGTATGAATTGTATGGTGTGGATGTATTGAATGTATATGTATGCCGTGAATGTTTTGTTCTGTGAGAAATTGTCTATTTCGTGCTTGCTAGTTTAACTATGGTAATCATGTGTGCACCTATCGAACCCTTGAAATAGGGAATGGCACGAACTAGAAGGACCCTACGTATGTCTTTTTCTTCAATGGCACGATTGAGGGAACAAAGAGAACGTCGTATCAGAGAGCGCCTTAAAAGAAAACAACAGGCATTAGCAGAGCAAGCAAGACAGATGGAGATATTTGAGCATCATTGCACTCATGTGATGGATGCAGATGGTCGAGGAAGACTTCACTTTCGATGAGCATTACCACATGAGGAATGGTAGACGTGGAGTAGCTCGAAGGAAGCAGAAAGAAGAAATCTACGTAATTTTGATCTAGAAGCAGAATCAAGTTGCACAGAGGAAGAACGTGCAAGTCAGTTTGTACCTTTTGAAACTTTGGATACGTCTGTGGATCGTATCCATTTTCATGAAGAAGGTCAACCAATTGAGGACATCGAGCTTGAGATAGAACATAGGTTGAATGAAATGCGGGTCAATATGTATTTCGATAATGATTAGGAAGCTATATTGTACTTTTCCCAAGACTCAATGACCGTGGAGGTAGATGATATGCCCTCATGCTCAACGTCGTCTAAAAAATCTACAGCCGCTTGTGGAGGAGGTAATAGTCTGGTATCTCATCTTATAAGTGCTTTGATTAATGATTGCGATGCCGATTTCGAGCATGGAATTTTGTTTTTAGCAGGAGAGGATGTGATGGCCCTAGTTTCGTCTAGGATTGGCCCTTAAAATTGTTCTAGGTTGCCATGGTATTTTAGGAACCTTAGTTACTTTGAAAGGCTTTAAAAGCCTTTGACGTAGTGATTTAAGCCCAAGAGAAGAGTCGCTCTAGTTACCTTAAGGATTTCGGCTTTACTTGGAAATTTATGTCTAATGGTTTAGGCCCATGACCCAGTTCTAAATTTGCTAAGTGTTATGTGACCCAATAATATTTTGTTTTGAACCTAGTTTTGAAAGTGGGCTAAGGGAGAAAGAAAGAAGTGTAGGAAAATGCCAAGGGTTGGCTTACATGTCTATCTTGGAAAAGTTGCCACTTGTCATTGTGTAAGAAACTTTCTAGATGATTCAAGGGACAGAAGGAACCTAGAGGAGACCAAAGAATTTTTGGCTAGACCCAAATTCCCACAAGTTTAGACCCTTTGTCTTGCCCAATTCGAGTTCCAAGGGAGTTATCTTGGAAAGAGAAGCTTAGGGAAGTGAAATGGGATTTTTTTCTTGGAGTTTTACGTGGGAAATCGAATGGAGGCTTATGGGATTTCAAGATTTAGTTAGATAATGCCAAGTGTCAAGCATGCATGGAGTTTCAAGAAGGATAAGTGAAGAGACATTTGGATTGAAGGACAAGAATACCGTTAGAAATTCAGCTAGCACCCTCCCAAACACTATGTTCCTTTGCCACTTGTCACCTCGGCTAGATTGGACCAATAGAACATGAAAGGTCACCTAGGGAAGGAGTATTGGAAGATGAAACATCATCTTGGGATAGGAAGAAAGAGGTGGACGGCTAAGCCATGTCATATGTCTTTTGCCACTTGTCATCCATGCAAAAGATTACTTGCTTGAGTAAAGGAAGAATCACATTATGTTTTACCAGGTTACCCTTGGAAGAAACACTCAATTGTTTGAAGGGAAGGACATAAGAGGGAATGTGATTTTTGGCCAAGGAGGGAAGTCCACACGCCACCTCCAAGATTTGCCCCATCCCAATGCAATCTAGTGGGGAACTCTAAGGGGTTTTCATTTTTCGAGAGAGGAAGAAGAAGGGATCTTGCCACTTGCCTCACATGTAAAGGTTTTGATTCAAACAAGGAAGGAAGTGAAGGGTATATAAGGAGAGGGGTACATGCCTTTTTATTTTTTATTTTTAACAAAGAGCCGGTAGTCATATGGGAGTGGCCCCGTCCCAAGTTTATAAATAAACTCTCACTTATGGCGGAGGAATATTGTGGTTGGCGTTACAAGCCAAGTATTAGGGAGTTTACAGATAAGAAGATTAAAAAAAAAAAAAAAAAAAAAAAAGAAACCCCAAATAAAACCAACCAAAATCGAAACAAAAGAAACAAAGAGATGACCAATCTAAACAAGCCTAAACCAAAACTTGTAAAAAACTAAACAGGCCTAAACCGAAACATATAAAAAAACTAACAGGCCTAAACCAAAACATGTAAAAAACTAAATAAACCTATACCTAAAAAAAAAAACCAAGAAAACAACAGAGCTAAAGACGGAAATAAGGAAGGCCTAAGAAATCCAGCCGCACAATACCTCTTAAAAACCGAGGAAAATCTTGGTTACCGTTATACGTGACATTCATCCCCATTTCCCCTTTTCTAGCAAGAAAATCTACCGCACTGTTACCTTCCTGAAATTGATGAGCCACCAGGAAATTAATCCCCTCTAGCTCCTTTCGCAAAACCTGCCAAAAGTCCCAAATATACCATAAGGTACATTTGCCGTTGCAAAGCCAATCTACCACAATTTGAGAATCACTTTCAATAATCTCATTTACCAAATGGAGTCGTTTACACAGTCTAATACCATCCAGAATTGCTTTCACTTCTGCGCCATTGTTCGTACTGACCCCATAATAGGCTGAGAAAGCCCCTTTTACCATACCATTCCAATTTCTAATAATGCCGCCCCCTCCCGAATTTTTAGGATTTCCTTTGCAACTCCCGTCACAATTAAGCTTCACCGAACCCGGATGAGGCCTACACCATTTAACAAGTTTTCCAGGTCTCATAGAAGTTCGTGGCCTCTCCAAATTGAATTCTTCCAAGATCTTCAAATCATACATGGATAGCTTACTAACTGATCTTATGTTATTTGCCAATAACTGACTCCACACCCGAACACTTCTCCAGACCGTCACAGTCGTATCATACTTTCCATCTATTCTAGTCTTGCATCTTCTCTTCCATAGACACCATGTAATAAGACAAGGAATTAAGCCAATTAGAGTTACTTTAAAGGAAGACTTTTTAGCATAAGTAAACCAAGTATCTACTCTATGTTTCCAAGGTAAACTGCGCCTACACGGAATACCGAGAGCAATACTAGCATAATACCATAGAAAAAATATGGTCGATGTTTTCTATGCATCTCCGATCACAACAATCACATGCAGATGCAAGAGACACCCCTTTACTTTGAATACGAGCATCCACAGGCAAACAATCAAAACAAATTTTCCACAAGCATAGAGAAATACATTTAGGTAATAGCTGGTGCCAGAACCAATCATGCCATGGTAATTCCTAACCTCTTTTTCTCACCACCTCCCAAGCTGTACTATTTGAAAAATGCCATCAGCGGAAGCCTTCCACACAAACATATCCGGACCTTGGGCACCACTAGTCGGAGTCTGTAATATTTCCTCAATAATCTCCTCACCAACCAGCTCCCTAAGGATGCCCTCATCCCAAAAATTATTGGACCAATTATCTTGAATACGCAATCTGTCATTAACAATATCTTCAGCCTGGATCAAAAGGGGGCCCGACGCCAACCATCGATCAAACCAAAAAGAAGCACTACCACCACGCACCAGGAACATTGTCCATAACTTCCAACAGCATCTTTATAATCGATCTCCAGAATCTAGAATCAGACGGTCTCGCCTTGTAAGAAGAAATATGGTCATGTCGAAGGTATTTGGCACGTAAAAATTCAGACCAAAGATTATTAGTAGACAGAATTCGAAAGGCAAACTTCATATGAAGTGAGTTTTGGACCTCTTTAAGGTCTCTCACGCCCAACCCGCCTTCTTTAGTAGGCAAACAAATTTTACTCCACGATCTCCAATGATATTTTCTTCTACCATCAGTCTCTCCCCAAAGAAAATTAACTAACAAAGCATTAATGCGAGATAACAAGATTGATGGCACACTCATCATAGACAATAGGTGGATTGGCATACTTGTTAAAACATGCTTGACTAAAATCAATCTACCACCCTGCGATAACAACTTATACTTCCAACCGGCTACTTTTTTCCTCACTATCAATTAAAGGTTCAAAAACCCGGGCTGTCAACCTACCTGATACCAACAACGCACCCAAATAGCTAACAAGAAACTTTCCTTCCTTAAAGCCCATAAGGCTCAATAAACTCCTCTTCCTTGATGTCGAAGTCAATTTAGAAGGAAAAATTACAGATTTATCCCTGCTAATTTTTTGACCTGACCAATTCTCATAAATTCCAAGAGTATGCACCAGATGTTTAATAGACCTCTTATCCCCATTAGCAAAAATAAGAATGTCATTAGCATAAAGTAAGTGAGAACCAGAGGAGCACCAATCGGGTGACTAAATTTTCCAATCCGTCCTTCCTCAAAATTTTTCCTGAGTAGCCTCATCAACACTTCTTCCTTGAGGATGAATAAATAAGGGAAAAGAGGATCCCCTTGACACAGTCCCCTTGCATACTAAAAATAGCCTTTAAAGGTTCCATTCATCATAATTGAAAACCACTAGTATGCACACAATTTGCAATAAGCTAGCAAAAATTTTTAGAGAAACCAAATGCTCGGATTACATGCATAAAAAAATCCCAATTCACCCTATCATAAGCCTTGGCCATATCAATTTTAACCAAACATTACCACCAACAGCTTTTTTATGCAGCGACTAAACCACCTCCTGAGCAAGAGTAATGTTCTCAAAGATATTTCGCCCAGGAATAAATGCACATTTTTCATGCGAGACCAACTTATCAAGAACAGAACTTTGGCAATTCACAACAATCTTCAAAAAAATTTTATAAGCCACAGAGCACAAACTAAAAGGGCGAAATTTATCAAAACTGGAAGGTTCAGACACTTTCGGTATACGAACAATAAATGAGGAGGAATAAAACCTGGATAGAGGAGCACCCCTCAAAAAATCTCTTACGGCCTCCACCACATCCTCCTTAATAATATCCCAGCAAGACATGTAAAATTCCGATCCAAAGCCATCAGGACCCAGACTACAATTCTTTGGGATAGAAAAAACAGCTTGCTTCACTTCCAGTTTAGAAGGAGCAGCGCATGACCAGCGATTCTCTTCATCCAAAATTTTCTTCTCAATAAGCATTGACAAATCACAAGGTTCCACCGTAGATGCATAGGTAAGGAAGTTACGAAAATATTTCGTAGCCTCCTCATGGACCACTTTAGTAGTATTCATCACTCTCCCATCTACAAGGAACATTTTATTAATAAGAGCCTTAGTGTGCCTCTGGTTAACGACTGAATGAAAAAATTTCAAGTTTTGGTCTCCCTCAATCAACCATTTCTTCTTAGCAATTTGGCCTAGGTGAGAAGCTTCCATTTTTTCCCATAAATCAATCTCAGTTTTAGTAGCCACAAAATCATCCTCAAGCTCCTCAGATAACCCCGTTTGAAGTTGGATTTCCAGCAAATCTAACCTTTCCTCCTGCGCTCGAAGATTGACATCCACCCTCCCAAACACATTTTTATTCCAAGCATGAAGCGCTAGCTTGGTTCTTTTTAGACGAATAGAAAGCTTTGAAAGCCCAAACACCACATCTTGTTTATTCTAAGCATCCTTCACACATATAAAGAAATCATCATGTAAACACCACATATTAAGAAAAAGAAACAGAGAAGGACCATAGCAAGAGGCAGGCTGGTCCGAATATACTACCATCAGACAATGATTAGAATATTTACGACTCAAATACTAAAAATGAACTGAAGAAAAACGATTGGAAAAAACATTGTTCATGAGTACTCTATCCAGTTTTGCCCAACTTTTGGACACTCCCCCATGCCCATTACACCTAGACATGCTCTGACCAGAACTAGATAACTCTCGAAGACCACAATGATCTATGCAGTCATTAAATTCTAGCATCGGAATAAGAGGCCGAGGATTCCAACCAATTCTTTTCGAATCCCTGCTAATAACATTAAAATCACCCATAACTAACCATGGCTGATCCATGGCTATCATCTCTTCTAAATCATGCCATAATTCTCTTCTATCAACATATGAGCACTTAGCATAGACAAAAGTAACTATAACACGATGAGCATCCCATTTAAACCAACCAGACACAGTTTGGGACGTACAAAGCACAACTTCAAAAATGTCTGGATTATTCCAGAACACCCACAACTTACCACCCTGATTAGCATTTGAGACATAATGATTAAAATCCAAAAAAATCCAAGAGCAGCCATATAGTTATCAGCAATAAAAGGTTCCGAGATAGGCAATAAAGAAACTTTAAATTTGATAAGAAGCTTCTTCAATCTTCCTTTAGAACTGCCCAGCCCTCTAATATTCCAAAAAATATTGTATTAGTCATAAGTTCAACTTTTGTGATCGGGTGTGAACCTATTGTGATTTCCTCAATGTCTTTTCCTCCTCCAACTTTGAAGTACCATTAGCCGAATGATGATCCATGTCTGAATCATATAATTTTTCCTTTCCCATCATATCAGGAAGTGCACCCTCTTCATGATTAGATTCATAGGCCTGTGCCCACTCCCCCTGACAGACATGGTTCCGAAAGTTCTCCAAGTCATCTTGCACCTTTGAGGTTAATACCTACACCCGCAGAGCATTCGTAGGATCCTGCTTATCACTATCACACCACACTTCCTCACAATCATCATCACTGTTTTGAGTGCTAGAATCAAGCAAGTGCTTCCCATTATCCACTTGTATAACAGCATGAACCTCATTAGTTGTATTCTCAACCACTGGTTCCTCCACCGTAGCGTGAATAACAAACTCATACTGGGCAACTAAAACTTCGGGACATGGCTTCAGCATCTCAATGGCTGGACTGATGTCATTTGGGAAACCTGGAACTGGAGGTGATGAGCCCCCATCCCTACTTACGCTCTCCCCGTCTCTACTAGCCATCTCAAGCCGTTGACTCACAAGCAAAATTTATTTTCCTTTCACTCTGTGTTGTCCCCCGCCTTACTAGACTTAGCTTTATCCTTAGGCTCAACAATCGCATTGCCTTCCTCATGCGTTGTCTCAACAACCAGACTCTTCCGTACCACTTCCTTACATGCTTTGGTATCATCCTTTTGCCCTCCCACCTTTCCATGCTTTTTCACGTCATTACCACAGTTAACACAGTGACCACTTCTACAAACCACCTCAGTATGACCTTGCCTAAAGCATTTGTTACAATAAAAGCCTAGCTTCTCATAAACCACCGGCTGCCATATCTGGTGCGTCCCAATCATCACAGGAAAGCCTTTTATCGGATCATCTTTAAGGTCCACTGCAACGCACAACCGTGCCCCTGTGGCTCGTGTTCTATGAACCGTCGCATTATCTGTACCCAAGAATTTACCGAACCTTGTAGGAAAACTCTAAAAGCAATCCAACCTATACAGATGCAGTGGAAGGCTGGGCAAAAAGATCCATTAAGGAGCAATGGAGGGCTCTTTTTTTAGATCAAACCCCACCAACCAACTAAAAAGCCGAAACAAAACTCCTTCCACCACCCTACCTTCACATGCCCATGCATGCAAATAATCTTTCTCATTTACTAAGTGGAAGAGGAAGTGAAAGTCATCCATAAACCTGATCATTGGCACCTCACTAAACCCCCATGATTTGATAATATGTTTCCGCAAGACATCAATGGAAGGTCTGATGGACAAAAAATTTATAACTAAAGCAAATTTTAAATCATCGGTTGCCCTTTCCATCTCAGCGTCTGAGAAAATAAATCCAAGTTCACCATTAATTACCTCAGGATGCCAAATTGGAAGTTTGAATTTTGGAGGAGGGATAGGCCGCTGCAATGCCTCCACAAACGTACTTCGATCACTAGATTCATTACCGTCCGAATGCTCCAGCCCCACTAGAGGGGGCCCTGCCAGATTCTTTTCCAACCTGCCGATTCAAGAGGCCACCGGAGGGCTGCTCATCACTACCCACGAAGACCTGCACCACACATAGTAAACCCTAGCAGAGCATGCACACGTCTACGTAAGGAATTTTTTTTTTTTTTGAGAGGGGTACATGCCTAGGAGGCTTTTCCTTGCCATTTTTGGGATTCTTGCATGAGTCTCCACTCAATTCTCTCAAGTTCCTTTGAAAGCTCTCTCACCCATTTTCTTGTGTTTTCTCACTAACCAAACAAGGAAGATCCTTGCAAGAGAAGGATTTCGGCTACCCAAGGATTTGCAAGGTAAGATTCAGTTTTTCCTATGTCTAGCTCTTACACAAAATCTTTTCTCAATCCGAAAATGAGATTCAAATCTCATTTAACTTTGAGAAATGATAGAACACACACTTTCTACCATTTTCTTGGAAAATAATCAAGGGTTTCTACAAGAAGCCCTTGAGACCGATTAGTGAAGGGGGATTTATTCTCCATGTTTCAACCATCTCATGTATTTTTGGCTACCTTAAGTTTCTGTTTTACTTTATGTGTGACAAGAAAAGGGTTCTAACCTAATAACCCCAGAAGTCGAATGGTTCATGACCAAGTGGTGCCCTAGAAACACATACACAAGCACTCAAGAACATAAGTTGGGGTTTTAGATGCTTTTTCTAATATGATATGTTCGGATTTGTAGCTTGCTAGCGTTTCTTTTATGAGGATTTTGTAAATATACACTCAACCTACTCTTGGTTAACACTTCTATATGATTATGTAAATCTTTTCATTACCATGTTTGTTTTGGTTGCTATTTCTTGATTGTTTGTTGATTATGTTACTATGATCTTATATCAATCTATGGAAGGAACTATATGCTTGAAATTGTGATGAATATGCCATGAAATCCTTGTATATGTTTCGGTTTTCACATGTTTATGAATGATGAAATGTGTATCATGATATTTCGGCCATACCATGTCTTGAATGTTTCGGATATTGGTCAAATGTTATGATTTCATGCTTGGTTTACTAAACTAGGATTTCTATGTTATTTGCTTGAAGTTTGGAACATGTTTATGTGATGAATCTTCATATTTTTGTGCCTATGAGTTTCGGCCTAAGCAAGTTTTTATGGTTCTATGTACATTTTCTGATATCTATCATGGTTTATGTGATCATGCTATGAAATGAATATGTTATGCTTGGTTGTTTCATGCACGGCATTTCATATGTCATATGTCAAGTATAAGTAAGCATGTTTAAGTCTCCTGTCACATGCATTTGGGGAAGAAGTGTTTTCAAAGAAAATATTTTCAAAGAAAAAGTTTCATCACGATCCTAAGTGCTAGGGCGGGGGAATGTCCTAGTGGAACTCCTCTGTCCACTCTGGAGTGCTTAAAAATGTAGTGGTAGCCCCTGGGTCGACAAAGAATAGTCGACGAGCCTCGAATGGATTCTTTTTAAAAAATGCCAGAGCGAGGATGCACCTAAAGATAGTGGGTGTATAAGGCATGTAACCCAACGAAGTAAGGTCGAGTTATTATGATTCTCTGTTTATGACGTATTCATCACAGTGTATGGACCGTTGCTGGTGTGGTAACTAGCAGAAACACGTGGTGCAAGAAGGGGAGCCGTGTTGTATCCACCCTCTGAATAAGTATAAGAGCTCATATGATAAGGATCACTCGATGAAAATCTTGTGATATGTTCTGATAAGGCAAGTTCTTAATAAGATCACATGAATAAGAAAAAGTTAAGAAGTTTTTATGAAAAGTTTAAGTCTCTGTTACAAGTCTTTTGCAAATGGTCAAGTGCGTAAGTTAAGTTCTAGTTAAGGCATAAGTCATTTACATGTCCATACATGCATATCATGATATATTGTTTGTATGTTTGTATTAACTGTGGTATGTTGTGTGATTACTTGCTGAGATTTTTCAAAATTTCATTGTGGTAATTTTCACTAACATTCCCCAGCTGAAATGGTAGAAGTTGTAACAAGTTTGGTAAGAAGCCACGTTGGCCAAGAGGAAGAGAACAACGATCGAGAGACACGGGAATACTAGAATTCATTGCCAAGTTCAAGGGGCATAACAATCGAGACAAGGATAAGACTTTGGAGAAGCTTGTGAAGCCCAAGTCTTCTTGAAGAATACGGGAGTTTAAATATTTTGTGGGAAAAAAAAATAAGACATCAATGTTTATGGACAACTTTTGTGGACTTATGTTTCTTTTGTGGGAGTCCTGTGTTTTGGGAACTTAAAAATTATGCTTTATGCTTTTGGGATATTTTGCCTCTAAAGCCATATGTTTAAGTTTCGGGACTATGATTTTGGTTATGATATTAGTTTGTGGTGCCATATGCTTTGTAATTGCTTATCGCGTTGCCTAGTTATCCAACTTCTATAATTTTTCCGTTGCATCGTTATTGCATACTGCTAGTGTACTTAGGTGAATAGCATATTATCTATCATGTACGAGGAGTGTGTAGCCTTGTGTTATATATCCTGGTGTCTTAGTCACCGTCTAATCTCAAGCAAGGGCTGGGGGCGCCACACCTACGGCCTGCATCAAAGGGGACGTTGAGAAACGTCAAGGCAAAGGTTAAAAAAAAAGAGAGAGAGATTTGGTGAAGTAAGTGGGGGAAGGAAATCTTACCTGGGCAAAAAGAGGGTGTAGCATTTGTTCCTTCCGCTCAGTGGCAATAGCCCTAGCTTGGTCAAGGCTCCAAGACGGAGCCCTGTCTCGGACATCCTTGCCTGAAGAGGAGGGCCAGCAACTACAAGCTGCCAGGAAAAGTTCGGGAGTGACCCCTAACTCTTGGTGCACGAGCAAGGGGAGACGGGAGACGGAGGTTCTAAGGAACCACCTGCAGGATCGGCCATACTTGCCCCCTCGGAAAGAAAAGGGGGGGGGGGGGGGGGGCAGGGGAAGCAGTATCAGCAAGGGAGGTGGTGGACTTGGAGATCCCCTCTGGATTTTCAACCTCGGAGGGGGGTATGTCCACATGTTCCACCCCCACTTCTTGTTCCCCCTCATCTTCTTGGTCCTCTTCAACATCGTCTTGGAAGTAGAAGTTGGGATGTCTCGCTTCTTTTTCCTCCTCTCTTCTTTCTTCCTCCTCACTCGCGGCCCCGGAGGGACTTTGCTCCTCTTCCCAGAGTTCGGCTTCGAGACTCTACTCCCCTTCCAGGCGACCGACATCTGTGAACGGATCGATAGCGTCATGAGCATCACCCCCCGCCGCGGAGCATCTTCAAAGGTCATGAACGGCTCGAATGTGTTGGGTCTACGAGGAGGGGGGCACGCAAAGGAGCTAAAAAAGTGCGCCTGAAGGTCACACTCGTCCAGTTATTCCTCTGAAGGTAGCAGGGGTTGGGGAGGGATGCAAAAGGAGTAGGCCGGGGACACATCGTAGTAGAAGGCTTGGCGGATGAATGCGAATATCCCGAAAATCATGTGGTTCCCCACGACTAAGGAACCAGAATCCCAGGGCATGCGGCTTCTTGATTCCTCGGCACGACTACAGGAAGAAGAACCCTCGGCCTCACCGCTTTGCCTCTCCTGTGGTGAATCGTCACGTACACTCGATCGTTTTGCTCGATGGATGGAGGAACTCGACGCGTGCTCCCATGCCCAGGGAGAGGTGATACCACCCAAGAAATTTCTCCCAATGGCATATGAGCGATCGGGCATGGATAGGTGATTGCGGATGTTCTCATCTGAGAGGACCAGATCGGTCTACGACTCGTCAAGATGGGCCCGCACCCAAGCTGTCACCAACTCCAAGCGAGCCTCTTCCCTCTGATTGAGGGTGAGTTCCAGGCTCTTCATAGAAGGGGGAATCCCTAACACGCCTGAATAGGATACTCCATGTGGGTGGCCTCCCCCTCGAGGAACTCCCAATCTGAGCCCGACATAAAAAAAAATTCCCAGGACCACTCCTTTATACTTGAGTGAAGCTGCTCGAGCGAGACGATCTTCCGACCCAGTGACCGGGCTTGGAAATTGCAATTGCTTCCCGGCCGGTAGTTAAGGCAATATACGTATAAGAACTCTCGTGCCGTCAGATTGGGGTATTCCTCGGGGGTCTTGCTAAGTACCATTCGGAAGATGATACAACTAGATATTAGGAGCTGCCATGGATTAGGATGGAGCTGCGTCGGAGCTAGCCCAAGATAATTTAGAACCTCCCACACCGGATGGCAGAACGGGAGGCGGAGACCATTAGCTAACATTAACTGGAAAAGAGCCACCCTCATCTCTGTGCCAGAGATGAAGGAAACCCAGCATTTCCCCCTGAAAAATAGAGGAACGAGATCAACCTTGGGTGCCATAACAGTGGTAGGAACACAATGGACGAACGAAGGAGGAAATGGGTGAAGAAGAAAGGGAAGTGAGCTTTATATAGTAGAGGAAGGATGAAGAGCATGCGGAAAATGAAGCGACCATGATAGCAGCAACGTCAGAAAGCACCACGAGGCACACGTCATCTGAAACGATGGCAGGAATGGCAGCCATCGTGTCAGGAGAGTTGGAGGCACGATCCAATGAGGTCTCAGGACACGAAGGAAAGGGCGGTTGGCATGTCCAATCGATCGTCGGGAGACGGGACAACCTTGGGAGAGGAAGAGAGGCGCCCATCGAACCGGCGGATGACCTCGAGAACTTGAAGTGACAAAAGCCAAACGGGCAGCACCATAATTAAAGGTGTTATGAATTCCCACCAAGTGCCTGTGATAGGAATTCGCTGGGTACTGTGAGGGAGAGGCCTATCCCAAAAAGGCCTAGGCCCAAGGAGGTCAAGTTATGGAACCCCAAGTCCTTAGCTTGGTCTAAGAGCCCGGGCCAGAGGACTGATTGCCAGGCCCATAACTGCAAACCTACCTAGGAGAGCGTCTCGAAACTTGACAACCTACCGAGCCCTATCGTCCAGGACTGCGTGCCAGGCCTATAACCGCAAACCTACCTGGGAAGGGCCTTTAGCCACCGAGCTAGGAGTAGTCCAATGAGAGTGTCTAGGGACTTGGCAACCAATTGAGTCCTACCATACTCTATCCTAATGACTGGACCTACCCCATCATGGCCTCGTCAAACTCAAGGCACCAGAGTACGCAAGACGGCTCGGCCACGACCTGACACCCAACCCTAGTAGAAAGGTGGCAACAGGTCTAACCAAGCACGGCTTGACATGCCACGATCTCCCTCGGCCTCCAAAGCCACGGACTGACTGTAACACCCCATATTTTAGTCTATTTTTAATTGAAGGATTATTTTTATTAAATTAAATATTAGTTCTCTTGTTTTAAGTTTATCAGATTTTTAGTTGGTTTATTTTTATGATTTTTAATTTGTGAAAATTATTTAGATATGCTTTCTTAATATTAATTATTTTTATGCATTTAAATTACTCTTTATTTTAAATTAGTTTATTGTTGGGTTTAATTATTTTATTTTCATTTAATCACTACGTTTAAATTATTTTATTTGACTTGTTGTTTTGAAATCTTTTTTGTTGGATCATTTGTGTGACCCAAGATGTGAGGATTAGACCTCATTTCTTTCCCTCACCTTTTCTTTTTCCCTTTTTCTTTTCTTCTCCTTTTCTTTTTCCCCTCATTTCTTTTTCTCCCTTCTCTCTCTTCTCTCCCGTGTGTGAGACCTCCCTTCTCCCCCGTCCATTTCGTCATCCTCCAGCCACTGCAGCCGTGCACCTCTGTGGTCGTCACTGCCCCTCCCATTCTCTTCCTCACCGACAAGCGACCACCCCCTTCATTTCTAGCCCCTCTCGTGCCACTGTTAACCTCTACGCACGGCTTCAAGCTGCAGCCACCATTTGTTCCAGCACCGTCGTCACGCCGCCATTGGCCACCATCTCTTCACCACATCATCCTTGACCTCCTAGCAACCTAAACTACCCATCCTCACCTCTGATCCACCACCGATGAAGTTCATCCAACTCCATTTCCATTTTGGGCTTTTTGGACTTCAACCGCCACCCACGGCCAACCACCACCACCATTAGCTTCACTGACATCCCTAAGCCATTCCCTAGTAATCTCGAGTCTTGGTTTGTCCCTATTCAAAAGTGAGTTTTTGAGGCCCACGGCCACAGTGCATTTTGCATTATTCCGTTGTTGTGCCGCTACTTATTGCACCTCTGGAATCCTTCAAAAATTATATTATATCACTATAAGTATTTTCTCAAATAAATTTTGTGATCTAAATGTATTTTTGCACTAACTCATTTTACTATGAATTAGTTGGTTATGCTGGACTGAGTTCGAGGAGTAAGCGGGTCGGATGGATTGGAGAATCCAGTTGTTGTGTGTTGTGATTTGTTGGTTGTTGGATATTGTGTCATTTCATGTACATTGCGTATTTGCAAGCATGATCATGTTTGTAAATGAAACTGAATTTTCGTGTAATTGCATTCGTGTTCATGTGTTTATTAAAAACTGGATTTTCATGTAATAAAGGATTTTTGGGTGCATGCGTATCATGACCCCAAGCCGAGATGGGGCATTATCTCGGTGGAGCTCATCTGGTCACTCGGGAGTGGAATATACTGAATGACGTCCCCTGGGTTGTCACTGGGAGACAACGGGATCGGACGGAATGGTAATGCTTTCGTGCCGACTCTGTGGCCCCTCTGCTGGCGGGGGCTAGAAGATACTTGGCCACGAACGCCCTGGGTGTGGAACTGGGCATCGCTCGTTACCCGTGGTATACCAAAGGGAGCCAGGGTGTGTGGATGGTCCCTAAGGGAGATCATAGTGCATACGGTAAAATTGGTTAATGGGCCATTTTCTAGAAAAATAGCGAGTTCTTGAATAAATGGATTATTGGACTATTTTCTGGGAAAATAGCATGTGTTGGATAAAAGGATTTCGTGTGAATCATTTTCTCAGAAAATGATGGATTATTGTTTTGGGCCATTTTCAGGGAAAATGGCGGGAAATGTTTTTATGGATATGTTTTGTTTTTATGGAAATTTGGCGGGCCTTGAAAAATATTCATTTTCAAGAAAAATGATATTTTGGGCATAATACATATTTCATCATATGCATGCATAATTATTGGTTGCATTAATGCATTTTTATTCTCGAGAGTTGTTTGGCTTATACTTACCTACAGTACCACTTTATGTTAACGCAGATTTTGATGCAGATGATGTTGAGAGCGAGCCTGAGGATTCAGCTCCGCCGGAGGTGTGATATGGGATCACTCGTAATTATATTTGGACTTGTATTATATTTTATTTTAGGATAACTGTATAACTCGTTTTAAACGTTTTACTTATGTAAATTTGTATTAAACAATTCTAGTACTTAGTTGACTTACTTAAATGATCTGCTGCGTTGTTCATTATACACTGTTGTATGTACACACACACTTGGCACTATCATTGGGATGCATGACCGTATTGTCATCATCCAAGTATCTCGGTTCCCGTGTTTCTGTACATGGGGGTCGGGGGCACCACACTGACACACTGTTGTAGCAGGGAATGAGTAGTAACAAGTCTAACTCAGGTACGACCTGACATGCCACAATCTCCCTCAGCTGTGGATCCCGAATCAGGTATAAATAACAGACATCCCTTCTATGGGAGGCCTCTCTCTCTCTTGAAATCCTTTTACTATTCATTCTAATCTTCTGAACTTTTCTTGTCACTAGAGGATTATTTACTGACTTTGGCATCGGAGTTACCCCAGACGTCACCAGATCCTTTCCTCCCTCTTAGTTGCAGGTGGCATGAGCTTGGTCGTCACGGTACTTCTCGAGCTTCAAAACACGACATCAACATATATGTTTAAGATTAAAATTTTATGTTATATTAATTTTATAGTATAAGATTAAAATTTATATATTGTATCAAATGTTATATTAAAAATTATAAAATTAATTTTATGTTATATTACACGTTGTATTAATTTTATATTATAAGATTAATAGACTTGAATAATAAGATTAGAATTTCATGTTATATTAATTAGCAATATAGTGTATAATATATATAATATAATATAAAAAATTATAAATATATATACTGTTCCGATTCGGTTTAAACTAGTTTTCAAAATATAAAAACCAGTACCACACCGAACCGCTTACAAACCGGAATGAACTCCGGTCTAGGCCGGTTCAATCGGTTTACATATTTGTTTTCACCCCTAATGAGCAAATACCCTTCACTCTTCGATAAAGATATGAACCAATTTCGAGGACAGAGTTTTTATAAGAATGAGAGTTTGTAACACTGTGAGCCTTCAAGTTTCTAAATTAGGAAAGGTAGGGTCACACTAGAACTATGATTTTTCTATTTTTAGAAAGTAAAATTCTGATTTAGCTCAAGAACTGAGCCCAAGCCCACTAGGGCCGAGTTGATGCAGCTCGAAAGCTACAACAATAAATATAAATGGATTTGGTGGATTTTGATGAGAGAACAAATGAAGGAAAACAAAGATAGATAACTTGGGATGTCGCTCAACACTTTCAAAATTGGATGTTGCTCACACAACTTCCAAACACTCAAACAAATATAGATAACTTGGGATGTCACTCAACACTGTCAAACACTTTATGGAAGAAGGAGATGAACTCAACTTCAAATGAAAAATTTGCAAGAGAGTTTTAAACTCAAAATTATCTATTTATTTTGACCATTTCCTTGTATTTAAATAGAAAATATATGATTAATGGTAGTAGACATTATTTAAGGCGAAATACAACTTTCAACAGTTATAAATATTAAGTGTTGAACTATTTCCTATGTCTAACACACCATACAAGACACATAAATGCATAAATTCAAAATTTAAAATAAATAACTGCCCACTATAGATTCTTTCCAGCACATATGACATATGCCACCTCAGCTGTGACACCCCCAAATTCCGTTTGGGATCGGACGGATATTTGAAGCGTCGAGACATGCAACACAAGGTTACATGCCCCCGTTCATGACATATAAGATGCAATATTCCTAATATGTATCTAGCATTATGCAATATTCGCAGCGGATAATTTTTTTGTTTAGCAATACTATGCACCAAACCGAAATATCCCAAATACTTAAAACATAATGACGTACTAAACAACTGAGATCACAACACTAGTCCAAAATGGTTGTGATCAAAAGAGTGTTGGAGATTGAACACCACAAATACAAGTAGTAATGAGGTAACTACTGTACTACCATCTACGTCACACCATTGTTTAGTCGATCATTTCCAGTTGGTCAATTCTCGATTCTCCTTTTGATCCTGTAACAAAATCTACCATTTAGGGGGAATGGTAGTTGGGACAACCACAGTGAGATTTGATTACAAATCTCAACAAGTTAACAGGAAACTTCCACACAGGTTAATGATGCATGCATAATCAAATAATAAGTAATCATAGCATAACTTGACATACAACATAACATAACTGGCATAACTTAAACTGAAACTGAAACTTAGCATGAACGTGACTTGAAACATAACATGGACTTGAAACATAGCATGAACGTGAACATGCATAATTTGAACATGAACTTGAAACATAACATGAACCTGAGCATGACATAACATAAATGTGAACTTGGAACATAACGTAAACGTGAACATAACATAACATGAACTTGAAACATATTCTTGTCTCATGGGATTACCACGATTGCGTGAACGTAAACTTGAACATAACATAACGTGAAACATGACTTGAACGTGAAATGCATGAACTTGGAATCTTATTCAATTGACTTAATCATTAAAGTGACCATATGGGTGCTACACAGGTCCCCTTGAGCCGTGTGTCCTTGTCGATTACCGCATCACATCACAGGTTTCTATACCAGTTGTGAGCGCGTTAATACGTACTCCACAGTTGTTGTGGCCCCACGTATTCTACGTGTCACAATTGATGTGTCTCACGTAGTGTATGCTCTATAGTTGTTGTGGCCCCATGACTTATTTGTTTGTGCCACACTTGCTGTGGACACACGTAACATAATGTGTGGCACCATCGGCGTTAGTGCCTGGCGCGCTCGATGACCAGCTAATTAGGCCCCATTCGCAACCTGTTGACTGTACTTCGTCAACTCAGGGAATTTCATACCTATTTAGACACTCCAGCGTGAACAAAGGAGTTCCACTAGGATATTATCCCATCCTAGCGCTTAGGGTCGTGATTGACATGAATAACTTAACTGGCAGACATGACATTTCGTAACTTGACGTAACATGAACATGATATAAACGTGACATAAAAGACAAAAATCTTGACGTAGCGTAACGTGACATGAACGTAAGACGACAGACATGACATACTTTGAAACATAAATGTAATAGACAACATTTCATAACATGGCATACCTGTAACAGGCAACATTTTGTAACATGGCATACCATATAACAGACAACATTTCTGAACATGGCTTAACATGTGATAGTGAATATTACATGACATGAAATACACGTAATAGATGGCATACTTAACACGACATATTGCAATGTATAACAATGTATAGCAATACGTACATAATATTTTGTGTAACAGATGAATAATTCATGACAGAATAAATTCTATGTAATAGATAAATATGTAATGACTTGGCATGGCACATATGATAACATGCATACATATACTTTAGTTCCCTTACTTATCACTCATACACATTAAACTGATAGTAAGTTAAAAACTAACTTACCTCGGTCTTCGCGCTTCTAGACAAAACTCAAGTGCGATCACGAGAAACTGAAAGTAATGATTTTTAAAAATAAGAACTTAATCACTAACAATCAAGAATATGGAAAATATCAACTTAGAGTAAAATTACCATTTTACCCTCTACACGTGGGAAAATGACCATTTTACCCCTAACTTAAGAATTTTGCATCTTAACTCCAAAAATTACCAAAATTTACATGCCTTATGTAAATTTTTTCCTAAACTCAAATATTAATTCAAAAAAATTTAAAACTAAATACAACCATTAAAACTCTATAGGGCCGAAACTTACAAAGGCTATTTCCTTTGATTTTTGTTGTAATTTTTTCAAATCTCAAAACTCATGATTAAACCAAAATTTCTCTTCTACTATACTCATAACATATTCCTAAGAATAATTATGTTTTGAATCATTAACAAAAGTCATCAAAATCACTAAAACCATACTTGAACTTTTTGGTTTTTCTTCTTAGTTCAAAACAAAATTTTGTTTCTAACTTGTTTTGATCAACCTCTTGATTCATGACTTATACAGAAGTGATCTTCAAACCAAAACATCACATGGTTTAGAAAGGTGTCCTAAAACAGATCCAAGCATCAAACTCAAGATCACATGGTTAAACCTCACCCAAAACACAAATTTAGCCAAGAACATCATCACTTTGGCCTAACCGAATATCTCCTTGTATACAATTTCATATCTACGAAACTAACATCAAATATCTTCAAAATAACATTTTAACATGTATATAAGAGGCTTAGGATCTTCCAATAAAAATATCAAAGCCATTGGAATAAGATTAAACCTTAAAAGATTTAAATTTTCTCGAAATAGAAACCGTTTTTCCTCTTCCAGTTTCTTAGTTTCTAGACCTAAGAAACTATTTCACCAAAACTTTTAATCATGCAACAAGTCCTCAACCAATAATCATATACATATGTTAACAGTACTCCATAAAAATTTCGGACCAAGATCTATTCATTAGCTTTGTCAAAAACTCCAAAATATAACAGACTCTCTAGTTTATCGCACAGAATGACCTTTCTGGGACCTAAACAACTGTTTACCAATCAAATGATGTCCAAATGGAACTAATAAGGTACCCACGTAAACTAGACTCCAAAATAAAAAAATTTCATGAAGGAAACCTTGCGAGAAAACACTTAAAAAAGCTTTGAAACAGGCGTTCAAAAGAGGTACAAAAAACTGTCCGAGAGTGTCTTTTGTGTTATATGAAGGAAAAGTGTAAAGGAGAGTTGCTTTTCGTGGGAAGTGGACTGGAGAGCCTCTTACACAAGCTATGGAAAGTGATAGGACTGAAAGAAAAGTGAGTGTTGGCCTTTTCTTCTCATAATCAATCCAAGATCTTTTCTCAAGGTGGAGTGAAAGAGTGAGGTGGCCCTTTAGCTTTGTATTTCAAGAACCTTCTAGGCCCTTCTTGTAAAGATATGGCCAGCCAAGTGGGGGTACAAAACTTAGCCATGAAGCAATGCTAATGTGGTCAATTTCGTGGGCCTTAGTGGGCCTAAACCGAATGAGCCTAAATTTTGGGGTTTAAAGAGGGTTTGGGTTGCTATCAAGCCCAAATCTAATATCACTTGGCCCAATCAATTTTTCAAGGTTAACAAGGTTGGATAATGATGTTCTAACACAAATTTGAAGGATTAATAGCATTGTGTTTAATCAGGTGATTAAATACAATGCTAGAAATCGGATTAGAAAATGTTTAGAGGCCAACTTTAGGGTTTAGGGGAAACCGTTTAGGGTTCCGATTTCAACAATATTTTTGGGCTTTCAATTGGATTCCCACCATTTAGGGTTTTACTAGGATTGAAGCCCTCTTTGATCTGGCACAATTTGGTTGAGAAGATGAAACAAAGTTTTGCTTATGTGGCTTGATTTCACAGCTTGATTCCTTCAAATCCATCAAACGCTCCTCATGGTGCCAAGTGTCTAATATTATTCACTAAGTATGGCTAAGATCTTGCCAAGTGTCCAAATAAAATTTCTCTAATCTAATTTGGACATTCAATACTGTGATTTTGAAACACTGTAATGGTTACTATTCACTCCGAAAAAGTGAATTATAAACTTAACACTAAAAATTTCTAAATATTCATATTAACCTACAGTGAAAATATTTTACGGAAATTCAACCTCAAAGTGCCCCTAAAAATAATTTCATAATTTCCAACAGACGTTTCGTCCAGAATTATGAAAATAGGCTATTGCGTCATAAAATCCTAAATAATTCACTGAGTCTAATGGCATAGACCATAATACATTCTGACACTTCTAACCACCTCAAATAAATAAAACTCATATTTCTAGTACCATAGTGAGTGATAACACTGATTATGTTGACAGACTAAAACCTATGCGATTGGTCAATTCGTAAAAACTTATGGAGTTTTTACGAGATTCCTAAAGTCAATAGAAATTTCACCAATGAATTTCTAGCGGGCTGTTACATCAGCTGCCAGGTCAGTCACCATGTCACTGTGCCACATCAACATATGTGCTACTGCATTATTCCCCTCTTACTCAAGAGAACTTGCCCTCAAGTTGCAAGTCAATTCCTCCCATAGTTGTTTGCTAATCTTCTTAAACTCCTCACTTGAAATTCAAGCATCCTCAGAATTTGGCTTCCCTTGCCAATGTACCAAATACTGAGTATAGGTTGCATGGAGAGTAGTGATGGAACCAACATGCAAAATTTCAATAGACTCATGGAGGGGATTTGGTGTGCTATATATTTTGGAAACCTTCTTAACTTATTACGGCCTTTTCTTCTTCACCATAGTAAGGGTAAAGGTGGCATCAATTGGAGGTAGAACTAACTGAAAGCCCTTTCGATAGTTCAACTTTATATGCACGAGGCCCCAACTTATTCAAAATCTAGCAAGGACCAATCTTTCTTTGTTTGAGTTTGTTGTAGGTTCCAGTGGGAAACCTTTCATTTCTTAAGTACACCATGACCAAATCGCCTTCATTTAACTCCAATTTTCTCCATTGTAAATCACCTTGGACTTGTAGTTTTCTTTGGATTGCTTCAACTGATTTCTAACTTGCTTGTGAATGAACGCCAGATGTTATGCGAATTCTTCTGCCTCCATACTAACCTTGCTTTGGCTTTGCAAATGCACATGTTCTAGTATATGATTAGGTTTTTTTCATATACAACTTCAAATGGAGACTTCTTTGTAGATCGGTTGATGGAGTTAATGTATGCCAACTCAGCTTGTGAAATATCGAACTCCCACCTTTTTGAATTTTCTCCAACTAAACTTCTCAACAAGTTTCCAGATTTATTTACCACTTTAGTTTGGCCATCTATTTGGGGATGGTATGCACTTGAGAATTGCAGCTTGTTTCCCATAAGCTTCCAAAGTGATCACCAAAAATGACTCACAAATTTGAGATCTCGGTCTAAAGTGATTGTCTTAGGGACTCTATGCAAACATACCACCTCTCTAAAAAACAAGGTAGCAATATTTGAAGCATCCGTAGAATTCTTGCAAGGAATGGAGTGTACTATCTTTGAAAAGTGATGTACAACAACAAAAATACACCAGTATTTTGGATTGGTATTGGTTGGTATAAACCATTGAGAGATCTTACCAAGGGGCATTTGTGATTGGCATTGGCTGGTATAAACCAACATCTGAAGCATCACATTCTACTTGAAAAGGCTTGGAAAAGTTGGGGAGGATTAACATTGAAGCCTCAACTAGCTTGGACTTGAGTAACTCAAAACTTATTGCTACCACTTTTGTCCAATGGAACTCCTTTTTCACCACTTCCATCATTGGTGCAATGATGGTGCTAAAATTGCAGATGAACCTCCTATAAAAAGAGGCGAAGCCATTGAGCTTGGGGATAGGCCACTCAAGAATAACCTTCACCTTGTCTTCATCCATATGCATCACATCTGCACTCACAACATATCCTAAGAAAACAACTCAGTTAATCATGATTGTGCACTTCTTAAGGTTCACAAACAGTTGATTCTCTTCGAGGACCTTGAATACATTGATTGAGTGCTCCAAATATTGATCTTGGCTTTTGCTGTAAATTAGTATATCATCAAACTATTCTTCCAAATATTTACCCATTAAGTTTCTCAACACTTTACAATGTGATACAGTGACATGGCGACCTGACCTGACAAGTTATCTTTCTTTGTTTTGCTTCATTTGTTCTCATCAAAATCCATCAAATCCATTTGTATTCATCCTTGTAGATTTCAGGCTACATAAACTCGAACACCTTAGGATGTCCAAGACCCCAAGCCTATTCAGATTCCCCACTAAGTCATAACACTAGAAGCTCATCCCACTTGGACTTACTCCCCACCTATTTATAGAACCCTAGAAGTCAGCACATACACTTTGCCTCCCAAGATTTGTGTCGCACCCTTGCACTCACTACAAGTCACTCATTTAGCCACCACAACCTAGCCTTCCCATGCTGTGTGCCACCCCACTGCCATAGCCAATTTTTCTTACTTTTACCTCACACCCACTCACAACATGCCATGAGTTGAACCACTACATACATGAGCACTCACACATATGTCAAACACAATACCATCCACCACCAACACCACCGTCATGGCACCATGACCCTCAACCACAGATCCATAACATGTTCTAGCCACTGAGGTCGATGGAGTACTTTCTTTACACATAATTTTATAGTAAACTATAAAGTTTCTTTATGATACGTTGAAGTTAAATGAAAACCTTGTGTTTATAATTATGTTTACTATATGATATGATTCTTATTGAGTATTTGACTTATATTATTTGTTTTTAAATATTTTCCCACCCCAAGTGAGGAAAGCTCGAGGATGATGTCCAGGAGGGTGACATTGACAATGAGACTTAGTCTTTGAGAGAGGATTTAGATTTTTCTTTACATTTAAATGATTTATGCTTTTACAATGCGTAGCACATGTTAGACCATTATATTTTAAATTTGCTATTGTACAAATGTTTGGATTAAGAGATTTCTTTTACTAGATTATTATGTGAAAGTTTTATTTATGGGATTTTTTATACCTGGCACAAAGAAAATCATCCAGTTTCTCTAACTTTACAAGCCTTAGAGGAACGGGGTTTTACAAGGTAGATAGAAATATCCATTCTCTCCTAATCTCATTTGTCTTATTCTTTCATAAATTGTAAGGAATGGAAGATAATTGAATGAAAATTAATAAAAGCTTAATGAAAGTCTAAAAGATTAACGAAAGCCCCTATGATAGGTTATATTATAATCTTAAAGTGTCTCTCTCTTTCATTTTCATCTATATATTTTCTTTTATTTGTCTCCTCATTTCTTTCACTCTTTGATGACATAAGATTTGCTGTCCAGTTGTGGTGCCGTGATTTCCTCATAGTGTAATTGCACAATTCCTATTCATAAACTTTTTAACATGTATAAATCACATGAGATTTTAGTTGTTGACTTATTTATTCATGAACATTGTCACATTCAACCCCCAACCTTTATTTTTTCCAAAGACCATTATCTAATCTAGATGCATGCTTGATAGAAGTCTTGCATGTTCATTACTTATTCAATTCCTTACTTAGATTCATGTTTCAACCACAATTGAACACACGCATGAATGATCAAGCCTTAGAACTCCAAATTGGAAGAAACCATCTAGATAGATTTTATAATTTTTGTGCATTTATTCTTAGTTGGACTTGCACAGTTGAAACTTACAGCTCTAGAAATCGTTTTATATACATGCGAGTTCAAGATCATGTTAACCGAGACATGGCCGAAATGCTCAATGTCTAAACCTTTAATTATTTCTTCATCTTTTCAATCCTAAACAAGATTTCTATACATGCATGGCATTGAAGGTCAAGCTCATGCCACAAACATTAAAAGGTACATGAATGCTGATTTAATAATCCCTAACCTTTCTTTTCAACACTTCCTGCCCCGAAAACATTCCCCTATGCCTAAAGCACCTAGACAGATCTGTCACCCCTGATATGAATGCAAGGTTAACTAGGAAATTCACACGACAAGAGGTTGAAGAAGCACTCTTTAGCATGAACCCCTTGAGCTCTCCAGGTCCAGATGGTTTCCCCCAGCTTTCTACCAAAATCATTGGGGCAAGATTGGAGATAAGGTCAGTGAAGCTGCACTTTTCTTACTCAATTCTGATGGCCAATTTGATTCTATAAATTATACATATATAGCTCTGATTCCTAAGTTGAATTGTCCCTCAAAAGTATCTGATTTTCGCCCTATAAGCATGTGTAATGTGATTTATAAGATTGTCTCAAAAGCCATGGCTAACAGATTGAAAATTATACTGCAAGACATCATTTCCCCTACACAGTCTGCTTTTGTCCCAGGCAGATTAATCACAGATAATATCATTGTAGCTTTTGAGGCATTACACTCCATGAATAGTAGATTGAAAGGGAAAGAGGGTTACATGGCCCTAAAACTATATATGAGTAAAGCGTATGATCGTATTAAATGGGTTTTTCTAAGAGAAGTCATGAGAAAAATGGGCTTTGCTGAAAACTAGATCAGGCTTGTCATGAAATGTGTGGAATCAGTATCATACTCCATCCTTCTGAATGGCATTCCTCAAGATCCTTTCAAGCCTACTAGAGGTATTAGACAAGGAGACCCCTTGTCTCCATATCTCTTCATTTTATGTGCTGAAGTGCTAAGCTCTATGCTCAACCAAGCAGAATCCTCCAAAGCTATCTCGGGTATTCCCATTGCAAGAGGCAGAGTACATCTAAATCATCTTCTATTTGCATACGACAGCCTTCTTTTCTGCAAAGCAAACTCCCTTGAGTGGAGTAGGCTAATTTATTTGCTAAACATTTATGAAAAAGCCTCGGGCCAATGCTTAAACAAAGAGAAGACCTCTATACAGTTTAGCAAGAACACTCCAAGGGCAAACCAGGAAATCATTTTAGAGATAGCAGGAGTGAGATCTAGCCTTCCTTATGAACAATATCTGGGTCTACCCTCTTTAGTTGGCAAGTCAAGATACCAGTCCTTTAAGTCTATACTGGACAAAGTCAGAAAAAAGCTAAGCAGCTTTCGAGTCAAATGGTTATCACAAGCTGGAAAAAGAAATCTTCCTCAAAGCAGTGGTGCAGGCAATGCCAACTTATAGCATGGGGGTCTTTAAACTCCCTTGGTCTCTTCTGAAAGATATAAATAAAGTCATGAGGAATTTTTGGTGGGGTCAGGTTGAAGAGGAAA
Source organism: Juglans mandshurica (assembly GCA_022457165.1). Classification (NCBI taxonomy): domain Eukaryota; kingdom Viridiplantae; phylum Streptophyta; class Magnoliopsida; order Fagales; family Juglandaceae; genus Juglans; species Juglans mandshurica. The sequence continues at coordinate 12,630,533 of CM039627.1, read as the reverse complement.
GGAAAATCCATTGGGTATCTTGGAAGACTATCGGAAAATCAAAAGCAGCTGGTGGCATGGGTTTCAAAGATTTACATAGCTTCAACCTTGCAATGCTGGCTAAACAAGGTTGGAAGATTCTGCAACATCCTCAAGCTTTAGCCTCCCAAGTGCTAAAAGCTAAATATTTTCCATACAGTGATTTTTTTCAAGGAAAAATGGGCAGCAAGCCCTCTTTTATTTGGAGAAGCATAATGGAGGCTAGAAAACTTTTAAGAAAAGGCACTAGGTGGAGAGTAGGAAATGGTGAATCCATAAAAGTCTGGGAGGATAAGTGGGTTCCAAACCTTCCATATGCTAAAATCATGAGTCCAGTGAGACTACTTAACCCGATGGCTGTGGTTAGTGATCTAATTGAACCTGGTACAAACCTATGGAAGGACAGGTTGGTGGATGAGGTGTTTTCTCAAGATGAAGCTACTTTAATCAAGCAAATTCCCATTAGCTACAATAACAGCCCTGACAAACTGATCTGGACAGGCACATCAAAGGGGTCCTTTTCTGTAAGGAGTGCCTATCACTTGCAAATGGACTTGATGGAATCTGTGAAGGGCCAGGCATCTAGTAGTTCAAATGACAAGAGGTTTTGGTTGAACCTGTGGAAACTTCAGATCACTCCAGCCGGCAAACAATTCATTTGGAGAGCCAGCCATGAAGGACTACCAACCAATCAGAATCTATTCAAGAAGAAGGTTATTGACAAGCCTTCTTGCCCTTTATGCCTAAGGGAGGAGGAAAATATTATCTATGCCATTTGGAACTGCCCTGCTGCTCAAGACGTATGGCACCAATGCTCAACTAAACTCCAAAAATGCAACTCCCGCAAACATTCAATCAAGAACCTCATTAAAGAGCTAGAGGATTCAAGAGGCAAGGAAGTGATTGAGGAGTTTGCAGTGGTAGCTAGAAGAATATGGATGAGGAGAAACCAATTCATATTCCAACAAGAGTTTAGAGGCCCTAACTCAATAGCAAAGCTAGCCAAGGAAACTCTGCATGAATTCAAATCAACCACATTTAATGATCCAGTTCGGCAACTCACAGTACAGAACAATCCTAATTGGAGTCCACCCCCTTTAAACTCTTTTAAACTCAACTGGGATGCCGCAGTTGACAAAATTCAGTGCAAAATTGGGATAGGTCTAATCATCAGGGATTGGAATGGCAGGGTTGTGGCAACTTCAAGAAAATATAGACCTCTTTTCCCTGACCCTCTATTGGCAGAGGCTATTGGAGCCATGGAAGCAACGTGTTTTGGTCTACAACTGGGAATTAAGAGGATCATACTAGAGGGCGACTCTAAGATAGTCATCTCAGCAATCAACAGCAGCAAGGAGGAAATGTCAGCTACGGGTATGCTCATAGAAGATGTCAAAAATCAACTAAATAGCTATGAAGAGTGATCAGCTTTGCATGTTAGAAGGGAAGGAAATCAAGCTGCACATAAGCTTGCAAGGGATGCACTTTTACACTCAAACTCTTCTTTTGATATGGGTATTATCCCCAATTGTGTTCATGACGTTTGTTGATATTCTATGAATGAAATTCACCTTTAAAAAAAAAAAAAAAAATCCCTAACCCTCTTATCATGTGATGGTTGAAACATCTAGTACTATACAAGATTCCAACCTTTATACTATAAGATTCAAGCTAATATACCAGTCGCACATGAATGCATTAGCCTCGATATACATGTAATACCCGAAACTCAGATTGTGACTGTCATATTTGCTTCAATTTCTCAAAACTCATGTTTAGACAACAAAGCCTTGTTTGGTTATACAGATGAGATGAAAGTTGAAAATTGAATAAAATATTATTAGAATATAATATCTTAATATTATTTTTATTTTAAAATTTAAAAAAATTGAATTGTTTATTGTATATTATTTGAAAGTTTGAAAAAAGTTATAATGATTAAATGAAATGGTTTGTGTAAATAAACGAGGCCTAGATCCATGCTTAGAAGTTGTCTTTACCCACATGGATGCCTTAACCCTCGCTTTACATAGGCTATGGGCAAAACATCCATGGTCATTTTTCAAGATTTTGCTTGCAATTTGGGATATAAAGATTCTTTTTGGGAGGTGCGAAAATTGAAGAAAGAGCAGGGAAAATGTGGGGAGGGGATGGTGGGTCAAGAAGAGAGAAGAAATAGTGAGAGCGTTAGTGTAAAATGGGATTGTATGGGTTTAATAGGGCTGGGCGGATTCTACAATGCATATAGTGAAATTTGCTACCTAGATGGCAGCAACTGCTGCCCCATTTATTATTGTTATTGTCGTTGTAATTATTATAATTATTATTGTTATTATGCTAGGTTTATTTTCTAAAATAATTTCCCATCTTTATGATCTGTCTCTTAGTTTCATCTGTCTATCGTAACTCAAAAGTAATGTTAGGGACACAGTCTTTACACGAACCCCTCACATGAACAAAAGCTTTATAGATAATGCGAACAGTAAAAAAAACTGTTCAAATTAGGGATCCGTGTACGCGGGCCCGTGTCCATATCATTTCTGTTTTAACCCCTCACATGAACCATTGAGAAACTAATCCCTCCCCGACCCCCCACCCCCGCGCCCGGGGACTGCGGGGTGTATTTTTAAGCAATGACACCAGAAACAAAACTACATGTAAAATTGGGATTCAAATGCGGTCATGGATTAAAGAGCTTTCTAAAGGGCCCATCTTTGCGATCTTTTGCAGCCTCTGTTAAAGCAAGGAACCTCTTGAATCCTGTTGTAGCAGCACCTCTTCCAAGTGCAGCTGCTCTGGTTAACACATCCTCTCGGGAAGCAACTAGTCCGATTGAAGCCGGACTGGGTATCACAGGAGCTGCCGCTGGTACTACTGATGGCATGATAGAGGGTTGTGTGATCCCTGGCCCATGTTTGTTGAAGTCATCTAGTACACTTTGCTGATCAGCTTTTTTTAGACCCTGCACATGGAAAGCACAGTATTAGCCAACAATAAAAACACCTTTTAACTCCATCACCTAACACTTCTGGAAAGTTCAAAATATTTTTGGCCAATAGACATTGATCGTTACTACAGATTACCATCCTCAAGGTTTAACAGTTTAATATAACTCCACCATCACATCAAATACATATTAGCTACACTTAACTAATACATCTACTATCCATCTGATGGAACACCATGATCTGGCAAAGCTACCTCTAATAAACTTCTAATGATCCGGATAAAAAAATAAAGATAAAATCAAATAAGAAGAAAAGCGACTAAAGATTTAAGTAAGCATCTTGAAAAAATACTTAAGTGGACCAAGGGAATGCGTAAAACATGTACTGCAACTTTAGCAACAAAATTGCCATCTAGCATAAGAAAATCTGTTTGGTAGATCCATGCACCAACTGCAATAATTTATCTCTTGTAGCATTCCTAACAATAAAAATGATATATATATTTTTTTTCATAAAAGAAAGAACAAATACAAGATATAAATCGAATCCATGAAAGATTGGATTAGCCAAACATTCTCCCATCTGGGAGATACACTGATACAGTGATCGGCTAAGGAGGAAAATAACTAAACAATAAATCATGTTTTGGTAACAGTTGAACGTTTTACAGCCCCTCCTATATTTTTCATTTAGTCATTCTGTAACCATGTACATGCAATAATTGAAGCATCATAGGAGGTCTAATTTATTGCGCCCGTAAAGACACTAGGAAACTAGGAACCCCCACCAACAACAACAACATGCAGTCAAGATTGAACATGATTTTTGAACACCAAATTCTAATGCATCTTCCCAAGGAACCTTTGTTGAAATAGTAGGAAGTAGCCTGTTAGTGTCATGCCTGAGTCGAAATATAATCAAGAAGTCAAACTATGCACTTAACAGTGAAAGCATATGTTCTTTCATGTAATTCATAAGATGCCAAGATTCATTATCCATGATTAACTTGCTCAATTATTCAGAAGACACGTAGGAATAATGGACAAACCCATGACACAATTCTGTTGGGCAGCTATAATGAACGTTTCAAAGGCACCCCTTCTCTGGAGTGGCAATGCTAGATGTCTTGTGGTTAGTGAGAGCTAAAAAGAAGACTGACATACGAAAATTTATCAGACATCGTATCCAAGGTGCCTATCCAGCATCATTAGCAGATAATGGGGCACACAATTTCAAGTGTTGAAAACGGGTTTGAATAGTGACTTTCATTTATCTTAGACTCAATGCTTCAGAAAACCTCAACATTTTCACCAGTCCATTAGTAGATTTATCGAGTCACATCTCACAGTCTTGATCTATATCCATCCAATGTTTTTGAGCTTGACGTTTAACCGATCATGCAGTAACTACAGTCTACAGTATGACTAAACCCTATATCAAACAGCAAGAGTAGACCAAAACCTTAAGCTCCAAAATTCGTTGAAACTCCATTGGTGTGCCCTCTGGTAGCAATGCTCGATATGTATCCGCCACCGAATCAAATGGGGACAGTATAACCTGAATAATAAAAATACATGTAAACTTGAGTAAGATTTTTTTAGTATAATTATGATAAGAAAATAAAACCAAACTTAGCAAAATGTAGACAAAATATGATCAAAAACCTTCAAAAGTGCTTCAGCTTTGCTCATTTCACGGCTCACAAATTTTGAATAGCTAGCAGCACCAGTTGTCTGTTTCAGAAAGGAAGAAAATGATGTGAAAGAGGTTTGTTTTATGCAATCAGAGACCACTATAAGCCCCTACAAATAATCATGTCATGTAAATCATGGGAAATTCATTCAATAGCGTGATGCTAATATAGCAAATGAAGCGCTTCAAATCGTTTACAGATGGCAGGCGATGCCTTTTCCTTGTCCACTTATTATTATGACATTCAGAAACTATAAATTCTAAATCCTAAACACGTGAAAAATATCAAACTTTCTCCGTCTCCAGTCAGCAACACATGCTTGATCACAAAGCCACTTAATCAGAGGCCAGGTTTCCTACTGAATAGCATCTTACAAATCATTCTGTACTATTTAGTTCCTGCCCATACACAAGTGCACAAAATCTTGGAATGAGAAGTGCAACACTAGGCCTCTAATGTTTAAGAAAAGGCCAACCTAGCACCAAGGTAGAGTTCAGCTTCTTGAATTATATGGACTACCTTACCATAGGTAGTGTAGACAAGATTGGAAAGCGGATACATCACATAGTTCTTTACCTTACTGCACTCTGCATAAGTAAAAAAGGAAGGTTCTCTGTTCGATCATTCAACACGTTCTAACAATCCAAGGAACTATGCATTTTCCTGGAGGAACATTTAGAAGACAAAGGCGCCCCTGAAAGAAGTATCATATTTTTTTTGGATAGCTTCCTTAGAGAAGATCCTCGCTGTAGATAATCTAATAAAACATAGGATCATTATGATGGATGAGTGCTACATGTGCAAGAAGGGAAAAATGGTAGATTATTTGCTACCCCATTGTTAGGAACTTATGGAACGGCTTCTTTGCTACAGTGGGATTTGAATGGGTAATGCCTAGAAGTTTGGTGGATTTTCTAGCAAGTTGGAGGACCTCCAAGCAATCCACAAGTTGAAGCAATATGGAAGATGGCTCCCATGTGTCTACTGTGGAGCATTTGGAGGAAAAGGAATGATGAAAGCTTTCAAGATTGCGGGCCGCAATGGATGAACTTAAAGTAGTTCCTTTAGATAGTTGCGATACATTTTAACAGACTACGCATGTTTGGGTAACATGTTTTATCTCTGAAGTCAAACATATTTTTTAGTCAAAGATCATCTTCCTCCCAAACATATAAACATAAAAATATTATTACGTGGTGGCCTGTGGTGGCCAGCCCGGCCTCCAAGGGCAGCTCAATATAGACCAATGGCAGCCCAGATCGGGCTGTCGGTGGTGTTTGACACCATTGGCGGTCAGATCTGGGCTGCACGTGGTGGCCTGATGGGTGGCAACCACCACTGTTGTGATTTCTTTATTCTATGCTTATTGTTTTCAATTAATGACACTTTGTTGATTACTTATGAAAAAAATGTGGAATACCATATGTTGTCCACAAAAGTTGAATGTTGTAATGGATATAATCAAAGCAAACTTAAATTGGAATATCAATCAAGGGTAATAAATGCGATAGGAGTTTTTGTGTCTGAAATCGACTAAACACTTCTCACTCAAAAAAAGTAAACATATACAGATATAATGTTTATTTCGGAAAAGAAGAAAAGAGAAAGTAGATTGTAATAAACATAAGCTTTCTCATCAAAACTACAAGCCACCCGTTACAGTTAATTCTAAGGAAAGAGGCATCAATTAAAGATAACATGTATCTTTTTCAAATCAGTAACTCACTTGTCGGCCAAGTGAAGGAATGTCTAGAAGAATTGTCTTTACTGCTTGAGTGTCCAATAGCATCTGCAAAAGCATCAAACAATTTATTTATGGCAAATCAACCAGAAAGATTACATTCAAGGAAAAAACAATTAGAAGGATGGTCTAGAGTAATCACATGTATAAATGGCAAGGATACACATCTACAAATTTGACAAACATTGACTATAGAGTGACTTGTATTTCTACACTGTTCATCAATGTGCATGGTTATATACATAATTTTCCAGGGATTTTCTTTTACCGTAGATGTTGCATCTTATCTTGAATTAGGTCTAAGCCTGAGAACATTAGATGCAAGGCATTTATATTAACTATTGAGTCATTTCAATGTGCACATACGTGACTTGTAAACACCATACACCCTCGGCATGACATAAAAAGTGCCATAGCTTTCAAGACTAAAGAGGATCCTTACTAAGTATCCCACAAGCCAAAAGATATAAACCTATACACTAATTCAAACAATTCCTTTCTTGATGCCAAAAAAGTTAATCTAGAAAGGAATAAAAATAAACAACGAAAAACGTCAATACTTGTTGGGCTCCAGTTTCTGATATGTGCTTGCATTTGAAAATGTTTGCATAAAAGCGAGGACCAAGAGAAGATGCGAGCTGCATAGAATGAGAAAGAAATTAGGATATTTAGCTGAATAAAACTTGAAAGCGAGATTCTTTGAAAGAATCTTAGTATGTCACTAACTACTTCAAAAATTTAGAAGTTAACTAGATTTTGCACAGATAAGGATGCCCAAATCCTATGGAGGGGTAATATTTTTTGGGCAAGTACGGAGGCATGATCTTTGAAAGAACAATAACCACACGAATATTTAATTGAGCATAAATAGTCTAGCGTTAGCCATTCAAATATGCAAAAGCCTCTTTTATATTAGTAAACAATATTCATTTTTCTTTTTTTATAAGTAAGAGTAAATTTATTGATACCAATGAAATAGGCATAGCCCGTGTACACAGGAAGTATACAAAAGAACACCTAAATATATTCTAAGATCAAGAGATTAGAGACAAATAAATGCAAATAAATATTCATAAGGGATTAGTAATAGAAAATGAATCCAAATAAATAACAAACCCATATGCAAGATTCTTGAACCTCAGACCAAGATCTATGTTGAGAAGCAAAACCTAAGATAACATCATCCACTTTAGAATCACCTTGTCCAAGAAGAACTGGAAGTAAACAGGTGAAAGAAGGCTTCCAAGTACAGGAATGCTACTAGTAAGGATCATATTTATGCCATTAACATACCTGCAAGAAGGTACATGTGATCAACTGTGGAAAGTTGTGTCAGGCACCTAGAACTTATGGTTAAAAATTTCAAATATATGTGCTCACTCTGATTGGTCACCAACACTTTCAAGGGTACCCCATGGGACACGTGTCATGGCAGCCATTTCAGCATCAAATTTACTTTCAAGGCCATGCACTAGGGTTACTAAAGCTTTTGTGATCACTGCCGAAAACTCATCCTGCATAATATCATTACTCCCCTAGAAATGAAGAGAAGACTAACCATGGCATTATTAAAGTGGTAGTCAATACCTGCACTTCTGACATATCCACTCCCTCCGCTAATTGAGTCTCGATAATTTTTGATACACTTTCTGCCAATTCACCAGACTGTCAAAAAAATCCCAACTTTTTAAGACTGCAAATCAGTATTCATTTTGAGCTAAAAACTATGATAGTAATATATGGAAACGTATACAATTAAGTACCACCATATCCAGTCCATGTGGTTTCTAATCTTTGGAGGATATATCATACACATATGTGCTCAAGAGGATCGTTGCGTGGGTTTACAAACTTGTAATTATAACCAATTTATGTTGTATGGACAAGAGATATCATTAACCTTTAGGTAAACTGAAATAGATATCAATAACATCTAATTAGTATTAGCGCAGAAAATAGTTTTTGTTGCACTTCATTAATCTGGCAAGGCTTTAACTAAAGGGAACTGATTTATACATTCCTAGAGTAAGCAAGCCCCACACACTCCCTTTGAAAAAAGTAGGGGAACTATGGGACCCACATGAAAAACAAACTTTTTCATGGTAGACCCCACTTTTTCAAAGGGGGTGTGGCTTGCACACCCTAGGACTCTATCAGGCATTACTTTTAACTAAAATTTAAAACATATAACTTTTCAAAAATAGAAATAACAGGATGAGTAACCAAATAGCTAATTAAGCTCCTTAATAAATGAAGAATTTGAAAGCAGAGATCAACATGAAACCATCTCAGCCTTTTGTCTTTTTCCATAATTTAAATGTGTCATGTATCTGAATGCTGCAATATAGACTCTTTCATCCTGTCTTCCAACATTCATAGATCAAGCTGAAAGTCAACAACGAACACCAAATACCATGAATTTAGAAACCAACCGTTTTATGACAATATTCTGCTGAATTCACAATATAACAAATCACCCTTTCATCCCTGTCAGAAGTCTGCTCAAAACATTCACAAGGTGACAAAGCCAAAATTAGTATCTTGTACAGAATAAACAATGCTCAAAGCAAACATGAAAATAAACAAGGTCAGCTAATACCTTTATTTGTCCATCCATACCCGTGGCTGCTGCAACTATCCCTGTTCCACCCCTAGGCAGTCTTGCAAAAAGTTTTGTTGCATATGCTTTGAGAATTCTTTGAAACACCTACAGGGGAAAGGGGCTCAACATTATTTCCTATAGAAACCACGTAATGCACCCTACACATGCACCCTCTTCTCACCCCTCACTGTATTTCTCGTCATACGCGGCAAAAACAGAATAACCAATTCACAGAGAACAACTCAATATAAAAATGCACATCATTAACCTCATTGCGATAGAGTACATAACAGAAAAGGATAAAAGAAAATGGATTTCAAGAATTCACCTTGAACAAATTAAATAGCGTCTGATTCTTTGTTAGAGCGCTGCATCTCTTTAAGCTCCTCTTGATTATAAGAAACAACTACAAAACATAATAAAGGTAGACTAAAAATATGCAAGAAAAAGGAAATTACAAACAGAACAGTCTTATATGGATGCAGGCCAAACAAAAGGAATTATGTAATCTTAGCAATCGAGTCTACATATTCTCCTGAAAAAATACAAGGACCAACCCAGGAGCTTTAAACTGCTTATTTTAACAATCCAAAATTCAATGAATGAAGCCATCTATTAACATGCCGACCATAAATGTAACACCCCGTATTTTAGTGTATTTTTACTGAATGATTATTTTTATTTATTCAAAAATTTATTCTCTTGTTTTAAGATTGGTTGGATTTTAGTGAGTTTATTTTTATGATTTTAATTTTGTAAAAATTATTTTGAAGTGCTTTCTTATAATTAATTATTGTTATGCGTTTAAATTTCTTCTCAAATTAAATTAACTTATTGTTGGGTTTAATTATTTATTTTCAGTTTAATCATTACGTTTGAATTATTTTATTTTACTTGTGGTTTTAATATCGTTTTCGTTTTATCATTTTTGTGACCCAAGATATGAGGATTGGACCTCATTTCTTTCCCTCATTTTTTTCTTTTTCCTCTTTCTTTTCTTCCTTTTTCTTTTTCTTCCTTTCTTTTCTTTTCTCCTTCTGGTTTTCTCCCGCGCGACCCAGCCTCTCTCTCAATCCGTCCGATCCTTCTCCTCCCCAACCCGCCGCCGTGTGCCGGCGGTGGTCGACACCGCCCGGCTCCCCAGCTCCCCCAGCCACCGGCGACGCCACCCCTTCGTTTCCAGCCCCAGCTGCGCCGCCGTTAGCCACCACGAGCCCACTCAAGCCGCGACACCTCTTGCGCTTGAGCGCCGCCGTCTTCTCACCACATCATCCTCGACCTCTTAGCAACCCATTGGACCCAACCCCAGCCTCGATCCGTCACCGGTGAAGCATAACCAACCCCATTTCCGTTTTGGGCTTTTTGGTCTTCAACCGCCTATTGCGCTGCCACCCACGGCCAACCACCACCACCACTAGCTTCACCGACCTCCCTAAGCCCTACCCTATCAATCTCGGGTCTCCGTTTGCACCTGTTCAAAAGTGGGTTTTTGAGACCTACGGCCACAGTGTATTTGACACTGTTCTGTTGCTTTGTTGCCGCTTCTTGCAGTTCCGTGATCCTCCGGAAATTGCTATATAGCACTGTAAGTATTTTCCAAATAACTCTTGTGATTTAAATGTATTTTTGCACTAACTCATTACACTATATTGAATTATTGATTGGTTTTACCAGACTGAGTCCGAGGAGTACGGGGGTCGGATGGATTAGAGAATGAAGTTGTTTGTGTGATTGGATTGTGTTGACATTGTTGGTTGTTGGTTATTGTTGTCGTGTTGTGTTCATTGCAATTGCACGCATGTTCATGTTTGTAACTGAAAACTGGGTTTTCGCATGATTGCATGCATGCTCACGTGTTTATTTGAAAACTGGGTTTTCATGTGAGAAATGATTTTGGGTATGTTTGAAATGTTTGGATTGAGTGGTTTGAGAAAAAGGGAAAGAGATTGTAGGGATGGTGGTAGAGTCCCGCCTGCGATTCCCGCCTACGGTGCACGCGGTAAGGATGATGGTAAGCAGGGATGGTGGTTGTGTCCCGCCTGTGATTCCCACCTACGGTGCATGCGGTAGGGATGGTGGTAAGCAAAGATGGTGGTATAGTCCCGCCTGTGATTCCCGCCTACAGTGCTCTCATATGTATTCATTGTGTGGAAATGAACTGTAGGGATGGTGGTAAGCAGGGATGGTGGTATAGTCTCGCCTGTGATTCCCGCCCACAGTGTCCGATAAATTGTTGAGTTTTGTGTATATCATTTTCTGGTAAAATGTTGGATTATATGTTTTGGCTAAAAATGAGATTTTTAGCGTGTGTTGAAAAAGTACTCGTTTTCGGAAAAAATGAGGTTTTGGGATTTGTTAGCTGGTTGCTTTAATGCGTTTTTATCTCGAGAGTTGTTTGGATTATTACTTACCTGCAGTACCGTTTTATGGTATCGCAGATTTTGATGCAGATGAGGATGGCGAGCCTTAGGCTTTGGCTCCGTTGGAAGAGCGATCTGGGATTACTCTCGTGAATCGAGATTTATTATCCTACTCTTTTTTGTATTTATCTTTTGTAATATATTTGAGATGACTGTATAACTTTTTAAAGGTAAATTATTTTGGATACTTGTAATTAAATTTCTGGTACTTAGTTGACTTATTATATTATCCGCTGCGACTTTTGTTGTGCACTTTTGCATGTTGCACACACTTGGACACATTTCGTTGGGATGCGTGACCCATGTCGTCATCATCCCGACGTCACGATTCTCGCGTCCCTATACGTGGGAGTCGGGGCGTTACAATGAAGCCCTATAATTGCAGTAATTGAACTACAGATTTTTTTTTTTTTTTTTAATTTTTATTTCAGGGAACCTCTCCAAGGCAGGGTGCCCTTCGGACTCACCCCTATAGAATAAACCCCGGTCCTGTGCACTGCACCCTCGGGAGTTTCCCTACACGAAACTGGTTAAATTGTTGACTTTTCACCAGGAGGTGTGACTCCAAAGGATTGTTTGCACCCATGAGATGTTGAACCTTGGATCTTGAAGGGAGTGATATCCCAAGACCAAGGCTTTCACCACTTGGGGTTTGAACTACAGATAATTACCACCAGAAATGCCGGCATTTACTCTTTGTTTATTAAGCAAATAAACAAATCAAAAGAACAAGTTAAGTACCAGACTCTATACCAACATTTCACCTAGCTCTTACAGCGTTGATTAAAAAAAGAAGTCCTAGGAAAATTACAATGAAGGCTGCCTAGAACACTGCTCAAATCAGATTTGGATGGCATGCTTTTCGAGTTTTGTTACAGAACTGCTACTTTTTCATTTTTAAGTAAAATAAATTTTATTAATACGAAAATAGGCATAGCCCAAGTACACTTTTACAAATAATGCACCTAATTAAGAACTGTAAATAGATACAAGGAAATCATGGAAACTAATAACATTAAAATCTGTAGCTATAGCCCATAAATAAAGTCTTAAAGAAGAAACTTTTAAGATCTTCAAGAGAATGCTCCCGATCCTAAAAGTTCCAGTCATTTCTTTCCCTCTAAATGCTCCACAGAAGGGAAATGGGTGCCATCTTCCACACTGCTGCAATATGTGTGATAGACCTTTCCAACTAGCTAGAAGATCTACCACCTTTCCAAGCATGACCCATGCTAACTTGACTCTACTGAAAAAATCATCCCACAAGGCCCTGGCAATCTCAGCATGGAGTCAGTGATCCACTGTTTCACCACCATTTTTGCATATATAACACCAGTCAGTAATAATAATTGTCCTTAGATTGTCTGTGGCAGAATCTTCCCTGAGGAAGCCATCCAGACAAAAATCGTGACCTTAAGGAGCACCTTCCTCAGAGAATCTTCCGAGGGAAGTGGTTGCTGCCCTGAGTAGTGTGAGTGCCATAGAAGGAGCATAAGGAGAATTTTCCTTGCTAGGAGGAATCCAAATTATCTTGTCCAACTCTTCATTGCCTACCCCAAATGAGTGCAACAAATTGAAAATTTTGTGAAAACACAAACTTCCCAGTCACGAGCCTCCCTAATAAAGCTGACATTCTACTGTTGCAAGCCAAAAGAATTTCCCTTAATTCAGCCACTGGGGCCTCATGCTCCTGTGCAATCTTGAAGCTGTACGATAAGCATCCTTAAGGGCCATATCACCACACCATATATCACATCAAAAACTAATACCGAAGACATCACCCACCACCAATCTGGTATGGCTAGAAAAGCTCCCCAACCTCTCTGGATATTTTTCAATGACCCCACTTTATATGTCCCTCGGACCTCATTAAAACACCACCCCTAGCACCGCCATAATTTTTTTATAAGTAGAAAGATATTTTTATTAATACTGAAATAGGCATAGCCCAAGTACACCCTAGCACCTCCATACTTGTAATCTATCACAACCTACCATAAGGCTTCCCTCTCATAATTATAGGACGGCAACCACTTCCCTAGGAGAGCCTTCTTGAATACCTCAAAGTTATGAATCCCCATCCCGCTGCTAGTACTCAGAGAACAAAACTTGTCTCAGCCAATAAGATGGATCTTTAACTCCTAAGATTGGAATAAAATATTTTTTTTTATAAGTATGATCGGAACAATATTTTTTCTATGTTCAATGAATTTATTACTGTTAAAAAAAAAGACAGTAATTATAGTTTGTCAAGCTTTCAGCAGACAACAGAGTTATCAAGGGAAAAACATTTTATAGACTATCCAAATCCTGGGCAGATTCCATATTTCTCAAAATAACAGAAAAATGTCTCCTTTCTTACCTGCATGCTACTACCTAAAACGTTATTCTGACTTCCTTCCTCGATATCCCATGTTTCCTCCTTAAAAAATGCACAAAAAAGAATTACTATAATGACATATAAAAAGTACAAACAATGTAGTAAAAAAATAACGCGGTCAACTACCTGAATAAGTTTCTCAAGATTCTCCATCAATGTCTTCTCTTCCAATTCTATGTAAACCGTTAAGTGAATTTCAAAGCTAGATGAAATGATTCCACGGAAATTGAACTGCCAAATCAAATAGTGCAGATAATTCTCAGAAGCTATGTTTATTTCTACAAGTAAAAGCCAGAAGGAAGACAAACTATCGTCTCGAATTATGGATTGTTTTTAACATTTTGGGTGAGGGGCGAGGTCAAATGCTCCCCAAAAGTTCTGAAAAAAAATATTATTTTTTTCACTACACTTTAAAAATTTATAAAAAAAATTATTGTTCACCTTCAAAAGTTAAAAAAAAAAAATCAACTATCCAAAAAATTATAATAATCTTATTATTTTGTACAAAAGTTTAAAAATCTATAGAATTTTTTTTTTTCTAAGAATTCATAATATAGGTCCAAATCTTAATAAAATTTGAATTGTTCTTAAAAACTTCAAGTTTTGGCTCTAGAATCTAAAAGTAAAAATTTATATATTCAAAAAACTCATAGCATGTAATCATTTTGTATTATTCTTTAGGTCTCTTTTTTTCTTATTATTTTAGAATTTATCTTTTTTATGCATGACTTTGCTTTTGTACATTCCTTCAAACATTTTTCCTTCTAGTTAATGATACATTTATACATTTATTTATTGTTAAAGAAGGAAAACTCTTACCTATCTTGGAATTATGATAGATCATATATTATTAATAATCCTAGTTATGTTTATAATATTATCTATTACAATATACATTATGAAAATATATATAAATATTTTTAACATTTTAATAATAATTCACCCCAAAAGATAAATTTCTAGATCTGCCACCGCTCATCTCAACCAAAGTCCCTTATAAGAAGACCTACAAAGATATCCCAAAAAAGAACAGCAGGGTTATAATAGCAAATTTCATGTAAAAGACCCAACCTAGATCTCACTCACACAATCTCTATTGTTCAAAAGCATTATCACATATAAAAGCCCTTTTCATGACAAATGCCAACAACTACAAATTTCAGCATCATACATCGAAGCACTTAACCGATGAAATTACCACAGCTTTGTAACTGGAGGACTTTTTTTTTTATAAGTTGTAACTGGAGGACTAAACGACTAAATATCATGCATAACTTGGAATAAAAGTGGTTTGACAGAAAATTCTATCAGTAATCGAATAAAAACTTTTCTATGGAAATGACAAATAATATCCAGTTGACAAGGCAGACATACCAAAGAGGTGAATATCCAATATACAGGCATTCCTGCCTACTGTGGCATGTACATTTGGAGATTTTAAATATTTCGCAGCTATATAGAATTGTTTATACCATCAATAAATTATATGCAAGAATAACCATAAACAGATGATATACCCCAGCTCCAGGTGCAGACAAATCTTTATTTTCATCCTTTTCCTGTCAAAGAGAACAAATGGAACAGTGGGTGACAAAATCTTACACAAATTTTACCAAACAATGGCAAGCAATTTATATGCGTACTTCAGTCCCACTTCCTTGATGTGCAGCAAGCTTCTTCTCATACTTCTTTCGAATATCTGAAACACTTTGACTAGTATTTTCACCAATTTCCTCAATCTCACTACCATTCTCCCTGCTTCGAGTGCCTCCCCCAAATTTCTCAGCCAATTCATCCTCGAATTCCAGAGTTCGTTGTAGCGCCTAAAAAAGCCTCCAAGCAAGTGATACATGAATGGAAGAAGAAAAAGCAGGCATACATAAATATATTGGTCATGAGGCAGGACACAACATACCAACTATATAATGAATATTTCATCTAATATTCACTGTTATAGCAATCATGTTAAACAAAGTGATGTAGAACCTTGGTTTCTAAGACCCCACCTAAGTGGTGCACTAAAAAGAATCTAGGCAGACACGAGAGTAGAAACAAAACCTAATTTGGGTATAATTTTTTGGTAAGTGATTTGGGTAATTTCAATATAATAAATAATTGGAAAGAAGAAATGTAGGGTGTTCGGCAAGAAAGCTACTAGCTCTGTGCCACAAAGTCAATGGCCACAACTTCACTACTTTTCCTAAGTCATTGCCTCTTTTCTATTTGCTTTAATTGGGTTTAAATTAAAGAGGTTAGTTTCGAAAATTGGAACCTTATTTTCTCTAAGTAAATATATTATGTCCCCCTTTTTCTAATAAATAAATTTTATTAATGACCAAAAAAGATACAGCATTATTGGAGCAAAACAGGGTATCTAAAACAAATACGCCTAAGTAGAGAATGAAAATAAATTAAGAAAATCATGAAGTGAAAGCTAAGTGGCATAGGCTGGCTGTCATCCAATGTAAAGTAAATTGAAAAAGAAAGCCTAGAAGGTCTTCCACATTTTTTTTGCTATCTTCAAAACTTCAGTCATTTTGTTCCCTCCATATGCACCACATCAAACAAAGAGGGCTCATTTGTTCCCTCCATCGGGTCCTGGGGATTTATATCCATTCATTGCTTTTACGACATCCTGTACTTCACTTTTCTCAATAGGTTTTTCTAGCCAATTTTCCTCTTCTGCTCCCAACACCTCGAACACCAAGCCATCCAACTTGGGTCTCCCACTGAACTCTTCTGAATAGTCTCTTGTAAAACTGTACTATGTGATCACTAATCTCTTGGTGGATGGATATTTCTGGTGCCACTCACATTCAATAAGTATAGAAACTTGCTTCACCGGTGCGAATTAGCCGCCTGGTGGACAAAATTTATACATCTATCTCTTTCCCTCAACTGCAAGACCCTTCGTTTTTTGTCTCCAACAAATCTCTTTCATAAAGGCAAGTCTTCCACCTCATTTCTAGTGAAAACCTTCCCCAGTTTCTCTTCATCAACTAACCCTCCCCTCTTAAATGAATTCAAGGTTTGCAAAGGCGGAGCCTTTTTGTCTCCCCACATTGCCAAACACCTCGTTCTAAGCTCTCAATTCAATTTTCACAGCACTGTGTTTGAAATGTTTGAGATTTTTTAAGGTGCACAAATAACTGGTGGACAGTAAATTGAAGAAAACTTGAAGATAGAATGAGTCTTGAAGATCAAGAGGATAAAAAGGCAAGAACAAAAGGGTGAGAGAGGGGAATGGGGTTCCACCTTAATCTTAAAAATCAAGTTTAAGCTCTTTTGAAATACCACCATAGCAAAATGTTTTTACAATAAAAAATTGCTACATAGGGAAGTACTCAGAAGTTTCAAGGTTAGAGTTAGAGTAACTCAATAGCTACTTGCGTCATTTTAAGTGTATTCATCCCAAATAAGTTCACGCACAAGTTGCAACACCCTAATCTCACATTTGGAAAATGACTATCACAGATTAACTTATCAAGGTAATCATGAGTTCTGATTCTCACACTGGCTACTAACTATGCGAAAGTGAGCTTTATAAGTAATTCTAAGGAAGCTTCAAATTGACCCATGCATTCAAAGGTCATCAAATATGATATCAAGCCAAGTTTCCCCTCATAAATAGCCAATTTGATACTTAACACTCATGACTACCATTTTTCTTTATGGGTACTAACACTCATAACTTACTATAAGTGTGTTATTCCTTTTCGCAATGTGAGACAAGGGTATTAAAAACTCCATCTCTTAAATTTACGATGCCCTCGTCAGCATGTTATACAAAGTTTTAGTATCACATCACTTCCCTTACTAGGTTGGTCTGATACAATATGTAACAATCCAAGGAAAGCGCTAGCTACATATGCACTATAATTTCAAAAAGACTAGCCACTTTTAAGTTTACTTAATCACTTTTAAAGCCCGGTTTCACCTAGTAAGCAATCAATATGGGACTTAGGACTCATGACTACTTTTATAACTAACTCAATGTGAGTTACTCCCAAAATGGGACGGGAGTGAGACAAGGGTGTAACAAACTCCTCTTAATTTCCTAGTGTCCCTGTTGTGGCCATCTCATACAATGCTCCAGTATCACATGGTAGGCCTTAGTACATAGGCTCTGATACAGTATATAACAACCACAAGGAAACGCTAGACAAAAAGACTAGTCAATCTAAAGTTTCTCTATAATCGGCCATAAAACCTTGTTTTTTTTTATTGGCAAACAATCAGCCATAAAACCTTGTTTCACCTAATAAGTAGGCAATGTGAGATTTAGCATCCATTACCTATAACTAACTCTATGTTAGTTATTCCTTTTCCCAATGGGAGACTAGAGTGTTACACAAACACCTCACAAAATAACCTCATTAATCTAAAGTATATTCTTTGCTATCAAACTAAAATGTGCAGTTGAACATCTAAGGTAGTTGCCATGCCATTGTGATTGGTTGGCCTAGTTAAACCAATGGATGGGCTGATAAAAACCTTTTTTTAGAATAAGAGTCCACCTATGGTCTTTCTTGAGTTTCATTCCAAAATAAATTGTGTTTTTTTGCCAACCAGCTTATAAATATTGCATCAAAAACCTTTTTTTATATGTAAAAATTTATTAAAACTAATAGGCGTAGCCAAGTACACTGGATATATACAAGTGAAAACACCTAGTCGGGGTGCAGAAAAGGTACAAGGAAAAAAAGAACATTAAGCCCATCAAGAAAAAAGATCCTAACAAACCTGAAGCCCAAAGACGCGTGTGATACCCCATTATGATAAATGCCAAGGGTAGGTGGTGTATAGGATCCCACAGTGCTTCGGAATGAGAAGTTTTTGCTCTTTATAATGTTCCAAAGAGGCTCCAATTATATCATTGACTAGTCATTTTAGAGTATAAGCCATGTGGCTTGGGCCTTCCATTGGCACGTTACAACGTGCCTACCCTTGAGCTCTCACCAAACCACCACCAGTGCACCAATGCCTATCCCACCAAACCAAGTTTTGCCCATACACTAAGCCGCTGTAAATTCCCGAACACACTCCTCAATACTTGTAAACTCGAAAGGAGCCTACTAGAAATATACAATTGGTTCTATCTTCCCTCTAATCTTCCCTCGACTTGGACTACCTCCTTTAGCGTCATAGTTGATTGCCCAAGTAAGACGCTTTAACTCTCTGCTCTTCTTAGATCTTGATTTTATTCCAAGTACGTGACCGCCTCTATTGTAGTGAGTAGTGCAGTGAATTGATCCTCAAATCCTCCGCATGTAATCCCCACACACTGTTGTATCTCGTTAAACTTTTTCAAGGAATGAGCTATATTGTTAATCGGTGGAAGAGAGATCAGCGGGAATATTGCATAAAAAACCTATAAACCAAGAGATGCCTCAAGTAGCACTGCTTCAAGTGAAATAAGGTAGTGCTTTGCAATAAAGAACTTCCTTATACACATTAGAGTGATCTGTACCTAGTTAAAATGTCACGTCTATAAATTTAAATGCATTAATCGATTTGAATTGAACCAAAGATAATACAGTCGTACACCTATTTCACTTCTCATGCGCGCGTGAATTATGAAATAGTGCCAGTAAAGGCAGTTTTGTTGATGTCTTCCAGTTGATAGTAAAGAAGCAGAGAGATCTTTAAGTTGGATTTTAAAGAGGATTAAATTTATTTAAGCCTGTTTTCTTTTCGGCACAACATAGTATTTGGTGTCTAAGGATAAAAGAAGATTAAAATAATTTAAAATAAATAGTCAATAAACCCACAGTTAGATGGAATAACTTATTACTCAATAAATCAAAAAACACAAAATCCAAGCCAAATAGGTCATCAAATGTCCATCAAAACTTGGCTAAAAACATGGCTCACCAACAATAACGTCCCAACATCAGGTTTTTCTTTCAGATTATCAAGGATCTCCTCGAGTTGTTTCCTGGAAACACAAAACCATACCTCACAATCTAAGGCATTGCACAAAATTAACCTGGAATAGAATTCTTATATGGCAACCCCTGAAAAACCTTGAAGTGGTTAATATCTTAACAGCATGAAAGTAAACGAGGGCATGTTTGAGTAACACCAAACATCCCAAAATTCTCAAAATATCTCATAACTTCATTCCCAAATATTACTCAAACACAAAATACTTCTCTATTTCAAATTTTTAAACTTTTCATCTAATCATTACCTATTGATTACTCAAACAAAAAAATCAATACAACCTTTACAGACTTCAAAACAAAAATAATATTAACAAAGTGTTTTCAAACAACTTTTTAACTTTATCTATTCACTTTCATAAACTCCAATACAATACCTAATTTAAAACATATTTTTATTCAACTTTTTCTCTCATTTCCCAAAACCCAATAAAACATCTTCATTCAAACCATTTCACTACTATTCAAAAAAATTTGAGATACCTTAAGCATCCAATCATGCCCTATCTAATCTTCAGCCTTTCTTTGTTTTTTCAAGATTAAAAAGGAAATGTAACATGGAAGAAAAAGGGGTACTTGCCATCCAGAAAGATGCACACTGGATATTAAACTGGAATAACAGGGGTCCTAGTTATACAGAAAGCAAAATGTTTAACAATAAAAAGGAACAATGAAATGCAGAAAGATGCACACTGCATTACCAGTAAAAACCTTATAAGTAAATACTTATAGCACACGAAGCATTTAGTTTTCATGCCAATGTCAAAAGACCGCTAGATAGCATACCTCGTTTTCTTACAGAACTGGATACAGAGACGATAAGGAACATGCCATGAAGGAGGAAAGATCTTCCATATTTCCTCATTTGTTCTCATTCGACGCTTGATCCATGCATATCTCCTTTCCGTTTTGTCCAACTTGGCCAGTTCTAATGATAGTACAAAAGGCAGGTTCAAATTCAATGTCATCTGAACTGATCTTTTAATTTATTTCATTTTTTTTCTTATGCAAAATCATAAGAAAAGTAGGAAGTTCCACATACCGGCTCCATCAAAAATTTGTTCATACGAAGTAAGTTCCCGGCTGCAAAAATTGTTTACTAACTCTTCCCTCACAGATGGCTCCAAAGCATCAACAACCAAGCAAGCATCAGATAACTGCTGCAGTAGATTAGTTTCTTCTGTTTCTTTTCCAGTACCTAAGCTGAGATGCAAACAGGAAATGTGTGCTTTACTTCAATAAGGTATGCGTTTGTGCATTGCATTTTCACCAAGGCACTAGACAGCATGATCCTCATCTCATAAGCATCGTCGGCAATGTAACTGAACCCATGATCTCTTAACCTCCAAACCTCACAAGGTGATCTTTATTACTAAGCTAATCCCAACTGTGGTAGATGTCCATGGACTTGAAAATGAACTAGCAATGCTTTCTTGCATTGACAACTTTTATGGAATATCAATTTCGGCAATGCCAAACAAATTATACCAGTCTATGTCTTAAGTTCTCTAGATATGTCTAAAGGAATGAAATGACCTTAAGGAGACCATGCAAATGCAACATTTCTTTTACCCAATAAACCCCGGACTCATGTAACATGCCCACATCACATAGATCACATAAATCATCAGCTTTTCATCGATGGGATGTGGCCCCTAGAAATTGTTCACACCCAAGATTTGAACCTTTGACCGGGGGGAGTATATCCCCAATATCAAGGTCCTTAGCACTTGAGCCAACCCTTAGCGGTTCTAAACAACAGTTAAAAAGAAGAAGCTTTGGGAAATAATTCTGTTAGGGCAGTGTGACAGGGTAACCCACCACCCAGACCGGTCATTAGATCCGCTGGGTCAGTAGGGTTTAACGGGTGAAAATCCACCCGTTACCCCGGGTGAAAATCCACCTGCATCAATAGTTTGTTGAGTAGATAAAGATTAAATTGCTGTCCCTTTTTCAAAAATCTTAGAAACATAGTCAAATGACAAGGAAGAAATTACTCAGAAAATTCGCACTTTAGTGGTATGTAGAGTGGTTTTTAAATATGGCAAAAACTTACCCGGAGAAATCCGAAAATACATGCGACTTGAGAATTTTTCTGATATTTTTGAACTTCTCCCTGAGCTCCGTGATCTTTGGAACATCCCTATAGGCTTCAAAGTGGCTACATAATTGGTTCACAGCCTGGAATACATCATCAACACAAATTTTAAAATGAATGCAACTTCATATGGATAATACTAATATATTGCACAAATGGAAAAAAAATGTAATCATTATGACAAACAAAATCATAGTCTTTCAACTAGACCAATTTTGCTAGATGCCACAACCAACAACTGGAACCATTAAATTAAACCCCAAAAAACATCTAGCTCTATGACTAGAATTTGTTTTTGATGAGTAAATGATTGTATTAATGAGAATAGGCATAGCCCAAGTACACAAGGGGTATACAAGAGGTAACACCTAATTAGGAGGGCGAAATGGAAACAAGAGAATCATGAAAGTCTAGCTATTGAAATCTACAACTTTAGCCCATAGGAATAAAGTTTTAACAATGCAGCACCAAATCCAAAGAGTAACACCTCTCCCCAAATCCACACCTCCAAAGCAAGTATAGTAGAAAGTCCCAATTAACATGATCATAAGCCTTCTCCATATCCAACTTGCATAAGATACCCAGGTCCACAGATTTTAATCTACTATCTAGACATTCATTGGCTATGAGTATTGAATTCAATATTTGCCATTCCCTTACAAAAGCATTCTGGTGTCTCGTAATAATTCACCCCGAGACCTCCCCTAGGCGGTTTGCAAGCACCTTGAAAATAATCTTATATAGCCTATTCACAAGATTGATAGGCTGATAATCCTTAACATCCGAAGCCCCAACTTTCTTGGGAATAAACACAATAAAAGTGGAATTGAGACTTCTCTCAAACTTCCCAAACGAGAAGGATTCCTAGAAAACCATCATTAGGTTGCGTTTTGGTAATGAGGTATTCTCAGGTATTATGTGAATAGTAGAAAAGGTAATGAAGAATTAATGATAGAATATTGAAATACTAGTAAATAGTAGTAAATAGTAAGTGAAAAGTAATAATAAAATAATAAATAGTAGTAAGATATTCTGAGAATATCTAAGGTATTCTCAGTACCCAAACTAGGCCGAACACATCCTGACATGGTTGGAAGAAGCCCGTAGAAAATTCTTCTAGACCAGGTGCTATGTCTTTGACCATCTTTCTTTTTTATTTTTTTGGATAATTAATAAGAAATTTTATTACTATAAAGATAGGTGTAAGCTAGGTACACCGGAAGTATACATGTGAAAACACCACTTTAAGAACTAGAAACTATTACAAGAAAATCATGGAAGCTGAGACCATTAAACTCTAAAACAATGGCCCACATAAATAAAGTCTTCCATAAAAAACTCCTAAACTCTTCTACAGAGCATTCATGATCCTCAAAATGTCTATCATTTCTTTCAGTACAGATACATCAAAGAATACAAATGGGGGTCATCTTCCACATTGATGCAATATGGGCTATCTCTGAGATCCCTCTCCAACTTGCAAGTAATTCAACTACCCTTCCTGACATTGTCCATACTAGCCCCATTCTGCTAAATAAAAAATGCCATGTATCCCGGGCAAACTCACAATGTAAGAGTAAATAGTTCACTGTTTCCCCACTATTTTTGCAAATACAACACCAATCCATAATTACCAAACCACGCCTTCTTAAGTTATCAATGGTTATAATCTTCCCAAGGGTTGATGTCCAACAAAGAACGCAGCCTTGGGAGGTGCTTACTCCTCCATATGCTCTTCCACAGAAAGTTGGGCGAAGGTTGGGCTGTGAGTGTCTCATAAAACACCGAAAATCTCCCTTTCTTAAAAGGACTCCAGACCAACTTATCTTCAGCTATAACAACAAGAGAAATATTATGTTGTAAGTTAAAACATTCCACCAGCACACACCTCCTAGTCATGAGCCTCCCTAGTGAGATTGATGTTCCAATCATGTGTAGATCCCCGCAAGTTAGGTTAGCCACCATCGCTTCTTTTTCCCGTGCAATTCTGAAAATAGTAGGGTAGGTAACCTTAAGAGCTGTGTCTCCCATCCACACATCATGCCAAAAACTAATCCTCTGACCATTCCCTATACACAGCCCGGTATTACTAGAAAAAACCCCCCATCCTTTCCTTTGACCATCTTTCTCACCACTCCATGAATCTCTGTCTCCTCAAAGGGCCACTGCAGCCAGGAAACGCTTTGTTGCTCAATGGTCTCAAAGGCTAACCCATCGAGCTTTGGCCTCCACACCACCTGCTCGGTAAGCAGCAGTTCAAAAAAAAACCAGCAACATGCTCTTTTTTCTCAAGAAACTCCATGCAAACAGCTCTATCTATGTTCAATATCTCAATGGTATTAGTACACCTATGGGAGTTAGCCACATTATGGAAAAACTCCGTACTTCAATCTCATTTTTTCAACCACAGTGCCAGAGATTTTTGCCGCCATGAAATCTCCTCTAATAAGGTAACCCTCTCAAGTTCCAGAACTAACTTTGTCTTCTGAGATAGTTCCTTGATAGAAAGTGTCCAACCCTCTTCCCTCAATACCATGTAGCTCCTTCAATAGGGACTCCTTCCGGTTGCCTATATCTCAAAAAATTGAGCATTCCATATCTTTTAAATATTTTTTTTAAAACTTTCAATTTACCTGTAAAAATGAAACTTAGGTGCCATGGATCTGATAGGAGGACCACCTTGCCTAGCCCTTCCCACAAAACTCTCTGTTTTTAACCAAATATTCTTGAATTTAAAGTAACTATGCCCTCCTCGAATACCTCCACAATCCAGCAAGACAGGAAAATAATCAGAATAGAGGTGAGGTAGCCTTTTCAGACATAACTCTGGATAATGAATTTCCCACTTCGAGACAAAATCTGTCCAATCTAGACCACATTTAATTGTTTGATCATGTGTACACTCCACCCATAAGTGGAATATCCACCAAACCCAAATCAAATATACACTTCTTCCGTCATTGCAGGCCACAGCCTACATTCTCCGAATCTTTCACTTGGGAATCTTATAACTTTAAAATTGACACCTATGCACCAAGGCATGTCCCACCAACTATGCAACCCAACAATCTCCTCCCATAAAAGACTTCTGCTATCTAAATTCAGCCCATAAATTCCAACGAAAGCCCACATAACATTATCTTCCACATTCTTAAAGGAGCATGCCATTGTCTCCCCAATGTACTCCATTTTATCTACTACCTTTCTATCCAACATAACTAGTACTCCACTTGATGCCCCGACAGACGTAAGATAAACCCAGTCAACATATAGACAGCTCCACAAGCTTTGAACGATACTTCTTGAAATAATTTCCATCTTAGTTCCTACAAGCATATAATGTCCGCCTTCTACTCACGAAGCAAATGTTTTATCCAAAGAAGCTTATTGGCCTCATTAAGCCCTTGAACATTCCAAGATACAATCTTAGGCTTCACAAAGAAAGTGCAGGTGCCCTACCTTTGGATTTTCCTCTGCTTGAGCTACCCTTATAATTAATAGACCAAGTCAATCTCTTTAGCTCCATCTGTTTTTTCGATCCTAACTTCTTAATTTGAGCATGTCCTGCTTTAATGGCAGTGAGCAATGCCATAAAAGGTTCCTCAAACCCTTCACACTCAATCCCCACGCATATTTGGATTTCCTTCACCTAGGGTTACATCCAATCAGAGGAAGCTAGACTAGGCTGACATGGCGGCAAAGAGTTTAAGGGAATGGATTCATCTACCATCTCACTACCTTCCCTTGGTGCCTGCTGCAATTTCAGCATCTCCCCTATCTCACCTTTAGAGAATAGAGACCCACACTCCCAATCTTGAGCTTCATTAGAAGCTACCATCATGAGCAAGGCACCCACCTTGTCACCTTCACAATATAGGGTTGAGAAATCACCCCTAGCTCAACACTAAGCTCTCGGACGCCTTCAATTTGCTGCAGTTCTTCCTCCGGCGATGACGCCGCCTGTAACTCCAATGGAAAAGGTTCCCTGCAGTCCATCGACTTCTTCTATCCATTATAGGCCAACAATCCAACGCCCGATGGTGAGTTTTCAGATTGGCCCATTCCAATCTCCATTACGAGCTTCTCTGTCAACTTCTCCTCTACTATCTGCTCCATTTGGGCCACTAGCAATGGATTGTTGGCCTGTCGCAAGTCCATCAGAATAGTTTCTGGCATGATTGCTCAACTCCCAACGGTAGAAGGGCTTGCTATACTCTCACATTCTCCTCCGGCCCGCCACACAAGTCTTAAGGCCCATGAAAGCAGCCCATCTGATAAGGGACGTTAACGCTTTGCTTCATACGATGTTGCCCATTCAATGGGTTAAGAAGTATACCTGGGCCACACCTTTCATCAAAGCCCAAGCCCATTCCCATTTCCTTCTCCACACTTTGTATTATACTTTCGGTTTCTCCTATAAATCCATCAACTGCTTCCTCATATCCCGTAGAGTACAATACATGCCACCCTCTACCAAGCCCACATCGAGCCTGTCACTACCCACTTTCGTCTGAGCAACTAAGGGACCTGCCGTACATCGAGCTTTCCCAAGACCATGACCGTTGCTATGACCAATGGCAGCTCCTCCCATACCCACCAATTCCGCTTTACCTTCTCCCTTATTCTAAGGTCAGGATAACAAAGAGACTGTCAACTATTGTTGCACTTCCTAATATGAATGTTTATTCCCTTGGCTTACCTCAACCGTCGACCTCATTCCTCCAGTAACTTCCTCCTTTCAGCCAAAACCCAACCTCCCTTGGTAATGACCCACGTTACCTCCAACCTCCAACCTCCAAATTGTCTCGAATTCTCTCAAAGCAACGACCACTTTCTTCCATCCCTTGCCCTCCATTTTTTTAGGTATGAAGATAAATTTCGCCTGCCACCACTGAATCGCCCATGGGATTAGTGCATCTTTGCGCAATGAAACTTCTACCACCATCCCTTGAAGTAGCATAGAATTCCCTGTCAATGCCTGTCGAACAATGCTCCAGCATTTTAGTGAACCAGTTCAACATGTACATCCTAAGAATCATCTCCTTCGTGACCTTCCAACTCCTCTCAGTTATACGAATGGAGTTGGCCTCCACCATTAATGTAAAAACTTTAGCATCGACTAGTAACTGTTTTGAAACCCCCATGCTTCTCGTTAGTCTCTCCTTGATCACACTCGGAAACAGAAACTCATGTTAAACTTCGCAAACCATCGAATGAAACTCTTGGTTCTAAAATTAGTTACCATCAAGCATATACAAATGCAAAGCCTCTAAATTGTAATTAGCTACATTTTATGTGTTCCAAGCTAGGCGTATATGACACACACATAAATGGCCAACTTGAGGAGTGTTAAGGAAAGAATCTATAACTAGAATTTGCATTATAACAAATACAAACTTAAACCAGTGTTAAAACAAATCAATTATTTCTAGTACAATGATGAAATGCATATATCCATTGTAAGATCAGAAAAAGAGCCATCTGCCTTGCATCATAGAGTCAGTTACAGATTGTAACAAACATAAAAACTTGATTCAATAATGGCAAGGAAGGAGATGCTAAACGTAGAGCTTGGGACTGGAGTGAAGTCGTTTCAAGACACAATGTGCCTCTCCTTTTTAATGGAACGGGCAGAGGATATACCTTTCAGCCTAAAGTGTTAGCATTCAAATGTGGCAAAATATATCTGCCACTAAATGGTAGAATTACCAAGCTAGAGTACGCCAGGGGAAAAAATAGAACTATAAAAGCAAAAAGCCCTTAACCCACATAAAAAATTACTAAATGACTACATATGATCCATTAACAGATGAGGTACCTCCAGCTGTGCAGCTGCCTCCTTATATTGTCGTTTTGAAGCCATAATTTGAAGCTGCTCAACAGCAGAGACTGCCATATCATGGGAAAAGAATCAAGAATACATATATATATACACACATAAAAGGTATGTATCTTAAGTACCCCAAATCAGAGACAACCAGCAAAGTTAATTGCGCATACATTAAAATGTTACAGGCATGTTTTGATGCAATTACAAATGTATACCTACATACCTATGTGTGTGTGCATGTGTACTATGTGGAGAATACACCCAACATGGTAGATATGCAAGGTAGTAGAAGAAAATAAAACTTTGTCAGTGGGTATCAGAAACTTGGCAGGGCAATCAGGCAGTATATAAAATAATATAATGCATGGTCGCTAGACTGTCATCTAGTGTCACACTCGAGCCCTATATCTTAGGGTTACGGCTGGATCTTGGAGTTCAGGCCCACCGGCCCATAATTCTTGCATGAGTGATTGAGTGTTATGGGTTAACTGTTGGCACAATATTGTATATCGGCTGCCAGCATAGGTATTGGACTTGAGATGTTGCGAAAGCCTGCTTTTAAGCCCAAGAACCCTAGGAGTTACATCTGGCCAAGACACCCATACTACTAGAATTCTAGTCCAATTAGAAGTCAAGAAATGTAGAAACCTCTGCTGACCTACCAATAAGATCCTCTAATAGGACTCCAAGTCCTACTGGGAGACTGCATGGCAGCTACTGAGACTCCTAACCAAAGAAGGAATCCTAATTCTGTAAGGAATCAAAGAAATGCCAAGAATATCTAAACGACACAGATCTACCACTCCTTATTAATTTTCCACAAGAACCTACACACAGTAAAACACACACCAGCTGTTTAAAACAAACCATAAAAGGCATCTACTGCACAGAGACACAACTGCAGCCACTGGTTGGAGTCCTAACAGTCCTAGAACCCCAAGCTGCCACCCCCTTATCTCAAGGAATTATCTCTTAGCTGCTGCAAGTTCTAATCAAACACAAGAAACTTGTAATCTAATAGTCCTAAACCCTAGACAAGACCTAAGAATCCAAACCCTACCACACCACTAGGTCGCTGCCCCATTCTTCTTAGAGCCTAGAAATTGTTCCAGAAGTTCAGCCCTAAAATATATGATTGGTGCCACCAGTTCAAGCTACCGAAAAACCAGGCTTTCCCCTTTCCAAGTCTTGAGCCAAATACAACTCCAGCCAGCATAAATTCTACCATTGCTGCCACTCTGGATAAGCCTTCAACCTCCTGCACCCCTTTTAGTCATAAGCAGCCAACTGTTTATGTCTTTATAATAAGAATAAAATTATAATTTCTACATATTTCCACAAGGTAGCCAACAGACTTAGGTTAGAACCCTCTTCAAGAGACTTTAAAATCCTCTTTGAAAACCATGAATTTTATGCCATTACACATGTTTACATCGCATCATATACCTGTCTAAAGTTTCCTGATAGCATTTACAGGAGCCATAACTGAGCTCTCACCAAAGAGCCTTGTAAACATGCCACATTTTCATCAAACCACGTCAAGGGGTTGCTGTCAGCAAGCCCAAAACTGACCTAAGCATCGCGATTCCTCTTTTTCAGCCCTAAAAAGCCACCAAATCATATTTTTCTCACGATAGACATGCTAAAAGTCAAGTTAAGGACTCATGAGCTCCACGCGTGTTAAAAACAATTCAAGAATATGTCAGACGCCCACTGTTATGACTTTGACAGCAGCATGTTCGCATCCATGAAACACTATACAAGCATGATTTCTTAGTTAAAGTAGAAGTTGACTGCTCCCACATACTCCTTTTGCTATCATAACTCTCTTTTGCCAAACAAAGTGGATCATCTTTTTCTGTAATAAGTGCATGCTTTGATGTATGGCTTATTCTTTGGTAGCCCATGTTCCATGCACCCATGTAATTAATTTATGAGAACTATGTATAAAAAGAACAGTAAGACTGCTTCCGCATGTGATATTATGTCTATTTATGCAATGTCATGAACGAAACAAGGATAAGAACATGATAAGGCATGACAAGAACATGATAAGGTATGATAAGACAAGGAAGCAAGTTCATGAATGAATGTATGATATGTAAGATAGGTAATGGCCTATATATCATAAATATGATTGGTACCATAAAATAAGGACACTGCAATGCTTGGATAGGCATACTGGTAGTGCACCTATTGATGCCATCTGTACGGATTCCCAACCTATGGCCATGGGTGGAAGCAAGATCACAAGGATCGCTAAACCTGGAATCAACAGTGGGTACTAGCCTTGGGAAAGTGGAACTAAGTGCATATGAATGCATGTATGTATGTATAAAAAAGTTTTATTGAGCAAATTTAGATAAAAAAGGGAACACTATGTTATTATGCTGCGAATTGTTTCATGTGGTTACTTACAGAGTATTCGACTCAATGTTTTAACCGTCCCAAATGAGAAAGTTATGACAACGAAGTTGCACAAACAGGCGTAGCTTGTGGGGATGATAATCTTAGAACTTTATGGCTTATTAAGAGATTTTTTTTATAATTACTTATTGAGAGATTTTTCTGTATGCTTTTCGTTATTAGTGGGACATTTTTGTGAATAAGCACAAGACTATGACAACAAAGTTGCACAAGCAGGCATAGCTTGTGGGGATGATAATCTTACAACTTTATGGCCTTTTATGAGATTTTAAGTTTATGATTTTCGTTATTAGTGGGAGATTTTGTTAATAAGCACAAGACTTGGAAAAGTTTTTTGTAAGTGCTATTATGACTATTTATTTAAGACAGTTTCAAATTTTTTTTTTATAGAATCTTTTATACCTGGTTTGTACGAAAATCTTTTAAATGTTAGTAGTATTCCTAACCCTTGAGAATGAGAATGTTACTCTAGACTCTCATTTTAACTGCTTTTCATGTGGTATCATAAATCATATCACTTTCTAATTCATAAATACCATGCAGTATGAAACCTATAATTTTAACCAAACTTGAATCTTTCAAATACAGTAGTTAAAACCAAACTAGAGGTCAAAGTGGTAAGTCTACAGGTTCATCAGACTAAAAGCTCAAATAAATAAACCATTTGGATCAACAGGGGAAAAGGGAAAAAAAGATATAACAAGTGACATTGGTTCAAACATAATAAGAAATAAGAAGAGATCAAATAACCGATACTCATACAAAACAAAGCTCCCATCACATATATTAAAAGCTAGGATTCTCAATGAGTTCAAAAGACTTAACAAATTGACTGCTTAGTATGGCAGTAAAATGTCTTAGTCAGGTAACCGGTCATTCCTGCTCTGCTGTGGAGCACAGCAGGAATGGCAATGCTTGAAAAGAGAGCCACCTTCAAACTATATCTCAGTTTTGAATTGAAGACCAAGAAGTGGCATAAGATTGTTGTCAAGTGAGGGAGAAGATATGTTATTTAAGCGTATAAGATCATAAACAAGCATCCAGGACAAAATTAGTTCCAAATCAAACTTTAAGTGACTGCCTATTGACTTTCATGCCTAACAATAAATATAGTAGGGTAACACAAACAAACCTAGCATTGTAAGACGATGAAGAGCTGTAATTGTAGTCGTTACATGCTT
This sequence comes from Juglans mandshurica, assembly GCA_022457165.1. NCBI lineage: Eukaryota > Viridiplantae > Streptophyta > Magnoliopsida > Fagales > Juglandaceae > Juglans > Juglans mandshurica. The sequence goes on along the minus strand of CM039627.1, from coordinate 12,599,250 downwards.
CTTCGCAAAGTCCAACTTTTTAATGTCACGACATATTTCCTGAACCATCATTTCACTTTGCTCAGCTTTGCTTTTTATTTCCCGGATCTTATACATAAGTTCCTGCATTAGCAGAAAAAAAATGTCCAAAAATGATAACCCCAAATAAAGACTAGAAATGCCAAATACAGCATTAAGAGGCTTAATCATAAGAGTAACGCAAAATGCTTAGGATGGACAAACTGAATCCAAGTGAGTGGTTTTGACGATAATATGAATAGATGCTTAGAATCAGACAGACCTCCACAGCACCCGTAGCAGCAGCAAGATCCTCCTTGGCTTTGGTTCCTGAATTACTCTGAAATCACAGAAGCTGAGGCATCAAAAAACTAAAGAGGATGGTATGAACCATATCTTTTGAAAGCCCAAGCATGTTCATTGTCCTACTAATTGTGCTAACATAAAATGAATGATTTTGCAAATACCCTGCAATTTATCTTAATTTTTAATAAGTTCTGGATTTTATAGAAAACTAGTGACATCCAAAGCCTCAGCCCACGGTGTTACAAATGGAAAAGCCCACACAAGGCCGTAACACAGTCTATACAACATTGAGAATTGAGATGAAGACATCAAAAAACAAGTGGCCAAAAATCATGACCTGTTGGCGAACAGCTGCCAATATTCCAGCATCCACGCGACGAATCTCACTGTGTATCTTTTGCATGAGTGGCTCAACACCAGATAAAGATGCCTCTGGATACTCACCACATAACGCCAACATCATAATAAGCACCACATAAGAATAAAATTATGGATTACATAATTTGGGGAACAAAATTAACATAAAATAGCAGGAGAAAGAGTAAACCTGTAGGGAACATCTGGTTGATGTATTCCAGCGCGCTCGACTTGTCCATGGTCGGTGGCGTGGTGGCGTGGTCCTCGTGGAAGCTTGAACCGAAACTTACATGAATTTCTAATGGATCTCAATTTCCTTTTGAATCCATTAGAGAGAGAGCGAGATAGAGAGAAGGTCCAGTCCGAAAGGTGCGAAGATGGTGTGCCACGTGAGGGAGCTGTGCAATGTCACGAACTGCAGGGACTGGAACTGAGATCTGAGGAGTTGAGGAACGGAAATGAAGTCGCGGGTGGGAGAATGACTAGAAGGAAGACGTGGGCTAGCTACGGGCTTGGGCTTTCACACCAGGCTGCGACGTTGGAATTAGTCTGCGTGGTTGGATTACTTCAATGGGTTTAGGCCCACTTAAACGAGACACGTAATAGGCTTTTTTTTTTTTTTTTATGCTTCTTATGTTATTAACTCAGGCCTACTTTGTTTTCAGAAAATATATCATCTAATTTCATCATTATAATTTTTCCAACTTTTAATATAAAATAAAATGAACAATTCAACTTTTTCAAATCCCAAAGCAAAAATAATATTAAAAAATATATTCTAAAAATATTTTATTCAATTTTTTAATTTTAATCCCAACTCATGTCATCTCATCTCATCTGCGAAAACAAATCAGCCTTTAATAGTTGGCCTAAGAGGCCCATTAGAGAGGAAGAATTCCCTCAAATAACTTAGTGTAGCAGACAATATTTTTCATTCAGAAAGTATCATAATCTTTTTCCTTTTACCTTCTTCTTCCTTCTACTATTGGAGGTTTTTTCACTCTTCAAGTGAGATATTTCATTTACGATACTCTACTAATTCATACAAATCACAGGGGTGTGTTACATGCAAATTTGTTACTTGTGGGTTGAAGTCGAAGTGCAATAGTGCTTTTCGGGGAAGCAGTATAAGCAATGTGCACGAGGTTGTTGCAGTAATGATGGCCCGAAAAGGCTTCTTTGTGGTCCGTTTAGTGCTACGGAAGATCGGTTTCGATCGCGAGGTATGTCATGGAAGAAAGGGTCTATTTGGCAACAAGGATAGTAATCATGCAACACTAGTTTGTTTTCATAAAATATCTCATCTAATCATTAAAACTTTTCCAACTTCCAATACAAAATAAAATAAATAATTCAACTTTTTTAAATCTCAAAACAAAAATAATATTTTAACAATATTTTATTCAACTTTTTAACTTTACTCTCAACTCATCTCATCTCATCTACGAAAACAAACGAGCCCTAAGAGTCAGGCTACTCTAGCCCACTCATTTGACCGATAGTGTATTTTTTTTTCTATTCACATTTTTATATTATACTTAAATATTTTAAAAAAAATACATCAATACATTTAAAATCACTTCCTTAATCACTAAGTAAAAAAAAAAAAAAAAAAAAAAGGTCAAGCAGTCACTTGGAGCGGTCAAAGTAGGAGGCAAAGTAGTGTTTTCCTACAACTAATTCACAATGAAAAATGCTAGATACAATCATGAAGTATACTAGTGTCGCGCACTCCCTTTAAAAAAGTAGATAAATATGAGACTTATACAAAAATATTATTTTTTAATAGTGAAGTCCACTTTGTTTCAAAGAAAGTGCATGACGCTTGTACACTCTATGACTATATCCGTCATTACTCATTCACAATTACTTCATATTTACATATTCCTTATATAAAATTCTCTTTAATTGCATCTAACATTTCACATTATCTGGCTAAGTTTTGGTGGGGACAAAGAAGAGAGGAAAAGAAGATCCATTGGGTGAGCTAAAAGAAAATGTGCATTCCGAAACAAGCTAGAGGGATGGGTTTTAAGGATCTCAGAATTTTGAATGAAGCTTTACTTGCTAAGCAAGGACGGCGATTAATGCAAGATGAAGACTCTTTGCTACACAGAATATTCAAAGAAAGATATTTTCCTAAGGGGAAGTTTCTAGAATCCAAAATGGGAATCAATCCATCCTATGTCTAGAAAGGTATATGGGAAGTTAAGGAGAAGTTGGCTCAAGGGTGTAGATGGAGGGTGAGGAATGGAAAAGTAATTTAAATCTGGAATGATATTTGGATTCCTGGTTTCAGACAGTTGAAGCATTCCACAAATGAGGAAAAGATTGAGAATAAGGTGGCTAAGGTGGAAGAATTGATTGAAAACCAAACAAGATGGTGGGATGTTTCCAAAGTTAGAACTCTCCTCCCACTAGTAGTAGCTACTGAAGTTATGAAGATAGTTCTTAATTCAGGAAAACATGAAGATGCATAGGTTCAGGCATATGAGAAGGATGGAAGTGCTTATAGATTATTTTGAGAACGGGAAAGGCATAGAGTGGAAGGGGAGTGTTCAAATGTGAGTAAACAACATCGAATATGGAAGGCAATTTGGAAGATGAATATTCCACACAAAGTGAAGGTATATACCAGGAGTGCATGCATGAATAGGCTACCTACAAAATCTAATCTAAAGAAGAGGAAGGTACTCGATGAAAAGAATTGTAAATTTTGTTCCAATGCAATAGAAGGCACAACACATGCCTTAATTTACTGTCCAAGCCTAAAGGAAAGTTGGATCATAAATTTATCTGATTTGAGTAATATTGCTAATGAACTCGACTTTGTAGATATTGCTAGACATATATGTGAAAAAGGCAATATGGAGAATCTAGAAGTGTTTTTTCTAATTGCATGGGGTTTTTGGTTTAGAAGAAATCAAGTGATATTTGAAAACAAGCTTTTGCATACTGACTATGTGATCAACCATGCTCTCTCTCTATGCAGAAAGCTTTCACAAGCATAAAAAAGGAACCATTGAGAAATATTAAGAAGTGTTGTTTGTGGGAACCTCCACCACATGATGCTATGAAACTGAATGTAGATTGGGCAATGTTCCATGATCAATAGTGTGTAGGTGTGAGACTTTTAACTCCCTAGTCCCGGAGGGGTCGAAGAGTTACTACATTGCACTTAAAATTATATATCACAATACAGCTATAACTCCAATTTCTCAATTACATATATATCTCATTGTTTTAAACCGACTACCTCAATAACTAAAGAAAGACACCACCAAATCTCAAAATAAACGTCAACTTTTCAGAATATCAAATTGACAAAACAAAACAAAACTACTAAATAAACTCTCCAATAATCAAAAATACCCTCTTTGTACTTAATCTGCTATGCTCACACAGTCTTACCCATGCTTTCTATTCTTGTTCTCTAGCTGAAACTTCCAAAACTGTAACACCTCGTATTTTAGTGTATATTTATTAAAGGATTATTTTTATTTATTCTCTTGTTTGAAAGTTGTTGGATATTTAGTTGATTTATTTTTATGATTTTATTTTGTGAAAATTATTTTGATGTGCTTTCTTAGTATTAATTATGGTTATGCATTCAAATTGCTTTTCATTTTAAATTAGTTTATTGTTGGGTTTAATTATTTTATTTTCATTTAATCACTACGTTTAAATTATTTTATTTTACTTGCTGTTTTGAAATCGTTTCTATTGGATCATTTTTGTGACCTAAGATGTGAGGATTGAACCTCATTTCTTTCCCTTCATTTTTTCTTTTCCCTTTTTCTTTCTTCTCTTTTTCTTTTTTCCCATTTCTTTTCTTCTCTCTCTCTCTCCTCTCCCGCGCACTGCGTTGCTCTCCCCCTCATCCCGTGCGTTTTTCTTCTCCTCCCTAGCCCGCCGCCGTGCGCCTCCGTCCGGCAACACCACCCAGCCCACGACCTTCCCCACCCTCCGGCGACCTCCCCCTTCGGTTTTCAGCTCCTCACTCGCCGCCATTCTCCTCCACGCACTACTTGAAGTCGCGGCGTTTTCTTCGCTCCAGCCCCGCCTTCGCACTGCCGTCGCGCCACCTCCGGCCACCATTTCTTCACCACTTCATCCTCAACCTCCTAGCAACCAAATGCACCTATCCTCACCTCTAATCTGCCACCGGTGAAGTACACTCAACTCCATTTTCATTTTAGGCTTTTTTGGTCTTCAACCGCTGCCTACGCCTCCTAGCTTCACCGACATCCCTAAGCCTTATCCTATCAATCTCGGGTCTTGGTTTGTCCTCGTTCAAAAGTGGGTTTTTGAGACTCATGGCCACAGTGCATTTGGCACTATTTTGTTGCTGCATTGCCGCTTCTTGCAGCTCCGTGATCTTTCAAAAATTATAAAATAGCACTATAAGTATTTTTCCAAAGAACTTTCGTGATTTAAATGTATTTTTGCAGTAGCTCATTTCACTGTGATTTGATTGGTTTTGCCGGACTGAATCCAAGGAGCAAGGGCGTCGAATGGATTGGTGGATGAAGTTATTTGTGTGTTTGGGTTGTGTTGAGTGTTGTTGGATGTTGGTTATTGAGATGTTTCATGTACATGGCATACTTGCATGCATGATCATGTTTGTAAAGGAAACTGGGTTTTCGCGTAATTGCATTCATGTTCATGTGTTTATTGAAAACTGGGTTTTCATGTGAAAGGATTTCTAGGTGCGTGTGTATCATGATCCGAAGCCGAGATGGAGCATTATCTCGATGGAGCTCCTCTGGTCATTCGGGAGCGGAATATACTGAGTGATGTCCCCTAGATTGTCACTGGGCGACAATGGGATCGGACGAGATGGTCTCGTGCCGACTCTGTGGCCCCTCTGCTGGCGGGGGTTAGAGGATGCTTGGCCACGAACGCGCTGGGTGCGGAACTGGGCATTGCTACGAAGCCAGGACGTGCGGATGGTCCGTAGGGGAGATCATGGTGCATATGGTAATAATGAATTAATGAACCATTTTCTGAGAAAATAACGTGTGTTGGATATGGATTTTGTGTGAATCATTTTCTGGGAAAATGTTTTACGGTTATTTTTGGGATAAAATGGGATTTCGGCGTGTGTTGGTGGCATTAATGCATTTTTATTTCGTGGCTGTTTGGATTATACTTACCTGTAGTACCATTTATGGTAATGCAGATTTCGATGCAGATGATGCTAAGGGCGAGCCTGAGGATTTGGCTCCGCCATAGGAGTGATCTGGGATCACTCGTTCATGTATTGGACTTGTATTATATTTATTTTGGATGACTATATAACTCTTTTAAACCACTTTTACTGATGTTTTAAATTGTGTTAACAATTCTGGTACTTAGTTGACTTACTTAAATTGTCCGTTGTGTTTTTGTTGTACACTTTATGCATGTACACACTTGATACTTATCGTTGGGATGCGTGACCGTATTGTCACCATCCGGGTGTCTCGATTCTCGTGTTCTTGTACATGGGAGTCGGTGGTGCCGCAAAAACATCTGAAAATATTGTAGAGATAAGGGGGTGAGTTATCAACAATTCAGTAAGCAAATGATATATGCTAGTATATAAATATGAGCCTTTTCAGAAAGTTCGGTATGTAGAAACAAAAAATTTCATTTTTATATGTACATCTCAAAATATGTTATCAGAAAAATCAAAGCAACTTGTTAAACTGTTCATATTCAAAAATACTTTGACATAACATAACGAAACATCTTCTTCTTATCATATCATATCATATCAAATCATGCCACAATATCGTATCATATACCATGTTTAACCCCCATAATAGGGTTGTGCTATCCCCAATGACCAAATCAGGCAGTATCATATTACTTCCAAAGTGGGTGTACTCATATCATATCATATCATGTTGGTAATAACATATTACATGAAACAGTATCATCATATTAGAATCAGAATCAGAATAAAACAGATAAGTCATGCCAAAGGTTTTTCAGATGCATATCATATCAAACCATGTGCTGAACATATTCATATCATTTCTATATGATAAAAAAATAGATCCAAATCATTTTCATACGACATGTACAAAAATTCTCAGATATCATATTCGCTCTTTTGCACATTTCAAAAACATATTAAATATTACTCATATTTACACTATTCATGACAAAAGTTTTTCTTTCTCTTTCATACATATTTCATGAGTGAATGCAAAATATATACTGAGGTTGTTTTTCACTTTTTTTTTTTTTAAAACAACATGCACATTTTTACAAATCAACCTTAATTCATTTCTTTTTATGCAAATCTAGTATAGGAATCCCGCTAACCTGGACTTTTTAGTTTTTCTGAATCTTTTCACAATCGTGCCGAATGAATACCAATCGTCACCTATACGGAATACTAAACGTTACTAGACTTCTAAAAAGATTTATTAAACTCTACATCTACTTAAATTCATACTAAGAAAAAAACTTTGATAACTATTATCAAAAATCTAATAAATACTATTATCATTAAATATATATTCTTAACTTATTATGATATAATATATATCAAATATGGAAAAACAACTTAAGTTCATTCTAAAAATTAACTTAATCATATTTAAAATTTATATCTCTATAAATTATTATTAAAACGATAATTTAATACAATAAAATAAAGTCCGTTAAAAATCGTTAACATAGTTTTTTTGTAAAATACAACAAAACAAACTTAACAGAAACGCTCATATTCAGTCAGCTTATTACAAATATTCCAACAGTTTCTGAAATATAATACCTAGTCTACACTTACAATTTACAACATAATAAAATAATTATATCCAATTCAAATAATATATACAGCAGAAAATCATTTAGTAAGATAAACTTAAATCGGTTTTAAAGCATTTAGAATAAACTTAAAATCTTATCATTTATTAATGAAATTAGCTGTAAAATATTTAATAATTTAATTTAAATGCATAAATGTAAATTCTTATACTTCAAACAAAGACCACTTAAAACAAGTTTAATATAAAAATCAATATATAAGGACATTTTGAAAAATAAACATGACCAGTAAGGCTAGGTACAAGAAGTAATGTACGTGAAATAAATAAAAGAAAGAAACTTGGACCAAAATAAAACTGTTCAACAGAGGCATACTCACCGACAGAGGAAGCCAGGGACGACGGAAGTGGTGGCTGGCTGGATAGACTATTTACAGCACGACTGAAGAGCACTGAGAGAGAGAGAGAGAGAGAGAGAGAGAGAGAGAGAGAGAGAGAGAGAGAGAGAGAGAGAGAGAGAGAGAGAGAGAGAGTGTGAGAAAAGGAGATAGGAGTCCGAGAGATGGGGAGGGGGCTGAGAAGGGCACCATGCAACGTACTTTGGGGGGAGGGGATGGGCTTGGCCGTGCAGAAAAGGTGATGGTAGAGGTTGGGCGAGGTCGATGGTGGAGCACAGCAGCTGTAACAAGGTGCAGAATCCTGTGAGAGGCCGACGGAGGGGTGGCTCGATGGAGGATTTGAGCAAGAACTTGCCCTGTTTTTGCTTCTCAAAAACAGGGTTTGACTTCAACGTGGTTCCCGGTGGTTGGAGTTGTGAGTGTGGTGCATGTAGGGTGGTTCACATTGCGGCTGTGGCGACTAAGCAGAGATTGTCGTCCTGGTTGGTTGTGGTTGGTCTGGGTACATGGTGATGCGGCGTGGAGGTTCTATCGCAGAGGATGAACTGCGGCAGTGGAGGTGAGGCTGGGTTTGCATGGTGGTTTGAACGTTGGTGGTTCTTCTGGGTGGTTCCCACTTGCGGCTGAGCAATGGGCGACAGCGTTTTCCTGGACGATGAGGCTTTGGTGGTGGTTCCTTTCTCTCGGTGCCGAGTTGTTTGTACACGGGACTGCGTGGTTGGCTTTGGGAACTTGAGGGGCAACAAGACTGATCTAAGAACAGAGAGAGGGATAAAAAAAAAATGAGGGAGAGTATTTGAGAGAAGTGAGGATGTGGGTAATGGAGAGGAAAAACTGTTGAGAAAAAAAAAAATGAAGAATTTCACTTGTGAGAAGTAACCAACTGCAAGATAAACGAAAACTACCGAGTGAAATGGAATCTGAAGAATTTTGAGAAATGTCTATCTCACGGGATGTAGATAGAGAGAGTATTGTATTGTTTATATACTAGTTACAAGGATACAAGAAGCTCATCAATAGCTTTGTACAAATAAGGCAAGAAACGTAAATGTCCTGCTAGACTTTCCAAACCTATATAATTGACTTAAAACATATACAATAGATTTTCCAAGTATAGTGGAGCAAGTCTGTCAAGGAGGATATGCAACTGATTCACTAGTATCATGTGGTTGATTTGGTGCTGATACGTTATCAGTCCCCCTCAAACCTGGCTGAGGATCTTGGCAAAGGCCAAGTTTGATACGAAATGCCTGAAAAAGAGGTTTGGACAATGGTTTGGTGAAGATATCAGCCAGTTGGTTTGGAGTATGGCAGTAGAGATTCATCAAACACAACATGTCGTGAAACATAGATATGGCCAGTAGGTGGATATAAGCATTTGTACCCTTTATGTTTGGTGCTATAACCAATAAAAACACAAGGCTGAGATTTTGGTTCCAGTTTATTGCTACGATATGCACCAAGATAAGGAAAGCACCGAGAGCCAAGAACTCGAAAAGTGCCATAGTCAGGTGTCTTGCCATATACCTGAGAGTAAGGAGAATCTATACCAAGATTGAGTGATGGCAACCTGTTTAAGAGGAAAACAGTAGTGGAGAAGCAATCAAGCCAAAAGCGAGATGGAAGTTGTGCATGAAACATCATTGCTAAACCAAGTTTTGTAATGCTACGATGCATGCGCTCAGCTTTACCATTTTGTTCTGGAGTCTTTGGACAAGCAGACTGATGATGAATGCCATGTTGTTGAAGATATGTTGCAAATGATCTACTTGCAAATTCACCCCTTCATCGCTTTGGAAAATGCAAATTTTATCATCAAACAGACATTGTACATAAGAATGTAACTGTTTGAAAGCATCAAATAAATCTGACTTGTGTCAAAGAGGAATAAGCCACATAAAATTTGTAGAGTCATCAACGAAGATAGCATAATATCTGTATTTATCCCGAGAAGAAAGAGGGGCTGGTCCCCATAGATTACAATAAAGTTTAGTGAAAGGAGTGGTAATTTTATTATTACTAGAGGCAAATGAGAGTTTATAAGACTTGCTCATTTGACAACTAGTACAAACACTCATAGATTGCAAAGAAATACAATTGATAAACTTCTTGGAATGGAGATAATTTAAGATACGATGCTGAGGATGACCGAGTCTGTGATGCCAACATTGAAGGGATGCTTGTCTGAACCTGGTGGAGAACAATGCAGTTGGAGAGGATGAATGATCGTGGGATCCCTCAAAAGTGTATAGGCCCTTGTGAATGATCATGGGATCCCTCAAAAGTGTATAGGCCCTTCTTTTTCCACCCCTTCTCTATTATCTGTTTAGAGATCCTATCCTTTAGCACAAAGCCAGGGCCATTAAACTCAAAAATAAGAGGATAGTTAGAAGTGAGTTTACTAACAGATAGTAAATCCTTATGTATAGCAAGCACAACTGAGACATCTTTTAACTCTATAGAAGACGAACCAAATGAGAGTGTGGTAGTGCCAATATGTGTGATAGGTAGGATATGCCCATTACCGACCATAACTCCATCAGATTTTGTATAAGGAGTTGCATAGTGTAGATTACCTGTGGATACTGTCATGTGATCAGTAGCAACTGTATTGAGATGCCAAGAAGAATCCTACGTGTCACCAACTTGTACAACAGCAAATGCTTGAGGAAGATTATCTGTAGTGAATGAGTGATTGAATCGGTTAAAGCATTTTAGAGTTGTATGATATTTCTTGTTACAGATTTGGCAGATTGGAGCATCATCCTTCTTGGTGGAGTATGGTGTGCTCCCTTGAGATTGGTTGCTACCAGAAGACTGTCGAGAAGAAGAAGAAGAAGAAGACTTGTTACCAGATTGGTTTCCTTGAACAAATCCTCTCCCCTTGGAATTAAAGGAGGCAGATTGTACGCGACCCTTTTTGTTTTTGTAAATTTTCTGACAATAGAACACCATAGCAGGTTCAAGAGTGCTATCAATTTTGTGCCTATCAGCATAGCTTTCAAGTTGAGTGACCACTTCAGCATAGGATGGAATAGGAGGACGTAACATGGTAGCAGTAAAGATTTCAAAATCTTTGCCGACAACCATTGAGCAACCACTAAGATTTCTTGTGATCATGAATAGGTTTGCCAATGGCAGCCAGTTTATCACAGATAGTTTTGAAACGACGAAGATATGTACTCAGGCTATCAGTGCCACGAGTAATAGAAGTGAGTTGTTGCTTCAGTGCAAGGTTTCGATCAGAGGACACTAGAGCAAATGCATAGACGAGTGCATTCCAAACTTTGGCAGCAGTGGCTAGACCAACCACAATGCCTAGCACTTCTTCTGAAAGAGTAGCAGTAAGCAACCCTTTACCAAACGATCCGTCCTACGCCATTTATGGCACGCAGGATTTGGTTGCACTGCAGAATCAGAGGTGACAATGGTCACTGGTGGAGTAGAGATCTCACCAGTAATGAAGCCTTGAAGGTCATAGCTTTCAAGGATGTTGATCATTTGGGTTTTCCATAAAAGAAAGTTGGTGGACGAGAGTTTGATGGATAGAAAGTTAGAAATGTCTTGTGTGACAGGGTAAGGATATTCCTCAGAGGAAGGAGATGAAAGGGAGGAGTTGGTTGACATGGTTTTGAAAAAAAAAAAAACTCTCTATCTATTCCCGTAGGCTCTTGATACCATGAAGAATTTTGAGAAATGTCTATCTCACGGGATGTAAATAGAGAGAGTATTGTATTGTTTATATACTAGTTACAAGGATACAAGAAGCTCATCAATAGCTCTGTACCAATAAGGCAAGAAATGTAAATGTCTAGCTAGACTTTCCAAACCTATACAATTGACTTAAAACATATACAATAGACTTTCCAAGTATGGTGGAGCAAGTCTATCAAGGAGGATATGCAACTGATTCACTCGTATCATGTGGTTGATTTGGTGCTGATACGTTATCAGAATCGAGGGAGAAACTTTCGAGATGAAGAAAATCTAAGATGAGAGAAAAGGAAAGAAAACTCACCAACGTTGAAAGGAAGTAGCGCATCAAAGGGAACTCACAGAGTTGGCCAAAATGCAGGAGAGTGGGAGGCGTTTGCTGTAATGGGTTTGAAAGTGAAAATGATAAGAATAAACACAAAAATAAAGAGATTAAACCATTGGGATTGTGGGAGAAACTGAAAGAAAGGTGGAGAGATTCGGGGAAAAGAGGTGCAGAGGTGTGGGAAAGAAACTGAAGGGAGTTTCTCGAACGTGGGGATGAAATCGATGCGTGGAATTTAGAGGGAGAGGGAGAGGGTGACGTGGGGCATAAACCGTGGACTAGTGTAGTGCAACCGCAATGCATCGCAGTGGAGTTTTCGACGTGGGTGAGAATCCTGCTGCTGGGTTGGTGAACGTGGGCGAAGTAACTAGAAAACTAAACAAGGGTTTTGAAGAACGATAAGATCCACTTATGATGCACGGGTTGAAAATATAATTATATATAATATTATAAAAGATGTGGGTTTTAGAATTTTGAAGAGAATGAGAATCTAGAATTGTAATCCTAATCCATTTGAAATTGATACCAAACATTTTAAAAACAAAAACATGGACCGGATCCTCGTAAATAAATTGGCCCCGTAGCCGAAATTCAAATTTACTCAACAAAATCTAAGTGAACTTTTCATCCACATATAAAATAAATACAAAACATTCGAACGCGAGTTTCGTGTTAGGCCTGAGTGTTATCACAATAATCATGGGAATGTAATAATGGCTGCCACTTAAAAAGAACACATTGTCAATGAGCCATCATTTATTGAATTTATTGCTTTGCTAAGAGGATTGCAACTGCGTACCCACATGGGATTGCAAGAACTTATTGTAGAAAGTGACTCTCTTCTTATGGTTCAAGCTATCCAAGGAAAGAGAGCACCAACATCATTGCAAAGTAATCTCATAAGGGACATTCAGGAGCTAACGAAGAGGTTCCCAAAATGCCAAATCAACATGTGGGGGACGATGGGCGGCATTGCAGCTCATAAACTTGCTAGAAATGCATAGAATGCAGAGACATTAATGTGTGGTGGGAATCTTACCCAGATCTTATTTTTTTAAGTCATTTGGACTAACATTCATTTGTAACTGATAATTATCAATGAAGTTTATTTTGATATAAAAAAACATTTCACATCATCAACTAATGAATTTAATTTTATAAAATTTTTTAGAGATATAATATTTTTATTTTTTAAATTCAAATACATAAAAAAAACTTTAGACTTTTAATATTCTAATAAACAATTGTATAAAAGTTATATAACTTCGTATCTTTGTAGTTATCAACTCTGTTGTGCAAAATAATGCAAAAAGAAAAATTCTATTCATCATCCCTACACCACACTCCTCTTTTATTTCTTATCTTTTTACTTTTTTATTCTTAAAAAAGTAATGATGATAGGCAGAAGAACTAGGGGTGGGCAGCGAGGCTCCGCACCCCGTCGCCCCACCCTGCATCTGGCCCTCTAGCGAGGGCGGGGGACAGGCAAAGCCCAACCTCGCCCTGCACCTTTTTTTTTATATATAAATATATATTTATATATAAATATTTATTATTTTTACTATATATAAATATAGTAATATATATTAAGTAGAACTTTTACTTAATACTTTATGTAAGTTGTAATGCAGTAGAGTGACCATTTTATGGATTGCCTTCACAATACAAGTTTCACACTTAAGTAATGTGAGACTCTTGTATTACACTATAACTTACGCAAATTTACAAATTTAAATTTATAATTTGAGTCTAAAAATGTGTTTTTGATCACTTTTAGACACAAGAATAACTTTTGGGTTTAATAGACTATAGTCTATTAATAGACTATAGTCTATTATTGAAGTGGGCAGGGCCAAGGCAGATTGGGAGTTCGCCCCGCCCTTGGGATGCAGGGGTGGGGGTGAAAACCCTACCCCCGGCCCATGCTAGATGGGGGCGGGGAGGGGGCTATCTCGCACCATATGGTGCGGGCAGCAACCTAAGAAGAGCTCTTGCAAAAAGTAAGCATATTGTTTGAGCCATTTTAACCCAACCAAGTGATTGCACTACCATTGTAACATCCCGTATTCTTTTAGTGTATTTTTTTATTTGAAGGATTATTTGTTATTAATTTAAAATTTGATTATCTTGTTTTAAATTTTCAGATTTCAGTGGGTTTATTTTTTTATGATTTTTAATTTGTGAAAATTAAGTTTGACATGTTTCCTTAATATTAATTATTGTTATACATTTAATTTTCTTTTCATATTAAATTAACTTTTTGTTGGATTTAATTATTTATTTTATTTTTAATCACTACGTTTGAATTATTTTATTTCACTTACTGTTTTAAAATCGTTTCCGTTTGATCTTTTTTGTGACCCAAGATGTGAGGATTGGATCCATTTCTTTACCTCATTTTTTTTTCTTTTTCCCTTTTCCTTTTTTTCCTTTTCCTTCTTTTTTTTTCTTTTCTTTTTCTCCTCTCCTCTCCCGCGCGCCGCACGTCTCTCCCCCTCCCTCTCTCCATCCGTTCCTTCGTCCCCCAGCCCACTGCCGTGCGCCGGCGGTGACTGGCACCGCCCCTCCCTCTCACCTCCCCTTCGACCGGCGACCACCTCCCTGTAATTTCAGCCCTCCTCGCGCCGCCGTTAGCCCCCACGCACCACACCAAGCCGCGGTACTCCTTGCGCCGCTACGCCGTTGTCGATCTTCCTCCAGCCACCATCTTCTCACCACATCATCCTCGACCTTCTAGCAACCTAATGCACCCATCCTTGGCTCCGATCTGTCACTCGTGAAGCCCCATCTATCTCCATCTCCGATTTGAGCATTTTGGCCTTAAACCGCCGCCCACGCCGCCACCCATGGCCAACCGCCACCACCACTAGCTTCACCGACATCCCTAAGCCCTACCCTAGCAATCTCAGGTCTTGGTTTGTCAGCATTCAAAAGTGAGTTTTTGAGACTTACGGCCACAGTGCTTTTGGCACTGTTTTGTTGCTACGTTGCTGCTTCTAGAACCTCCGTGATCTTTCAAAAATTATATTATAGCATTGTAAGTATTTTCTCAAAGAACTTTTTAGATTTAAATGTATTTTCGCGCTAACTCATATTTACTGTGAATTGGTTGGTTGTGCCGGACTGAGTCCAAGGAGTAAGGGGGTCGGTTGAATTGGATGATGGAGTTGTTGGTGTGATTGGTTTATGCTATGAGATTTGTTGGCTGTTTCGAGTTTAAATATCGATATTTTGTGTTTGACGTGGATTATGGTGGATATTGGTGATTTTAGGAAGTGATGATATATTTTGGGATTATGAACGTTTTAAGTTTTGAGGAATTAAAATAGGTTATTTAAGAAGCTTAGACTTAAATATCGAAATCTGTGATTGATTGAAAACTTACGAAAATTATGTGATTATTTTTATAGGTGACGATTTATAGTCGACTCGACATTTTTGAGGAAATTTCTGAAAAGCTAAGTTGCCCAGGTAAACAAGGTTCATATACTAGTTTTGTATAAAAGAAATTAAATGAGGTTGACTTTGAAAATAAGCATGGTTGTTTCTTTAAAAGAACTATGAAAACGACCTCAGATGTTTATTCTGCATATGCATAAATTCAATATAAGAGAAAGTATTTTTCTGTCATGACTGATGTAGACATGAGCTAGTTTTGTATGTTTTGTTTCTGAACTATGCAAAAGAGCGAATATGAAAATCTAAAAGTTTTGTTATGAACAAACGAAAATATTTTGATTCTGTTTATCTCGAACATGTGAAGTGATCTAAAGCTATTAAGTATTTTGTTTTAATATGATGTGTCATCTGAAAACCTTGGCATGAAGTTCTGAATCTGTATATGATGGTGATCTGATTCTGATGATATCTATTTTGTTTTCTGTTAAGGCCCAGCCACGGGTATAATGGTGGTTTATAACCCTACAACGGGGGTGAAACATGGAATATGGTCCAACCACGGGTATAATGGTGATTTATAACCCAACCACGGGGATGAAACATGGTATACGGCCCAGCCACGGGTATAATAGTGGTTTATAACCCTACCACGGGGTGAAACATGGTATACGGCCCAGCCACGGGTATAATGGTGGTTTATAACCCTACCACGGGGGTGAAACATGGAATATGGCCCAGCCACGGGTATAATGGTGGTTTATAACCCTACCACGGGGGTGAAACATGGAATATGGCCCAGCCACGGGTATAATGGTGGTTTATAACCCTACCACGGGGGTGAAACATGGAATATGGCTCAGCCACGGGTATAATGGTGGTTTATAACCCTACCACGGGGTTAAACATGGTATTTGTCCGGATGTGATGCTAAGAGATGATATGATTATAATATTTTAGTTTGGAAATGCCAATGAATTTTCTTTTTGGAAACAAGTTTGTTTTTCTGAAAATTTCGCTCCGATGTTTTGTAATAAGTTTTGTTTATGCATTTTAAAAGAAAATTTGTTGTTTCTGCATTATGAAAGTAAATGTCTTGTTCTGCATACCAAATTTTATAAATGCTCATGTTTACATGCTAGTATATGCTCTCTGCTTACTGAGTTGTTGATAACTCACCTCTTATCTCCACAATAGTTTTCAGATATTTTGATGGTTCAGCTGATGATCAAGATTTTGAGGCTTTGGGTGAGATGATGTATGTATAGTGGCTTGAATCAAATTTTTCTTTATGATATTGGGAATTTGGAGTCTATTTTTATATTGTTGGAATGTGAGTTTAAGTGCTAGGAAGTAACTCTCCGACCCGTGTGGGACCGGGGCGTTACAACTATTTGTTCTTTTTGCCTTAAAACTTTTTGTTTCCTACTCCCACCTCTGCTTCCAATACAATTTCTAAATCACCTAACTTATTTTAAATCCTTTTATTTATTAATTTTAGCCTTCAGCTTCCACTTTCCTCGATATGGTCAAAACTTTCATACATGTAGGTTCATCAAACATAAATCCATGCTGCTGTACTCACTAAATTCACGGATTCAAACAAGCACAGTCACCTTTCAAGTAACATTGTGATTGTGAAGAGGTATATTACACCAAACCCAAAATAGATCTCAAGGCCCAGCACATCAAGGGGGTTATCATTAGAAGACAAAGGAAGATAGAGGGTGAGGTGAATAATATTAAGCTCCGAAAGAGCTATTTTTCTATATTGCAATCTTTTAATTCTCTTGTTATTTCTCTTTAATTTTACACTAGTTTTCTCTCCCTTATAAGATCTTTTAATATTTTTTTTAAACTGCATTTAAATTTTTATCTAAAACAATGATAAAAATCAGGATAACAAAAAAAGAGGCGAAACACCAGCCACAAGAGCCACACCTCGTGGTTAGCCACCGTCGGCCACCCCTTAATGGCCCTCTATAGGCTTCCATGGGCGGCCAATCTAGTTAGCTAATGGTGGCCACCCACTTGGGGGACTCGACCTAGCTGCCTCCCCTTGCCCCTCCCCCCCCAAAATCCTATTTTAAAGGGCCAATAGGGGTGTGGCCACCAAGGGCCACTACCTTGTGGGTGGCCATTTTTTTTTCCCTCTTTTTTCAAATTTGAATTATATATTTTTTTATCGTTATTTGTTAAAAACTATCCAAAAAATAGATAGTGGTTGGGTGTAATGAGAATATCAAATCTGGTTATCCACTCTACACAAGCTATACCAGTTACCAGCTCGGGTATCAAGGCATGTTTGGACACTGAGAATTCTTAAAATTCTCAAACTTTCTCATAATTTGTTCTCAAACACAATACACTTTTCTATTTAAACTTTTCAACTTTTTCATCTAATAATTACCTAATCATTATTCATACACAAAAATCAATACGATTTTTACCGACTTAAAAACAAAAATAATATTTAAACAATTTTTAATTTTATAATATTTTTATTTAACTTTTTCTCTCTTCTTTCTCAAAATCCAATAAAACATTCTCACTCAAACCATTTCATTACTATTCAAAAAATTCTGATAGACTCCAAGTATCCAAACATGCCCTGAATATCTGGTCTGAACTAGATAAAACCCGACCCACACCCATACATCGAGGAGTGAGAAATAAATGACCAGTGCAGATTCTAGTATTCAGAGTTCATTGGATCCGAGCACCATGGAGGCTCTCATTTGCACATAGAATGGCTAAGTTCAAAGCCTATTGGACTAGATATTGATGATATGAAGAGGTATAGACTTGAGTTGTGTAACTTTATGCGTTTAACCTTCATTTTTAAATGACTAATTAGATATTTTATTGTTTTAATTATAACTTTTAATTTTTCTATTTTTTGAGACCTAGTTATGAACCCCAAAATAATTGTAGAGGATTGAGACAGATGCATTATGGGTGGGAATATGGTAGATCATTAACTTTCATGTGAAATACTTTACTGTTTGTATGTTTAATTTGACTAAGTAGTATAATGTCTAACTTTTTTTAATTTCCAAAATATGCAGGATGCTTGGAGTTTGAGGAATTTGATGTCGAGAATTATTTATCGTAACTTTGTTTGTCATACATTATAGCTTTTTTTTAATCCTGATACATTGTAACTTTTTTTTTTTTTTTTTTTAATTTTGATACATAGTAAATTCATTGAGGAGTTTGCCAGTGAGTTTGGTGACACGAAAGGGGTGTAATGTTTGGTGACTTTGGTGGTGGACTTTACAAGAGTGTAATGTGTTGTAACTTTGGTCATGTTGGTGACTTTTGGTTGTGATTGTGGTGGTGGACTTTAATGTAGGTATGTGTAATGAGTTGTTGTGCAGGGGTGTAATGTTGTTGCATTTGGTTATGATTGTGCTACTGGAATGTTGCATTTTTAATTTAGGTTGTGATTGTGATTGTAGTGTGGTGGTGCAATATAGGTAATTTCCTCTTTTAGTGATTGTGATTGTGATTATGCATATTTTTTCTCTTTTGTTTTATAATGTATATGATTTCCTTTTATATATTTTTTTGTTTTTTTACAGTATTTTTCTGCAATGGGCCGAAACTGAAGCCCACTAGGCTGATATTGGTTTTTAGTATTTTTTAAATTTTTTTAACATGTTTTTCAGAATTGGGCTGAAAGTCAATAGAAATTGGGTGTTGGGCTGGCCCAACTTTGATTGGAGTTGGAATCGGAGTCCAAAATCACCTCTGATTCTAGTCAAAGTAAGAGTTAGGAGGTGGGCTTCCGGACCCCGTTGGAGCACAACCCTAGAATACCATATAATATGAGCGATTAATTGAACAAGACTTCTGCCAATGACGTGTATGTCAACTGGCAACCACACTAGTCCTTGAGGATCATGGGGCCTTTAGCTTTGAGGTTCAAATCCCTCCAAGAGCATTAGCATTAACATTGCATTTGCTATCTCATTAGACAAATTTTGTCTACATCATTCTTTTTGTCTTTTGTCTATCCAACTTAAAACTTAATTCCACACTGAACTATTCATCTAAACTATATATAATAATAAAATATTATTTATTTTCAAATTTTATATTATTTAATAAAAATCATATTTCGCATATCTATTAGCTATATTTATTTATCAAATAAAATTTATTTTATTTTTATAACGCCCCATCTCCGAGGGTTTGGAGAGTAAACTCATATTACCTGATAATTAACTCCAACACTGCTAATATATTTCCAAAAGCTCTAAATTAAACGTAAAACACTTCAAATTTAATTAACTACACAAACTCATATATCAAACCTCAATACAGTAACCCGAAAAAAATATCAACTTCTCTACATGTCACTTAAACTCACATTTCAACGATATAATTAACAAAAAGATCACCAATACTCATCGAAAACTTTTTATTCTTAATCCACTATTCTTAAATCATCTCATCCAATGCTTTATAGTCTTGATTCTCAGTTGAAAAATCTAAAATCATCTGAAAATATTATAAAGATAAAAGAGGTGAGTTATCAACAATTCAGTAAGTAGAGAACATATACTAGTATGCAAACATGAGCATTTATAGATTTCAAAATGTAGAACAAAACACTTTTTATTTTCAGAATGCAAAGTCATAACATGTTATCAAAAATATCAGAGCAAAAGTTCAAAATATTCTTATTTAAAATTTCCTTAGCACAGCATAACTGAAACATCATATCAGAACATAATTCCATGTTAAACTCCTGTGGTAGGGTTGTGCAAACCCCGGTAGCCAACCGAGCATAAACAAAATGTGAATCTTCCCCTTATCATTCTCGGAGCCCCGAGTGTTCACATAGGAAAGACCACGCAGAAAACCACTTTGTTTTCAAAGTGGGTGCACCAGAAACAGAAAAGTTGGTACCAACCCAAACAGAAGCTATAGTTTTATACCCGTGGTAAGGTCAGAACAGAACATAAACAGAATGTCATGCTAGAGGTTTCAGAAATCACATCATATCACATCAAAGTACAGAGCATTTTCAGAAAATAATAGAATCAGATCACAAAAATATAATTTATGCACAATTTTTCGTATTCGCTCTCCTTTGTATAGTTCAGAAACAGAATGCCAAAACTTTGCTCATGTCTACACCAATCATGACAGAAAGTACTTTATTCTTATCTATAATTTCATGAGTCATGCAGAACAAATAACTGAGGCCATTTCAAAATTTATTTTCATAACAAAACATGCATATTTTTCCAAGAGAAACCTCAGTTCATTTTATTTTTATGCAAAGTCTAGCATAGGAACCCTGCTTACCTGAATTTCTGATCTTTTCAAAAATTTTCCTAAAAAATATTGAGTCGACTATAAATTGTCACCTATAAAAATAATCACGAAATTTTTGTAAATTTCCAATCAATCGCATATTTCGATATTTAAGCCTAAGTTTCTAAAATAACCTATTTTCATTCCTCAAAACTTAAAACCCTCAAAATTCCAAAATATATCATCAGTTTTTAAAATCATCAATATCCACTATAACCAACGTTAAACTCAAAACACCAATATTTAAACCCGAAACAACAAACAAATCTCACAGCATAAACCAATCACACAAACAACTCCATCATCCAATCCAACCGACCCCCTTACTCCTTGGACTCAGTCCGGCACAACCAACCAATTCACAATAAATATTTTTTAGCGCAAAAATAAATTTAAATCTCAAAGTTCTTTGGGAAACAACGCTATAATATATTTTTCGAAGGATCACAGACATACTAGAAGTGGTAGCACAACAACGAAACAGTGTATTTTGGACAATGGTCATGGGTCTCAAAAATTTAATTTTTGAACGGGGACAAACGAAGACTTGAGATTACTAGGGAATGACTTAAGGGTATTTGTGAAGCTACTGATGGTGGTTGTTGGCCGTGGGTGGTGGCGTGGGCTGCGGTTGGACGCCAAAATACCCAAATCGAAAAATGAGTGAGTGGCTTCAAGTGTGGTGGATCGGGGCTGAAGATGGGTGTGTTAGGTAGCTAGGAGGCCACTAGTGTTGTGGTGAAAAGGTGGTGGCCAATGGTGGCGCTGGAACGAAAGAGGGCAGCGGCTTGAGGCCATGAGTGGGGACTAACGGCCGCAAGGGAGGAGCTGAAAACGGAGGGGTGAGGTTGCCAGCCGGAGGGGAAGAGAATGGGAGGGCCGGTGATAGACATGGACGGCGCACAGCGGCGCTAGGGCGGATGAAACAAATGGACGGGAGAGGGGAGGAGGGTGTTGCGCGCGGGAGGAAAGAAGCAGAGGAAAAATGAGGAGAAAAAGAAAGAGAAGAAGGAAAAGAAAAAGAGGGAAAAAGAAAAAGTGAGGGAAATAAATGATGTCCAATTCTCACAATTTGGATTACAAAAATGATCCAACAAAAAGAATTTCCAAACAGTAAGTTGAATAACAAAATTTAAATACAGTGACTAGTTAAAATAAAATAATAATAAAAATTTAACAATACAATAATTTTAAAGTCCAACATTGAACTAATTTAAAATAAAGAGCAATTTAAATGTAAAACAATAATTAATACCAAGAAAGCACATCAAAGTAAATTTCACAATTTAAAAATTATAAAATAAATCCAACGAGAAATCCGATAAATTTAAAACAAGAGAACCAATATTTAAATTAATTAAAAAAAATCCTTCAATTAAAAAAAAACTAAAATACGGGATATCACAAGTTTAATTATCATAATTTATAATGAGAGTTTTATGATTAATAACGTAACGATTATATCATTCATTTTAATTAAATTATTACTTTTTGCTTATATTTCGAATGCAAACCATTGGATAAAATCTAAACACATCTTATTCCCGTTTGGATTGGAGGAGAGATGGAGAAAAATGAAGAACTTGTAAATGCCTTGATCAATTTTGCGCAAGAAAGGAGAGAAAAATCAGGATAAAAAAAATAGTAAGCTTGTTCATAGAGAGAGAGAAAATAAGCTTAAAAAGTAGATGCTTAAATTACTATTCATCTTCATGTATATTTAGCTACTGTAGTTAACTATTTTTAATACTTAAAAATTAAAAGAAAATCATCTTCACATCACTGACATTTGCATAAGTATTTTAATTTTTTTTCCTAGTGAATAAAAGAAAGCATAGGTTGAGATTCTCCACCAATTGATCAAATTCTTGTATAGTAGACATAAATCTAGCAGAGTAATGGCTTCCTTAGATTGATTGCTCTGTACTTATTTTCAAGTAACTGCATGTACATAAAAAGGTAATATTTCATATATACTTGAAACCACCCTCACGGTTCCCTAATTTGTAGTAAGCATGTAGGGACAATGATATATATATACAAACGTCACAATTTAAAAAAAAAAAAAAAATCTTCTCCCATTATGTCACAAGAGTGGAAACAATGATTTTGCTTGCCTCCATTGCTTTGAATATGATTTCAAAACCCATTAGATGCTAATGGTATTAACTCCAATCATCGACTGCAACATGGCAAAATAATTACCATAAAAAAGTCTCATTTTAGGAGAGTCTCAATTTATTGTAAATATTACCATATGGAAAGCCATAAACATGAAATCAATAGCTATAAACTAACCTTATTCTCTCACATGATTAGCGTCTACTAATATCTTTGAGAAACTTCAATTTGATCTTGTTGAGTGTAGCTAAGACATTTTCTATACCAATCCTCTGTTCAGGCGAGTCGGCACAACAACGCAAAGCCAATCCCATGGTGGATAGCAAACACTCGTCCATTGCAGCATAATCATTTTTGTTACTTAACAAACTAGCGTCAACAACTTCAAGTACAGAACGAGCTAATGAATCTTGTACCAAACTCTTCAAGCTCATTTTTCCGGTAAACATATCCTCTGTGGGCTTCTTTCTTGTGAAAGTTTCCATCAATAAAATGCCATAACTATACACATCTCCCCTTGTAGAAACAAGTCCTTCAGATCCATACTCTATAAATATGTTACAACTTATCATGAGAAAATATAATTATATGGTACTAAAGTGAGAAAGGTCAATACATTTCCAAAAGAGAACAATATCATGTGTTTATATGAGAGTACTAGAATGGTAAACATGGAACTTAACCTCACCTGGTGCCATATATCCAATTGTAGCGAGAGTCATTGTTTGTGTTAGAGAAACTCCATCACCAAGGAGTTTGGAGATGCCAAAATCAGTGACATGTCCAACCATATCTTCATCTAATAAGACATTGGTAGGTTTCAGATCACAATGAACAATAGGCATTGTGTAACCAAGATGAAGGTATTCTACTGCTGTTGCCACATCAATCATTATGTTTAGCCTTTGTAACATATTCAAGCGATGGTTTTCGGAGTACAACCACATATCTAGGTTCCCATTAGGCATGTATTCTAATACCAAGGCTTTGAAGTCCATGTTACAACAAGCGGTAATGATTTTGACAAGATTCCGGTGACGAATATTGTGTAACACCTCACATTCTCTATGAAAGCTTTTGAATGCCCCCTCCACTTGCAAATTGAAAACTTTTATAGCAACAATTGTACCTTCTAAGAGTGTTCCTTTGTAAACAAACCCAAAACTCCCTTCTCCAAGTAAGTTGTTTGCACTGAACCCTTCTGTTACTCGAATAAGTTCTTGATGTGAAATTCTCCTCCATGTTGCTAAAGGTATTGAATTTGTGTCATGTGACAATTTAGCATTCCTTTTATGGCGTCTTATTGAGAAAAATACAAGACACACTCCAAGTACCATTAACCCCACTGCAATTGACACATATTTCAGTATTCGCATTCCTATGGCATTTTTTCCTTTGCATGGGGGGACTTGCATTCGAGCCTCACCACAAAGTCCATTGTTTGAGATGAATGATGTAGCTGGGAAGTGTACAAACTGTCCTCTTGAAGGAATTTCTCCTCGTAGTTTATTGAATGACAAATTTATATGTTTCAAGTATGAGAGTTCTTCTAAGGACTTGGGAATCTCTCCATATAAGTTATTGTAGGAAAGATCTAGAACCTCTAAGCTTAGCAATTCACCAACAGATGTAGGAATTGAGCCATCTAGTCGATTGACTGCCAAAGATAGATTCTCAATACTTTTTAGCCCACCAATTGCAACTGGGATACGACCTGTTATTTGGTTTTTTGACAAATCTAATGCTCTCAAGACATTCATATTCCCAATATCTAAAGCTAGAGGGCCATTAAGATAATTTGATGATAAATCAACCAACAAGAGATCTTTAAGCCTCCACAAGTTCAAAGGAATTGAAGAAGTTAATTGGTTGAAACCCAAGTCAAGAGTTCTTAATGAAGTCATGTTATCTATGCATGCAGGAATGTGTCCATAAAGCTCATTACCACTTAAACTTAGTGTATTCAACCTTCCTAAATGGCAGAGCGTATATGGGATTGAACCTTTTATTCTGTTACCATAAAGAAACAAACCTTGGAGCTTGTCCAATCTTCCAATTGTAGTTGGAACAGGTCCTCCCAGTTCATTGTGGTTTAGGGTCAAATCAATCAAGCTACTTAAATTGCCAATCTCTTCTGGAATGTTGCCCTTAATATTGCAGTCATGTAATCCAAGTCTTTGAAGAGAGGTTGAGAGGTTCCCAACTGAATTGGGAAGGACGTCATTCAAGTGACTTTTGGCCAAAGAAAAAAGTCTGAGAAATTTGCAACTCGACAAAGAAGAGAAAATGCTCCCAAGTTCTCGAGACTGAATTGTCAACTTATTATCTCCGAGGATCAGCGCCTCAAGGAACCTTAAATTACCAATTGCTTTTGGAATTGAGCTTGAGAATGAGTTATCACCCAAATCTAATATGATGAGCTCTGAAGCATTGAGAATAGAGTTGGGAATCGTTCCACTCAGTTCATTCCCATGAAGAGCAAGGACCTGGAGATTATAAAGAAAAAGACCCATATTTGATGGAAGGTCACCTGAGAGATTATTGAATGCCATCTTAATATCTCGTAAAGTTGAGATATTGAAGATCTCATATGGAATTGGTCCAGAAAAATAGTTCGAGTAAATTGCGAATTGCTCTAGTTTTTGCAGCCTTCCAATTTGACTCGGTATTGCACCTGCACAAGCATCATGTGAATAATAATTTGTATATATGTTTATTAAAAAAGGTTCATATAGTGAATCATACAAGTTAGCTGCAAATCATTCCTATACAAACAAAAATGTCAAACAAATATAGCGTTGACCATAAACAGCCCAAGACATATAAGAACATAGATTTAAAATATTAAGGTCGAAGCGCCACTTTAATTTATTTAACAGTTGAGTTGGCTATGTTTATGGAATGGGGTTAATTAACTATGAATTAGGAATGAACAGAACCGACGAATCCGGCAGCCAGATTCCAAAACCGGCAGAAACTAGTGGAGAATCATGTTCAAACTCATTAATCAGCCGATTATATATATATGTTTATTTTATTTTTATAGACCTAAAATTCAGATTTAATTTTCGGATCATGGTGAAACAAAGTCATTCCTGTAATAACCGGGCTTTAGGCCCAGCCCCTTTGTTTTGGTCGGATGCACGAAACCCAGCCCATGAACTTGTTGAGTGACGAACGGCGTCGTTTTGGGGAGGGATTAATTTCCCTTTCTGCTTTGCCCAGTTTTTCTTCTTTCGCTGGCTTCCTCTGCAGTTTTCCACGATTATTTTTCCCTTCCCGTGCAATTGCTTCCCACATCTCCATGATTTTATTTTCGTTTCCGTGCAGACTTGTGGTTCATCCTTAGCAGGCATATCTAGCTCCGTGGGTTTGGATTTTCTGGTTCTTCGAAGGTGAGCCATCGTCCTCTCTCTCGTCCTCTGTTTTCTTCTTCCTGTCTTCACAGCAATTTGTGAGTTATTCTCCTCCCTTCCGTTATTTCTTTGTGCTTAGATGACTTTGTAAATTTTCTTCCTTTGGGTTTCGGTTTGTGTAGTTTTTTTTTCGGGGGTCTTGATAACCTTGGAGCCTTGTTTCAAATCTTCCTCTGGGTCTTCACTTTCGTTCGGTAACTTCCGCCCCTTTCATTGATTTTTGTCTCTCTTAATTCTTACTTGCTGTTACGCAGACCATAAATTGTTTTATCTCTTTCCTTGGTTGGTCTATCGCGCACACACACACGCTGCTTTGTATGGTCGTGCATTACACTTAGTCAAATTTCTCCTTTGCACAGACCATTAGTTTCTTTCAGTAGAAGATTTTGTGACTTTTATTTTGAGTTGATGTATTTTAATTGTTGGAGTAGTGGAGTGTGTTGGAATTATGGATGTTGAGGAGTATAATTTTGGGTGTTTTGTGAGTCGGTTTTTGAAGTATTATTTAAGACTTTTTGGTGTAAAATGATGGGTGTTTTGGAAATAGTTGTATTGAACTTTTGTGCAAGTTTTGAATTGTTGAATGATTAGAGTATTGATGCGTGCACTGAAATTGTTTTATTCGAAGGTCGGAAGTGAAGTTTGGGTTGGATTATGTTTTAATTATTGGAGTTGCTGTGGTTGGTTTTAGAAATAATTATAGTTGGTTTGGTGTTAATAGAAGGTGGTGGCTGTTTTGGGTTTTAAATGCGAATGGTTTGAAGAGAGAGTTGTTCGAGTTTAATTGTTAGGATAGTTATCGAGCTGTGAAGGGACTGTTTGATTTATTACTCAATAAATAGCAGTCTACTAGATTGGTTATTAAATGCTGGATATATGTTCTTTTGTTTAGGTGGTGTTACTATTAGAGTTCCGCCTCAAGGTGTTGATAATACAAAGAAGTCAGGTAAGCGGAGTTCATATACTAGTTTTGCATAAAACAAATAAAATGAGGTTGACTTTAAAAATAAATGTGTTTATTTTTTTTGAAAAGAGATGATCTGAAAACAACCTTAGATGTTTATTCTGCATATGCATAAATTCTATATAAGAGAAACTGTTTTTCTGTCATGACTGGTGTAGACATGAGCTAGTTTTGTGCACTTTATTTCTGAACTATATTAAAGAGCGAATATGAAAATCTAGAAGTTTTGTTATGAACAAATGAGAATATTTTGTTTATGTTTATCTCGAACATGTGAAATGATATGAAGCTTTTTAGTATTTTGTTTTGAAATGATGTGTCATCTGAAAACCTTGGCATGAAGTTCTGATTCTGTATATGATTATAATCGGATTTTCGATGAAATCTGTTCTATTTCTGTTAAGACCCAGCCACGGGTATAATGGTGGTTTATAACCCTACCACGGGGTTGAAATATGGTATACGGCCCAGCCACGGGTATAATGGTGGTGTAACCCTACCACGTGAGTGAAACATGGTATACGGCCCAGTCACAGGTATAATGGTGGTTTATAACCTTACCACGGGGGTGAAACATGGAATATGGCACAGCCACGGGTATAATGGTGGTTTATAACCCTACCACGGGGGTGAAACATGAAATATGGCCCAGCCACGGGTATAATGGTGGTTTATAACCCTACCACGGGGGTTAAACATGGTATTGTCTCGATGTGATACTAAATGATGATATGATTATATTGTTTCAGTTTAGAAATGCCAACAGATTTTCTTTTTGGAATAAGTTTATTTTTCTGGAAACTTCGCTCTGATGCTTTTGTACAAAGTTTTGTTTCTGCATTCTGAAAGTAAATGTTTTGTTCTGCTTATCAAATGTTATAAATGCTCATGTTTACATGCTAGTATATGTTCTCTGCTTGCTGAGTTGTTGA
Source organism: Juglans mandshurica (assembly GCA_022457165.1). Taxonomy (NCBI): domain Eukaryota; kingdom Viridiplantae; phylum Streptophyta; class Magnoliopsida; order Fagales; family Juglandaceae; genus Juglans; species Juglans mandshurica. Next base: position 12,571,235 of record CM039627.1, on the reverse strand, counting down.
TAACTCACCCCGTTAATCTTCATAATATTTCAGATGACATCGATGGTTCAGCTGAGGATCAGTATTAGAATCTATGGAGAAGATTAGCAGTGAATTGTTGTTGGGTATCTCATGATATTAGTGTTGATGTTGGAGGTTAATTATTTTTCTTAAGTTTGCTTCAATGGATTTAGACGGTTTATGGAGACTTATGTTAATGTTATATTATTTCTAGTTGTTATTTGAGACATGAAGAAGAGTTGATTTCATTTGGGTTGTTGGATTGAATATTGGATAAATGAGTCTATGTGGTTTATTTAATTGAAGTATTTACGTTTGATTTGAGAAAATATATATTCTTGAATTTGGAAGTACTCCTAGCCTTGTTAGAATTGATTATCAAGTTATATGAGTTAACTCTCCAGACCCACGGGGATGGGGCGTTACAGTTGGTATCAGAGCCAGGTTTGAATTCTGCATACTGTAGACCTTGGAGGTTTAGATATTTGTGGGTTCATAAGATGTGGAAATTTCAATATAGGAATTGGAGGATTATAAGGATAGTCATGTGGATATTTAAGTTTGAGTTCCAAGAACATTAGGATTGATTTTGATGGGATTTGAAGTTTTAGATTTGGCTGATGTTAGGAATTGAATTTGGAACTTTGAGGTTATAGATTCTAGTGATATACGTGTGTATTAAGTGATGTTAGATTTGCATAGTTATCTGATATATATATATATATATGTATATATGTTTATATGCATATTTTATTTATCTTCTTATTTTATTCTATTTACCTGGTATTTTCGTTTTCTTTTATTTTAGAACGTTTCACCGAGTTTAAACTTTCAGGATGGCTGCTCGTCGTAGAGTTCGAACTCTTGAAGATTTGAACGAAGACGACAATGGTGGGGGTTGCACGTTCGAACAATTTAATCGAACGCATTCTCCCATCTTTGATGGAAGAGGCGATGCGAACGCTGCGGAAGATTGGATACAAGACATTGAAGAAATATTTGGTGTTTTGGAGTGCACCGATCAGCAAAAAGTCAGATTTGCAGCTTTCAAACTATCTGGAGAAGCAAAGAGATGGTGGAATTCTGAGAAAGTTATGAGGGAAACTGAGGGGACTGGGTTAATTGTTTGGACTCAATTCAAGCAGAATTTCTTTGATCAATTTTTCCCTAAGGCTAATAGCGAAGCAAGAGCTCGTGAGTTCACTAACTTGGTGCAAGGGACCATGATTGTGCACCAGTATGCTGCAAGGTTTGCGGAATTATCACATTTCGCCGCATACCTGATTCCTGATGAGGAGAAAAAGACTAGGAAGTTTGAGGAAGGTTTGAACTACATGATTTATGAACGGGTGATGATATTTCAGATTCAGAATTTTTCAGAATTAGTACACAAAGCGATGCTAGTTGAGGAAAATCTCAAGAGGGGTGCTGAATTGCAAGAACAGAGGAAGAGAGCTGCTCCGCAAGGATTCCCTAGTTCGGATCAAGGGCAATGGAAAAGGAGAAATGAGGAGAGCAGTTCAAGTCAGAGACAGATACAGGGAAATCATACCTCTAACCCCTGTAAGTTCTGTGACCGCATACATCAGGGAGAGTGTAAAAAGGAAGTGGGATCATGTTTCAAATGTGGTAAGGATGGGCATTTCATTAGAGAATGTCCATTGTTTGCGGTGAACAACAGAAGACCCAACCCAGCTCAAAACTTTAGGCCAAATAACCAAGGCAACAATCAGCGGAGGATTGTACCAACACGGGTGTTTGCTTTGACACCGGGAGAAGCTGGGGACAAGGATGATGTCATCACAGGTAAAATTTTCTGACTGTCCCTTAATTTTTTTTTTGTATGTTGAGAATTAAGGATTATTTATCTTATTATCCCTTTGGATTATATGACGTAACCAGGAATTGTTCCCTTATTCCTCAATAAGGCTATTGTTTTATTTGACTCGGGGGCTACCCACTCCTTTATTTCAATGGATTATGTGAAGTTGTGCCCCATTGTTGCTAGTGAGATGGACTACAATTTGAGGGTCTCTACTCCAACTGGTGATATAGTGACTTGTAACAAGATTATACTTAAGTGTCCAATAACTATTAGCGGGAAGGAAATGCTAGCTAACCTGATAGTCTTTCCTATGACTGGGTTTGATGTGATTTTGGGGATGGATTGGTTAGTTTCCAGTTATGCTAGTATTGATTGTTTTAAAAGGGAAGTGGTGTTCAAGATTCCGGAAGAAGAGGAACTTCGATTTATGGGTTCCAGGGTGCGTACCTCTCCATTAGTTATTTCTGCTTTTCAGGTTGACAAGTTATTACGTGATGGGTGTCAAGGGTATTTGGCCTTTGTGGTGGATGAACCAAAGGAAGAATTGAAACTTGAAGAAATTCCTATTGTGAGGGAATATCCAGAAGTTTTTCCTGAAGACTTGTCTGGATTACCGCCTGAGCGGGAGGTAGAATTTGCTATTGATTTAACCCTAGGCACGGCGCCTCTTTCCAAAGCCCCTTATCGAATGGCACCATCAGAGTTAGCTGAGCTCAAAGAACAGTTGCAAGACTTATTAGACAAAGGTTTCATCAGACCTAGTGTGTCACCTTGGGGAGCTCCAGTTTTGTTTGTGAAGAAGAAGGATGGGACAATGAGGATGTGTATAGACTACAAGGAACTGAATCGAGTGACCATAAAGAATAAATATCCGTTGCCCCGCATCGATGATTTATTTGATCAGTTGCAAGGTGCGCAGGTGTTCTCAAAAATTGATCTTAGATCGGGTTATCATCAATTAAAGATCAAGGCGGAGGATGTGCCTAAGACAGCTTTCAGGACCAGGTACGACCACTATGAATTTTTTAGTCATGCCTTTTGGTTTAACCAACGCTCCAGCAGTATTTATGGACTTGATGAATCGAGTATTTCATGAGTTCTTGGATAAATTTGTAGTAGTGTTTATTGATGATATATTAATCTACTCCAAGAGCAAAGCTGAACACGAAGACCATCTGAGACAAGTACTAGGGATACTCAAGGATAAGAAATTATTTACTAAGTTGAAGAAGTGTGAATTTTGGCTTGAGTCTATTGCATTTTTGGGACATATAGTCTCAAGGGATGGTATTTCAGTAGACCCCGGGAAAATTGAAGCAATAGTTAGCTGGGCTCAACTAACCAATTTGCATGAAGTTAGGAGTTTCTTGGGCTTGGCTGGTTATTACCGTCGATTTATAGAAAATTTCTCAAAAATAGCGGTTCCCCTTACCGCCCTTACTAGGAAGAATAACAAGTATGTATGGACTGAAAAATGTGAGGAAAGCTTCCAGGAATTGAAGAAGAGATTGGTGATAGCTCCAGTTCTGACAGTCCCTAGCGAAAGAGAAGGATTTGTGGTTTATAGTGACGCTTCACGATTGGGTTTGGGGTGTGTTTTGATGCAGCATGGAAAGGTAATAGCTTATGCTTCTCGGCAATTGAAAACATATGAGCAAAATTACCCCACACATGATTTGGAGTTGGCCACCGTTGTCTTTGCACTTAAAATCTGGAGACATTATTTATATGGTGAAAGGTTCGAAATCTACACGGATCACAAGAGTTTGAAGTACTTCTTCACCCAGAAAGAACTGAATATGAGACAGAGGAGATGACTCGAACTAGTCAAGGATTATGACTGCAACATTAACTACCATCCAGGCAAAGCTAATGTTGTAGCTGATGCACTTAGCAGGAAGCCAGTGGGACCAGTAATTGCAACTCTTACCACTCAGCCCCACTTATTAATGGACTTGGCAAGAGCCACTATTGAAGTAGTTGTGGGTGACCAGTAGGCATTGATAGCCAGTTTAATAGTTCAACCAGCTTTGATAGACATAATTAAGCTCGCCCAAAAAGAAGATTCTAAGTTTGCGAGATTAATTGAAGAAGTAGATAAAGGGGACAAACCTGAGTTTAATGTTTCTGAAGATGGAGTGTTAAGGTTTGGAAATAGATGTTGTGTGCCGGACAATGATGAAATAAAAAGACTTATCCTCGAAGAAGCGCACCGCTCCCCTTACACAGTTCACCCAGGTAGTACAAAAATGTATCAAGATTTGAAAGAGTTATTTTGGTGGGAGGGCAAGAAGAGAGAGATTGCTCAATTTGTGGCGTAGTGCCTAACTTGCCAACAGGTAAAGGTAGAACACCAAAGACCAGCAGGGTTATTGCAACCACTTCAGATTCCAGAATGGAAATGAGAGCATATTTCTATGGACTTTGTTACAGGGCTTCCACAGACACCGACAGGACAAGATGCAATTTGGGTGATAGTTGACCGTTTAACGAAAACAACTCATTTTGTACCTATCAGAGTTTCTTATAAGTTGGAGAAACTAGCCGAGCTATATATACAGGAAATAGTGAGGTTGCATGGGATACCTGTGTCCATTGTGTCGGATAGAGATCCGCGTTTCACTTCGAAATTTTGGTGAAGCTTACAAGAGGCCATGGGCACTAAGTTAAATTTCAGCACGGCGTTTCACCCACAGACAGATGGTCAGTCGGAAAGGACCATTCAAGTTTTGGAAGACATGTTGAGAGCTTGTATGCTGGATTTTAAGGGATCTTGGATTCGACACTTGCCTTTGGTCGAGTTTGCTTATAATAACAGTTACCAGGCTAGTATTGAGATGGCACCTTATGAAGCACTTTACGGTAGGAACTGTAGATCTCCTTTATATTGGGACGAAGTGGGTGAAAGACAAATTTTGGGTCCAGAAATCATACAGAAGACAACAGAGAAGATTGAGACCATTCGGGCTAGAATGAGAGCAGCTCAGAGTCGACAGAAAAGCTATGCAGATAATCGTCGTTGCCAATTAGAGATTGAGGTTGGGGATAAGGTATTCTTGAGGATTGCACCCATGAGAGGGGTTATATGAGGTTTGGAAAGAAGGGTAAGTTGAGCTCTAGGTACATCGGACCATTTGAGATTCTTGATCGGATTGGACCAGTGGCTTACAGAATAGCCCTACCACCCGCACTCTCAGGTGTACACAATGTATTTCACATATCTATGTTGAGGAAGTATGTACCTGACCCCACCCACGTTATTGATTACGAGCCTCTTCAATTTCAGGAAGATCTGACTTATACAGAAGAGCCGGTGCAGATTGTAGAGAGAAATGAACAAGTGTTACGTAATCGGACTATTCCATTGGTTAAGGTGGTAGGGAACAATCATGCTATCAGTGAAGCCTCTTGGGAATTAGAAGAGGAAATGCAAGTCAAGTACCCACAGTTGTTCGACGACGATCCTAACAGCTTGTGACAAATTCCGAGGATGAAATTTTTATAAGGGGGGAAGAATGTAATAACCGGGCTTTAGGCCTAGCCCCTTTGTTTTGGTCGGATGCACGAAACCAAGCCCACGAACTTGTTGAGTGACGAACGGCGTCGTTTTGGGGAGGGATTAATTTCCCTTTCTGCTTTGCACTATTTTTCTTCTTCCGCTGGCTTCCTCTGCAGTTTTCCACGATTATTTTTCCCTTCTCGTGCAATTGCTTCCCACATCTCCATGATTTTATTTTCGGTTCCGCGCAGACTTGTGGTTCATCCTTGGCAGGCATATCTGGCTCCGTGGGTTTCGATTTTCTGGTTCTTCGAAGGTGAGCCATCGTCCTCTCTCTCGTCCTCTGTTTTCTTCTTCCTGTCTTCACAGCAATTTGTGAGTTATTCTCCTCCCTTCCGTTATTTCTTTGTGCTTAGATGACTTTGTAAATTTTCTTCCTTTGGGTTTCGGTTTGTGCAGTTTTTTTTTCGTGGGTCTTGATAACCTTGGAGCCTTGTTTCAATTCTTCCTCTGGGTCTTCACTTTCGTTCGGTAACTTCTGTCCCTTTCAATGATTTTTGTCTCTCTTAATTCTTACTTGCTGTTACGCAGACCATAAATTGTTTTATCTCTTTCCTCGGTTGGTCTATCGCACACACACACGCTGCTTTGTATGGCCGTGCATTACACTTAGTCAAATTTCCCCTTTGTGCATACCATTAGTTTCTTTCAGTATAATTTTGGGTGTTTTGTGAGTCGGTTTTTGAAGTATTATTTGAGACTTTTTTGTATAAAATGATGGGTGTTTTGGAACTAGTTGTATTGAACTTTTGTGAAAGTTTTGAATTGTTGAATGATTAGAGTATTGATGCGTGCACTGAAATTGTTTTATTCGAAGGTCGGAAGTGAAGTTTGGGTTGGATTATGTTTTAATTATTGGAGTTGCTGTGGTTAGTTTTGGAAATAATTATAGTTGGTTTGGTGTTAATAGAAGGTGGTGGCTGCTTTGGGTTTTAAATGCGAATGGTTCGAAGAGAGAGTTGTTTGAGTTTAATTGTCAGGATAGTTATCGAGCTGTGAAGGGACTGTTTTGATTTATTAGTCAATAAATAACAGTCTACTAGATTGGTTATTAAATGTTGGATATATGTTCTTTTGTTTAGGTGGTGTTACTATTAGAGTTCCGGCTCAAGGTGTTGATAATACGAAGAAGTCAGGTAAGCGGAGTTCATATACTAGTTTTGCATAAAACAAATAAAATAAGGTTGACTTTGAAAATAAATATGGTTATTTTTTTTTGAAAAGAGATGATCTGAAAACAACCTCAGATGTTTATTCTGCATATGCATAAATTCTATATAAGAGAAAGTATTTTTCTGTCATGACTGGTGTAGACATGAGCTAGTTTTGTGCATTTTATTTCTGAACTATGTAAAAGAGCGAATATGAAAATCTAGAAGTTTTGTTATGAACAAATGAGAATATTTTGTTTATGTTTATCTCGAACATGTGAAATGATATGAAGCTTTTCAGTATTTTGTTTTGAAATGATGTGTCATCTGAAAACCTTGGCATGAAGTTCTGATTCTGTATATGATTGTAATCGGATTTTCGATGAAATCTGTTTTATTTCTATTAAGGCCCAGCCACGGGTATAATGGTGGTTTATAACCCTACCACGGGGGTGAAACATGGTATACGGCCCAGCCACGGGTATAATGGTGGTTTATAACCCTACCACGGGGGTGAAACATGGAATACGGTCCAGCCACGGGTATAATGGTGGTTTATAACCCTACCACGGGGGTGAAACATGGAATATAGCCCAGCCATTGGTATAATGGTGGTTTATAACCCTACCACGGGGGTTAAACATGATATTGTCCCGATGTGGTACTAAATAATGATATGATTATATTGTTTCAGTTTAGAAATGTCAACGGATTTTCTTTTTGGAATAAGTTTATTTTTCTGGAAACTTCGCTCTGATGCTTTTGTACAATGTTTTGTTTCTGCATTTTGAAAGTAAATGTTTTGTTCTGCTTATCAAATGTTATAAATGCTCATATTTACATGCTAGTATATGTTCTCTGCTTGCTGAGTTGTTGATAATTCACCCCGTTAATCTTCATAATATTTCAGATGACATCGATGGTTCAGCTGAGGATCAGTATTAGAGTCTATGGAGAAGATTAGCAGTAAATTGTTGTTGGGTATCTCATGATATTAGTGTTGATGTTGGAGGTTAATTATTTTTCTTAAGTTTGCTTCAATGGATTTAGACGGTTTATGGAGACTTATGTTAATGTTATATTATTTCTAGTTGTTATTTGAGACATGAAGAAGAGTTGATTTCATTTGGGTTGTTGGATTGAATATTGGATAAATGAGTCTATGTGGTTTATTTAATTGAAGTATTTACGTTTGATTTGAGATTTGAGAAAATATATATTCTTGAATTTGGAAGTACTCTAGCCTTGTTAGAGTTGATTATCAAGTTATATGAGTTAACTCTCCAGACCCACGGGGACGGGGCGTTACAATTCCACTGTCAAGTACTACTAGTTATTGATTTCATGTGCAATTAATGGATAAAAGTATTTTCCTCGGTTTTTTTTTTTTTAAAAAAGTCCTATTTCTTAATGAAAAATAAGAAAGAATGATGTTCAGAAAGAAGCATTAATATACATTTTATTTTCCTAGACTACAGTAAAATCTTTTAGTTTCCATGCACATATCATGTTGTGGAAAAATATTTTTCTGCTTTCAATTGAAAAGGCGTACTTAATATATCAGATACGATATGCATGTCATAAATCATGCATACTAAATCATTGTTGATACCTCCATGTGTATTTCGCTAAAACAAAACTAATTATGAGTATACGTACCTTCAAACTTGTTTTGGCCAAGAAATAAGTACGTAAGCATAGTTAAATTTCCGATTTCTGGGAGTAGTCTTCCTGTGAAATTATTATTCCACATATCAAAATATTGCAGTTGTGTACACTTCAACAACGAGGATGGAATTGTACCTGTGAAACATTTAAGATCCAGAAATTAATTTTGGAGTTTGCAAACCAACGTCTAAACAATATAATATATAGTCAACCGATCATTTAATTAACCTAAACATATGTACCTTCAAAGTTGTTATGATAAAGGAACAACGCTGTAAGCATGGTTAAGTTCCCTATTTCTGGGAGTACGCCAGAGAAATGGTTATGGGCGACAGAAAGAAATTGTAAGTTGGGAAGATGATCAAACATATACGTCGGTAGTCCTCCAGATAACTCGTTATCACCAAGGTTAATGTATTGTAGTGAAGACGCATTGAAGAAAATGGAGGGCGGCATTGGACCTGAAAGCTTATTTGAGTAGAGGACAATTTGTTGCAAGGTAGGCATCTTGAATATAGAGGACGGTATGGAGCCTGAAAGCTGGTTATATGCAAGATCAATCCACTGCAATGACGATATGTTAGATAGAGATTGTGGAATACTACCTTCGAAATTGTTACCATTGAGAAACAATATTTGAAGTTTGTTTAGCAAACCCATCCATGGTGGGATTTCTCCGCTGAATTCATTATAACTCAAGTCTAGGAATTGCAACCGATAAAGACGGGACAACTCATTTGGCAATGAACCATGAAAACTGTTGTTGCCTATGCTTAGACTAACCAAGAACGAAAGATTTCCAATCTGCGGAGGAATGGTACCTCCAAGGTCCATGTAGGAAAGGTTTAAAGCTTTGACTCGGAGATGTTTAGAACCACAGTTAACACTGACCCAAGTGCAAATAGGAGTGTTGGAGGACCAGTTGCTTATCAAAACATGGTGAGGGTCCTTGGAAGAAACGTGAGCTTTCAATGCAAGAAGAGCAGATTTATCGGTACTAATGTCGAGAATTGTAGCATTGGCAAAGTTTGACACGCAAGACTGTACCAAAAACAATGTAATCAAGTGGAGAATGAGAAAACAAGCTGCTCGGACGTTGGCCATGACTTTGTAATTAAGTGGGTTGAGGTACTGGATTTGTGTTGCACTTGTACTCAAACGAAGAACAAGTGAGGCTGATATTTAAAGAGGTACGACGTTGTATGCCCGGTCTGAAAATTCATTTTTTGAAAACAGGAGAGAAAAGAGAGTTGGGGTGGTTTGTAATTAACTGTGTGTTGAATTCCTGAATGACTTGGGGTGGTTTAGGGATGATGAGTAGAAAAATTCAACTAGTTTAATAAGAACAAAAAAATAATAATAATATATAATGTGAGATGATGAGTAATAAAATCCAAAACAAGAGTTTTTGTACAAGCTGATGATCTTAAGGTTCTTAATTGTCATATTCTTTCCTCTTTCACACGTCTAGCTAGTACTAAACTCTCAAGGAATTTTTTTCCATACTCCGTTTACTCTGACAACGCAAGAGATGATGATAGCATGGAAAGATTATTTGTTTATTCTCTTGCTTCGCGTATACGCAGGCCGGTCTCAAAGAATGGATTATTATAAAATATTATATGTATTATTCCACTGATCCGTACGTTTCAACTCCTAGTTTGCTATAAAATAATTGATTTCTTTTTTCTCCTAAACATGATTATCGTTTCTATTGTGCTCCATCAGTACCCCACGCCACTCACATAGAGTGAAAAATGGACCATTGCTTAATTTGCCCGCCACCAACTAAAAAATCCCCCAATTAATTAATATTTTAATAAAATGACGAGGAAAGTCAAATTAATGTCTTTTTTAAAATTCCTGTTTTTTTTTTTTTCTTACATGTAAATTTTCTTTCCTGAGATGACCTTTTAACATATCATCTTCACTTGATAATTTTTAAACCCTAGCAGAATACAAAGGGGCGAAAGTATAGCACAACAAGGAATGAAACTCTAGTAGAGCAAAAGTCGAGACATATAAGCTTTTGGAGGAAAAAAATAAAAGGTTTAAAATGAATGGTTATTTTCATCTATGTATAGTGACCGGTATTTATAGTAGTGCATGAGGAAATAAAAATATATGTGACTAACATGTGATACAAAGATGAATAAAAGAATTAAAAAAAAACTTTAATTCATGATACGCCTTTCAAGATGGAGAGTATATAGAATGGACTCTCATCTTGAAAACCAAGAGGTTTGGTTAACACATTAGGAAGTAGATGATTAGAAGCTAAGTGAAAAGTCTTGATAACTCCAGCTTGAATTTTTTCCCAAATAAAGTGACAATCCAGCTCAATGTACTTTGTTCTTTTATGGAAGACTAGATTGACATCAATGTGTAAGACAACCTAACTATCATAAAAAAGTTGAGCACTATGAATATGAGAAATACCAAAATCAGATAAGAGAGTGAGAAACCAAATGATATCACAAGTGGTAGAAGTCATAGATCTATACTCAGCCTCTGCAGAAGATCTAGAAACAGTGGTTTGTTTTTTTATCTTCCAAGAAACCAAAGAATCTCCAAGAAAAATACAATAACCACTTGTAGATCTTCTACTGTCAAGACAAGAGGCCCAATCAGAATCAACAAAAGCTTTGAGAGATAATGTATTGCGAGCTGTGAAGAAAAGACCATGACCATAGTGCCTTTGATATATTGTAAAATTACGTAGGCTGCATGTAAATGGGGCTATTTAGGCTAAGCCATGTATTGGCTAAGCTTATTGATAGAATAACATAAGTCTGGCCGAGTTAATGTGAGATAAAGAAGTCGGCCTACAAGTCTTCTATAAACTGTAGGGTCAAGCAACAAGTCTCCCACATCCTTAACTTAATATTTTGTTCCATAGGAAAGACAATAGGTTTAGAAGCAAGTAAACTAGCATCTTGAAGAATCTCCAAAAAATATTTTCTTTGACACAAAGAAACACCAGTAGGAGACCTAGCCACTTCCAGACCAATGAAAAATTTGAGCTTACCAAGTGTCCTTAAGCTTAAACTTCCCATCAAGCAAGGACTTCGAAAGCTCAACAAATTTCATATAATTACTAAAAATGAGAATATCATCAACATAGACAAGAAGGGCAATAAAAGATGAACCCTCAATCTTAGTAAAAAGAGAATAATCAACTTTGGATTGCTGAAAATCCATACTGAGTATAGAAGTTGAAAACTTGGAGAACCACTACCATGAAGCCTATTTCAAACCATAGAGTGATTTATTCAACATGCAAACTTGGGACCCCCATTTAACATGAAAGCAAGGAGGTAAAACCATGTACACTTCTTCAGATGAGTCCCCATGCAAAAGAGTATTATTTACATCGAGCTGTGTAAGATGCCAGCCTTTCACAACAACAAAGGCAAAAAAAGTTCGAACAGTAGCCATTTTAGCAACATGTGAAAATTTTTCAAAATAATCCAATCCTTCAGTTTGGGTATAACTCTTGGCAACCAACCTTGTCTTATATCTTTCAATTGAACGATTTTATAAAAATTCTAAGAATATGTGAAACTTTAGATTTATGCTTAAGAAGATAAAGCCATGTAGCTTGAGTTGAATCATCAACAATAGTAAAAAAATATTTGTAACCATCAATAGTAGGTACAGAATATCGACCTCAAACATCACAATGAACAAGATCAAAATGAGCAGCAGACAAATGAACATTATTAGGAAAAGATAATTTCCTTTCTTTAGCTAAAGGACAAATCATGCAAGGATTGCATGGAATAGTCAATTTAGGAACAAAATTATTCACAAACAGTATTCTGGAATTAGAAGGATGACCAAGTATATTATGCCAAAGCTCATAATTAGAGCATTCTGAAGAAAGGGAGCAAACATGTGATGATATTCTTTTAGGTAAAAAAAAAAACAGCATATGCACTAGAAAAAAAGAGTAAATTTAGAAATAGAAAGGCCTAACTGTTGCAATATATAAAAGTCTCCCTGTAATCTATCCACTCCAATCAGCCTCTAACGAATCATATTAGACAAATGTCAAAGGAAAATAGAAAACAACAAATTAGTGATTGTGTTAACTTACTAATGGAAATCAATTTGAATTTCAAGGTTGGAACATAGAACATCAAGTAAAACAACATGTTCAGAAATAGAAACAGAGCCAATATGTGTAGCAGACACAGATTGACCATTATGAAGCTTCACGAAAGCATTAACACAACTAGTAATAGAAGTAAAACAATCAATAGAAGGAACCATATGATCAGTGGCTCCAATATCAATAATCCAGGAAGTTGAAGTAAATGTAGCAGACTGAGCAACAGAAAAAATAGAGTGAGTATTATTATGAGGAAAAATAATACTAGAAAAGATATTTGAAACAATTGCATTGACAGCAAAAGGAACTTCATCAGCAAATTTAGAAGGATGAAACAGATTTAGAAGCTGATGATACTGAGCCTCAGTCAAGGAAAAATGAGAAACAATCGAGGAATTGCTATCAATGAGGACAATATTATTAGCCATAGATTGTTGCCTCTGTTTCAGTTTGTAGCCTAGGGGAAAGCCATGCAACTTGTAAAATTTTTCAATCACATGACCTGTAATTTCACAGTATTTACATATTGGTCTATCCTTTTTAGAAAATGATTTAGCAGATCTTGTTCACTCATTTTGAGAAATAAAAATGTGTGAATCAACAAGGGGCAGAGAAACAGAAGAGATTTCACGTTATTGTTCCTCTAGTAAAACAAGAGAAAAAACTTTATTAAGAGGAGGCATAGGCTCTATAAGTAGGATTTGTGCACGAGCAAGTGCAAATGATTCATTCAATCCCATCAAAAATTGTAAAACATGTTCTTGTTGAACATAGGAGTTCAATGTTTGTACAGCTCCACATGAACAAGCAGGAACAAGCTTGTAATTAGTAAGTTCATCCCAAAGGCCCTTAAGATGAGTAAAATAATTACTCACCGAAAGAGAACCCTAAGAAAGAGAGGAAATCAATTTCTGCAACTGAAAAATGCAAGGTTCATTTTTCTAAGAATATTGTTCCTTAAGATTCGACTAGATCTCACAAGCGATTGTAATGTATAAGATACTAGAAGCAATTTCAAGAGTAACAGAGTTTAAGATCCAAGATATCACCATATTGTTACATTGGAGCCATGGAGAAAGGAGAGAACCCGTTGGCTCCGAAAGTTTAGGAATAGATCCATCAATGAATCCAAGCTTGTTCTTCTCCGAGAGGGCCATGGACATCGAACGAGACCAAGCATGTAGTTCTCATTGAGAAGAGGCTGATAAACCAAAAGGACACCGAACTATCACTAGGCTGAAGAAAGTAAGGAGAACTGGCATCCTCGGAGATAGATTTGTGAGACGGCACCATGGAAGCAATAGAAAAAGGACTTCTAATACCATGTAAAATGTAAACCCTAGTAGAATACAAAGGGGCAAAAATATAGCACATCAATGGATGAAACCCTAGCAGAGCAAAAGTCGAGACAGAGAAGCTTTTGGAGGAAACAAAATAAAAGGTTTAAAATGAATTGTTATTTGAAACAACTTCATCAGCAGATTAGAAGAAAAATATGAATGATGCACACCATGAATATCTGTTAAACATTTTTATTTTGTTATCTCAAACGACTTACAAAAACTTGAGAGTTTTAGCCTCATTTTTCAAGCACTCTTGTTCTTCATACATAAACATGTTATCCGTATGTAAAGGATTAGGCAGACAAAATGAAGAGCAAGTAAGGGTTTTAAACCCTTATTCTCCTGCTTTAAGTCTCCTATTTTTTTGTTAGACTCGTGAACAAGTTGTTGAAGTTCATAAATCTTTTCATTAAACTTTTCAACCTCACGAGTTCTAGACTGCAATTGTGGGGAAAATGCGACAATGGATGATGAGTATCGAGTACCGAGACTTACAAGTTTATAAATGGAGTCATCATCTGATTTGTTAGTTAGATCATTCTCATGTTGCATCATGGCACTTGTGGTGGATGTAGAAATAATTGGTGGCCAAGATGCAGAATACCTCATATAATGAACACAGGGATTGTTGGAAGAAGATTGCTAAGCCATTAAAGAAAAAGCCTAGAGAGCGAGAATGCAGATTGATTTCAGAGAGCAAATAAGAGTTGATGCAAATGAAATGAAACTCAAGACTGCTTTTATAAGGATGGAAATGAGAACAAGACAAGCTATCAGATTACAAGATATGCTGGATGCATATTTTATTTAGCTAAGCCAGCGAGATTAATTGTAGACTGTCCCTATTTTTCTCGTAAACGCTGAACCTTTGCTATTAGCTGTTGATGTTGACTTTTTATCTATTCTCTCTCTTGTTCCAGCTTCTCTATTCGTGGTTGCAGGTTTTGAGCATACTGGTCCACAAATTTCTGCAACTCCTTGTTTTCTTGTTTTAATATTTTATTCTTTCTACTTCTATTAGCAAGCCTTTAATGCAACTCAGGTATTTGATTGTTAAGCCGATCAACCTCACCCACCCTTGCTAGTAACCTCCTAGACATGGTTGTAATAGCAGCAGTATATTGAGCACTAAGCATTCTTGATACTGCAACAACCTCAGCATCAGTCCTGCTAGAAAATGCATCTATGCTCCTATCATGATGTTGACGGCCTCAGGAGAGAAAATCAGTGGTTGAGGTGTAAAGGGTTCCTAATTCAAATCTAGAACATTATTGGAAGAATGTTGCTTGGCCATACTATCGTTCTGGATAAACAAGAAACTAGGTCAATAGGGAATGTGAGAATTTGTTCTATGGGTAGTCGAAGGGTGAAAATGGTCTTTTTATAGAAACCCAGAGCATTCAAATCTCTATAAAAGATGTTAGAGTTAATCCACGTGGGACTCGGGTGGGGCTCGAGTCCTTGTAGCTTGTGTTAGGGACCTAGGTGGCTCCATGTTTTGCGGCACGTGTCAAGGACCCAGGCGGCTCCGTGTTTTGCGACATGTATCAGGACCAAGGCCGCTCCTAGTTTTGAGGCACTTGTCGAGACTGGGCAGCTCCAATTATCTAGCTCTCCACTGCTTCTACAAATGCACAATTTTGATCAGTCCATTGGCATTGCTTACTGCGGTTCCTTTTTAATGATGCCAAGGGGGGAGAAATTTTAGACTAAAACATTAACATGTTCTTTCCAATGCTTTATTTATTAAGCTTGTTTATATATACTTGTAATTATGTATATCTATTGCTTGAAAAACTAATGCACATTCTCAGGGGGAGCTTAAGTATTGCAACAAGTTTCAGAGTTCTACTAAGAATTTGTCATCATGAAAAAGGGGGAGATTGTTGAACCCATGGTTTCAAGTTTCATATAATTATATCTACATATGGATTTTGATGATAACAAATGAATTCAAGTATAAAGGAATACCAAACTCAAGTTGTCTACACAATGAAGCCAAGCATATCAACAAATTAAGCATAACCAAGAAATGGAACTTGCTTACAAATAAAGCTCTTAGAGTAATTTGTAAATCTCTTGATAAAATTTGAAATTGGATTAAGGCTCAAAATTAATATTTTCTCACAAAACATCAAATTGCATTTTTCACATGTGCATGACATATTTGATGATTAAAAGTTTGAATTTTGAAACTTTGAAAGATGATTGATTGTCATATTTCACTTGTGTATGTTTTGTTTGAAACTTTTCAAAAGTGAATGATATTGTCTTTGACAATTTCAAGAAGGAGAAAATTTGATTTGAATATTTTGAAAAGTAAATGATGTTGTCTTTCAAAATTGCGAAAAGTAAAACTTTGATTTGAATATTTTGAAAAGTGAATGATGTTGTCATTAAGAATTTCAAAACGTAAAATTTTGGTTTGAATATTTTGAAAAGTGAATGATTTTGTCTTTGACAATTGCAAAACGTAAAACTTTGATTTGAAAATTTTGAAAAGTGAATGATGTTGTCTTTGACAATTTTAAAAAAGTAAAAGTATGATTTGAAAATTTTAAAAAGTGAATGATATTGTATTTGACATGTGAATCTTTTTAAAATTGAAAATGAAGTCATATATGCCTATAAATAGCTCATTTGAGATCTTCAAATTTAGAACATATTATTGCAAATTTTACAACATTCACTCAATGCTTTTAATATCTCTTTTCTAAGTATTGAGCCTTAACCCTTGTTCATTTTGAAAGAGATATAGTTTTGCGCTGATTGATGAGTGTTTTCTGATAACCTACCCACTATTAGCTCTTGTATCAGTAAAATGGTGTGTATATTCCTTGTGTGTGTAAAATATGTTTCTACACAGGGATTAGATGTTGAATCACCACGTGTAATGTGATTGCAAGTGTAGAGGTTGTTTTATACGGATTCTTTGTTGCGGTATTAATCAAATGCGTAATAGGTTTCTATCTCCACCTGAAGGAGATTAGATAGTGAATTTTAGAATCCTCAAGGGGTAGCTTGAAGCGAGGACATATGCAGTGGGGCTAAACCTCGTTAAAATATTGAGTTTGCTTCCTATTATCCTTAGTCTTTATTTTTACTATTGCATCGTATTTTATTCATATTTTATATTTATATTTTGTTTATAATTGCGGATTTTTTAAATAAAACTCAATTCACCCCCTCTTGTGTTAGTCATCTAGGCAACAAAACATATTCACAACAATATTTTAATAAAATTTAGAAATATACCTAGCAATATCCCTTTACAAATGACAAGTTTCAAAAATCCCCAAAAAATAATCCTTCAAACAAAAACACAATACTAGTTAGTTCAAACTAAATAATATATAGAAAAATCACAACATACTTCAAAATAAACAAAAAAATATAATACTAACCTCACAATATTAAGCAAAAAACCTTTCTAACTCTCTCTCACTCTAACTCTCTCTCACTCTAATATTCATTATACACACTGGTTGAAGGCAAATGGGATGAATTTCCTTCAACCCGTGCGTTTTATCTTTTTTTAAAAAAATTCTTGACTTATTGCAGTGACTTGCAATAGGTATTTCTTACTCGAAAGACGGCGTTTTCAAGGCATCCTCGAGTTATTGCATCGATATTCAATATACATTCGCCTAATTTTTAACACTCACATATGTTCAAATGTATAATAGTTCGTTCACGTGCGAATGTTAATAATCCCCACAACAAGGACAAATTGCGTGGATTAAGTTCGAACGTATCATTCAAAACGTTCGCACATTTTGTTGATGATTTCACAAGTGAGGTGACCCATAACTCATGCGTGAAAGATCCCGCCAATTTTTCCATTCACATTCACATATCCAGGCTTTACGTTCGCACGTCCACACATCTACATTATACATTACATTCTACATGTTCGCACGTAATATCTCAGTTTCTCGAACAATTAACACGGGAAAAGATCTCGCCAAATTTTTAAACACGTTCACACGTCAGCACAAAATATGCAAACATAGACTTGTATTGTTCGAACGTGACTCACATATTTATATATTTTTTAAACAATAGTGGTTTATATATTTATATATATTATTAGCTTAAAATATGTTTATACATAACATTAGTTGTTAATTACACTTTATTAAACTAATTAACAACACTAGACTAGTATATATAGTATATATATACTAGTATATATATATTAGTGCAATATGTACTAGTATAACTTATAGACTAGTACATAGTGTTATTATTATAGTATATATTATTAGCTTATAATATGTTAGTACATAACTTTAGTTGTTAATTACACTTTATTAAACTACATAACAACACTAGACTACTAGATATAGTATAAATGGACAAGTACATAGTGCATAAGTATAGTGTATATATAATATATTATTTAGTATAAATTATTTAAAATTTATTCTAGATACGTTTGAACGTACAAATATAACGTTCGCATGTCGTGGGAATTAAGTAATTGAATGTTCGAGCGTTAGAATTGAAACATTCAGATGTCTTTCTCACTCATCCCTTGACGTTCGCACGTTACCACTTAAACGTTCAAATGTTATGTGTTTAAAAGCTCAAGTTTGTATGCGAAATGGCACAAATTCATTTTCTCTCCAAAAATCCATTCGTAGCCTTCGTCGCATACCGCACCTTTGTCGCCACCGTCAAAACAAATGTCAAAAAAGAGGTAGGTATCCCTTTTTAACCTTTTGGTAGATTTTTTTTTTTAATGTTTAATGGAGGTTTTGGTAGTTCTCGAATCCCGTTGGTGGTTGGACCTTCATCTTGATTTTCCGGCCACCACGGGTTGCCAATGGCTAAACGGCTATCGTAGAAAGCTTTCTTGAAGTTTATACTTCATTTCTACGGTACTTTTGGTCACTTTTATTGTGTTTGAGGTGTTTGGGAATGGTTGAGTCGACTCAACCATTCCCAAACTCGTAACGTTCGAACGTTAGCTTCTTATGTTCGAACGTTATACATTCCAAATGAGGAAGAAGACATACACGTTCGCACGATTATAATGTGCAAATGTTTTATAGTATGTGCGAACGTATTGAGAGTGCGTGCGAATGTATATTTTATATTTTATATTTTGCATGTTGCATATAGTTATTGCAACAAATGTAGATCCTATGGGACATACGGCCACATTTAGCAAGACTCGTGCTCAGTTCCTTATACGAGTGGCACGTAGAAAGCCCATCGACTTGTCACTTTGTATTTTTTATGGGATCTGTTACAAGGCGAGTGTCATCTCCACGGACAACCTCCCATATAGAGTCCTTATTACCAAGCTATTATTGGCCTAGAGTGTGCAACCCAAGGTAGAGGAGTAGATGACAGACCAGATGAGCCCCATTTACATGACCACACATCGTCGAAGCATTGGATAGGGGAAGGGGCATTGTAACACCCCGTATTTTAGTATATTTTTTAATTGAAGGATTATTTGTTATTAATTTAAAAATTGATTCTCTTGTTTTAAATTTTTAGATTTTAGTGGGTTTATTTTTATGATTTTGTTTTAACTTGTGAAAATTAAATTTGACATGTTTCCTTAATATTAATAATTGTTATGCATTTAAATTTCTCTGTATTTTAAATTAATTTATTGTTGGGTTTAATTATTTATTTTCATTTTAATCACTACGTTTGAATTATTTTATTTTACTTGTTTTGAAATCATTTTCGTTGGATCATTTTTATGACACAAGATGTGAGGATTAGACCCCATTTCGTTCCCTCATTTTTTTTTTCCTCTTTCTTTTCTCCTCATTTTTTTTCTTTTTCTTCTCCCTTGTTTTCCCGTGTGACGCCCCCTCCCTCTCTCTCCTCGTGCATTTTTCTCCTCTCCACCCAGCCACCGCCGCGCAACGCCGTGAATGTCACTGCCCAGCCCATTCGCTTCCCCATCGGCCGGCGACCACCACCCTCCGATCTCAGTCCTTAACTCACCGCCGTTCTCATCCACGAGCAGCTTAAAGTCGTGGCCTTCTCTTCGCTCGCGTGCCACCATCGCGCCACCTCCAGCCACCATTTCTTCACCACTTCATCATCGACCTCCCAGATAACTAATGCACCCATCCTTGGCTCCGATCTGTCATCGGTGAAGGCCATCTATCTCCATCTCTGATTTGAGCATTTTGGCCTTCAACTGCTGCCCACGCCGCCACCCATGGCCAACCACCACCACCACTAGCTTCGCCGACATCCCTAAGCCCTACCCTAGCAATCTCGGGTTTTGGTTTGTCACCGTTCAAAGGTGGGTTTTTGAGACCCACGGCCACAGTGCATTTGGCACTATTTTGTTGTTGCGTTGCCGCTTCTAGCACCTCCGTGATCTTTCAAAAATTATATTATAGCATTGTAAGTATTTTCTCAAAGAACTTTTGAGATTTAAATGTAATTTTGCGTTAACTCATATTTATTGTTAATTGGTTGGTTGTGTCGAACTGAGTCCGAGGAGTAAGGGGGTCGGTTGGATTGGATGATGGAGTTGTTTGTGTGATTGGTTTATGCTATGAAATTTGTTGGCTGTTTCGGGTTTAAATATTGGTGTTTTGAGTTTGACATTGGTCATGGTGGATATTGGTGATTTTTAGGAAGTGATATATTTTGGAATTATGAGGGTTTAAAGTTTTGAGAAATTAAAATAGGTTATTTTAGAAGTTTAGGCTTAAATATCGAAATCCGTGATTGATTGAAAACTTACGGAAATTATGTGATTATTTTTATAGCTGACGATTTATAGTCGATTCGACATTTTTGAAAAAAATTCTGAAAAGCTAAGTTGTCCAGGTAAGCGGGGTTCATATACTAGTTTTGCATAAAAGAAATGAAATGAGGTTGATTTTGAAAATATGCATGTTTGTTTGAAAAGAAATATGAAACGACCTCAAATATTTGTTCTGCATATGCATAAATTCTATATAAGAGAAATTATTTTCTGTCATGACACGTGTAGACATGAGCTAATTTCGCGCATTCTGTTTCTGAACTATGCAAAATGAGCTAATATGAAAATCTAAAAGTTTTTGCTATGAATAAATAAAGATGTTTTGGATTCTATTTATTTCGAACATGTTAAATGATCTGAAGTTATTCAGTATTTTGTTTTGATATGATGTGTCATCTGAAAACCTTGGCATGAAGTTCTGATTCTGTATTTTAATGTGATCTGGTTCTGATGATGTTCCGTTCTATTTCT
Source organism: Juglans mandshurica (assembly GCA_022457165.1). Lineage (NCBI taxonomy): Eukaryota > Viridiplantae > Streptophyta > Magnoliopsida > Fagales > Juglandaceae > Juglans > Juglans mandshurica. Next base: position 12,550,350 of record CM039627.1, on the reverse strand, counting down.
GTTAAGGCCCAACCACGGGTATAATGGTGGTTTATAACCCTACCACGAGGGTGAAACATGGAATACGGCCCAGCCACGGGTATAATTGTGGTTTATAACCCTATCACGGGGGTGAAACATGGTATACGGCCCAGCCACGGGTATAATGGTGGTTTATAACCCTACCACGGGGGTTAAACATGGTATTTGTCCCGATGTGAAGCTATAAGATGATATGAATATAATGTTTCAGTTTGGATATGCCAAATGATTTTTTTTTTTTGGGAACAAGTTTGTTTTTCTGAAAATTTCGCTCTGATGTTTTGTAACAAGTTTTGTTTATGCATTCTGAAAGAAAATTTGTTGTTTCTGCATTCTAAAAGTAAATGTCTTGTTTTGCATACCGAACTTTATAAGTACTCATGTTTACGTGCTAGTATATGCGCTCTTCTTACTGAGTTGTTGATAACTTACCCCTTATCTCCACAATATTTTTCAGGTATTATGATGGTTCTGCTGAGGATCAAGATTATGAGGCATTGGGTGAGATGATTTAAATGTAGTGGTTCAAGCATATGAAGTTTTTTATGAGTATTGTCGATTTTTATTAAGAAATTTTATTGTGTTGTGATGACTTGGCATTTTGAAAATTTGGTTATATTGAAGAAATTAGATTGAATCAAATTTTCTATATGATATTGGGAATTTGGAGTCTATTTTTATATTGTTGGAATGTGAGTTTAAGTGCTAAGAAGTAACTCTCTGACCCGTGCGGGACCGGGGCGTTACAGGCATGCTCGACGTCAGCTGGCCCTGTACCAGATCTTGTTCATCTGACCTAGTCTGGGCCCTGTGTTGGGAGTACTAGTTAGTCCTTGACGGGTACATCTATGGGAGATGCGAGGCCTGCTTGGGTTGATGCGATGGTCTCAAATATTACTACGTACATCGACTGAAAGATCACGCCAGTAGAACAGAGTGTTTGAGATTTTGTCACTGATATTTTCCATCGAATAGATATCCTAAACACAAAAGTCACCACATTGACTGACGATTTTAATAAATATGTAAACAACTCGTTTTTAGTATTTTGTACTTTATTTTATCATATGTAATGAACAATATTATTTGATATATCTATTGTTTCTGAATTTCAAATCTCAATCTTTTTTAATGTTAGCTTATACAACTTTAATACTAAATCACTGCATTTCAATTTTTAATTTGAAATATCCAATTTTAATATTAAATCAATTAACGTTCAAATGTTGGCATAAAAAATTTTCACGTTTGCATGTAAATAGCCTCAATGTTCGAATGTCTAGCGAACGTTCTACAGTGAATATGTATACGTTCGAATGTAATGTAATTTCTCATCTACCTTTAGTGATGGTTTTCACAAAGCGTCACAGAAAATGCATGATTTTTTGTGACGGTTGGGGCACTAATATCACAATTTACAAACCGTCACAAAAACTAATTGAAAAAAACTACTATGCTGCCCAATAGTTACCGCTCCATTTGATAGCTCAGTGAATTTGTTTTTTTTTGTGTTTTTTAATTAATGATTAAGGAAGTAATTTTTCGTGTATTGATGTATTTTTTTTTATATTTTTTAAAAATATTTAAAATTGATAAAAAATATGAATAAAAAAAACACTACTTTTACACTAATGGTCACTTGCAGCGGTGAGCTGCAAGCGGCACAGTAGTGCAGCTCAAACTAATTTATGTACTTGCAATGACGCTGGTCTCAAAGAATGGATTAGTATAAACTATTATATGTATTATTCCACACTGTACGTTTTAATTCCTACTTTGCTATAAAACAATTGATTTTTTTCCTCATAAACATGATTATCGTTTGATCTATTGTGCTCCACCACCCCACGCGCGGCCACTCACAGAGAGTGAAAAATGGACCATTGCTTAATTTGCCCCCACCAACTAAAATATCCCCCAATTAATATTTTATTTAAATGAGAAGAGGAAATTAGTCAAAGCAACTTGTAAACTTCAAAATTAATATGACTTTTTTAAAATTCCTGTTTTTTTTTCTTATTTGTAAATTTTCTTTCTTCAGATTATTTTTCAGTACATATCATCTTCACTTGATAATTTTTAAGATGGACTTTCATAAATATATATATATATATATATATATATATATATATATTAATAAACAACCCTTTTGTAATCAAACAATTAAAATTACAATGGAATCATTTTGATTGTTTCTCGCTCTTCACGCACCCATTTCATTACCAATATTGGGAATCTCAGTGGCCCTCGACTTGCTTGCTTCAAGGCTCTTTCCATATACGATTCATTTGATCGATGGACACCGTACTGACCCGATCATTTTCTAGACAGCAATGGTATAGTAGTTAATAATAAATAATGAACCATTGATCAGGGAATGATTTGATGAGTATTGTTCCCGTCTCAATTTTTTCAAGGTTGTCCCACATTAATATATATCATGTAGGGAATAAAAGTAACTCTGCCTTGTGTCGCGTAATTCAACAAAGAAAATGATCTTGATTAGTTAAACAATAGCGTTTTTAGTTGTTTTCTTGAGTGGATTAAACGAGTAATATTATATATTGTTTTACCGATCGAGTGTCAAAATGTTCTTAGAATTTTGCAAAATTATAAACGTCGGGGTTGAGAACGTACCATTGATTCGAAATTATAAATCTAGTCTGTAGATTCTCAAATCACAATTATGATTTGATTGACAACACGTTTCAGCATGATGCAGGTAATCTATCTATAGATAGTCAATTGATCTATGTTTGAAAACGTCGTGCATGCATTTTGTTTTCTAAAACAAAAGAATGGATGCGTTTGGTTTCACCACCCCACGCGTGGTGGCGAAATCTTATGTCTCAAATTATTAAATTCATCTCAATTTAAAACATTTTTATATATGATATTTACAACCTTTTCAACTTAAAACATCTTTATACGTGTAATCTATAACTTTTTTTAATTTCTCATAAAAAATATTAAATTCATTTTAATATCCAAACATACTTTAAACTCAATTTAGATAGATTTTACATAACTCACTCCACTACTCAATTCACTGGTACTATTTATAAATAACTTAACTCAATTGAGTTCAGCCAAACGCAGCCTGAGAAAATGGCAAGGCAAAGATCACTAACATTTAAGTGCAATTGTGATGATCGAAAAATCACGCGTGCTTACATGAATCCATTCTGCTCCGCCACCAAATCCACTAACGTACACTTACGTCCCAAATCCGATTTGGATAGCTCGTTCAAAAATCCTTAAACTTATCAAAATCCCCACTTTTTCTGGATAATGGAATGAGTGAAGGAGAGCACTTTGATGGTGTGAGAAATTGAGGATGTGTCAGCTTCCAACCAAACCTGAATTTTCAACCCAAAACGAATTAGTAATCGTGATTCGATAGAAACGGGTCAAACATTAATAGAACATTCTGATTGTTGTACCGAATATTTCAGGCTGGAAATCATCGAAGCATAATTTTTCTTTTGATGAATTCCAATCTAAACCTTCCTCACACATAGCGGAGAAGAGGCAGATTTAATTAGGATCGGGATTTTTGTATGTTATAAGCAAGGAAAATGACTACCTTGCAACTTTTTTATACTAACTGAATTTTGGGCTATTTTTGTAAAATTGAAATTCATTTTTAATGAAGTAGCCCGGTTCCCTTGATTGATTGATTGGTTATAAAATAGTGTTGTAAGTGTATCAAAAAGAGTAAAAACTAGAAAGGGAGAGGCAGGGAGAAGGTAGTTCTTATTAGGTTGGTGAGGCTTCTTATCCATGACTTCCAAGCATAGCCAGACGAGCAGTTTGGTAATTAAGGGTAGGTTTGGATATTGAATTGAATTGAATTGAATTGTAAATAATAATATTTTGTAAGTTTCATTAAGATGAGTTTAACTTTTCTAGGTTGAGATACGTTTAATTTTTTAAATTAAAATATATGAAGTAGGTTGAAATGAATTTAATTTTTTATTTATGAAAAGTTAAAAAATAGTGAGTCCTATTAATGATTGATTTAAACTTTAAGATGAGTTGAAATGAATTGATTTATCCAAACACAACTTGTCTAGTTGACGTGGATAATGAAGCAAATTATAATTACTGTGTCTATGACTTTGACACTGTAAACGGGGTTGGTTTGACACTGTAAACGGGGTTGGTTTTGGAGCATATTTTGAAGAGACAAATATCCACTGTCCCTGTCGAGAATCCATACACGCCATACTCTCTTCTATGATCTTAGCATAATATATAAATATGGTTTCCCTGTATAGCATTTGTGATAGCTGGTACGTTAGCTGTAAACAACTTGTATTATCATACATATCCTTTATTTAAATGAATACAAAGCCCTGCACAATGCAAGGCCATTATTTTCTACATGGTAACAAGAGCCCAAAGAGGATTTGATTATGTCTTCTTCCTTTGTTGCTACAGTCTAGCCTATGGAAACCCCTGAATCCATGGAGCTTTCCCCTGCCAAAACTATCCTATCTGATCTCACTATCAAATTAGCATCCACAAACTATTCACTATAGAAAACACAAGTTCTTCCTGTGTTGCGTGGACATGGCCCCCCTCGGGAATGTCAACCAACAGATCCCCAGCCCACCTTCAACCACTTCGGGTGATGATGGCACATTGAGAGCCAACACTACTACAGCCAGATGGTTGTGAATTGATCAACTTATACTCGATTGGCTAAACATCTCCTTTCTTTTTTATAGGAAACATACTTCATTTCATCCATGAAGGAAGTTAGAGCTGTAACTAGTCAATACAAATAAAAACTTCGAATACAAGCCAAACTACACATCTGTTGTACTTCTCCCTACACACAAATTTTTTTGCGATGGATATTATCTTAATTTCTAGAAACTTTCATAAGAGAGTATCACTCTGTAAAAAAACAAAGATAAAAAACCATCCCCCACCTCCAAAGGACGAAAGGGTGTATCCAAACCCCCATCCTCCAAAAGAGGTGGGGTTCCCCTGCTATGGACATAAGTCCAATAACCTATTTCGTTTATTAATAAGCACAAACAGAAGAACAAAATTACAAACACTAAGAAAGCACAACAAAAAATAGAGATACACTACACAAAAAGCAAAAACACATGGCCCAGTCTAAACAAAAAAAGGTCCAACCTGTTTGCAAGTGGGAGGGTAGCCCTAAGGGTTTCATCTCTTTCTTTACTGCCGCCCCCCACCCTTCTTCAATTTTTTCTTTTTCATTTTTTTTTTCTTCTTCCTCCTTCACCCATGCTTCTTCCTCCTTTTCTCTTTTGCATCTGCCGCCCATCTCCTCCGCGCGAGCTTTGGCCACCTCCACATGGGCTTCGAGGATTGCTTCCTCCAATGTCCCTCTCGCCCAGCACCGGCTTCTCCTACACTGAAGCGCACCAGGCGGCACACCCAGGTGGCACCACCAAGCTACACACCCATCGCATGAGCACCGGCACGAGCATCTGCCACCCATTGCACAAGCACCCATCTCAGGCGCACCGGCACGAGCATTGAACCTTTTTATACAGAGAATGACCACCCATCACAAGAGCATGACCATCGCACAAGCAATGCAAAAGCACCACCAGGTGTCACATCCATTCCAAACTGGTGTGCGGGCTTCTTGGTCTTTGCAGCTCAACATCGACTCATCCGTTGCACAAGCAGCACTGTGCGAGGATTTGTGGGTTGGGTCAAGGGATTTGTTGATTTGTGAAGGAGAACAGAGACGAAAATTATGTTGAGACTGGAATCACCGAAAAGTGTTCCTCCTTTATTAGACCTAATAAAACACAGAAAACAAAAGCAAAAAATAAATGTAGACTAAAAATAAAAAAAAGAAGGAAGGAAGTTAGGGGGAAGAGCCAAAGCTCCAACCCCCTCAAGCTAGTTTTGGATTGGGGAAGTTTTTAGAAAGAAGTTGGAGGTTCTCTCTCTAGAAGTTTGTATAGCATCAACTAAACATCTCCTTGTCTGATGCACCGTTGTCTTAGGTCCTCAATATAGAATCTTCCCATGAAGCATGAGATGTGTTGAAAACCTTATATGGAAGTCATACAAGGGATTGAATCCAACAAATGCAAGGTGAATTGCAGACACTCACCAAAGGCTCATCCTCGCTTGATGACTACTTGCAAAAATCCAAATCTTTGCCTCTCTCCCTTCGGGGTTTTGGTAAACATATCGATGATGATGATTTCATCACTTGTATACTCGGAGGTCTTGGATCTGAATTTGATCCCATTGTTGTTGCTATAAATGCCAGAGATTTGTTCCTACAATTGGAAATCGTCATTAGCAAGTTACGAGATTTTGAGATGCGTATCACTACTACTCATGAAGCACCATTTGCAATGGCACTCTATACAAATCTTGGAAACAACGAAACTACCAAAGGAGGACGTAATTCACGTGGCCATGGCTCCAGTTCTCTACGATATACACAACAAAAATCAAAGGGTGCCAAAGGTGGCACTCGTCTTGTGACGCTCTTAGATTCCACTTGGAATTTTGCAGACTCTAAAGTGTCGGGACATGCAACACAAGGTTACCTACCCCTGTTCATGATAGAAAAAGATGCAATGCACCTAGAATGTATCTATCAATATGTAATATTTGCATTAAATAATCGTTTTCTTCAGCAATACTATGCACATATATCATATCCGAAATTGACATAAGCATACTTTATAAATATATAATAACTGACGTCCAAAAGTTAAAGTACTTATCCAAAATGTGTATAACATCACTAGTACTGGAGACAGGGCTCCTAATGTAAATAATAAGATTAACGTAATAACTACTAGTTTAGCCTGAGGAGTAGCTCACGTAACTCGGCCAAGAAAATTATAATCCTATCCAAAAATTGGAGCATCAATGTGATGAACTCCTCGTTCTTGCGTTGCGGTCTAATCGACCTCGTCCAAGTGATCCTCTACTGGTTCTCCTGATTCTGATACATGGTATACCATTCAGAGAGAATGGTAGTTGGTACTCCCAAGTGATATTTGATTACAAATCTCAGCAAGTTAACAACTAACTTAAACTAACAGTTTACATATGCAAGACAGTAGAAGACATGAATGGTGACGTGAACATATTCAAACCAATTTCTCCAACATATAAAGATCACATCCTATATTTTAAAAGCATGCTAAGACCATAAATCATACACTTAAAAAAATGAAAAACTCCTCATGACAAGAAAAGTGTTAAAACACCAAGTCTTAAACAACTTTTTGATGCATTTGGACTATTCACTTTAAATAACTCCAAGAACTTCGAAAGTCCATGAACATACTCTTAACATGTTCATAAGTCAATCCTAAGAAATCGCATGCTTGAATAAAAAATTCAAGTACGACAAAAATCACAAAACATCATCCAACACAATCGGTTTGCATACTAACTTCAAAACCGTGTACCACATGTTTTGATTTAAAATCAAACCACTAGATTCGAATTTCTCATGAAATAAATCCTCAAGAATTGAAATCATATACCTCATATTTAAGGTCTAAACATGATCTAAACATTAAACCTAATATCACATGGCAGAAATCCATAAAAACACAAAACAAACTCATGAGCCTCAAGTTTGTGTCCTAACTGAGTACTATGTGTTCATGACTTAGATCACACACTCCAAATCCGAAATATTCAACAACTAAATCTCAAAGAACAAAAATACACGCTATGTAATCAAGTCCTAAACATGATCTCATAAAATCCAAAAATCAAATGGAAAAAGTTTCATAAAAACCTCAAGCAACCCGAAAGCTTAATATCTAGCCATATCCGAACATTTGGATGTATAACAATTTATTTCATCAAAATCAAGATCATTATTGTTAAGCCCAACACAAGACTTGAAGCCCAGTCCCTTATTTACCCATACGGTGTCATTTCATGCCTAAAGGGGTAAACCCTTAAATTTCATTTTCTCTCTTCTCCCTTCTTCGCCAAACCTCTCCCCGCATGGCTCTTTGTCCCTCTACAGCCCGTGGCCTTCCCTCTGCCAGTGAGCTTGCATTGCCGCCACCATTTTCCACTGTCATCGGGCTCGAGTCTGGGCACTTGAGTCCTTGGTCCCTCTGTTTTACCCAATCTTGCAAACCCTTTTCTCTACTCTTTTCCATCTATGTTGTGCCTCTATCACCACCGTCCACCACGCCTTGACCCCACCCTATTGGTAAGCATGTACCGGCCCCCTCTCCCCCACTTGTAATTAGATGACTAATTAGATATTTTATTGTTTTAATTATTTAACTTGTAATTTTTATGTTTTTGGAGACCTAGCCATGACCCTAAAATGATTGCGGGGGATTGAGACGGACGCATTATGGGTGGGAATCCGGTAGATCATTAACTTTCATATGAAGTACTTTACTGTTAGTATTTTTAATTTGACTATGTAGTATAATGTTTAACTTTTTTTAATTTTCAAAATAATGCAGGATGCTTGGAGTTGAAGGAGTTTGGTGCCGAGAGTTATTCCTTGTAACTTTGTTTGTCATACATTATAGATTTTTTTTTTTTAATTCTGATACATTGTAATTGTTTTTTAAAATTTTGATACATAGTAAATTGGTTGAGGAGATAGCTAGTGAGTTTGGTGACACTAAAGGGGTGTAATGTTTAGTGACTTTGGTGGTGGACTTTACAAAGGTGTAAAGTGTTGTAACTTGGTCAGGTTGGTGACTTTTGGTTGTGATTGTGGTGCCTGTTTGGTGATGGACTTTAATGTAGGTATGTGTAATGAGCTGTTGTGCAGGAGTGTAATGTTGAATTTTTAATTTAGGTTGTGATTGTGGTTGTAGTGCCAAGGTGTAATATTGGTAATTTCCTCTTGTAGCGATTGTGATTGTGCATATTTTTCCTCTTTTGTTTTGTAATGTATATAATTTCTTCATTGTATTTATATTTTTTTTAGTTTTTTTACAGTATTTTTCTGCAATGGGCTGAAACTGAAACCCACTGGGCTGATATTGGTTTTTAGTATTTTTTTAATTTTTTAACATATTTTTAAGAAATGGGCCGAAGGTCAATAGAAATTGAACCTTGGGCTGGCCCAACTCTAATTGGAGTTGGAATCGGAGTCCAAAATACCTCCAATTCCAATCAAAGTCAGAGTTAGTAGGTGGGCTTTTCGACTCTGTAGGAGCCCATCCCTGCAAGAATACGATACAAAAAAAGATTTTTGCCAATGACTTGTAGGTCAACTGGCAACCACCCTAGTCCTAAGGATCATGGTGCCTTTAGCTTGGAGGTTCGAATCCCTCCAAGAGCATTTAGCATTAACATTAGACTGACTATCTTATTAGACAAGTTTTGCCTATATCATTCTTTTGTCTTCTGAACTATGCATCTAAATTATATATAATAATAAAATGTTACTTATTTTCAAATTTTTATATTATCTAAAAAAACATCATATTTCACATATCTATTAGCTATATTTATTTACCAAATAAATTTATTTTATTTTAATTATCGTATTTTATAACAAGAGTTTTACAATTAATAACGTAACGATTATATAATTCATTTTAATTAAATTCTTACTTTTTGCTTATATTTCCATTAATGCAAACCATTCGATAAAAATCTAAACACATTTTATTCCCATTTGGATTGGAGGAGAGATGGAGAAAAATGAAGAACTTGTTAATGGCTTGATCAGGATAAAAAAAAAATGAGAAATGATTTATACAAACTCCATACAAGTCCTTTTAAAAAAGTAGACTTCACTTTAAAAAAGTGTAAAAAAATTATTTTTTATTAGTGGGACCTATTGTTTTACAAAAAGCTTGTATGGGGCTTGTCTATTTGGGACTTATATCTAGTATTACTCTAAAATAAAAAGTAAGCTTGTTCTCAGAGAGAGAGAGAATAAGCTTAAAAAGTAAATGCTTAATTTACTAATCATCTTCATGCATGTATATTTAGCTACTGTAGTTAGAAAGTTCATACCACTCTTGGATACCTAATGACTACACCACTGCCGGTGGTTAAACTGGGCTAAAATTGCCAGGACCCTAAAAGAATTGCCTAGTGATAAAAAAAAAAAAAAAAAGAATTAAAAGACAAAATTAACAGGCATTATGAAAGAAATATCATCAATGACTTTCCAACAAACTCAAAAAAGTAACGTTTAGGTATAATTATGTAACATTTAGGTATAATGATAGATTGTGCAAGTGTCATATATTTCTTTTAAAAAAATTAGATCTATTATTAAAAAATTAAATTTTTAAATATATCCTATATATTTTTTTTAAAAAAAGTAGATAACACTTACACATTCTATGACTGCAAATCTAATTTCTCGACTCAAAATGGACAAGTGAATTGGCGTTTTAAATTAATGTTTTGAATACTGTATCGGTGATCGTTTCAGTCGAGGCATTGAAAATAGATATTTCGGTACTGGTACCGTTTCAGAATAGTCTATATATGAATAAATTATATATAAATTGTAAAAAATCTGGTCTGAATTGGAGGGGTAAAAAAAATGAGCTTGTAGTTAAAAAAAAGAAAAAGAAAAAGAAAAAAGCGAAGGCCGAAATATCGACCGGTTCGGGCTGAAATATAGGCCGGTATGGGCCAAAAATATTGGCTAGTATGGCCAAAACGACTGAAATTCTGACCGGATTGAAACTATACCATTCTCTATGCCGGTTACGCCACATAAACAATATATTTTGACTGTACCGGCCGGTACAATGCGAAATTCAAAACTTTGTTTTAAATACTCCCAAGTCATATATATGTTACCTGGTTGAGAAATTAGCAAATGTTTTTCTCCCAAGGCCCATGGTAGAATAGCAAGTATGATAATTAAAGAAACGATTTTGAGGAGTTGCTTTACAAAAAAGGATTATATACCATAAATTCACTCACTCTAATTCAATTATGATGATGTTGCATTATCCACTAAATTCCCCATTGAACAAGGGTAAAGTAAAAAAACTAGTGCGCAATACTGGACGGTACAAAATTTGTTCAAGAAATCTACAATTTCTTCCTCCAATCCAAACAAGGGTAAAATATGGATTGGAATTCGTGCAGGGAGAAACTCGCACGGGGTGGTTTCTGTTCGGCTGAGCACACACGGGCGTGGGTTTTTGTGATGGTGAGGTCGTGTGACTAGGCCGCAGGCGATGTTTAACGTCGTGGGGGTGGAGGTGCAGAGATAGCGATGGTGACTGCATGGAGGTTGTGGAGGGTGGCGGCTTGTGGTGAACGATGATTTGTGGATGGAGGTGCTTTTGTGCGTGGGTGGGGACTGCCGTGGGAGGTTTGCGGCAGCTATAGGCTTGGTAAACTATCATATGCAGGTACGCATGTATATATTTATAGGCGACGGAAAAATCCTAGAGAAATGAGGGAGACGTGCATGTGCATGGGAGTGGATAAATACATTAGAGATGTCTAAGCTTATGACTAACGGAAAGAGACGTACGTGTAAAGGTGGTGAGTTTTTTAAAAACAAACTGTCGTTGGGTCTCCCAGTTTTATAAAAAGGGGCATGGGCCATGCGATGATCGGATAGAGTCCATTTCAAAAATTTAATTACAATGGCAAGTCAATTAGAAAATTTGATAACCGTTAAAAACCAATTTGGGCCCATAAAATAATACTAAAAAAATTTCAACTGGGCTTCTCATATATTTAACCCAAAAATATAAAAAAACATACTTGATGCTAGGCCTAGGTGTTACATCGATGGCATCGGAGACCAAGATAAATTTTTGAAAATTACCAAGGGTCATGTCTTCTTGTACCCTCTCAAAGGCTCAACCTTAAAAAATAGAAGTGCACCACAATATAATAATCTCGCAAAAATTAGATAATAAAACTTGGCAAAAGTTACCTAAAATTCATTTCAAACATGCATTACCAAAGTAGAATATTACATTCTCCTGATCAAAATCAAAGTAGATTACATTCTTTTGGACAAAAGTCAAATGAGAGTTTTCCAAACTTTTACCAGTGTGTCTTCAAATTCAGTTGCACTTTTTGACAATTTCATGGGATCCTCGTGCTATTATCTATCATGCTGTTAAGACAATGCAGTGATTAAGTCACAGAATGACCAAAAGCCAATGAATTTGTAAAAGGTCCTCGTAACGTTGTCCAAATATCTAGCAAAAAAATCAGTACGATATAGCATTCTCCTTGTTACCAAGTATAAACAATAAAAAGGATTTATTGGAAAATTGAAGTGTTTGTTACCGCATAAACAAATGACGTGGGAGTTAAAATACCTGTTGCAAGGAGTCCTTTTCTTCTCCTAGCTCTTGAGAGAGTAAGGTTTCCGTATGTTTGCCACAGCAAAGAATTTGTCTCTCAGACTTTCTTTTCTTTTTCTTTTTAATTTTTTATACAGTCTCTTAGACTTTACACTACAATAGATTTTGGCTTTTGTGATGGATGAAACCGTCACAAAAAATAAGCAAACCGTCACAAATATCATTTTGTAACGGTTTGAGACTGTCACCTAAAAGGCATCACAGAAAGTTTGTTGTGACAATTTACTGTTCAACCGTCACAAATTTTTTTTTTTTTTTGTGACGGTTGGATGTCTTTTGTGAGATGTAACGTTCGAACATGATTTTTCTTGTGACAGTTAAAATCCATCACAGAAAGTAATGTTCGCATGTAAAAATCGACGTTCGAACGTTTAACCCGACCGATTAACATTCGAATGTAAAAAATTAGACGTTCGTTACTTTTGCTTCGCACGATTAATATTTACATTCGAATATAACAACGTTCGAACATTTACTCAAAAACGTTTGAATGTAGCATTCGGATGTTAAATGGAGAAGCGTTCGAATGTAAAACTTTTCACGTTCGGATGTTGGATTGTCGTTTGCACGTATCTATTCTAATCATTCAAACGTTTAGATCATTTGTGCATGGAAATAAAATTCCTAAACCGATGCCCTATATATATACATATACTGAACTCCATGCACAGTACCTGCTTACTCCACGTTGCAAGAGACCTCACTCACGCACATCACCTTTCACTTTCACAAACCACCTCCTCGCAGTCCTATAGCATGCTGGAAACCACCCATCATCCCTTCCTCCCTCACAGCTCACGGCCTCCACTTAGTGGTTGCCGCCTCCTCCCCTCAAACCAACACACTTCCCAAGCCGCAAGTCCTCCACTGAGAAAGCCTTTGCTTTAGTCCAACCCGAGCCAATATTGAGGAAGCCTTTGCTTTAGTCCAACCCGAGCCAATATTCCAGTGTGAACAACCACCAACCTCCGTGTGTAAGCTGTAGCACCCCTACCCTGAGTTCATGTCACGCTAACCTCTGTTTGGAAGAGAACCAGTCCAAGAACCACCACGGAAACAAGACCCACGACCCCTTCCTCTCTCATGGCCCAAGTCCAAGTCACTCGCAACACACGTCCGAAAACAACTCGAGACACCGCACCCTTACCACGTAGTTGCACCGAAACCACCAGGCAACAAAGCTGCTGCCAACCTCCTCCATTTAAACCAACACTAAACGAAAACCAGCAATATACAAGAAGCCAAGCATCCTCTATTTTAGACCCATAAAACAAGGCACCCAAACTAGCCACCTCCTCCACACTACTGCCGCGCAATTGCACTGAGAGCCATCAAGACGAAGCTCAGCCATGACCCAGCCACCGACTAACCACCCAGAGTCCTTCGTAAGCCACGGACAACCCTCACGTCCAAGCTCTAATTTTCCTCTGTAACTGTAGGCGATCTCTCTCACTCTCTCTGATAAAACACAGTACATCCCCTCCCTTGATCAACCAATTAAGTCACATGGCTTTAACATATATATGTTGGAGTAATTACATACTTGCGTAGTGTACTATATAAGTAATATAGACTTATTATAAATGGACGGACATATTTATGTGTTGGGCTTAATGGGATATATATATATATATATATATGTATGTATATATGGTTTTAAGAGAGTTACGCATGAAAGGTTAGACTATTTTAGAAAAAAAAACATTGACAAAATGTCTGGAAATTTGAGTTGGACATATAAACTCTAGATATACAGAATTGATGTCAATATTATGGAGTCAATGTGATTTTAGGGTTGTGAAGGACCATGGTTTATGTGAATCTAGATTAAGGTTTAATTACAAGGTAATTGTTTAAGTAGAAATTGATGTAAGCTATGTGCCTATCTTAAAGGAAATCAGTCGCGCCCCGAAAATATTGGATTGTAATATGTATACATATAATATATAGAACGAATATGAATGTAAATAATTAAAAGATATAAATGCAAAATACCTGATAATTTGGAGATGCAAAAATATCACAACACTTTTTTCAATCATCTAACTTCATCTGCTGGAGAGGAGATTGCGCAGCCTCTTCCAATGTCTCAAACTTCTTGAAGTGGTCATGACATCGTTCCTTGTGATGTCAGAATAGTCATCAACTCATTCACGATTCTCAAATTCTCGCTACGGCCAAAGTCTAGGTCGAATTCATCCTAACAACTGAATCAGGTCAAAAATATGATATACTAATCTAGGTGAAAAAAATGTACTCTCAAAGTAAACTCACCAGCACACGACTTCGAATGTTCTCATTAATCTCATTCGTAACATCTTGCCATGAGTGCACATCAAATGGAGCATAAGCTTGAACTACTGTGGCAATATAGGAGGAAAGCGTTGCTGCACTATTATCCACTCCTCCAGTGGAATTATCAGGAATGGTAATCTTGAGTTTTCTGTGCCTTCTATTTTTCTCAAGAGAGATGTCACATGTATAACCATGACCTCGACGTGCAGATGCATCAACTACATGATAATAGATAGTATAATTACAGTTATATGGTTATTGAGACAAAAGTGTTAACTATATAATTAATTATAAATGACAATATTTCCTTACTAGTAGGTGTCGACTGGTTGTTGTTCTCTTGCGCTTTAACTTGATCTTCAGGAGCGGTTTCCTCGAGTGGGGAGTCCTCAATGGGTTCGGGATTTAGACTTGGCGGAGGCACATTTCTTCGTTGTCATTTTAGCGGCATTCTTAAAAATAATTAATTATATCAAAGAAAATTAATTAAAAGAAATTATGAAAATTCAAGATATTTTATAGTCACTTATAGGGGCGTAAATTTAAACAGGAAAACCGGTCCGAATTGGACTGGTTGGTTCAGTTTTGAACCGATCCAGTCTGGAACCGGTTCCTATTTTATGAAAACCGGCCGGATCCGATCTGGTTTCGGTTCCGTAGTTTCCGGGGCTAGACCAGACCGAACCAGACCGGTTGGAAAAAATATATATATAAAAATTAATTTTATATATTATACAAAATATTTTTATATATAATATATAATTATATATTAAATTTTTATATATAATTATATATAAGATAATGTTGTTATAATTTATAAAATAAAAGTTTAATCTTAAAGATGAAAATTTAATTGATCATATGCTCCAAACTTAATATATATATTAAATTATTAATAACATTTTATCATAAAAAGTAACACTTTATTATATGTTTTTTACATTTAAAAAAAATGGGAAACCGGACCGAAAATCGATAAAACCGGAGGTATCAGTATAGGAGGGTAATCGGGGCGTAATCAGTTTTGAAAAATACAAAATCGGTACATACCGGTTCAGTCCTAGATTTTGTCCAAAACCGGACCGGACTGGACCGGTTACACCCCTAGTCACCTATATGAATAAAATACTTAGTACTTTTATTCTTCATCTTCGGATGTATTTTCCATGCTTGTTTCAGAATCTCCATCAATAACATCTTCATCATCATCATGCACCTCTTCTTCATCCTTCGTATCCACCTCTTGGCCGGATTCTGGTTCGTATTCATTTTCTGACTCTTCTTCGTCTTCTTCCTCCTCACTTACTTGAATTGAATGATCATTTAATACGGACGAGTCGAGATGGATGGGTGGGACGCGTGAAGACGACACGAGGACTAGTATGAACGAACCCATAGTAAGGGCAAGAAAATTCTTAAAATGCTGCGCAAAATCTTAGAGTACTAAGCAAATCCCTAGAACCTTAAGCAAACTTCGAGGATGAAATTTATTTAAGGGGGGAAGATTCTAACACCCCTCCTTCCTTCTTACGTACGCTTCTTCTTTCTAACGTACATTCCTTCTTTTTGACATAAGCAAATTTTGAGGGCAGAAATTATATGATCGTCTGCCCCTTCTATCTAGCGACTGTGAGCCTCGTCATGCGTGCCAAACCCCGATGGCGTGTTTCAAAAGATATTAGCTGACTTCTAAGGCGTGCCCAGTGTTTTAAATATACTAGAAATATTTATAAGGAGTATTTCCAGTGTTATTAAACTAAACTTGATTTTGAATACGACAATTATAATATTCTTGAAGAGCTCCAAAAATATTATAATTGTGAGGAATCATTTTATATAAATGATTCCAGTAATTTAAAATATTATGGGTTTTAAATTATGTTGAAACCTTTAATTAATTTAATGGTTTTAATCTCTTAAATTTATTAAATAAAACTTCATCATTTATTGAAGAAATATTATTTTATAAACTAAACTTAGTTTAAATAATATTCTACCTTAATTCCTATAAATGTTTATAATTAAGTTAATATTTACGCATTTTCAAATCAATATTTTAATCCCTATCGTTAGATCGTTGTGTGGATTCCCAGATGAAGGGACTGGGTTAAATACCCAGACCCCTCCCTTTCTTCCTCACTTTTCCCGCAGCTCTCTCTCTCTTCCCTTTCCCCAGCGTACGTCCTACGCAGTTCACTCTCCAAGCCGTTCCTCCACTCCTTAGCTTGGCGCCGCTGTGCGTCGGCAAACCTCACCGCCGCCACCACCAGCTCCACCTCACTCCGGCGAGTCCTCCCATGCCGGTCTCCCTCTCTCACGCTCTCTCTTCCTCTCTCTCGGCAGTGCACAGCCTAAATGGGCTTGGTGCTCATTGCACCGCCCAACGGCGCCACCACCTCCACAGCAGCTTCTCCTCCCACCAGCCATCACCCTCCACCGAAGCTAGCCTCCACCATGTAGCCCTCCCTCTCTTTTAACGGTAAGTAATAGAAATGGGTTTTTAACCCATTTCCCCTCCTAGCGCCACGGCCACCAAACGCCTCCATGTGCTTCCCCATCCCTCCCCTTCCTCCTCCACGTAACCAGAGGCCCATAGCCTCCCTCCACTGCAAGGGTTTCTTCTCGTCCACCACCGTATGCCGCCACCCATAATGCCCAGCCACCGTCATGAGTCTCCTCTAGCCACCACCGACAAATCCCAACTGCCCATAGCCCCGATCTGCCACCCATGCATGCACACACTCTCTCAATCTCTCATGGGCTTCTCCCCCCTCACACAAGGCCATTCCTCCCTCCACCATTATGGACTACCGTACCACCACCACCGAGCCTCCACGGCTCCACCAGCATCCTCCCTTAGCCGAACCTTAGGTCCAAACCACCACTTTATGTGGTGAGTAACCATTGCACATGATGGACAGCCACTGCGCGTGGCTGACCGCCATTGTACACGGCCAGATCCGTCGTGTTACGCTCCTTGCCACCATCACAAGACCGCCACGAGCCCTTCCAAGACCACACCGAGCTATCCAAATGCCCAAACAGTCACCGTACGTGGGTTATCCACCACGTACGACCCTTCCAACATCATCGGCTGTGACGATCAACGAGCAATGCACGGGTTATCCCGTCGATGGTATAATCCTCTATCCCTAGTTATTTATGTTAGATGTTGATTAGTTGACTAGGTTGTGGACTGTGCTGTTAGTATTGTTGAGTTCGGTGTGTTGTATGGAGATGTGATGTGCTGTGTATGTGAAGTGTTGGGCATATCTGTGTAGTGTGCTGTGAAGTGTTGGGCGTAGTTGAGAAGTGTGTTGTGAAGTGTTGTGGACTGTGTAGTGTAGTGTGGCTATGGAGTATGTGTTGTATTGGTGACGTGGCATGTGGAATGGGAACAGTACACGCTGAGTGTACTCTGTGTGTGGCGTAGTGTGAGATAAAGAAAGTATAGGTAAAATATACCCTTCTGGCGTATTGTGGAATGGGTAGAGCACACGTGAAGTGTACTCCATGTGGTGGTGTGATGCACCATATGGCGGATATGCCATAGTGGTGATGTGGTGTAGCGTGTGTGAAGGGAGTACACGTGGAGTGTACTCCATGTGGTGAAATGATGCACCATATGGCAGGTATGCCATAATGGTGATATGGCGTAGTGTGTCTGAAGGGAGTACACGTGGGGTGTACTCCATGTGGTGGAATGATGCACCATATGGCGGGTATGTCATAGTGGTGATGTGGCATAGTGTGTGAAGGGAGTACATGTAGAGTGTACTCCATGTAGTGGAATGATGCACCATATGGCAGGTATGTCATAGTGGTGATGTGGCGTAGTGTATGAAGGGAATACACGTGAAGTGTACAACATGTGGTGGAGTGATGCACCATATGGCGGGTATGCCATAATGGTGATGTGGCGTAACGTGTGTGAAGGGAGTACACGTGGAGTGTACTCCATGTGGTGGAATGATGCACCATATGGAGGGTATGCCATAATGGTGATGTGGCGTAACGTGTGTGAAGGGAATACATGTGGAGTGTACTCCATGTGGTGGAGTGATGTACCGTATGACGAGTATGCCATAATGGTGATGTGGCGTAACGTGTGTGATGGGAGTGCACGTGAAGTGTACTCCATGTGGTAGAGTGATGCACCATATGACGGGTACGCCATAATGGTGATGTGGCATAGTGTGTACGAAGGGAGTGCACGCGGAGTGTACTTCATTTAGTGGAGTGATGCATCATACGGTGGGTATGCCATAGTGGTGATGTGGCGTAAAGTGTGTGTAGGTTCACTCCAAACTGCTTCAACAGAAGCACCAAAGGACTCATGCTCAGTCCACATGTTTTGAAATCTAAAAGGAGAAGGACCATACCGAATGAACTCTCTTTGAAAACGAAAAACCAACAGACAATGATCTGATGTTTTTCTAGGCAGATATTCATACCCCGCTTCCAGATATGAACTTGAAAATTAAACACTGCTCAATTAAGTCTTGCCCAATTATGGGATGAACTGGACTACCCATTACACCATGACATTCGACCACCAGAAACTGAAAGATCCAATAATCCGCAATTATCCAAACAAGTGTTAAACTCATCCATCGTCGAAATGACTCTCGGTTGCCCCCCAATTCTTTCTCCATCCTCCCTTATAATATTAAAATCACCCACTACCAACCATGGACAATTTCCCATGTTGATACCTTCTAAAGAATTCCACAAAGCCCTGCGCTCCACTTGGCTACAAATCTCGGTCCAAAATTTTGAGATGCTTCTTTTTCCATACTTTCATTCCCATTTATTTTTCCAGAACAACATCATGATCAGGCTTACTCACTCCCACCCTATATACAACCTTAGTGTGCCCCTGACTATAGCATTTCCAGCAATAAAAACCATGCTTCTCATATCTAACCTCTTGCCAAATGGTGGTGTTATTCAAAATGACAAAGGGAAAACCCAAAACATGTTCCTCCTACAAATCCATTTCAACACAAATACAGGCTCCCGTAGCCCTCATAAGATTAAGAGTAGCGATGCCCGTCCCCAAAAAATGACCAAACCTAGTTGCAAGAATCTGCAAACAATCTGTATTTCTTAGAACTCCAAGTAAATGCTGTATTTCCCAAGTAAAACACAAAACTAGTAGTACTCTTGCAATCATCCAAGTCTCCGGCCCAATCACTATCACTATACCCCACAAGCTTAAATTCATTAGAAAATGAATAAAGAAGGCCGTAATCAATAGTACCTTTCAGATAACGTAGAATCCTTTTAGCCGCATTGAAATGCATTGTGCTTGGTGACTCCATATATCGGCAAACAAGTCCAACTCCATAAAGTATATTGGGTCTTGTGCAAGTTAAGTATCTCAAACTTTCAACAAGACTCTTGAAAATTGTGGGGTCTACCTTCTCTCCGTCTTCATGCTTTGACAATTTCACTCCACATTTAACTAGAGTGCTCACGGATTGACAATCTTCCATCTTGAACCTTTTGAGAATTTCTCTTGCAAAACCTTCTTGAGAGATAAAAATTCCATCCTCCACTTGTTTGATCTCAAGGCCAAGATAATAAAACATGAGACCAATATCGGTCATTTCAAATTCTCTCATCATAGCTTTCGTAAATTCTCCGAACATGCTTGAATTGCTTCTAGTAAAATTTAAATCATCAACATATATGCAAACAAGCAAAATGTCTCTATTTTCACGCACCTTAGCATAGAGAGCTTATTCATGCGGGCACTTAGTGAATCCATTCTTCTGAAAATATTTGTCAATTCGACTATTCCATGCCCTTGGCGCTTGTTTTAAGCCATACAAGGCTTTCTTTAACTTCAAGAATTTAACTTCTTGCCCTTTGACAACATAACCTATAGGTTGCTCTACATAAACTTCTTCCTCAAGGTTTCCATTCAGGAAAGCCAATTTGACATCCATTTGATAAATCCTCCAATTCTTTTGAGCTGCAAGAGAAATAACCATTTGAATAATCTCTGATCGTGCAATGGGGCAAAGACTTCTCCATAATCAATACCAGGACGTTGGTTATATCCCTTGGCCACCAATCTCGCCTTGAATCTTTCTACTTCTCCCTTGGCATTCTTCTTTACTTTGAAAACCCACTTCACACCAATGGGCTTTTGTCCCTCTGGTAAAGTCGCCAATTCCCAAGTATTATTCTTCTTGATTGATTTGATTTCCTCATCCATGGCAATGCTCCTCCTTTTCTCCGCTTCATCAAAACCTATTGGTTCACAATCAACAAAGTGACAAAAAAGAGTTAGATCATCACTTAAATTCTCTGTTACCTCATAAAGATCTTGGAGACTTCTCATTCGGGATTGCCTTTTACTATAACTTCCTTCATAAGAAGATGGTGAAGGAATACTAGGAATTGTTTGTGATTGAGGAAGTGTGGTGAGTTCTTGTACATCATTTCCTTGATCTTCATCTTTAGGGAAGGGAAAGAAATCATATCTTTCATTTTCTTGATCACTCCAATTCCATGACCCTCCTTCGTCAAATTTCACATCTCTACTAACGATCATCTTCTTAGTGCTTGGATTATAAAGCTTGTAGCCTTTGTTTCTTTGATCATAGCCGATGAAGATGTGCTTCTTGTTTTTATCATCAAGCTTGGATCTTTCTTGATCGGGCATATGCACATAGCTAATACTTCCAAAAAATCTCAAATGGGAAACACTTGGCTTTCTTACACTCCATGCTTCTTGGGGAGTTGAGTTCTCTACACTTCTTGTAGGACAACGGTTTGATAAGTAAACAACACAATCAACCACTTCCTCCCAAAACTCTTTAGGCATTATCTTCGTCTTCAACATGCTTTTAGCCATATAGAGAATCGCTCTGTTCTTTCTTTTAGAGGTGATCTCGGAACAGTCAAAGCCCAACGAATCCCATGTGCATCACAAAACTCATTTAATTCAATAGATGTAAACTGAACCCTCTATTTGATCTCCACGCCTTAATATCATACCACTTTGCTTTTCAACAAGTGCTTTGTATTTGTTAAAAGCACCAAACACTTCAGATTTTTCTTTCAAAAAGTATACCCACGTTTTTCTGCTGAAGTCATCAATAAAGAGGAAGTATCGATTTTTACCAAATGAAGAAGACTTGAGAAATCCACAAACATCGGCATGAACAAGTTTTAGCGGTCCACAAACATCGGCATGAACATTTTTTCGGGACTTTCTTTCAACGTCTTGTGACGTGGTGCAAGCTGATTTATCAAGTTTGATTGTTCCGGTTATTTCGGACGTGGATAACCACATGCTGTGTGCGGAACTGCAGAAAATGAAGTGAAAGAAGTTGTGTTTTCAATTCCTCAACAAAGTAGTCCGAGGCCCGATGGGTTCGGATCTGGTTTCTATATAAAATGTTGAGACATTATTAAAGCTGATATTATTCAAGCTGCTAGGGAGTTCTTCAAGGGTGGTTCTTTATCTAGGTTCTTTACATCATCTTTTATTGTTTTAATTCTGAAAGTGCCTAATCCGTCTAGCTTTGATAAATTCTGACCTATTAGTTTGTGTTCAGTGGCATATAAGGTTTTTTCAAAATTTATTGTGGCATGTCTGACTCAGATTATTCAGAAGTTGGTTTCCTATGAACAAGGTGCTTTTGTGCCAGGACACAGAATTTTTTAAAACATCACCCTTGCCCAAGAGATGGTGCACTATCTCCATAGGAAAACTTTGGGTGGTAATGTCATGCTAAAGATTGAAATGGCTAAGGCTTATGATCGGGTATATTGGAGCTTGCTCTTGGAAGTTCTTAAGTCCTTCGGCTTCTCCAATATTTTATGCAATTTGATTGGTGAATGAATAAGGTATCCTTGGTTTTTGGTGATGATGAATGGAATCTTTAAAGATTTTTTTCAATCTACTCGGGGGCTGCAACAAGGGAATCCTTTATCTCCTTGTCTCTTTATTATCATGGAGGAGGTGTTAACCAGATTGCTTAGGACAAATTTTGAGAATGGTCGGAATGTGAGATTTTATCACCTAGTGGGGGCTCCTTTAGTTTTTCATTTGTTGTATGCTGATGATCTACTGATTTTCTCTAATGGGGGGAAAAATTTATTAAGCGACTTGTTGAGATTCTGGCTCTTTATGAAAGCTGGTCCAACCAAAAGATAAGTCATGATTTGTTAAGGGTGACAGGATTTAAGGAAGGTCATTTTCCTGTGACCTATTTGGGTGCACTGCTTGTTATAGGTAGACTTACTTCTCGCATCATTGAGCCGCTAGTCGAGAAGATACGAAAAAAAGTGGCGGGCTGGAAATTCCAGTTACTTTCACAAGGTGCTCGATTAATTTTATTGAGACATGTGCTTTCTAGTTTGCCTATACATATCCTCTCAGTGACCAATGTTCCAAAGAGGACTCTTGATCGGATAAATTTTTTATTAGCCAATTTCTTTTGGGGCGATGTGGAGGGAAGAAGGAAATTGCATTGGAGATCATGGGCTAAAATTTGCAAACCTACTAAGGAAGGCGGTTTGGGGCTGAGGGGTTTACATGAGGTTCAGAAGTCTCTTCACATGAAGTTTGCATATCACTTATTAACGTTCGAAGGGTTGTGGACTGATTTTTTTCGTGCTAAATATCTAAGGGATGGCCATCCTTTGTTCTATGCTCCCAGAGCTACGGATTCGAGAATGTGGAAATCACTAATAAAGCTTGTTCCGGAAGTTATAGACAACGTCCAGATTTTGTTGCTAGATGGATCAGGCATGGAATGTTGATCTTTTGAAGGACCTAGTGGGGGAGACAATCACGGAAGAAATTTTGAAATTTCTTGGGCGCACTGGGTTGGATATTTGTGTGTGGAAACCAACTTTGGATGGTCATTTCTCTACTGCTATTGCGTGGGACGTAATTTGGGAAAAAGGGATTCAAATGCTGTGGCAGAGTGGCTTTGGAACAGGTGGTTACCGAAAAAAGTTTCCATCTGTAACTAGAGAGCATGGTTTCAAAGTTTGGCAACAGATGAGAGAATTCAAAATAAAGGGATCTCTCTTGTGACGGCGTGTAATTACTGTATACCACATGCTAGGGAGAGTATTGACCATGTTTTAGTCAGAAGTCAGATAGCCTCTCGGGTTTGGAAATTTGCTAGTAGGCTTTTGAAGGTCTCGTGCTTGATGTTCAGTACCTGGAAAGCTAGAATATCGACTTGGATGGTTTGTGTTAAAAAGTCCTCTTTTGTGGGTAATCTTATTGGTATGCTTCCTTTTATTATCACTTGGTATTTATGGACTAGAAGATGTAAAGTACGTATGGAGGGGCTGGAAATAAGTGCAATGCAAGTGTGGACCTCAGTTAAAATGCGGCTCAAAAAGATGGCAAATGAGTTGAAAGTGCAACAACAACTCAATAAAAAGGATCTTGATGTGCTCAATGACTTAAATTTGGAGATGCCGAGAATTATTACCCAAAAATGTATGCTTGTTAAATGGTCAAAGCCTCCGTCAGGATGGATTAAGCTCAATTGCGATGGGAGTTGTTGGAATAATCCTTTGGTAGGTGGGGGTATCTTGCAGGATATGGATGGTAATTTTAAAGTAGCCTTCTCAGCTCATTTTGGTCTTGGAATGAATAATAAAGCTGAATTGAGAGCTATTTTGGAAGGGATTCGGCTTTGTAAAAGCCTATCTTTTTCTAAGATCATTATTGAAAGTGATTATAAGTTGATTGTGGATTGACTCAAGTCAAGGAAATGCACTCTTTGGCATTTATGGGACTATTGGAATGAGCTTAGTCATGAATTGCAAGGAATGGATGTAACACTCCGTATTTTAGTGTATTTTTAATAAATGAATTATTTTTATTGATTCAAAAATTTATGCTCTTGTTTTAAATTGTTGGATTTTTAGCTGGGTTATTTTTATGATTTTTAGTTTACGAAAATTATTTTTGAAGTGCTTTCTCTAAATTAATTATTGTTATGCGTTTAAATTTCTTCTCAAATTAAATTAACTTATTGTTGGGTTTAATTATTTATTTTCAATTTAATCACTAAGTTTGAATTATTTTATTTTACTTTCTGTTTTAAAATCATTTATGTTGGATCATTTTTGTGACCCAAGATGTGAGGATTGAACCTCACTTATTTCCCTCCATTTTCTTTTTCCTCTCTTTTTCTTTCTTCTTTTATTTTCTTTTTCTTCTTTTCTTTCTTCTTCCCTGGTTTCCCGCGCGACGCACCCCGCTCCCTCTCTCCCGTGCGTCGTTCTCTTCTCCCCCAGCCCCGCCGCCTAGCGCCGCTGTGCACGACATCGCCCAGCCCACCGTCCTCCCCAGCCACCGGCGACCTCACCCCACCAACCTCAGCCCCTAACTCGCCGGCATTCTCTCCCACGCACGGCTTAAAGCCGCGGCCACCATTTGCTCTAGCGCCACCGTCGCGCCACCTCCGGCCACCATTACTTCACCACATCATTCTCGAGCGCCTAGCAACCTATTGGACCCAACCCCAGCTCCGATCCGTCACCGGTGAAGCACATCCAACTCCATTTCCGTTTTGGGTATTTTTACAGTTCAACCACCATTTGCGCCGCCACTCACGACCAACCACCACCACCACTAGTTTCACCAACCTCCCTAGGCCCTACCCTATCAATCTCGGGTCTTCGTTCGCACCCGTTCAAAAGTGGGTTTTTGAGACCCACGGCCACAGTGCATTTGGCACTATTTTGTTGCTGCGTTGCTACTTCTTGCACCTCCGTGATCCTCCGAAAATTGCTATATAGCGCTGTAAGTATTTTTCAAAGAATTCTTGTGAATTTAATGTATTTTTACACTAACACATTACACTGTATTTGGGCTGTTGATTGGTTTTGCCGGACTGAGTCCGAGGAGTACAGGGATCGGATGGATTGGTGAATGAAGTTGTTTGGTTGGATTTGTTTGGGTTGGTTATTGATGGTTGTTGATTAGTGTTGGTACATGTACATTTCATGATTTCATGCATGATCATGTTTGTAAAGGAAAACTGGGTTTTTCGTGTATTGCATTCATGTTCATGTGTTTATTGAAAACTGGGTTTTCATGTGAAATGATTTATTGGGTGTGTGTGTATCACGGCCCAAGCTGAGATGGGGCATTATCTCGTTGGAGCTCCTCTGGTCACTCAGGAGCGTAATATACTGAGTGACGTCCCCTGGATTGTCGTTGGGCGACAATGGGATCGGACGAGATGGTCTCGTGCCGACTCCGTGGTCCTTCTGCTGGCGGAGACTAGAGGATGTCTGGCCACGTACGCGCTGGGCGCGGAACTGGGCATCGCTCATTGCGCAGTGGATGCTTGGCCACGAACGCGCTGGGCGCGGAACTGAGTATCGCTACGAAGCCAGGACGTGCGGATGGTCCCTAGGGGATATCATGGTGCATAGGGTAATAATGGACTATTTTCTGGAAAAATAGTGTGTGTTGGATTTTATGTAAACCATTTTCTGCGAAAATATTTTACGGATATTTTGGGCCAAATGGGATTTTGGCGTGTGTTGGAAAATGTTCATTTTCAGGGAAAATGATGTTTTGAGAATAATGCATATTTCATCATATGCATGCATGTTGGTCGCATTAATGCAGTTTTATTCGTGAGGGTTGTTTGGTTTATACTTACATGCGGTACCGTTTTATGGTAATGCAGATTTCGATGCAGATGAGGCTGAGGGCGAGCCTAAGGAGACGGCTCCGCCCGAGGAGTGATCTGGGATCACTTGCTTATTATCTTATTTTTACTGTATTGTATTTTATTTTTGGATGACTGTATAACTGCTTTTTAAACCTCTTCTGATGTTTAGATTGTATTTAAATTCTGGTACTTAGTTGACTAATCCGCTGCGTTGTTTTTGTACATTGTTGCATGTACACACTTAGCACTTTCGTTGGGATGCGTGACCATGTTGTCATCATCCAGACGTCTCGATTCTCGTGTTCCCGTACATGGGAGTCGAGAGCACCACAATGGATACTTGTGTCATCATCAATTTCGTGAAGGGAACCAAGCAGCTGACTTTTTAGCTAAACAAGGTGAGCTAGGAAGTAATGTAGTTTATAAAGATTTCCAACACTTGCCGAGGTTCTTAAAGGGTCTTATTCGGATAGATAAGGCTGGGCTGCCTTCAATACGTACCTAAGGATCTTTTTATTTGTTTTGTTTGTAGGCTTGTTTAGAGGATTTTTGTTAGGCATGTTTAGTTTTTTTTCTTTTCTATTAGGCCTGTTTAGTTCCGTTTTGCTTTCTAGTTGTGGTCTTTTGCTTCCTGATTTTGCTAGGCATGTTTAGTTTACGTTTTATTTATTAGGCATGTTTAGTTTTTTTCTATTAGGCCTGTTTAGTTCCGCTTTGATTTCTGGGTGTGGTCTTTTGTTTTCTTTTGTTCTCTTTTTGGTTGGTTTGTGTTTGGGAGGTTGTTATTGTCCCATTTGTAAACTCTCAGATGCTTGATATGTAACCACAATATTCCTCTGCCATAAGTGAAGGCTAATTAATAAACTTGGGATGGGGTCGCTATGAGGGTGGCTACCGACTTTTCGATTAAAAAAAAAAAAAAGAGTTGGAGTGGCTCACTTGCTCTTGTCAATGATTCTTTTGGAAAGCTCTTCCGGAATTGTTTGCCAACAAGACACCCTTCGCAAAGTTGATTAGATTGATCAATAGGTTGCAAACCTTTCACCATCTCCTTCTGAGCCAACAACTTCAATCCTCCAAAATTTACATGTCCAAGCCTCAAATGCCAAGCCAAGACATATCTTTCAGACAAGATTTGAGGCACTTAGCTACATCAGTTTGAATATCAAGCAAAAACAACCTATTGCTTGTCATGGACACTTTAGCAATCAAATTATGATTCTCATCTCTTAGAAAAAGACTACGATTTTTCATTTCAATCTCATAGTCTTTTCCCGAGAGCCCAAACTCAAAATGTTGCTTTTCATACTTGGAACATAACAAGCATTTGACATAAATTGATGGCTCCCATTTTTCAACCGAATTAGAATCGTACATCTCCCTTTGATGGGAACTTTTGACAAATCTCCTAAAGTGACATTCTCGTTCACTGATTCATCAAGCTCCACGAACATGCTTTTGTCTTCGCACATATGATTGTTTGCAGCATTATCAAGATACCACAAATTCAATTTGCTAATTTCTTCTCCTTTGTAGGCTAGAAGCAAAGTGGGCTCCGCTTCCTCATTTTCAACATGATTTGCCTTCTCGTCAGCATTGCTAGGAGAACTTCAGCACTTTGAAGCATAGTGGCCACACTTTTGACAATTGTAGCATTTAATTTTGGACTTGTCATATTGTCACCCATTTTGTCTTGAGTAATTTCCTCTGCCACGATCTCTTGTGGATTGGCCTCTCTCTTTATGTTGGCTTTTTGATTGTTTTGTTTGTCTCTTCCTCGTCCTCATCCTCTTCTTCCTCTTCCCTGTCTACATCCACGTCATCTTCCTCGTTGACTTTTATCATGCTCTCCTTCCTTCTCTTTTACAGAGAGCTTTGTGGCGAGAACCTGCTCAATAGGTTCCTCCTTCTTCTTCTTGAGTCTTTCTTCATGTGCTTGGAATGAATGGATCAACCGTCATCATCTCCAAGTGTTACGACTCTTTGATAGCCACCACAATATAATCGAACATTGAATGCAACGAGCCAAGAATCTTCTCAACCACCTGGACATACTCCAGCTTTTCTCCATATCTTCTTATTTGATTCACAATGGCCAACAATTTTGAATAAAGATCCACAATCATCTCAAATTCTTGCATACGAAGGACTTCGAATTCACCTTGTAGCGTTTGGAGCCACACCTTCTTCACTTTATCAACTCCTTGATAGGAGTTTTGTAACATCTCCCATGCTTGCTTGGAAGTAGTGGCATTGGCCACTTTCTCGAACATTGCTTCATCCAAACATGGATGGATGAGCATGAGAGCTTCTTGGTCCTTCTTCCACAACCTTTGCAGAGCCTCATTCAATGAAGCTTCATCTCTAGGCTCCTCATAGCCTTTCTCTATGATCTCCCATGCATCTTGAGATCCAAGCAAAGCCTTCATTTGAATGCACCAATTCTCATAATTCTCCTTTGTCAAATGCAGAAATTGAAATGGAAAGATCTAGAAAATTGTAGCACTGATACCAGTTTGTTGGAGGAGAAAAACATATATTCTATTCTAGAGGGAAGAGAGGAAAGACTATTTCTGAATTTCTCTAATTGAATTACTTGTCAAGTGGCTTATTTTGTGCCAATGTATAAATGGGTATTTATAGGCTCGTAGATTCACCTAGCATTTACTCTAATGCATGAACTTCCCTAATACACGAACACCCAAGTACATGAATACCCCAAATACATGAATCACTTCTTTCAAGATGAACCTTCATCTAGTTCATGAGTCTATCAAAATACACAACTCTTCATCTAACATTCTAACATTTATTAAATTAAGTTTATTATTCAACAGTTTGATCTGGATCGGAAAAACCGACTAGACCGAACCATTTGATCTGGACCAAACCAGACTGAACTTTAGACTAGTCTGTCTCGATTCCATAAATTATGGACTAAAACAATTTCCAAGCTAAGCCACTAGAGGAGCCTTAAATTACCAAGTGTTTACGGAATTATGCCCGACAATGACATAAAAGTCAAGTCTAGGAGAGTGAGCTGTGAATTAGCATTTGAGATGGAGTTGGAAATTTCTTTCGGACAGTTTATTTCCACGAAGAAAACGTTATTTGAGCTTTGGAAGGAACAAGCCTATATCTGATGGAAGATGACCTGAGAATTATTGGCCCCCATTGAAATAATTTGTATCCTTGAGATATTGAAGATCTTGGATGGAATTGGACCAACAAAATGATTCATTCTGATCGAAAACAAATCTAAATTTTGTAGGTTACCAATTTATCTTGGTATTGAACCTGTCAAAATATGATTTATATGTACTTCTATTAGAACAAAAAAAAAAGAATTAGTGGTTTTAATAATCAAACATACGCAAGTTAGCAGTAAGAAAACCAAGACTTCAAATACCATGCAGTAGGTGGCATATTTATTGATTGAACTATTTTGTTATGCGGGCCATGGATGTGTTAATAGTTGTTGTGAATGATCTGCAACTGTGATGCAGAATCTTAAGAAGTTCCCCCTTATTCAGAGCATTTGTGAGCATTATATTTTTCTGATGTACTTAAAGAACTCCAATGACCTATAATACCTAAATTCTTTCAAATATAAATCATACCCCTACTAAAGAGGTGAGTATTGTTCGCACAAATCGTTGGTGTTTTTTATTTTTTATCTTTGGCCTAATCGCTTTCTTTCATTGATACACATTGCAACACTCTCCAAGAGAGTTCTTTCATGTCCTACTCTTGTAATTCTCCGATGGGCATTCCAATAGAAATAAACACAACCCACACATCTCACCAAACAGACCAACAACCCACGCTTCTCTCCCAATCAACCCAATTAACCACCTAGGCCAAACCAACTCCTACATTCCAAACAAAACTCAAATCCCTTCCACCATAGTTCTAATAATAACTTTGACTTTTGTTTCAATGTGCAGAAGGAATCACTTGAACATGGGAAGTCTCTTACAAAAAGGGTTTTACAAAAGGCTATGGGCACTTCATACCACAAGTTTCAAAACTACCTCAACTGTCACTGATCTGAAACGGGCTACATGAGGTAAACCCGAAAGCTACGTCAATTTGATAAATTTATTTATGTAAGATCCCTTTATGTTCTATCACTTCTCATTTGGAAATGTCTCTTGACATGGATGGTTCATAGTCATTAGATTTAGACACATCGCACAAATGGTTCATAGTCATTTGGAAATGTCTCTTGACATGGATGAGTTTAGAACTTTTTACCGTTTTGGTTCCTTCGTGTGTAACTTTTAGTACGTCTTAAGCCTCCTTAACAATTTCTCACCTTGATATTCGTTTTAATTCCTCAGGTGAGACAACTATTGAAATTTCATTTAATCCTATACTATTCCAATTGCAATTAGCAAGGTCATCTCTAGACAACCTATATTTGGCTGTAGAGGATTTAGTCTAGCCCTTCTCAATACAATACCAAACAAGTTCATCTAGCCAGGAAAAGTATTGTTTGATAACAGTTTGAAGACTACAATCTATTATAAATAATCTAAAAATGCCTTGAAAATTAATGTAGCCAAGATTGAACTGACCTAAAAATAATTACTTGTTGGAACATTGCAAGTGAGAGAATTGATCTTATAATGGGAAAATGATAATTAGCAAACTCTTTTACAACTATTTTAAAGCATTGTTTTAAATGGAATGTAGTTATTTGATAGCTAGAGATTAATCTTAATGAATGGCACGTGCATAATTAGTTATTTGTAAATATAGTTGTAGAAGAGTCATAGAGATATCATTATGTGGTTGTAACCTTCTCTTATTTTTCCTTCAGTTGGGATAGATAAATGTGGACTATCCCCATTAGTTATTAGAGAAAATGATCATCTTACAACTATTTTACAATTATATATGACATGGTTGGTAGTTTTATAAAACTTTTTCATTTTTAATGAAATAGTATGATTGCATTGGTTGATTGTAAAATAGTTGTAAGAGAGTTAGAGGTGTATCACTACCATTGTTAGCATATTGGTTATTAACCAATAAAACCAAGGCCGACAATGCAAGTATATATAGTGCACTACCTTAAGAGTTAGCATTTTGGACGAAAACTTCTTTTTATTTCCGGCAATGCAAATCGTCAAAAATGAGATATTATTTGTGAAAACATTCCAACATAAGGAGAAAATGTAGTTGGAAAAGATTCTTTTTGTTGACTTTACCTATATGAGAAATGTTAGTATGCCGCCTCACTTTGACTGCTCATTTATTTTTAATTATTTTTTACTTAATGATTAAAGAATTATTTTTTAGTGTATTGGCATACTTTTTTTTTATTTTTTAAAAATATTTAAATATGTTAAAAAAATATGAAAAGAAAAAAAAGAGAAAAATAAAAACACAAATTTGTGCTAGGCGGCATGCCTAGCTATCATTGCTGGGCAGCAGCCTAGCACTACACTTACCTATATATATTATTGTATATGAATGAAATTTGTTATTAACTTATGAAAAAGTGAAAAAATGATGAAAAGTGAAAAACAATTATATAAAACATTTAGTATAAATTCTGTCATATATATATTTGGTATGCAAAGTACGTAGTGGTACCCATAATTTTTATTGACTTGAGCATATTTATATTTATTTTTTATACCCATTGCCTGGAAACTTTAACTCAATATAATCATGAAGTATTCCATTAATTCTCAATGACCATATAATAATTATATACCATAACCAGTAACTTCAACAGTATAAGTTGTCTCTTCTTCACAATCTCAATACCGTTTTATCATTAAGAAAGACATAACGAAAACATTTAACATTTAAAAAACACATGGCTGATGTTAGTGCCCTTCGACATCTCTTAAATACTTTGTTTTGATCTTCTTTAGCATGGCTAAAATATTTTTCATGTTAGTTCTTTGTTCAGGCAACTCTGCACAACAATCTAAAGCCAATCCCATAATTGAAGATATGCACTCCTCCAAGGCAATAGAATATCTTTCGTTTCCCAACAAACTGGCATCAACAATATCCATCATTGAAATGGGCAATGCTTCCTTTACCCAATGCTTCAAGCTCATTTCTCCTGCAAACATGTCATCTGTAGGTTTTTTTCTTGTAAAAGTCTCAATGAGTAGAATGCCATAACTATACACATCTCCTCTTGTAGAAACAACTCCTCCTAATCCATACTCTATGCATAACATTATAACTTATTGTTAGAACTTACTTCAATATTTGATAGTAGTGAAAAAAAAATCGAAGCAAAATTGATAAATTGTGTAGATGAATGCTCTATCATATGATAAGACTTAATTGTGTACGAGTAAAATAATGAATAAGAGAGTTTTAGTGGTAAATTAAAAAAATCACCTGGTGCCATATACCCCAAAGTAGCAAGAGTCATGGTCTGCATCATAGAATCCTCATCACCTAAGAGTTTGGCAATGCCAAAATCAGCAACATGTGCAACCATATCCACATCTAATAAGACGTTGCTTGGCTTCAAATCACAATGAACAATAACTGCTGAGTAACCATAATGAAGGTATTCCAATGCTGATGCTACATCAATCATTACCTTCAGCCTTTGTAAGAAATTCAAACAACGATCATGAGAGTATAACCACTTCTCTAAGTTCTCATTTGGCATGTATTCCAATACAAGGGCCTTGAAGTCGATGTTGCTACAAACGCTAATGATTTTGACCAAATTACGATGACGAGCATTCCGTAATACCTCGCACTCTGCATCAAAACACTTAAGTGCCCCTTCTACTCGCAAGTTTATAACTTTTACAGCAATATGCATCCCATCTAAAAGTGTTCCCTTGTATACTGATCCAAGACTCCCTTCACCAATTAAGTTGTTTAAACTGAATCTTCCTGTTGCTAGTACAAGTTCTTGGTGAGAAATTCTTCTCCATGTAGGTAAATTATATGAATCTGTCTGCTGTGGAAACTCAGGATTCTCTTTTTTACATATTTTATAGGCTAATGAAGAAACCACTACAAGCATCGCTAACCCAATTGTTGGTAATAAATACTTTAGTAGATGCAAGACTATGGCCTTTTTTCTATGAGGAGAATCATCTTCGCATGGAGGAACTTGTAATCGAGGAGCACCACAAAGCGCATCATTTGAGATAAACAAAGCATACCAGAAGTGTACGAATGGCCCTCCCATAGGAATTTTCCCTCGTAGATTATTGAAAGAGACATTTAGATACTTCAGGTGCAAAAGTGCTTCTAAGGAGTTGGGAATTCTTCCAGATAAATTGTTGCAGGAAAGATCTAAGGTCTCCAAGCTTAAGAGTGCACCAAAAGATTCTGGAATGGAACCTTCTAGTTGGTTGACTGCTAAAGAGAGATTAGTTAGAGATATGAGGGCACCAATTGTTATTGGGATATTCCCTGATAGTTGATTTCTTGATAAATTCAATATCCTTAGGACTTTCATATCTCCAATCTCTAGTGGAAGAATGCCGGTTAATGAATTGGATGACAGGTCAACCTCCAAGAGATTTGTAAGGCTCCAAAAGCTCAAATGAATCGTGGAAGTTAATTGGTTGAAACCTAAGTAGAGCAATCTTAGGGAAGTTAGATTGCTTATGCATGTTGGAATATGTCCAAAAAGCTTATTGCTATCTAAAGACAATATATACAAGCTCTTTAGATGACAAAGATCAGATGGGATATGACCCTCTAGTTTATCAGCTCCAAGGGACAAACCTTGTAACATGCGCAATCTTCCTAATGTAGTCGGAATAGGTCCTTTCAATTCGTTGTTGGATAGTTCCAAAGTAATCAAACTACTTAGATTGCCAATCTCTGCCGGAATGCTTCCCTTAATATGGCACGAAGCTAGGTAAAGTTCTTGAAGAGTTTGAGAAAGGTTACCAACGGAATTGGGAAAGAAGCTATGAAGGGGATTTGATGAAAAAGATATTTTTCTAAGATTTTTGCAATGCGATAAGTAAAAGAAAGGACTCAATTCTTGACTTCCCATGGTCAAATTATTAAAATCCAAGTTGATCCCCTCGAGATGCCTTAAATTACCAAGTGCTTCTGGAATTATGCCCGACAATGAGTTATGACTCAACTCTAGCTGAGTGAGTTGTGAAGCATTGGAGATGGAGTTGGGAATTCTTCCGCTCAATTTATTTTCTGCAAGGCTTATTTTTTGGAGCTTCGGAAGGAAGAGGCCCATATCTGATGGAAGCTGGCCTGAAAATTTGTTTTGCAACATTGAAATAGTTCGTATAGTTGAGATATTGAAGATCTCGAATGGAATTGGGCCAACAAAACCATTGAGTCCGGTGCTAATAAACTCTAGATTCTGGAGGTTACCAATTTCACTTGGTATTGAACCTGCAAAATATGAATTTATATGTACTTCTATTAGAACAAAAAGAAGAAATGAAAAGAAGTAGTGGTTTTAATAATTTAGCATACACAAGTTAGCAGTAAGAAAACCAAGACCTCAATTACCTATAATACTTGAATTCTTTCCCATATAAATCATACATGTGCTGAAGAGGCGAGTAATATTGTTCGCAAAAATCTTTGGTGCCTTTTTTGCCCCAATCACATTCTTTCATTGATACACATTGCAACACTCTCCAAGAGAGTTCTTGCTCTACGCTTGTAATTCTCTGATGCGCATTCCAACAGAAATAAACACAGCCCACACCTCTCTCCAAACAGACCAACAGACCACATTTCTCTCCCAATCAACACAATTAATCATTTTAACACACTAACCTACTTAGACAAGCCTTGTAAAAGCCCTTTCCCAATCAGCCACTTGACTTGTCCAACCCACCAATAATTTAATCCAAGCCCTAATAAGGAAAATTCGCTGCACTCCACAACTTGGCCCTGAAGTCATGGCCACCTTTGTGCCCCTGAACTCAAAACCAACATGACCACTTGGATCAACCTCCTTCCCTCAAATCCACTCACTGCCACCTTACCACTGAAACACCTCCACTATCCATTGTCGCCTTCTCCACTCACCTCATTAACGATTAATTACTAGATTTATTCCTTTGTTATAATTTATTGCAAGCATCTTGGAGTATATCATTATAGCTTATAAGGTCACTACTTTATTCATTTTTCTTATTATAATAACGATGATTTAACTATCAACTTCGTTTCTATTGTAGCAAATTGATAATATCAGGACATATATCTTCTTGATTTATATATGATATATTATCCAATTAGTTTTTATTCATGAACAACTTAAAAAGAAAAAATTAAAAAATACAAAAAAAAAAAAATCATTGGAGTGATGAAAGGGCGGTAAAAAGGTTGGTTCCATATATACTTCCGAAGGTACTTCTGATCATTTTGTATATATTTTCAATTGAAAGGTATTTAATCTGATTGAGTGAGAGAACATGTATACAAAATCCATAGCAATAATATCCACATATATAATTGACTAAAATAAGAGTCATTATACCTTCGAAGTTATTGCGACTAAGATATAACTCAGTAAGCATGGTTAAGTTTCCTATGTTCGGGAGTATTCTTCCCGTGAAGTTATTCATAGCCAAATCTAACACTCGTAGGTCTTTGCACTTGAACAGGGAGCTGGCGATGGTACCTGTAAAAAGTTTATAATTAACAAACAAATTTATATTTTGGTAACTGACTAAAGAAAATAATTGATTATTTTAAACTAGAATACTGTATTATATTAGTCGACTGTAATATATTCTCTTCTTTTTTCTTCGGTTATGGATAGATAAGGTGAACTATCCCCATTAATTGTCAAGGGATATTGATCTTATAACAACTCTTTCATAACAATCTTACAATTCTATATAAAATGGTTGGTATTTTTGTAAAATTAAAATTCATTTTTAATGAAATGACATAATGGCAATGGTTGATTGTAAACCAAGTTATAAAATAGTTTGGGCAGCGGCGGCGTTGGGTGTGAAGGTGTGGTTCGTAGCGACATTCTATGGCTGGGAGATCGTGAGGGAAAGGTAGAAGTCTAGGGAGGGGGGTTCTGAGGGTGAGGCGGTCATGGTTGGTGGTGGCTCGGTGGCACACGGAGCAGAGATGGTGGCCTAGGGAGAAAACAAAGAAGAAAACAGAGACGAAGAGCGACAAGGGGTTGGGTAGTGTTCGATGGTGACTATGTGGAGAGTGGTTGGCCGTGTGTGAGCTTTGCGGTGGCTGTGTTCACAGCAACTTTGTGGCTTCTAGCGGTGGTTAGTGTGAGAGAAAGGAGGAAGAGGGTGCAGACTCCAGAGCACAGGCTGGAGAGGATGGCGCAGTGGGAGGGGGAGGAAAGAAAGAAGAGGAGATGGAAGAGAAGGGAAATTAGGATTTTGGGAAATTAGATCCTAGCCCTACAATTGGGGTTGATTTAAATCAAACTATTTGCCGCGATCTATGGCCCTTTTCCGAAGGACTTGTTCAGATACTATCATAGAACATATTTACTAAAACAACGGTCGTATTCATATATAGATAAAAAAATTGACTGAAACAAAACTAATCATACCTTCAAAGTTGTTGTAGTTAAGATATAACTCTGTAAGCATGGTTAAGTTCCCGATTTTCGGAGATATCCTTCCATTGAAATTATTCACGGAAAGGGATAGAA
This sequence comes from Juglans mandshurica, assembly GCA_022457165.1. NCBI lineage: Eukaryota > Viridiplantae > Streptophyta > Magnoliopsida > Fagales > Juglandaceae > Juglans > Juglans mandshurica. Next base: position 12,513,394 of record CM039627.1, on the reverse strand, counting down.
CTTGTAACTGCTTACACTTGTACAAAGTGGACGGAAGTTGACCATGAAGTTGATTGCTACTCACAGAGAAAAATAGTAAGTTAGGAAGATGATCAAAGATGTACATTGGTAGCGTACCAACCAACATGTTATGGCTTAGTTCAATGGATTGCAATGAAGGGATCAAGAGGGGTGGCATCGGACCCGTAAGTTTGTTTCCTCTGAGACCAATTTCTTGCAAGCCAAATATGTTGAATATAGAAGAAGGTATGGATCCCGAAAGTTGGTTATATGAAAGATAAAGTAGTCGCAACGAAGTTATGTTAGACAGAGATGGTGGAATAGTACCTCCGAATTTGTTACCAGATAGAGCTAAAACTTGAAGTTTTGTTAGCAACCCAATCCAAGATGGAATTTCTCCGCTCAATTCATTGTATCCAAATCTTAAGTATTCCAAGCGATAAAGACATGACAACTCATTTGGCAATGAACCATGAAAACTGTTGTTTCTCATGCTTAGGTTAACAAGGAACGAAAGGTTCCCAATGTGTGGAGGAATGGTACCAACAAGGCCCATGAAGGAAAGGTTTAAAGCTTTGACTCGGAGATGTTTAGAACCACAAGTGACACCGACCCAATTGCAAACAGAAGTAGAGGTGGACCAATTGTTTGTTAAAACATGATGAGGATCATAAGAAACATGATCTTTCAAGGCCAAAAGAGCAGATTGATCTGTGGTAATGTTGAGAATTGCAGCATTAGCAAAGACGTTAAACATGCAAGACTGTACCAAAAATAGTGTAATAAAGTGGCGGATGAGAAAACAAGCTACTGGGTTGGCCATGACTTTGTAAGTGGATTGAGGTACTGGATTTGTGTTGCAGTTGTACTCAAACGAAGAACGAGTCATGAGGCTGATATTTAAAGAGGTTGTGGGGTCTGGAAATTCATATTGTTGTTCTATATGATATATTTTGAAACAGAAAATATAAATATCACTCTACTGTACACAACATCCCCACCACACTCATGCATTGAGTGAAAAAAATAATAATAATTTGCCTAGGATGGTGCGGCTTGCGGCTGCTCTCCAGCAGTCCTCATTTTGAAGTGACTACAATTTAAACAGTGAATATACGAAACTATTTAAAATTTAATATATTAATAAATAAATAAAAAATGATATATAAGATTAAAGATAGTACTATTAATCTTAGAAAAATCTTATTTACAAACTTGTGTGGATAATACATATAGTAAAATACGTATATGATATAATTTGATTTGAAAGATAAATTTTAAAATTTAAAACATATAAATCAAATTTTAGTATTTAAATTATGCGGATATTGTATTTTATAATGCCGACTTAATAATAGAATAACTTATAATTTTAAAATAAAAAATTATTCTATTCCTCAGTCTTACACATATATTTGTTAAGAAAAAAAATATAAAAATAAGTATATGATTTAAAACTGCTAAATATAATTTTTCTAAAATAAATATCCTCGCCACAACACCCATCGACCTAGTAACTGACGACAGATTATCCACCACGCCAAGAAAAGAAAATCAGAAAATCCACCATCCATGTCGTTAGGCATCTAATCACCTAACTTGAAAGTAATGCGGTGCTCTAATACATTGCACCGCTATCATCCAATGTACCAAAAAAAACATATTACTTGGGTCAGCCAAAACTGAAAAGTCGCTGTGCCAAGACCCATGGCTGCTGGTGGCTACTTTCACACTCCACAGTTTGGAAAACTCGCAATCCACTCGACTCTCACTCGCTTGAAATGTCCCCACACACTACTTCTTTCGCTTTTATCTTTGACCGACTTCAGTCGTCCTTAGCCACCAAGAAAACTCTTGCACTGAACGTGCTCCACTCTCTTTAATTTCGTTCCTACCCTCTTAAAGAGGTCATGACAGCTTGTCTGCCGGCCGTCTTTAATTAGACGATGATAGATCACATGCCAGTAGGGGTTGTGACAGCTAGGAGTAATATACAAGGCATGCATTATTTTTGTCATGTCCATTTTATCAAATTCATTGGACTAAACTACTTGCTCTAATGCATTTTTAGACCCTCTAGTCAATATAGAGGACATGATGCCCATTAATTAGTCATGTTTGATTTTCAATTGGAATATCTACATTTTCTTGCCCTTTAAATGGTGCACGGCAACCTTATTAATGTCGAGCTAGCTAGATAGGTCTTAATTGTGGAGATTTGAGCTTCGAAAATCGAAACTCGTGAAGTTTCGTAGTGACGGATGGATCGACTTCAAGGACTCGGATTTTCTGCCAGTATCTTTAGTGAGTGACAGCTTCCATGCTAGGCTGGCCATATTCCAAACATCATCTCACAAATTAGTGAGCTTGCAAGTCTTGGACCTGTCCCATTCCACTGATCTTTACGGGAAAATTCCGAAGCCCACAGTTTTGAGTTTTATAATAGTAAATTATACTAAAAGGTTTTAAATAGTATCTGAAAAATGTATTGTGAAGCTAGTTACCCAGTTAAACATGGATTTTTTATTAAATGTATTTATTCAGATAATTATAAATTTTTTTTAAAAAAATCATATATTATTAAATTATAATTTCTTCAAATTAAACATGATAGAAAACAATTATTACGTACAAACCAAAAGCTAGCTAATTTAAGAGGAGTGCATGGAATCCCGATAATGGGTCCCAAGCGTTTCTCTTGATATTTTTTTTTCTAACTTTTTTACTGATTAAGTATTATTTTTTTAGTTTTGTGAATTTTATTATTTTATAAAATGTTAAGAATATTTAAAAAAAATACATAAAAAAAAAGGGAAAGAAAAATGTCACCCTCCTTAAAATTAAATTCTCAAAATTTGGATGGTTGTAGAACCACACCTAATTTAACAATGAAAAAAAGGGCCCACTTAAAAAATTATGAACAATAGTACACCCTCCATAAAATTAAATTCTCAAAATTTTGCATAATTTTATTAATTATAAAATATCATTCAAATAAAAAAATATTTTAAATGAAAAATAAAAGTTTCATCAAAATATTTCAATATTTCTTTAAATTTTCTCTTATTTTAAATTACGATAATATTTATCTTTTATTTTAAATTATGACAATAATAGAAATATTTCAAGTATTTCAAAATAAGAAATATTTTGTATGTTATGTCTTGCAAAAATAAAATATTTTTATTATAATTTAGAAAAATATTGAATAAAAATATTATATAGTTAAAAATTATTTGAAAATAATTTTTTAATATTATTTTTATCTTAAAATTTGAAAATTTGATTTTTTTGTTTTGTTTTGAAGTTTGTAAAAGTTGTATTGATTTTTTATTTGAATAATGATTAGGTAATTGATCAGATAAAAAAGTTAAAAATTTGAGAAGGAAAAATATTTTGTATTTGAATGATATTTAAGAAATAATAAAATTATGAAAAATTTTGAGAAGTTTTAAGAATTTTGTTGGTGTCCAAATATGGCATTAATTTTTAAAATTTTTTATCTAATGGTTAATGAAGTATTTTTTAAAGATTTTATAATTTTTTTATTTTTAAAAATAATAAAAAATATTTAAAAAATAGTTGAATATTTTAAAACATGTCATACAATTATAAAAAAGGAATCCTGCTTTGGTCACAACAGCTTGTGTCTCGTCCTTAATTAGATGATGGTAAGGTTGTTGATCACATGTAATGGAGGTTGCAAAAGACAAGCCCATTAATTAAGCCCCGTTTGGATCGAAAAATTATTTCAATTCATTTCATTTTATCTCATCTCATCAGCATAATTTTTTTAAATTTTCATAAAAATTACAATACACAATTCAATTTTTTTAAATGTGAATTTAAATTTTTAAAATTTTTAAATAATAATAATTTTTAAATCATTTTATCTCATCTCACTATTCAAACGGAACTTAAAAATTATGGTTGATTTATTATTGGAATACTACATTTTTCTAGCCCCTTAATTAGATAATGATAAGGTTGTTTACGTGCCAATGAAAGTTGTGTGACAACCTGCTGGAATAATATATAAGGCATTAACTTTATCATATCCATTTTTGTCAAATTCATATGGAGTCGGGGACTACCTACTACCCTTGATTTTTGTAGACATCTGGTCAATGCAAAAGACTTGCCCACTAATTCAAAGTCATGGTTGATTTTGAGTGGAATATCTACATTTTCTAACCCCTTAAATGGTGCACGGCAACCATAAAGTCGAGTTAACTGGGTCATGTTAGTTGAAAACTGCATGTTTCCACATGTACGATGGTGACCCTGATATTGGGGAAAGAAGCTATTGGCCGTCGGCTTGATTTTATCCACTTCGTGTAGTATACGCACTCAAAAAAATCTATAATTTCAAAAGAGTGTTATAATCACAAAAAAAATTATAATAAAAATAATCTCATAAATTAACGTAATTTTATATAATTTATTATATTTATTTTATAATAAAAATAATTTTATAATTAATAAATTACATAAAATCATTTTGATTTATAAAATTATTTTTACCTAGTATATTTATATTTAAAATATTTATTATATTTTAATTATAGACTTTTCAGCTTCAAAAGTTGTGTTTCGTAGGGATGATGGATCCTCAAAGACTCAGATTTTCTGTCATTATCATTAGTGAGTGACAGCTTCCGTGCAAGGCTGGCCTTATTCCAAACATCATCTCACAAATTAGTCTAATTCATTTTTACAAAGATTTTTATTTTTTTTTATCTCTTTTAATTATTATAATTTTTTAAAATTTTTATATAAAATAAAATAAATAATTTTATTTTTTAAAATTTTAAAATAAAAATAATATTAAAAAATAAATTCTAACACCATTTTATTTAACTTTTAATTTTAATTTTAATTCTTCTCTTCTCATCTAATTTTCACATATGATATCAGCTATTATAATTAAAAGCTCATACCGCTATTGGATACCTGATGACTACACCGCTGCCGGTGGTTAAACTGGGCTAAATGGCCAGTCCCTAAAGAATTGCCCCGTGAAAAAACAACTTAAAAGAAAAAATTAACAGACTATTTGAAAAAATACCATTAATGAGACAAATTTAGGGTGAGTTTGGATCCTCGACTCATCTCAACTCATCATTACAATTTTTTCAAATTTCAACACAAAATATAATAAACAATTCAACTTTTTCAAATCCCAAAATAATAATAATATTAAAAAATAATATTCTAACAATATTTTATTATCACAACTCAACTCAACTCACTTCAACATCCAAACACACCCTTAAAACAATAATATTAGATACAGTCATAAATTACGGAAAAATTATATGTTTGCTTTTAAAAAGAGTAAAGTTTATTATTAAAAAATTAATTTTTTCCTTTTAATTTTATATATACTTGTTTTAAAAAAAAAAAGTGTATACTATTTATCTGTTTTATGACTGCAAATATAATTTATCAACTCAAAATAAAATTGGCATTTTAAATACTCTTAAGTTATATATATGCATGTTACCAGCGTTTGGATGTTAAAGTAAGTTGAATTGAGTTGAGATGATAAAATATTATTAGAATATTATGTTTTAATATTATTATTATTTTTAAATTTAAAAAAATTAAATTATTTATTATATTTTATGTTAAAATTTAAATTAATAATAATAATAAATTAAGATGAATTGAAATAAATTTAATAACCAAACCCTCGAATGTATCGAAAAATTCAGTTGTCACAAAATCAAGCAAATTAAAGCCGGTTCTTAATTGTCATATTCTTTCCTCTTTTTCACGTCAAGTACAAGCAAATGTTGCGGTGGATTCTGTCGAAACGCTCGATCTTCAATTGTTGCTATAATATGATTACTAATTAATATATAATATTATAAATAGTAAAATATTATAAAATAAATAATTTCATAATTAAAAAAATTAAAATAGTTTTGAAATTGATATATTAATTTCATAAGAATATGATTATTAATTAATATATAATAGGTAGAATAGTAAAATATAATAAAATAAAACAAATTCATAATTAAAAAAATTAAATATTTTTAAAATTATTAGTTATTCATTACTATATAATAAATAAATGTATAATCTAATGTGAAGATTTGATGTGAATAATTAAAATTAAATTTATCTTATATTATTTTATTATTATATAATAAAAAAATAACTATTTTAATTTAGAAATTTACGTGAATAGAATAGTTAAAAATCAAATTTCTCTTATATTCATAAAAAAAAATATCTAACTTTAATTAATCCAATAAAAATGCTCTTAATTGCTGCACGGCTGCACGGCAACCTTAAAGTCGAACTAGCTTGGCCTTGTTAGTAGAAAACCGCATGTTTCCACACGTTGATTTTTCTTTGCAATATATATATATTTTTTCCATCTCATCTAATTATAATCAGTCTCAAATTCCAAGGGTGGCCTTATTCCAAACATCATCTCACAAATTTAATGAGCTTGCAATTCTTGGACCTTTCCCATTACACAGAACTATTTGGATTCTTCATTTAACGATGAGAATTTGATAGTGGTGTAGCTTTGCTGCAAATCCTTCTAAAAAGACAGCTTGAGCTGTATTCGAGTTAACTTGAGTTGCTTATTATTCGAACCAATAGCATATATTCATAAATTATTTTTTTAAAACGAATTTGAATTTATTGTTCATGAATTGCTTTGTTGATTTATTCATTTTTAGAAGAAATACATTTCATTATTGAAATTATATATATTTTCTCCAATTTTTATTATTAACGAGTTCATCATTAAATTAATGGCATTGGCCACTCCAAAATTTTTTCAAAATTCAAAATAGCCCCTAAATTTTATTCATACTTCCATGTATATAGGAATTCCCCCCCCCCCCCCCCCCAAAAAAAAAAATATATATATATATAATTTTCTTATATATTCTCATATGCTTTTTAAAATTTTGTAAAATTTCAATATATATAGAAATGTCTATCTCCAATTTTTTCCTATAACTCTTAGATTTTGTATAATTTCTATATATTATCTATTTTCAAGAATTTGGCCCCACTAAAATTAAATTAAAACTAAGTTTAGGAGAAATAATAAACTATTAATCTTGACAGCAAACCTTTTTTTATATAATATTAAATTTCTTAATATAGAATCTAAAGTGAAAATACAAGAAAAATCATTTAAAATTAATGATTTATATGAGAAATAATGGAGATGTTTTATCATTTAAATTTTATTGAGCAAGGAAAAGTTTTTTTAAGGTCTCAATTGTAGCATTCTATGTTTAATGTGACACCAAAATAGATAGATTTTACATGAAAATTGATAAAATAGCTTAGATATTAAAATGCAAAATGACATTCTAAAAGATCACTTGATAGTTTCTATGAAGAAAACAATTTCTATATATTTCGTATCTACAAAATTAATAATGGATGTACATTATTCTATAAAATATTGTCTTAAAAATTTGAAACAGACATTAATTGAGTTTTTAAAACTTTATTTCTACACTATTTTGTAAATTTTTGACATTTAATTTTATATACAGTTATGTTTTATGATTTTGTGATATTTTTTTATTTTACATAAATATTTCGTAGAAAAGTTACCCCTAAAAACAATTGATGGTTCGCCACATTAATTGGTTAGGTAAACTATATATAAAATTGTTTTACTTCCGACAATTAAACCATTTAGAACTTTTTATCACAAGTTTTAACGGACTGCCTAGATTATATAAATTGTTACATGTCTACATCAATGAATAAATTAAGATTTAAATCATGACATATATCATATTGGAACAATAATTTTTCTTATCTTTTTAAATATTTAAGATGTTATTATTTTAAAGTTAAACAAATTCAATGAAACAGTGATATATACGAAATTTTACAAATTTAAAACTGTGTTCGTTTATTAAATGAACTTGTAAAGGTCGTATCCCATCATTGGTCACCATCGTTAACTTGCAAATCGTTTCGTAGGTGCACGGTGTGCCTGTGACACCTCTGATGCCTAAGTCAGCAAAAAATAAAGAATAATAAGTCAAGAATGCTCAATTAGATGATTCGAGAATTACCTGTTGTCCCTATATATAGGCGTGGAGAATATTGGATGAGTACCATAAAGTAACCAACTTAGCACAATGGCTAAATATTGGATGAGTACCATAATTTTATCAACTTAGCATAATATTGCACCATTATAAGGCTTATCTCTGATGTGTCGAAATTATCTAACCACCACGTTATCCATACCCATAACTCGAGGGCTTATCCCTCCTATTAAATAGGGCTGCTAGGGCCATTAGATCCAGACTACTCCTTGGAATAGTTATTCTTTATGGGTGATGGGCCTTGGGCCCTTAGTTCGGGTTAGACCAATATTAACTCCTCTAGTTACCCTGTTAATTCCTCTCGGGTGTAAGCGTGAGGAATTCATCAATGAAGGACTTCTTTGTCTGCTTCCCTAACCTCTCTCAATGAAGGACGTATTTTGTTTTCTATTGACGTTTTAAAAAAAATACGCTAACGGTCAAAATCAAGGGAAAACTCAGGGGGCAACTAACAACAACACTACTACTACTTTCCAATACCTCAACCATTAACATATATCAATTACAACATATTTGATTTTTTGTATCGATTTAGAATCTATGATGCTCACTAAACCATCATCAGAGATAACCTTTAGTGATTGTTTCTTTAAACTATCACTAAAGTTGGAATATAATTTAAACAACATTCACACGATTAATAATATATGTTCAAACATCAATAATAATCGTCGTTTTATAGTTAGTACATTCGAACGTATATGTATGAACAATGTTAAATTTATTCGAATGTTATTGGATTTACGTGCGAATGTAATGTTTTTAAAATATATTTAAACCGGTTGGCTGAGTTATGTTCGAACGTTATGAGCGACATGCGAACGTTATTGATATATTGTGTACACGTAATTTCCTCTAGTGCGCATGATATGCACTACTGTGCGAATGTGATGTAGGAGGATTCGAATAAGATGATTCTGAGCTGTCAGATTGCACTTTGATGGCACTAAAATATCTTGAGATGACAGTTAAGCTCAAGTATAGCAAGAAACAATGATCTTTCTTTGATTTGGGGCAGTTTTGGACATGTGTCGATATTTTGACCATAACTTTGGTTACGGATATTGGATTCGCACATATGACCTCAATTTTGAAAGCTTGGAGTGCATCACTTTCAAGACCAAAATCAGTTATTTTCCCCTTCGAATCTCCATTTTTCACTACAACAGAAGTGGTTTTTTCAAGCGAAAATTTTCTTCCCAAAAAATTTTGATTTCGTCCCAAAATACTTCTTCCGACGAAAAAAAAAATTGTCCCAAGATTGATCCAATAGCATTGTCCCAAAAGGTATTTTCGGACTAAGATATCAATTTCATCCCAAAAAATTTCTTTAGGGACGAAATTGAGAGAAACCATTCAAACGGAAATTCCTTTTTGGAATGATTTAGTTTCATCCTAGATTTACGGTCGAACGAAAAAAACATAGTGTTCGACTGTTAATTATGTTCAAGCAAATACTTCATGAGTGGTCGATTGAAACAAAATTTGTTCAAATGGAAAACCGTTAGAACGTTTACTTTGGTGGTTGAATAGACAAATATGTTTGAACGCATTCGATGTCGTCAGTAAGCATTCGAACGTTTTTTATGTTCGAATGGTTTACGATTGGTGTTCGAATGTCTATTACGGAGAACGTTCGAATGGTCTATTTCATTGTTCGGATGGTTTGATTGTTTTTGTTCGAACGGTTTTTGGTCATTTGAACAATAACAAATTGTTTTTACGCAATAATAAAAAACCAAATACACATACATAATATATTTAAAAAAATACATTCCAATTTGTACAATACGCATAAAATAAATAAAACACTATTAGTGTTCATTGTACAGAAACATAAACAAATAAATAAAGTAGTTGCTTGGAGGCCTGAATTGTTGTTTAAGCATCTACACTTGGAGTTGCATCTCTCTCATGAACTCCTCTTGTTGTTGTTCTTGTTGTTTTATTTGTATCTCTATGTCTGCTTGTTGGGCCAATTCAGCCTCTAACTCGTTCTGCCCTATCCTTAATTCCTCAATCTCAGACATTGCTTCCTCTAACGCTCTAGAGTTGTTTTGAGGAACTGTTGGAAGATGAGGAAGAGTTAGAAGGCTTGACACAACGACTTGAACCCCTCAAATATTCTGACCGTGGACCCAAATCTTCTGTAAAAATTTGAACATCACTTGTTGATAAATTTTGATCTGAAGAAGATTTAGAATGTAGGGCAACCATTTTTTCTACAAATAAGACAAAGAATTAATATTGTCAAAAATGTTCAAATATGTTTAAGTAAAACAGATAATAATACTTGCATAATTTTCAAGGTGACTGAATGAGTTCACTCTCCATTGCGAACGTAATTGGTATCTGAGTCCTGCTACTAGACACATATTTTATAGATATAAAGTCATTATAATACATACTTACACAAACTATATACAATGAAATATTTTTTAAGGCGTTACCAATTTCTTAGAAAGGAGATGGAAAGATCTTGAGTCTACATGATGATTAATCTTCAATTTCTATTTATTTGTTTTGTTTATAGAACTTCATTCCTGCATAGAAGTTGTAAATAATAGCAACAACAAATTATAAAATATGACTCGTAAAACAATTCATAATTTACTTTATAAGCTGGATCCTCAAACATCTCACAAAGTTTTTTCCAATTGGAAGGTTGAAAATCCTGAAAAATGATGTTGGCATACCTTATCCTTGTTCACGAACTTATTATAATGCTCATGACAGCTCGCCTTATATTTGCAGAATGCATTACACATAAGCTCATCAACAGTCTTATGATCATCTCTCTGACCAAAATTTAGTTCAAAATCATCCTTGAAAAGATATATACAAAAAAAAATTTATAATTGGCACGTTCTATATTTTGCATACATATTAAATAAATTTAGAAATCAAATAAACATTACCAAACAATGCTTCTTAATAAGTTCTTTCACATCTTGGGGGATTTTATGCCATGAACTTCTAGCCAATGGTGCATACGTTCGTGTAAGAGTACCCACATGCGATACAAGCCAACCTACTGGTTGTCCTTCATCTTCAATATGCTTGTCAGGAATGTTAACCTTAATCTTACCCACTTTACGATATTTTTCCAATGTCACGCCTCTAGTAGTGCCTCGATCTTCACGACATTGTACAGTTAACTCCAAAGAATTTAATATTCGTTGTAGAAATGAAGTAAATGATGGTTAGAAATGATGTAATATATATGAATTACCTTAATTGAAGCAAAATGACTATCAGATGTTTACCTCATTCTGTAAAGATAATCTTTAGTGGTGAGTCAGACGGAGAGCTAGGAATATGTGGAGATGAGATGCAAACTTCCTTCCACTTCAGTGGCTTAATTTCAAAGCACTGATATATTTATTACATAAACGATTTGTTAGAAAGTGTCATGTGAACACAAAATTGGTCAATCATCTGTATCAATTTCAGGATCATCTTCTTGAGTAGAAGGATAATTTTCTTCTTCGTCTTGTGCCTCTGCCTCGGGGAGAATATTATATATATTTCGTGGAGAAACCCTTTGTGCCACTCACCATTGAGTTCCTAACTCAGGATAATCTAAGTAGAATAATTGAGATGCTTGGGAAGCCAAAACAAAAGGATTATCATCATACCTTTTTTTCGATGTATTAATACTCAAGAAATATTCATCATTGCGCACTCGCCTTCGAGGATTGCTTAAATCTCACCAATCACACTTAAGCAGATATACCACAAGCTCTCACAAATATCTCATTCCAATTATATCGACAATAAACCGTAGAAATCAATATTTTCTCCGTCATGACTTCCTTCGACTAAGACACTACTATTTTGTGTTTTCCTATAGCATTTTCAATCCATTGTGTGATGCATACTTCCTTCGAGTAGCGTGTCTTGAGGGGCCACGTGCCAATGCATACAGTTCGTCTGATATATTATTTAGATCACTCACATACATTTATACAACCTACATATTGGAAAAAGCATAAACATATAAAAATAAACAATCATAATATTTTTTGTTAATTCAAACTCGCATCGATAATTTCATTAGCCGTCATTCCATTTTAGAAAATACTCTTCGTGTTTCTGGTTTATATCATTTACTCCTAATTTTTTGAACACATTAATATGATCACTTAAATTGATGATTGCTAAATAGTTTATAATCTTATAATTTTTTTAAGGAAATTACAATATTAATTTACAAATAATGACAACTTACTTCAAGTGACTCTCTATCTTAGGACAATTGTTTATCACATACATCTGAGCTTTCTCGAAATTTTTTCCACACAAATCATAACCACACACTGCTCCAAGTGGACATATGTGTTGGGAAAATATAGAAAACCCATTTCGTTGTCTTGTTTGGTCAACATCAAAGTTTGTTTCTAGCCGATGAAAACTCATGTCAACTCCATGGAAGTATTTGGAACAGAATGTATGCCACTCATAATCAATATATGTTTTTGCAATTGACCATTTTGGGTATGTCTTGTTACCCACTGTATGTTTCAATTTTCTAAGGAACCATTCAGTGGGATACATCCATCTATACTAGACTGATCCTGCAAGTCGAGCCTCACATGGCAAGAACAACTAAGTGAACCATGATGTCGAAGAATGATGGTGGGTAAATACTCTCCAGCTTAGGCAATGTTATAGCAATTTACCGTTCCATACGATCCAAAGTTTCTACATTCAACGTTTTAGCACATAAGTCTTTAAAAAATGCATCCAACTCAGTCAAAGACACAAGCATCTCTTGTCAAGTACTCACGAATACCAACAGGCAAGATACGTTGTAAAAATAAATGATAATAATGACCTTTTAATCTAGTAATTTTATAGTCATTTGTTCGCACACATATTGTTAGGTTCAAGGTATAACTGTCCATTAATTTAATCTTCATTAGCCAGTCAAAAAATGTAGCCTTTTCATTCATTGACAATGTATACCTCCCAATCGACATGTAGATAGACAAGCCACTTTGTTGCAAGTACATTTTTGGTCTTATTCCCAACCACTTCAACTCCTTGCGTGAGTTTAATGTATCCTTGATTTTGCCTTCAATTGACATCAAAGTTTCCAACATAGACTCACATATATTTTTCTCAATATGCATAAAATCGAGAATATGCTACAATTTTAACGTCAACCAGTACAGGAGCTGAAAAAAATACTCTTATTTGTCCAATTCAACTCATTTATAGTTTATTTTCTCTTCCGTTGCTTTTTATCAAATTAATTACTACCGACATCTACTAATTGTGCAAGTACATTTTGTCCAGAAAAATATGATGGAGGGTGCCCCCATTCAATAGTGCCATTAAATATCCTATAATTCTCACATCATCTACGGTCACAGGTAAAAATCGACGATGACCCATAAAGCATAGTTTTATTCCATACGTAAGCCATTTAGATTGGGTATGTTTGTTACAAGTTGAACATGCCATTTTCCCCTTAGAACTCCAACCTAACAAGTTTTCATAGGCGAGAAAATTATATATTGTCCATAACACGACATCATGCATCTTGAATGACTTGCCTATTGATGAATCAAATGTGTGGACCCCATTCTCCCACAAATTTTTCAATTCTGCAATCAATGGCTGTGAGTGTACATCTATGTCATTTTTCGGTGATCTTGGACTTGAAATGAACGAACTGATCATGAAGTATGGATCCTTCATATACTTTCATGGTGGTAGATTATAAGGCATAAGTACAACTGACCAAGTACTATGACTAGTACTCATGTTCTTAAACTGATTAAATCCATTTGTTGCCAACCCAAGTCACACATTACGAGATTTTTTAGCAAACTATGTGTGTTCCAAATCAAATCCCTTCCAACTTGAGAATTAGCAGGATGTGACAAGACACCAACATTCCCGACTCTGGATGATAAGTGCCATGTCATGTTTAGAGCCATTGCACGAGACATAAATAACTATTATAAACTAGGTATCAATAGAAAGCGGCGTACGACTTTTAGTGGTACATTCTGCTTCTCAGATGTCCATCTTAATTCATGGCAAATGAGAGGCTCACTCAATTACTCATTCTCTCACCAAAATAAGACACACTCATTCTTACATGCATGTATTATGTTGTAATCAAACTCAAGTCATCAATTCAACTATTTTGCTTCATAGAAGTTGCTCGGTAAAGTATTTTCTGATGGAAATACCTTTTTAAACAGCTCGAGTAGCTTATTGACAACCTTATTTGATAATCGGCACATGGATTTTATGTGAAGTATTCTAACTGGAAATGACAACTTACTATGCATTCTGCATCCTAGATACAACTCACACTGTGAATCATTCCACAAGTGTGCAAAAGTGTTATGGCCCGTATCATTTGAGTTTGATATGTCCATATCACCTTCATCCATAAACATTCCCGCACCAATGTCACTCAGTATTTGCTCCATATCCTCATCGCATTCATCACCGCTAACCTTTGGCTGTACATTTTCATCGATGTCTTCTTCTTCATGTGGAGGCTCGAATGATGTTGGATATGGTTCGCCATGTAAAACCCAATCAATATAACCCTGGTCAATACATTTGACAAACATATGCTCTCTCACCAAGTCTATCTTATGAGAATGCAAATTCTTCCATTTTCAGCATGGGCATCTAATACACCTGTCACTATCAATTGTACAGGATGCGACCTCCAAGATTTTCTTAACACTTTCAGCATATACATTATAATCCTTACCTAAGCAATCTCTACAACTCTTATCCATGCCTAATACCTTATTATAAACTACCACATGTGCATCAACAAGCAAGCATGTATCTAATATATTGTTCAATTGTTTCCTTTCACCAAGTAGTTGGTCCTATCTTCGGGATTGCAAGATCATAGTCGTCAATCTATCAACTATTATCTGTCATGTCAAACAAAACTTTCAGCAATATCTTCACATAGTTCTCCAAATATGCTCGTTTGGTCGTGTGCACAGACGAGTAACATGTCGATGCACATCACCGAAACTACATTTCCGGAGAACAATAGAGGATGACACTACCAAAATAATAATATTAGATGCAAACTAATACTGTGAAGTGCCAAATTAATTTGTGTATTTAGTCTTTTTCTTTTAGAGAAAATCTAAGCCCGAGTGGTTGTTTGTGGGTTATTTTCTTTCTTGGACTGCTAAGGGCCCAATCTAGGCTTGACAAGGGAAGAAAATGGGCCCAGCCTCTGAGCTAGCTTGGAGTCCAGCCCCCTCCACCAAAACAACATTGTTTTAATGGCCTTGGAGGTGAAAGGTTTTTCCCCTACCCTATACGGTGTCATTTTGAGCATTTAAAGGAAACCCTACATTTTTTCTCCTCCCTTGCGCCACACGCCCCTCTCCCCTCTTTCTTCTTCTTCTTCTTCCTTCTTTCTTTTCTTTTTCTTTTCCTCTTCCTCTTTCTGCAACTCGTGAGCCTTGTCACCCCAAGCCACCGTTACGCCTTCGCCATGCGTACGTCGAGCACGAGCCACCATCACCACCACCTACACAACCTCCGCTTCCACCCGATCCGCACAACTTTCCCTCTTTTTGTTTTCTCTCTCTCTCTACGACCCATGATAGCCTCGGCCATGGAAAGGGCTTGCCGCTGCTGCCCACCACCCACCAAGTGCCACACGTGCAATGCTCGTGCTTCCCCCACTGTCCCACACCCCTAATCGTAGCCACGGCTGCGTTCATTGAGCCCCAACCCACGGGCCTATAAATAGGTCGTGCCTCCCTCACTCAAAACTCACTTCCAAGCCTCTCATCCTCTCTCAAGCCTCCTCCTTTCGTCTTCCCCATCCACCGTGTGCCATTGCTCCCAGCTATGCTCTGGTGGCCATTCAACCACCTCCTGGCCCTCCCCTTTCCATTTCCACCTTTATCCTCCCTTGATTCCACCCAACCCATGAGCTAAAGCCCACTTTAGCCATTGCTCCACAGTGCACCACCACCCTCCGCCACAAGATTTCCTTCATCCACCCTTTAATTTCATCAGATCTGCCACCCATTATATTCCCAAATTTAGAGTCCTACGTACTGCCCGGATCTATCGTTGTCCACCGTGAGCTGCCACTACTACCGCCGTGCTTCACCAATCCTGGCGCTACGATATTAAGTTGTGTGCCACTGTTTTCGTATTAATTGTTTTAGGCATCATCAATTTTAACTAACTATTTTTCATCTCGCAGTGATGCGTACGCACACACGAGATACCTTAGACATCAATCATCTAGAAATTTTCCTTCCCTGTAGTAAGTAAATCTCCAAATTGACCCTTATGTTTTCTAATGTGGAGTCATCACTAACTTTGTTGTAGTGTAGTTGTGATTAAGAAGTGACCTAGGGCCCTATGAAGTGTTAATATATTTATGCAGTTGCTGTCAGAAATGTGGGCCAAAGGCCAGATGGAGAGTTGGGAAACGCTTGTGGTTGGGATTTGTGAAATCGTTGAGATTGTGAATTTTGTGTTGTTGTGTGGTTGACTATTTTGTGCTATGCCATACCATCCAATAAACTGCCTGTCATGCATCTGTATATTAATTGTTATTAATATTTGCCATGAATTATTCAACTCTGTTATGTTCTTTGATATTCGGCATAATCTGAAAACTAGGTTTTTTGTGTCATCAAAAATTAGTTTTTGTGTGGGTGTGTGCGTATCACGACCCCGACCCGAGATGGGGCATTATCTCGGTATAGCTCCTCTAGTCACTAAGGAGCATGTAAAACTGAGTGATGTCCCTTGGGCTGTCGCCAGGTGACAGCAGGCTCGGCCAATAAGGTAACACTCTTGATACAACTTGGTGGCTCCTCTGTTGGCAGGCATTAGAGGATGTTTGGTTACCTAAGCATTGGGCATGGAGCTAGGCATCGCTAATTATGAAGTCACACGTGCAGTCGTTACCCGTGGTGTGACAAAGGGAACCAGAGTGTGTGGATGGTCCCTAGGGGAGTCCATTGTGCACACCGTAATAAATGGTTGTAAATTCAGTAGAACTGGGGGTTTTAGAGTGAGTAACTATTATTAAATCATTTATTCTTGGAAGGTCTCTAAATGGGTATTTTGGGAAAGTCTTTTATGACTACAACATGTATGTTTATATGCTTCCATGTTTGAGATTGCATAATCTATTGTGGTATTCCCACCTATGGTTCGGTTTCATGGAACCGTAGATTTTGATGCAAAGGACGGGTTTGAGCATGATGGACCGACCCCACCTGAAGGGCGATGACCTGGAGTTTATTTCTGCTGTAGTGGATGGACTATTTATTTTCTTATTTTGATCAGCTAGATGACTGTAATGACTTTATGGAGGATTTATTGTCGGGCTGTATTTTAAATTTTTTGGTACTTAGTTTTAGATCGCCTTATTATATTTTCCACTACGTTTATAAACTGTACACACTTTGCATGTCCGCACACACTTGCACTTGGCGATGGGGTGTGTGACCCAAGTGGTCATCACCCTAGTGTCACGTGGGGGTTGAGGGCGCCACATATACAGTTAAATAGTTTGAGAGAATGATCTTATAATCCCAAACTATCCATTATGGACAATTCAAAAGTTATCAATCAACCGTTCAATGGGACTGATAATTCTCGAACGAGTCTAAGGTTTATTTTGATGCACATACAAGACACGAGAGTAATACACAACAACAGTTCAGGATACAAGAATATATCAAACAACAAATAATTATATAATTCAGGTATTATTTTTTTGCAACCGATTTTGCTATATGATTAATTAAGGTGAATTAGGTTCTTTAGGCATTTTAAAAACTATTATCTTTTAAATATTTTTAGTTTTACATATAGTGTTTTCTATTAAAAAAACTAAGGTGTTAACTTTTTTTTTCTCAACAAAAGGGGAGGCATGGGCGACCAGCATAGCAACCCTCCCTGGGCGTGACAATAGGAGTCCTTCCCAACTGAGAAATGTCCGGTTTGAGCCATAGCTACTACCCCATGGGCGAGCCCGTCACCACAACACCTCCAAGGTATCCAGCTGGTCCAAAGCTCATCTCATTGCTCAAAAGTCAGGCTTTACTACTACAAGTAGTTTTAACTTATATCCTGAATCGAACTCCTAACCCCGAAGCCATGAAATACCAGCTCGTACAAATTGGGCTACCACCTTGGTGGTATTAAGATGTTAACTTATTTTACATATTATTCTTCAAATTAATTTTTTTCGTAATTAATTAATGGGTTTACTTATTTTTCATATTATTAAATCATATATTATACTTAATTAATTATGGATTAATTGTGCTATATGATTTTCTTAAATCTAATCAATTGTGCCATATGATTTTCTTAAATCTAATCAATTGTGCCATATGATTTTCATAAATCTAATCAATTGTGTTATATGATTTTCCTAAATCTAATTGATGCGAATGTATCATCAAATCTGAGCCTCAAGGAATATTATGCAGTGTAAGTCTGAGATTGAATATTAGTTTATGGAGGATGTCGAGGCTCCTAGTGATACATTTCATATATTAATTTGGTGGAAGTTTCATTCCAACAAGTTTCTAGTCCTTTCTCTAGTAGCCTGGGATGTGTTGGTCATTCTAATCACTACAGTTGCCTCTGAGTCAGCGTTTAGCACCAGAGATCGTGTGTTGGATGCTTATCGAAATTCATTGGTTCTCAGCACCATGGAGGCCCTCATTTGCACACAGAGCTAGCTAAGGTCTATACCTATTGGACTAGATACTAATGACGATGCCGAGAGATATAGACTTAAGTCCTGTAACTTTATGCTTAGCCTTCATTTTTAAATAACTAAGTAGATATTTTTCTTGTTTTAATTATTTAACTTGTAATTTTTATGTTTTTGGAGACTTAGCTATGAACCCCAAAATAATTGCATAGGATTGAGATGGATGCATTATGGTTGGGAATCCGGTAGATCATTAACTTTCATGTGAGGGACTTTACTGTTAGTATTTTTAATTTGGCAAAGTAGTTTAATGTCTAATTTTTTAAATTTCGAGATTAATGCAGGATGCTTGGAGTTGGAGGAGTTTGGTGCCTTGAGTTATTTATTGTAACTTTGTTTTTTATACATTGTAGTTTTTTTTTTTTTTTTAATTTTGATATATTGTAACTTTTTTTTTCTTTTCAAACCGAGACATTGTTAATTGGTTGAGGAGTTTACTAGTGAGTTTGGTGACACTAAAGGGGTGTAATGTTTGGTGACTTTGGTGGTGGACTTTACAAGGGTGTAAGGTGTTCAAACTTTGGTGAGGTTGGTGACTTTTGGTTATGATTGTGGTAGACTTTAATGTAGGTATCTG
This sequence comes from Juglans mandshurica, assembly GCA_022457165.1. NCBI lineage: Eukaryota > Viridiplantae > Streptophyta > Magnoliopsida > Fagales > Juglandaceae > Juglans > Juglans mandshurica. Next base: position 12,493,938 of record CM039627.1, on the reverse strand, counting down.
TAATGAGTTGCTGTGCATGGGTGTAATGTTGCATTTTTAGTTTTAGTTGTGATTATGAATGTTGTGCAGGATGTAATGTAGGTAATTTCCTCTTTTAGTGATTGTGATTGTGATTGTAATTGTGAATTCTTTCCTCTTTTGCTTTATAATGTATGTAATTTCTTCATTGTATTTATTTTTTTTAAGTTTTTTTTTACAATATTATTTTGCAATGGGCCATAACTATGTTTTGTTTACTATATTTTTTCGCAATGGGCTAAAATTGAAGCCCACTGGGCTGATATTGGTTTTTAGTATTTCTTAAAAAAATTTTAACAAGTTTTTTAGAAATGGACCAAAAGCCAACAGAAATTGGGTCTTAGGCCGGCCCAACTCTGATTGGAGTCAGAATCGGAGTCCAAAATCACCTCCAATTCCAGTCAGAGTTAGGTGGTGGGCTTTCTGACTCCATTCGAGCCCACCCCTAGAATAATACCATACAATAGGAGCTTTCTGCCAATGACTTGTAGCTCTCAACTGGCAACCACCCTAGTCCTTATGGGATCATGGGGCCTTAAGCTTGGTGGTTCAAATCCCCTTAAGAGCGTCAGCGTTAACAATTTAATTTTGCCTATATCACACGTTTTCTTCTATCTATCCCACTTGAAATTTAATTGCACATTGAACTATTCATCTAACATCTATCTAATAATAAAATATTATCTATTTTTAAATTTTATATTATTTTAAAAAAAATAATCAAATTTCATATCTAGTAGTTATATTTACTTATCAAATAAAATTTATCTTATTTTAATTATTATAATTTCTAATGATAGTTTTATAATGTAACGATTATGTCTTTCATTTTAATTAAATTATTACTTTTTGCTTATATTTCTAATGCAAACCATTCCATAAAATCTAAAAACATATTTTATTCGGGTTTGGATTGGAGGATAGGGGAAGAAAAGTGAAGAACTTGTAAATGCATTGATCAATTTTACGCAACGAACCAGAGAAATCCAGATAATAAAAAAAAAAAGAAAAAAAAAGACTGTTCAGAGAGAGAGAAAATAAGCTTAAAAAGTAAATGCCTAAATTGCTATTCATCTTCATGTATATTTCGCTACCGTAGTTAAAAGCTCAGATGGCTATTCGATACCTAATGACTACACCACTGCTAGTGGTTAAACTGGGCTAAATGGCTAGGTCCCTCAAGAAATGCCCAGTGAAAAAAAGAATTTAAAAGAAAAAATTAACAATCTTTTTGAAAAAAAAAACCATCAATGGCTTTCCAGGCAAATTTAAAAGAATAGTATTAGAGACAGTTATGAGTATAGAAGAACCATGTGTGTAAGGGGACTTCTCCCTTTACAGCGGCCCAATAGATGCTCGGCCTAAGGTAGCAGGCCCAAACAGTAGCCCTTAAAGTGCCCAGGACCCTCTCCAAAGATGCCAACTTACAAGCTAAGGAAGGTGGCGAAGGAATTGATGGGATGGGCTGACTTGACGCAATCAAGAAGCCATACGCCGCATTAATGGCGTTGTCGCATTGGCACGCCGCATTAAAGACACTGGCAAAGGGAACTGTAAGCCAGGACATGGGTTCCACAGGAGCAGGTATGATCTATTCCTCCATGACTACCAGTATAAATAGCAGTCCCTAGGTACGATGAAGCTCTCTTCACTCACAGTCATTATTTACAAACTTCCAAGAAAGCATTCACTAACTTAAGTATCGAAGACTCACTGACTCCAAGGCCGCCCTCTCCTATCTTCATCGTCTCTATTTTGCAAGCATAGCTCTGAAGACCTGAGTTGTTGGAACTTAGCCCAAAGGTATACGAAATACAATGTTAACAATGGCACATCTGTGGGATTCGAACCCATGTTTGGAGGTGCATATCGTCACATCCGAGGGAGAGGAGCACAATTTTGCCATCATGTTGGCGTTCAAAACCATAAACAATGAGGCTGAGTACGAAGCTCCACTGCTGGGGCTAACGGTAGCTAGAGCTTTAGGCATCGCAGAGGTAGAGGTATGTGTACACTCCCAGATAGTGGTCAACCAGGTGCGAGGAGAATTCGCTATGAAGAGTGAAAAGTTGGGAAAATACTTGGCGATGGTGAGAACCGAATGCTCCCACTTCAGGTACTTCCCAATGCAAACAAGCTGGCGTGTTGTGATGACCTGAGCTTGCCTAAGCATGGCCCATAGATTTTATTCTTAGTTGCCATGGCATTTTATGAGTTTTAGTTATTTTGGAAGGCCTTAGAGTCTTTGAATTAGCAACTTGAGCCCAAGAGGGGAGTAACCCTAGAATGCCATGTAATTTTCGACCCTATTTAGAAACCCAGGCCCGATGGCTTTAGGCCCCTGACCCAAATCTTAGTTACTAGTGCTATGTGTCATGCATGTGTTGTACTATGAATCTGGACTTTATAGTGGGATAAGGGGGAGAGAGAAGTGTAGGGAAAACACCAAGAGGTGGCTTACATGCCTACCCTAGAGAATTTTCCACTTGTCAACGTGCAAGAAACATTCTAGAAGAATCAAGAGACAAAAGGCACCTAGGAAGACTAAAGAATTTTTGGCCAACCAACTCCCACACACCTAAACCCATAGTTCTGGCCTTATTTCAAGTTTCAAGATAGATTTTCTTGGAAAGGGAAACCTAGGGAATATGGAGGAAGTTTTTCTGGAAAAGATGCATGGGAAATTGAAAAGAAGCACATGAGATTTCGAATTTTGTCAGATTTTTGCCAAGTGTCAAGCATGCACTAAGCTCCTAGAAGATTAGATGAAAGGACTCTTGTATCAAAGGAAAAATATGCCCCCAGAATTTCGGCTACCACATTTCTAATGCAGCTCTTCACTTGCCACTTGTCACTTAAGGTACCTGTAGACCAATGGCACATGAGGAGTCACCTACGAAAGTAGCACTAGGAGTTGAAGCATCAACTTGGGAAGTGGAAGAGGGAGTGGATGGCTAGGGCATGGCACACGCCTATGCCATGTGTCACTTATGCAAAGTTTATCTCTTGGGAAAAGGAAGAGACATGAAGTTGTTTTACCTCTTTGCCCTAATGTACAATGCACTTAGTTGAGAATTGAAAGGGGCATAGTTGGAAGAGAGGGATTCAGCTAAGGGAAGACCCACACGCCACCCACAAGCCTTTTATCTTCCCAATGCAATCCAATATGGGGAACACCAAGGGTCATTTTCGGCTAGAGAAGAAGGAAGAGGGAAATGCCACTTGTCTTACATGCAATGGACTGTAAGCAACCAATGAGAGATTGAGGAAAGTTCTATAAAAAGGAAGAGAGCCACACACCCAAGACTTTTCTTCTTGTCAATTTTCAAGTTTTGCATGTGTTCTCATCTTCTCCACATTCGTCTCACACCTTCACTTGAAGATTCTCATACTTTCTCTCACTTTATTTCCAACCAAACAAAGGGATTCCTTTTCAAGATAGGATTTCACCACCATCAAGAATAGACAAGGTAAGGACTAGTTTTCTCTAGTCTCATACACGCAAAAGTCACATTCTCAACTCAAAATCAGGTTTGAGTCTCATAAGGATTTCGAGAATGGTGAAATACACACACTTTGACCCGTTCTTGTGGAAAAAGATTTTAGGGTTTTCAAGGAACCCTTGAAGCTGAATGGTGGGGGATGTATGTCCTCCATGTTTCCAATCACCACATGTGTATTCTTCTTGTTTCAAGTTTTTCCTTACTACATAAGTGAAATGAAGGGGGTTTTGACCTAAAAACCCTAAAGGCCGAATGGCTTAAGATCAAGTGATGCCCTAGAAACCCTCACACACTCAAGAACACGAAATAAGACTTTTCTTGACACGTTCTAATGAAGCACAGTCGGATTTACAGCTTGCTAGTATTTCCTTACGTGGATTTTTGTAAGTATACACTCAACTTACTCTTGGTTAATACTTGTATATATTTGTGTAAATCCTTTCATTGTTATGTTTGCTTCATTTGCTATTTCTTGTTTTTTTGTTTGAATATGCTTATATGATCTTTGAATATGAATACTACATGAATGGTATGATTCGGTTTTAAGATGAAAATGGAAAGAATGTCCTTAGCATGTTTCGGTACTAAGGAAAACTTTGTTGTTAATTTGTGATGTTTGATGATACGACTATACTATGTTTTGGAAGATTTAGATCTTGTCCAAATACCATGATTTCTTGTTTCGTTTCATTATGCCTTGATTTCTAAGCAAAGATGTATGAAGAAGAAGCATGTTCAAGTGATGAGTTTTCATGTTTTTGCATCTACATGTTTCGGCCAAGGCCCTTTTTCATGGTTCCATGTTTGTGTTTTTATATCTCATATGATTTATGTTATCATGCCATGAATTGAACATGCTACGCTTGGTTATTTCATGCACGGCATTTAATATGTCATATGTCAAGTATAAGTATGCATGTCCTAAGTCTCATGTCACATGCATTTGAGGAAAAACGTGTTCAAAATGTGTTTTCAAAGAAAGGGGTTTAAAAGTTTTATCACAATCGCAAGTGCTAGGACGGGAGAATGTCCTAGTAAAACTCCTTTGTCCACTCTGGAGTGCTTAAGAATAGAGTTGTAACCTTTGGGTCGACAAAGTATCGTTGACGAGCATCAAATATATTCTTTTCCAAGAATGCCGGAGCGAGGAAGCGCCTAATGCTAGTGGGTGCATAAGGCATGTAGCCCGATGAAGTAAGGTCGAGTTAATATGAATCTCTGTTTATGACGTATTCATCACAGTGCACGGACCGTTGATGGTGCTGTAACTAGCAGGAACACGTGATGCAAAGGGGAACCGTGTTGTATCGACCCTCTTAACAAGGATAAGAGCTCATAAGATAATGATCACTTGATGAAAATCTCGTGATATGATAAAGATCACTCGATGCAAATCTTGTGATATGTTCTGAAAAGACAAGTTCTGATTAAGATCACATGAATAAGAAAGTGAAGAAGTCTTTTCTGAAAAGTTAAAGTCTCTGTTATAAGTCTTTTGAAAATGGTCATGTGTCAAGTACATGTCCATGCAAGCATTTCATGATATACCTCTTGTATGCTTATGCTAACTATTGTAAGTTGTGTGGTTACTTGTTGAGATTTCTCGAAATCTCATTGTGGTAGTTTTCACTACCATTCCTCAACTGGAATGGTAGAAGTTGTTACAGGTATAGAAGATGACACCCATGTCCAAGAGGAAAAGAACGGCACCTCCTCCTCTGGAGAGGATTGTGCCTAAGATGGTTACAAGTCAGCTTGAGCCTTCTATCTTGGAGCGATTCAAGGCCATCGACTGGGAGATCTTTGGAATACTTAAGTTCATTGTGGAATTCAAATGGCATAACAATCGGGACAAAGATAGGACCTTAGAGAAGGACGTGAAGCCCGAGCCCTCTTAAAGAAAACGGGAACCTAAGTTATTTTGTGTAAGGGAAAAAAAAAAGGGAACTTTTGGTTTAGACCTCAACTTTTGAGGAACAATGTTTTGAGGAGGTCCCGTGTTTTGGGAGATTAAACTTTACTGCTTTTGGGATTCTATATCTTTATGATACATGTTTATAGTTTTGGACAATGTTGGGATATTTTGTTAGTACGGTGTCATGTGCTTTACAATTGCTTATCGCATTGCTTAGAATACCCGACTTTTACTATTTTTTCACTGCTATCTAATTGCATACTAGTAGTGTACTTAGGTGCATAGCATGTTATCTGTCATGGACGAGGGGTGTGTAGCCATGTGTTATATGTCCCGGCATTTCAATCACCATCCAATCCCAAGCGAGGGCTGAGGGTAACAGAGAGCATGGTATCAGAGCAATTATGTCTCTGGGTAAACCCACACATTGTCCTTGAAATGCATGGTACCTTTAACTAGGTTTGAGATCTGTAGTTGTAGGCATGGATCTTATAGCTATAGGCTTCAATCTAGAGGAAGAAGAAGATACACCGGTAAGATTGCGAGTTCAAGAGACCCGTAAGATTGCGAGTTCAAGAGAAGAAAGGTTATCCTTCTCTAAGGAAAGGACTGGCCCACGCTGGTTTTGTGCATTTTCAGGAGAGGAACAAAATCATGGTTTGAAACCGACGCGAGAACACATCTCCGAGAGGTGGGGATTAGGAGACTAGATATCCTTCACTGAGGTGGTACATAATCAGATGGAACAAGGGCAGAACGCTAGACAAGTACCGCCAAGAGGGTTTATGGATCTAGAAAGAACTTTCAAAGTTAGTGGATGCTCGAAAGAGCAAGAGGTCCAGTGTGCGGGTCACATGCTTTAAGGAGAAGCTGGAATCTGGGGGGACACTAAACAGAAACTTTTGGCTTGAGAATTGGGAAATTTGACTACACTCACCTGGATTCGATTTAAGACTGAGTTCGATATTTGTTTCTTTCCAGAAATGACCAAGCAGCAAAAAGCTTTGGAGTTTGCAAGTTTTACCTAAGGGAATATGATGGTCGATTAGTATGCTACTCGTTTTATGGAGATGGCGAGGGTCGCACATCATTTGATCAATATTGAGAGAATGCAAGCAAGAAAGTTCTAGGACGGTTTGCAACCTTGTATCTGAAGCCAAGTAGCATGTCTACAAATAGAAAATTTCCAAGAATTGGTCAATGTAGCTTCGATAGCAGAGGCAGAGTAATGGAGACTAATTGCACAGGCTCAAGCGGATAGGAAAAGAGGATTTCCTTACTCACCAAGAGGTAGTATGGGGAAACGAAAGGCCCTTGTAACTTCAAGCAAAGGAAAAGGGCGTGGTAGTTGGGAATGCAGCACCCACCACTCCACCACCTTGTCGCTGATGCAGGAAAAGGCATAATGGAGAATGTCGTAAGGCTACAGGAGCGTGTTTCAGATGTGGTCAGATCAGTCATATGATCTAGGATTGTCTGCAGATTACACCTGGAGGAGCATCAACGCCAAGCGCTAAACCCAAGATTGCTGCGAAAGCTAAGGTTTATGCTATTACGCCAGGAGAGGTAGACCTAGAAGCTGACGAAACGACAGATGCGAGAGTAATTACTGGTAATATTTCCAAACCTTGCCTTAAGTCATAGATAGCTTGTATTTGGAAATCTTGAGTAATTATAGTTACATCTTTAGGTAAAGTTAGATTGAAGCTGTACGTGGTCTGTGCTTTGCTTGATTTCGGGGCATCAAGGTCTTTTATCTCTAGTAGATGCGTGCGATCATGTGAGCTCGAGGCTGAGCCGATGTCTCAAAAAGTCTTAGTAGCTATTCTAGACGGGAAAGTAATTGGTTGCACAAGTGTAGTTAAGAATGGCCCGTTGGAAATCACAAACTTAGTTTTGACCGTGGATTTGATTGTCTTCCATTTGATGGAATTCAACCTAATCCTAGGAATGAACTAGTTGTCTAGGCATTATGCCAAGATAGACTGTCAAAGGTGGGAAGTGGTATTCGATCTACCTGCTCAAGAAAGGATCTGTTATATGGGTGAGACTATTCGGCATGATCCATCCGTGGTAATGGCTGAACAAGTCAAGAAGAGTTTGATGAATGGGGACATCGTTTATCTAGTGATGATGACAAACATAACAGAAGAACCTAAATAAATCCAAGGAATTCCTGTGATTGAGGATTTTCCTATGGTTTTTTACGATGAACTACATGGATTACCCCCGAATTGAGAGACAGAATTTGCAATTGAGCTCGAACCGGCCACAACCCTAGTGCATAAGGCACCCTATTGAATGGCCCCATCAGAGTTGAAAGAGCTTAAGGTGAAAATCAAAGAACTTCTAGCGAAGGGTTTTATTCGACCTAGCTCATCGCCATGGGGAGCACCAGTTTTGTTTGTCAAAAAGAAGGTTGAGACTCTCAAGATGTGTATCGATTATAGGGATTTGAACAAGATGGCTGTCAATAATAAATATCCCTTGCTAAGGATAGACGATTTGTTAGATCAATTGCAAGGAGTTACGGTTTTCTCAAAGATTGATCTACAATCCGGATATCACCAACTCATAATAAGGGAGCAAGGCATATCTAAGACCGCTTTTCGAACTCGCTATGGAAACTTCGAGTTCCTAGTTATGCCTTTCGGATTGGCAAATGCCCCTACAACATTTATGGAACTGATGAATCAGATTTTTCGGCAATACTTGAACAGTTTTGTAGTGGTGTTCGTAGAAGACATTTTGATCCATTCACATGATGAGGAAGAGCATAAGAGGCACTTAAGGATTGTACTAGAACCACTGCAAGAACATCAGCTTTATACCAAACTTAGTAAGTGTGACTTTTGGCTCCAAGAAGTGAAATTTTTAGGACATGTTATTTCTAGTAAAGGAGTGGCAATGGACCCTGCTAAGATTAACGCTATAACAAAATGGCAAAGGCCAACTAATGCCCATGAAGTACGTACTTTCCTCAGCTTAGCAGGATACTACTGAAGGTTTGTATAAGGGTTTTCTAGACTTTCTAATCCTTTAACAGCATTAACAAGGAAGAATGCTAGATATGTCTGGACTAAGCAATGTGAGAAGAGTATTCAATAGTTGAAGAAGAGGTTGACTTCGGCCTCAGTATTGGCATTACCATAACCTCACAAGCCCTACGTGCTCTACTGTGATGCCTCTAAGATGGGTTTGGGATGCATTCTAATGCAAGAAGGAAGAGTTGTTGCTTATGCTTCACGACAGCTCAAGGATCATGAGCATAATTATCCTACCCATAACTTGGAGTTGATAGCGGTAGTTTTTGCACTAAAGATTTGGAGGCACTATTTGTACGGGGAGAAATGCGAAGTGTACACGGACCACAAAAGTCTCAAGTACTTGTTCAGTCAGAAAAAAATTTGAATATGAGGCAACAGCGATGGGTGGAAACCATTAGTGATTATCAGTGTGAGATCAAACATCATCTCGACAAGGCTAACGTTGTAGCTGACACACTTAGCCACAAAGCTCAGGTAGACTTGACATCTGTTTTAGCAAGATTAAGGAATTTGATGGTTGGAGATCCACCACGGGATGCTATTTTTGTAGTAGTACAAGAGTTTATATCCATGATTGAAGAAGAAGTTCTAGAAAGTCGGCGAAATGATGACAAACTGGAGAAGCTCCTGCAAAAGATTCTGAAATCAGAAGGACCACAACATTTCTCTATTGGAAGGAATGAGATGCTATTTTATAAGAAGAGGAACGTGATTCCTAACATTGCCAAGCTGAAGGAAAAGATACTAAGGGAGGCTCATTGCACCCCTTACACAGTGCCCCCTGGCAGTACAAAGATATATCAAGATTTGAAAGGTCAATTTTGGTGGGATGAAATTAAGAAGGAAGTTGTTGAGCTCATGGCAAAATGCTCTGTTTGTCAATTGATAAAAACTGAACATCAGAGGCCAACAGGTGGACTACAATCATTGCCTATCCCAGAGTGGAGATGGGAAGATGTGTCAATGGATTTCATAATAGGTCTGCCAAGGACGTTGTTAGGAAAGAATTCGATATGGGTTATTGTCGACCGATTGACTAAGAGTGCACATTTTGCTACTCATAGCTAACACAGATTCTATGGAAAAACTCTCTCGAGTTTATGTTAAGGAAATTGTCCTACTACATGAAGTACCTAAGGCCATAGTATTGGACCGAGATACCTGTTTTACTTTGTGATTTTGATAGAGCTTGCAAAAGCTGTTAGACACTCGTTTGGATTTTAGCAACACATATCTAGACAGACGGACAAATGGAATGTACAATCCAGACTTTTGAAGACATGCTGCGAGCATGCGTTATGGAACTAAGTGGCGATTGGGAAAGTCACCTACCTTTGGTGGAGTTTGCCTACAATAATAGCTTTCAGGCTACCATTCAGATGGCACCCTATGAGGCATTATACGGAAGAAAATGTAGATCCCCGTTGTATTGGGATGAAGTGGGAGAAAGAAAAATGATAGGACCCGAGTATTTATAGGAAGTTCAAAAACAAGTGACCATGATTCAAGAAGGAATGAAAGCAGCCTAGAATAGGCAGAAGAGCTATGCTGATAACCGACGAAGGAATATGGAGTTTACAGTAAGAGATTGGGTATATCTCAAAGTATCACCCATGAAAGGAGTCATACGTTTCGGTAAAAAGGGAAAGTTGAGTCCACGATATGTAGGACCCTATTAGGTAATTGAAAAAGTTGGTCCCGTAGCTTACAAATTGGATTTGCCAGCAGAGATGCAGGGAATACATAATGTGTTTCATGTGTCAACCTTAAAGAAAAGTTTTGGAGAAAGACGGCTAGTGGTAATGGAGCCTGGTGAGATACCGCTTCAACCCAACTTGTCTTATAAAGAATGGCCAGTGCAGATTGTGGATCACAAGGAACAAGAGTTGAGGAATCGGAAGATACCTACTGTGAAAGTACTCTAGAATAACCCAGATTTTGAAGAAACAACTTGGAAACGGGAGGATACACTGAGAAGTGAATACCCTCATTTGTTTGTATCTTACAACTCTTGATGTGTGAATGTTTTGTTCTATGTGAAATTTGTCTGTTCCCTATTGGTTAGTTTAAGCATGGTAACCTTGTGTACACCTTCCAACCCCATGTATGTCTATTTCTTCAGTGGTGCAATCGAGAGAACAAAGAGAATGTCATATCAGAGATCGCTTCAGTAGAAAGCAACAGGTGATAGTAGAACAATCTAGACAGATGGAGATATTTGAGCATCATCGCACCCATGTGATGGATGCAGATTCTCGAGAAAGGCTTCAATTTCGACGAGCGTTACCACATGAGGAGTTGTAGCCGTGGTGTAGCTCGAAGGAAGCAGAAAGAAGAAATCTACGTAATTTTGATCCAGTAGCAGAATCGAGTCGCACAGCTGAAGAATGCGCAAGTAGGTTTATACCCTGTGAGACCTAGGACACATCTATGGGTCATATTCTTTTCCATGAAGAACGTCAACCAATCGAGGATACGGAGCTCGAGATAGAGCATAGGTTGAATGACATGCGGGTCAATATGTACTTCGATTACGACCTGGAAGCAATATTCTACTCTTCACAAGATTCGGTGACAAAAGAGGCAAATGAAGTACCCTCATCATCAACATCATCCGAGAAGCCTACGATAGCATATGGAAGAGGTAGCAGCTCAGTATTTCTTCTTACGAATATTTCGATTGATGGTTGTAGTGCCGATTTTGAGGACGAAATCTTTTTCTAAGCAGAGGAGGATGTGATACCCGAGCTTCCCTAACATGGCCCATAGATTTTATTCTTAGTTTCCATGGCATTTTATGAGCTTTAGTTATTTTGGAATGCCTAAGAGTCTTTGAATTAACAACTTGAGCCCAAGAGGGGAGTAACCCTAGAATGCCATGTATTTTTTGGCTCCATTTAGAAACCCAGGCCCGATGGCTTTAGGTCCATGACCCAAATCTTAGTCACTAGTACTATGTGTCATGCATGTGATGCACTATGAATCTAGCCTTGATAGTAGGACAAGGGGGAGAGAGAAGTGTAGGGAAAACACCAAGAGGCGGCTTACACGCCTACCCTAGAGAATTTGCCACTTGTCAACATGCTAGAAACCTTCAAGAAGAATCAAGGGACAAAAGGAACCTAGGAAGACTATTTCATGCATGACATTTCATATATCATATGTCAAGTATAAGTACGCATGTCTTAAGTCTCATGTCACATGCATTTGGGCAAAAGTGTTTTAAAAAAATGTTTACAAAAAAAAGGGTTTAAAAGTTTTATCATGACCCCAAGTGTTAGGACGGGGCAATGTCCTAGTGGAACTCTTTTATTCATTATGGAGTGCTTAAGAATAGAGTGGTAACCCCTGGGTCGACAAAGTATCGTCAACGAGTCTCAGATGGATTATTTTCAAAGAATGCCGGAGTGAGGAAGCACCTAACGCTAGTGGGTGCATAAAGCGAGTGACCTGACGAAGTAAGGTCGAGTTAATATGAATCTTTGTTTATGCGTATTCATCATGGTGCACGGACCGTTGATGGTGCGATAGCTAGCAGGAACATGCGGTGCAAAAGGGAACCTTGTTGTGTCCACTCTCTGAATAAGGATAAGAGCTCATAAGATAATGATCACTTGATGAAAATGTCGTGGTATGATATGGATCACTTGATGCAGATCTTGTGATATGCTCTGATAAGGAAAGTTCAGATTAAAATCACGTGAATAAGAAAGTGAAGAAGTCTTTCTCTTAAAAGTTAAAGTCTCTGTTGTAAGTCTTTTGAAAATGGTCCAGCAATGTGTCAAGTACATGTCCATGCACGCATTTCATGATATACCTCTGCTACGCTTGTGCTAACTATTGCTTGTTGTGTGATCACTTGCTAAGATTTCTCGAAATCTCATTTTGATAGTTTCCACTACTATTCCCCAATCAGAATGGTAGAAGTTGTTACAGGTATAGAAAACGACACTCAAGACAAAGAGGAAAAGAATGGCACCTCCTCCTACGGAGAGGATTGTGCCTAAGATGGCTACAAGTCGATCTGAGCCCTCCATCCTGGAGCGATTTGAGGCCATCGACCTAAGATCTCCAGAATACTTGAGTTTATTTTGTAATTCAGAATGCGTAACAATCGGGACAAATATAGGACCTTAGAGAAGCGTGTGAAGCCCATGCCCTCTTAAAGAACAGGGGAACCTAAGTTATTTTGCATAAGAAAAAAGAAAAAAGAGAAAGAACTTATGGTATAGACCTCAACTTTTGAGGAACAATGTTTTGAGGAGGTCCTGTGCTTTGAGAGATTAAACTTTACTCTATGCTTTTGGGATGCTATATCTTTATGATACATGTTTATGGTTTTGTACAATGTTGGGTATTTTGTTTGTATGGTGTCATGTGCTTTGTAATTGCTTATCACTTTAATATCTGACTTTTACTATTTTTCTGTTGCTATGTTATTGCATACTGTTAGTGTACTTAGGTGCACATCATGTTATCTATCATGTACGAGGGGTGTGTAGCCTTGTGTTACATGTCTCGACATTTCAGTCACTGTCCAATCCCAAGCAAGGGCTGAGGGCGCCACACTTGTGTGGCGTCCAGATAGGAAGGCTTCCCTCTACTAGAACAAGTGGTGACTCGAACCGTTGAAGTGCCTATGGAAGGCATTGAGTTGATGGAAATACAACTTAGAGCGCTCGACTGGGCAAGGGACACCCTCAAGTATTTGGACAGTAGCGAATTACTCAACGTAGACAAGAAGCCCGGAAGTTTAGAAGCCGAGCGGCAAAGTACACATTGACCAAAGGAGTCCTGTATCGGAGAGGATATGTGGTGCCTCCCTTGAGGTGCATCTCCCAAGAGGAAGCCCAGTACTGGTTGGCAGAAATACATGAGGGAATTTGCAGTAATCATTCGGGAGGAAGGGCCTTGGTAGGAGAGGCGATGAGGGTGGGATACTACTGACCCCATGCCCTGCGAGATGCCGAGGAGTACGCACGAAAATGTTGAAAGTGTCAAGAGTACGCCAAGGTGCCCCACTGCCCGCTAGAATAGCTCATGTCTATTACCTTGCCATGGCCCTTCGCCAATGGGGAATTGATCTAGTCTGGTTGCTTCCCCCAAGTGGGTTGAGCCTGAAGCCCTAACGACCATCATGGCAAACATCATCACGCGATTTCTGTGGAAAACAGTGGTCTACCGCTTTGGCATCCCGCGCACCATCATATCAGATAACGAGAGATAGTTGGATTCTGAACATTACCATAACTGGTGCCGGGAGTTGGGTATTGAGTTCCGGTACCCCCAGTCTAATGGCGTAGTAGAAGCCACCAATAAGACACTGATGGGAATGCTCAAGCAACGCTTGATGATCAGAAGGGCACTTGGGCAGAGTAACTTCCCGACATGCTGTGGGCATATTGAGTCATGGTAAAGACACCGACAGGAGAAATTCCTTTCACCCTTGCGTACGGTCACGAAGTAATGCCAACAGTAGAGATCGGGATCCCCACGTACATAGTACAACATTTCGATTAGAATTCCAAGGACAGGAGGTTTGAAGAGCAGCTTGACCTGTTGGAAGAAGTCAGGTTGGAGGTCGAGATAAGGGTTGCTGCCAACAACAGAAGGGCAGAACGGTGCTTCAACAAACGAGTGTGTCTGAGAGCATTTGCGGTTGGAGACATGGTGCTCAAAGAAACGGGAACAATAATACGAGATGAAGGAAAGCTGGGTCCCTGGTGGGAAGGCCCATATGTAGGCACCAATCATCCGGACTCCTACAGACTTCAAGACTCCGCATCCCTGGAATGTTGAGTGCCTGTGAAAATTTTATTATTAAAACTGACTTAGTTATGGTAAGTTTGTGTTTTCATGAAAACATTGCGAATCCTAATGAAAGAGGTGTGTGTTATGACGTCGACAGGAAGGAGTGGGTCCAATTACAAACTGCCCAAACAACGTACCTCCCACGGGGCCCAAGGGGCAGGTTGAACCAAAAGCCACCCTATCCCTCCCATGATGGAGAGCGGGTCCAGTCGGATACCCGAAAACTTACCCAGACCTCTGCCACGATGAAGAGTGGGATCAGCAATAGCCTAACCCAAACTTACCATTTCCTGCAATGTCAACGAGTGGGAGCAGGTCCAGTAACAAACTGCCCAAACCACTTACCTCCCCACGAAGGATGATAGGTGAATGGGAGGCTCAACCTCCTCATCTGGGAGAGAGGGTCTAGCCCCCCCGGCGGCCCGAAGATCTTACCCCAATCCCCATTGTGGCAAAGGAGCGGACAAGAACAACTTACCTCGACCTTCGCTACGATGAATTGTGGGATTAGCACCGGCCTGACCCAAAGCTTACTCTTCCCTACAATGTCAAATGGTGGGAACAGGTATAGTTACATACTACCCAAACAACCTACCTTCTGCAAGGAACAAAGAGATGGGTCGAGCCAAAGGCTGCCTAATCCCTCTCACGATGGAGAGGGGGTCCAGCCCCAAGGCTGCCCGAAGACTTACCCCGACCCCTATTGCGGTGAAGGAGAAGACCAGCCGCATCGCTATCCGAATTACCTCCTTAGGGGGCTAAATAGGCAGTTTGGCATAAGGCATCCCAACCCCTCCTTGACGGAGTGCAAGGGGTCATCAGCCACTCAAAGACAAAGACTTACCTCCCTCGTGAGTGTCAACAGGTGAGAGCGGGTCTAGCTACAGACTGCCTGAATGACCTACCTTCCCGCAGACCAAGGAGACTGGTTGGAGAGCTGGTACAGTAACAAAATGTCCGAATGACATACCTCTCCATGGACCAAGGAGAATGGTTGATCCGATGGCCACCTTGTCTCCCTGAGGTGGAGAGTGGATACAGCACCACGACTTCCCGACAATTTACCCCGACCCCTATCATGGCGAAGGAGCCGAGCAGCTGCATCGCTGCCTGAATTACCTCCTTGGGGGAACTAGAAAGGCTGGGTGGCTTGAGGCATCTTGACCCCTCCCAACAAAGTGTGGGCCTAGTCCATCTACTGTCCGAACATTAGGACCACAACAAGAAGTGACAAGCACGTCTTATTGCAGGTTGAAGGGCCTAGGTTTGCAAAGTCTGATCTCTCATGAAGCTAAGGATAAAATCATGATAACATGCTTATGTTTCAGACAGGGACTAAATGGGCAATGTCAATGGGCAGGAGCGGGTTCAATCTTGGACTGCTTGAGCAACTTTCCTCCCCGTAGACCAAGGGGAAGGGTTGAGCCAATAGCCGCTCTGTCCCCCTGTGATAGAGAACGGGTTTAGCCCCAAGGCTGCCCGAAAACTTACCCCACCCCTATCTCAACAATGGAGTGAGGTAGCCACACCCCTGCCAGAGTTACCTCCTTGGGGAAACCAAAGAGGAGGGATGGCTTGAAGCATCTCGGCCTCTCCCCGATGGAGTGCGGGCCCGGTCCATCGACCACTCGAACATCACACCTAAGAACGAAGACATCAGCACCACAATGAGAGGTGACAAGCACATATCACCACAGGCCAAAGGGCCTAGAACTCAGCAACACAGAATACAAAAGGAAAGGAATAGGCGGGGTAGAACACATCCTAAAGACTAATGACAGAATGTCATGAAGGGCACCAAGAAGGCAACTAACTAGTAAGGACACTACAAGCAAAAAGATGACGGCCAGTGGGGTCATAGGGGATCAAGGGGTTCAGCACTGGCAAGGTGAACCATAAAGCTCGGGAAGATGACAATCCCCTAGGCTAACGCGGACCCCCTATAATTCCCTCTGTCCCCCCAGGCCAAAAAGAGAAAAGGGAGAAAGCACAAAGGAAGAACATTCAAAACTAGCACCGCAAGCATTAAGGAATTTTATTAATAAACAAGTTACAACAGAAAGTGAAAAATCACAACATAAGGCGACAAGCTTACAATAAACAAGTTACAATGGAAAGCGACAAGTCACAACATAAGGCAACAAGCTTACAATAAACAAGTTACAACAAGAAGCAGCAAACCATAACATAAAACCATAAGTAGGATAAACTGACTAATACTGGGTCTCAAGAGCATAAGCAGATCCGAGCAAATTATGCCCCATCAGCAACTGCCGACAGAGATCTCTATCATTACGATGTGCTGATAATGCTCGAGGTTACCTCTAAGAAAATCAATAGGGATGCAATGAGGCAACCGCGCGAGCCGTGAGGCGGCGGCAACCTCCAGGGGCCTCGCGCTGACTGCGGAGAGGTATAAGAAACTGTTGGAGGAGCTGAAGACAGGAAGGCGAGATAAAGACAACAGGGCGGTCCAAGATTACAAGAAAAAGCATTGTGTGCTGGAGTGTGTGAAGATGAAGGCCGACAACGAGGTTGAGCTTTGGAAGAGGAGGGGATCAGTGACTGAGCCTCACAACAATTGCAGAAAAGAACAAGAAGAGGCATACAACCGATGGCCAAGGAGAGTCCATAGTCAGTGAGTAGGATTATCACCAGTGGAGTTGCCCTTGAGGGCCCTCGGGATCATATCCCTCCCAAGGAGAGAGGACCGGGCTCAGGATGTCTCATCCGAGGGAACCTCCTGCACTCCTAGGGATCTTAAGTCGCACCGAGGGTTCTAAAGGATGTAAGCCTTCATCCTTTCCATACTATCGATATAACCAAAGTACCAGGCGTCATTGCGGACTCCCCGGACATACAACAACTCCTCCCACAAACCTTTGACAATAGCATCTCCAGCCTCCAAAGTGCGTCTAGCCTTGTCTACCTCGGCCTTCAAGACCTTCCTCCGCTTTCGCTTGTCATTCAGGGCATTCCTCTTCCTTATTAAGGACATGGAGAGTTGGTTAAATTATCCAGACATCCACTTGTATTGGCACTCCCCAGTCTCCTACTATCCGCGCGGTCGAGAGAGGTCGGCCTGCAACCAATCGAGCTCTTGCTGGCTGTCGTCGAGGGATTTTTCTGGCCCTTCTTTGACCAAGGAAACCAGCGCCACATCAAGGCGAAAGAGGGCAGCCTCATTACAGGACTTCGACGTGTCAGCTAGGGCTGCCTCGGCTTCCTCTCTCTTTTCCCTTTCCTCTGCTGCACAGCGCAAGGCCAGCCGGGTGAGTGAGCGAAGTGCCCTATTCTCGCTCGCCACTTCCTCTCAACTATCCACAATGACTGCGGCCAAGCACTTTAAGCTCTGCAATGAACACCAAGTTAAAGTCGATAAAATGCCAACAGAGGGCACAGGAAGCTTATGAAAGGGAACTTACCTCAGCAAAGAGCTTCTTAAGCCGACCATCAGTCTTGCGAATGCAGTCCTCACAACTCTCTAAAATTGTCGATCTTTCGGTCCGCCAAGACCACATCAATCACCTCCTTCGAGCAGTCTTCAGCCCCCACCACCTTGTTGCTAGTGGAATAGATATCAACCTTGGCATGGTGCACCTCCGGTAGAGGGGTAGCAGAAGACTCGCCCACACCTAAAGGGCTCAGCGAATTCACAAGGACAGCTCCAATAGCTCTTGCAGCTTCCCGAGCTGGCCACACATTGCGAGGAAGATCTGCGGTCACCATCTGTCCCCACTGCCTAGACAACTCCTGCCGAATAATGAGGATCTCCACAGAAGGGCCCCCTGAGGGGATTAGGAAGTCATCAGAGTTGGCCCTGATGGGAGATGGCACCCGGGGCTTCTTCATTCTCCCCTCAATTGGCAGACTCGGAGGGCTACTTCGAACTTGAGGTTCAACTTCCCTCAGTGGAAAGGCCACATTAGAACGCATGTTGTCAAGAGGAGCCAAGTATCGATGAAGGCTTTCCTCTGCTAGTAGAGCCTCCAACAGGGCCTTGTCTGGATTAGCACCCACCCAAGCACAAACTACCGTAATCCTCAAAGCCTCTTTCGAGGTCGGGGTAAGGTGGAAGCCTTCGCTGTCGCCTACGGCACCCCATATGGCACAGACGGGGAATGCGTGATGGTTGACCTAGCCCACGGGGAACTCCCATCCTTTACCGGATAGGAAGAAGAATTGACACCCCCAGCTCGTGGCCTAGCTGTATTGCACCTCCACCTAAAGCAACGGTAGGTCCGAGTTGCAAAGGTGGCGAGGTTGCCTTCGAAGTTTGTGTGTGAGGAGGAACTCGAGCATCGTAAAGTCCGAGTAATCCGCCTTGGCCACTTCGAAAGCACGACGCCAAATAATGTAGTAATATATGAGGATCCTCCACGCGCCAAGAGTGAGCTGGGCGGGCACGGGCACCAACTGAAGTAAATCCATAACCTCACGCACAGGATAGCAGAAGGGCAGCCAAAGGCCACCAGAAAACATGGCAAGATACACTACCACCTTGGAGGCAAAGCCCTTAGAATCTATTACCCCCTCGTTAGGAAGTGGCACCTTGAGTTCGACAACATGAGTAATCCTGTAGGTCTCCCTCAGCGACTCCAGCTCGCCCGATTTCAACTTCAAGTGCCATCGGTGGCCAGCAAACTCCTTTGAAATGTCATCATCATGCCGTGGAGGGACAAGAGAATCAACGAGCGAGGAAGGTGTTGGGTTTTCTTGGGAGCCATTGGTCAACTATGAGGAAAAAGGACTTGAAGATCAAAGATGATAGAACAAAGAATTGTCAAGGAAGAAGGAGCGCAAGAAGTTCAGAAAGACAAAAGAGGCAGAATGGTTCATCACGAATGGAGGAGGGACCATATATTGGAAAAAGAAACGGTTCGTATCTCGAGGTAGAAGTAACACACGTGCCCCACACATCACTAGAATCCCACGACCGATGCGATTCCCACAGTGCGTGTCCAGTGACGCAACGTAAGGAATATGTAACCACTTGATGCAAATAATGAGAAAGAGATTGAAGAGATGCCATTTAATACGAACCATCAAGGCATGGCCATAAAGATGAAGATGAACCATTGCCAAAAATTGAAAAAAAAAAAGGACCACTCAGAAATGACTAGGAACATGCGTCCAGGAGTTCTCGGTTCTCCTCCCGAGAAGAACAAGGCTTCGAGGCCGCAGAAAGAAAGAAAAGAATTCCAATCAAACCTGTGTGATAGGAATTGGCGGGTAACTGTAAGGAGACTTTTCCCTTTATAAAGGCCTAGTAGACGCTCGGCCTAAAGTAACAAGCCCAAACTGTAGCCGTTAAAGAGCCCAGGGCCCTCACAAAAGATGCCAACTTACAAGCTAAGGAAAGTGACGAAGGAATTGATGGGACGGGCCGATCTGACGCAGCTTGGCTGTGATACCCTCATATGATATGGATAAGGGTAGGTGGTGTATGGGATCCCACATTGCTTGGGAAGGAGAAGTTATTGCTCTTTATAAGGTTCCAATAGGGCTCTAATTGTATCATTGACTAGTCCTTTTGGAGTATAGGCCATGTGGTTTGGGTCTTCCATTGGGGCGTTACAAATGGTATCAGAGCATATCCCAACCAGAAATGTGGGACTTGAGCCGTGCCACCTACAATGGACAGGCCCGACGAGGACGTCGGGAGTTTAAGGGGGGTAGATTGTGATACCCCCATATGATATGGATAAGGGTAGGTGGTGTATGGGATCCCACATTGCTTGGGAAGGAGAAGTTCTTGCTCTTTATAAGGTTCCAATAGGGCTCTAATTGTATCATTGACTAGTCCTTTTGGAGTATAGGCCATGTGGTTTGGGTCTTCCATTGGGGCGTTACATTGGCCGCACCCACTCTTGGGAAATTGAACTCAGCGAAGTGGGAAGAGCGGAAGAGCCATTGATCTTCTGACACAGGAGCATGAATGGATGGCAGATGGGAAATTCAAGGTAAAAACAATGAGGAAGCCATACGCCACATTAATGGTACCGTCGCTGAGGCATGCCACATTAAAGATACTGGCAAAAGGAATAGTAAGCCAGGACGTGGGCCCCATTGGAGCAGGTACGATATGTTCGCCCCTGACTACCAATATAAATAGCAATCTCCAGGTACGATGAAACTCTCTACACTCTCACTCATTATTTACAAACTTCCAATAAAGTATTCACTAACTTAAGTATAGGAGACTCCTCGGCCCCAAGGCAGCCCTCTCCTATCATCATCTTCTTTGTGAATAGCAAGTACTATAATAATTAAAGAAACGATTTTCAGGAGTAGCTTTACCAAAAAGGATTAATATATACAAGACATTCATCTCACTCTAATTCAATTATAATGATGTTGCATTATTCATTAAATTCCCCGTTGAACAAGGGTAAAGTCAAAAAACTAGTGCCCAAAATTTGACCAAGAGATCTCATGCATGGAAGGTATATCAAATAAGAACCAATGGAAGGGAGAAAACAAAATACAAGAAAAGAAGAGAAAAACTGCAACCAATAACAAAGACTATACATACAAATTCATAATACTCGAAATTATAAATTTAAATGGATGACATTACTATTGAGACGACAAGGCTATATATTATAGCAATATGATTCGATTTATCTAATTATAATGAAGCGACATTATCCGGCCACTATTTTATTTTAAATATTCATATAAAAATTTATAAATAATGTCACGTTCATTAAGTGATACGAAGTATGAGATGTAGCTAGGGTAGTACTATACAACATAATTCGTATTTAAAAAATCTATCTCATGTACGTTTTTATCTCGTGTCAACAATCTAATTGCTACAGTAATCTGATAAGAACTCCATCTAATAAATAGCAAGTATAATAATTAAAGAAACGATTTTCAGGACAGCTTTACCAAAAAGGATTAACATATACAAGACATTCATCTCACTCTAATTCAATTATAACAATGTTGCATTATCCATTAAATTCCCCGTTGAATATTAAGAAATCTACAAACGAGTTACAGAAAACAGAGATTTGTTACTTAAGGCCGATTTTCTATAACTTTAATCGAGACAGATATAATATATTTATGGATTGACCACACTATATTTAATCTTGAAATTCATATTATTTATGAGTACTAATATTCAATGCCATGAACTACATATTATATATTCTTTTTGAATCTTCCAAAATATAAAAAATATATTGTCCTGGTCATGACAGCTTGTCATCCGTCTGTAATTACTCGCGTATTTTTTTTAAAAGTAATGAGTAAATATAAAAATTTATATAAAAAATTAATTTTTTACTAAAGAATCTTACTTTTTTTTTTGTTAAATGAATGCGCGATTCTTGCACAACACATGATTGTATCTAACATTATTCTTTTTGATTTGTTTCGTTATCATTTGGTCCTTTTCGATGTATTTCTTGATCATCTATAAATATATCACCTAAAATTTTTATTATATTTTATTTGCTATTAGTAACAAATTTATTTAAATATCCTTTTTGGATTCAATCAATTTTTTTCTTTTCTTCTCTTTTGTTTTTTTAAGTATCTCATATCCAGATCATGCATATTTTTTAGTGGAAAATAACAGTATTTAATATATATTATCTAAATCTTGCTATGCCTATTAATATTTTAGAATAAAAGAAATATTAACATAGAACAAATATAACCTGAGTTATCTAATTATGACCTTCGCAGCTTGTATATAAAACTGTTAACCTGTACAGTAAAATAAAATGTCTTAATATTAATTTTCAAAATAAAAAAAATTAATTATAAATAAGAGGAATTGAAAGAAAAAGAGAAAATAAAGTTAGAAAAAAAAAAGAGAGTCAAGAATGAATACATAGCCCATGGGCCATGTAAAAGCTGGCAGTAAGTTGAAGAAAGAGACAAAAAAAGAAAAAAGAAAAACCGGGTTGGATTTTCTAGAGAACGAAGGAAAAATGTTTAAAATCGTTGCATAAGGTGCGATAAAAACCAAGCACTGTATGAAAAACAAAGTCAAGGCAGAATACATGGCCCATTGGCCATGTGAAAGTTGGTACTGTAGAGGTGGGCACTGACGGGGAAGGTGTGGCCCCGCGGGGCCAGTCCTGTCCCCCACACCGCATCTAATATTTTTATTTTTATGTAAGTATTTATTATTTTTATTATATATAAATATATTAATATGTATTAAATAAAATTTTTATTTATTATCTTGTATAAGTTGCAGTATAGTATAAATAAATGAAAATTATGAATATTTTAAAAAATAAACAAAAATTCTTTAAAATCATTGCATAAATCACGGTGTAAAAAAAAGACAAGAACGGAATCGGAAGCCCGAAAACTTTTTTGTTTTTGTTTTTCTTATCATTCTCTTTATGTTTTGATGATCTAACGAATTCAGACAAATCATGACGTGGGAATCGAGTTATGTATCAATAAGTATGGAGGCTATGGTAGGATGGAGTTAGACCATGTATATATGTATCTATGCCTTGAAATTTAATATTACTTTTAGGAGGGGCCTACCTCATAAATATAACAAATCCCAGATAGACATATATATTCAATCAGTCTAAGGTGATGGTACGTTTGGACGCAGACCTAAATATAGCCCCGGAGGCATAAGGTGATGTCTGAGTTTATTATTGACTTGAAACTTGAGCCGCTCCGGTACACCAGACTCTTATAGAATGACAGTAATTCAAATAGAGCGTTTGATATCATCTATCGAATCTAATATAATTTTGTTTTTTTTGTTATATCCTGTTGATAATAAAAATCTCTTAATTATTTAATATTTTCTTTCGAATAATATTAAAAATATCTCTGCTTAAAAACTTCATATCTCTATATAAATTTAACTAATTAGAAACTCAGACTCTACAGCGCAGACTTCTCTCTATTCAGACTCTCTTCTCTAATCATACTCTCCTCTCTATTCATCACACACGTCGGAATTAAATAGATGTCAAAATTCAAATTCAGAAACAAAATAAATGCAGTTACAATCTAGCCTAAAGATCTGAAAAATAGTTTCTACAGATAAATATTAACATATAAAATTATCCCAAGAATAATAAAATTATCTAAAATGGAAGATTCAGTGATAGGCGGCTTGATTCTCGGACGTCGGGAGGATTTGGTGGTCAGCTGATTGATTGCAGAACTCGAAGGGGTCCTATCGGGTAGATGTCATGTGCGCTGAGCATAACTGATCTCCTCGCAAGATGTAAGGTTCCTGATAGAGATGAAAGACTCTTCTTGCAAACCTACTAAGCGGTAAAACTGCTCACATTTGCCAGTTACTGTCCACGATGTCATTTAGGTTGGTCTTTTAAGTTGGTCGTTTAGACTGGTCGCCTAATCTAATAGCTAAGAGCCTTGTCGCTAAGTTTTCTCGCCTACCGAGAAGAACGGCTATTCTGATCTTTGGGTGAGATAAAACTCTTTGCTTCCCACAGAATAAGGATCCTCGCCCAAATCTCCTCGACTCTCTTAGATCTCATTGCCTCTCATCGGTCTAGATCTGTAGTCTATTTTTTTATAACAAAATACTCTCATTTCGTACTAAATCTTTTCATTCATTCAAATCCAAGAAAATAAATATATATATATTAATAAAATAA
Organism: Juglans mandshurica; assembly: GCA_022457165.1. Lineage (NCBI taxonomy): Eukaryota > Viridiplantae > Streptophyta > Magnoliopsida > Fagales > Juglandaceae > Juglans > Juglans mandshurica. Next base: position 12,470,018 of record CM039627.1, on the reverse strand, counting down.
AATCAATAGTATAGAAGGAAAACTGACACTTTTTATAAATAAAAGAATAATAAAATCACACTTATCAAATACTCTCAAACTTAGGCTTTGCTCGCCCTCAAGCAAAGAAGAAGAAAAAGACAATTAAAACAAGCATTTATTTGATTCATAAAATTTATTCTCTCAAAAATTGTCTAAATTCAAACGAATCATTCACAATCAACCAAGTCCAAAAATTAATTCAAAACTCAAATCCACTGAGAATCCATCCTCACATTAATGCATACCTCTCATTTTCACTTCACCATTAGCTCATCGGATAATGTTATGCAAACAAGTAAATAAATAATAGATCTCCACACACTCTATAGGCTTGATTTTCAAATCACTCTCCACTAATGTAGAATCAAAACTATCACCAGAGATCAGTAGGTATTTATTAAGTTTGTAATGTAAGGCTAGACTAAGGGCTACAAATAAAAGGTAGGACTCAAACAAAATAAGACAACTTAAGTTTAAACACCAACAGAACAAAAATAGCATTCTCACTTGTAACACAAACATCTATTCTCAATCATTTTGAATCTCTCAACATTCCTCACTTTATTATTGTACTTTTAAGTATCTCTTTCATTACCCTTCTATTCGGGAGCTGAAAGTTTTTGTTCTTGTTTTTTTTTTTTTTGAAATATTCATTTTTGACTACCTTTGTGGATGACTCTTGTTGGCCTTTTCTTGTCGGCCCCATAGTAGACGAGTTGACTTTTCACACCCCCAAATTTATGATTTTGATAATATGGCTACAATTAACTTTACTTGTAGACCTTCTACTTCTCTTGCCTTTCATGCTCTTGTGAGTCTGTGACGTTGTGTAAACTTAGTTCTCTTGAAAGGTAAGGAAATCAATGTTTAAGCTCAAATAGGATAGGGAATATGAGGTTTACAAGAAAGAAAAAAATTATAAGGCCAAAATATAATTCAATAAATCTCAAAGGAGTAATTAGGGATAAAGATAATAAACAAGTAGGCTTGAAAGGCTCAACCGATCCAAAGAATGCCTTAATCATTTTCTTAGTAATATTTTGTCTAGGATTTCACCTTGAGTGTAATCAAACAAGGTCTAGAGTAAATTAAGACCATACAAATTTACAAAATTCACATAAAATTTCTCTAGGTATGCAAAACAATTAATGATCATCGTAAGCATTCATTGAAAATAGAAGTATCAAATTAAGCAAGATCAAGTAAAGAATTAACAACTAGACTTAGGCAATGTTTATTTTTCCAAAAAATTATAATCAATTTCAATCATATTCTTTCATAAGCTTTTTATTTATCAAACCATACTATTTTTCTTGTCATTATTATTACTATTTCATTTCTTTTAAACATATAAAAGAATTTATTTTCCCCCAACTTAAATATGACATTGTTCTCAATGGAAAAGAGGAAGAAAAATTTAAGAAGGGAATGGAAGATGGTAAGAGATGCTCCCCTAAAGGTGCAGCCGTCTACTCCTTGGAGATATCATCGGTCTCTTTGTTCCTGCAAGATGAAAGCAAAAGGATAAGAATAAAATAATAAAATAAAATAAAAACTTGGGTTGCCTCCCTAAAGTGCTTTATTTAATGTTTATAGCTAGACATCATCCTCTCATCATTTATTACTGGCGAGATTGCTGGAACACTTTTCTGAATTAAAGTCTCCATCCACATAGGGTTTTAATATCTTTCCATGTACTTTTAATGTCTCTTTTGTCTCGTGATGGACTTAACCGCCCCATAGGGAAATACAAGGATCACAACAGATGGTCCCAATCACCAAGAGCGCATCTTTCCCGGGAAGATTCAAAATCTTGAGTTAAATAATAAAATTTTCTCCTGGGAAAATTTGTAAATCCGAGCATTCCCATAAGTATCATTGCGGAACTCATTCATCTCGTTGATTTGCAATATTCTCTTCTCGCCAGCCGCTTGTTTATCGAAGTTCAGTGTCCTCATAGACCAATAGGCTCTATGTTCTTGTTCCATGGGTAGATGACATGCTTTTCCGTAAACAAGCCAATAAGGTGACATCCCGATCAGTGTTTTGAATGTTGTTCGATGGGCCCATAGCACACCATATAACCATCTCACCCAGTCTGTCCAAGAGATGCACACAGTCTTCTCCAGTATGTGCTTCAGCTCCTGATTAGACACCTAGAGTTGGCTACTCGTTTGATGATGGTAGGGTGTCGTCACGTGATGGGTAACTTCATACTTAGTCAGTAGCGCATCAAATTGACAATTGCAAAAATGCTTCCCACCATCACTGATTATGGCTCTCGGAGTGCCAAATCAGGAAAATATGTTCTTCCGCAGGAAATTCACTACAACCCTCGCATCATTGGTTGGCAAGGCAACCACTTCCACACATTTGGAGACATAATCTACAACCACCAAAATAAATTTATTAGAAAATGAGCATGGAAAAGGACCCATGAAATCATTGCCCCAAACATCAAATAATTCAATTACTAAGATATTGTTTTAAGGCATTTCATATTTCCTAAAAATGTTGCCAACCCTTTGACAATGATCACATAAATTAAAAATTTAAAAGAGTCTTTAAAAATAGTCTGCCAATAAAAGTCGCATTATAAAACTGTTGCTGCCCTTTTTGCTCCTCCAAAGTGGCCGCCTACTTCTAATGAGTGGCAGTGTTTGAGTATGCTCTCCATCTCCTCATCGGGCACACATCTCCTGATTATCTGGTTTGCACAATGCCTATATAGAAAAGGTTTCTCCAAAAAATAATATTTCAAGTTGGAGAAGAACTTCTTCTTTTTTTGATATGTCATCTTGGCCGGTAGAATTCTAGACACCAAATAATTTACAATGTCGCCATACCAGCGAACAACTTGAAAAACTATTAATTGCTTGTCCAGGAAGGTCTCACAAATCAGGAATTTCTCCTCGCCAGCCGCCTCTTTAAGCTCAAGACGAGATAAGTGGTCGGCAACTACATTCATAGTACCTTTCTTATCTTTTATTTCCAAATCGAACTCTTGAAATAGCAAAATCCATCTTAACATTCTTGGTTTGGCATCCCTCTTCGAAAGCAAGTATTTTAGAGCTGAGTGATCAGTATAGATGACCACCTTTGAACCTATCAAATAAGAACAAAATTTGTCAAAGACAAACACAACCTCTAACAATTCTTTTTCAGTAGTAGCATAATTAAGTTGAACTTCTGTTAAAGTTCGACTTGCATAATAAATAACATGAAAACTTATATCTTTTATCTACCCCAACACAGCCCCTATAGCATAATCGCTAGCATCACACATTAATTCAAAAGGTAATTTCCAATTCGGTGATACAATGATAGGTGATGAAATTAATTTCTTTTTCAATGTTTCAAAAGTATGCAAGCATTCACCAAAAAATTCAAATCGAATATTTTTAATCAACAGATTGCAACGAGGTTTTGTAATTTGAGAAAAATCCTTGATAAACCGACGATAGAACTCGACGTGACCCAAGAAACTTCTCACACCCTTCACATTGGTCGATGGTGGGAGTTTGTCAATGGCGTCTATCTTTGCTCGGTCGACCTCAATTCTATCGAAGGAAATGTGGTGGCCGAGCATTCCCTCCTCGACCATGAAGTGACATTTTTTTCAATTTAAAATAGGATTTGTTTTCTTGCATTTCTGCAAAATCAAAGATAAATCAGATAAACAATTATCAAAAGAGTGACCCAAAACAAAGAAGTCATCCATAAAGACTTCTAAAAAAATTTTCACCATGTATGAAAAGATGGACATCATGCATCTTTGTAAAGTGGCTGATGCATTGCAAAGACCAATAGGCATGCGTCTATATGGAAAATGCCATAAGGACATATGAGAGTGGTCTTCTCTTGATCTTCGGGTGTAATGGTTATTTGATTGTAGCCGGAGTATCCATCTAGAAAATAGTAGTAAGCATGGCCGGCAAGTCTTTCTAGCATTTGATCGATGAAAGGTAAGGCAAAATAGTCTTTCTGAGTTGCATCATTAAGTCTTCGATAGTCCATGCATACTCGTCATCTCGTGACCGTCCTCCTCGGTATAAGTTCATTGTTGTCATTTTTTACCACAGTTATCACTCCTTTCTTCGGGACGACTTGCATTGGACTTACCCATTCTAAGATTGGATAAATGATCCCGACATCTAAAAGTTTCAATACTTCTTTATCACCATTTCTTGCATTGATGGGTTCAGTCACATCTGGGGTTGGATGATCGACTTAAAATTATCCTCCATTAAAATTTTGTGCATGCATATTGAAGGACTAATTCATTTTATGTCTGAGATGGTCCAACCCAAGGCCATTTTGTCTTCCCGCAAGACTCTCAACAACTTCTCTTCCTCTACATCACTCAAGGAACTGTTAATAATAATTGAAAATTAGAGTCCTGACCTAAGAAAGTGTACCTTAAATTTGATGGAAGTGGTTTGAGTTGAAACTTGGGTGGTTCCTTACTTGGAGATGTCGGGCGAGATGAGTTTAGCTCTTTCACTTTCAGTTTTATTGAAGGATGAAATGAAGGTCTAGCTTCCAAATATCTTTCACACTCCCTAACATCTTCATCTTTGGATTTAATAGATGTAGAGTGAGTAAGACATACCTCAAGTGGTAGCTTTGAAAATTTAGCTCCATAAGTCTCGTCGGCCATGATCACTTCTCGATCACTTACTTGAAAATAATTATGTACCTCGGAAGGAAATTCCATGGATTTCCTTACATCAAAAGTGATTTGCTCCTCACCAACTCTCAAAATGAGTTTTCCTTACTGGACATCAATTAAGGTTCTCCTCATCGCCAGGAAAGGTCAGCCTAGTATCAAAGGGATCTTCTTGTCCTCCTCCATATTAAGCACAATGAAGTCAGCGGGGAAGATAAACTTATCAACTTTCACCAGTACATCCTCAATGAGTCCTCTCAGGTATTTAATAGATCTGTCTGCCAACTGTAGAGAGATGGTGGTCAGCTTTGCTTCTCCAAGACCCAATTTCCTGAAAATAGAGAGAGGCATTAGATTAATCCTAAATAGCATAAAGCTTTATCAAAATAGGAATTTCCTATAGTGCAAGGGATCATGAAACTCCCCGGATCTTTCAACTTAGGCGGCAACTTCTTTTGTAAAATTGCACTGCTCTCCTCGGTTAACATTACCATCTCATGCTCCTCCAGCTCCCTCTTGTTTGATAATATTAATATGCAGTTGCTTAAATATATTCATAAATTTAGATAACTGATTATCAATTTTATTATTTTCTAATCTTTTTGGAAAATGAATTGGTGGATTATTAACTGAAGGAGAATAAGTTTCAGATGTACACTCCCTGGATTTCTTGGGTTTCAAAACCCCTTTATTTTTCTTAGTCTTCTTAGTTTGCTAGTTGGTCGCATCTTACTCTGCTTCTTCTACCTCGAACAGGGCTTCCTTAATCTCAGGCTCCATATTCTCAATAGCTTATGCATCTCACTTGGTATGTATTGTTTGCGGCTGATCATATGTTGGCCCACTTCTCAGTGTTATGGCTTTGACATGTTCCTTTAGATTGGTCACAATGTTGCTCGGTAAAGTCCATGTTTTCCTCTCGATAAGCATATTTGAGAGCTAACCGATTTGAGTCTCAAGGTTATGAATCGAAGTCGAATTGTTTTGGATCGCCAAATCTGTCTTTTGCATGTATTGCAAGAACATCTCCTCAGTGTCGGCTTCTTTTATTGTTGTGGAAAATTTTGAGGTGGTCTACTTGGTGCTTGATTATTTCTCAATGAAAAGTTATGGTGATTTCTCCAACCGAGATTGAACGTGTTTGAATAAGGGTTGTTTTGACTTTGGAAATTGGACACATAATGGGTTTGTTCATAACTCGGTTGGGCGAAAGGATTCCCCACTTGGCAATCTACTCTTGAATGATTTCCTGCGCAATGATAACAAACAACATTAGTTTGAACAACAGTAACGTTCATCTTACCCAGTTGTTGTGATAATTTGTCATCTGCGCCGCCATGGTAATAGAATCAAGTTCAAAAACTCCAGCCATTTTTCTCGACATTGTTCTCTCTGTCGACCATTGATAGTTGTTGGATGCAATTCTTCTAGAAGTTTATATGCAGCTTCATGGGTTTTACTCATTAATGCTCCTTCCGTGACCTCATCAACCATAGATCGGTTTGTGGGTCCCAAACCATTGTAAAATCTCTGTATTTGATGTCAGGCTAGGAGGTCGCGATGTGGACACTTGCGCAATAAATCCTTGGAATATGAACAATAGTTAGCTAGAAAATCGCAAGCATTAAGAACAAGGAATAAACATTCAATCATGGAAATATTGAAAATAAAATAACTTGGAATATAAATTGTGTGTTCAATGCTAGACTACATCAAAGTTCTAGAAAAAAAAATTAGTTCATAATAAAACTGAAAAGATTAAAAATAAAACTAGTGTTCTTCATTGGAGTTGGTTGATGAAGCAAGTAGCTTTCGCCTCTACCCTCCAGATCCACCTCCTTGAAAGAAAATTAAAGAATAGCGACACTCAGACTCTAAAATGCAGACTCCTCTCTATTCAGACTCTCTTCTCTATTCATACTCTCCTATCTATTCATCCCACACGTTGGAATTAAATAAATGTCAAAATTCAAATTTTGAAACAAGATAAATGCAACTACAATCTAGCCTAAAGATATGGAAAATAGTTTCTAAAAATAAATGTTAACATAGAAAATTATACCAAGAATAATGGAATTATTTAAAATGGAAGATTCAGTAATAGGCGGCTTGATTCTCGAAATTCGAGAGGATTTGGTGGTCAACAGATTGATTGCAGAACTCGAAAGGATCCCATCGGGTTGATGTCATATGCACTTAATATAACTGGTCTCCTAGCATAATGGTTGAGATGCAAGGTTTCTGACCAAGATGAAAGACTCCTCTCGCCAACTTACCGAGTGGTAAAGCTGCTTTCCTTTGCTAGTTGTTGCCCACGATGTCATTTAGGTTGGTCCTTTAAGTTGGTCATTTTAACTGGTGACCCAATCTAACCGCTCAGAGCCTTGTCGCCAAGTCGTCTCACCTACCGAGAAGAACGACTATTCTCATCTTTGGGTGAGATAAAACTCTTTGCTTCCCACAGAACAAGGCTCCTCGCCCAAATCTCCTCAACTCTTTTAGATCTCATTGCCTCTCATCAGTTTAGATCCGTAGTTTCTTCTTTTGTACCAAAATGCTCTCCTTTCGCACTAAATCTTTCCGTTCATTCAAATCCTAGAAAATATAGAAATAAAATAAAATCAATAGTATTAAATGAAAACTGACACTTTTCATAAATAAAAGAGTAATAAAATCACATAAAAGTCACACTTATCACTTCACACGGAGTCAAGTTGGTCAGTGCGGTAGGGGGTTCGTACCGGCCAGTCTTTCGACCAGATCCCCCTAAAAACCATACATGTCAGTCTCCCATCTAGGGAGCAGCACTTCACTGCTTTGCCTAGCAGCATGACTAGTGAGAAGTCTTCAGCATGGTAGTCCTAAAGGTTTAATATTAAGGGCCAAGATTAGTGAGAAGACATAAAACTTCTTCTTTGTCTGGGACAAGTTTCCTAATAGCTACTAGATTGTCACATAAACCCATGAAGGTGCGAATGTGTTCTCCAATGGTTTTGTCATCATTTTTAAGAAGATATGTTACCTATTGACGGAGTGAATTTGCATTCTTGTGAATCTTTCACATATTCATTCATGAGTGCTTCCCAAACCACATGGGTTGTGCCTAAGCCAACAATGAGGGCGAGCATTTCTTCAAAGAGTGTTTCGATTATCCACCCATGAAGAAGACGATCCACCTTTTGCAAGTCAATGAAGGCTTTGGTTAATCTTGGTACATAATTTTTTACATCTGTGGTGTTGTTTGAATTTGGTGTGGTGTATTTGGTAGGGGCAGGATCTTCATTAGTAAGATGGCCGAACAATTCTTGGCTTTCTGCAAGAGCCAATGCTTGTTCATGCCACAAGAGCTAATTTGTAGGATTGAGTTTGAGTGTAATGAAGTTGCCAACATTGACAGATAGTTAAGTCATGGTTGTAGGGAAGAGTTAGGTTGTGTCGTGTGCTCACATAGGCTTTGATACCAAGAAGAAAATTTGTGAAAGATGAAGATATTTGAATGAATACTGTGTATTTTCCTATTGATTGAAAATGTGAACATAAGGCAATACAGAGGACTTTTATTTAAACATAAAATGCAACAACTGATTGCCATAAAATATGTTGGTGATATACTCGACAATATGCTCTTCATATTGTTGTTTGCCTTATTTCAAACGCACCAAGGGTGATTTGATTGACTTGGATCCAACATACTTGTTTTGTATTTTGTTGGAGTTTCCTTATTTGTTGAACTACCATCTTGGGTAGAATTTGTTGGCATTGAAACTCCTTCATCCCCCAACGTCTCTCCACTAATATAGGCAGATTTGTGGGAGTAACCAACCTTATTTCTCCAATAATTTTGGATCTCCATATCGCTTCACTAACCCCCACAAACTGTGCCGAGTTGGGTCATGCTAATAAGTTTACAACCAAAATCCAATATTGGATGTTATATACAAGTAGATTGGCAAAATGAGGATATATAATACAAAAAGCAGTATGAATTTGAAATTGTGAATATTTGAAACTTTTTTCATTGATGCATCTCTAAGGAAGGTAATTCAAGGTGTAAAGAAACATTTGCAAGAAACACCTTGGAAGCCAGGATGCTCTAGGAAATTCTCATCATGTTGTGATATCATTACGATTCCAACAACAGAGAGAGTGACACACCAGTGTTTTATCTATATGCTCTTTCATTAGTTGTTTTAATGCAATTAGTATAACCAAGATAAACTCATTAGTGTATCATACATACAAGTTCTCAACCAAAAAAAAAAAAAAAGAAATAAAAATAATTCAATGTTTTGAACCGTTGACAAAAACCTGATATAATCTCGCGTTTCAGACCACAATGCTATGACATAATTCGAGCGGCCTCAGACATTCAAAATACATTAAACCAATAATAGAGCAGTTATTCTTAACTAGACCCAAATGATCTCATCTCATCATTACAACTTTTCCAAATTTACGTACAAAATATCATAAACAATTCAACTTGTTCAAATCTCAAAATAATAATATTATTAAAAAATAATATTTATTCAACTTTTAACTTTTATCTAAAGTCATTTTAACTCATCTCATCTAATCTCACCATCCAAATGTGTCTTCAATATAATCATGAAGCATTCCATTAACTCTCAATAACTAGATAATAATTATATACCAGAAACGTACAAGTTGTCTCTTCTATGCAATCTCAATACCATTTTATTATTAGGAAAGACATATAATGAAAACATTTAAACAAACACAAGGCTCATGTCAGTGTCCTTCAACATCTCTTAAAGACTTTGTCCTGATCATCTTTAATATGGCTAAAACGATTTTCATGTTAGTTCTTTGTTCAGGCAACTCTGCATAATAATCTAAAGCCAATCTCATAATTGAAGATATGCACTCCTCCAAGGCAATAGAATAGCTTTTGTTTCCCAACAACTTGGCATCAACAATATCAATCGTTGAAATAGGCAATGCTTCATTTACCCAATGCTTCAAGCTCATTTCTCATACAAACATGTCATCTGTAGGTTTTTTTCTTGTAAAAGTCTCAATGAGTAGAATGCCATAACTATACACATATCCTTTTCTAGAAACAACTCCTAATCCATACTCTATGCATAACATTACAACTTATTGTTAGAACTTACTTCAATATTTGATAGTAGTGAAAAACCAAATCGAAGCAAAATTGTTAAATTGTGTAGATGAATGTTCTATCATATGATAAGACTTAATTGTGTATGAGTAAAATAATGAATAAAAGAGTTTTAACAGTAAATTAAAAAAATCACCTGGTGCCATATACCCCAAAGTAGCAAGAGTCATGGTCTGCATCTTAGAATCCGCATCACCTAAGAGTTTGGTGATGCCAAAATTTGCAACATGTGCAACCATATCCACATCTAATAAGACGTTTCTTGGCTTCAAGTCACAATGAATAATAACTGCTGAGTAACCATAATGAAGGTATTCCAATGCTGATGCGACATCAATCATTATCTTCAGCCTTTGTAAGAAATTCAAACAATGATTATGAGAGTATTGATATATCTAACTTATAATATAATATATATACTACATTTTATATATTTATAACTATATACTACATTGTGTATATATATATATATATATATATATATATATATATATATATATATATATATATATAGAATCAAAATGTGTATTTTGGATACCTATCTTGATGTCTGAAGATATATACGGCCCACTTCATAGCCACAAACGCAACAAATGAAGGTACACAACTACAACGTGAGCACCAAGCTAGCTAGCTAGTCAGTCCTGTATTTTTTATTTTTTTTAACACATAATTTATATTATACTTATAATTTGAATAATAATCATATTCTAACTAAATTAGTATGAATATATTATATATACTTACTCCATGTTATATATTAAACTTCATATTATCTGTATATTAAATGTTTTTAATCTTTACTTAAAATTAAGATCATAAACTTATAATTTTCTTGTTAAACATATTCAATAAAAATTCAAAAACAATAATCACATTATTTTAAATCCATATCACAGAATACTCACAATATTCTCACAACAGTATTTATACACATATTAATTCATTAATGAACACCATAAACTCATAAACTATTCACAAAATTCACAAACAATAATCACAATTATTTCAAGAGTAAGCATAAAATCACAACAATGCCTGTTTCCCATATTGCTAAACTTTAGAAATATAACAAGCCCTCACAAAAAATACAATTAATCTAATTGTCAATAATATTATATAACATCCTAATATATAACATAAACATTTATAATATAATATATTATAGATAATATTTTGGAAATTAAATTGACAAACGTTCGAACGTAATAAATAATTACGTTCGAATGTTATGTGTAAATAAGGACAAAACCGAACGTCGAAACGACATTTCCAAAACGTTATCATCATCTACTCCGTTGCATGCCAACACGCCTCCGTCACCACCGCCGTCAACTCCGCCACAACCGTCACTAAAAGGTAGACATTCACCTTTTATTCAAATAACATGTATTTTATTGAGATTTGGATTGAGTTTTGTTTAAAACCGGATAAGTGGTAGCCGGATTATCAACTCCATTTTTCGGCCACCACGACCAGCCATTGGCCGAATAGTCATTGTAGAAATGTTTCTTGAAGTGTATACTTCATTTCTACGGTGACATTTCGGCATTTAGAACCTTGTAGAGAAATTTTTGGGATTTCAATAATGGTTGAGTCGACTCAGCCATTATGCATCGTAACGTTCGAACATTTCACCAAGACGTTCAAACGTACGACGTTTAAATCACAGAGCCGTTATGGCTTCTACATTCGAACGTTCGTTGTCTTACATTCAGACGTCATATTCATCAATTTTCGGTCTAAACATTTAATGTATACGTCTGGATGTACTACTTTTTAAATATTATTAAACGACATACGTTCGAACGTGAATATTTTACTTTCGCACGTAAATCACATACGGTTGGATGTTTAATTATAAAGTCCGAACGTAGTGATTTTCTATTTTATTCATGTTTCGACGTTCGGATGTTCATATTTACGTTCACACATAAAACAAATACGTTTGAATGTATAACATAAACGTCCGAACGTACGTCAGCCAATATTTATTTACTATTTATGTTCGAACGCCTATGTTTTACATTCGAACGTATATGTTTTACGTTTGAACGTAAATTTATTTACATTATTTTACGTGTGAACGTATAAATAAACATCCGAACGTTTTATCTTTAACGTTCGAACGTTTATTTTGATATGTTCGAACGTTAATGCAGAGCAGCTTAAAATTAATACAAAAAAATGCATTAATGTAAATAAGTTTTTTTCCTTTTCTATTTTCAGGTTATGGCTCTTCCACTGCATACTAGGAAACGAGGGAGGGAAGGAGCTATGTCGGATACTGCTCGTATCGGAGCTCGTACTGTTATGGTAGAGCGAGAGGGCGTGATTAATAAGTTCGACGAACTTTGTTGGCAGCAGACGAACCTGAGAGATGTTTTCCTCAGTAGAGGCTGGGAAATATTTACACCTTGACGGGGAAGGTATACCCCTCAATGGTTCAAGAATTCTATATGAGGATGTGTGACATGCCTCAGGATGCATCCTCTCACACCGTGACTGTACGCGGTGTTTCCATTGAGGTATCACCAGATGTCATTGGCGAGCACCTCGGGATTCGTCGAGGAGTTGAGACATTTGCACACTCAACACCCCGTGAGGGTGTAGGCACTTCTACATCATCTACTGGCCGCCCATTTGAGCCAGCATCAGCCAGAGATGCAGGCCAGTCAGAGGCTGAGGATACTGGCGTTGAGGCTCGGGATGATGACCGAGACGAGGATTTCTACATCCTCATCGGGAGGGACCGCATGCAGATCGAGCGGAAGAATGCCTTCAACCAGATCCATCTGCTGCATTTCTTCCGCATGTTGCACCTTATTGTTGCAACAAATGTCGATCCCGTGGCTCATAAAACCACATTTAGTCGGCTTCGGGCACAATTTTTGATACGCGTGGCAAGTGGAGATCCTATAGATTTGCCACTGCACATCTTTGAGAGGATCCGTTACGAGGCAAGCATCGTCTCCATGGATAATCTCTCTTACGGTGTCTTAATCAGCCGACTATTACTTGCACGGGGAGTGCTGACCCAGCCAGAGGAACGGGTCAAAGATCAGATGAGCCCCCTCGACATGACCATGCATCGACGTAGCATTGGACAGGCGAGGGGACGTCAGCCACCCCCTGTAGAGGATCTAGTTCCTCCGACGCAGCCTGAGCCAGGTCATGTCGGGAGTCGTAGTCAGCATACGCCGAGTACATCTGCAGGAGATGTGTGGCTTGCTTGGGTTGATGCGATCATCTCACAGCTGACTGCGCATATCGATCATAAGATCGATCGATCGTTCGAGGCTATATCGGCGTCTGTTGCCAAACTCACCCATCGTATAACTATCCTCAAGAACAAGGTTGATACATTGATTGAGGAGGTACGGAGTTCGACTTTTGCGGATAACGTTATCATCTGACTGTTGTTTACTATATTCTATCAAATTTTATATTTTATTTTTAATATTTGTAAAGAAAAATATTATTGAATATTTCTATCGTTTTTTAATTTTAATTTTTAATCTTCTTTGATGTTACATTTTCCAACTTTAATACTAAATCACTGCATTTCAAATATATATAAACATAAATATATATTTATATATTACAAATTGTGTGTATATAAATATATACAATTCAATTTTTTAGACTTGTTCACAAATTATGCATAATAAAAACCGCATAATTTTTAAATTAAAGTCATTTAATTTAAATTTACAATGAACGTTCGAATGTTATTACTTAACGTTCGAACATTGGCGCAAACATTTTACGTTCGAAAGTTAATTAATAACGTTCGAACAGTTGCGCCAAAACATTTTACGTTCGAACGTAAACAGACATAACATTCGAACGTATATGTGACGTTCGAACGTATATTTCCCATACGTTGGAATGTAAAAAAATCTCATCTATCTTTAGTGACAGTTTCCAGAAACTGTCACAGAAAATGCCTTTTAGTGACGGTTTAGGGACTGTCACAATTTCCTAACCGTCACTAAAAAGCAATTGTGTTGTAGTGTCAAGAAAAGGAACTCGCATGTTTTTTGCCTTACTAAATTTGAAGCCAAGTGTGTTTGGGAGAAACGTCCATTAATAATCATTCTTAGCCTCACTATTCACGACCGTTCTTCATAGTTCAATTAAAAATAAAGGAAGAGCTATTTTCTTGACATGGATGGTTCATAGTCACATTTTGTAGAGGTACTCATTATTACAAGAGATGTATGGAAAGCAATGTAATTACCGTCCTCGTTAGAAGAATAATCTGAGTCATTAGATTTAGACACATCACCTTTTATCCTTATTTCCTTAAACCTAGAAGTTAACAGTTGGAGTTTAGAACTTTTTACCATTTTCGTTCCTTTGTTTGTAGCTTTTAGTACGTCTGAAGCCTCCTTAGCAATCTCTCACCTTGATATTCGTTTTAATTCCTCAGGTGAGACAACTATGAAAATGGCATTTAATCCTACTATTCCAATTGCAATTAGCAAGGTCCTAGGATTTAGTCTTGCCCTTCTCAATACAATACCAAAGAAGTTCATCTAGCCATGAAAGGTGTTGTTTGATAACAATTTGAAGACTAGCTAGAATATATATTATAAATAATCTAAAGATTTCTTGAGAATTAATGTAGCCAAGATTGAACTGACCTAAAAATCGAAACACTGCAAGTGAGAGAATTGATCTTATAATGGGAAAATGATAATTAGCAGACTCTTTTACAACTATTTTAAAACATTATTTTGAATGGAATGTAGTTATTTGATAGAGATTATTCTTAATGAATGGCAATAGTGCATAATTTGTTATTTGTAAAATAGTTATAGAAGAGTTATAGAGATATCATTATGTGGTTGTAACCTTCTCTTCGATCTTACAACTATTTTACAATTATATATGAAATGGTTGGTAGTTTTATAAAACTTTTTCATTTTTATAGAAATGGTATGATTGCAATATAATTGGTTGATTATTGTAACATAGTTGTAAGAGAGTTGGAGATGTATCACTACCATTGCTAGCAAATTGGTTATTCACTAATAAAACCAAGGCCGACAATACAAGTATAGTGCATGGAAACTTTTTTTTAGTTCTGGCCATATATGCAAATCGCCAGAGATGAGATATTATTTGCGAAACATTCCAACGTATGGAGAACAAGTAGTTAGAAAAGATTATTTCTGGTGACTTGACCTATATATATTATTGTATATGAATGAAATTAGTTATTAACTTATGAAAAAGTGAAAAAATGATGAAAAGTGAAAAACAATTATGTAAAACATTTAGCATAAATTCAGTCATATATATATTTGGTATGCTAAGTACGTAGCAGTACCCATACTTTTTTATTGACTTCAGCATATTTATATTTATTTTTTATACCCATAGCCTGGAAACTTTAGTGTATTCCATTAATTCTCAATGACCATATAATATTTATTATATACCATAAACAGTAAGTTCAACAGTACAAGTTCTTGTCTCTTCTTCGCAATCTCAATACTGTTTTATCATTAAAAAAGACATAATGAAAACATTTAAACAAACACAAGGTTGATGTCAGTGCCTTCAACAATATCTCTTAAAGACTTTGTTTTGATCTTCTTCAGCGTGGCTAAAACAATTTTCATGTTAGTTCTTTGTTCAGGCAACTCTGCACAACAATCTAAAGCCAATCCCATAATTGAAGATATGCACTCCTCCAAGGCAATAGAATATCTCTCATTTCCCAACAAACTGGCATCAACAATATCCATCGTTGAAATGGGCAATGCTTCCTTTACCCAATGTTTCAAGCTCATTTCTCCTGCAAACATGTCATCTGTAGGTTTTTTTCTTGTAAAAGTCTCAATGAGTAGAATGCCATAACTATACACATCTCCTCTTGTAGAAACAACTCCTCCTAACCCATACTCTGTGCATAACATTATTACAACTTATTGTTAGAACTTACTTCAATACTTGATAGTAGTGAAAAAAAAAATCAAAGCAAAATTGATAAATTGTGTAGATGAATGTTCTATCATATGATAAGACTTAATTATGTACAAGTAAAATAATGAATAAGAGAGTTTTAGTGGTAAATTAAAAAAAATCACCTGGTGCCATATACCCGAAAGTAGCAAGAGTCATGGTCTGCATCATAGAATCCTCATCACCTAAGAGTTTGGCGATGCCAAAATCAGCAACATGTGCAACCATATCCACATCTAATAAGACATTGCTTGGCTTCAAGTCACAATGAACAATAACTGCTGAGTAACCATAATGAAGGTATTCCAATGCTGATGCGACATCAATCATTATCTTCAGCCTTTGTAAGAAATTCAAACAACGATCAGGAGAGTATAACCACTTCTCTAAGTTCTCATTTGGCATGTATTCCAATACAAGGGCCTTGAAGTCAATGTTGCTACAAACGCTAATTATTTTGACCAAATTGCGATGACGAGCATTTCGTAATATCTCGCACTCTGCATCAAAACACCTAAGTGCCCCTTCTACTCGCAAGTTTATAACTTTTACAGCAATATTCATTCCATCTGAAAGTGTTCCCTTGTATACTGATCCAAGACTCCCTTCACCAAGTAAGTTGTTTAAACTAAATCTTTCTGTTGCTAGCACAAGTTCTTGGTGAGAAATTCTTCTCCATGTAGGTAAATTGTATGAATCTGTCTGAGGTGGAAACTCAGGATTCTCTCTTTTACATAATTTATAAGCTAATGAAGAAACCACTACAAGCATCGCTAATCCAATTGTTGGTAATAAATACTTTAGTAGATACGATGCTATGGCCTTTTTTTTGCGAGGAGAACCTTCGTCGCATGGAGGAACTTGTAATCGAGGAGCACCACAAAGTGCATCATTTGAGATAAACAAAGCAGACCAGAAGTGTACAAATGGACCTCCCGTAGGAATTTTCCCTCGTAGATTATTGAAAGAGACATTTAGATACTTTAGGTGCAAAAGTGCTTCAAAGGAGTTGGGAATTCTTCTAGAGAAATTGTTGCAGGAAAGATCTAAGGTCTCCAAGCTTAAGAGTGCACGAAAAGACTCTGGAATTGAACCTTCTAGTTGGTTGACTACTAAAGAGAGATTAGTTAGGGATATGAGGCCACCAATTGTTATTGGGATATTCCCTGATAGTTGATTTCTTGATAGATTCAATTTCCTTAGGACTTTCATATCTCCAATCTCTAGTGGAAGAATGCCAGTTAATGAATTGGATGACAGGTCAACCTCCAAGAGATTTGTAAGGCTCCAAAAGCTCAAAGGAATTGTGGAAGTTAATTGGTTGGAACCTAAGTAGAGAGATCTTAGGGAAGTTAGATTGCTTATGCATGTTGGAATATGTCAATAAAGCTTATTGCTATCTAGAGACAAGACATACAAGCTCTTTAGATGACAAAGATCAGACGGGATATGACCCTCTAGTTTATTAGCTTCAAGGTTCAAAGCTTGTAACATGCGCAATCTTCCTAATGTAGTTGGAATAGGTCCTTTCAATTCGTTGTTGGATAGTTCCAAAGTAATCAAACTACTTAGATTCCCAAGCTCTGCCGGAATGCTTCCCTTAATATGGCAATAAGATAGGTAAAGTCCTTGAAGAGAGAGAGAAAGGTTACCAACAGAATTGGGAAGGAAGCTATGAAGGGGATTTGATGAAAAAGATATTTGTCTAAGATTTTTGCAATTCGATAAGTAAAAGATCAAAAGACTCAATTCTTGACTTCCCATGGTCAAATTATTAAATTCCAGGTTGACCCACTCAAGGAACCTTAAATTACCAATTGCTTCTGGAATTATGCCCGACAATGAGTTACGACTCAAGTCTAGGAGAGTGAGCTGTGAAGCATTGGAGATGGAATTGGGAATTCTTCCACTCAATTTAGTTTCTGGAAGACCGAGTATTTTGAGCTTCGGAAGGAAGAGGCCCATATCTGATGGAAGATGGCCTGAAAATTTGTTAAACCCCATTGAAATAAATTGTATCATTGAGATATTGAAGATCTCGAATGGAATTGGGCCAACAAAACCATTTTCTGAGGTGGTAATAAACTCGAGATTCTGGAGGTTACCAATTTCACTTGGTATTGGACCTGTCAAAATATGAAATTATATGTACATCTATTAGAACAAAAAGAAGAAAAGAAAAGTAGTGATTTTAATAATTAAACATACACAAGTTAGTGGTAAGAAAACCAAGACCTCAAAGACCATGTAGATGGCATACCTATTGATTGAGTTACGTACTGCTTACTATTTTGTTATGTGGGCCATGGAGGTGTTATTAGTTGTAGTGAATGATCTGTCACTGTGATGCATAATCTCAACAAGTTCCCTTCTATTCAAAGCATTTGTGAGCATTATATTTTTCTTGATGTACTTAAAGAACCCTAATTACCTATAATACTTGAATTATTTTTCTTGATGTGCGGAAGAGGTGAGTTCTAATATTGTTCGCAAAAATCTTTGGTGCTTTTTTTTCTTGCCTAATCGTATTCTTTCATTGATACACAATGCAACACTCTCCAAGAGAGTTCTTGCCCTACTCTTGTAATTCTCTGATGCACATTCCAACAGAAATAAACACAGCCCACACCTCCCTCCAAACAGACCAACAACCCCCACTTCTCTCGCAATCAACACAATTAATCATTTTAACACACTAACCTACTTAGACAAGCCTTGTAAAAGCCCTTTCCCAATCCACCCACTTGACTCATCCAACCCACCAATAATCCAAGCCCTAATAAGGAAAATTCGCTACACTCCACAACTTGGCCCTGAAGTCTTGGCCACCTCATGATGCCCCTGAACTCAAACCAACGCCACTTGAATCGACCTCCTTCCCTCAAATCCACCCACTGCCACCTTACCACTGAAACACCTTCATTATCCGTTGTCGCCTTCTCCACCCACCTCTTCCAACTACTCGGCACAACAGAAACCCCTCCAACAGTCGAGCTTTGCATTCTCTATAACAATTGAACAACATGTCTTGACAAAATCCTCCCCCATCGATCTCCGTCTCCTAATCAGATCTTTCCAAACCCACTCCTACCTTCCAAACAAACTCAAATCCCTTTCACTATAGTTCTAATATTAATAACTTTGGCTCTTGTTTCAATGTCCATAAGGAATCACTTCAACATGGGAAGTCTCCTCCAAAAATGGCTTTACAAATGGCTACAGGCACTTCATACTACAAGGTTCAAAACCCCCTCAAACCCACAAGCTGCTTTAATTTGATGAATTTATTTTTGTAAGATCCTTTTATGTTTCTATAACTTGTCATTAGATAACATCTAGTCTTATTATCTACTTCTGGCCAACAATTATTAGGAATTGGCCAAGAGTACTGCTTAGATTTTGACAGGGACTTGGGTGACCGGCCATTCCTTAGATTTTGACAAGGCCAAACTCCGACTCTACCTCTGGCCTCCAACATTATTAGATGTATGCTATATAATATATATTGGAAATATACTTAATTACTCCTAACTATAAATAATAATTCCACAACTACGTTAATCTAGTTATAGCATGTACTCATAAACGATTAACTAAATTTATACCTAGCTTTGTTATAATTTATTGCAAGCATCTTGGAGTATATCATTATAGCTATCAACTTAGTTTCTATTGTAGCAAATTGATACTATCAGAACATATATCTTCTTAATTTATATATGATATATTATCCAATTGGTTTTTATTCATGAACAACCTAAAAAGAAAAAATTAAAAAATACGAAAAATAAAAACATTGGAGTAGTGATGAAAAGGTTGGTTAACTGGCAATATTTTCCAAAACAAAAAGTAATGCTCCATAATCTCTAGCTATAACCATGACCCTCAAACCTCAAAAAAGATGGAAACATGTAATGGAAGAAGTGAATCAATTTAAGCGCGCCTTATACCGAGGCCGGTGAACTCAAATTAGTGGAATGATAACTATAATTTTTCCTGGCCAGAATTATGTTTTTTTTTTATGTGGATTAATTCAAATGACAACTTACCCTAAAAAATCCAGAAAACTTATAGGCACGCCAAATTAAAGAATATTATAGACTATAGGAAATACTTTTTCATTGTTAATTGATTTTTTCCCATCCTCCACAATTTTTTGGAATATTAGACTCACTAAAATCTATCTTCGAGTTTCCACGTGGTTGACAACGAATTTGTGCCTAATTAATCAGATATTATCATAGAACATATTTACTAAAACAATGGTACACGTATTCATATTATATATATATATATATATATATATATATAATTGACTGAAACAAAACTAATCATACCTTCAAAGTTGTTCTGGCCAAGATATAACTCTGTAAGCATGGATAAATTCCCTATTTCAGGAGATATCCTTCCATTGAAATTATTCACGGAAAGGGATAAAGCTTGTAACTGTTTACACTTGTACAAAGTGGACGGAAGTTGACCAGGAAAATGATTCCTACTCAAAGAGATGACTTGTAAGTTAGGAAGATGATCAAAGATGTACATAGGTAGTGTACCAACCAACATGTTATCGGTTAGATAAATGTATTGCAACGAAGACATGTTGACCAAGATGGATGGCATCGGACCCGTAAGTTTGTTTCCTCTGAGATCAATTTCTTGCAAGCCAAATATGTTGAATATAGAGAAAGGTATGGATCCTGAAAGTTGGTTATATGCAAGAGAAAATTCTTGCAACGAAGTTATGTTAGATAGAGATGGTGGAATGGTACCTCCGAATTTGTTACCAGATAGATCCAAAAATTGAAGTTTTGTTAGCAACCCAATCCAAGATGGAATTTCTCCACCCAATTCATTGTATCGAAAGTTTAAGGATTCCAACCGATAAAGACGCGACAACTCAGTTGGCAATGAGCCATGAAAACTGTTGTTGCTTATGCTTAGACTAACAAGGAACGAAAGGTTCCCGATGTGCGGGGGAATGGTACCAACAAGGCCCATGTAGGAAAGGTTTAAAGCTTTGACTCGGAGATGTTTAGAACCACAAGTGACACCAACCCAATTACAAACAGAAGTAAAGGTGGACCAGTTGTTTGTTAAAACATGATGAGGATCATAAGAAACATGATCTTTCAAGGCCAAAAGAGCAGATTGATCAGTGGTAACGTTGAGAATTGCAGAATTAGCAAAGTTAAACATGCAAGACTGTACCAAAAACAACGTAATAAAGTGGAGGATGAGAAAACAAGCTGCTCGCGGGTTGGCCATGACTTTGTAAGTGGATTGAGGTACTCGATTTGTGTTGCAGTACTTGTACTCAAACGAAGAACGAGTGAGGCTGATATTTATAGAGGTTGTGGGGTCCGAAATTTAGATTAGGAGAGAAGAGAGTTTTGTTTTATTTTTTATTTTTTGTAAACAGGAAAGAAAAGAGAGTTGGGGGCCTTGGGGTGGTTTGTGCGTTGAATTAGGAGGAGAAAATCTATTCTAAGCGGGTTTGATATCTCACCCCACACACCGGTTTATACGTGTCCAACATCTATTCACCCATTTCCTAAGAAAAAGTAAAAAAGAAGGCGTTGGAGACTTCTCTCCTAAAGCTGTTCTCTTTCCCTCTTCCCTTTTCCTACTCTGTTCTCTCCCCCACACCCCTCTGGTTCTTTCGTCAGTTTTTTAATGATGTTCTCTTCCACTTCCATTCCAACTCTGTTCTCCTTGTTTTTTCGTCCATTTGCAAGCTTTCAACCTCTGGTACTAGTTTAAGCTCTCTACGCCTATACATTTCAAGCTCCATTTAGTTAGATAGACAGGAGAAATGGAGTTGAAGAAATAGTTGGAAGAATGGAGATTGCATTTGGGGAGGCTGGGATTTGGGGACAACGACTTTGGATTTTGGGGGAGTGTGGAATTTAAGACGGGGAATAGATCTAATTTTAATTCTTTCACATTTTGTATATTTCTAATAAAAAAATATGACCTGACATCTGCATGACAATTGGAGTGCAGTGTACAGTTAAGCTTACTTTCGCTGGCCAACATACCTCAACAATTTAAAATATTCTCAACGAGTCTCATAAATTCATTTCAATCTCTATTCATAACTATTATATATAAATAAAAATAAAATCACTATAATATTTATCACTATTAAATAGAAATAAAAAATAAAAGCATTATAATATTTATCATTATTATATATAAATAAAAAATAATTTCACTATAATATTTCTTTATATTATATATAAATAAAAAATAAAATCACTACAATATTTATCACTATTATATATAAATAAAAAATAAAATCACTATAATATATAAATACAAAATAACATTACTATAATATTTATCACTATTATATATATGAAAATAAAATCATTATAATATTTATCACTATTATTTAGAAATTAAAAATAAAATTATTATAATATTTATCATTATTATATATAAAAATAAAATAAAATCACTACAATATTTATTAATATTAAAAAATCACTATAATAAAATCACTATAATATTTATTACTAAAAATTAAATCACTATAATATTTATTACTAAAATTGAAATCACTATAATATTTATAGGACCCACACCTTTTTCAACTACCTATCCAAAAGTCAACAACTCAACATACTTCACATATCCAAACAACTCAAAATACTCTCAATGGGATCCACAAACTCACTCCAATCTCTACTCATAACTATTCACAAATATTCTCAATACTTCTCAAGTATTATCACTACCCAAACGTACCAAGTCTAGATTATTTATTCAGTTTAAATGAGATGATATATTATATTTTATTAAAAATTGAATAAAATAATTTTTAATATAATTTTTATTTTAAAATTTTAAAAAATTAATTATTTATTATATTTTATATAAAAATTTTAAAAAAATTATAATGATAAAATAGTTTAATTTTATATAATTAAATTAGCCCTGAAAATAATTTTTGTATTATTTAATTATAAACAAATAATGTTATTAAAAATAAGCAAATATTATACGTTGAGTTGAAATTCATAATTATTGAAATTAAAAATTTATGTGGCGACGTTACTATTAAGACGACAAGGCTATATATTATAGTAAGAATAGTGTTATCTGTACTTATAGTTTTACTTATATTTTTATTTGTAAGACTTATTTTATTAATTTTTTTTTAATTTCAAATTTTAATAATTTTCAACATATCAATAAATTAACAGACATGCAGAAAAATAAATTTCTTGTAAATTTTTTTTAAGTATATTTAACATTTTCTATTATCGCAATATGAGTCGATTTATCTAATTATAATGAAGCAACATTATCCACTAATTTATTTTAAATATTCATATAAAAATTGATAAATAATGTCACGTTCATTAAGTGATACGAAGAATGAGATGTAGCTAGTGCAGTAGTACTATATACTATAATTCGTATTTAAAAAATCTATCTCATGTACGTTTTTATCTCATGTCAACAATCTAATTGCTACAGTAATCTGAAAAGAACTTCATCTAATAAATAGATTAATTTTGTACAAGCTGGTTATATTTAATAATAAAATTTATATTAATTAATCTTGAGTACTAATAAATCAGTTGACTACCCAAGATTGGTTTAATTAAACTCGAGTTTTACTCAATTAATTTATTAATCATTAAAATTATAGATAAAGTTAGAATATTTAATACAATGAATTTATTTTGTCAAAATTAAATATATAGTTTGTAAACAGGCTTGAACTCTCTTGTATAAAAAAAAATGGTTGTTCCTAAATATTAAAAAAAAACATGTTCCTAAATATAAATTATTCGAACCATTAATACAAGTTGCAACAACAACGGATTATTTGAGCCTCTATAATTAATCATGTTGACACATGTGGTATTTATTAAAGTTAGAATATCATATTAAAAGATATTTTATAATTAATATTGATTGATTTATATAATAAATTAAATATAATAAAATATAAATCATATTATCATATATATATTAATGCAATATCCTAACAATTTAAAAACTGTCTAATATAATTTGAGGCTGAGCAGCGGCACTCTTAGAAAAAAAAAAGGTCCTTTGTCATTTAATGCTAACAACAAACCTTGAAAAAGAGCATTTGATCATTTCATATATCGATGATTTTAGACCATATCAATCACCATTGCAAGTGGGGTTGAGCCGCGGCACCCTTAAGAAAAAATCCTCGGTCATTTAATACCATCAAGTTATCAACCACCCTTGAGCGGCCTGATAATGATCTATATCTACCTGTAAAAGACAGTTTGATTATTTCGTATATCGATTATTATAGACCACATCAATCCTCATTAATGCAGGCTCTATATCATGACGCATCAGTAGTTAACGTTATTCATGATCCACGTTTACATGACGTGTCAGACCAGAAAAATATAATGAAGGCTAGCTACTAGGTCACCGAGAAATCCTAGAGGATTTTTGCACTTTTCTTCAATTTTTTTAACCTCTTTTAAACATTTTTAAAAAATAAAAATTACATATTCACTAAAAGACATGTAGTACCTCTTTGACTAAGGTAGAACATCTCAAAGAATATATATATTTTTTATTCAATTCAATTTCATGGCATTCTTAATATCTAGTTCAGACAACTCCGACGGTAATAACTTATGCTCAATCTTTTTATCAATTATCGCTTTATTTGAACGCCACCATGATCATTTGATACATATCGACAGTATTCTATAAAATATAATTTTCTACCATTTGCCAGTCATTAAGATTGAGAATCTTTATTATAGATAAGACAAGTCATTTTACTTTTTGTGTTCCACCTAAACAAGTTTTCATAAACTTAAAAATTATTTATTGTCTACAACACTGTAGCATGCATCTTGAACTCTCACTTTGAGGTCTCATCATATGTACTAACATCATTATCCCACAACTCTTTCTACTCTGCAATCAGTGATTGAAGATATATGTCTATTTCATTCCTTGGCCTCTGTATCAGAAGAGTCATCATAAAATATGAATCATTCATGCACTTCCAAGGTAGCAAATTATAGAGCAATAATATGGCTGTCAAAGTACTATGAGAAGTTCTCATGTTGTCAAATGGATTAAAATCATCCGTTGCTAATCCAAACTGTATATTGCGAGGTTCTTCGACAAACCATGAGTACTTGACATCAAAGTTTTTCTATTGTAAAGAATCCCCAAGATGCGAAAGAAAGTTTTCATTTCAGATTCTTTCTATGTGATGTCAAGACATATCTTTCGCAATCAATCAGGACATAAACAATCTCTGAAGTCTAGGAATCAAAGGAAAATGTCTTAACATCTTTTGGGATACATTATGCTTAGGGGTTGTCCATCTTGACTCATGACACACTAGACATTCAAATTTTGCGTATTGCTGCCAGAAGAGAACACAGTCATTCTTACATACGTGAATGATATTATAATCGAATCCTAACTCTTGCTTCAATTGCTTCGCTTCATAAAAATAATGGGGTAATATATTATCTAGGGCTGAGCAAAAATTCGAAAATCTGGCTATAATTCCGACTCCGCTCCGGCCGTCAGAGGTGGAGTCAGACCGACTTCAACTCTGCTCCGATCCAACTCCGACTTTACGCTCCGACTCCACCTCCAATCTATACATATCTTAGTCAAAATGTATCTTATATATATTAGTCAAACTATATCTTATATAATTAGTTAAACACAATAATATACTAGTTAAATAATATATTTATATTATTAATATATAGACTAAATTGACTAATAATAGTTTAATATATTACTATATGTAAATATCATACTATTACAAATTTACAATATTACTACCATGTAGCACTAAATTACTAATGTATAAATATAATAACATGTAATACTAATGGTAAATGGATAAACACTAATCTATCAATTTATAATAACATATAATACTAATGTATAATAACTAAAGTATTAATCATATAAATATAACAATATATAAAAGTATTTAGTATCATATACTTATATGGTAATACATTTTATAATATTATAATATTATATACTATAATATTATAGTATAATGTTATATTATCATCTAAATAATATAGTAATTGTATACTATAATATAGTATACTAGTATTTCAAAAACATTGACCGCGTTTGAAAGTTAATTAGCCAAATAGACAATTTAGTGTTTGAACGTCAATAATTCTATTCAAACACATTATTTGGACAAAAAAAGCATTTCAAACTCTCGTTCAAGTGTGACTACTTGGTACAAAATACTTAGTTCGAACGTTGAATGGTTTCCATTTGCAACAAATAATCGTGGAAGCCCAACCTCCACCGTACACTTCCATTGGCCACCAACAACTTCGTTCAAAGGCCGTTTTATGCCGTCTAAGAGGTATGACCCATCTCACCAAACTTTAGATGCATTTTATATTGATAAAAGGATGGAACTAATGGGGTTGGATTTCGAATCCAATCCGACCCCTTTCGGTGTTTTCCGGTTGCCACACAAGGCATTTGACCGTAGTGTTAATTTGGACAGATTAAACTCAATGATTCTTGATGATTCCTTGGTTTACCCGTTTGGTTTTGAGTCGACTCAATCATGGATTTCATGGTTGATAGCATTCGAACGACTTCTAACCTGTTCGAACACTAATTAGCCAAACATACATTTTAGTGTTCGAACGAGCAACAACAATTTCGAACGCTACAAATTGAGCTGCCATTCCATTCCAATAGGTTTGGTTCCCCATTCGAACGACACATTTATGTATTTCAAAGGTCATTGACTCATAGGATTTATATTGTTTGAACTATATACTGTTTTTTTCGAATGAGTAGTAATCATTCGAACAGGTTAGAATGTTGTTCGAATGATTAGAAACTGTTCAAATCATTAGAGATATTATTCAAATGTAGTATTTCCGTTCGAACAAGGTATGTGGTTGTCGAACATAATAGTTCCTATTTGAACATCACAGTAATATAATTAGAACTTTTCAATTTATTTACATTTGTTGTGTATTTGTTTTATGACCAGTGAGCTCATGACACCCAGGGAAAGAAAATGTGGGAGAGAGGGCTAACCAGGTGGTGAAGCTAGTAAGGTGAGGAGCCCGATATTGATCGAGTGGGAAATCATTATGGAAGACTTCTGTAATTTTGAGTGGGATAGTTGGAGCCTTTTTTCTATTATCAGCGATAGAGGATGGGGCCCGATTTTTCAGTAGAGGGTTGTGGCCTATCCAAACATGGTCACTGAGTTTTATAGGGCCATGGGTCAGATGGAGGCTAACGTGAAGTCAATCGCGTTCACTATTCGAGGAGTGACCATTACTATATTAGCAGACATTATCATTGATTTTCTTGGGATCCCACGTCAAATTGGTGCATACCCTGCACAACAATCGGCAGTAGGGACAGATGGTGATGTTGCCATCGAGGATGAGGCTCCAATAGATGAGGGTCCCACAGACGACGAGATTCATGAGTTGATGCATGACGATTCGGCTCCTCCATATGATGGCAGCAAGGTGATCAAACAGGTTGACTGTATTGCATTTATCCGCATGCTAAATTTGATTGTATCACGTAATATTGATCTCAGGAAATACAAGATTGATTTTAGCATCGAGCAGACTCGATTTATGTTATGGCTAGCACGAAGAGAGCCGATTGATCTGCCTTTATACTTCCTAATCTGATTTGCATCCAATCTGAGTCACAGTATTAGAGTGGAGGCAGTCTACTATATGCGTTGATGATCTCTAATGACCTAGTCCAATTGGGGGTTAATGTGCTAATGACAGAGCGGAGGCAACCATAGATTAAACCCCTCAACAAGATTACCTTTAGCAAGAGCAAGGGCCGCTTGCAAAACGTTCGCATTAATGTTCCAGTGGCACAACATAGTGGCACGGAGCGTGATATAACTTCTACTAATGCCGCTATTGATAGATAGGTTGCAGGGGCCACTGTATGTAGATACGATCCCTCCTCGATGAGCATCACACACTTTTGATCAAGGATATGGAAAGGATCATTGCACCTATCCTGGTTAGACTGCATGAGATTGAGAGACGCATTGCTGTCATACAAGAGGACCTGGATAATCTTACACAGTAGTTTTATTTTTTATTTGACTTTTTGTTTTGTAATTAACATGTTGTCGATTTAATTAATACTTCTTTTTTATTTGTTATATATAACTAGCTTGTTTCTTGTCAAAAAATATTTTCCTTATTTTACTTATCAATTTATGATCATATAAAAAATGACACTCTGTATAAGGTAATGTTTTTTAATTGCAAATATTTATTTTGCATAATAAAAGTTATTAATTAAATTTTAAATTAATTATATAAAATTCCTAGGAATATGATATATTTTTATTTAACATCAATAATAATAAATCCGTATAAGTAGATCTTTTTATCTATTCAAAATGATAATTAATAAACTCAAAGAATGTTTAATTTTAAAATATTTGAATACACAATTCGAATTCTGATCGAACTATGTAGCAACCAACCTGGCCAGATTTATTTATAACTTTTCATCAAAACATTCATTCGAATGGTCATGTCAACATACGAACGTGAATTAAAATACTATTCGAACTTGTATGGGTCAGTTCGAACGGTATAACAACTTCTCCATCAGAATTACTTATAACTTCCCTCCAAAATTGTAGTTCAAATTGTTAAATTTCTCGTTGGAACGGTTTTTACCTTATCCCGACACAATTAAATATACATTTGTATCCATTATTATTCGAACAATTATGTAATCAATTGAATAGTAAGTAAAATACTATTTAAATGTTTTTTGAAGTGTTCGGTTGTTTTTTTTAAAGATGACTATTTGAACGCATAAAAAATAGACAAAATTTAATTTTGATCCTAAATAAATAATTTTAAGGACGTCCTTAATAAATTGCGTCTTTAAAAATCTAATTTCTTGAAGTGATATTATCTATTCCTTTTTAATCTGTAAAAATATCCTAGTCATAACAATATAAAAAAATCTTTCTCTAGTCACGACAGCTTGTCATGTGTTGTCACTAATTAGACTATGATAGGATTGTTGAACATGACATGAAAGTGGGGGGGTTTGTGACAGCCTTTGTCATATCTATTTAGTCACATTCATCGGGACTACTCACTCCAAGGCCTTTCATTTATAGGCGCTCCAGTCAATGCCAGAGGTCATGACTATTAATTAAAAATCATGGTTGATTTTTCTTTGCTATATCTACATTTTCTACCCCGCATGGCAACCTTAAAGTCAAGCTAGCTTGACCTTGTCAGTAGAAAACTACATGTTTCCACATGTCGGTGAGCCTAGTATTGGGCAAAGAATCTATTGGTGCTCGGCTAGAGTTTATCAACTTCGTGTAGTATACGCACTCAAAAAAGAACCAAAAAAATTTCTATGATTATCATTAGTGAGTGACTGCTTGCAAGGCTGACCTTATTCCAATCATCATCTCACAAATTAGTGAGCTTGCAATTCTTCTACAACTCCAAAGCCCTCGAGTATTAGGATTTTTCATTTAATGATGAGAATTTCATAGTGGTATATATAGTTTTGCTGCAAGTCCTTTTAGAAAGACAGCTTGAGCGGTATTCGAGTTAACTTGAGTTGGCTTGTTATTGGGTGGTTTTCTTTCACACATTATAAATTATTTTTTAAAAATAAATTTGAATTTATTGTTCATGAATTGTTTAGTTTATTTATTCATTTTTAGAAGAAATACATTTCATTATTGAAATTATATATATTTTCTACAATTTTTATTATTAACGAGTTACATCATTTAATTAATGGGTTAGGTAAACTAATATAAAATTTCATTACTTGTGACAATTAAACCATTTATAACTTTTTATCAAAAGTTTTAACGAACTAGCAGCTAGAATATTGTTACATATCTACATCAATGAATAAATTAAGATTTAAATCATGACATATATTATCACATTGGAACATTATTGTTTCTTTATCTTTTTAAATATTTAAGATTTTATTATTTTTAAAGTTAAAAAAAATCAATAAAACAGTGATAAACACGAAATTTTACAAATTTAAAACTGTGTTCATTTATTAAATGAACTGAATTTGAGTTTATCAAGTTTAAGTTAGAACTATTCGTAAATAGGCCGTAAGCTAATGGCGTTGTTATTATTTCATGGACGTGGGGTCGAATTGAGTTTATTTCCTGAGGCACATTAATATGGAAGACTTGCGAAGAGACTGAGTAATTTTAGACTCTTGGTGGATTATACTAATTATGATAAGATATAGAAATAAAAAAATATTATATTTCAGTAAATGATAAAACAAACCAAATAGGATTGAAAATTTTGATTCATGTCCTCGATCTTCTTAATGAAATTATGTGAAATAAGAAATGAATTGGAAATTCAAAGAAAATAGAAACAATGTCCCATGCACGTAGCACTAATATATTATTGTACATTTGGTGGATGACCTTATAGACTCTATCATATTGTGTCGGGTTAAATGTGAAGCCTGGTTTGTGAGCAGAAAAAGCACAAACAGAGAGTTCGCTCGAGCTGGAGCTGGAGCTCGAGCGAAGATCAAACCATGAGTTCGCTTGATAGGCGCTCAACACACTGCTCGAGCGAATCACTAACCTTAGTGTTCGCTTGAGCTCCGCTTGACATACCGCTCAAGCCAATATTCAATTACAATTTGCCCGCAGCGCGCTCAACACACTTCTCGAGAGAAGAATCTAAAAGTAACACCTAAGTTTCTTCTTTCGATTCAAATGGAAGAAGAAGGTTATCTATAACTAAAGAAACTCCTTGAGAGCTTAAAATACCAAGAAAGATGAGAATAAAAGAAGAGAAAAATATAAGAGAAAAAGATGAGGCATAGAGAGAGAGAGAGGAGAGAGAGAGAACCGAAGGTCCCCATGGGACTCTTCATAAATATGAGTGTG
Source organism: Juglans mandshurica (assembly GCA_022457165.1). Classification (NCBI taxonomy): domain Eukaryota; kingdom Viridiplantae; phylum Streptophyta; class Magnoliopsida; order Fagales; family Juglandaceae; genus Juglans; species Juglans mandshurica. The sequence goes on along the minus strand of CM039627.1, from coordinate 12,439,250 downwards.
TACTACACAAAGAAAATAAAAATTAGTAGTAAATAATGTTAAGCTTCTGAAGAGCCAAGTTTATCTTGAATTTTTTTGCTACTTCACTTTAGTTTTGTAACACGTTAGTTATCAGCACGAGACTCTAGTCAATCGTCGTGTTCTTTGAATCTTTGGTAAGATATTTCCGTAATGTTTCCCGAACCATTGAAACATGATTGGTAAAAATATGTGACTGGTAGACAATTGTGCAACACACACAATACTTAAGGATAAGAAATATTTTCAAAATTAGACATTATATAGGGCTACCGTCAATACAATCTCTAGGTCATCGAACCTAATTGAAGGCTCCAGAAGAGTCAACATCATGTTGCCAAAAGGAACAAAACTTTGTATTGAAGATGCTTTGTATTCTTTGAAGTCTAGAAAAAATTTACTGACTGTTGATTTCTTTCTTTTTCTAGACCCACTTTTGTCTCCTAATCGTAATTTCAGAACGATGGAATCACTTCAATTACAAGCGATGTCTCCCTTATTCCTCATCTCACTAGAACAACACTACTATATACTTCCAATACCTCAACCAATATACGCTAGGAGTGCTGCTACCTACAGTCTCATTTGGGGACTCCCTTGTATTCCTATATATGTGCGCATGTGTTTTTCATGTGAATGACGAAACTGCCCCTGATTCCTAGCTATTTGAAAAACAAAACAACGAGAAATGGAAAAGAGGTCCGAAAAATTTCCCTCTCTTCAGTCTTTGTCTACTGCCCATCGCCAGCCTCCTTCACCAACGACGAAGTCGCCATGGTCATGACCTCCACTGCCCATCACCAGCCTCCTCCATCATTGACAGAGTCATAGTGTTCATGTCCTCCACTGCCCATCTTCCAAGAGAAAACAAGAGAAGAAAGAAATCAATACCAAGTGTTTCTCTTATTGAAGTATTTCTTTTTCATATATATATAAAAAAGAGAGACGAATGCCACATGTCTAAGAGTGACCCCACCTTAAGTTTATTGAAAAGAGCCCTCACTTATGGAGAAGGAATACCGTAGCCCAAGTTTCTCTTATTGAAGTCTCTACATTTGTTAAAGACATCATAAAACAAGTACATTGAAAATATGCTTGTAGTTATCCGATGTTTCAGGCATTTGGATCTTTTGGGATGAATCTCTTGTAGGCATAAATCAGATGAAACTCACATTATCTTGGGTCTCCAATAGGTGTTTTGGGTTTTGGGTCCAAAGGTATAAATCTATATTTTTTTCATGTAATTTTTGTTGAGTCGCCCAAAAGTCTCCCATATGTTTTTTCATCATATTTTAGTATCAAGTTTGTGAAAAAAAAGATATAATTTGTAAAATCTCACGTCTTCTATTAGAATCAGGCTTGTGCTTTGTGATGTTAGAATCAACAAGTGTGGTTTTTTCTTTGGAACACAAGTTTTCTTTTTCGTACCACAACTTTTTACTTATTTAATTTTAATTATTTTAATTTTCTGTTGTTCTTAAATATATCAAGATGGTTCATTGGTTCATTCTTGATGTTAGTTTTGTACTCTATATAGATATTCTTGGTGTACAACTAATTGGAGAAAGAGGAAGATAGCACATATGCAAGACCTACCAACATTGTTACAATGCTTGGCCACACTACTGCAATGCCTATTAACACGGCAACAATGCCTACTAACACTATTGCATTTACTCAGGTATTCTTGTCTTATTCGAAAGCCATGTTATCGATTTGATTTGTAATTTTGTTATAAATCATTACTTGATTTTATTCAGGAAATATCAAGACCATTATATTTAGATTGGTCAACGTATAACTATATGCATGGATACCATGGGACTATGCCACCTCCATATCTTCCACCTTTTGCACCGCGTCCAAATGCCAAACCTTTTTTATGGAGAACCGAGGTGATAAATTTAATTTTTAAATTGGTTATGTCCCAAGCAAGGGATTTTTTGAGGTTACATTTATGATTTGATATTGAAACTTTCAGGAAATTACGGGAGTCCCATTTAGACCACAAATTCCATATCCAGGATGTTCAAGTAATCTTAAGGACATGACAAAACCCACCTCATCTACTAGGCAATCGCTGTTATCTTTTGAAAGTAGTACTTATCCAAATATCCCAAATGTGAGAGATGATGAGGAAGTACCTGATGGGGTTTTAGAGCCAATGCCAGAGAATGATGTTGATGATGCAGTTTTAGAGCCAACGCCTAGGAATGATGATGATGGGGTTTTAGAGCCAATGCTTGGAATGTTTTTTAAAACTGAGCAAGAACTTATTGATTACTATAAGCAATATGGGAAACAAACTGTGTTTGGCATAATGACCCAAAGAAGTAAAAGTGATGATGATGGGAGTCTTAGATATGTAACATTTGGTTTTGCTCGTGGTGATGAGACGAGGGATCGTACTACCAACCTTTCGAAACCATGCCCGACAACGAAGACCGATTGTAAGGCGAAGATTAATGCAATCATGGTTGGTGATATCTTGCGCATAACTACTGTTCAAAATTCACACAACAATGGGCTAAGTCCACGAAAGACAAGATTCTTTAGATGTAATCGAGCTATTGCTGATTCCGTAAAGAGGCAACTAGACATTAACGACAAGGCAGGTATAAGTATGACCAAAAGTTTTAACGCATTGGCTGTCAAGGCTGGTGGATTCGAGAATTTGAAATTTATTGAGAAAGATACACAGAATTATATTGATAAGGCCAGACACCTTAGACTTAGCAAAAGAGGTGCTGATGCACTTCGTGGGTATTTTGAGAGAACACAATATAAGAATGATGGGTTTTACTTGTTGATAGATTTGGATGACAATTGTGGCACCCTCAACCCCCACATGTGATTTCACGGGAGTCACAACGTCAGGGTATCGACCACTTGGGTCACACACCCCAAGCGCTAAGTGGAAGAAAGTGTGTGTGTACGCATGCAATATAAAAGTGTACATTTTATAAACATAGTGGAAAAATAAAAAGGGTAGATTGACCTGCTAATAGTACCAATAAATTTAAATTACAACCTCACGCAAAATATCCATAAGCAACCGGTCTTCCAATCCTCGGCATAAAATTTATATGGTCATCTCACTAATTAAAAAGAAAACCCCAAACAACGCTATAAACGGGGAAAGGTACTCATGCCTTCACTCCTCAGGCGGAACCGATCCTCCAAGCTTATAACTGTCATCTGCATTAAAGTCTATGGTTCCGCAAAGTGGAATCGTAGGTGGGGACACCACATTGAGATTTTACAATTTCAGCAAGTAAAACCAATATAATGACACCCAAAAATACAAACACGAAAAAAATATGCACATTTTACAGTAAGGCAAAAATATACATCTTTTAGCAATACCAAAAATGCACTAAACCTGCCTTCTGTTGTTGGTAGATCAAAAACTAAGGCATTTTCTGAGATTAAACAAAAAGTGTGGCAAAAGTTACAAAGTTGGAAAGAAAAGTTACTCTCTGAAGGGGGCAAGGAGGTTTTAATTAAACCTGTAGCTTTATCTATTCCTACTTATTCCATGAGTTGTTTTATGTTACTCTCTACATTGTGTTCATAATTGGAGACTATGATGGCTAGATTTTGGTGGGGTCAGAAAAATGAGGAGAGAAAAATCCATTGGGTTAGTTGGGAGAAGATGTGTGAGCTAAAAGCAAAAGGGGGGGGGGGGGGGGGGGCAGGGTTTTAAAGCTTTGAAATCCTTCAATTTAGCATTACTTGCTAAACAGGGGTGGATAATACTTAATTCTCAAAATTCCCTCTTACTTAGGATTTATAAGGCAAGATATTTTCCCAGAAGTAGCTTTTTTGAGTCTAAATTGGCGGGTAACCCCTCCTATGCTTGGAGAGGAATATGGGCAACAAAACCTTGGTTGCTCAAGGGATGTAGATGGAGGATTGGGGATGGGAAGACTGCTAAAGTGTGGAAGGAACCTTGGGTTCCTGGTTTTAATGATGCTTCTTTGGCTGTTTCACAGGGTAATGAAATAAATGAAGAGGATACAGTGAGCATCTTACTAGATAGGGATGGCAATTGGTGGGATGTTGCGAAAGTAAGAAGTCTATTTAGTCCTAATGTCTCTTTGGAAATTCTAAAAATCATTATATGCCCTGGAACCCAACTTGACAAATGGATGTTTTCTCTTGAGAAAAGCGGCCTTGTTAGTGTGAAAAGTGCCTATAGAATTATTAGGCAAGGGAATACCAATGTGGGGAACTTATATGGGTGAATGCTCTAATGCACGACAACAACAAGCTTTGTGGTAAGCAATTTGGAAGATGCAAATCCCTAATAAAACCAAAATTTTTGCTTGGAGGGCTTGTAAAGATGGTCTACCTACTCAATGTAATTTGAAAAAAAGGAAACTCATTAATGAGGAGGTGTGCTGTTTTTGTACTGAAAAATGTGAAAATCTAGAGCATGCATTGATTAGCTGCCCCTCTATTCGAAATTAGTGGAATAGTTTCTTGCCTATTATGCAGAATGTGGATGTAACATGTTCTTTTATTCAGGTGGCTTTGAATTTCTAGGCTATGGGAAACATAGATGCTTTGTCTACCTTGCTTGGGGCTTTCGGTACAGACGTAACAAAAAGATGTATGGCCAAGTGGTATTTGAGCCAAGATAGGAGATTGAACATGCTCTTTCTCTTCAAGAGTTGTTCTCTACTGTACAACGGCGCCCCAATTCAAATGTTAAAAGGCTTTGTAGATGGACTTTGCCTCCGGTTGGCTTTTTGAAATTAAATGTAGATGGAGCGATGTTTCGCAATCAACATAAAGCAGGGGTAGGGGACATTCTGTGACATGAGAATGGGAGTGTTATTATGGCAGTTAGTAAGGTTGAGCTTGAGGTTTATGCACCTGAAGATATTGAATTATTTGTTATGTTTCGGGGTCTGCCGTTGTGTATCCCTTTGGGTATAAAAAAAGTGGTGATTGAGAGTGATTGTTTGTTGATGGTGAGGAAACTTCAAGCGTTAGAAGAGTCTTCCTCTAGGCTGGGTGCTTTATTGTTACAAACCAAGAAGTTGATGTCTTTTTTTTATGACAGTCAGATTCAACGTGTAAGTAGGGTGGTAATGAAGTTGCTCATGGCTTAGCCCAACATGCTTGGGTTGTTGAGATGTGGTACTCTAGTTTTCCAGATTTTATTTCTCAAGCCATTAGGCTTGATAATTGTCTGTAAAACTCTATTTTATTAATGCAATTCTCCTTATAAAAAAAAAATGTACTAAACCAATTTCCGTCTCAATAATTCTAGAAAACCACTCTAAAAAATCCACATTTCCATTTTTAAAGCATTCATTTAATAACAACATTCACCATGGTCTCCCTAGGGACCATCCACACATCCTGACTCCCTTTTTCATACTGCAGGTAGCAACCATGTGTGTAACTTGGTAATGAACGATGCCTAGCTCTGAGCCTGACGTGTACGTGACTAAGTATTCTCTAGCCTTTACCCGCAGAGAGGCCACATAGTTGGCATGAGAGCGTTATCGTCTCATCCGAGCCCGTTGTTGCCCGGTGACAAACCAGGGGACGTCACTTAGTTTTACGTACTCTAGAGTGACCAGAGGAGCTCCACCGAGATAATGCCCCATCTCTGCTTGGGGTCATATTATGCACACACCCACAAAAATCTCATTAGTCTTTTGACACCAAAAACACTATTTCTAAATTTTATAGCATTAACATAGAGTAGAGCACAATTAAAAGATAAATAGAAATAATACAATAAAAATGCAGATGCGTGAACAGATAGTCATTGGATAAAATGACAATAAATACATCAACCGATGGTAGAACAACACAGATATTCATAGATTCACGAATCACAAATACACGCAATTCCAAACGTTTCGCCTGACCCTCAGCCAACAATCCATCACCAATCACAAATTTTATCCCAACGCTTCTCAGGCCTTCGACCAGTTAAGCATTCACAACCAAATTTTAATAAAACACAGTTTAAATATTTTCCAATGTTAGTATTCCAAGAGTCAGTCTAGGATTTTAATTACCAATACAAAACGAAGATTTTGGATGATCGCGCATGTCGTCTAAGAGATCCAGTAAGTGTGCATGTGTCAGTGTCACTGCAAGTGGGAAAATCTATCAATAACTAATAATGACAATTACAAATTATAATAAACATGCAAGGTCACATGGCTTACAAAGGTGGTTGCAAAAATGGTGGCGTGCTGTAGTGGGTAGCAACGCACAACTGAGCAACGCCTAAAAGGAGCCTTAGCTCATGGATAAGGAAAAGCAATGGATCTGAGAAAGAAAAGCGATGAAAAAAGGCATGGATAAGGAGACCTTGCAATGGTGGATTTGAGAGGCTGGCCTAGACTTTTAGTAGATCTACCCATCCTTGAGGTCTAACGGCGGCGAACGTTGGTGGTGGCGACATCAAAGCTGAAGGAAGAAGAGAGAGAGAGAGAGAGAGAGAGCCAAGAAACAGAAAAGGGAGAGGGAAGGGCTCGATGAAGATGGAAGGTTGTAAGACGTGGATGGTGGCAGTGATACCAAGGGATGGACGACGAAAACGTGGTGTTTGGATTGGCGGCCAAGACCGACCAAGGAAGAAAGAGGGTGATAAAGTGGAGGAGTTATCGACGAGGAACAACTATGGTGGTTGGACAGTGGTACCAGCAGCAATGGCAAGGTCACGATGGCAGGAAGAAGAAAATGAGAGTGAAGGGGGTTTGGGAGTGGTGTAGAGCAGAAGAAGGGAGGGGGAAAGAAGAAAGAAGAGGAAAAAAGAAGTTAGGGTTTTCCCCTTCCTTAGGCTAAAACGACGTAGTTTAGGGAGGGGATAGGTTCAATTGCATGAGCAGGGCTTGCTCACACACACACACACACCCATGGGCTGGGCCCGTCTGTCACACCCACACACAATAAAATCCATTTAAACAACATGTTGGGCTTCATCTTTCTAAAGAAAATAAAAATTAATTGGGCTTCACATCCTCCCCCCTTAAAAGGAATTTCATTGTCGAAATTTGCTTAGCTAACTACAACTACTTCCAAAAGGGCCCATCAAGCTAACAATCTTAGCCTTTACTTTCATAACTTCTTCTAGTATTAGCATGACTAGTTCTTCCAACAGTACATCACATTTTAAAACCTCAAAGCATGCCATGCGGTTCAAAATCTCCACTCGACAATAAACTACTCTATAACACCCTTGGATCCTAATGCTTCATTACCTCATAAATTAGGTTATGCTATCCATTTGATGCCTAAGCTTCAACTTCCAAGCCTTTATTGTACACCACACTTAGGTGACCTATCAGTCTCTTCTCAAGTTAACCATCAATGTCCATAATTCCCCCAACCGAACGTTCAATCTCCAAAGAAAAGTATAGCTTCAAATTTTAAATTCCTATGTGACCTCAAGTCACAACTGATTCTTGAAGATAATCACAAATTTTCCTGCCAACCATCATATCACTAAGTATCATGCTTCGGCTGTGCACTCATATCAACTATCCAAAAAGCCAAAGGCTAAGATCTCTTGAATTTAACATTATCGTATTAAACCCACTTCAACACGCACCTAAGCAAATCGTTCCATGCTAAAATGAGACAAAGACCCCTACTTTACGAAATTCATACACTCTCACATAAATTAGGAGTTGATCTCTTGCATCCTTAGTCAAAACCATGAAAATGCACATGTTATCAATTACAACATACTACTACTACTACTATTCAACCTAAGCATTCCAAATGCCAGAAACAACATCAACATATCAGTGGGCAAGGATTTAATGCTTAAAAGAGTCTCTCCCTACTACTTAGGATGTTAGGTCCTCTAAGCTCTAATAATGTATTTTTCCTTTTTAAGATTGATATGCTAGCATCCTTTTGTAGGAGTGTGTATTTTTTTTTTTTTGAGGCTAGAGGTAATAGGTTTCTGATGCAGTGTAGTAAGCAAGCTGGGGTGCCTTATTTTGTAATGGTTTGAGGATCAGCCAAATGGAGGATGGTGGAATTGATTGTATAAGGTTTGAGGCAAGAGATGGGCAATGCAGGTTACAAAAGTAGAACCATATTATCCAAAACATTCCTTACAGGGATAAATATATAAGTTATAGCAAAATAATCTGGGTGTAGGTTCATAATGTGTAAATCATGAACAAGTTAGGATAGACTATATGTAGAATTATGGTGTCTTAACCTGCTTGCTAGTTTGAATTTCAAACTGATTATTGGTTAAAGGTTGCCACAAGTAAATAGTGAATCATTAATTATGAGGATGCTTGTATAATTGCCATGTTCTCTAGGAGTGTTTGTTCGTTTACAAGGTTGGTAATGTGCAAAGCCCTACTACATCTTCTCTATAAGCTTGGCGCCTGAGTTTATATTAATGTTGTTTTTTTGCTTTTCTTCTTGGTGTGCTGAAGTGATGTTTGTTGATGCTGGTAGTCACTACATATTATCTTATCAACATTTAGTTTGTGAATGTTGGTTGTGGATGGCTCACTAAATTATCTATATTTGTGGTGAACAATTAAGAGTTAACGACCTCTTTCTTGATGTTTTCTTGCATGTCTGTGCATATGTAATGTAAGCAGATGGATTCAATTTAAAATGGGTCCTATTTTGCTCTTTTGTGCTATTGTATAGTATTTGTTATGTGTAGATACTTGAATTCCCTATTGTGTGTAAAGATGAAGTACACAACACCTAGAGTACCCATGAAATCTCAAGTCTAATAGTCCATGCCATTGGCCAGGCACCTAGGCATATTATTAATGTAAGATTATTGTTAACTACATGAACACTTCTATTATTAATATTTCTGTTCATACCTCACACTGTCACAATTAGAGAAAACATGTGTGGTTTATTTTTTTTTCTAATATTGTTTATTTCAACAATTGCATTATATGGATTTTTGCATTCAAGATCTAGAACATTGAGGTATGGTAGGTATTTTGTTGATGAGTTTAATAACATAAGAAAATGGTGCTTAAAATTGTAGTTATGACTCACAGAGTGTTGCTATTGTTTTAAGCTTCTTTAAGTTACGTGAAGCTGATAAATAGACCCATCCAAGAATATTCTCTTACAAGCTCAGTTTTTGGGAAATCATGGTAGGATGATAAAGTAGGTGCAACAGCAAGTTTAGTTCAAGCAAAGCAGCCCAACAGTCATAGATTCCAAACATAAGGTAATGAATTATGTTAGCATATAAGGAAATTTGGATGGGAGGTCAAGATTATGAATATCATGTGAGACATAAGTAATAGGTTTACTTAAAATGTATCTATTACATTCTAATGTGATTAGACTTGTTTATCGAGTATGCATGCACATGTTGATCCATCACATATTTGACTTGAATTCAATAATTCATCATTGAAGATTGGACAACAATGTTCTAGATCATGTTTGGAATTGTGTCCCTTATAGTTTTTGTTTTTTTCCCACAATCGTCTTTCATTTTTTCCATACTCTTGCCTATGAACATTCATCCAATAACATTGTCAGCCACTTGCTTGTTGACTCAAGAAGGCATAGCTAATGATGATTGTTTGTGTCAATTAGATGTTATAATTTTTTATTATTTGAAAATAGCAAAACCCCTGAAAAGGATGCATGAGGAGATTAAAACTAAGAATATCTCTTGAATATAATCTGCATTTATCATAAAGTAATAATTAGTGGGTAACCGATTTTGATCATTTTTTCCTGAGAATAGTAAGAAACTAATTCCAATGACATTTTGGTCTGTTGCAATTACTATTTGATCGTATGTACGTACGGTATAACAAATTTTCGACGACACCATGGTCAATTGCAGCGAATAAACATCCCTTCGAAAATGACACGCTTTAGTATTTTCAGCAGCACCTTCAATCTTTTGCAACGATTCCTATTCACCACAAAACAATTTTCTCATCGTTGAAACATTTGTCCAGAAAAACAAATCTCAGCGAGTAAGGGAGTTGCTAGGAAAAGAAATCATCAATACTTGCGGCAATTACATCTACTTTTAGTGGCAATTACAACCCCCCACAAAAAAAAGTTTAATGAACTAGTTGTCCATCCCTCAGGTCACCTTATTCTATCGATTATTAATATTTTAGAATCATAATGTGGATCGATGCGAAAATAGATATTATTGTCGATTTTAAGAATTTGTCGCATTAAACTTCTTGTATCCCTACTTTGGCATCCAACGTGCAGCGGGCTAAATGCCGATGAGAAAAGTTTTTTCCTTTGAAATAGGGGACTTTTTGTGGCATTTTAGGTGTCGAAAAAAGGGATTTTTCATGTAGTCATATGATGAGCCGCATGAAAATTAAAATGATACAAACTACTAGCTATAGTTTGTGTAGGAGAGCAGAAATAAAACATATGTTGATTATTATCATTTTAACTAGTACGCTTTCATCACCCTTGATGTGACATCAAACCATTAGAAAACTATACGTTGCTATTCATTTATCTATAAATAATTTGTTGTAATAATAATGGATGATATCTATGAAAATTATTAGTCATAGAAATAATAATTCTCGAAAAACACTAGCTTACATGCACCAAATATCACCGAATTTATAACCATTTTTTTCCAATTTATTATTTTACATGAATAAAATTAGTTATTAACTTATAAAAAATGAAAAAATTATGAAATGTGAAAAACAATTAAATAAAACATTTAGTATAAATTCGGTGATATACATATTCTGTCTGCATCATAGAATTCTCATCACCTAAGAGTTTGGCCATGCCAAAATCAGCAACATGTGCAACCATATCCACATATAGTAAGACATTGCTTGGCTTCAAATCACAATGAACAATAATTGCTGAGTAACCGTAATGAAGGTATTCCAATGCTGATGCAATATCGTCCATTGTAAGAAATCCAAACAATGACCATGAGAGTATAACCACTTTTCTAAGTTCTCTTTTGACATGTATTCCAATACATGGGCTTTAAAGTCGATCTTGCTATAAATGATAATGATTTTGACCAAATTGGGATGACAAGCATTCTGTAATTCCTCTCACTCTACATCAAAACACTTAAATGTGCCTTTTATTTGTAAATTTATAACTTTTACAACAATATTCATCTCATCTGAAAGTGTTCCCTTGTATACTGATCCAAAACTCCCTTCACCAAGTAAGTTGCTTGAGTTGAACATTTATGTTCCTAGTACAAGTTCTCGGTGAGAAGTTCTTTAACATGTAGGTAAATTGTACAAGTTTGTACAGTGGAAATCCATGATTCTCTATTTTACATATTTTATAGGCTAATGAAAGGACCACTACAAGCATCGCTAACCTAATTGCTGGTAATAAATACTTCATTAAATTCGATACTTTGGCCTTTATTTGTGAGGAGAATCTTCTTTGCATGGGGGAACTTGTAATTTGGGTGCACCACAAAGCACATCATTTGAGCTAAATGGAGCAGACTAGAAGTGTACAAATAGTCCTCCATATGGAATTCTCTCTCATAGATTATTGAAAAAGTCATTTAGATACTTGGGGTATAAAAGTGCTTTTAAGGACTTGGGAATCCTTTGAGATAAATTGTTGTAGAAAGATCTAAGATCTCCAAGATTAACAATTCACAAAAAGACTAGGAATTGAACTTTCTAGTTGATTGACTGCTAAAGAGATATGAGTTAGATCTATAAGGCAACCAATTCTTATCGGGATATTCCTTGATAGTTGATTTCTTGACATATTCAATATCGTCAGGACTTTCATATCCCTAATCTCTAAAGAAAGAAGGCCAGTTAATGAATTGGATGACAAGTCAACCTCGAGGAGATTTGTAAGGCTCCACAAGCTCAAAGGAATCATGGGTGTTAATTGGTTGATACCCAAGTAGAGAGATCTAAGGGAAGTTAGATTGCTTATGCATGTTGGAATATGTCCAAGAAGCTTATTGCTATCTAGAGACTACACATACATGTTCTTTAGATGAGAAAGATCAGACAAGATATGACCCCTCTAGTTTATTAGCTCAAAGGGACAATACTTATACCATGTGCAATCTTCCTAATGTAGTTGGAATAGGTCCTTCCAATTCATTGCTGGATAGGTTCAAAATAATCAAACTACTTAGGTTCCCAAGCACTACCGAAATGCTTCCCTTAATATGGAAAGAAGATAGGTAAAGACTTTGAAGAGATGAGGAAGGTTACCAATGGAACTGGGAATAAGATAAGAAAGTTGTGAAGGGGATTGAATGAAAAAGATAGTATTGTGAGATCTTTGCAATTCGATAAGTAAGAGAAAATATTCAATTCTTGACTTCCCATGGTCAAATTATTATTTCCTAGGCTAAGCTGCTGAAGAGGCCTTAAATTGCCAAGTGTTTATGGAATTATGCTTGACAATGACTTAAAACTCAAGTTTGGGAGAGTGAGCAATGAAGCATTGGAGATGGAGTTGGGAAGTCTTTGGCTCAGTTTATTTCCACCAAGAGAATTTTTTTTTGAGGTTCGAAAGGAAGAGGCCTATATATGATGGAAGATGACTTGAGAATTTATTGGTCGGCATTGAAATAATTTGTATCCTTGAGATATTGAAGATCCTTGAATGGAATTGGACCAACAAAACCATTCCTTACAATTGAAAACAACTCTAAATTCTGTAGGTTACCAATTTAACTTGGTATTCAACTGTCAAAATATGGATTTATATGTACTTCTATTAGAACCAAAAAAAAAAAAGAATTAGAGCTTTTAATAATCAAACATACACAAGTTAGCAGTAAGAAAACTAAGACTTCAAAGACCATGCACATGGCATATTTATTGATTGAGTTACCACTGACTATTTTGTTACTGTGATCGATGACCCAGACTAGCTAAGCCCTTGTGCTTATTTTATTGTAGGTTTGTGCATGGTTGTTGGGCCATGCAAGGTGGTGAAACCCTTTTAGAGACCTTGAGTTTGATGCACTAGGAATCTAAGCCCACAAGGCCCATGCAAGTTTGGCCTCTATAGTAATTTAGGGTTTAAAATCCCTAGAAGAATTAAAGCACACGCCCAACCCATTTCCTTGGTGCCATTTGTCATCCATTGAGACCCACATTAGGAGCACATGAATTTGGATGTGAAGTGAGGGAAGGGAGGTGAGAGAATTTAAGGTTTGGAGCGCCACACACCTACCCTAGGATTTCTACCTACCTTTTTGCCACTTGACATGCATGCAAGAAGCCTTATTTGTAGAAAGGAACTTTTTGACACATGTTACTAGTTAGGTAGAGATTATAGAAAAAAGAAATAATAGAAACATATGGAAGTGGCGCCTAGGGCAAGCCAGGAGACAAAAAGGGCAAGGCAACCCTAGAAGGGATTTCGTTTCTAGAAGATTTGGCCAAGTGTCATGCATGCAAAATGAAATGTTGAAAAAGGGAAGAAGGTAGCCTTGAGAAAGGGCGAAATCTTGCATGAAAAGGGAGGACCTACACGCCTAAGAGCTTCTAGAAGAATCTTGTGAGAAGCACACTTGAGGTGGACGGCAAGGGGACTTGTGCATTGCCACCCACCATGACCAATCACACCATATCTAAGACATTGGAAGATGAAACATATTCTTGGGAAAGAGAAGAGAATTTTGGACACCAACACTAACACACACCACATGGCACACATGCACACTTGTAGAGGATTGAGGAGGATCTTGGTTGGAAGAACAACTCTTTCGCCACTAGGTACAATGAATCAAGACACAAGATGAAGGGTAAAAGAGGGAAGATAGGGTTTCAGTTTTTGTCGAGCCACGCCACTTGTCCAAAAAGTTGCATTTGGTTCTCAACACAATCCAATGATGGAGAAGGGGAAGAGGCACACTATTTGGATGTCAAATGGCATCCATATAAAAGAGCTTTAGCTTTTCAAGAAGGATCACATGCCTATATAAGGGTAGAAGATGACTAAAAACCTTGAGGTCTTTTAGTCACTTGGTGATATTTTCTTGAGTCATTTGGCCATCTTATTTTCTCTCCATTTCTATCACTTTTTGTCCATCCAAACACCACCCATGCCACTATCATTCCAATCAAACACCATTCCAAGTGCATGCCAAGCTAGAGACACCATCTACAAAGGAAAGCCACACAAGGTGAGGAACCAAACACTCTCTTTTCTTATAACTCACACATGGCCAAAGGGAGAAAGTCTTGGGTTCCATGAGGTTTTCATGAACACATGCTCAAACACACACACACACGACCAAGGAAAGAAAAGGACTTTTGGATTTGATGAAGTTTCCCACATGAGCACATGCACACACACACCCTCGGGTAGTTAGGGTTTCCTTTTCAAAGGAATGAAGATCCAAACCTGATTTGCTTTAAGCTCATGAGTGTGACATTTTTTAGAGGAAGACTATTTTTTGTCTTGGAGATAAGCCAAGAACACAACACTCACACACGGATTAGGGTTTTAATATACTATTAGTATTAGTATTAGTTATAATGATTTAGTATAACTATATTAGTATAACTATAACTATAGTCTATATTAAACTATTAGTATTAGCTAAATAGTTATAGACTTATATATTAGTATAGCTATATAATATATTAGACTATATAATAGTATGAATATTAGACTATTAGTATAGTTATATATTAGTATTAGTTATATTGATTTAGTATAACTATATTAGTATAAGTATGACTATAGTCTATATTAAACTATTAGTATTAGTTAAATAGTTATAGACTTATATATTAGTATAGCTATATAATATATTAGACTATAGAATAGTATTAATATTAGACTATTAGTATAGTTATATATTACTATTAGTTATAGTGATTTAGTATGACTATATTAGTATAAGTATAACTAGAGTCTATATTAAACTATTAGTATTAGTTAAATAGTTATAGACTTATATATTACTTATTAGTATAACTATATAATATATTAGACTAGTCTAATAGTATTAATGTTAGCCTATTAGTATAGTTATATATTAGTATTAGTTATAGTGATTTAGTATAACTATATTAGTATAAGTATAACTATAGTATATATTAAATTATTAGTATTAGTTAAATTGTTATAGACTTATATATTAGTATAGTTATATAATATATTAGACTATATAATAGTATTAATATTGGACTATTAGTATAGTTATATATTAGTATAGTTATATATTAGTATTAGTTATAAACTATATATTAGTATTAGTTATAAACTTATATATTAGTATAGCTATATAAATTATTAGACTATAATAATATAATAGTATTAATATTAGACTATTAGTATAACTATATATTAGTATTAGTTATGAACTATATATTAGTATAGCTATATAATATATGATCAACTAAAATTTCATTTTTAAGATTAAACATTTATTTTATAATAACATTATCTTATATATAATTATATTAATAGCATATGATCAAACAAATTACAAATGTTCATATTTAAGATGAACATTTTATGTTATAATTTATAATTTATAATATGAAATTATTTCATATATGATATATAATTATATATATTATATATAAAATTTTTACATATAATTTTATCAAATGGTCTGGTTCGGTCCGGGAAATCCTAAAACCAGAATCGAACTGGTTTTGGCCAGTTTATGCATTACAAGAATCGGTCTAGTTCGGACCGGTTTTCCGGTTTAAATTTACACCCCTAATGGTGGATGATAATTGTGCTCTGTGTAATCAGGCTAGTGAGGATGTAGCACACGTGTTGTTATATTGCTCTGATGTTTTGAATGTTTGGGTTCAATATCTGCCTTTTTTGCATAATATTCAACCTGGTTTATCATTTTAGGAAGTGGCTGAATTGATTAAGGAGAAGGGCTCAATGGATGATCTCTCAAAGTTCTTTTATATTGCTTGGGGTTTATGGTATAGATGGAACCAATTTCTGTTTGAGTACAAACTTTTGGTTGTTAAAGCTGCTATTTGTTATTCTTTGGTTGTGCATTACGAGTTCAAGCAGGTGCAAGCATTTGATGTGGATTGTAGAGATGGTAAAAGAGTGTTTTGTTGGGCTCCTCCTCCAGTGGTGTTTTTGAAGATGAATGTTGATGGTGCTACTTTCTTTGATCAATAGAAAGCGGGTATTGGTGTAATCCTTAGAAATGAAGATGGTTGTGGTTGTCGCCTGTAGTAAAGTAGAACGGGAGGTGATCTCTTCAGAATTTATTGAAGCAACAACTATGTTGAGAGGTTTCCAGTTGTGTGCACAATGGGGGGTACCGAATTTGATACTTGAATCTGATTGCTTGGTTCTGGTCAATGCCTTACAGGATGGCTCTTCTTTTTTAACAGATTTTGATTATTTACTAAGAGATATGAGAAGGTTCATGGGTGGATTTAGATATATTCAGAGTTCTTATGTCAATAGATTGGGAAACTCAGCTGCTCATCTCTTAGCAAGACATGCGTGGGGGTTAGAAGATATTGAATTATGCTGGGATGGGTGTCCTTCTTTTGTATCACAAGCTATTTGGCTTGATAGCAACAACACGGTGTAAGGACAATTGTTTTGTTTGATTCAATGAAATCTTTGATTATAAAAAAAAATAAAAAAAAGACAAAGGCTTGTCATAGGCCCTCAAAAATGTCAGCGTTCATGTCCATACACTTGCTAAATGTGCGAAAATGATACATGTTATGGTAAGTTAATTGTGCATTTAAGTAATTCTACATACAACCATGAAGTGCGTAAATATCGCGTAATCATTTTGAAAAAGAGTGGGGTCTTCTATTAAAAAATTAATTTTTTTATGTGGGTCCCATGTTGTATTCATTTTTTTCAAAACGATTATGCGGCAGTTGCACAATTTACGGTTATAAATATCTTTTATCTTTATTTATTATGGTCGTCTACTGCTGCAGCTTGCTCTGTTCGGTGCAGTGGGGGTGTTTCTTCTGCTGGGGAAGTCAAGTTTGATCTTTCGTGTTTCGGGAGTCTCAACAACGCATCGTTTCGTTACTGCCCACGTGGATGGATGGGTACGCAGGGGGTTCCCACCATGGGTGCAAGTAAAGTCTCTTTTTTTTTTATTTTTTTATTTTTTTATTTTTTTATTTTCTTTTATAGAAGAGCCGAGGTCACCAGTCCATGAGTGACCCCTTCCCAAATTTTATTAATAGCCCTCACTTTTGGCGGAGGAATACCGTGGTTACAGACCGACACCTAGTATTACAAAAAATTCTCCTACCAGGTGCCAAAATTACAAACTTACTAAAAAGGACAACCAAGCAAGAACCATTCCGCATGAACATGACGCTAACGGCAAAGCAATGAAGGCAAACCCAGAATATCCAAACGGATTAAACCACGAAGCACCCTAGGCACCTCCCTAACAAATCTCCACTCAGAATTAAGACCCGACGCACCACTCCGGGCCAACCAATCCGCAGCTTTATTTCCCTCTCTATAAACATGACGAACTACGCACACCATAGAATCCGTAAGAGCCAACGTATCTTCCCAAAAATCTTCCAAGTACCACACACCACACCTTCTCCTATTCCACCACGAAATCACCACTTGCGAATCTAATTCAATTTCCACAAAATTAATCCCCAGTTCCTTACAGGCTTTGAGTCCCTGAAGAACAGCTAACAACTCCGCTCTATTGCTGGTTCTGACTCCAATATAAGAATTAAAAGTATAAATCATAAGACCTCGATTGTTCCTAATGATACTGCCCACTCTTGAAAAACCGGGATTACCAAGACTACTCCCATCTGTATTCAATTTAAACCACCCTTGAGCTGGCTTTTTCCAAGCCACTAGCTTTAAATGCTTCCTATCAGGAACCAAAGCTGGAATATTCAATGATTGTAACACCTGTGAATCATGTCTAGAACATTTGCTAACCTTTTTCATGTCTCGAACTACTAATCCCATCCATCTACTAATAGAAAGCCGAACCGAAAAAATAGACTGAAGCCTTCCCTCCATACGTGCAGTACATCGTCTATTCCAAAGATGCCAAGTAATAATAGAAGGTAAAAACCCCACTATTATTCCCAGTTGAGAATTAGAAGATGCCTGTCGAAACCAAATTTGCACCGTCTCCCTCCAAGTACGACCAATAGGAATACCAAAAATAGATCCATAAAAATGCCATATTGCCGATGCAAACTCCCCTGTAAGTAGCACATGATTTTGATCTTCATAATTACCTTCATCACAACAATCACAACGAGAAACTATCTGGATCCCAATGCGCCGAAGACGATCATCTACGCTTAAGGCCATGTTCCACACTTTCCACATTAAAACCGAAATTTTAAGTGGAAGTAACTTTTGCCACACCCAAGGATGCCACTCCATCCTAGATCCTTGTACTCGAATGTAATCCCAAGCTGATTTGGTAGAAAAATTCCCACTGTCATTCTTCATCTAGATCAAGACATCAGATCCTCCCTTACACCCAGCCAAAGCCTCAACAATATCCTCCACATTATCCTGGCCAACCAACGTACCCAAAAACTCCACATCCCAACTATTGGACAACTTACACTCTTTAACTTTCAAAATCGAATTACCCACTATCTGGAACTCATCAATTAGAGGACCCCCATCTCTCCATTTGTCATACCAAAATAAAATATTACCATCTCTAACTCTCCATTTAGCATTATTAAGAACACTCGAAATACTTTTGACAATCATTTTCCAAAACCTCGTTCCTTTTCTCATATCAATAAGACACCAAATCGAAGATCCCACATATTTTCCCTTAAAGAAACTAGTCCACAGGGATTCTCCTTTCAAAAGATTCCTTGCAAACCGCATGTGCAAAGCTTTTTGTATATCCCCCAAATTCCACAAACCAAGACCACCCTCCTCTATTGGCTTACAAATACTCTCCCATGCCACCTACTTTTTTTTCCTTTTACCATTAATCTCTCCCCAAAAAAATGTGCTCAACATTCGGTTTAGTTCTTTAATAATAAATTGGGGAACCTGCAATACTGCAAATATATGTAAAGCCATACTAGACAGCACACGACGAAGTACAATTAAACGGCCACCCACTGATAATAATTTCATTTTCCAACCACTGATTTTGTTCCAAACTTTATTAATCATCTCCTCTAGATGCTCATGCTTAAGACGCCCTAATACTATCGGAACCCCAAGATATTTAAAAGGAAACAAGCCTTCAGAAAACCCTGTCAGCCTTTAAAGAGCTCTCTTTCTTACTAACGAAATTTTTGGAGAATAAAATATGGCCGTCTTTTCTTTACTAAGTTGCTGACCTGACCAATTTTCATACTTTTCAAAAACCAACAACAGTTCCTTCACCGATTTCTTTCCTCCATTCAGAAAAATAACAATATCATCAGCGTACATAAGGTGAGAAATATGAGGAGTACCTCTTGCTTGGGAAAATTTTTCAATCTTTTTTTCAACAAAGCTTTGTTTCAAAAGTCTAGAATGCACTTCTTGAAGGATAATAAAGAGGTAAGGCGAAAGGGGATCCCCTTGGCGCAAACCCCGCCTCCCTTGAAAGAAACCTTTCGTCGTTCCATTAAGCATAACAGAATACCACACATTCGAAATACAAGCACGAATAAGATTACAAAAAGAAGAAGAAAAGCCAAAACACCTCAATACCTCAATCAAAAAATTCCACTCCACCCGATCATATGCTTTAGCCATATCAACTTTAATCATTATATTACCACTGTGTGTCGTCCTCTTCAGTGAGTGAACCATTTCCTGGGTAAGACTGATATTCTCAAAAATACTCTGCCCAGGTATAAACGCTCTTTGCTCTAGAGAAATCATTTTGGGAAGAAGACCTGTCATACGATTAACAATAATTTTCGAACAAATTTTATAGAAAACTGAACAAAGGCTTATTGGCCTAAATTTATCAAACCCCGAAGGCACATCTACCTTCGGGATAAGCACAATAAAAGAAGCCGAATAAAATCTCGGAAGGCGTTTTGATAGAAAAAATTCTGAAATAGCTTCTAAGACCTCAACTTTAACCACCTCCAAGCAACTCATAAAAAAACCCGCGCCAAAACCATCTGGGCCCGGGGAACTATTAATAGGAATAGATGATAGAGCCTCTTTCACTTCAACCAACGAATGGATCCCACAAAGCCGGACACAATCCTCTTCATTAATAACCGACGATATCAAACTAGTTAAATCAGGCACCTCCCTTGCCGGATTAGATCTCTGAAGAAACTCAGAAAAATAATCAACGGCACCAAGATGAATTTCTTCCGGAGAATTAAACTCCATCCCATTCGAAGTTCTCAACTTATGAATTTTCCTATGCCTTTTATTAGATAACCAAACATGAAAGAATTTTGTGTTCCTATCACCATCCATTCTCCACTTGATTTTAGCCATCTGCGCCAGTCTTATATCCTCCCTTCGCCTCCAAGAAGACAACTCATTAGAACACCTCACTAGCTCCCTTTCAATATCATCATCCCAATTTCTCTGCAACAGATTTTCAAGACTCTCAACCTTATCTTCAAGAATAGTAATCTGATTATTAGTTCTCCCAAATACCCTCTTATTCCATTCACGTAATGCCACCTTAAGCTTTTTAAGTTTGCTAGCTAATTTTAAAAGCCCCGAACCTATGACAGATTCAGACCACACATTTTGAACAAAATTCATAAAATCCGGGTGCTCAACCCACATTTGCTAAAATCGAAATGGAAGGGGACCATAAGAGAAATGATCAATTAAAAATTCTATAAACATAGGACAATGATCTGACGTTGTCCTTGGAAGATACAAACAATGAACATTCGGGAATAAAGACAGGTAATTTGCATCAAGTAACACTCGATCCAACTTTGCCCAAGCTCTAGATAAACCCTGCTGACCATTGCACCATGTAAACTTACCTCCTTGTGAATTCATTTCCATCAGCCCGCCCTGATGAATCCATCTATTAAACTCATCCATTGCAACTCTATTCCGCGGACGCCCACCACACCTTTCCACATCCGACCGAATTATGTTGAAATCCCCAGCAAACAAGCATGGCTCAACACCCATTCTATCCGAACTCAACTCCTCCCAAAGCATCTGTCTCTCAAACCTATTACACTTGGCATAAATAAAATTGCCCAATAAAAGAAAATGTCCTTTGGTAATACGTAAAGACACATACTGCGAACTCATGCGGACCACCTGCACATCCACTTCATTTTTCCAAAACACCCAGATTTTTCCACCATCATTCTCATTTGTTATCACCTTATCAAACTGCAATATCCGCATGAAACTCTGGATTTTATCCACACTCTGAAAAGGTTCCAGCAACACTGCCATCTTTGGCTTATGTTTAGACAGTAGTTTTTGTAAACGTCTCTTAGAAGTACCTAAACCTCTTATATTCCAGACTAATATTGAACCAGTCATTGAGTAAACTTCTGTGTTCTAGTGATCACTCGCCTGGAACTCCTGATTTTCTCAAACTGCCGCTTTTGATATTTTCTCTTTACAACTTCATCTTCTGCATCCGAATGATATTCCTTCTCCTGCAAAAATACTTCCGCATTTTTCTCAGGTTCTGGGTCAGACATCGAACCATCTTCCAGATGTAACTCTTCCTCATGAACATTATTAACCTCCCTTTCTACAGAACTAGGAACTACTTCCCCCTCCCTCATGTCCATTTCCAACTCTGTTTCCCCTAAGCGGTTCAAGCAATCCATTTTTCCTTCAAAACTTCCTGGGTTCATTTCTTCCGCAAGATCCGCAATCTCAAGATTTTCCTCTTGATCCTTTTCCGGTTCCAACTCCTCAACCAAAAGAATGGGATCACCTAACACCCAATTCTCCTCAGTTGATTTGTTTGTTTCTAGGGGTGTAACCGGTCCGGTTCGGTCCGGTTTTGGATAAAATCTAGGACCGAACCAGTATATACATGTTTTGTATTTTTCAAAACCGATTACGCACCGGTTATCCTCCTAAACCGGTACTTCCGGTTTTACCGGTTTCCGGTCTAGTCCGGTCCGGTTTTCCGGTTTTTTTTAAATGCAAGTTTCACAATTTGTCATTAAAAATTTGTTCATTAAAAAAAAAAACTGATTTAAAAAAAACTATTTTATACTTTTGTTAATATATTAGACTATTGGTATAGTTATAAGTTATATATTATTATTAGTTATAAACTTTTAGTGATTTAATATTAACATTTTATGTAATAATTTATAAATTATAACAAGAAATTATTTCATATATGAATATATATAATTATATATATTCTATATAAAATTTTCACATAAAAATTTATAATTATACATTATATATAAAACTTATATATATTAATATTTAATATATATAAAATATTTTGTATAAAACTTATATATAAAAATATTATTTTTTATTTTTTTTAATCAACCAGTCCGGTCCGGTCCAAAAAATCCCGGAACCGGCCGGTTTTTAGATTTTAAAAACCAGTTCCGGGACCGGACCCGTCCAAAACTGGTTTGGTCCGGTCCGGACCGGTTTTCCGGTTTGCATTTACACCCCTATTTGTTTCAACTTCTGTATCCTCAACAACTGGGGTATTAATCTTGTCCGTCGGCTCTTCCACAATCGGTTCTTGTTGCCGAACCCACACATTACTTCCTGCACTCTTTTTCCGAGCACGGCAAGTCTTTAAATTATGCCCCTGTTTTTTACATTTAGAACAGAATGCTGGCAAAGTTTCATATATAATTTCTTCCTTTAGGCTAGTTCCCAGACCAGGCATCCCAATCCAAAAATAAGGTAAAGGTTTCTTTGCAGCATCCATTTCCACACAAATACGAGCACCATCGGTTCGAGTAACACAACGAGTAGAGTTATCACTTCTAATAAATCTACCAATAGGGGCTGTAAGAATTTTAAGAAATGACTCATGATAATAGTTAGGAGGCAAACCTGGAAGTACAATCCACACCGGTACAATCGAGGGTTCTTCTTCTTCTTTAAAGTCTGGAGTCCAGTGAAATGGACGGTAAGGAATTCCTTCTATATCATTAACTTCATGAGACGGAGCCCTCATGCAGTCTTCTTTCGAAACCATTATGATAAAAACATTCCGAGGATGCCTCATATTAGAAACGACTGGAATGCCATCAAGATTCCATCACTTATGAATGAAGGCCCTAATGGCATCCAAGGATGGTCGGTTCCTCAAAAACTTCAAAACAATCGAGTACCGAAAAGGCTCGGCAGATCGTTGGATTTCCTCCTTAGAAAACTGGAAAAAAATTTCGTCATCCTTAGATTTCGGCAGACGATGCGCCACAGACATTTATGGAACAGGCTGAGGAACCACCGAAACGAGATCCACGAAGAGCCGTCGACCTCCGTTGTTAGCAGCAGCAGCCATTACTTGCGTCAAACGTAGCAAGAAAAAACTTTCAAGAAGAAAGCCATTCTTGGAGCGTTCTTGGAGCGTCGTTTAGCATTTTCATTGATTCTTTATTCTCAAATGTTAACATCTAGTCTCTACAACTTACAAACATTGTTGTTGGAGAACTGTAAGTAGAGTCTCTCTTCTTCTATATATGTTGTTATATTAGATTATGCAACATTATGTCTAGCTTTCTACTTTTTTCTCTTACTTTATTTTATTTTTTATGTTATTTTTATTTTATTTTTATTGGTTTGATTCCTCAACGAAATTGCATTTAATAGCTAATTTGATGGTTTTTGTAAATATTCAGTACTCTAAACTAGTAAAACTGGTAATGATATTCATAACTACTTAGAGTTTAGAAATTTGCACTCTGAGTTCAAATTTGACCGTTAAAACCCATAAAAATGACACATATGACGTGATTTTTACCAAATTTAATGGATTTGATAATTAATTGAGGTGTTAATTAATAATTGTAATAATTTATTATATATTAAAGCAGGTCAAAGTTGAAAGAAATTAATGTAATGTCTCTGAGTTGGAGATCGAACCGTTTATTCTCGTCGAAGCTCTGTTTTTTTTTTCAAACTATTTAGAAACGTGAGGAGCAATTTGTAGAGTTTTGGCCAAAAACAGCAGTAATTGCATCGTTCATGTTGATAATAGACCCTTTGAAAAGTGGTGTCGAGCTTAGAACAATTTTCTAAAATGTGAATGATTGAAGTGGTTCCATAAGTTCCTAACAATGGGGTAGCAAATAATCTACCGTTTTTCCCTTCTTCTTGCACATGTAGCACTCATCCATCATAATGATCCTATGTTTTATTAGTTTATCTACAGCGAGGATCTTCTCTAAGGAAGCTATCCAAAAATAAATTATGAAACTACTTTCAGGGGCGCCTTGTCTTCTAAATGTTCCTCCAAGAAAATGTCTTAGTTCCTTGGATGGTTAGAACATGTTGAATGATCGAACAGAGAACCTTGACTGCATGTTCTTGTTGTTGGTGGGGGTTCCTAGTTTCCTTGCGTCTTTAGCGGCTGTAAAACGTTCAACTGTTACCAAAACATGATTTATTGTTTAGGTTATTTTCCTCCTAAGCCGATCACTGTATCAGTGTATCTTCCAGATGAGAAAATGTTTGCCTATTCCAATCTTTCGTGGATTCGATTTATATCTTCTATTTGTTCTTCTTCTATGAAAATATATATATATATATATATCATTTTTATTGTTAGCTGCTCTTCTTCTTATTTGATTTTATCTTTATGTTTTTATCCGGATCATTAGAAGTTTAGAGGTAGCTTTGTCGGATCTTGGTGTTCCATCAGATGGGTAGTAGATGTATTAGTTAATAGTAGTTAATATGCATTTGACATGATGGTGGAGTTATATTAAACTGTTCAACCTTGAGGATGGCAGTCTGTAAAACCCAAGCCCAGACCAGTTCTCACCAAAGGAGCATTACGGCATCGTTTTCAGGTAAGGCTTTAAGACTTTGTTTTCCTTTCTTTTTCTTTTCCTCAGACGGTTTCTTCCTCTCTCCCTCTTTGATTTTCAGTTTTTGTTCGTTCCGAATCTCACTCCCACTTTTTTCTTCAACTTCTCAACCGTATATATTTTTCTTCACTTTTAGAAATTTCACTCTCATCAGACTCTCTCCCTCTCCCCCACATCAGTCTCTCACCCTCGCCCCAAAGCCCACAGACCCAAACTGTAACACCCTATATTTTTAGTGTATTTTAATGAAAGGATTATTTGTTATTAAATTAAAATTTATTCTCTTGTTTTAAAATTGGTTGGAGTTTTAGTGGGTTTATTTTTATGATTTTAATTTTGTGAAAATTATTCTGAAGTGCTTTCTTATATTTGATTATTGAAATCCATTTAAATTGTTTTTCAAATTAAATTAACTTGTTGTGGGGTTAATTATTTATTTTCATTTTAATCACTGCGTTTGAATTATTTTATTTTACTTGCTGTGTTAAAATCGTTCCCTTTGGATTATTTTTGTGACCCATGATATGAGGATTGGACCTCATTTCTTTTCTCTTTATTTTTTTCTTTTCCTTTTCTTTTTCTTTTCTTCTTTTCTTTCTTTTTTCTTTTTCTCCTTATTTTCTTCTCCCTCCCGTGCCTCTCTCTATTTCTCTCTCCCGTGCGTCCGCCGTTTGCCCTCGACCCGCTGCCGTCGCGCCGCCGTGCGTGACACCGCCCATCCCAGCAGCTCCCCCACCCGCCGGCGACCTCCCCCCCCCAATCTCAGCCTCCCTTGTGCCGCCGTTAGCTCCCACGCGCACCACCAAGCCGCGGCACTCATTGCGCCGCTGCGCCGCAGTCGCGCCACCTCCGGCCATCATCTTCTCACCACTTCATCCTCAACCTCTTGGCAACCCATTGGACCCAATCCCACCTCCGATCTGTCACCGGTGAAGCCTCACCATCAACATTTCCGTTTTGGGTGTTTTTGCACTTCAACCGCCTATTGCGCCGCTACCCACGGCCAACCACCACCACATTAGCTTCACCGACATCCCTAAGCCCTACCCTATCAATCTGGGTCTTCGTTTGCTCCGTTCAAAAGTGGGTTTTGAGGACCCACGGCCACAGTGCATTTGGCACTGTTTTGTTGCTGCGTTGCCGCTTCTAGCACATTCGTGATTTTTCAAAAATTATATTATAGCATTGTAAGTATTTTTCCCAAAGAACTTTTGAGATTTAAATGTATTTCTGCACTAATTCTTATTTACTGTGAATTTGTTGGTTGTGCCGGACTGAGTCTGAGGAGTAAGGGGGGTCGGTTGGATTGGTGGTTGAGAGAATATTTAGAGGGGAATTTAATTTTCTTTGTCGAGTGCAGTTTAATTTTTGGGTATTAGTTTATATTTTCTGTTATGGAGTTGTGAATGGGAAGAAGTGTGCTTAGTTTGGTGTTGGTTAAATTGTTAGTAATTGTTTTGGGACTGCGAACTGTTGGAATAAGTGTGAGTTATTGGAATTTGAATGGCATTGTCTTGATGCTTGTAATTGGACAATACTGAGATTGGTATAGAATATTTTGGGTCGAAGTGTGGGCTGTCCAGATTGTTATTTGGTTGTTTGAGTTAGATTAAGCTTGCTGAATTATGGTCTAGAAATTGAGTCTTAAGTTGTCTAAGACCAATTTTGTATTGTTGGGCTTTAATATTTAGTTTATATTATTTTCATGAATAGGTGACGAGACGGATAGAGACCGTATTCAAGTCATAGATAATGCGTTGTAAGAGTCAGGTAAGCGGGGTTCCTATGCTAGGTTTTATACAAGTTAATAAGACTGAGGTTGATTTTATGAAAACTTGCATATTTTGTGTTGTGTTGGGAACTTGTGAAAATAAAGATCAACCTCGGTCACTCATCTGCATTATTCATGAAATCTGTGTGAAAAAGGAAAAATATGTTCTGGCATGCATTGTGTAGACATGAGCTAAATTCTGTCATGTGGTTTCTGAAATCTGAAAAATGAGCGATATTGAGAATATGAAAAGTTGTGCATTTATTTAAAAAGATGTTCTGACTTTTGTGTTCAGTGTGGGTAAACTGTCTGATTCTGTTTTGGTACTCTGTATTATTTGATATAACATCTGAAAACCTTTGGCATGGTATACTGGTTTTCGTATCTGACTCTGTCTCTGCTTTGCTCTGCTATGCTCTGTTATGCTCTGCTCTGTTTGGGTTGGTACCAACTTCTCTGTCTCTGAGTGCACCCACTTTGGAAACAAAGTGGTTTTATTGTGGTCTTTCCTGTGTGCACACTCGGGGCTCCGAGAAGAATAAAAGAAAGATTTCACCTCTGTCTCTGCTTGGTTTGGTCACCGGGGTTAGCACAACCCTACCACTGGGGTGAAACATGGTCTCTGTTTGCTCTGTTTTGACCTGATGATGATACTCAGTTTATGTTATGCCAAAGCACTAAGGGTTTTACTTGTCTTAAAACCATCGCTCTGTTACTTTTGAAAATATGTTCTGTTCAGCATGTTAACTCTGGAAAATATTTTGTTCTGCATGTTCTACTTTGTAAATGCTCATGTTTGCACGCTAGCATATGATTTCTGCTTACTGAGTTGTTGATAACTCACCCCCTATCATTATAATATTTGTCAGATGATGTGAAGAGTTCAAATGAGGACCTGGATTAGATTGCTGTTTGTGTTTAAGCTGAGGAGATGTGGGTAGAAGAAGGACTTCTGGTGTTCTTAGTTTTAATGTCTTTGAGTTTTATTAATATCTTGAGTTTCAGTAAGATTTATGAAATTATTGGTTGAGTTGTTATGACTACCGAGAGAGTTCGGACTCCTTAGTTTATTTTAGCTGCAGTAATGACTTTGTGGAGTTTTCAATGTGGTTGTTTAGCACTCTTGATATTGAGATTTGCTATTAAAGAGTTGGGTTTTCTTTTTAGTTGTGTTGGAAAATAAGTTCTTAAGAGACAGGTAGTAATTCTCCAGGCCAACCGGGTTTGGGGCGTTACACAAACCTTAAGGCAACACCACTGCCGCAAACCACCAAGCACTGAAGCCCAGCCTCTTGCCAACCAGCCACCTCCCAACACCTCACCAGACCACCACTGGAAGCTACCAGTCGTGCCTAGCTGTAGCAAGATGGGATAGCCCCCACGGCCCAGCCCATCCGTGTCCTCAAACGAAAACCAACCCATGGCATGCCCCTCCACGCCAACAACCCCATTTTCGTTGACAGACCACCAGCCATGCTGCGACACCTTGAGCCACTGCCCAGCCCCTTGAGAAAACTGCTACCACCTTGTCCCCTGCCATAAACGGCAACACCGCCCCCATCTGGCAGCACAACAACTCCGAGTGGAAGCCATCGTGCCGAGATCACCTTGCATGACAGAAACCACAAGCCCACAGCCTAAACCTCAGCCTTTCACCACCACAATGTCAACTTGAGACGCCCCTGTAGACTACTAACCACCACGGATACCACCACCGTGAGCTGCTTTCCTTTCGATTAACACCCAAAGAAAAGCACCCCTGTTTTCCATACTCAAAACAGAGCAACAAGCATGGACGTGATACTCCGCTCGACAACCATGCAGCCAACCACCATCGTAGACCTCAGCTCAGCCACCAGGAGCCCCTCACTGCCTCCCTCTCGATGAGTTTCCTCTCTCCCCACGCCGTGTTCTCTCCTTCTCTCTCGGAGTCTCTCTCTCTATCTCACTTTCAGTCCGTAGACGCCCAGCCTGCTGGAGTTTGCACCTCAGCTGCCCAGTCCCGTCGCGGCTCCTTCTCTCCCGATGAGCTTAGTGATGTCATGGTTATGTTTTGTATTTTCAAAAGTTTATTTTTGCAGCATACTCACCAAAGCATCCATGCATTATATGCATTTTTTCCCAAAATACCACTAGTTATACGTTGGGCTTGGTTTGAAGTATAAAATATTATTACAGAAGATAATTAGGGTTTTATAGTATAATAGTTTTATTATATTATATAGTATTAAATTTTTATAGTCTCATTTCAATAGTAAATAAGTTAGAATTTAATATCTTAGCCGAATATATTATGTGGATATTGAGGAATTTGGAAAGTGATGCTATTTTTGGGGTTATGAGAATTTTTAGGTCATGAGGTATTAAAATAGGTATTCCAAGTATAATTACGAAGTAACTGTTCAAATTGGAGATTTATTCAAGTTACATGAATTTTCTATAGAAGACGATTGATATTCGTTTGGTACAAATGTGAAGATTTTCTTAAAAGCTAAAAAGTCCAGGTAAGCGGGGTTCCTATGCTAGACTTTGCACAAAAAAAAGAAAAGAAAAAGAAATGAACTAAGGTTGGTTTGTAAAAATGTGCATGTTGTTTTAAAAATGAAGGGTGAAAAAAATCCCAATATATTTTTTGCATTCACTCATGAGATATATATATATATATATATATATATATGAAAGAGAAAATAAATGTTTTTGACATGAATAGTGTAGACATGAGCAATATTTAATATGTTTCTGAAATGTGCACAAAAGCAAATATGAAAATTGAGATTTTTGTACATATGATACGAAAATTATTTGGATCTGTTTTTGATCAAATGGAAATTGTGACACCTCGTATTTTAGTGTATTTTAACTAAATGATTATTTTAATTAATTTGAATTTTAGTTCTCTTGTTTTAAAATTGATTGGATTTCTTGTTGGTTTATTTCATGATTTTTTAAGTTGTGAAAGTTATTTTGTTATTCTTTATTAATATTAATTATTGTTTTGCATTTAAATTTCTCTTAATTTAATTTAATTGTTTGTGGGTTTTAAAATTATCGTGTTGTTAGATTTAATTATTTTATTTTACTTAGTCACTGTGTTTAAATTAATTTTAATTAAACTGTTGTTTTAAAATAATTTTCGTTGGATCAATTTTGTGACCCAAGTTGTGAGGATTGGACCTCAATTCTTTCCCTCATTTTTTTTCTTTTCCTCTTTTCTTTTCTTCCTCTTTTCTTTCCCCCCCCCCCCATTTCTTTTCTCCTCTCTCTCTCTTCCCTCCCGCACGGTCTCCTTCTCTCCACGCATCCGTGCGTCGTTCTCCATCCAGCCCACCGCCACGCACCGCCATGACCGACACTACCCCTCTCCTTCCCTTCCCCATCAGCCGGCGACCACCCCTTTCAATCCCAGCCCCTTTCGCACCGCCGTGAGTCCCCACTTACGGCTTGAAGCCGTAGCCTTCTCTTCGCTCCAGCGCCGCCGTCACGCCATCCTACAGTCCATAGAATTATGCCTACTAGACTTAAAATCTCAAATATCTTAAAACAAAATCGTTTTCCTAGAATATGTAAAAATCTAAAAGCTCAGATGTCGTGGAACTCATTCCATAGGTCCGTAAGTGCTAAAACCTTAGATATCATAAAAAATCATATCCTGAAACTCACAGAAATCAACGATCTTAAATCTCATCAAAATCACTTTTAAAGTATGTACAATCTCTAAACCTCAAATCTCCAAAGTTTCGAACTCGATGATGAGCAGCCATCCTGAAACTTAAACTCAATTAAAATTTCTAGGGAAAGAAAACAAAATATGTATAAACAAAATATAAATACCAGCTAAAATATTTAAAAACAAGTAAAAAAATAAATAAATGAATCAATAAAATCTTGAACTTGTTTTAATCATTCTTAGCCATTTCTTTAACCATCTCATATAGTTCTTTCTACCATTTATAATTGTAAACTTAACATCGCTCTAAATTCCTGTACGTCTTTAGAATCTAAACCTCAAAAAAAATTTTAAACCTTAAATTAATCTTATAAAGATTATCTCCTATAGTCCAACAAATTAAGCTTGTCGGATCTAAAATCCCTAGACCTCAAAATCTCAAAATCCAATCATAAAGTCTTACAAAATCTAAAACCTTAAATATCCACATAATCATCCTTATAGTCCTCAAGTTGCTATACTTAAATTTTTACATCCTATAAACCCACAGATATCTAAACTTCCAAGGTTTATAGTATGCATAATTCACACTTGGCTTTGATACCAACTGTAACGCCCCGGTTTCACATGGGTCGGAGAGTTACTTCCTAACGTTTAAACTCATCTTTGAACAACATATTTATAGACTCCAAAATATAAAGTCATCAGAATACTACAAAATCTCTTAATAAAATCTGTCAATTCCCAGAAATATTCTATGAGTAATCCACTATACTTAAATAATTATCTCACCGATGCTTCATAATCCTGATCCTTAGCTGAACTATTCAAAATCATCTGAAAAATATTATGGAGATAAGGGGTGAGTTATCAACAACTCAGTAAGCGTAGGACATATACTAGTGTGTGAAAATGAGCATTTTCACAGAGTTCAGAATGCAGAAATAAAAAATTTCAGTATCAATATGCAAATCTCAAAAATATGTATTATCAGAAAAATCAGAACAACTTTTCGAACATTTCATATTCAAAAACCAACTTTTCATATTCAAAGACTCCTTTGGCACAACATGACTGAACATCTTCGTCTTATTATAACATATCAGAACATCATATCAAAACAGAGACCATGTTTAACCCCCGTGGTAAGGTTGTGCATCCTGCGGAAAGCCAAGCAGAACATAAATCACCAAGAATATCAAAGCGATTGCACTCAGAACAAAAATCCACTATTATATCCCGTGGTAGGGCCAGAGGTCACTATTATATCCCGTGACAGGGCCAGAGGTCACTATTGTATCCCATGACAGGGCTAGAGGTCACTATTGTATCCCATGACAGGGCCAGAGGTCACTATTATATCCCGTGACAGGGCCACATATCAGAGCAAAACAAAATCAGAATCACCATATCAGAATCAGAATCAGAGTCAGAACAGAATCAGAAAGTCATGCCAAAGGTTTTTTCAAGTGCCACATCTTATCAACGCAGAGTACTAAACAGAATCAGAACACAAAACATAACTTATACACAATTTCATATTCGCTCTCTTTTTATCAAAGTTCAGAAATAGAATGTCAAAAAAAAGCTCATGTCTACATCAGTCATGACAGAAAATACTTTCTTCTTAAATAGAATCTCATGAATAATGCAGAACAAATAACTGAAATAGTTCAAATTTCTTTTCATAACCAAATATGTATATTTTCAAAAAGAGTCAACATCAGCTCATTTTATTTTAATGTAAAGTCTAGCATAGGAACTCCGCTTACCTGGACTTCTTAGGTTTTTTGGAATTTTCCTTAAAATGTCGAACAATAATTCATCGTCACCTATAAAATAATCACGTAATTCTCGTAAATTTCCAATTAATCTCATATTCGATATTTAATCCTAAGCTTCTAAAATAACCTATTTAATTCTTCAAAACCTAAAATTCTCATAATTCCCAAAATACCATCATTTCCCGAAAACCATCAATATCCACTTAATCGAATTTGTACCGAATAAAAATTTAATCAAGCAAGTATTAAAATAAATATAAAACTCAATAAAAATTAATATTCAAAATATTTAAAATACCAGCAACATTTTATAAATTAAAAAAAATACATCGGTTACTAAAATTTCTATAAAATAAGTCATGAGAAACTCCTCTCTTAAAAAAAAAAAGGTTTACTTCATTTAATTAAAAATATTATTAAAATACAAATATAATATTTTTTGAAACTTAAAGCAAAACTCATTTAAATATAAACCCAAAAAAAAATAAAACTTCTCACCCGAAAACATTAGGTTCAAACTAGTAAGTGCCCAAGTTAAAACTTTACTTATATATATACGTATATAAATATATATATATTTATATATATATATATATATAAACATATGAAGAAAACTAACGATGAACATACACATGAATATTAGAAAAAAGCAGCGGCAGCAGGGACTTACCTAGAAGGTAATGTACGACGGCGTAGGGTGCGATGGGAGGTGGTGCACTCGGTGGCTATGCACTGAACGCGAGAGAGAGAGGGAGAGAGAGAGAGAGAGAGAGAGAGAGAGAGAGAGAGAGAGAGAGAGAGAGAGAGATGCACGGTGAGAGGGGGACAAAGTCATGATATACAGAGTGAAACACGACGTGTGCCTAGAGGTGTTACCAAGAGAGTTACGCGCGGCAACGACCTGGGTTGCTATCGACGGTGGCACGACTAGGCGTGACTGAGATGTTGGACTATGGGTTTCCTTTGCGCCATGGAGGAGACGTCTTAAAGGGTTGGTCTAAGCACAAAACTTTTTGTGCTTGGAGGAGCAACCAATTGCTCTGTTTTGAGATGCGGAAACAAGGGTGTTGATGCGTGCAACAACGCTTCTCTGTTGGGTGGCTAAGTGTGAGATACGGTGGTGCAGGGCAGAGCAATGGAGGTTTAAAGAGTGGCTCGGTGGCTTACGACGTGCGTGAAAGACCCCGGCATGCTGGTCAGCGTCGCTAAATGCGGTGCAAGGAGTAGAACAATTTCACACGGTGGCTAAATAGGGTGTTGCACTGGTCGTGCGTGGAGGAGTCTTCTGCAGTGGCTAATCCCTCGGTGTTGGTGGTTTGCGGTGGAGGGGGGGTCTGGCTGAGGAGGGTAGCAACTGAGTTTCGATAGTGGGAAAACTGAGAAGAGGGGGAAAAAGAAAAGAACGGCTATACTAGGTTTTTTGCGAAACATGAAGAACGTGTCTATATATATATGTGATGCAAAAACCCTAGAGGGATGAGGGAGACGTGCGTGTGTATGAAAAACTGAGTCGTGCGTGTGTATGCATATCGTGGACGAGAGGAAGACCTAGTGGTGAAGAAAAATATAGACGGAAAGAAAGAAAATAAAATAAAACATGCGGGGAAGTTAACATATAAAAAAATAAAAATAAAATACAACAAACTAAAACAAAATAAATAAATAAATAAAAATTGAGCTTGATTGGGTCCGAGTGTTACAAGCTTGGGTGGTTTCTGACACATTTGGCTCTAGGTTGTTGTGGTTGCCGTGGTCCACATTGGAGGGTAGATGCTCTGAGGAGTTTGGATGGCTGAGGTCGTGAAAAGAGGGCAGCGACAGCGTAGGGTTTCTTCATGAGTGAGGGATGGTTGTGATGCACACACACACACACACACACATATATATATATATATATATATATATATATATACATATATATGGGATTGAATACAAAAACCCTAGAGAAGGAAGGAAGGAGAGATGTGCATCGGCAAGCCGTGGAACACGAACTTGATCGAAGCGTGCATGAGGGGAGTCTGGCATTTTTCATGATGCCGTGAATATTCTAGGTGGAAGGAAACATGCATGGGGATCTAGGCGTGATTTGTGAAGTGAAAACTTATAAATATATAGTGTTTACCAATAACCCTAGCGAGACACACGTGTATGCAATGGAATCGGGTGTGCCTGAGGAGTTGTGCTTGAAGTTATATATATAGAGAAAGTTAACCCTATAAAGGATGAGAGGGAGAAACTGCTTGAGAGACGTCCATGCTATGGGGTCTACATGATCTCAGGGCATGGGCTTTTGGCCCAATTGAAAAAATTCGGCCCATGTTTGGTAGTACATAAAAATTAATAAGTGAGTTTTTTCCTGTGTTTTGGGCCTCGAATCAATCTGTAAAAAAATAATCCAACTTGTCCAATAGATTTTTTGGCCCATAAAAGATTTTAAGTCTAATTATCAAACCTAATGAAAAAATCATAATTCGCCAAAATAGAGTTTTGGGCCCAAGGCCTATAAACAAAATACTCGTTAAAAAATATCTCAAGTGGGATCCCTATACATGTCAACCTTTGGAAAATGAAAAAATTATAGAAAGCGCCTTAGTCTGGGTTTGGTGTTGGACCTGGGTGTTACAGTACCAACACTCTTCTGCTCTAGATATATATATATATATATATGTAGTTAATAAAATAAAAGATATATATAAAGATATTAGCCATGTCATACTCTCTAGAAACGTAAAAGAAGTGATCATTGGCTAGAGCTTCTCTTAACAACAAAATTATATATTATGTTCATGATACCACATAGAAAGCTAGCTTCATATATTTTTATCTTTTCATTTTCAATTATAATGAAACAAACAGATGTTCCTTAGCTTTGAGGATTGCTGAAGCAAATTGAGTCACTAATTTATTACAAAAAGTATTTTTCATGATCAGAGAGAAATATTTTGCTACCATTACTGAGTATCAAGATTACGTGGATCATAAAGATCTTGGGCAGACGTAGAAGAAGTTCCTGTCCATATTGCATCTGACAAACGAATATGGCTCTCAGGTCCAATTGAGTCCATCGATTCTTGTGGGATCTGATTGAACTGCTCTCTTAAAACTTTAAACTTATATTCATCTCCGTATACGCTTGGATCCATAATAACTTCATCAACAGCTGTTTGGCCTTCGAGCATGCTTACCGCTGCAGACATTGTGGGTCTGAGAGCTGGAGATGGATTCGTACATAGTAAAGCTATTTTGATCATTCTAATTGCTTCCTCCACGTTGAACTCAGAGCCTAACTTTGGATCCACCAACTCCACTAGATTACCCTTTTGTTGCAGAACAAGAGCCTGAAATATGTACACATGAAATGATGGAAATGAAATATTGGCAAATCAATAGAAAAGAATTATGAAGTTGCCAATCGTACATAACATATTGTTTCAATCTTGTTTAGTTTGTTTTATAAATCGTCATCAAGATGACCAGTTTTGGTGCATGGAAAGACTACTGATAAATCTTACCCAATCAAGAAGACATACATAACTTTCATTTGGTCCAAATTTCATGTTGCTCTTCCCTGAAACAATTTCCAATGCAACGACCCCAAAGCTGTAGACATCTGCTTTATATGTTAAAAACCCCCATAATGCATATTCTGGTGCCATGTATCCTCTGCGTAACAAAGATTGCGTTATTACGATTAATATTTTGTATTATATATAAATTAGTTATGATCTTCCATGTTGAACATGTTGAATAATAAACTTAAATAAAGTTGTTTTTTAGTATATTCATGAACTAGAGTCTAGGTTCATCTTGGAAGAAGTCATTCATGTATTTGGAGATTCATGTATTTAGAGATTCATGTATTTGGGGTATTCATGTACTTGGGTATTTGTGTACTAGGGAAGTTCATGTATTAGAGTAAATGCTAGGTGAATCTACAAGCCTATAAATACCCATGTATGCATTGGCACAAAGCAAGCCACTTGAGAAGTAATTCACTTAGAGAAATTTCAGAAATAGTCTCTCCTCTCTTCCCTCTAGAATAGAATATCAGTTTTTCTCTTCCAACAGAACAAAACCCAACATTTACAGAAACGTAGTCACCGAATCATGTTTCTTTTCTTCTTGGCATACAATTATGCAAATAGTTATATAAGGCAATAAGAATAGAGTGCAATATTCATTCCATGAGAGATACAAAAATTTATTTTGGTGGAGTGCAGATAACTAGCTTTTCCGGTCGTTCAAGTACATTATTTCAACCTTTTGGGGTAGGATTCATATTAATGATTGAATAAACAGCTCTCTCTCTCTCACCCATCAAGCATAAAAGAAATTTAGAAGATTGTTTGAATATGTTTTATGTCAAGACCACTCTCAATTAATTATGAATACTAAATGATAATTCCAATTGCAATAAATTTCTATGCAGACAAACTTGTGTTGCAAATATAGACAACTAACATATTAAAATTTCTACCGAATACTAAGTCCTAGAGTTCTATATAATAGGAACATCGCCGATATGCAAAAACTTTAAATGCATGAAGATCAACATCTATTCCTGATTATCTCCTTGTGAATCATTCGGGAGAAAAAAATAGAAAAGCAAGGATATAACAAAAATATGCTCCAAATTAAAGGATAGAAGAAAAGATGTAGCGTACATGGTTCCAGCAACTCGGGTGCTGATATGGGTTTTTTCCTCTTCATCGAGCTTGGCCAAACCAAAGTCAGAAATCTTTGGGTTAAGGTTCGAATCCAATAGCACATTTGTAGTTTTAATGTCTCTGTGAACAATTCTCAGTGTTGATTCCTCATGCAAGAAAGCCAGGCCTTTTGCAATGCCAACGCATATTTTCTGCCGTGTAGGCCAGTCCAATTTTAATTGGTATTGCTCTGGACCTGCATTTGTTTTTTGTAGAAAGTCGAATGGGGGAGTTTATAATCAACTTGGTTCTTAACATAAAACCATCCTTAGTGTTAGGTTCCTATCACTATCCCACATAAAGCACCTAATAAAAAAAATTAAGCATACCAAACAAAGGACGAGCCAGGCTGTTGTTTTCCATGTATTCATATACCAAGAATAGTTGATTTCCTTCAACACAACCTCCATACAATCTAACAACATTCGGGTGCTGTAAAGTAGATATCATGCCTATTTCATTCACGAATTCACGATTTCCTTGACGTGATTTTGAAGAAAGTTTCTTAACTGCAATTATGGTACCATCTAATAGTATACCCTGCATTTCAAAAGAAAAAAAAAATGCATATTTAGGTATATATGCATGTGATAATGTACTGAGATATGTCTTTAGGTATGTATCATTGACAGATAAGAAATTTTTTATCAAAAACCTAAATTATGCACGAAGAATTAAGTTTTTGAATACCTTGTATACAGATCCAAAACCACCTTCCCCAATCTTGTTTGAAGCATCAAAGTTGTTTGTGGCAGCTTTGATTTGCCTGTAAGTGAAAAAACCTGTTTGCAGATCTAATCCTCTCAAATCTGTGGAAGGAATGACAAAGGTGAGGCGCTAGTGATAAAATTTTACCTTATAAATGAGCTGAATCACATTTCATTTCTATATATATATATTTTGTGCCTCTTGACTAGCTTTTTAATCCCCATGTTAATGTTTTATTATATTTATTACATCTGCTCAACAATCACAATTGTGCACAGATTCAAAAGCCCAGACGTACTTAAAAGGAATTGAGATTCTTTGAATTCTCAGCCTGAATTTGAATAGGTAAGGAAACAATATATGTTCTAGTTCAACATTCATTATTTCCCAAGTGATTAGATGAAAAGTTGAAATTTTGAAATTAAAAAGTGTTTTGCTTTTGAGTAATGTTTGAGATGGAAATATCTAAAAATACTTGAAAATAGTTGTATTGCCAAATGAATCCTTAATCTGAGGAAAAATGTTCTATAAAGAAAACCTAGGAATTGCAAGAATACATGAGCCCTTGCAAATTCTTTGTACAATTACGTCTCACCTCAATTCATGCAAATTTGCAATAGTTGAAGAAGGAAAAAATAAAAAATAAAAAAACCTATCAAATTTCTATAAAACGCGCTCGTATTGATTACCTTTCTCCCTTGATATCCTGCTTCCTATGCAGCCTTTCCACCACAGAATGCCTAAAATGAGTAATAGCGCTGATGCTAAAGCTCCAGTCACAATGAATATTGTGGTTTTGACATTATCAGGGGGATTATCTGCAGAATTGAACAAATAGGCCAGCTGATGATCCACTCTATATCAACTGTGAATTTATTTATTAATCTTTATTTTTGTCATCAATCTAATTAGAAGTGTACGAGGAGCAAGTTGGACAGTAAAATTAAGATTGTCGTCATGATATATGTATATATATATATATATATGTATTGTGATACCACAT
The DNA here is from genome assembly GCA_022457165.1 of Juglans mandshurica. NCBI lineage: Eukaryota > Viridiplantae > Streptophyta > Magnoliopsida > Fagales > Juglandaceae > Juglans > Juglans mandshurica. Next base: position 12,400,676 of record CM039627.1, on the reverse strand, counting down.
ATAATATGGATAATGGTAGATGGTGTATGGAGATCCCACATTGTTTGGAAATGAGAAGTTCTTGCTCTTTATAAGATTCCAATGGGACTTCAATTGTATCATTTACTAGTCATTTTAGAGTATAAGTTATGTGGTTTGGGCCTTCCATTTGGATGTTACATATATTGTGTGTATATATATTACACCTTCAGGAATTATTACCATTTTCTATAGAGATGGCCGATATGAGAGGACCATATGTTCCTCTTGTTGGGGCATCTGTTGTCCCTTTGCCAGCCCAGTGAAAGCGGATATGTAAGACTTTGTTACTCACAACTGCGTTAAATTTCTTAACTAAAGGTTTGTCGACCCCTGGTGCAGTATTATTGATATCAAAATCCTTCAACTCCAGTTTATCCTGTAGCAATTATTTCAACTCGATAAATCTGGGACGTTATATATATATATGTGTGTGTGTGTGTGTATGTGTATGTATATTGATTTAAATTAATTCTTACCTGGATATAAACATCAAATAAACGCCTTCCAAGACTGGAAAAAGATCTGTTTCCTCTTATTATTATCTCTGCAAAGTGTAGCGTAACGGTATATTTTCCATTTGCCAAGCAACGCGCATAATACGTGAGAGAAAGAGGAGAGAGTCGTGCGTTTGTGTACAAGTCAGGGCTGTCCATTCTGAGTATTGACACATTATTTGCTATGTAATCATTCGAGGTGGCATTAAAATCCCAGAAATTTCCAGTGGAACTGAATCCCCAATTCTCTCTGTTGCGATAAAAGTTTGCCGCACCTGATGCATCTAGATCTGCTTCGTATTTAATGTTTCCAATTCTGACTTCGTTTCCACCGCAATTTATATGCACTGAATTCCAGTCTACACATAAACAACATCCATTTAATTTAGGAATTAGGGATATATTGAACCAAACATCATAGATTCACCGTTAGATACAAGGTCTTAGAGGGTGTACAAGCTGCATGCAATTACCTTTCTATAAAAAGTGGGACCTATGAGAAAAAGTAAAGAAGTAAACCCTAATCCCACTAATTATTTTGTGGTCTCACTTTAAAATGATTTGCAGCAAACTTGCACAGGACAGACTGGAAATCAAAAAATGATTAGTGGAATTATAAAAAGAGGAATTAGATTCTACTCTTTTTTTGTGGGACTCGCTAACTTTTTTATAAAGGTGCTTATATCCACTACTAGGCTTGCATACCTTTATACCTGGCATTACTCTAAAGAGGAAAGCTTGGCGATTGGATTATTAGAGTATAAGTCTGATCAAAATCTGATTGTATGGTATAGTTACCTTTTGAACAAGGAAGGTTCTTCGGGCACTCGCCAACTGATCTATATTTGGGTTAAACAGTACAAGAAAGGAGCGTGCATGAGCTCATGAAAAAGTATAATGGAAACGGGAAAAAGTTGGCAAAATCAAAGTAAAAGGAAATCAAGATGGTTATTATTAATGTAATTAATTAAGTTCACAAGTTTAGAAGCTTACGAGTCCTGTCCAGAGAAGCTTTCAAATAAATTTCTGATGAAACAAGAAATTAACTAGTCAGCTTAATTAGAAAACCTAGAAATCTTTAAAGATAAGTACAGAGTATGCAGTACTAGTCACGAAGGCTGAAATTTAGATTAAAAATGGCGAAGTTTTTCTCACAGTGTGTTTCGACAAGATGGTGGCATAGAACTCTCTAAGAAGTTATTGTAAGAAAGATCTAGATCACTGCAAATGGATGTACGTAGTTATTAATGTTAATAACTCTTCATACATTCACAAATTAAGGAAGAATTAAAGGAAAGAAATTAATAAGGTTACAGAAATTTGAAGTAGAATTTAAGAGGAATTTATGTACTAGCGATTATTTCTTTGTTTGATCCAGTCCGGAACTGTCCCGTTGAGCAAGTTGCGTGTCAGAAACCTGTTCAAATAGCAATATAATCTTACGTACTCTGGTTAATTAAAGACAACCAATCGATGATCAGCATCGAAACCTTAACAAAATTTTCGGGCCAGTTACGTACCAATAATTCAATTTACCTTTGAAAATTTCATTATGATAATGAATTCAGGCTCGGACCAACCAACATTATCGAGATTTATAATCATTAACAACGGAAGAAAATTCAGAGGGAAAATTATTTTAGATGAAAATAAACACAAAATGGGATACACAAACAGGGTGGAATACTTATAATATGGGTACAACAACCAAAATAATTCCCTAATCATGTCAAAGCATCTTTTCTGACAAGGCATGGAACAAAAAAGCCAAATCATGTCCTCTATTTTTGTCCCTTTGTACGTTCAATTCGACCGCTAGTACTTGTTCATTATTTATTAAAACTTCTCCGAAATATAGCTAGATTTAGGGTTTTGAATCAACACATACAGGCGCTGCAACTTTGCACCCTCATTAAACTCTGGAACATTTCCTTCCAATCTATTGAAGCTCAGATCTCTGCAGGGATATAATGATAAAGTTGTCATTGTACAAAAGAACAGTAAAATTGCGTAGAGATTAATGCGGTTTATACATAGAATCACGAAGACAAAATATATATACAGGAAAATGTTTTTCACTGGATCAGAAATATGTACTGGAAAAGAATGAAAGACTAGATACGTGAAAAATGTCAATGTAGCAGTGGAGATTTATACGGACCAAAACATGTTCTATAAATAATTAGTTAATGGTTTTTTCTTTCCAATCATGAAGACAATAATGCTGAGACGACAGCTTAAAAAAAATGCACGTTGTTCATAGATATCTCCTGGCAGATGCGGCAATGGGCCTCAGGAGGGGTAGGTCATGGCTGCTGTGCATACAATGACAATGGGAAGAAATTGACAACTACAGATAGGAGCCGAGCAAAAAACAAATACAACCCTACATAGCTGCAGCTTTCTAAAAATCAAACAATTAAAAAACAAAAGAATACATGACCCGGAAGAAAGAAATAAAGTCACTATCCAGGAAAGGAAAAAAGATGGAGAAGTGTGGGTTGCCGATCAAGTACATGACCTCGTTATAACGTTTCAGAGATCTCAAATCCAGTAAAGAACGAGAAAAATCTTTATTATTGAAGAGTAAATTAAGAACAATCCTAATGAGAAGAAGAAAAAAATGTAGAACCATAAAAGTCTTATTAGTACATGAGTAATACTCATACAGTCATGGGTTATGCGAGCCACACTCATTTTAAAAATGAGTAGTCAATTATTAAAAAATTAATTTTTTTTATGTAAATTCTATATATATTTACTCATTTTTTTAAAATGAATTTGTGACATTTGCATACTCTGTACCTTCAAATATCATCTCTCATATATATATATATATATATATATATATATATATATATATATATATATATATCTGGTACTTATGCACACATTCCACTTTGGTTTTTCATTCATTAGAAATAGAAATGAGACAGAAAATAAAGACGGAAGAACTACAGAGTTTGGAGTGTTGGCATTAAATCTGATATGTTTTGCGGAATTTGTCCCGAGAGATTGCAGCTCCTTAACATCCTGCAACGTTGAAGAACATCATCTAAGCATAAATGCTATAACTTTGTATTGCTTCAGCTCTTAAAATTTTTTGGTATAAGATGACTTACAATCTCTCCATGTTTCTCATGCTTGTTAAGTTCGGAAATATAGAACCCTCACCAACTAAGTCACTAATTCTTCTGCACAAAATTGCATCATCCACGACTGTTATTGTCTTAACCAATAAATCTTATTAATTTGAATACAAAGCTGAAGCTGATATCATGCATATAGATTTTACAACTGGAGAACTCTTAGACTATAGAACTTACAGCTCAGTTAAATTACTCAAGACAGAAATGCTTGGAGGAATAGGCCCCGCGAGACCACTAGCTTGGATCTCTCTATAATTTATAAGAGCATAATTCTCTTTTGTTAGATTTCATTAGAATAATCTACCAGAAGACATGATTTAAGTGATATTATTTCGAAGAAGAAAATACATACAATTTCTGAAGCTTTTTCCAACTATTGAAAAAATCAGGTATTCTTCCCGTGAAGTTGTTACTGCTAATCCTACTGCATTTGGTCAAGGCAGAAACAAGATTAATGGGTAACATATATAGAAACATGAATTGTTCCAAAAATAAAACATGTAAAATTAGTATTAGAACACAAATGGCTGCACTCACAGTTCAGTTAAGTTTGTGAGATAAGTTAGATTGACTGGCAACTCTCCAGTGAGGAAGTTAGCATTGAGAATACTGCAGCCACCAAATGGGAAGTTCAGACCAGCTCAAGTTAGTGTTATTTGAAAATTTTTAATACATAAATCATCGAACAACAGGATAGGTGAAACTACTGACAGATTCTCCAAGTTCACCAACTTCCCAATCTCAGGGGGAACAGTTCCAAAAAACTGATTGTTCTCTATGCTCCTGAAAATATATATAGTGATCTTCGTCAAATTGAAAGCCGGGAAAAAAGAAAAAGAAAAAGAAATCAGTCAATTTTCCCAAATAAAAGAGCATACAAATATCTAAGAGTGGTAATGTTTCCCAGGTAGCTCGGAATTCTTCCCGATAACTTGTTTACAGAAATGGACCTGTACAGTAGCCAATATTTAAATTCAACTAGAATGAGCATTAATTTAGTGGCTAACTACAGTAGTATACATGCATATTGTGTGAATTGAGAAGTGAGTGATTAATGTAATATATATAATGTGTTATATTATAACCCCAATAAAATACAGTACGTACAGACGTTCCAACTTCAGAGAAGTCCATTCGGATGGAATTGTACCAGTCAGATAGTTTCGAAGCAACTCACTGAAACCAAGAGGAAAGCTTGCAATTAGATTTGAGCTATAAATATTAATTAGTAAATGGTTACTTTACTTACATCATTGTTATGTGAGGTAGCTTCACAAGGGATTTCGGAAGCACACCAGAAAGATCCTGCCCTTTAAGAAATCTGTATGACAAGGATATATAGTTGAAGGCAAATTAAAGGATTAATGTGATAAACTGTTTGAACACTTGTTCAAATGTAAACCATAATTCAACGCATTAATCTTCATCGATCAAAATTATGAGATATTCCAGGGTGCAGGTTCTTTATTGAACTTTGAAAGTCATTTTTCAATAACTCACAAGCTTTGAAAATAATATTCATATGGCACAGATCCCAAATAGATGTAATGCGACGCACTACTGTTGAGATGAAATGAAGTAAGATGATAAATATGTAAATAGTAGTGAAATAATTTATAAATAACAGTGAAATAGTTTATGAGTTAAGATGTTTTACGGAATTTTGAGAAATGAGAGAAAACAATTAAATAAAAATATTATAAAGATAAATATTATTAAAATATTATATTTTTAATGTTATTTTTGTTTCTAAAATTTGAAAAAGTTAAATTATTTTTTATGTTTTATCTCGACGTTTGAAAAAATGGTAATGCTTAGTACCTAGAAAATGATTAGATGAAAATATTAAAAATTTAAAATTTAAATTGAAAAATTGAGATAAAATGAGATGGGTTAAGACCATCTCAACATAAAGAAACGTTTTAAGTATAATATAAATAATTTCTAGTTTTTTATTAAGAAATTTTAGTTATCCAAAAAACCTCAACAAGAAGATATATACAAGGAAATTAAAGATAGATTTCGTACAGTCCGACCACGTGGCATTGATCATCATCAGGGTATGTACAATTGCATAGTATTGAATTGTTGAACGTTTTTGGATACGATTTCGGCCTTGGTGTTTCCCAACTTGTGTTATTACTGCATGGGTCTACATGGAAATTCCAGTCCGTCTTCCCCAGCTCTCTGGCTATATGTTCAAGGGCTTTAACTGCAAAATGCACCAAATTCGTTATGGAAGAATGACAAAGGCACATCTCTTTTATCACTTTTTCGTAACTAATTTATCTTATAAATTTATTGAGAAAATATTTTCCTCTTAATCCTTTTTGACGTAAAAAGATCCATATCTGACTTTATTTGAAGGGTTTTATTACGAAAGGGTTTTACATCCAATCATTTTGTAATATATCTCCAGCAGGCGCGATTGGTTTGCTTTTATTTCAATATTCCTCCATGTCTAGACATGATGCAGTGGAATAAATCATTCGTAGGATTTTGTTTCAATTTTCAAGTAATTAACCTAAAAATGCTAAAGAGAATTTTTCATCTCCCAAAAACATTTTCATCCTATCAATATTGAATTCAATTCATAGAATTAGTGATCATGTGTTTAATGTTGGGTTTGCTCCTTTCAAGTCCCACATCGGTGGGAGAGAATTAAGGAGCAGGCCTCAAGGCGTATAAATAGGGTCATTAGCCTCTTAGTTAATTACACCAAATCATAAGCTTAATTAGTAACTTGTGACTTTAGTAAAAGATCTTCATTACGGTGGAGCGTGGCTGTGGGATCAACCAAAGTAGCAAGGTGAAAATTGTTAGGTTTGCTCCTATGGAGTCCCACATCGGTGGGAGAGAATTAAGGAGCAGGCCTCAAGGCCTATAAATAGGGTCATTGGCCTCTTAGTTAATTACACCAAATCATAAGCTTAATTAGTAACTTGTGACTCTAGTAAAATTCCTCTATTAGTTTTTCCTTGTAAAAAGGAAAGAGGTGAGGGTTAAAGTTTTGATAGTGGAGAAGTTTTGTGGGTGTCATTTAGGGTGAGGAGAAAAATTGTGTGATTGTAATAATTTTTCACTTAGTGTATTTTTTTCTCTGGATCTGGTGATTTTTTCTCCTGTTTTGGGAGTTTCTACGTAAATTCTTGTGTTGTTATTATTTCTCTATTTTTCTTCATATTTCATCAAATGATGAATCCTAGGGGGTGAATTTGAGAGGTCCAAATTCCTAACATTTAGCCTCTGAAAATACTTTTTTTGACAACACAATAGATCATCACGAAAACATCATGAAAGGAATGATAAGATAGTGAAAATGATAATGATCTACTTTTGTAGAGACGTTTTAACCCATTTTCAATCTATTTAAGCATGTTCGAAAACTTAAACATAATTTTTCCCCTCCAAAATAGATTTTTATACCATCTTTGAAATCAATTTTGGTGATAATTGTTGAAATCCCTGCCCAAGCAAGCAGTCCACAATGGCTGCTTGCTGCTCAACCCTCAACGCCTAACTACCTATTGAATGCAATGATAAATGCATTCATACGTGAAGCAATGCATCTATAAATTGAAGCTTCAGGCGAGAGCTTCAGATACACCCAAGGAGAAAAGAAAAGAGAGAGAGCCGAGAGAGCTCTAAAAGAAAAGAAGATAGTTGAGTTGAGTGGAGTGTGATCCTCCTCCTCTGTAATATTTTCTTGTGTTCCACTATTTATTAGTGAAGCTCTTTTCTGTGGATTTAGGCAGTTACCGAACCACGTTAAATTCTTGGTGTCACTGAGTGCATGAGTGTACTCTTTTATTACCGCTTTTAACCCTTCTGCTGTGTTGATTCCCCCAACAAGTGGTATCAGAGCGTTTGTTGGAAGAAGTTTTTTTAAAAAAAAAAACTCGGTTTTAGTGTGTAGCTCAGTTTTCAAATTTGAGCCTACCACTGTGTTCGTCTCATTGAGACAAGAAAAGTGGTGAAAACCAGAGGCCGGAAGGCCGCCGCCCGCTCCTCCACACGCCGTCTGAAGATCGGAGAGTGAGACCCACTCTCGACACGCGCCGCACGCGCCCAGGAAAGGCACGAGCGCGTGAAGCCCACTCTCGACACGCGCCACACGCGCTCCTACGAGAGTCTTGCGCGTGAAGTCCACGCGCACTTGAATCAAGAAGGCGCGTTAGATACATGCGCCTACGCGTTCCACGCGCTCCAGTGAGGTTCTGGCGCGTGAAGAACACGCGCCTATGCGCTGTTAGTCGCGCCACGCACTGCACGCACGACAGAGTTCCTGTTTTGGTTCTTTTGCTCATTCCTTGTGCTATCTGAGTCGATTTACGATATTCCACTTCAAAGATCCTGTACTTGCATTTTGTATTTAGAATCAGTCTAAATCCATGGAGGATTCAGCATCAGGCGCCATGATAAAGCTGACTGCCTCAAACTACAGTCTTTGGAGGCCTTGGATGGAGGATCTATTGAACTATAAAGATCTGTCTGACCCTTTGGAAGATGAAGGGAAAAAGCCAGATGAAGTTACAGATCAAGTGTGGAAAAAGATGCACAAGAAGACTATTGGTCAAATCAGGCAATGGATTGACCATAGTGTTTTTCACCACGTGGCCCAGGAGACGGATGCATATAACCTCTGGAAAAAGTTAGAGGATATGTATCAGGCTAAGACTGCTCGAAACAAGGCCCTCTTGATGAGACGGCTTGTTAACTTGAAGTTGAAAAGTGATACCTCTGTTGCCGAGCATACTAGCGAGTTTCAAAACCTAGTTAACCAGCTCGGGTCCGTCAACCTGAATCTTGGCGATGAAGAACAAGCCCTGCTACTTCTCAGTTCATTACCAGACAGTTGGGAGACGCTGGTGGTCTCCCTAAGTAACTCTACTCCAGATGGCAAACTTACCATGACGATGGTTAAGGATGCCCTGTTTTAATGAGGAGGCCAGACGAAAAGAGACAAGCATGAATCAAACTCATGTCCTTGTCACCGAGAGTAGAGAAAGGCCTCAAGGTAATGATAGAGGGAGAAGTGGAGGCAGAAACAGAGGGAAGTCTCAACCACGTGGAAGGTCCAGCAGTAGCAAGAACCAGCAGATGGGTAACATGAAATGTTACCATTGTGGCAAAGAAGGCCACATGAGGAAACACTGCCGCAAGTTTTTAAGGGAGCAAGGTCAAAGTAGTAAGCTGAAGAAAGAAGATGGTGAAACCCTTGTCACTCTTTCGGGAGATGTGGCAATACTCTCCACCAGTGACGAGACGTGTCTGCACGTTGCAAGCCATGATGTTGAGTGGGTGGTAGATACAGCAGCATCATACCACGCCACTTCCCATAGTGAATTTTTCACTACGTACAAAGCAGGAGACTTTGGTACGGTAAGAATGGGGAATGCCAGTTCCTCGAAAATCGTGGGAGTTGGCGAAGTGCAGATAAAAACCAACGTTAGTTGCACCATGGTGTTGAAAGATGTTCGACACATTCCTAACCTTCGGCTCAACCTGATTTCCGGGACAACCCTTGATCAACAGGGCTATGACAGCTACTTCAGCAAAGGCACTTGGAAGCTGTCACAAGGTGCCATGGTTGTCGCCCGAGGACATATTTGCGGTACGTTGTACAAAACCCATGTGAAGATCGGTTCTGATAGCCTCAATGCAGTGGAAGACGAGGCATCACCGAATCTGTGGCACAAGAGACTCGGACACATGGGTGAGAAAGGGTTGGATACGCTTGCAAAGAAGGCACTTACCAAAGTTGCCAAAGGAACAACGTTAAACCCTTGTGAGTACTGTTTGTTTGGCAAACAATGTAGAGTCTCGTTTAAATCCTCTTCGAAGAGAATATCAGAGTTGTTGAGTCTAGTACACTCTGATGTATGTGGTCCCATAGAAGAAGAGTCATTGGGAGGTAACAGATATTTCGTGACATTCATTGATAATGCTTCAAGAAAGGTCTGGGTATATGTTTTGAAGTCAAAGGATCAGGTCTTCGAGCACTTCAAGAATTTCCACACCCTAGTGGAAAGAGAGACAGGAAAGAAGTTGAAGTGCCTGCAAACGGACAATGGAGGAGAATATGTCTCCAAAAGGTTCGCTGCATACTGCGCTGATCGCGGTATTCGACATGAGAAGACGGTCCCATATACCCCTCAGCACAATGGTGTAGCCGAAAGAATGAACCGGACCATCATTGAAAGAACAAGATGCAAGCTCAGTATGGCCAAGTTACCAAAGCCATTCTGGGGTGAAGCTGTTCTAGCTACCTGTTACCTGATCAACAAATCACCTTCTACACCACTGGAATTTGAAATTCCTGAGAAAGTTTGGTCTGGAAAAGATGTCTCTTACTCTCACCTGAGAGTGTTTGGATGCAAAGCCTTTGTACACGTATCCAAGGAGCTGAGACAGAAGCTCGATGTTAAGTCAACTCCATGTATCTTTGTTGGATATGGAGATGAAGAATTCGGATACAAGTTATGGGATCCAGTGACAAAGAGAATTGTCAGAAGTAGGGACGTTGTGTTCCATGAAAACCAGAACATAGGAACTGAAGCTTCATCGAGAGAGCTTAGTTCCGATACTCCAAATCCTGCACCATTATAGTCCGCCATAGATAATGAGGAAATGCAGGATCGAGATCCAGAAGCAGAAGAAGAAGCTCAGGGTGTCGAGCAGGGGGAGCAAGAATCCTCTCCACCACCAGCTGGTGTACCACCACAAGGGATAGATGGTGATGAACCTCCTTTGGTTGATGAACCAAGAAGATCGGCAAGAGGCCGCCTATTGATTCCGTCAAGGAAATATTCGGAATCAGACTATATTCTGCTTACTGATGAGGGGGAGCCAGAGAGCTTCCAGGAAGTTCAAACTCATGCTGATAGAAGCCTATGGGTCCAGGCAATGCTAGAAGAGATGAGTTCTTTGCAGAAAAATCAGACCTATGAGTTGGTGAAACTTCCTGAAGGAAAGAAAGCCCTAAAGAACAAATGGGTGTTCAAGCTGAAGAAAGATGGCCAAGGAAACTGATGAAGCACAAGGCCAGATTGGTTGTCAAAGGATTCCAGCAGAAGAAGGGAATCGATTTTGACGAGATATTTTCTCCGGTGGTGAAAATGATGTCAATCCGAGTCATACTCGGATTGGTAGCCAGCTTGAATTTGGAACTCGAACAGATGGATGTGAAGACAGCCTTTCTCCATGGAGATTTGGAGGAGGAGATCTATATGGAGTAACCAGAAGGGTTTGCAGCTCCAGGGAAAGATCACTTAGTCTGCAAGCTGAAGAAGAGTCTCTATGGCCTCAAGCAAGCTCCGAGGCAATGGTACAAGAAGTTCGACTCATTCATGATGAGTCATGGTTACAAGAGACTTGTTGCAGATCAGTATGTCTATGTTCGAAAGTTCCAGGATGACAAGTTTGTTATACTCCTTCTTTATGTTGATGATATGTTAATCGTTGGTGTGGATAGGTCCATGATTAACAAACTAAAGAAGGAACTATCCAAGTCCTTTGACATGAAGGACTTAGGCCCAGCACAGCAAATTTTGGGCATGAAGATTGTTCGTGATAGGAAAGCCAAAAGGGTGTGGCTATCACAACAAAAATATGTTGAACGGGTCATCAGACGTTTCAACATGGGAGATGCAAAGCCAGTTAATACTCCACTTGCTAACCACTTCAAGTTGAGCAAGAGCTCGTGTCCTTCTTCAACAAAAGAGATTGAAGAAATGGAAGCAGTCCCCTACTCTTCAGCAGTAGGAAGCCTGATGTATGCAATGGTTTGTAGCAGACCAGATATTGCTCATGCTGTAGGCATGGTAAGCAGATTCCTTTCAAATCCAGGAAAGGATCATTGGGAAGCAGTCAAGTGGATTCTCAAGTACCTAAAAGGTACATCGAATATGTGCTTGTGTTTTGGGGGAGCTAAACCAGTTTTGGAAGGCTATACAGATTCAGATATGGCAGGAGATCTGGATAGCAGGAAATCTACTTCAGGATTTCTCTTCACCTTTGCAGGAGGAGCTGTCTCTTGGCAGTCCAAGTTGCAAAAGTGTGTTGCTTTATCCACAACAGAGGCAGAGTACATTGCCGCAGCGGAAGCTAGGAAAGAGATGTTGTGGATGAAGCGTTTTCTCCAAGAACTAAGAGTTAGTCAAGAAGACTACAAGGTACATTGTGATAGTCAAAGTGCTCTAGACTTGAGCAAGAATTCAATGTACCACTCCCGCACCAAGCATATTGACATCCGCTATCATTGGATACGCGAAGCGATGGAACAACAGCTATTGAAGCTTGTGAAGATCCATACGAAAGAGAATCCAGCGGACATGCTGACGAAGGTGGTTACAAGTGAGAAGCTTGAGCTATGCAGAGACATAGCTGGGATGGATAGCATATAGGTAAATGGGCATGGAGGGGGAGAATTGTTGAAATCCCTGCCCAAGCAAGCAGTCCACAATGGCTGCTTGCTGCTCAACCCTCAGCGCCTAACTACCTATTGAATGCAATGATAAATGCATTCATACGTGAAGCAATGCATCTATAAATTGAAGCTTTAGGCGAGAGCTTCAGATACACCCAAGGAGAAGAGAAAAGAAAAGAGAGAGAGCCGAGAGAGCTCTGAAAGAAAAGAAGAGAGTTGAGTTGAGTGGAGTGTGATCCTCCTCCTCTGTAATATTTTCTTGTGTTCCATTATTTATTAGTGAAGCTCTTTTCTGTGGATGTAGGCAGTTGCCGAACCACGTTAAATTCTTGGTGTCACTGAGTGCATGAGTGTACTCTTTTATTACCGCTTTTATCCCTTCCGTTGTGTTGATTCCCCCAACAATAATAAAAACTCTAAAAATATTTCTTTCCAAACATATTTAGAATATTTAATGGGCTCCACCATGACTTCCTCATCATCATCCCCACACACCAGTACACATGCACCATACATAATTTTTTATTTTTTTCTTATCAAATATGTGGTGTATGGATAATGAGTAAAAGAACTCAATTATGTTAAAAAGAATAATTTATAAACATAAATATTTAAATAAGTAAAAAAAAAGTGTGGTGTGTGAAGATATTGATGGGTAGCAAAACTCATAAAATAATTTGTAGGTGGTCGTGTGTAGTGTTTGAACCGCAGCTTTAGGACCTTGAGAGCCTCCTTAATTACTAATTGGGCATGTTAGGATAAACAAATGAGAAAGAGAATTCTGTAAATAGTAAATCATTTGAGTCAAGATATTTTATTGGGTTTTAGAAAATTGATTAAATATAATATTTTAGTATTATTTGAAAGTTGAAAAAGTTATATTGTATATTGTATTTTGTTTGAAAGTTTGAGAAAGTTATAATGATTAAATGAAAATGTTGAAAATTTGAAATTAAAAAACATTTTATGTTTGAGTGATATTTGAGAAATAAAATATCTATTAATAGCTGAGAATACTTGTGTAAACAAACAAGGCTTTGGTGTATCACCGATGATATGATGAAATGAGATGATCAGAAATCTTCAAAACTTTTTATAACTTCTTACAATTTCTTTCTCAAATATCACTCAAATAAAAAATATTTTTCAATTTCAAATGATTAACTTTTTCATCTAATTATTTCTTAATCATTACAACTATTACAAATTTAAAAAAAAATAATACAACTTATTCAAACTTCAAACTAAAAATTATATTCAAATAATATTTTAACGTTATAATATTTCTTAATCAATGAGACTATATATACAATCCCTATTTAAGATTGGAAATAGAATTTCTCTATAAAAATATTTCAGGCAGAAAGTGATTTTACAAACTCTATGTATATATATTGATTAAGATCAGAGACAGAACTAAAAATCTAATTTGAGACGCAAACTTATAAATTATTCTTTTGTTGTGGTGGTGGGGCCAAATTAATTTTTATAAAATCTATCTCGTAAAAAGATCTAAAAAACTTGATTTTTTATAAGGATTTTAGCACAACATAATTCTGCCCCGGATTATGGGATATATAGGTTGAAAAACTCGAGTTAGCCTTAGCCCTATTAATACTGTTCAATGGAAGGCCAAAATAAAGCTCTCAAAATATAGGGGTACCCTTCAGATCTCCCATATATATAGAAATAAAATAACTTCATCAAACAGCTCAAAATTAATCTATAATTTTCAAAAATGAAAACAAAATAATCAGTTATATTGTTAAAAAATTATCCATGAAATGTTTACCTTCATCAACAGGAAGACGTCTTTGTGCGGCCTTGACATTCATGGCTACTCCCATGCAAAGAAGCAATATAAGAGGTTTAAGATTGAAGCTGATCTTTGGTCTGTGAGCTTGTGTAACCATTTTCGCTAGCTCTACCGACTTCTTGTGTTACCTCGAGGTCTGGATTCAAATCTGCGTCCAAACTTGTCGGAATAGATTATATATATAATCTTCACACGCAAACGTATCACCTTAGATTACTTGAATATATCTGCCTTCTGGGAGTTCTTTTATTTATTAGGTAGACCCCTCATGTCATGTTTAGGTACAGACATAAAGATGAGAATCTCTAAAAACTTTCACAATTTCTTTTCTAATTATGACTCAAATATAAGATATTTTTTAATTTTAAATATTCAACTTTTCTATATAATCATTACTTAATTATTACAAATTTTATAAGTTTCAAAACAAAATACAAATATTATATTTAGACAATTTTTTAATTTTATAATATTTTTATTTAACTTTTTCTCTCTCTTTTCTCAAAGTCCAATCAACATTAAAATTCAAAATATATTACTATTACTCATTGAATTTGAGATATTTTAAGTGTCCAAATAATTCAAGCCGGTCTCAGAATTGTTTACAGCTATTTGCTTGCAGTGATCTTGATCAGGGCTCATTTCGATGAAATATTTCATAATATCTGTAGATAGTGATAAAATTATTTAAGTTCAGATTTTTTTATTGAATTTTGAGAAATAAGAGAAAAAAGTTAAATAAAAATATTATAAAATAAAAATTATTTTAATATTATTTTTTAATATTATTTTTATTTTGAAATTTGATAAAGTTGTATTACTTTTTATATTTCGTTTATTGAAAGTTTATAAAAGTTTTAATAATTATATAATAATTATATAGAAAAATAAAATATTTAAAATTTAAAATTATTTTATTTTTTTTAATGACCTTTGAGAACATAGAGAATATATATCTGAAAATATGAAGCATACTGAGAATAAATAACCTTCCACAAACCACAATTCCTTTATTTTTTTTTTTTGTATGTATTATATAAATGATGAGTAAAAAAATTTAATAAGTTTAGCTTGATAAAATAAAAAATTTAAAAATTTAAATTTAAAATATGTATAATATATAGCGTGGGATGTGAGTAGCAACCCTACCAAGAATATTGTACACTGACAAGCTACATCGTTTGTTTTCACACTACTCTTAATTCATTTTATCTCATCTCATTTAATTATTATAATTTTTTCAAATCCTCACATAAAATTAAATAAATAATTTAATTTTTTCAAATCTCAAAATAAAAATAATATTAAGAAAATATTCTAATAATATTTTATTCAACTTTTAATTTTAATCTCAACTCATCTCATATGTAAAATTAAATGAGGCAGGCGTGTGATGAGATAAGATGAGTTGAGATGAAAGTTAAAAGTTGAATAAAATATTAATAGAATATATTTTTTAATATTATTTTGTTTCAAATTTTAAAAAAATAAATTTTTATTTTATTTTATTTTATATAAAAATTTGATAAAATTATTATAATTATAAAATGAGATAAAATGAATTAAAATGACTTAAATGAATTATAAAAATAAATGAGATCTCGATCGTCGTCGTTTTTGAATTTTTATCTATCCTCATGTGTCTTTTTCTTGCTTTGTCCCGTAATATCTTGTCCCGTAATAGTCTAGTCATGCTTTACACCCCGAAATAAAGTCAGACTGATACAAAGAAAATGAAAAAGACTAAATATATAAATAAAGAATCCATAGTGCTAAAAATTTAAAAGTAATATTGTTTAATAATAAGTTTATTTATTATTTTCACATATTATTTTTTAATATGTTTTAAATAAGTATGTGGTGTATAGATTATAAATAAAATAATTTAACTAATTTAACAAAATTAAAAAAAAATAAAATATTTGAAATTTGTGATGTATGATAATGAGTAGGATCTCTTTTTTCAATTCATTTAGAAATTAATTCCGTAACTGTATATCAATCATGATGAAAAGAGTAAAAAGTTAAAAAAAAAAATATTATCTTGAAAGGCTTTCTAAATGCACTGACTCTTTATTTTATTCTTCAATAAGAATAGAAAAAGTGACCAAACGTTACATATAAGCTCTCTCACACATATATAAAATGCTTTTTGTTAACGCTAAAAAACGTTTTTTTTTTTAAATGGCCAAGAGAAAGTCTATATATAAATATTATATGTTAAATATTGATAATTATTTCACTTTTTCTAATGGATTCACTCATTTTTAAAAAACCGCATATTAGCTTTAAGCATTCTAAAATTATATAAGACTACCAAAATAGTATATTGAAACTATAACGTCCTAATAAAAAGTCCAAATTATATTACTTATACTCTAAAAGAACTAGTCAATTATACAATTGGAGTCTCATTGAAACCTTTTCTCATTCTCAAGCAATGTGGGATCTCATATACTACTTATCTTTATCCTTATCATATGAGGTATCATAGTCTACCCCCTTTAAATTCTCGTCAGGTCAATTCGTTGTCGGTGGCATGGCTCAAGTTCCACATTCTTGATTGAGATAAGTGCTGATACTATTTATAACGCCCCTGTCCAGCATGGGACTGGAGAGTTACTTCCTATCACTTAAACTCGCATTTCAATAATATAATTATAGACTCTAAATACCCATATCATAAAGAAATTTCAATTCAAACTAATTTATTCAATATAAACAATTTTTCAAAATGGCAAGTCATCAGAACAAAATAAAATTTCTTAATAAAAATCGTCAATACTCAAAAAAAATTTTATGCTTAATTCACTATACTTAAATTATCACACACATACTTCATAATCTCGATCCTCAGCTGAAATATCCAAAATGTTTGAAAAATATTGTTAAGATAAGGAGTGAGTTATCAACAACTCAGTAAGCAGAAAATATATACTAGTATGTAAACATGAGCATTTACAAAATTTGGAATGCAGAACAAAACATATACTTTCATTTTGCAGAATCAGAATATTTGCTTTTAGAATGTGTAATCAAAACATGTTATAAAAAATATCAGAGCGAAACTGTCATAAAATTTTTTTATTAAAAAATCATTTGGCATATCAAAATCTAAATCATTATCTTTGTATTATATCGGAGCATCGCATCAGGAAAGATACCATTTTTAACTCCTGGGGTAGGATTATAAAGCACCATTATACCCGTGGCTGGACAGTATATCATGTTTAACCCCCGTGGTAGGGTTAGAAACCATCATTATACTCGTGGTTTGGTCATATACCATGTTTAACCTTAGTAGTAGGGTTATAAACCCCCATTATACTCGTGGTTGGGCTCAACCCCCGTGGTAAGGTTATAAACTATCATTATACCTGTGGCTGGGTCGTATAACACTATTATACCCGTGGCAAGGCCTTAATAGAAACTGAATAGAATATCATCGGATCCAGATCATATTCAGATATAGAATCAGAAATTAATGCCAAGGTTTTTAGATGACTCATCATATCAAAACAAAATACTGAATAGTTTTAGATCATTTCACATATTTCATGCACATTTCTTTTCATAACAAACATGCATATTTTAAAAATCAATCATGTTTCATTTTCATTTTATGGAAAGACTAGTATAGGAATCCCGCTTACCTGGACCTTGTAACTTTCTGAATATCTTCACAATGGTGCTGAACGAAAATTACTCGGTACCTATAAGGTTGCCACTTAACTTCCATAAATATCCGAAAGCAACACATTTTTCAATACTTAAACCTAAAACGCCAAGTAACCTATTTTTCCAAAAAATTAAATTTCTCGAAATCCTAAAATATCGTCACTCCCAAATTCATCGACATCCACATGATAAGACAACTCCAACTTAATATAATACAATCTATTACAGTAAACATCATAGCTTCATTTGAAAAAAAAAATACTTAATCATATCTCAAATGTGTAACCAGGGGTATTTTTTAGAATTGACCAAAAATATGAATGGGTTCTTTGGTACGGTTGGAACCTAAAAGGCAACGCAAACTACACCGTGTAATAGAGAGGAGTCCATACTCATCGAGAGGGAAGGAGAGACGCGATGGGGTAGTGCTGGGTGAAGCTCGCAGGCAGTCAATGCAGGGCCATGACAGTGAGAGAAAGAGAGAAAGTGATCAAGGAGGGAGGGCACGAAGATGAAGAGAGGCAGTGGGAAGGATTGGGTTTGGCTTACCGAGAGCACATCGGCCCATTAATACAAAAATAGCAAGCCCATTAATAAAAAATTCGATATTCGCCAAAATACAATTTGGATCCCCAATCAATATAAAGAAACTACTCAAAAATTAACTACACCCTTCATACGTATTAATCTGAAAAAAATAGAAAGTGGCTTGGTGCTGGACTCGGGTGTTACATGCTTACCCCCTTAAAAGAAATTTTTGTCCTCGAAATTTACTTTACCTAAAGTCAAGTGTGTCCACACCTAATTTAATCCTCAATAATTATGTTGACCCTAACATTCCAATATTCTACTTTCCCATGTTTCGCGCCTGGTACCTTAAATACCTCCTAATCCTCTTGGTATACACTTTCACGCATCTGGTGCCAATCTTCATACATCTCGGGATCCAGTTTAAGCCTAAAATACAAACCTCAACAATGGAATTACAAGCCAAATAATAAATTTTGAATTCTCCACATAATATAATAACTTCATACTAAAGGAAAATTAAACTCTCAAACCATCATATTAGTAAAAACCACGCTTCCACTGCACATTCTGACAACTTATAATCCTAAACACATTGTATCTCACTCACATACATATGAAATTAACTAAACCCCTCATTTAATCAATCCATAGAATTACGTCTATTGGAACTAAAATCTCAAATGTCATAAAAATCGTTTCCTTAAAAATATGCAAAATCTAAAACCTCAAATTTTGTGGGACACATTCCATAGGTTCGCAAGTACTAAAACCTTACATATCATCAAAAAATCATATCCTGGAGCCTTGAAAAATTCTACGACCTTTAATCTGATCTGAATCACTTTTAAATTATGTAGCTTCTCTAAACCTCAAATTTCTAAAAACTCAATCTATAAAATATGCAGGGTCTCAAACCTTAAATCTCAACATATCATCTCTTAGCCCTCAAATTTCTATACCTCCAATCTGAATTAACTTCTTAGCCCATAGACTCAAACCTGGCTTTCGAGTAAGCTTATGTACACCTTGAAAATCTAAACTTTAAATCTTATATAAATCATTTGTTAAAGTTTACGGAATAAGCCTACCAAATCTAAAACCTCAAATGCCATAAAAATTCATTTCTTAAAATCTATCACTCTAAAACCTCAAATTTCATAGGCCACCTACCATGAGTCTGCAAATGCTCAAATCAAATATCTTAAAAATCATATCATGGTGCCAACAGAATTCTAAAATCTTAAATTTCATCAAACACCTTATTATAGTATGCAAAATCTCAAACCTATCTCTAATACCAACTGTAATGCCCCAATGGAAAGTTCAAACTATGACCTATACTCCAAAAGGACTAACCAATGATACAATTGGAGTCCCATTGAAACCTTATAAAGAGCAAGAACTTCTCCTTCAAAAGAATGTGAAATCCCATACACCACCTACCCTTATCCTTATCATATGGGGTATCACAGAAATGTATTAGTATCAAAACATTATGTTCCTGTGTTTCAACTGGAATGGTCACTGAAACGAAATCCAAAACTTTGATATTTATATATGTTGGATTGACTTGATATGGCGAGACTTTTCCATAGCTGCGCTTTTCTGTACCTAGCTAATGTTACCTTCTCTGTCACGATTTGGTCGTTAATGGCGTCTATCCGACATGGATTTCTCGGTTGAATATATCTTCATAGACTTGAATCTCATTGTGATACGTTACGTTTCCATGTCATTGCACCCTTATAGGGACGTTTATCCCTTCCGGACGGATCCCAACGTTAATTCCATTAGGCTTTTGTAGCCTATGTATTACGACTAATGATACATGCACAATCCTTTTTATAACCCTTTATACAACCATGTTTTAAAATGAGGCTATTTACGTAAAGGTATATTACTTTTATAAGTTGCTTTACAAAAATGTTCCTAATTTAAAACATAATTGTATAAAAAGATGTAAAAAAAAGATTATATATCTATCATTTTATCCATCATGTAAGCAAAGCTTTTCCAACAAAAGTTTGACCTTTTGTGATGACTTTTTGGTAGAAAGAAAAAAAGGACTTGTTGTAATGCTGAGCTTAGGGTGAGCACTGACTTAGTTGGAGTCAAATTCCCCTAAATTTGACTATGACTTCGACTTTGTCAGAGTTCAAATTCGAACTCCGACTTGTGTTGGCTTCAATTTGACTCTGACTTCGACTCTAAGTTTTTGGAGCTGAGTCCGATTTAGGCTTTCAACTTTCAGCTTTGTTTATAGATTCATATTTAGCCCTTTTAAAAAAATAATTTTTTGTGGGCTTTCAAATTTCAATTTTTATAAAAGATTAAAACTAAAACTAAATCATTCAATGTTAATTTACTTATATACTAATATCTAACTTATTTTTATACTAGACTTATACTATAGTTTTATACATTCTTTCACTAATGATTTTGATCTGCATAAGGAACCTTCTTTAGTGCCTCAATGGATTTTTCTTCCTGGTTTCCCACTTCATATGTATCGGACAGATTGCTTACAGATATTAGCGGCAAGGTTCGGATAGTTTGTAGGAACCGACAATGCGACTCTACATAGGACCAGGGCAACGGGGTCTCGTATCTGCATGGTGGTGGATTTATTGGAGGAACCAATACAGGGCTTCCCGATGTAGTGGCTTCAAAAAACTTTTTGCAAGAGGCAAGGTATGAGAAGTCGGGGTTCTACTATGGGAAATGCAATAGCTAAGGGCACTTGGCAGTGGTGTGTCGCGTAGGAGAGAGGACATAGAGCAGGGGTAAGGAAGAAGGGCTCCATGAAAGAGTCTTGCCCCGTAAGGAAATTTGGCGTGAAAAGGCCAAAGACACTCAGAAGGAGGATGGAAAAGGGCAAGTAAGGTAAGTATGTCGATCATTTCTTCTGATGGAAAAAAGAACAGAGAAGCTGTGATGGTGATTAATACTATGCTAAAAGAGGATACAGTGGAAAGGGAGTAGGAGGTTTCAATGGGAAAGGAGAACAATGATGTTGATAAAGGAAAACAAGTCGAAGGGTCTAGGGATGGCTTGAAGTCGCTCGATGGTGCTTCTAGCTGGAATGGGGGCAGTGAGGAACTATTTGGGGATGGTTTAAATGGGGCTATTGTGACTTTACAAGCTATCTTGCCTTCGAACTATGTTTGTTCTTTACAGGCTGAGGTTTGGAATGGGGCGTTGTTAAGAGTCGCTCAGAATCAGGATGGTGGAACAGAGGAGCATGGCTATGTGGGTGGTATTGTTGCTGTCACGGAAGTGCTAGAGTTGGAAAGTCGATGGCCAAGAATTACTCATGAGGATGAGGCAGATGAGGAAGGTCCCATATTCTCGGATAGGGAAAAGGAAGATGAGCTGCGAGATTTGTTAAAGGAGAAGGGGTATGAGGCGGATAAAGGGACTCATAGTTCTCTATGAAAATAGAGACAAGTGGATCAACGGGTGAGACAATCCCAATGGGTGATATCCCGCTCGACTAAACTAAATTTATGAATCATACCATTCTGGCATGGAACATGCACAAGATAGTCACGTCGATGAGTCAGTTAAGGAGTTTGGTGAAGAAATATAATGTACAGATTATCAATATTTTGGAACCTTTTCAAAGTGAAGAGTGTTTGCCTCGTGTAGCAAGTTTGGTGGGTTTGTCGAATTTTTGCACTAGTGAAGCGATGGGTGGTAAAATATGGCTGATGTGGAGTGATGCGCTCACATTTGAGATGGTAACCATGTCGGAGTAGAGTTTGACTGGATGGTTTTCCTCGGATAACCTGAAAATGTTAGCGTATTTTATTTATGCAAAGTGTCAGCAACAAGAAAGGACGGTCCATTGGCAGGAGTTGAATATGATACAGGAGAATTCATATCCATGGCTAGTGGTGGGGGATTTTAATATTATTAAAGAGGATGGGGAGCGTATTGCTGGTAATCTGAGAACTTTGGCAGCTATGGAGGATTTCGAAAGATGTTTGGATAATTGTGGTCTAGTGGATCTGACATTCTCGGGTAGTCGCATGTCATGGTGCATTGGTCATGCAGGTGCATTGAGGAGTTGGGTGCGACTTGATAGAGCTGTTATAAACAATGTATTCTTGAGAGAGTACCCGTCGGCTGGCTTAAAGTATCTTAAGAGGAAAAGTTCGGATCATAGCCCCATGATTGTCACCCTCTAGAGAAAATTTGAGTGCTATGGTCCAAAGCCATTCCGGTTTCAAAACATGTGGGGTTCCCATGAGTCCTTCAAAGCTGGTGTGGAAAAGGTGTGGACTGAGGGGGTTCTTGGGTTAGGTTTAGTGAAGTTGGCTACTAAACTCAAGCGTACGAAGATTGCACTTTGCAACTGGGACCTTCGAGTGTTTGGGAGAGTGGATCTCATTATTAAAAATCTAGAGGAGAGGGTTCTATCACTAGAAGCTCAACTGCAAGAGGCGCATCAAGTGGAGGTGGAAGCAAAGTATTTGGTGGCAAAAGTCGAGCTATAGGAATGGGAGAATAGAGAAGAACTCAGGTTGGCTCAACAGGCCAAGAAAAAATGGCTTCTCGAAAGGGATCAAAACTACGTTTGGGCGCAAGACTACGTTCTTTTCATCCATGAAGTTGGCAGATGGAGAGTCAGCGAAAGTAGTTCATGAAGCTGCTGAAGCTGCTGTTAATTACATTAAGTCTTTTTTGACAGGTTTGGGAGCAAGAGTGCAACCGAATCTTACTTCCTTGATTTCCAAGGTTGTCTCTAAGGAGGAAAATAACTTGCTTTGTAGTGACCCCACTGAAGCTGAGGTGAAGGATGCTCTACTTTTCATTCCATCACAAAGTAGCCCTGGTCTTGATGGTTTTGACTCAGCTTTTTATATTTCTTGTTGGGACATAGTAAAAAAGGATGTGTTGGAAGCGACTTTGGAATTTTTTTGGGGCCATCTGCTCCCCAGGTTTTATTCTGCGTCATATATAGTACTCATTCCTAAAGTGTAGGATCCTCAAGTCTTTGACAATTTTAGACCCATAAGCCTTTGTTGTGTTGCGTATACAATTTTCTCCAAAATTTTGGTAGCCCGCTTGACAGGTTTGTTGCATAAAATGGTCTCCCAAGAGCAAAGGGCTTTCATTCCGGGCTGTAGCATTTTTGAAAACATAACGCTAGCACAAGAGATGGTTAGTTCCTTGAACCATGCATATGTGGGTGGGAATGTGATGTTAAAAATAGACATGGCCAAGGCTTATGATCGGGTGGATTGAAATTTTTATTATTAATCTTGAATGGCTTGGGTTTTTCTTCTCATTTGTGTATGTTAGTGAAGGAATGTATAAGCTCGCCTTGGTTTTCTATAATGTTAAATGGTACGTACAAAGGTTTTTTCCAACATTTGAGGGGCTTAAAGCAAGGGGATTTGCTTTCATTGTATTTATTTATTGTAATGGAAGAGGTATTGTCCAGGTTGATTAGGAAGAGGATCGAAGAAGGTAAAATTGGCTCATTTTATCATCCTCGTGGGGTACCTTTGGTGTCTCATTTGCTTTACACCAATGATTTATTGATATTTTCTAATGGAGGAAAAAGGTCGATGAAGATGCTATTGAAGACATTGCAAGCTTATGAGCAGTGGTCAGGTCAGTTAATCAATAAAGAAAAGTCTGTCTGCCGTATTTCTTACCAAGAAAAGTTTATTTTGCCGAAGAGCAAGTCTTTTGCGATTGACGGGATTCAATGAAGGTTCATTTCTGGAGACTTATTTGGGGGTTCTACTAGTCTCAGGGAGATTTACAGCTCGTATGTTAGAGCCTCTGGTTGGCAAAGTAGGAAGAAAGTGGCGGGTTGGATGGTAAAGAGCACATTGCACTATGTGAAAAAAAGTCTTCGGCCTCGAGGTTTAGGAAGGCGATTTTGGAGGTCCTTCCTAAGGTGATGACTAATATGAAGGTATGCATTAGGGAGGGCAAAGCTAAATGGAGAATGGCAAAACTAATTCTCGTTTGACAAGTGGTTGGCGAATGGTCCTTTTTGTGAATCAACAGCAATTCTGGAGAATCCAAGACTCAAAGTTAAAGATTGTTGGATAGATGGAGAATGGGATGTAGACTTGCTACATGATCTGGCTGGTCCTATTAAATCTTCTGAAATCATTAATGAGGTGGGAGCGTATATGCGTGGCTTGGATTTAGTGGTGTGGAAGCCTAATAGAGATGGTGCATTCACTACGGCTTTGGCATGGGAGGTTACCAGGGTGCGAAATGATGAGGTACCATGGGCGGAGTGTGTAACACAGCCAAACGGAAATAAGCACACACACAGGGTAAAAAGCTCACTTCGAGGGGGAGCACCTCCAGAAAAACGGGTGAGAAACAGAGAAGGGAAATAAATAAACTAGGTTTTCATTTAGAATTTCGATACATGCATACATAGCTACAGTAACTTAAATACTAGGGCCTCGACCTTGATACAGACCCAATTAACGGAATTCAAATAAATTGAATACAAGTAAACAGCCCAAGTACCTTGAGGAATAACACACTGCATAAACATAGATAAAACTAAAGGAAATCAAATAACAAAATTGGCCCACGTTGGCCTAAGTCCAGCCCATGCCACTTCACTTAGGAACTCATAAGGCAGAAGCCAAGTACACGGAAGTGAAACACTTCCTCCTTTCCTCTGCACTTCACCTTCTCGAATGTCCTTGCACGTGGGTTAGGGTTCCATCCCTAACTCTTACTTCCGTCTCCTTCCTCCAGCCTCTCAGCACCACCGCTTGCGGAGGCTCCTCTCCAGACTTCTTACATACCCTCCCTCTGAGAACACCTTGCCCACAAGGTGTGGAAAACCCTCTTTCAGCCGTGAGTACGATTCCCAAGTTGTGTCGAAAGCTTCCTGGCCATGCCAACAGGTAAGTAATTCAACCATAGCTCTCTTCCCTATTTTCAGTATCCTTCGACTGATTATTTCTTCTAGTTCGAGGTAGAGGAATCCATTGTTATCCAATGGGGTTAGGGTTTGAACTGCTGTGATTTTTTACCCAAGTTTCTTTTTTATTTGAGATACATGCACGATGGGGTGAATCCTTGAAGATGGTGGTAGATATAGTGTGTAGGCGACACTACCAACCTGCTATAAAATATTGAAAAGGCCATAGAACCTCAGGGCGAGTTTGAGGTTCTTTCGTTGGGCTACGCTAGTTTGACGGTAAGGCCAAGTATGAGGTATACTGAATCTCCCACTTGAAAATTTTGTTCCTTCCTTTTGAGATCTGAATATTTCTTCATTTGGTTTTGGGCTTGCTGAATGTTTTGTTTGCGAAGCTTAGGGATCTGATCCCTTTTGCATAGAGTTTGATCCACTGTGTCGACCCTAGTTGTCCCTGGGATGTAGTTTAGAATTCAGGGTGGGGCATAGCCGTAGAGTGCTTCGAAGGGAGTCAGTTTTGTGGACAGGTGTTGAGTGGAGTTATACCATCACTCAGCAAGAGAAATCCCTAGTACCCAATCCTTGGGTCTGTCCGAAGTGAAACATCGTAAATAATTATCCACGGTCTTGTTGACAGCCTCGATCTGACCAACCGTTTGTTGGTGGTAGGCTGTACTTAAATGCATTTAAACCCCCTGGAGTGAAAACAGTTCCTGCCAAAATTTGCTTGTAAAAGTGGTATCCCTGTCTGATACAATTGAAGTTGGCAGTCCATGTAACCGAAAAATGTGCTTGAGGAACAATTCAGCTACTGTTTTGGCAATGTAGGGGTGCTTCAATGGAACAGAGTGACTGTATTTTGTCAAGCGGTCTACTACAGTCCAGAGGCTATTGTAGCCTTGAGAGTTTGGGAGACCATCTATAAAGTCCATTGTTATGTTTGTCCATGGTTGGGAAGGAATAGGTAAGGGCTGTAGTAATCTGTTGGGTAGCGTGTTATCTAGTTTTACCCTTTGGCACATGCCACAAGCTCTAATGAATTTCTTTAGATCCTTCTTCATCCCGGGCCAAAAGAAATCTCTTCGCATTCTATGGGCTGATTTGTCGTACCCCGAGTGCCCCCCCTCCCCCCCATGCTGTGTGAGAGTTCCATTAGCTTTTGCTTGAATTCTTCATTGTTAGGAACATATAACCTGTTTTTGTATAGAAGAAGTCCCTCTCTTATGATGTATCTAGGATTCAAGCTGTTCTTGTTATAGCTTTCTACAAGGGCTTGCAAGTGTGCCTCCGAACCATAGGCTTGTTTAAACTCGTCCACCCACTCCACACTAGGAAAAGTAATCAACATAAGTGTCCCTTCCTTAGCCTTTTCCAATCTGGAAAGAGCGTCAGTAGCTCTATTTTCAGACCCCCGCTTATACTCCACTAAAAAATCATATCCGAGAAGCTTAGTAATCCATCTCTGCTGCAATGGTGTCCCAATTTTCTGATCTAGCAAGTGTTTAAGACTTTGCTGATCTGTTCTCATTATAAATTTTCTTCCTAGCAAGTAGGGTCTCCATTTTAACATTGCAGAGACAAGTGCAAAAAATCCCTTCTCATATGTCGAAAGTGAGAGTGCCCTGCCCTTCAAAGCATAGCTGTAAAACGCTAGCGGTCTGCCTTGTTGCATTAAAACAGGCCCCACAACAGTGCCGGATGCATCACATTCAATCATGAATGGAATGGTGAAATCGGGTAAAGCCAAAACCGGTGGTCAGGTTACCACTTCCTTCAACTTATGGAATGCCACCTTGGCATCTTCACTGCAAGAAAAACCATCTTTCTTTAGCATTCTTGTGAGAGGTGCTACAATTGCTCCATACCCTCTAATGAACCGTTGACAATAACCTATTAATCCCAAGAATCCCCTTAGTGCCTTTAGGGACTTTGGTAAGGGCCATTCGATCATAGCTTTGAGTTTTTCGGGGTCCGCCTTCACACCTTCTGCTAAACTCAAGTGGCCTAGGTAGGCTATTTCCTTGCAACCAAAGCTGCACTTAGAGTGTTTTGCAAACAATGAGTACTTTCTAAGTGTCTCAAAAGTGAGCCTCAGGTGGGAACATGCTCCATTTCAGATCTGCTATACAAAAGAATATCGTAAAAAAAAACAAGTATAAATCTCCTTAGAAAGGGGCAGAATACCTCATTCATAAGGTTTTGAAATGTGGAAGGAGCGTTAGTAAGCCCAAAGGGCATTGTTAGGAACTCATACTGCCCTTCGTGAGTTCTAAACGCTGTTTTTGGGACATCATTGGGCTTAACTCGGATTTGATGGTAACTGGACCTCAAATCCAACTTTGAAAATATCATGGACCCTTGCAGCTCATTCATTAATTTCTTCCACCACTGGGATATGGAATTTATCCTTGATGGTAACACTGTTTAGCCCATGGTAATCCACACATAAACGCCAAGTTCCATCGACTTTTCGAACCAGCAGGACGGGGGGAAGAGTAAGGGCTTTGACTCGGTTGAATTACCCCTGACTTCAAGAGTTCCTGGACAATCTTCTCAATCTAATCTTTTTGATAGTAAGGGTAATGATAGGGTCTAATGGAGATGGGTTTTGTGTTTGGTATGGTGTTTATGGCTTGGTCATGGGTGCGTGGGGGTGGTAGTCCTTTTGGCTCGGCAAATATATCTTCAAAGTGATTCAATAGGTTCTGAATGGTGGCTAGAATGGGTTTTTTTGCTTGCTGGTCAGGTTCAGTTTACCCTCTAAAAGTTGTAAAATAACTCCCTTATTCTGGAACTTGTCATTGCTATAGAATGAACCTTCTTCTATCATGTGTACTGCTGTAAGACCATGCAAAACCACTTGTTTTCCACCATAACAGAATTTCATTGATAGCTTTTTAAAATCACATAAAATCGAGCCCAAGTCCCTTAACCATTTGATACCTAGCACCATATCGCATCTCACTAGTACCAAAATTTGGACTTCCAACATAAAAACAGTGCCCTGAATTAGAAGTCTCACATCTTTGCATTTTCCCTCACTTGGGATGAGATTCCCATTAGCAACTCTTACCTTGACTTTTTCAGTGTCATCTATAGATAAGTGGGATTTCTTAATGATAGCCAAGTCCACAAAGTTATGGGTGGATCCCCTGTCAATCAATATAGTAAGCCACTAGTTTCCCACTCTCCCTTTAACCCTTATGGTTCGTGGGTTATGAGATCCGGTGATAGCATGTAAAGATATTTCTGGGTTAGGTGGGGTAATGGTGGTTTCAATGGTAGCTTGGGTTGTATCATTTTGGTCACACAGCTCCTCCATAATGATCTCAATGTACTCACTATCCAGCAGTACCTCCTCTTGTAAATAAAGCTTGGGATTTTGGCATCTATGGCCTGGCACCCACTTGGTGTCGCAATGGTAACACAATCCCTTGTCCCTTCACTCTTTCATCTGAGTTTGAGTTATTTTGTGGATAATTGTGGCTTGGTGTGCCTGGTTTTGGAATAATCTGTTGGTTGGGTGGGAGGACTTTTTAAAATGCCAGGGTCGGGTGAATATGGTAAGTTGAATCTGGGATATCGTTTGGGTAAATTAACCTTTTCCTCTTGAAGTTTGGCTAGGCTATATGATGTGGTAAGGTTAGCGGGATTGAACATTCGAATAGTTAATCGGATCTCATATTTTAAACCATTCAAAAAAAAAACTCAACTTGTAAGTATCCGACAAGCCCTTTAATCTGTTAGACAAGGTCTCAAACCTTGCTTGATAATCTTCTACAGATCCAACTTGTCTTAGTCTAGTGAGGGCTTCCATTGGGTCGTCATAGGCATTAGGCCCGAATCTAATCAACAAGGCCCTAGTAAATGTGTCCCAATCCCGAAATTGGACAGTATCCTCCATTTCTTTAAACCAAATAAGGGCTTTTCCCACCATGTGGAATGAGGTAAGCCTAAGTTTTTTAAGTGGTATTGTATTGTGAAAATGGAAAATCTGATTAACTTTATAAAGCGAACTTGCAGGGTCTTCCCCATTAAAAATGGGGAAATCTAACCTTACTGTGTGAGCTTGCACATCTCCCATATTTTGATGTTGAAATTGATGGTTGTGAGAGATTTACTGATGCTGGTACTACTGTTGTTGCTGCTGGAAAGGGGGAGGCATATTCTATTGCCGCTGCAATTGGTCAGTGTCGTCCCTGAGTTGTTCACTGGAGGATGAGTCCCTAAAGATGACGTGGGTCTGCTTTTGCTTCATCCCAGCTGTTAACACAGCTAGCTGCTGCACTATAATCTCATTTTGCTGTTTGAGAGTAGCCATTTCGGTCTCCAAGTGTAAAAACTTATTATCAGAAATTTTTTTCATTTCATTGTATTGATTTTCTGAAGATTGTTTTAGGGCAGTAAGCCCATCTTGTAGTTGGTTGAGTCTTGTTCCTTCAGCCATTGTAAACAGTGCCAGAAATCGGTGGCTCTTGATACCACTTGTAACACACCCAAATGGAAATAAGCACACACACAGGGAAAAAAGCTCACTTTGAGGGGGAGCACCTCCAAAAAAGGGTGAGAAACAAAGAAGGGAAATAAAGAAACTAGGTTTTCATTCAGAATTTCGATACCTGCATACGTAGCTACAATAACTTAAATACTAGGGTTTCCAATAAAAGGCCTCGGCCTTGATACAGACCCAACTAACAGAATTCAAATAAACTGAATACAAGTAAACGGCCCAAGTACCTTGAGCCCCAACACACTGCATAAACATAGATAAAACTAAAGGAAATGAAATAACAAAGTTGGCCCACGTTGGCCTAAGTCCAGCCCATGCCACTTCACTTAGGAACTCGTAAGGCAGAAGCCAAGTACACGAAAGTGAAACACTTCCTCCTTTCCTCTGTAGTTCACCTTCTCAAATGTCCTTGCACGTGGGTTAGGGTTCCATCCCTAACCCTTATTGCCTTGTCCTTCCTCCAGCCTCTCAGCACCATCGCCTGTGGAGGCTCCTCTCCAGACTTGTTACAGAGTGGCTATGGCAGAAGCACCTCCTGAAAAAAGCAGCAGTTTGTATATGGAAATCAAGGTTTAATTGTTTGCCGATGGATGAACGCATTTGTTCTCTTGTAATCCCATTAGCATCTAGATGTGATTGTTGTGTAGATAGGAGAGGCTAGTGTTGTGTTGAGTCTTGTTGGTGAGGCTTCGATCCCAAGGAGATTAAAGGGTGTGCTTCGAATGGACAGACTGGGTTTTCCTTCTTTTAGAGGCTAACTGTTCGATGTATTGTTTGCTAGAGTGGTCGTGTTATGTTTTGCATGTTATTGATTTCGGGAGTCTATTTTGTAAGGGAGTCTGTATTGTTGAAGGTTATTTTGAATAAAATGTTGTAACTTGTTTTTTTTTTAAAAAAAAAAACTGTTTTAAATAAATGATACTTTTGTAAAATGGTTGAAGGAATATCCTTATTTTACACAAGAGTGGTTCGACGGATAAAACCTATCGATTAGTGCATTATTTTTTTCTTAAATATTAAATTTATTTTTTTAATATTTAAGAAAAAAATCAATTCAATCTATCTTTTAATGTTTAAGGAAATAAAAAAATAAAAAATAAAAATGCATCTATCGTGCAAATGCTGATCAGGAGACCATCGGTGTCTACCTAAGATTTTTCTTTACACAAATTTCACTTATTTAAAAAGGAGTTATAAAAGAGTTGTGACTCTACCACTTTTCAAATAATAAAAGACAATCCAAAGCTTAACCGATTGATTCCCTAGCTAATAAATGAATGTTACTTTGTCCCTAAATATGAATGCGCACTACAACAATTTTGAGCTTTTGGGACGATTTTTCTTTAGAATGAAATTAAAATCGTCCCAAATTGTAAGATTTAAGGATGAAATTTTGATTTCGTCCCAAAAAATTTCTGAAACATGCTTCCCGTTCGAATGCTATACTTAGGGACAATAAATTTCGTGGCTAGTGAAATAATCATTTGCGATTGCGGGAAAAATTGGTGGTAATTCGCGGGCAAGTAATTTGTCGTTCAAACGTCCATTATAATCGTTTGAATGTGTAAATTACCAGTTTCGAATGGTCAATTAACATTCGAACGGTAACTCTAATTTAATAAAAAAATTTAATCAATTAAAGAATTAATAATAGTGATCAACAATTAATTTTTAAAAGAAAGACATCATGCATAATTAATTAAACTTTGAAAACATCAAATATTGTCCATACCAAAAATAAAACAAATTACAAAATATAAGATATAACATGCTATGTCCCCAACTCTTTGAGGACATCCTCGATTGAATCTTGACTCTTTCTGTGTCAATCGAGTAGATATCGTCTCCTAAGTCCGGGACATGCGACCAATGGCACCCATGAACTCTGTACTTAAGCCTCTGAAGGCAATCTGGATCTCCGTATGCACTATATCATCAATCTGATCAGCAGTAAGAGTGCGTGATGCCTCGGGCTGCGTGGATGTATGATCGATCGATACTCCATGACCAGTCGGGTGTGCATCTCAAGTCTGAGTATCGACTAGCTCTGTACTAGGAGCACGAAGATAAAGTCTCGAG
Source organism: Juglans mandshurica (assembly GCA_022457165.1). Classification (NCBI taxonomy): domain Eukaryota; kingdom Viridiplantae; phylum Streptophyta; class Magnoliopsida; order Fagales; family Juglandaceae; genus Juglans; species Juglans mandshurica. Next base: position 12,369,057 of record CM039627.1, on the reverse strand, counting down.
TGCCCTGTGCTTGTTGACAGGGTGGAGGAGTTGATCGGTCCAATAAGCTCTTGAATACGCTCAGCAACATCAGGTAAGACCCCAACCGACAATAGGAATCGTGTGAACAGGAGGCCGAATAGCAAAATATCTGTCGTAATGTATGAAACCTCTAATCGCATCCTAGTGAATATATAACTCACTAGGTCAATAGGCATCATACGAGTGACACGTATGATGCTCGTCTTGTGTTGTCGAGGGTCAATAAATCTAGCCCTATCCATGCCAAGCTTCGTCTTGTGTTGTTGAGGGTCAATGTTGTGGGCGATAATTAAGTTAAGAATCTTGAAAAAATCTGAATAATGAACCTGTTTGATACTCTTCATCCCATTATAAGCAGGAGTATTTAGACTAACAACCAACTGCCTCACCTCTGTATCTAAGAGGCCATCCAGTTTATTAGGATCAGTGCCCTTGTCCTCAGCTGTCTCCTCGCCAGCTGTAGACTCCCTAGGCACCATGTTTGGATATGCAGTCTCTAAATGTGCAATACTAATAAAATCGACAAATATGTCTGCTGTGAATAAGAGTGAAATACCTCGTATGCTGATAATATATCTACATTCACCATCTAGATTGGAGGCACCAAGCCCTCTATAGACATCAGTGACAAGATCAATATATGCCACGAATTGGAATGCCTCATCCCTGTGGTCCAAAATTGGCGACCACGATGATTATTTTTTGAATATTAATACATCAAAAAAAGGGTATGAAGATGATCCTTTTATTTTGACTTCCTAAACATCTCAAATATTCTATTTAGACGATCCTAAGTTAGGAAATCAATGACAAGTAGTACAAGAGTTTCCTCCTAGAATATATATGATGTTATCCCTAAGATGAAGGGACAAGATGAAGAACATGATGATCCCTCTACTCAAGAAGCATACCAGATAGTCAACCTGCCTTTAACTTATTTGTAGATTTGAGCTAGTATGAGATGACCCCATTACATAGGGAAGATATTGAGGCTTAAATAGTTGATGCGATAGTTGATCAAAGTGTTGAGTCATCTGAAGTGTCTACAGATGATGAGAGCGAATCTACATATGATTGATCAATTTTGTATTCACATTACACAGTACCTCGCAATTATGACACCAAATAGGAAGGAAGTTTGCATCCCATCTCCACCTATTCTTAGCTCTCTATTTGACTCGCCATTAGAGACTGACTCTAAGGAACAAGGTAAATAGCTAATACTCATTTTTTCAATTAAGATAATTAATAATTGATACAAGGTAAATAACTAAATATTATTTTATAGAGATAATAGTACAATCTCATCACAGACGAGGCATTACTAGAGGCGTGATATTGGAGAAATATCACAAAGTAGGTAAAATTAAAGTTAACATTCCTGATAAATATACTGGAAGTGAGGGACAATAAGTAGCTTGGCTTGCATCGCTTGTGCGTGCTCTTACATAGACTTATGCACTTTTGGCTACAAGTCCATGGCTTAAAGTCCCGCAAGATGTGAAAGAGCTTATAAAGAAGTATTGTTTAGTACGTAATATTTAAATAATAAATAAATATTGATATTATTTAATATTTTAAATGATAATATCTTTGTATATATACTTTTTCAAAGATCACTTCGAACTAAATTTTGGTCGGAGAGAGGAGAATAAGATTGTCGATGAGCTAATGTGTAATGCATTTCGAAAGTATAAAGTGACGTGTTACGAGCATTACAAGAAGTACGAGAGCAATGAAGATGCATGCCAGCATCCTTTTCAAGATGTCCGACTTAAAGATTGGAAAAAACTTTGCGGCATGTTTGAGGATCCATCATATAAGGTAAATTAAATGAATTCTTTGTGTCCTATTTATAATTTTCACTTACTAATTTTTACAACTTTTACGAAGGAGCAAAGTTCTATAAACAAAACAAATAGATCGAAGTTGAAGATTCATCATCATGTAGGCTTAAGAGCTTTCCGTCGCCTCTCTCTGAAATTGGTAATGTACTCTCTCTTTTTTATTCTGTATAGTTTGTTTTTTGGAGGTACTAATTTTAATATTGACTTTATATCTTAACAATGAATTTTGTAGTAATTGTCAGACACTAATTATGATCTGATAAAATTAAATGCTACATCACATACTAATATTAATGGAGAGTGGACTCATCCTGATGCTCATTAGAATTATGTAAGTATTATAATTTGTTTTAATTAAACATATTTAAATTATTGTCTCAATATTAAATTTTTATATTGTGTGTAGGATAAAATGGTTGCCCTTCGTGTTGAAACTGCATCAGATTAGAATTCATCAACAATTGATCTTGAAATTTTTACACAAGTTTTGGGTCAACGTTCAATATATTTGAGGGGTTTAGGCCGCTGTGTAAAACATTCAGACTCATCATCAACGTCTAGTACTATTATCATTGCGTTAGAGAATGCAAATTTTAGAATAATTTGCAAAACAACATGAGTTAGATGCTCAATTGACGAAACAAGCAAGCATGAAGATGTGCATAAAACAATAAGAAGATCAACAAAGAGATATGCAACTACAAATGCAAATGCTTATGTAACAATTCAGGCCTCCAAGCAATTGATTTTCGTATTTTGCATAAATTTTAGGATTTCTAAAATTCTGTACTGATAACATTATTAGTATTATTATATTTTATTTATTTAGTTTTGACTTATTAGAGTAGTTTTATTTATATTGAACAATTTGTAATGTATTTTTGAAATATAAATATCTATTTGGTTTTAAATTAGTATACTCCATGAAAATACTAACCGTTCAAACGATCATCAAACATTCGAACATATATACATCGGACACAACCGTTCGAACATTACAAGTTAGAGTTTGAAAGGTAGACAAACATTACGAACCGTTCAAACATGTTCGAAAGGCTTATTCAATTATAAAAATTAATATAATTAACGTTCGATCATCAATTTTTTTGTTCGAACGTTTTTTTATATCTATTTGGTCAAACGGACTGGTATCGATCGACAAGCAATGAAGTAACCGTTTGAACAGACATTTTGTTCGAACGATTTTTTGGCCATTCGAATGACTTTCTAAGACGAAATTAATCATCCCATAATAAAAATTCCGTTCAAATATGATCAAATGGTCCAACAAAATTTCGTCCGAAAAGATATTTTTTGGGATAGTTATATTGGAATGACCTTGAGAAGCTTTATTTTTGTCCCAAAAAATATTTTGGAACGAAAATCTAGTGTTTTGCGACCAAACTTTTTGTCCCAAAAGACCTTATTTATTGTAGTGACGCTTTTAGTTAAGTATATTTTGCAAAGGAATTTTCTATCAATATATGAGAACCCAAATTAGAATCCAACATGATTTCATATATATGTATAGAGAGAGAGAGAGAGCGAGAGAGATAGATACGTACTATATGTTAAGTAAATTTAATATAAATTATTTAATTACGTCTTATTAAAATTTATAGCAGGAATATTCTGTCTCTCCCACTTGATAAAACTATTAAATCAAGCAAAAACTTGAAGTATTTTTATCCTTATAAACTCAATAGTCAATATATACAAACGACCCATATATATATAATATATATATTTCAAATGAAAACTTAGTACCTCAACGCAAAATATTTCAGTCATAGAATCCCAGGAATTCTACAACCCTAATAATATCCAGCTATCCAATATTATTCTACCACTACGATATAGTTCATCATGTTCCCATGCATGCATGCTTTCATGGAGAACGGCCATGCATTCTTTCAGGGCCCATAGCTGTTGGAACAATTATGATGCATGCTACTGTCTTCATCAATGGATTGGGACACGGGCCAGGAGGCACGAATCTTCTTGTTTCGTCTTTAAAGCACGTTAATTTACTGACCCATAGAAGACCTTGACCTTACAAATTTATAAGGTACAGCTTGAAGATCAATTTCATTTTGTGAAAATTCATTAATTTATATTTCATGGATGTCATTAATTATAAATGCATGTCTCGATCGAGTACACAATAATGTTCACTTTGAGATACTGATCATTTGAGTAGTCGTCAAGAAAATTATTTCACCACGTTGGTGGGAGAAAATTCAGAAGGATCTACATCCTACGAGAGAAGCTACCGACAAGGCCAAATGGCCTTTTTTTTATTATTATTATTATTTTTATTATTATTATTTATTTTATGCAGTTATTTTATATTTTTTTAAATATATATTTTTTTAAAATTCATAATATTATTAAAAAATACTTCTTTAACTATTAAATTAAAAAAAATAGATAGACTTTAAACTCATTATCCAATTCAGAAACATCCCATGCAGGTTCGCGTGGTGGCGGGGTCTGAACTGGCGGTTCTCATTAATAGGCTATTAGCGACTCTTGTGGTGCAATATAGCCTTGGTATCCTGCATGTGGCAATCAAAAACAGTGACATACATGAATACCAAAATGTCACAAATTTTAAAAACTATTATCAATATCCCCTATTAATTATATATATATATATGTGTATGTATGTATGCTTAAAAAATGATCATAACAAATAAAGATAAATAAGATCAATTCTCCAGGATATAACACTGTTTTTTTTTATAAGATTATGACACTGATTTTGATTGCCACATGCAGGATGCTAAACCTATATTCCACCACAAGAGTCGCTAACAGCCTATTAATGAGAACCGCCATTTCAGACCCCGCCACCACGCGAACCTGCATGGGATGTTTCTGAATTGGATAATGAGTTTAAAGTCTATCTATTTTTTTTAATTTAATAATTAAAGAAGTATTTTTTAATAATATTATGAAATAATAATAAAAAATGGTCATTTGGCCTTGTCGGTAGCTTAACCATTAAGTGAAAAAAAAAAAAAAAAAAAAGAACATTACAAAAAAATAGGGCATTTGAGACAAATTATTTGCAACGAGAATGATCATTTGAGACAAAAATAAACTCATTTTAGCAGGAAATAATATTTTTGGCAGGAAATAGCTGGCAGGAAATAAACTGTTTTCTTGTAATTAAAGAAATTGAAGGCACCATTGCATGCATGGGTGGGAGTAGTACTGTTTTCCAAGTTAAAATGTATAATCTCAAAGATATTGATTGGTCAATTTTAGAGTATAATTTGGTACTGCACTCAAAAAGAAGAAAACTCTATACTCTCTAGGTTGGTGATGAACTCTAAGCTCAGCTAGGGCTGTGCAGAATTTCAAAAATTTAACTCTAAATCCGGCTTTGCTCCAGCTCTGCTCTGACTCAGGAAAAACGGAATCGGAGTCAGATTTATTTTAGTTCTTCAATCGGAGTCGTAGGTGTCGCTGGACTGACTTCAACACCGATCCGATCCGACTTCGACTTTATGCTCCGATTCCGACTCCAATTTTGCACTCTGAATCTGATATTATACATATGTTATAAAAGTTATATGTATTTATCTATATATTTATCACATAAACTAGTATATTTATATATATAGTTATATAACAAAAACTTATATAGTTAAATTCAACACATAATATACAAATATGAGCTAATTATTATAAAATAATATACTTATACTATAATATAAATACAGTAATGATAGTTTAATATATGTAAACATCATAGTATTACTACCATATATAATCAACTATAAAAATAAGTTAGACACTAGTATATAAATAAGTTTCATATAATAAGTTAATAGTACATATACTAATTTTGTGGCACCCCTAACCCCCTTTAAATAAAAACACGGGGATCGAGACGCCCGGATGGTGACAACACAGTCACACATCCCAACGAAGTGCCAGTGTGTGTACATGCAACGGTGTACAACAAAAATAACGCAGCGGATAGTCAAGTAAGTACCAGAATTTAAGTCCGATGTAAACATCAATAGAGGTTTAAATAATAGTTATACAGTCATCCCAAAATTAAAATACAATGCATTAAAAATAAAGTAGTTAAGCGAGTGATCCCAGATCACTCGTCGGGCGGAGCCGTCTCCTCAGGCTCGCCCTCATCCTCCTCTGCATCAAAATCTGCGTTACCAAACATGGTACCGCAGGTAAGTACAAACCAAACAGTCCTCAGGAATAAAATGCATTTAAGACAACCAACATGCATGCATATTGTAACACCCCGTATTTTAGTGTATTTTTAATGAAGGAATTAATTTTATTTATGCAAAAATTATTTCTCTTACTTCATAATTATTAAATTTTAATTGGATTATTTTTATGATTTTAGTTTGCGAAAATTATTTTTTGAGCGCTTTCTTAAATTAATTATTGTTGCGTGTTTAAATTTCTTCTCGAATTAAATTAAATTATTATCGGGTTTAATTATTTATTTTAATTATAATCATTATGTTTGAAATATTTTATTTCACTAGCTGTTTTAAAACCGTTTCCGTTGGATCATTTTCATGACCCAAGTTATGAGGATTGAACCTCATTTCTTTTCCTTCTATTTTCCTTTTCCTTTTCTTTTTCTTTTCTTCTTTTCTTTTTTTTCTTTTTTTTCTTTTCTCCCTAGGATCTCTCTCTCCCGCCGAACACTCTCTCTCCTCTCTTCCGCCCGAAGCTTCTCTCCCCCAGCCCGCCGCCCGGCCCCTCCGCTTCCCCTGCTGCCGGCGATCACCCCCCCTCCAATTTCAGCTCCATCCGTGCCGCCATTAGCCTCCACGCACCTTCCAAAGCCGCGGCCACCATTCGCTCCAGCGCCGCCGTCGCGCCACCTCCGGCCACCATCTTCTCACCACTTCATCCTCGACCTCCTAGCAACCCATTGGACCCAACCCCGGCTCCGATCCGTCACCGGTGAAGCACAACCAAGTCCATCTCCGATTTCGACTTTTTGGCCTTAAAACCACCCCTTGCGCCGCCACCCACGGCAAACCACCACCACCACTAGCTTCACCGACATCCCTAGGCCCTACCCTATCAATCTTGGGTCTTCGTTTGCACCCGTTGAAAAGTTGGTAATTGTGACCCACGACCACATTGTATTTTACACTGTGGTGTTGCTCAAACGTCGCCTCTTTCAACTTCGTGATCCTTCGAAAATTGCAATATTGCATTGTAAGTATTTCTCCAAAGAACTTTAGTAATTTAAATGTATTTTTGCACTAACACATACACTGTATTTGTTTGATATGCCGGACTGAGTCCGAGGAGTTCGGGGGCAGGATGGAATTGTGATTGGAGTTGTTTGGTTGTTTGATTGAATTGGTTGTTGATTGTATGGATCAGTGTTGATGCATGTACACATCATTATTTCATGCGTGACCATGTTTGTAAAGAAAACTGGATTTTCGTGTTTTGCATTAATGTGCATGTGACATTTGGAAAATCATGATTTCATGTGTGAAAAATGATTTGAATATGTTGAAACGTTTGGATTGACTGGTTTGAGGATAGGGAAAGAGACTGTAGGGATGGTGGTAAACAGGGATGGTGGTAGAGTCCCGCCTGCGATTCCCGGCTACGGTGCATGCAGTAGGGACGGTGGTAAACAGGGACGGTGGTTGTGTCCCGCCTATGATTCCCGCTTACGATGCATGCAGTAGGGATGGTGGTAAGCAGGGACGGTGGTACAGTCCCGCCTCTGATTCCCGCCTACCGTGCTCTGATACGTATCCATTGTGTGGAAAGGAACTGTAGGGATGGTGGTAAGCAGGGATGGTAGTAGAGTCCCGCCTGTGATTCCCACCTACGGTGCACGCGGTAGGGATGGTGGTAAGCAGGGATGGCGGCGGGCTGGAGGAGGAAATGTTCAGACGGAAGAGAGGAGAGAGAGAGCTCGCGGGGGAGAGGAAGAAGAAGAAAGAAAAAGAAAAGAAAGAAAAAAGAAAAAAGAAGAAAAAGAAAAGAAAAGGGAAAATGAAAAGCAAAAAATGTAGGGAAAGAAATGAGGTCCAATCCTCTTGGGTCACAAAAATGATCCAACGGAAACGATTTTAAAACCACAAGTTAAATGAAATAATTTGAACGTAATGGTAAAGGGAAATTAAAATAATTTAAATCCCACAGTAATTAATTTAGAATAAAGAGATTTTAAACGTATAACAATAATTTAATAATAAGAAAGCACTTCAAAATATAATTTTCACAAACTAAAAATCATAAAAATAACCCACTAAAATCCAACAATTTTAAAATAAGAGAATAAATTTTTGAATTAATAAAAATAATTCCTTCAGTAAAAATACACTAAAATACGGGGTGTTACATCCTCCCCCCTTAAATAAAATTTCGTCCTCGAAATTGGCAAGGTCAACATTAAGACTAAGACAGGAATAAGATTCAACTAAGAGCAGACTTAAGAACATACCGCCAAAATAATCCGGTAAGGCCACCCTATAAGCAACCAGTGAAACCTTCCCTACGATCTGAAAAAAAAAACCAACATATCTTGGGCTAAGTTTTCCTTTCTTATCAAAACGCTTAACGCCTTTCATAGGAGAGACTTTGAAATAAACCCAGTCATCTACTTCAAATGATACGTCTCTTCTTCTCGTATCTGCATAACTCTTATGACGACTTTGCGCTTCCGCCATTTTAGTCCTTATAAACTGAACTTGATCATTCATTTCTTGAATTATCTCAGGCGCAAACAGTTTGCTCTCGCCAACTTTCATCCCAACATAAAGGTGATCTACACTTCCTTCCATACCAAGCTTCATATGGGGCCATCCGAATGGAGGAATGAAAATTGTCATTATAAGCAAACTCAAATAGCAGCAGATGATTCTCCCAACTTCCACGAATTTCCATGACACAAGACCGCAACATAACCTCAAGAGCTTGAATAGTATGCTCTGATTAACCGTCTGTTTGATGTTGATACGCAGTATTAAACTTCAACTTAGTGCCTAAGGCTGCCTGCAAACTTTTCCAAAAATGGGACGTAAACCGCGAGTCCCGATCCAACACGATACTCTTGGGTACTCCATGCAAACGCATTATCTCCTTGCCATATAATCGAGTCAACTTACCCAAAGAGTCAGTATTATTAATGGGCAAGAAATGAGCACTCTTGATCAACCAATCAACAATTGCCCAAATTGAGTTCTTCCCATTTGGAGTCCTCGGCAAACCCTCAACAAAATTCATAGAAATATTACCCCACTTCCACTCAGGAATATGGAGAGGTTGAGGTCTACCTTGATGCTCAGCCTTAACTTGACGGCACGTGGCACATTCCTCAATAAACATGGCATTATCCAACATACTCATTTTAGTTCCCCAATGACACACCACGACCAGTATTCCTAAAGTGACTACTATCCAAAATTCTCATTTCCTCGAGAACCTTAATACAACATCCAATAAATTCCAACGATCAAAAGCCCTTACAATAATATGTGCCAACTGAAATCAACTCCTATGCTCCAATTTCTAAACCTTCATTGAATTCTACTATTGGAAACCTAATAGCCACTTCCAATGTTAACCATCCGTAACAGATTTTGCACAACCAAATGATTAATCTCCAATTACAAGTATCTTCTCAAAATTCAAGTCACCACTAATTCCTCAAAATCAACGTAATTGGAACTCCTGATTACAACAAAAATGCTACGCTTCTGCTGTGCACTCCGATATTCGCCACATGCGTAAAACTTCTGTCCTCATAAAACACCATTGAGTTCAAGGTGGCTTCATTCCTACTAACCAACTCTTATCACATTTTGGTAGAAAAATATTCTCTTTCCCAAAACTACGAGTTATAACTCAAATTCCTCAATTAACTCCTGCTGCCTTGATCAAAATCAATTTCCATGAAATACACCCATGATCATTGACAGAAAATCAATATCAAACAACCTCAACATCCCAAATTGAAAATAAGCAACTTCAACCCAAAATACATTCATCTCATCTACAATAAGAAGCATACCTTAAAATGCTCGATTCCAACCCAACCAACCAATAAGAGCGCCTATAAACTTCTACCTGACAACCTAAACCCAAAAGCTCATCACCTACATTCTGAACAACATCTAATCTAGCAGTGACTAAACTCACTACGAACCACCATTAACTACACCAAAATATTATCAAACCTTCTTGGTAACTCGTCCACCTATTTCTACTCCTATAAGCTAGCATTAACACGACTAGTTCCTTCAATAGCATTTCACTGTTTAAACCTCAATGCAAGCCATACTGCTTAAATATTCAATCTACCAAAAGCCATTGCACAACACCCATGAATCTTAAGGATTTATTGACTCACGTACCTGATTATAATACTCACTGCTAATGCCTAAACTTCATCTTCCAAGACCTCATCATACACTATACACGACGACCCATCAATCTCTCTTCAAGTTAAATAACAATGTCCTTAATTTAACCAAATGGACGCTCAATCTCCAAAGGTAAGTATAGCATCAAGATAACAATAAAATAAAAATGAAATACATAAGTAACCCCAAGTCACAATTAATTCCTGAAAATAATCGCAATAACTATTATCAACCATGATTCCATTAAGTAACGCACTCGACTACACACTTCAATCAACTCACCAAAAATTCTAAGCCAAGGTCTCATGACTTAATACTATTGTGTCGACTCCTCTTCAACACTTACCAAAGTCACTTTCTCCTAACCAAAATAAAACTAGAACTTATACCCTCCGAAATGCGTACACACACCATTTTTACGCATCAATCTCATGCACCTCAGCCAAAACCAATAATCCTCCAATCGTGCAAGTGATCATCCTTACCATTTCCATCACTAGACCTATAGCCTCGAAATCAGCAAAAATCATTTCCTAAACCCGCACCATCTACTATCCTTAAAATTAATATGGATTAAATCATTAACCTGTCACTGTAACATCAAGCTAAAAAAAAATAATTATTTAACCAAACTAGATCAACATCTTCAATCCCCAGAAAATACACGAACTAAATCATTACCTTCCATCTCCAAAGAAATTTCTCGCCTGAAAAAATTATTCTCATATCAGTAGCTCAACTCTCATCAATCCTATTTTAACTCAGCCCTTCAACTCTGCAATTCTAAAACCTTAACCCAGATAAAATCATTTCCTGAAATCCTCAAGATCGATGATCTTAAATCTAAAACATTCACCATTTAAAACTTATAAATTCTAAAATCTCAAATGCTATCAAATTGCTTATCAAGGTCAGTAATATCGAAAACTTCTAATCTAAGTCATCACTTCATTGCTTGTTGAACCTAACACCTTAAATCTCATAACTTATTTCCTAAAAACTACGGGTCCTCAAATCTTAGATGAACTTCTCATAAATCTAACCTTGAGGTTCGTTGAACTTACAACCTCTTATCCAAAGACTCATTAAATAAATTCTATGGAAGGTAAAACCTCAATTATCCTAAGCAATTTAAAAATTATTCCCCAACTTACCAACAACTCGAGTTCCTACTCCCAATAGTTCACCCAGACCATGATGTTCAAGCCTCGATATTAAAACAACCCAATCACCAAGAGTTCAGGCCTACTACACCAAATGTTTAAGCCTAACAATAGCCTTCTCAGTCGTACCATCTTTCTGTCATAATAGAACCCTTAACCCGCCTTTCAATTTCGAACAAAACAAAATAAAATACAATCCCATAAATAAAATAACACACGACAAAATGCATAAAACCAATGAAGTAGTTCATAATAAAATAAATAAAACAATAAAATAATCCGCCATAAAATAAAACAAATAAATTAAAATGACATACAATAAAATAAATAAACAACAAAATTATTATACGATAAAATAAATAAACAACAAAATTATTATACAATAAAATAAATAAACAACAAAATTATTATACAATAAAATAAATAAACAACAAAATTATTATTATACAATAAAATAAATAAACAACAAAATTATTATACCATAAAATAAATAAAGCCAATAAAACCATACTCAACCAAAGGTAAACACTAATTAAAGCAATAAAATAAAATAACATCAATTAACATAAAATAAAATAGCAATAAACTCATAATATAAAATAAATAATTTAACTTACAACCTTTAAAAATTATTTTTTAAAATAGAAATAATTTCTGGTACTATCCTATGGGACATATGGTTTACCCAGAGCCGTTCGGCTCTGATACCACCTGTGGCGCCCCCGACCCCCTTTAAATAAAAACACGGGGATCGAGACGCCCGGATGGTGACAACACGGTCACACATCCCAACGAAGTGCCAGTGTGTGTACATGCAACGGTGTACAACAAAAATAACGCAGCGGATAGTCAACTAAGTACTAGAATTTAAATCTAATGTAAACATCAATAGAGGTTTAAGTAATAGTTATACAGTCATCCCAAAATTAAAAGACAATGCATTAAAAATAAAGTAGTTAAGCGAGTGATCCCAGATCACTCGTCGGGCGGAGCCGTCTCCTTAGGCTCGCCCTCATCCTCCTCTGCATCAAAATCTGTGTTACCAAACATGGTACCGTAGGTATGTACAAACCAAACAGTCCTCAGGAATAAAATGCATTTAAGACAACCAACAAGCATGCATATGAGAAAATATGCAATATTTTCAAAAACGTCATTTTCCCCGAAAACGAATAATTCCAATGCACGCCAAAATCTCAGTTGGCCAAAATACCCGTAAAACATCTTCCCAGAAAATGGTTTACACCAAAATCCAACACACGCTATTTTCCCAGAAAATAGTCCATTTTTAGTGTATGCACCATGAGCTCCCCTATGGATCATCCGCACACTCTGGCTTCGTAGCGATGTCCACTTATAGGCCCAACACGTTCGTGGGTACATCCACTACACAACGAGCGATGCCCAGTTCTATGCCTAGCGAGTACGTGGCCAAACATCCTCTAGTCCCCACCAGCAGAAGGACCACGAAGTCGGCACGAGACCCTCTCGTCCAATCCCATTGTCACCCAGCGACAATCCAGGGGACGTCACTCAGTATATTACGCTCCCGAGTGACCAGAGGAGCTCCACCGAGATAATACCCCATCTCGGCTTGGGGTTCATGATACACACGCACCCAAAAATATTCTCTCATAAAATCATAGCCTTTCAAATCACACATGAGCATGAATGCAGTACATGAAAACCCAGTTTTCTTTACAAACATGATTATGCATGAAATAATGACATGAACATATACCAACACTGATCTAACATCCATCAATGAACAATACCAACAAATCCAACCAAAACCCATCAACAACCAATATCCAATTCAACCAAATCAACCAACAACTCCAATCACAAATCCATCCGACCCCCGAACTCCTCGGACTCAGTCTGGCATGCCAAATAAATGCAGTGAAATGAGTTAGTGCAAAAATACATAAAATTCACGAGAAATCTTCGGAAAATACTTACAATGCTATATAATAATTTTTCGAGGATCACGGGTGCACTCGAAGTGGAAAAATAGCTGTCGAACAGTGTAAAATATTGGTGAAGATGTTTACAAGCAACAACCAGCAGGTTTTATTGATGCTGATCGGCCAACTTATCTCTGCAAATTGAGACAATCGTTATATGGTCTCAAACAGGCCCCACGAGCCTGGTATCAAGCCCTAAGTCGCAGCCTCCTTTCTCTGGGTTTCACTCAGTCTCAAACGGACCCCTCACTTTTTCTTTATCATCACGATGCTCATATTGGTTATTGTTTGGTGTATGTGGATGATTTAGTTGTCACAGGTAACAACTCCTTGCTTCTGGATCGCATTGTTCAGTCCCCGGGACAACAATTTAGCCTCAAGGACTTGGGTCAATTACACTACTTTCTGGGAGTTGAAGTTGTCCATACCAAGACCGGCCTTTAATTAAGTCAGCATTGCTACATACGTGATATACTATCACGCTATAAACTTGACGGTGAAAACCAGTTTAGACTCCCCTCTCCACCACTGAGCCTCTTCGACTTCATGATGGTTCTGCTGCTACAGATTCCACCCTCTAGCGTAGTGTCATCGGTGCCCTACAATATTTGTCTCTCACCAGACCAGACATCTCTTTTCCTGTGAATCGCTTGGCTCAATTCATGCACAGGCCCACTTAAACTCACTGGACCACTGTAAAACGACTTCTCCGATATTTAAAAGGAACTCTATACCACAACTTGCATCTCCGTTGGTCTCCATCCTTGGTGGCTACAACTTACTCAGATGCGGATTGGGCCAGTAACGTGGATGATCGGACTTCCACCACCGCTTATGTTGTGCTCTTGGGTGCTAATCCAATCTCTTGGAGTACCCATAAACAACGGGCAGTTGCTCGTTCTTCCACCGAAGCGGAGTATAGTGCACTAGCAGCCACTGCGTCGGAGCTTGGATGGTTATCTTCTCTGTTTCGTGAGCTACGCCTGTCCCTTCCTCAACCTCCCAGAATACTTTGTGACAACATTGGGGCCACTCAGTTAAGTTTAAATCCCGTCCATCATTCCCGCATGAAGCAAATTGCAATAGTCTTACATTTTGTTCGGGATTACGTTGCAAAGGGGCTGCTGCATGTTAGTCATGTATCCTCACATGATCAGCTTGCTGACTTGATGACCAAATCTCATCCTCATTCTCGCTTTGGTTTCTTGCGATCCAAGATCGGCATCACCAACGGAGAGTGGATCTTGCGGAGGCGTGTAAAAGAGATCCCACCAATCAAGCCAACCTCGTAGCTGACAAGCGTATTGCGATCTGCATGATTCCAGCGCAAGAGCGTATCACGATCTGCATGATTTCAGCACCTTCACGTCTGCACCTCCAGCTTGTTGACTAGCTCTTGCTTTTTCCTTGTTTTCATTTCTTTCCTTGTAAATTACTTTCCTTGTTTATAAGTCAATACATGTATATATATGTAAAGCACTACAGACAGAATACAACAGAATTTTGAATAAAAATGTTCTTCACATTAAGTGTTGTTTTTCTTATTTGTACTACCTTAAGCCCCGAACGGAAACCACTGCCTTGAGTCGTTTTGCTCATCTGAACCACCACAGTGGGACAGTCCCACTGCTACTACAGTCCAACCAAGGCCATGAGAAGGAGAAGCACAGTTCACAACCAGTACCTCCAAGTTCTCTCCAACAAGCGTAGGTGCAGCACAGAGGTCGCCACTTTCCTCAGCCATAAAGCCATCGTGCAACGTCAACAGCTGCCACAACCCTGCCCTGAACCTTTGTGCCCAACCACCGATAAGCTTTGGACATGAAGGGCTCTGTTTTTTACACGTTGAAATAGGGGAAGTATTCCCCACCGTGAGACACATTGCCAGCCCCCACCCCAACGTCTCCACCTACATAGAAAGTGTCGTCAGGCACCTCACGCCACCCCAAGCCACCACTCTCCCTCTCGGTAAGCTCACGACGTGCGCCACGACCTCTTGTTGCTTCCCATCTAGTCCCTTTCTCTCTTTTTTAGTTCTCTCTTTCACCGTCTCTCTCTTAGTGTTCCGTTGCCGAGTCAGCCACCTCCCACCTCGCTGACCACCCACGACAGCTGCCTAGTCCTTTGCTCCGCCACACACCTCCCCTCTCAATGAGTATGGTCTATAGTGTCGCACGACTCTGGTCTAGGTGGCTGTAATTCCATAAAGTTGGTTTGTAAATGTTAGCCTTCCCAAAGAGTCCATGCGTGTTATGGCCATTTCCTAAAACACCCCTTTCATTAGGCGAATTGTATATTGGGGAGTGACATTGTTTGCATATTACACTTATTTTGTGAGGGTCTTGTTTTTAAATATAAGGACTTACAAAGAAAATAAATAAGGTTTTGAATTATATTATATAGTATTAATATTTTTTCCAAATGAATTTCAGAAGTAAATAGTAAGTATGAAATTTTATTTTACTCCTTTAAAAACTGATGAAGTCTATTTTTTTTAAATGAAATGTTGCCTTTTACTTAATATATTTTGTTATAATTATGTTAAAAGAATATTAAACGGATGAGGTATTTTACATGGGCTTAGTTGTAATTGAGTACTTTTGTTAGCCGTACATTTTATTTTACCAAAACAATTTAGAGCTTAAATAGTCAGGGATTTTAAGTGAATATCAAGGTATTTGAGAACTTATGATATTTTAGGGTTTCGAGAAATTTAGATTTTTAGAAAATAGGTTACCTAGCATTACAGGTTTAACTATTGAAAAATGTGTTAATTTCGGATATTTATGGAAATTACGTGGCAATCTTATAAGTGACGAGTAATTTTCATTTAGCACTGTTGTGAGGAAATTCAGGAAGTTAAGAAATCCAAGTAAGCAGGATTCCTATGCTAGACTTTGCATAAAAGAAAATGAATTGAGATTGGTTTATGAAAATGTGCATGATATGTTTCTGAAAAGAAATGTGAAAATAACCTTAGTTATTTGTTGTGCATTACTCATGAGATCCGTATGAAAGAGAAGAGTATTTTTGTCATAACTGGTGTAGACATGAGCTAATGTTGTTCATTCTATTTTATGAACTGAGAAAAAGAAGCGAATATGAAAATTTGATAATTTTTGTATGTGACGTCAAAATATTCTGAATTTGTTTTTCAAGATGTGAAATGATATGAATTTGTTCAGTACTCTGTTTTGATATGATGTAACATCTGAAAACCTTGGCACGAATTTCTGATTATGTATATGATTATAAACTGGTTCTGATGTGCCTCTGTTTTGCCTTTGTTAAGGCCCTGTCACGGGTATAATAGTGGTATACGGCCCCACCACGGGTATAATGGTGGTTTATAACCCTACCACAGGGGTTAAATATGGTATACAACCCCGTCATGGGTTTATAATCCTACTACAGGGATTAAACATGGTATACGACCCCACCACAGGTATAATGGTGGTTTATAACCCTACAACGAGGCTTAAACATGGTATCTGTCCCGATACGATGCTCTGATATGATATGAAGATGATGTTTCAGATTTTGATATGCCAAAGGATTTTTATTTTCGGATTAAGAATATTTTCTGAAGATTTCGCTTTGATATTTTGGTAACAATGATTTGATTCTGCATTCTAAAAGCAAATGTTTTGATTCTGTGATGAATTTTCATTTCTCTTACGCTCTGTCTTTTACAAATTTTTCATTTTCTCATTTTGCGACTTGGCCCTCTAGGGTTTACGCCTTATTACCGCGCCTTTGGGCCCTCTAACGTCGACGGCGTCTGGTGGGGCTTGCCTGGAAGTTATATCTAGTGGTTCTCTAGGTGAGAAGGAAGGTGGGGTTCCTCAGAAGTCTTACATGCAAGCGTTGGCTCGTCCAAACACTACAACTTTCAAGATGCCGATGCGTTACCTAGTGGATGTGGATGGTGAAGTAGGATTTGTTTCTATAGAGGCTGAGATGAATAAGGCGGCAGAGGACTTTCATTTTGCCTAAGTTTTGAAATTTTTATGTAGTCGGCCTTCTATTGATTCAATGAGATTGGAGATTGTGAAAACTTGGGGTCTGGTTGATATTCCAATGGTGAGTTTTTTGGATGAATATCATATTTTGGTTCATATGGCTAGTGAGTGTGACTTTGCACATGGGTGGGCGAAAGAAGGTCGTGTGATCAATGGCTGTAGTTTTCGTATTTTTTGATGGACTAAGGATTTTGATTTGAATGTGAAACCGTCAATGGTAGTGCCATGGATTCTTTTCCCGAGTTTACCGATGCACTTGTATCGTAAGGATTGTCTTCAGATTCTGGCCAGACAGTTTGGGAGGTATCTAGGAACGGATAAACACTACTTTGTCTTGTACTCGTGTAACGGGGGCCTGTGTTTGTGTGGAGATTGATTTGTCGGCTGAATTGGTGCAAGGTTTTCCTATTGCGGTGGCTAACAAAAAAATATGGTAATCAGTGAGGTATGAAAAATTAGGTTTTTATTGCCCTAAGTGTCGCCATCAGGGGCATACAAAAGTGGTGTGCAGACTGGACCAACAAAGAACAGTTCAAAAAAAAAAGGAGAAGAGGGACATAGGTAATCAGGGAGGGAATAATGAATGTGTGGCATGATGGTACAACAATAGACTGCTACAGTCGAGGCCGAGCAAGGCCAAACGTGTACGTTGGAGGGTGTGGAGAAGGTGCAAAATATTGTTTTGGGTCAAAGTATGGTAGAGGAGAGGAATGATGAGACGTTACCAGTTGCTGATAATCCTTCGTTGTTGGTGTTGGGGGTGCCTCCGCAGATGGAGGGGGTGAGTCGAAGGGAAGAGGGTGTTGATGGAAGGGGTAGTCCAATAGAATTAGGTGAGATTGTAGAGTGTTGAGTCTCCTTTAAAAGTTCAAAACGTCTCTCCTGTAGTTGATTTCTTAAGGTTGGATGGTGGTAATAGATTGGCTTGGGAGGAAGGAGGTTCGTCCAGGGTTGTAAATGACCTACTGGTGCTGGAAGGTGCAGGTTTGTACTATGTCATGGAGGAGGACCAGATGTCAGACCATGATGAAAATGTTTTGCTTACTCAGTTTGCTAAAGAGAAGGGTTACGGTTCTGAAAGTGAAGCAAAGGGTTCTCGGGGTCACTCGAAGAACAGAGATGGTATGGTATTACGTCATTTTCAGCAGGTGTTACCCCGCCCTGCAAAAATGAATTTATGATTGATAAGGTTCTAGTGTAGAACGTGTGGGGTGTAGGTACGTCAAAGCGTCGGCTTAAAAGTTTGGTTTTATAGTCAAAGGTATCGATTGTTTCTATTGTGGAACCATTTGTAGGGGAGGATAAGCTTCCCAGTCTGGCGAATTACTTGGGTTTCAAGAATTTGGGTTCTAATGCTATAATGGGTGGTAAACTATGGTTATTATGGCATGAGGATTTGAGGGTGGACATTATGGATATGTTGGATTAGTTGCTCACTATTTCTTTTGAAGGTGGTGCGCAGAAAACTTTGTTAACGTTGGTTTATGCCAAATGTAGACATTTGGATAGACGGGATCTGTGAAATGCTTTAAGACGCATGGATAGTGAGAGGGTTCTGTGGTTGGTTGTTGGCGATTTCAACATCATCCGTAATGATGGGAAGAGAGTTGGTGGAAATCCTAGTCCTTTAGTGGTGATGGGGGACTTCACAGAATGTCTAGACTGTTGTGGTTCATTCGATCTTCTGGCTAGAGGCCGCAAGATGTCTTGGTGTAATGGCCAACAGGGGTGTGCTACAAGTTGGGCTCGGCTGGACAGAGCATTTATGAATGCTGAAGTTTTTAGAGAGTATCAGTCGGACTATATGGAGTACTTATCTCGAAAATCTTCGGGTCATGCTCCTATGTTGATTTAGGGGCCGAAAGTTGAGGAAAGGTATGGTCCAGCACCCTTTAGATTTCAGAATATGTGGCAGCAACATCCTTCTTTACGTGAGGGAGTGGTTTCGATTTGGAAGGAGCCTGGGCTGGAGTTTGGTTTGATTAAGCTTGCTGCAAAGTTGAAGAAGTTAAAAGTAATTCTAAAAGGTTGGAATAGGTGTGTCTTTAGGCATGTTAATAATACTATTAATGAGATTGAGGAGAGGATTGAATAGGTAGATTTACAACATCAATCGGGTTTTGATAAGGAGTTAGAGTTGGTGTTGTTGATTTCGAAAACAGAGCTTAAAATATTTTCATGTTGTGGCTAATGTGAGGAGGTGACGTTCTACTATAGCATCAATGTCTTTGCCTGATGGTGTTGAACTTCATTCACTGGAAGAGGTGCATCTTGACACTGTGAAGTATTGTGAGCATTTTCTCACTAGGGCAGGTGCAACTCAGATTTCGGTTATCTTTGTTAGTGAGTCCGGTACTTTCGGTGGATGAGAATGAAGACATTTGTAGACTTTCGACGGAGGTGGAGGTGTGTGAGGCATTGGAATCAATTCCAAAAAATAGTAGTCTAGGTCCTGATGGATTTGGATCGGCCTTTTTTCTTTCATGTTGGGATATTGTGAAGGAAGATGTTGTGGAAGCGACGTGTGATTTTTTTGGGGGGAATTCTTTGTCGAGGTATTACTCTTCTTCTTTTATTGTTCTGATTCCGAAAACGCAGGAGCCAAAGAGTTTTGATAAATTTCATCCGATTAGTTTGTGTTTGGTGGCTTATAACATTTTTTCAAAGATCTTAGTGAAGAGATTGACGGCGTATCTCCCTCTTATTATTTCTCCAGAGTAGGGGCTTTTATTCCAGGTAGAAGCATTTTTGAGAATATTTCCTTAGCGCAGGAGATGCTTCATTTGATAAATAAGAAATCTTGTGGCGGTAATGTGATGATGAAAATTGATATGGCAAAAGCGTATGATATAGTGGACTGGAATTTTTTACTTGATGTTTTGGCGGCGTATGGCTTTACGAAAAAATTCTATGATTTGGTGGAGTTGTGAATCAAATCTCCATGGTTTTCAATTTTGATGAATGGGACGTATAAGGGGTTTTTTCAGCCGTCAAGGGGTATTCATCAAGGTGATCTGTTGTCTCCTTATTTGTTTATTTTAGTGGAGGAGATTATATCCTGTCTGTTGCACAAAGGGTTTGAGGAAGGTGGGATTGGGAGATTTTCTCAGCCCCGTGGTGCACCTTTGATTTCTCATTTGTTGTATGCAGATGATCTGCTAATGTTTTTAAATGGGGAGGGGCGAACTCTTAAAGGATTTCCAAGGTGCTGGATGTGTATTCTAGTTGGTCGGGGCAGCTAGTTAATCGTGATAAAGCAACTATGTTCTTCGAAAAAAATCACTCCAACCTTATGAGTTTTATGGGTTTTTTTTTTTTTTGAGTAAACAGGTGTCAACCTTCATTAAGAGAGGACTTACAAAGTTGATTTGAAAAACAAATCAATTACAAACGTTAATAACTCCCCAATACACTTTCGTGACTGACATGGTCTAGTCCAGACAATAAATCTCTAAAGACCTAAATCTTCAGAGAAAATGCCCTCTCTGTCCACGACAGAGATTACAAAGCCCCATACCCTGACTAAGCAGGGTAGGGTATCCCAAACCCCAACAACTCCGTCAACGCGGAGGGGGGACTAATACTCCATTCGGACCAAAGTCCGAAGGTACTAATTTTTTTGAATTTTTATTTAAACTAGAGACTACATAACACAAAGAAAACTACAAAGAAAAAACACTACAACAAAACAGAACACAGGGGTTGCTGTGGCGCGTGCAGTACACGCGCCACTCTTGGGAGGGAACCACCAGTCGACCTTGGAGGTCCCGGACTCACAGACTCCAGAAACGCCGCACGTGGTGTTGACAGAGGGCTCCCGGGTGGTGCGTGGAGGCCACACGCCGAACGACGCCGAAGCTTCGAGCCGCGTGTGCGGGCTACTCGCCGCTCCGTTCGGTGCCGTATTCGGTGGTCTTTAAGATCGGCGGCAGGGCAACACCATGGCTGGGCGCGTGCTGGCTTGTGGCGGCGGGAAGACCCAGATCGGCGATTCACACTTATTTCCCCTGAAAAAACACAAAAACACAAGACAAAAACTACGTAGAAGAGAAGGGAAGGAGGAGGAGGAGGAGGAGGAGGAAGGGAGGGGAAGGGAGCCGAAGCTCCCACCCCTCAATCCGGATCTATCGAGTTTCTTGTTTTCGGCAAAAAGAGAGAGCTTCTTCAGAGAGCTTCTATTTGAAGAATGGAGTTTGCCCACATGGTATTTGGGTGCACCGATTGTCTCTTGGAGATTTACGGGCTGTATTTTAGAGCCCTTGGTGATTAAATTTCAGAATAAGGTGGTAAGTTGGAAGTGGCGCTTATTATCACAAGGTGGGTACCTGATCCTACTTAAACATGTTCTTTCTTGTATGGCGACTCATTTGCTAGCGATTTTGGATGTTCCGAAGATGGTGTTGAGTAAGCTGCATTCTATTTTATCAAATTTCTTTTGGGGAGAGTCTAAAAGGAAATGGGTTTCATGGTCACATATGTGTACACCAATGTTTGAGGGGGTGGGGCGGGGGGGGGGGGGGGGGGGGGGGGCATAGGCGTTAGAAATTTTTTAGATCTTCAAAAAGCCATGCACATGAAATTTACTTGGAGACTTTTGTCAACAAATAATTTGTGGGTGAGTTTCTTTAAAGCAAAATATTTGAAAGGTGAGAATGTTTTGATGTCCGAAGTTAAGAGTGGCGACTCTAGGCTTTGGAAATCAATCTCTAAGGTGTTGCCGGAAGTCCTGGAAAATATGTCTATCAAGGTGCGAGAGGGTAATGTTTCTTTTTGGTTTGATAAGTGGATGTCTAATGGACCTTTAGCTATTTCCAACTCTATGGTCTCTTGCCTACAGTTGAAAATTAAAGACTGTTGGGTTGATAACATTTGGGATGAGCAGTTGTTAGAAAGCTTGGTTGGTTGCAAGGCAAGGGATATTATTGCTGAAGTTCTGGGTCGTCGTTAAGGTAAACATATGTTAATCTGGCATCCAAATCGTTATGGTAAGTTCTCTTCGTCTTCGTTGTGGGATGTGATTCAGGTGAAGGGGCCTCAGTTGGAAGGAATGGAATGGATTTGGAGTAATCTTTTACCGAAAAAAGCTTCTATTTGCATGCGGAAATCGAGGTTTAATTGTCTTCCACTAGATGCTCGTGTTCAATCCATTGGTGTTCCTTTAGTTTCTCGTTGCAATTGTTGTGGTTTGGGTGAGATAGAGGATTGGGATAATGTTCTAACTTCAGGTGATATAGCCAAAGAAATATGGAAGAGGGTGTCGGTGGTGTTAGGCGTAAATTGCAGAGAGTTTACGAGCTGGTGAGGATGGGTTTGCTACTGGTTTCGGTGTGCCAAGAAGTCATCCCGAAAGGGAGTGTTGATTGGGTTGATGCCAGTTTTAAAGCTCTTGGAGATTATGGAAGTGGCAGTGCTTAGCTAGGATGGAAGGGAGATGTGATTCAGTGGACAGTGTATGGTTGTCTATTAAAACTTGGATGACATTGATTTTTGGTAAGCTTCTGAAGGTTGGGACTGTGTCCTGCTTGGACCGTGCTATCCTTAAGGAACTTGAGGTACCGGTTCTGCTTACAAATTTTTGGTGTGGCGCCCCCAATCCCCCTTATAAAAATACACGGGGATCGAGACACCAGGATGGTGACAACACGGTCACACATCCCAACGAAGTGCCAGTGTGTGAACATGCAACGGTGTACAAATAAAATAACGCAGCGGATAGTCAACTAAGTACCAGAATTTAAATACAACTAAACATCAGTAGAGGTTTAAAAGCAGTTATACAGTCATCCCAAAATAAAATAAACACATGTCCGAAAATACAAATAAGTAAAATAGCATAATAAAGCCAGTGATCCCAGATCACTCCTCGGGCGGAGCCGTCTCCTCAGGCTTGCCCTCCTCCTCATCTGCATCAAAATCTGCGTTACCACAGAAGGGTACCGCAGGTAAGTATAACCCGAAATAATCCTCAAGAAGGAAATGCATTTAATGCAACCAACATGCATGCATATGATGAAATATGCAATTTTCTCAAAACATCATTTTCCCCGAAAATGATAATTTCCAACACACGCCAAAGTCTCATTGGCCCAAAAATAATCCGTAAAACATTTTTCCCAGAAAATGGTTTACACAAAATCCACGCACACTATTTTCCCAGAAAATAGCCAATTTAATCATTTATTAACCTATGCACCATGGCCTCCCCTAGGGGCCATCCGCACGTCCTGACTTCGTAGTGATGCTTGGTTCCGCGCCCAGCGCGTGCGTAGCCAAGCACCCACTACGCAACGAGCGATGCCCAGTTCCGCGCCCAGCGCGTGCGTAGCCAAGCATCCTCTGATCCCCGCCAGCAGAAGGACCACGGAGTCGGCACGAATCTCTCGTCCGATCCCATCATCGCCAAGCGACAATCCAGGGGACGTTACTCAGTTTATTACGCTCCCGAGTAACCAGAGGAGCTCCACCGAGATAATACCCCATCTCGGCGGTGGAGAATACCCCATCTCGGCTTGGGGTTGTGATACACACGCACCCAAAAACATTCTCACATAAAATCACAATTTCCAAATCACACATGAGCATGAATGCACAACACGAAAACCCAGTTTTCTTTACAAACATGATCATGCATGAAATAATGAGATGTACATGTACCAACAGAAATCCACAACCATCAATAACCAATCCCAACAAATCCAACCAAACAACAATCACCAATCCACTCCCAAACTCCTCGGACTCAGTCCGGCAAAACCAGTCATCAGATAAAATACAGTGAACTGTGTTAGTGCAAAAATACATTAAATTCACAAGAATTCTTTGGAGAAATACTTACAGCGCTATATAATAATTTCCGGAGGATCACGAAGCTGAAAATGGCGACGTCTGAGCAACACCACAGTGTAAAATACACTGTGGCCGTGGGTCACAGATGCCCACTTTTCCACGAATACAAACGAAGACCCCAAAATGGTAGGGTAGGGCCTAGAGAGGTCGGTGAAGCCAATGGTGGTGGTGGTTTGCCGTGGGTGGCGGCGCAAGGGGCGGTTTTAGGCCAAAAAAGTGCAAATCGGAAATGTACTTAGTGTGGCTTCACCGGTGACGGATCGGGGCCGGGGTTGGGTCCAAAGGATTGCCAAGAGGTCGGGGATGAAGTGGTAGGAAGATGGTGGCCAATGGCGGTGCGACGGCGGCGCAACGGCAGAAAGAGTGCCGCGGCTTCGTGGGCTTCGTGGGGGCTACCGGCGGCACGAACGGCGGTGATATTGATGGGGTAGGACGGCCGGTGGGAGGGGAACACAAGGGGACGGGCGGTGAGAGTCACCGCCGGCTCACGGCGGCGGGCTGGGTGGTGGCCGAAGTCACACGGGGAGAGAGAGAGAGAGCTGGTCGCGCGGGAGAAGAAGGAAACCGAAGGAAAAAGGAGAAAAAGAAAAAAGAAGGAAAAGAAAAGGAGAGGAAAGAAAAAGAGGGGAAAAGAAATGAGGTCTAATCCTCATAACTTGGGTCACGAAAATGATCCAACGGAAATGATTTTAAAACCACAAGTTAAATAAAATAATTTAAACGTAACGATAAAGTCAAATTGAAATAATTAAATCTCTCAGTAATTAATTTAAATATCAAAAGAAATTTAAATGCACAACAATAAATAAATATTAAGAAAGCACATAAAAATAATTTTCACCAAATTAAAATCATAGAAATAAACTCACTAAAAATCCGACCAATTTCAAAAATAAAAGGATAAATTTTTTAATAACTAAAAATAATCCTTCAGTAAAAATACACTAAAATACGGGGTGTTACATTTGGCGTCCTATGCAGATTTCTTGGAAGAGGCCAAGAGAAGGTTGGTTCAAGTTAAATGTTGATAGCTCTTGTAGAGGTAATTCAGGTAGCTGTGGGGGTGATGTAGTGGTGCGGAATGATAGAGGATGAGTTGTTGCAGCTTTTTTAGCAAAATTTGATTATGGTACAAATAATGAAGCTGAGCTTCGTGCATTATTTCATGGTTTATTACTTTGTAGGGACCTGGATATAAGGAAGTTAGAGATTGAGAGCAACTCGATGTTGGTGGTGCAGTGGTTGGAAAACTTTTCTTGTATAGTTTGGTATTTATGGGATTTTCGGGAAGAGCTTATTAAGGTTATTCATGACTTCGTTTATACGATTACACATCAGTTTAGAGAAGGTAATAAAGTGGCAATTTTTTAGCAAGGCAGGGGAGGAGGGGACAAATTGTACATTCATGGGTATAGATGATTTGCCCCTTCATTTGAGAGGTTTGATTAGATTGGATTATCTTGGCTTGCCTAGCTTTAGGAAATAGCTTTAGGTTTGGGTGGGGTCGCCTTTGTTGCAGGTGTTTAGTATTTTGTTGGTAAGACTAAGTGGTTTATTGTTTGTTTTGTTAGGTTTTCCTCCACCATAAGTGAGGGTTGTTTTCAATAAAGTTTTGGAGATGCCGTCCTCCTTGTTTAAAAAGAAAATGTTCTGATTCTGCATTTTGAAATTAATATTTTTTTTTTCTGCATTCTAGTAAATGCTTATGTTTACTAGTATATGTTATCTGCTTACTGAGTTGTTTGATAACTCACCATTTATCTCCACAATCTTTTCAGATAATTTGAATATTTCAGCTAAGGATCAAAATTATAGAGCATGGGTGAAATGATCTTATCATGGTGGATTAAGCATAGAAGGTTTCTATGAGTATTAGTGATTTTTGTTAAGAAATTTTGTCGTGTTCTGATGACTTGGTATTTTGGAAGCTTGATTATATATATTGAGGTAATTAGTTTGAAACAATAATTTTTATTTGACTTTGAAAATTTGGAGTCTATAAATATATTGTTGGAATGTGAGTTTAAGTGACAAGAAGTAACTCTCCGACCCGATCCTAGACTGGGGTGTTACAGCGCATGTGTGGTCCTTAAATATTAGATGACGATAAGGTTGTTGATCACATGCATGCGAGTGGGATTGTATGAGAGCCAGGAGTAATATACAAGGCATTAACTTTGTCGGAGCCGTGACCCGAGCCAGGGGGAGATCAGTGACCGCAGAAGAAGCGCTGATATTCGAAACGAAGATCGGCATATCTGGAATGATGGGGACCAGAGGCGAGCAAAAGAAGGATCAGATTACTTCCAATACCGATGACCTGACCGTTTCCGCACAAGGAGAAGCAGCTGCCGAGGACAAGGAACAATTGTCCGTTGAGAAAGTATTCTCGAGCAAGGAGGTGCCTCCATGGCAAAAGCAGCTGACGTTGAGGGCCTTTGTGGTGAGCTTCGTGTTAGGGGTTCTCTTCACCTTCATCGTGATGAAGCTCAACCTGACCACTGGGATTATACCATCCCTCAACGTGTCTGCGGGGCTGCTGGGCTTCTTCTTCGTCAAGACTTGGACCAAGTTGTTAGAGAAGTCCGGGATGCTGAGGCAGCCTTTCACCAGGCAAGAGAACACCGTTATACAGACCTGCGTTGTTGCCTCCTCCGGCATTGCTTTCAGCGGTGGCTTTGGCAGTTACCTCTTTGGAATGAGTGAAGTTGTTGCCAAACAATCTACAGAGGCTAACATTGCACAAAATATTAAGAATCCAACATTGGGATGGATGATTGGGTTTCTTTTTGTTGTTAGCTTTCTCGGTCTGTTTTCCGTGGTGCCTCTTCGAAAGATTATGATTATAGACTTCAAGTTGATATATCCAAGTGGTACCGCAACTGCCCACCTTATCAACAGCTTCCACACTCCACAGGGTGCCAAGCTAGCAAAGAAACAAGTGAGAGCATTGGGGAAGTTCTTCTCCTTTAGCTTTCTTTGGGGCTTCTTCCAATGGTTTTTTACTGCAGGTGATGGCTGTGGATTTGCCAACTTCCCTACATTTGGTCTCAAAGGCTTTGATAACAAGTTTTACTTTGATTTCTCGGCTACTTATGTTGGCGTTGGAATGATCTGTCCGTATCTAATAAACATATCTCTTCTTGTTGGAGCCGTTCTTTCATGGGGTATTATGTGGCCACTGATAGATGCAAGGAAGGGCTCTTGGTTCTCTGCAGAGCTTAGCCCAAGCAGCCTACATGGCCTTCAAGGTTACAGGGTGTTCATAGCTATAGCCATGATCCTTGGTGATGGCCTCTATAACTTTTTAAAGGTCCTCAGTCACACTCTATATGGTTTGTATCACCAACTATCAAACAAAGACCCAGGCACAGTTATTCCCTTATCAGGTCGATCCCCCCCTGAATTGCCTCCATCACTGTCTTATGATGACCAACGTCGGACAGCACTATTTCTCAAGGACCAGATTCCAACATGGCTTGCTGTTGCCGGTTATGTCACCATAGCAATTATATCTGTTTTCACACTTCCGCACATCTTTAGCCAGCTCAAGTGGTACTATATTGTGGTAATTTACGTAATAGCGCCAACACTAGCCTTTTGTAATGCTTATGGTTGCGGGCTGACAGATTGGACATTGTCATCCACGTATGGAAAGCTGGCCATATTTACGATTGGGGCATGGGCAGGGGCCTCTCATGGTGGGGTTCTTGCAGGTTTGGCAGCATGTGGAGTCATGATGAACATTGTATCCACAGCATCTGAATTGATGCAGGACTTTAAGACAGGCTATATGACGTTGGCTTCACCCAGGTCCATGTTCGTGAGTCAAATTATTGGAACCGCAATGGGTTGCGTTATTTCTCCTTGTGTCTTTTGGCTCTTCTACAAGGCCTTCAATGATCTTGGAGTTCATGGTTCACAATACCCGGCTCCTTATGCGCTCGTTTACCGCAATATGTCAATCCTAGGTGTTGAAGGGTTCTCGGCTTTGCCGAAGCATTGCCTCACACTTTGTTATGTTTTCTTTTTTGCAGCCATAGTAATCAACGGGATCAGGGATTTAGTTGGAAAGAAGAAGGCTAGCTTTATTCCACTTCCCATGGCAATGGCAATACCCTTTTATCTTGGATCATACTTTGCCATTGACATGTGTGTAGGGAGCTTGATCTTATTTGTGTGGCGGAAGGTAAACAAGGCAAAGGCCGATGCATTTGGACCAGCAGTAGCGTCTGGTTTGATTTGTGGTGATGGGATTTGGATTCTGCCAAGCTCAATACTCGCTTTGGCAGGTGTTAATCCACCCATTTGCATGAAGTTTTTGTCTAGGGGAACGAATGCAAAGGTGGATGCTTTCTTAGGTTCTCGACTACATTAAAAAGTCTCTGTATTTCCTTGTTCAGTAGTTCTTCGAACTTCAGCCGTGCCTCGCTCGTGTGTAGCCGAGGCCTTTAACTGTATATGTATTTATGTATTTATGTATTAAGATTTTTCTTTTTTAAGGTAAACATAACATAGATTAACTAAGTGGTTACAAAGATACAAGATTAAATGGGGTAGGAGTCCCCAACTATTATCCCAAAACAAGCAAAAGCAACACTAGAGAAAATAAAAAAGTAGGATCTGGAGTCAAAAGTTTGACTCCCACCCATTTCTCACTAAGGGGAAGCCGCTTAAAGCAGTTTTAATATATAGTCTGATAAACAGACTATAAAACTATGACTAAAAGCTATAGTTAAGAGTTGTGTACTACATTTTGCTTGTTTGATTCGACTGAATGAGAATTTTACGACCACTTTATCATGATCCTTGGTTAAGGAAAGCAAGAATGAGAATTTCACAACCATCGGCATAGGACTATCACTGACGGTGGTGGCGTGTGCGACTCACGTGCTACTCTAGGGAAGAAGGTAGTACTCGGATCTAAGAGATCCGAAACCGCTGACCCCGATGTTGCCGCACATGGTAGCATAGGACTCATCCTGGCACGACAGCGCGTGGGTTTCTCGTGCACTGTAAGCCGCGTGTGAAACACCTGCGCCACTCATTTGGACAGTTTTCTCCTTCTATCCAACAGATCGGGGGTTGGGGAGTCTAATGATGGGACACGTGTGTCCGACACATCTTTTCTTTCAAAAAAAAAAAAAAAAAGGCATTAACTTTGTCGTATCCATTTTGTAACATTCATAAAGACTAGTACTTATTCCAATACCCTTGATTTTTAGACCCCCTAGTCAATGAGGACATGTCCAATTAAAAATTCGTAGTTGATTTTTCATTGGAATATCTACATGGTGACCCTGGTATTGTGCAAATAATCTATTGGCCGTCGGCTTTTCTGGCCACTTTCAAAAAACAAAATCTGAAGATTCTTTCCAAAAATATTTCCCCTTCAAAAGTCGTGATGATGTTACGTGGTGATCATGGATGGATCGTCAAGACTCAGAATTTTGCTCTCATCATCTCACAAATTAGTAAGCTTGCAATTCTTGGACCTGTCCCATTATACCTATCTTTTAGGGAAAAAATTCCAAAGCCATCGACTATTTGGATTTTTTATTTAACGATGAGAATTTCATAGTGCATAAATGAAGGTCTTTTAATTTGGGATTCTTTAATAGAAGCAATCCCATGCAGCACTAATTACAAGAAATTTTTCCAGTTTTCCTATTTTCGAGTATTGATTTCTTTCTTTTTCTGGACCCATTTTTCTCTCCTAATCGTAATTTCAGGAGAATCAGGACGATGGAATCTCTTCAAGGGTCCGTCCTGCTATAGGGTCCCCTGAATTTGACCTTATTTTGCTTTGTTTTTCTATTAACATTTTAAAAAAATATACACTAACGATCAAAACCAAGTGACAAATTCAGGGGGCAAACTAGCAACAACACTACTACTTTCCAATACCGCAACCATTAACGTACGCTACTGTTACAACAAATTTGAATTTTTGTATCGATTTAGAATCTATGACGCTCACTAAATTTTCACTAGAGATAACCTTTAGTGATTGATTCTTTAAACTATCACTAAAGTTGGAATATAATTTAAACAACATTCGCACGGTTAATAATACACATTTGAACATCAATAATAGCTGTCGTTTTATAGTTAAGCACATTAATTGAAATATATATATGAACAATGTTAAATTTGTTCGAACGTTACTAGATTTACATGCAAATGTAATGTTTTTAAAATATATTTAAACCGGTTGGCTGAGTCATGTTCGAATGTTATGAGTGACATGCGAACGTCATTGATATCTCGTGTGCACGTAATTTCCTCTAGTGTGCATAATATGCACTATTGTACTAATGTGATGTACGAGAATCTAAATCAGATGATGCTGAGTTATCAAATTGCACATTGATGGTGCTAAAATACCTTGAGACAACAGATTAGCGTAAATACAACAAGAAATAGTGATCTTTCTTTGAGTTAGGGCAGTTTCGGGAATGTGTCGGTATTTTGGCCATAACGTTGACTACGGGTATTGGATTCGCGCATATGACCCCAATTTGAAAAGCTATTTTCAGCATGCACCCCATGGTCACCTAGCTAAGCTTGGCATCCATCGTTTTCAAGGCCAAAATAAGCTGTTTTCCCCTTTGAATCTTAATTTTTAGATATTTTTTGCCATTTAGGAAGTGATTTTGAACCTGATTTTGGCCAATTTTTGTAGATTACTTATTTATTTACGTATTTATTTTTGGAGTGATTATTGAGATTTTGCTATTTTTGGTAAAATTATGATATTTTCGAATTTACAACTATTTCAACCCGGCTTGTGGGTTGTTTTCGACATTCTTGAGTTTTGATAATTTTCTATTGAACATCAAATTAAGTAGTTTTCTCTATATTTTCGGGAAAATCCCTTGTCTTCTCTGTGGATTATCTGTTGAAACTAGCCATCAGAATTAATCTAAATTAGCATCAAAATGTATGTGCTTAACATCTGAACATATATTGGACTCAAAATTTGTAAATTAAAATATCTAAACCAAAATAAGGAATATACTATTAAACCGGAAATTAAAAATGAAAAATTGATAGAGGAGCAAAATACATGAAATTCAAGTATATTAATTGATACTAATCATTACATTAAAGAGCATAAAAATGACATAACAATATATACAAAAGTCCAAAATGGATCGACACAACTCAATAGTCGTTTTTTAAATAAGTATAAAATTTGTTTTCGAACGTATTGACCTTACCGTTTTGGATATCTAAAGGAAGACCAATCGAGGACGTCTTATCCTTTACTAATGCCTGGGACCCAACCTCTACATCCAAATGTTGGTTGATGTGTGCAGTAATATCTGACACAATCACATCGACCCAAGTAGGGCTCACATTCCCTGTAGCTCCCTATAACACCCCAATGCAAGGTGTGAATCAAGAATTCCACTTATGGACGTTGGACCTAGGAGGTCATGTTTTGAAGTAGATCTTAGGCCAAAGAATTCACAGTGACCTTATAGTTGGTCTAGCTTCTTGGAATGTTTTGAGGTACTTAGGAGTATAATTTGACAAAAGATTAGCATCATTGTTTTAGTTAGAATATTTAGGATTTTTTGGTGAAACTTTTTCGTGATGACGTTGCCAAGTGACCAAATCCGGGCTTGACAAGGGGTAGCCCACTTTGCCAAAACATTTTTGGGTTCCTACAGCCCATAGCCACCTAGACAATGGTCTTTGGCTATCCTAAATGCACAACTAAGTCACCTCTTACTTCCTTACATCATCACATCTTATACTTGGCAAAAAGACTCTTCTTAAGATACTTTTTTCAGATTGTGTTCCCTATGCCAGAGCTAAGTGTGTAGCCCCTCTTCACCAATAGAATTCACTGTTTTTGGCTAGCTTTCTAATCATTTTCAGTTAGTATAATCATTAGGTTTCATACCTTGTTGATGCTTGGAAGAAAGTTGGAAAATCTTGAGAGGGAAAGGCAAGAGGCTTCAGCAAAAATTACAAGCAATCCACCTAAGACCAAACTTGGACGCGTAGCTGAAAACCACCATTTGCTTGTGTGGCATAGGTATAGCCAACATAGGTCCTGTGGTCAGCCTCCTCTTCAGTTCCTGGAAGGTTTTCTCACACTTCTTTGTTAAAATGAACTTGGCATTCCTTTTACTCAAGGTCGTGAGCAATCCTAAGAGTTTGGAGAAACCATCCACGAATCTCCAATAATAACTTACAAGTCCTAGAAAACATCTAACTTGGTGCATAGTCATGGGACGTGGCCAGGCTATCACTACTTCAATCTTCCTATGATCCACTGCTACTCCATCCCTAAAGATTTATGTCAAAGGAATTTAACTTCACTCAACCAAAACTCTTGATTACGGAGTTTTGCATACAAATGATGATCTCGTAGTTACCTCAGTTCTAGTCGTTGGTGGTTCTTGCGGGTGGATCTTGCGAGTATACTAGAATGTCATCGATGAAAACCATCATGAATGAAACCAAGAAAGGCCTAAACACCCAATTCATAATATCCATGAATGATGCGGGTGCATTGGCCTATATGAAAGGCATTACCCTAAACACATAGTGCATGTATCTAGGTCTGAATGCAGTCTTGGGCACATCCCTCTCCCTGATTCACAATTGGTAATACCATGACCTAAGGTTGATCTTGGAAAACACTGCTACTCCTTGTAGTCGATCACAGATCATCAATCCTAGGCAATGGGCACCTAATCTCTATTGTCACCTTATTAAGCTCCCAATAGTCTATCTACATCCTGAGAGCTCCGTCCTTCTTCTTGACAAATAACACTAGTGCTCCCCATGATGAAGAATTTGTTCTGATAAACCCCATGTCCATAAGTTCTTGCAGTTGCGTCTTCAACTACTTCAATTCTGACAGCGCCATGCGATAGGTTTCCTTGTGTACAGGAGCTGCTCCCGATTCCAAGTCGATCTTGAACTCCTTGATGACTAGAATCCTCTTGGAACTTCTTGAAGACTAGAATCCCCATTAGCGATTTCATCTCTATTGTTTTCAACATGACATGCATCATATATGCATTCGCTCCACCGGCCAAATCTTTCTTAGCTTGAACTACTGATATCACTTGGGCATCATCTTAAGTCTACTTCCCACAAACTCCAAACTTTCTTTCTAGAGCAATTGGGAACTTACAATCTTTGGGGGAGAAATCTACTGTAATGGATGATTTTACAATCTCTCACGGCCTCACATATCTCTCAAAACCATTGAGCAATTTGGGATTTTAGGAGATTGAAGATGATGCCTCCCTTGAGATAAGATCCTTTGGAGTCATTGTGCATGGTGGAATTTGGGCATAGAGAGCCTCTATAGATTTGTGGAGATCTCTTCCTCATATAAAGGTCTATTTCCTTGAAGTGATTGAGTCCAACTTGCCTTGTGAACCCCTTTCGTTTTAGAAGTCTGTGTATCTTTCTTTTTAGGAGTCTAAGTCTCTTTCCTTTTAGGAGTCCGAGTCTCTTTCCTTTTAGGAGTCCGAGCCAACTTACCTTATCTCTTCTTAGCCTTCTCTCTTGGCTTGATTTTTGGCTTTATCTCGGGGCTAAATTATAGGTTGTTGATTTGACCCCCAATAGATGCCTGCAAATCTTAAGGTTGATTTGCCAACAATAAAAAGGTCTTGAGAATCTTCAAGTCAATAATCTGCAGAAAAAATAAACTTTGAAAATTGGGTGCATTAGGTGCGAGCGTAGAGCTCGGCTTTGAGTTTGTTTATTTGTGTGAATGTTTGCCTGAGAGACTGTTTATTGTCCGCGAAGAGTGCACATTTCCATGATTGGTTTTTGCTATTTGTTTTCCATGATTGGTTGCATGTGGCCTTGTATTGTCAGCAAATAGTGTTTATTTTTCATGATCATTTTTGCTATTCTTGGTAGTAGTAGACTTTGTGCCCCTTGGTGTAAATTTTTGGTGGTGTTCCCGTTTTGCTAGTGATGTTAAATTTTGTTTGTAGTAATCCGTGCTTAAGTGGTCAGAAAATCCGTCGACTCCCAGTGTAACACCACGTATTTTAGTGTATTTTTAATTAAACGATTATTTTTATTAATTTAGATATTAGTTCTCTTATTTTAAGTTTATTAGATTTTTAGTTGGTTTATTTTTATTTTGTGGAAATTATTTTGATGTGCTATCTTATTATTAATTATGGTTATGCATTTAAATTGCTTTTCATTTTTAAAAAATTTTATTGTTGGATTTAATTATTGAGATTCTCATTTAATCACTACGTTTGAATTATTTTATTTTACTTGTTGTTTTGAAATCTTTTCCGTTGGATCATTTTTTTTTGTGAACCAAGATGTGAGGATTGGACCTCATTTCTTTCCCTCTTTTTCTTTTCCTCTTCTTTTCTTTTTCTCCTCATTTTCTTTTTTCTCTCTCTCCTCTCCCGTGCGCTACGTGACGTCTCTCCCCCAGTGCGTTGCTTCTCCGCCACCCAACCCTCGCCGCACGCCGCCATGACCATCACCGCCCAGCCCGTTCGGTCCCCCACCGGCCGACAACCACTCCCCGTCAATCCCAGCCCCTATCTCGCCGCCGTGAGCTCCCATGAACAGCTTAAGGCTGCGGCATTCCTTACGCCGTTGCACCGCCGTCGCGCCACCTTCGGCCACCATTTCTTCACCACTTCATCCTCAACCTCTTAGGAACCCAATGCACCCATTCTCAACCCCGATCTACCACCGGTGAAGCACATTTATCGACATCTCTGTTTTGAGCATTTCGGCCTTCAACTGCCCTCTACGCCGCCACCCATGGCCAACCACCACCACCACTAGCTTCACCGACATCCCTATGCCCTACCCCATCAATTTTGGGTCTTGGTTTGTCCCCATTCAAAAGTGAATTTTTGAGACCCACGACCACAGTGCATTTGGCACTGTTTTGTTGCTGTGTTGCGTCTTCGTGCAGCTCCGTGATCCTTCGAAAATCATTATATAGCACTGTAAGTATTTTTCGAAGAACTTTCGCGATTTAAATGTATTTTTGCACTAACTCATTATACTATGAACTGTTTGGTTTTGCCGGACTGAGTCCGAGGAGTACGGGGGTCGGATGAATTGGTGGATGAAGTTGTTTGTGTGTTTGGGCTGTGTTGAGTGTTGTTGGATGTTGGTTATTGAGATATTTCATGTACATGGCATATTTGCACGCATGATCATGTTTGTAAAGGAAACTGGATTTCGTGTAATTGCATTCATGTTCATGCGTATATTGAAAACTAGGTTTTCATGTGAAAGGATTTCTGGGTGCGTGTGTATCACGACCCCAAGCCGAGATGGGGCATTATCTCAGAGGAGCTCCTCTGGTCATTCGGGAGCAGAATATATTGAGTGACGTCCCCTGGATTATCGCTGGGCGACAATGGGATAGGACGAGATGGTCTCGTGCCGACTCCGTGGTCCCTTTGCTGGCAGGGACTAGAGGATGCTTGGCCATGAACGCGCTGGGCGCAGAACTGGGCATCGCTCGTTGCGTAAAGGATGCTTGGCCATGAACGCGCTGGGCGCGGAACTGGGCATCGCTACGAAGCCAGGACGTGCAGATGGTCCCTAGGGGAGATCATGGTGCATATGGTAATAATGGATTAATGGACTATTTTCTGGAAAAATAGTGTGTGTTGGATATGGATTTTGTGTGAATCATTTTCTGGGAAAATGTTTTACGGATATTTTTGGGCCAAAATGGAATTTGGCGTGTGTTGGAAAATATTCATTTTCGGATAAAATGATGTTTTGGCATAATGCATATTTCATCATATGCATGCATTATTGTTGGTAGCATTAATGCATTTTTAATCTTATGAGTTGTTTGGATCTTACTTACCTGCGGTACCGTTTTATGGTAACGCAGATTTCGATGCAAATGAGGCTGAGGGTGAGCCTGAGGATTCGGCTCCTCCCGAAGAGTGATCTGGGATCACTCGTTTTGGTTTGGACTTGTAATATATTTATTTTGGATGACTGTATAACTTTTAAACCACTTTTACTGATGTTTAAATTGTGTTTAAATTCTGGTACTTGGTTGACTTAATTTATCCGCTGCGTTATTATTGTATACTATTGCATGTACACACACTTGGCACTATCGTTGGGATGCGTGACCATGTTGTCATCATCTGGGTGTTTCGATCCCCGAATTTCTGTACATGGGGGTCGGGGGCGCCACACCCAGAGTCCATCTTAGGTGGTTGTGGAGCTCAGAGGCTTGTTCCCGAAGGAAATCCTCGCAAGACGGTTGTGGAGCTCATAGGCTCATTCCCGAAGGTAACCCACTAGTGGCTATTGTGGCGCAAACGTTGTCACTCGATATTTACTGGAGAAGGCGTTGTGCGAGGGTCATGGGGTCTTTTGACTTGACGCCAATTTTCCTCACCACGAGTCTTTGGACTCATCCTTGGTGGTTGAGGGTCATGGGGTCTTTTGAACTGTGCGCCTGTTTCACTCACCTCGAGTTTTTAGTGGTGGTCGCGGGTTTATGGGTCTTTTGACCTGTGCATCCTTTTTCCTCACCACAAGTCTTTGGACTCGTCTTTAGTGGGGCTTAGCCGCACCGCGAGTCTAGGGACTAGACTTTGGTGAAAGGGATGCTCGACCGCACAGTTGTGGCCACCAATGGCCACTAACTTGTGGGTGGCGTTTACTTTTTTTCTCTTTTCAAAATTGAATTTATTGTTTTTTATTTCTTAAAAAAGGTATCAAAAGGATGGAAAGTAGCTGGGTGTAAAGCGAATATCAAATCGAGTTATCCACTCTATACAAGGTATACCAGTTACGAGCTTGGGTGTCAGGGCATGTTTGGACACTGATAATTCTTAAAATTCTCAAACCTTCTCATAATTTCTTCTCAAACACAAAAGACTTTTCGATTTCAAATTTTCAAAATTTCCATCTAATCATTACTTAATCAATATTCAAACACAAAACTCAATACTACTTTTACAGACTTCAAATTAAAAATAATATTTAAACATTGTATTTAGACAATTTTTTAACTTTAAAATATTTTATTAAACTTTTTCTCTTTTATTTCCCCAAATCTAAAAAAACATCTTCACTCAAACCATTTTACTAACATTCATAAAAGTTCGAGAAACTCCCAGTATTCAAAGATGCCCTGAATATCTGGTCTAAACTCGATAAAACCTGACCCATATGATCACCCAAACATCAAGGAGTGAGAAAGAAATTACCATTGCAAATTCTAGCATTCACTCTATTTTCAATGAATTAAGATCCTCTCTAGTTATG
Organism: Juglans mandshurica; assembly: GCA_022457165.1. Taxonomy (NCBI): domain Eukaryota; kingdom Viridiplantae; phylum Streptophyta; class Magnoliopsida; order Fagales; family Juglandaceae; genus Juglans; species Juglans mandshurica. Next base: position 12,331,520 of record CM039627.1, on the reverse strand, counting down.
AAGTCGATAGTTCAATGTAAGGAAAGATAGACACAAGATTAAATACTTATATAAGATCCACACTACATAAAAATCCTATAAAATGGATATCTATGCATTTTCAATGGGAGGAGTCATATTCAAGAGTAATTGGTTTCCACAACCATAGCGGAATATAGGGTTGGGCAAAACCTCCGCCGGCTACGACTCTGTCTGACGTCTGCTTCAGCTCTGACTTTGACGTTGTCGCAAAAATCGAAGTTCGAAGTCGGAGTTATCTTCGACACTTCCGAATTCGGACTCCGACAATTGTTTTTTTTAAATCAAATGTAAAACAGTTAAACTAACTAACTAAAATAATGTCGATATATTTCAAGTGAAACGACCTCGTTTGGTGCTCATCGGGTTCCAAAATTGAGGACCCCTCTTCTCCCCCTCACTCTTTTAATTTTTAGGGTTTGGAAATTTTTAGGATTTTTCAATTATTTTCTGTTGTCGTTGATTTCATTGAGTTGATTTAATTATTTATTGAGTTGATTTTGTTGTTTGAGAGTTGCCTAATTATGAAATTTCGAGTTTTAGGGTTTGAAAATTTGTAAGGTTTTTCGACAATTCTGTGTTATATGGATTTGAATCAATGATTTCATTGTATTTTTAGGATTTTACCCAAGATTTAATTGTTTGAGAGCTCACCATTGTATTTTACCCCTAATTATGGAATTGCAAGGGTAGTGTTAACTCTCATATTCTTATTCAAATTAGTTATAAATTAAGAAACAAAAACCTGATTAATTAGCTCAATGTCCACTCACTACCAAGGAAAGTGGTCAGTCTTCAAGCCAAGGTGGTAGCACCTCATGACCGACCGACCGACTCGACATCTTCTTTAGATGATACACATGGAAATAGTTCAACTATTTTGATGCGTAAGTATCATCAAATCCAATCATCGAGTAATATTATGTAGTGTAGTTCTGAGGTTGAACATTATTTTATGGAGGATGTTGAGGTATCCAGTGATACATTTCATATATTAACTTGGTGGAAGTTTCATTCCACCAAGTTTCTAGTCTTTTCTTCAGTAGCCTGGAATGTGTTGGTCATTCCAATCACTACGGTTGCCTCTGAGTCGGCGATAGCACCAAGGGTCGTGTATTGGATGCTTATAGAAATTCATTGGCTCTGAGCACCATGGAGGCCCTCATTTGCACATAGAATTGCTTAATGTCAACGTCTATTGGACTAGATACTATTGATGATGCAGAGAGGTATAAGCTTAAGTCGTGTAACTTTATGCTTTTAGCCTTCATTTTTAAATAAACTAATTAGATATTTTTATTGTTTTAATTATATAACTTGTAATTTTTATGTTTTTCGAGACTTACCTATGAACTCCAAAATAATTGTGGACGATTGAGACGATTGCATTATGGGTGGGAATCCGCTAGATCATTAACTTTCATGTGAGGTACTTTTATTGTTAGTATGTTTAATTTGGCTAAGTAGTGTAATGTCTTACCTTTTTTTAATTTTCAAAATAATGCAGGATGCATGGAATTGGAGGAGTTTGGTGTCGAGAGTTATTTATTGTAACTTTGTTTGTCATACTTTGTAGCTTTTTTTATGATACATTGTAACTTTTTTTTTTCTTTTAAATCTAATACATTGTGAATTGGTTGAGGAGTTTGCTAGTGAGTTTGGTGACACTAAAGGGGTGTAATGTTTGGTGACTTTGGTGGTGGACTTTACAAGGGTGTAAGGTGTTGTAACTCTGGTGAGGTTGGTGACTTTTGGTTATGATTGTGGTGGACTTTAGTGTAGGTATGTGTAATGAGCTGCTGTTCAGGGGTGTAACGTGGCATTTGGTTGTGATTGTACTACTGGAAATGTTGAATTTTTAATTTAGGTTGTGATTGTGATTGTAGTGCAGGGGTGTAATGTTGGTAAGTCCTCTTTTAGTGATTGTGATTGTAATTGTCAATTTTTTTCCTCTTTAATTTGTAATGTATGTAATTTCTTCATTGTATTTTATGTTTTTTTCTTAAATTTTTTTTACAATACTTTTTTGCAATGGGCTGAAACTGAAACCCACTGGGCTGATATTGGTTTTAGGTATATATTTTTTTTTTTAATTTTTTAACAGGTTTTTATAAATGGGCCGAAAGTCAATTGAAGTTGTGCCTTGGGCCGGCCATACTCTGATCGGAGTCGAAATCATAGTCCAAAATCACCTCCAATTCCAGTCAGAATTATGAGAATCCGTTGGAGCCCACCACTAAAAGAATACCAATTAATTCAACAAGTTTACCACGAATGAACTTCCAGCTCAACTCGCAGCTACCTTAGTCATTATGGGATCGTGGGGCCATGGGGCCTTATGCTCGGAGGTTCAAGTCCCCTCAAAAGCATTAGCAATCCTAGGGCTGTGCATCCGTGCGGATATCGGATTGTAACCGGACAATCCGGATATCCGGTTTAATACTGATTTTTTTTTTATCACTTTCTAAAACCAAATTTATTTCAGCACTTTTTGAAAGGCCTTTTAAAAAAAAAAAAAAAAAACATATCTATTAAACACTTTAAGAGCCTTTTTTTTTTCAGAAAAAAAAAATCTTTTTAACACTTTTTAAAGGGCTTTTTTTAATAGGCATTTTTTATAGGCCTTTTTTTATATAATGAATATCTTTATAGGCATTTTAAACTTTTCATTAACCATTCAAAATTTTATAAAACCAATTAATAATAAAGATCAACACGCAATACACTGCATATTATATTGTTGTTTATATCACAATGCAAAACATAAATTTACAAACAAAATAAATAATAATACATCACAACAATATCAAAAGGTAACACTAAATGCTATGACTATCTGCCTCCCCAACATAAACAAAGATTTCTCTCTCTTAATATTCCCAAAGAGCCATACTACTGCTGCTGCTCAACTTCTTCATTGTCTCCATCCAAATTGATCATTGGTGCCAAAACTATTCTAAAAACAGATTTAGTAAAAGATAAAAGTGCTAAAAATCGATGAAGATAAAGTACTAAAAACAGATTTAGAAACAAATGCTTGACCCAGTTGTGGAGATGGAGAATTGGGGAAACAGTGGCAGCACAATAAGCTTGGCTATTCTGTCTTTTTTAATCTACCAAAGATAAAGTACTTCAACACATATTCAAACATATTAGTTGATGGGAAAAGAATATACTGATGCTCAATTTATGATCAGCAGCTTGACAAACAATTACCAGCATGCAGATATATTAATAGAACATATGTTAAAAAGCAAGATAACGTAGATAACATCTTGTACTTTAGTCTTTAAACAAAGCAAAACATTTAGTAATACATCTTCTACTTCAAACAAAACATTATTCAAATACAAGCTCATGGACACAACAACCCTTCCACAGAATCAGTTCATAACCATTTTCTGACATCAAGCTGCTAGGATAAAAAGTTTATGCCCTCTTTCGGACAAAAGCATATATATATAGTTTATTCACACACACAACACAAAAATCCAGATCTGGGCAAACTGCATATGGATTTAAACACAAAAACTCAGATATGGATTTTGGGCAAATTGCATCTAGATTTAAACACAAACACTAAAACCCATATGCACATTTAGAACTCAAAAAGATTATTGAGAAATAGAAAGGACAGAACAAACACAGATACAGATCCAAACCCAAAGGAAGGGAAAAAGAAAAGAAAAGAAAAACATGGATAAGCCGACAGATTTGAGATTGAACAAATACGGGTGCCATACCAATAGAAACTCAAATCTAAAGGCGTAGGAACTCAGATTCCAGAAACACAGAAACTCAGATCACAGAAATAGATCTAGCCAAAGTGGTAAACAACCAACAAGAGAGGAAAGTGATATACCAACCGAGAAAGCATCTAAACATTATTTCTCAGAAGCAAAAAAGTACACAGTTTTACAAAAGTTATAGTGTTGTGAGCATGTAGATTTACAAACACATTTTTGCTAGAAGATTTTAAAAATAAAGAAACCCAGAAAACAGAATCTAAGATCTACAAACACAAACTTAGATCTACAAACTTAGAGAGAGAGAGAGCTACCGAGTAGAGAGAAAAAAGAGACGTTAATGGACGACGGCCACTACTAGTCACTGGCGACGATGAATTTGATGAAGGATGCTTGGGTTTCGTCGGAGAAAGAGGAAATCGAGAAGTGAGATGAGAGGCGCCGAGGGAAATTTCGTGATTTTTACTCTTTCACCTTTTGTTTTGGGGAAGGGAAACCTATGGGTTATAATAGCCTTTTAACTTTTGGGGAAGGGAAAACCAGCTATATCAGCCGGTTACGGATATAACCGGTTAAATACAAGATCCGTAACCTATCTGGGAGGATATAATAATTTTGTATCCGCCCGGATCTTCCAGATTTTCAGATTTTTAACCGGACTGAAAAAAAATCTGGTCCGGATGAACACCCTTAATTAGCATTAATATTGGATTAGCTATCCCATTAGACAAATTTTGCCTATATCACACCTTTAGCTTTTGTCTATCCCACTTAAAACTTAATGCCACATTAATCTATTTATTTAAAGTCTATATACTAATAAAATATTATCTATTTTCAAATTTTATATTATTTTTAAAAAATATCATATTTCGCTTATCCAAAAAAATTTATTTTATTTTAATTATTATTATTATTAATGTAATGATTATGTCGTTCTTTTTAATTAAATTATTACCTTTTGCTTATATTTCTAATGCAAACCACTCGATAAAATCTAAAAACAGATTTTATTCGAGTTTGGATTGGAGGATAGAAGAAGAAAAATGAAGAATTTGTAAATGCACTGACCAATTTTACACAACGAACGAGAGAAATCAGGATAAAAAAATTAATAAGATTGTTTGGAGAGAGAGAAAATATGCTTAAAAAGTATATGCATTTTTTTATTGTTTTTTATTGTTTTTTGAAATCAAAACCTTCGTATTCGTATTCATCATCTGTTTTCAATACATGACTTGTCCTGTAAAGTATAACTATCATAGCCCATAGGGCCATCTTCTATCCACACTTTCTCTTCCTTTACAGTATAACCAAATTTTGCTAAAATATTAGCTACATTATTTCCCTCTCTATACGTGTGTTTAACTGTCCACAAGGGTTTATTTGCTAAAACCCTTCTAATATCATCAATCAATTGACCGTTCCATTCGCAATGATCCTCTTCACTACAGACTGCTTGAATTATCCCCAAAGCATCCCCTTCAAAAATCGCTTCACCTATATTAAGCTCCACACACAGCAATAAAGCTTTCCAAAGAGCAGTGGTTTCTGCTATAGCAGCAGAACCAATATTTGAGTTTGGCAAACACAAGGAAACCAGTACTTCCCCTTCTGAATCACGCATGACCAACCTTGCACCCATTTTTCCTGTTTTCCTGTCATAAGCCGCATCCTAGTTGATCTTAACCACACCTTCCATCGGGGCCCTCCATCTAACCCTTTCTCAGCCTACTCGAATTTTATCCACCTTCCTACCTTTGTTGCATTGAGCTTGCTGATATTCGGCTATATTGAGTCTAGCTTGGATAAACAAAGTATCTGGACTGTGGAGAAAACCTTCTCAAACACAAATTTATTCCTCCTCATCCAAATATTTCTCATAACTGTAGCTGTTAATACAACTTCATCCTCACTTAGGATGGGTTTGGATAGTGAGAATACCTGAGAAGTGTTGAGAATGTTTGTGAATAATAGTGAAAAAATAATGAAAAAGTAATAATAGAATATTGAATAGTAGTAAAAAGTAGGTGAAAAGTAATGAATAGTAGAAAAGTTGGTGAAAAGTAATAATAAAGTAAAGAATAGTAGTGAGAGTACTTGAGAGTACTTGAGGTACTCTTGGTTGCCAAACCAAGCCTTAGTCTCTCAACCAGCTTCCTCCATACCAGCCCCACATCCTCATCCCCCGAAGGCCATTTATGTACTGGACTGCCTCTCTCTGCCCAAACATCCCTCGCTGCAGGGCAGCACCACAAAACATGAGCACATGTTTCCTCAGCTCTCTCACATATTGGACACAAAGGATTTACAATAACCTTCCTCTTAAACAAGTTTCCTTTTGTTGGTAGGCAGTTGTTAATAGCTTTCCAAACAAACATTTTGACCACCCCCGCCACATTCATCCGCCAGAGCCTTTTCCACCCCTCAACTGCATTATTACTATAAGAAGACTCCCCATCAACTCTTCTCTTCCTACTCAATTGAAAATGGTAAGCAGTTTTTACACTAAACTGACTTTTTTTGAGAGAGCCCATATTTGCTTATCAGCCATATTCAGAAGGCTTATAGGTATATTGCATATTAACTCAGCTTCATCTGCATTAAAAATTTCTTTCACTAGCTCAACCCTCCACCTTCACTCACCTTCATCTTCCCCCAGCAGCTTCATTGGAGATTGAACTTTGAAAGAGGACAAGCTCGAGTTCCACCTATCTTTCCATATCTTGATACTCTTCCCATTTCCAGCCCTCCAAACTAGGCCACCCTTCAAAAGCTCCATGGACCCCAACAAACTTCTCCAAATTAGAGAAGGATTGTTTCCCATTTTTGTTTCAAGCACACTCGTCTGCCTATAGTATTTATCTTTTAAGACTCTTGTAGCAATAGAGCTAGGATTAGTAAGAACCCTCCAACATTGTTTTGCTAATAAGGCTTTGTTGAAACTTTCTAGCTCTCTAAACCCCAAGCCTCCAATATGTTTTGAAGCCCCCATCTTCCCCCAACTCATCCAATTTATCTTCTTATCCTTTTCTTTATGGCCCCGCCAAAATTTTGACATTAAGCCCGCAAGTTCCTTACACAATCTCTTTGGTAGACAGAAAACACTCATGTAGTAAGTGGAAATTGACTGGATAACTGCCTTTAGCAAAATCTCCTTTCCTGCAGCTGACAAAAATTGATTCTTCCAATTACTTAACTTGAGCCAAACTTTATCTTTGATACCTCTAAAGGAATTATACTTAGATCTACCCACCATAATGGGTAGCCCAAGGTACTTCTCACAATTATTCTGCACCCTAGCTCCCAAATCTTTCACAATTTTGTCCCTGTCCTCCTTACTTCCATTTGAGCTAAACATGATGGAAGCTTTTTGTTTATTTAGACATTGGCCTGATGCCTGTTCATACAACTTCAAAATACCAATAATTTTCTGCCATTCTCCCCAACATGCTCTCCCAAAAATAATGCAATCATCTGCAAAGAGGAGATGTGTAAGTTTTACACCTCCTCTTGCCACAACCACTCCCTTTAAATCACCCCTATATGCTGCCCCATTTATTAACGAGCTTAGGCCTTTAGCACATAGAAGAAAAAGATATGGGGATAATGGATCCCCCTGCCTTAGTCCTCTTGTTGGATTGATCACTTGCCCTGGCTCCCCATTCACTAACACTGCATATGAAATTGAAGTAACGCAATCCATAATCAGCTTTACCCACCTTTCACCAAAACCCAACTTCTCCATCACACATTTCTATAAAAGGTCATTCTACTCTATCATAAGCTTTTGAAATGTCAAGCTTCAAAGCCATGCTGCCCATTTTCCCTCTCAGCCTTGTATTCATCGAATGCAATGTCTCATAAGCAGCTATGATGTTATCTGAAATCAGTCTCCCCGGAATAAAAGCACTTTGGTTCTTCGAAATAATATCTTGCAATACCTTCTTCAACCTATTTGCCATGGTCTTAGAAATCACGTTACATAGACTAATTGTCCGGAAGTCCCCTACCTTCTTAGGATCAGCAACCTTTGGAATTAAGGCCACATAAGTGAAATTCACAGATTTTTCTAAAGTGCCCCCATTTAAGAAGCTGAGGGCTGCATCACTGATATCATCTCCAATAATACTCCAGAAATTTTGGTAGAAACAAGCATTATAACCATCTGGTCCAGGTGATTTATAAGGCCCCATTTGTTTTAAAGCTACCTCCACTTCATCCCTTGTAAATCTTCTCTCCAATTCCTCTTTCATCCTGCTGGTGACCCGTCCCTCCATAGCTTGCACACACTCCTCCATAACCTCCCTAGCAGGAGTTTCAGATCTGTAAACTTTAGAAAAATGAAGTCTAAAGGCCTTTGCTATCTCCTCATCTCCTTCCTTTAATTCTGATTGAGAATCAACCACTGATAAGATCTGATTTTTCCTCTTTCTTTGGCTAGCACATGCATGGAAAAACTTAATATTTTTATCACCCAAACTATACCAATTTCTCTTTGCTCTTTGCCTCCACCTTATATCTTCTTGTTCCAACAGCTTCCCCACTTCGCGTTGCAACACATGAATTTCACCTGTATTTTCTGGCCCTTCCACTACTTGTAACTCTTTTATTCAGGCTGAAATCTGATCTATACAGCTGTTTCTTTCCCTGTCTTTCTTCCTAAAACCTCTCACCAAAGTTTCACTACACACCTTTAACAAATTTTGAACTTGCTTCATAGGTTCATGAGACTGCTTTCTACCCATCCATGCTGCCTCAACTAGCTTCTCACATTCCTCCTCCTTTAACCAACATGCCTCGAATTTAAACAAATGTTGTCTTCTCCTTCTTTTATTCCATTCCCCCATGACAGTAAGTGTAATTGGCTTATGATCTGAGCATCTAGCCACAACCCCCTCCTCTATTACTTCTTTGAATAAAATTTTTCAGCCATTATTCATTACAAATCTGTCAAGTCTCTCCTTTGTAAATGACTCATCCGTGTGATCGTTACTCCAAGTAAAAGGATTCCCTACACATCCTACATCAAACAATCCATTCCTCTCCAGAACTTCCCGAAACTTTACCATCTGGTTTTCAGCTCTCAACTTCCCTCCCACCTTCTCATGCTGAGTCAAAATTTCATTAAAATCTCCTGCTACGCACCAAGCTGAATCATTAACTGATTTTAGCCTTGACAGGAGCTCCCATGACTTATTTCTTTTTGAAGTATCTGGATTCCCATAAAATCCCGTAAACACCTAGCTTTTCCCATCTTTTTCATAAACTCTGGCACTCACATGCCCTTACGAGTAATTCAGAACCTCAACCACTTCCTTTTCTTTCCAGAAAGTCCCAAACCCCCTTTCCTCCCTATCGAGTCAACAGCAAAACATCCCTCCATCCTCAATCTATATTTCACACTCTCCAATCTACTACTCTTTAACATGGTCTCCATTAGGAACACAATATTGGGCAACTTTTCCTTAACCAAAATGCTAAGGTCCTGAACTGTCCGAGGGTTCCCAAGCCCTTGGCAGTTCCAACTTAGTAGTTTCATAACAACTGGCGGGGCTATTTCACAGCCTCCGCCATTAGTTCAACTACCATTAATTCACCAACAACATATTACATCCTAGGCCTTTTTTCCCTTCCCTCACCCATCTCCTCCTCATCTACATCCATTAAACCTCTTTTTAAAGAAACCACAGAGTTTTGAGATTCACCTAAAACCCGCCTCCCTCGAGCTCTTCGCTTCCATACACTTCCCTTATGTTTTTCCATCTACATTTGCATCTTCACATTTACTTCATCAACATTCTCTGGATCTTTGCAACCCGTGTCCTTCATTGTGTCCACCTTTACAGCTCTGATTATCGGAGAGGCTTGATCAACCAGTGTCGCTATCACAACCTCCTTCAAAATTATCTTGACCCTCACATACCCCTCCTTTTTCCCTAGCAACTCCCTTCTCTTCCTTCCTCCCCTCTTCAACATTCTCTTTAACATTTTCATTTTTTCCATCCACCCTAGCAACCATTTCCACACCAGATTCTTCTCTCGATAGATTACTAGGATCATATTCCTCATCTTGCTTATTTACTTCCCTTCTTCTCTCAGTCTTTCTCCGATTATCAACAGGAGCTCTCAACCAAGCCCCGAACTGAGCTGACCCTCCAGATGTATCTCCCCCATTGCAACCTTGTTTGTTATGTTGAATACATCCACATCTGAAACAAATTTTTGGTAACTTCTCATATTTAAAAGGGATCCACATTCTTTGACCTTCAAACATGATTGTTCTTCCTCTTGCCAGCTTTTTTGTTAAATCACATTCAACCTTGACTCTAAGATATCGGCCCCAAGCCATTTGATCATCCCATACATCCACTTCCCATACTCTGCCAATCGATTTCCCAATCAACTCCCCCATGCCACGATTCATCCCTCCAAGCGGCAAATTGTACATTTGAATCCAGAAATTTTCTCTGGAGAAGTCAAACAAATGTGGTTGAGTACTTCCATCAAACACCTTAAGGGCAAAAAGACAGTTATAAAAAAGCCAAGGGCAACCATTCAAAACTCTGTTTCTATCTCCCTGCTTCCCAAACGTGATGACAAAACAGTTCGCGCCAATCTCATGAAACTCCATTTTCTCGCTTACACGCCAGATCCTTTCCATCATTGATCTTAGAGTGTCTCTTCCAATAGTTCTCTCCGCGGATACTTTCCCCACCAAACTCTTGTCCCCCTTCTTCTTCAGCTCCTCTAGATTGCATAGGTTCGTCTCAATCGGATTCGATTCTTCCTCATTGAGATTCAGTCGGTCACAAATCTCCTCAATGTCATCCATCATCCTCCACACTCGCTACCAGAGTAGCGAAAACCACCGCCTTCCTACCCCTAGGGAGTAGAAGTTAACTCTCTCACTTCACTGAAAATGCCTGCTTCAGATGAGAGAGAAATTGCCTACTTCAGACGAGAGCGAGAAGACTATAGGTCATTCAGTTCTTAATATGTATGGAAGCAAGAATATGCCCAAATTACTATTCATCTTCATGTATATTTAGCTACTATAGTTAAAAGCTCATACTGCTATTGGATATCTAATGATTACACCACTACCGGTGGTTAAACTAGGCTAAATGGCCAGGCCGATAAAGAAATGCCTAGCCAAAAAAAAAAAAATTAAAAGAAACAAATAACAGACTTTCTAGAAGAAATACTGTCAATGACTTCTCAAGCAAAATCAAAAGATTCATATTAGATATAGTTATGCGTTATGCAAGAATCGTATGTTTCTTTTAAAAAAGAGTAAAATTTATTATTAAAAAATTAATTTTTTATTATAAGTCTTATATTTATTCATTTTTTTCAAAATAAATGCCCATCATTTACATACTTTATGACTGCACATCTAATTTCTCGGACTAAAAAATGGACAAGTGAATCAGCGTTGTAAACACTCCCAAGTCGTATATATGTTACCTGCCTGAGAAATCGAGCAAATTAAAGGGTTCTCGACACATGGAAAAATCAGTTGTCATAAAATGTTTTTCTCCAGAAGGCCCATGCAGGTAGAATAGCAAGTATAATAATTAAAGAAACGATTTTCAGGAGTTGCTGTACCAAAAAGAATTATATACAAGACATTTATCTCACTCTAATTCAATTATAACGATGTTGTGTTAATATCCACTAAATTCCCCGTTGAATATTAAGGGTAAAGTCAAAAAACTAGTTCCCAAATCTTGATCAAGAAATCTACAAACGAGGTACAGAAAACGGAGATTTGTTACTTAAGTCCCATTTTCTATAAATTTAATGGAGACAGGACTGTTTGAATTCAAAACTCACTTCAACTTATCTCAACTTATTACAATTTTTTCAAATTTTCACACAAAATATAATAAACAATTCAACTTTTTCAAATATCAAAACAATAATAATATTAAAAAATAATATTCTAACAATATTTATTTCTACTATTCACAAACTATCTCAACTCATTTCTGAATCCAAACGACTAATATATATATGGATTGACCACACTATATTTAATCTTGAAATTCATATTATTTATGAGTAGTAATATTCAATGCCATGAACTACATATTATCTATTCTTTTCGAATCTTTCAAAATATCTACATTATAAGATTATAAAAAAAATATTGTCCTGGTCATGGCAGCTTGTCATCCGTCTTTAATTAGACTAAGATAGATCACATGTCAGTAGGGGTTGTGACAGCTAGGAGTAATATACAAGGCAAGCATTAACTTTGTCATATCCATTTTATCAAATTCATTGGACTAGACTACTTGCTTTAATGCATTTTTAGACCCTCTAGTCTTTTTTTTTTTTTTAAAAAAACAGAAAAAAAAACCTTTCTATATTACCTCATATCAGAAATATTACAAGAATTATCTTTCTTTACAAGAGAGTCAATCCCCTGAGGTCCCCCTTCCATCCATACAACCTCCTCACCCACATTTAAACCCAGTTTTGCTAAGAAATGAGCTACACTATTACTTTCTCTATTTGTATACTGTATAGTCCAATCCAATCTATTGAGTAAAATCACTTTTATATCTTCAACTAACTGTCCATGCCACTCCCAACAGTATTTTTTGTTATTCACAGATTGTATAATTCCCATAACATCACCTTCGAAAATGACTCTAGGCCAGTTCACCTCAGCACAAACCTTCATGGCTCTCCACAGGGCATATAGTTCTGCTACAGCTGGGGTACATAAACCTTCACAGGAATCGTAAAGAGTTAATAAAACCTCCCCTTCTTCATCTCTCACCACAATTCCTACCCCCCTTCTTTTCTTTTCATAGTCCAAATTTGCATCCCAATTCACCTTCACAAAGCCCCTTTCTGGTTTACTCCATTTTGCAACTTTCTTTTGCAGCACTCCATTCGTACTAACCCTAATCAGTTCTCCTCTGGCCTCTGCAAAAGTCTTTAGGCTTCCTTGAGCTTGTAGAAACAACTCTGAAGGACCTTTAAAACTAGCTTAAAAAACAAAACCATTTCTTCTGCACCACATGTTTCTCATCACAGTTGCCACCAAATCAATTTCTTGCCTTGTAAGATTCTGTACCAACAGCTTCCAAAAATCAATAAATTCCACCTCCATTTTATGCCATTTCTGCACAGGACTTTCTTTATCAGCCCCAAACATCACCAGCTGCATTACAACTCCATAACACATGACACACAGATTCAACCTCACTTTCGCAAACAGGACATATAGGGTTTTCCACAACTTTTTGTTTGTACAAATTCCCCTTTGTAGGTAAGCTATTTGTAATGGCTTTCCATATAAACATTTTCACCACTTCTGGTGTATTGAGCTGCCAAATCCTTTTCCAAACCTCTTGCCCCATCCTAGATTCAGAGGAGCTCCCGTTGTCTCTACCCTTTCTTGATCTCTCCAAGTGGTAACCACTTCTAACACTATATAAACCATCCTTTGTGAAGGCCCAAATCCTCTTGTCAGGTGCATTGTGTTGGCTTACCGGGATTCCACATATCATTTCTGCTTCCTCTTGCTGGAAAGTGTCAAATACAAGTTTATGATTCCATCTGCCATTCAGTAGTAAATCTTTAACTTTTGCTTCTTCACACAAATTCCTTTGAGGTGATTGGATACAAAATTGAGAAGGTTTTTGCAACCACTTATCCTTCCATATTCTAACTTGCTATCCATTTCCCACCCTCCAAACCAGTCCCTCCTTTAGTAACTCAAGAGATCCCCATAAGCTCCTCCATATTTTTGATGGCCCACACCCTAGATTTGCTTTTAGCAGGTTAGTGTGCCTAAAATACTTATCTTTTAGAATTCAAGCAGCAACTGAATGTGGAATAGTCAAAACTCTCCAACATTGTTTTGCAAGAAGGGCAATATTTAGGGCTGTAAGTTGGACGGTCCGGACCGAGAAAACCGACCGGACCGACCGGTTCGGTCCGGACCGGACCGGACCGAGAATATGCATTCTCGGTTTCGGTCCTAACAAATGAGATTTTCGGTCTTCGGTCCGGTCCCGGGTTTAGGGGTTTTCGGACCGGACCGGACCGAACCGGACCGACCAAAAAATTAAATTATATATTTATATTTTTTATATAATAAATTATGTAATTTTCATCTAACCTACCACATGGTCTAATTAACCTATCATCAATTTACCACTAACTAATTAGTAATTTAGTAGACATCTACAAATACAAGACTACATCTATCTAGATTCTACATTATTAGATAACATTTTTTAATATATCTAAATTGTAAGTAAGTATAAAGCAATTAAAAATTTAAAAGTAACTAATGTAAATTATAATTAACTTCATGATTCATGTATGACATGAATATCAATTAACTCACCTATGAGTCTATGACTAATTCACCATTAACTAATTTATAAGTTATAAGTTAGAACTATAATAAATTGTAATACATTGACATACTCTAAATTAGTAATAAAGTAACAATTAACATCATCAATATAATTATAAGTTTATAACTAAACTAAATTTATAACTAAATCAATGTAAGTCTATAAGTTATTATAACTAGTAACTACAAGTCTACAAGTCTATATATAGTATCAATATAACTAATACTATGACTAATGACTAATGAGTATGAGTAATGAGTCTATATGATATACTAATACCACTGATTCACTATGACTCTAATTTATATTAGTAATTTAGTATAGTATAGTCCATAATTTAGTATCCATGTGTTATTATATAATATATATTCCATAATATATAACATATATAATTATATTAATAGTATCACTATTACTATTAGAGTATAATATATAATATTATCATTAATTATTTTTCAATGAGTTACAAGAATAATCACCATTAAATAGTTTAATTAAATTTACTAATTTAAATAATTTTTTTAATTAATTTATGTGCCAAAAAGATAAAAAAAAAATCACAAGTTTAAAATTAAAACACATCAAGTTTGGAAAACATCAAACGGCGCCGTTAAAAACAATATTGGACTTAAACGGTGCCGTTTAAGTCCCAACCGGTCCGAATATGCATTCACTGGTTGCGTGAAACGACGTCGTTTCACGCAACCTTTTTTACTATAATGAGTGCAAGCTTACTTAAACGGTGCCGTTTGGGTTCAAATTTAACTCAAACGGCGCCGTTTCCTCACCCCCACTTCCCCAGTTAGCCCCCGACCCCCAACCCCCCACTCCACGGGCCACGATATTTCCCAATTCCTTAACCCTAGCAGCCGCGCGACAACCCCCCTCTCCAGCAGCCCAGCCCCTCCGTTCGGTCCCCTGAAAATTCCAGCCGGCAGTCCATCGTCTGAGTCGTCTTCGTTGGGTCCCCAAAAAATTACAGCCAACAGCCCCACTCAATCGCTCTGGTGCTGCCTCAGACTTCAAAGCCTCACTCTCGGTATGTTGATTTTATTTCATCTACTTGTAATTCTCGCCTTCTCGGTATCTTGATCTTGAATATTGTGAATTTGTGGGGGTATAAAATTTCGGATGCCCGAATATGAAACCCTTTTTTCCTCTTGATTTTATTTATTTATTGGCCCTCTTGTTTGGTTGGTTAGAAAATTTTTTAATGGTGAATCGGTGATTACTGATTACAGAAAAATCACCTGTGTTCTATCCTGAATCGGTGGTTAAAAAGATTTATTAACCCGGGAACCAATAGCCTGGAAATTATTGGAACTGTGATTATATTGTAGTTGATTGTTTGTATTAAAATAAATTGAAGTAAACTTCATTTACAGCTGTTGAAGTGATTCTATGTCCCTTTCTGTTTCAATAGCCATAGAAAATAGAGATCAAGGTTCAGGTTGGACCATCTGATTTTGAGCTTATATTTTCTTAAGTTGCCGTGTCATTGGACCATGTTGCTCCCTTATTTCAAGAGTTCTTCATTCTCTCTCTCTGTTCTAATGCTTGGCTCTTTGGAAGATTAGTTCTAGCTGATGCCTGTGATATGACTTAATATTGTTCCAGTGAAGATCTAGCTAGCCATTTATCTATCCATTTTTTGGCTCTGATGCTCATAGCACATCCACCATCTCTTTGTGTGTTAAGACTGTCATACATTACTATTTAATTTCCTTGCTACTTCTGTAGGTAGAATCATTCGTCATTTTATGTTACGCCATAACATAACTGTTTCCTAATTTTATAGGTGTGATAGTTTGTTCCTAAGTTGCCCATCACTTTGGCTAGTTGTAGTCCTGAAGATTCTACATTTAAAGAGGAAAAAAGTTCCATCACTTGCATTTTCACTGCATCATCTTGACATGCTAGTGATTAAACCTGCTGCAACTGAACTATTTTTTTCAGTGAATGTATACCATTCTGTATCCTAAGATATTATCTTCTTCTTTTATTGTTTTTGTTTTTCAACTCCTGATATTTGATTTTTTTTTATTTTAGTATAATGTCTTCGTATGATATTCTTTCGTTTGTAAAATTAGAAAAACATGTACTTGTAGTTCTTTTACCTTGTTTAACATTTGAATTAAGTTTTACCATGCTAAATCTGCTTAAATTCGATGAACTACTGATACATGGGTATCCATATGTAAAACTATGGCAAAAGTACTTTGCTCATCAATCTACCAATGCAGTTGTGAAACATTCAACTGCTTCACAGCAGTAATGTGAATGCAAATGTGAACTCCTGATCTTAAAAAATTTTCAGCCCTTCTTCGCTTATACTTTTCCAGCAAACTATGATATCTTGTTTACATGGATACATCATGAGAATCATCCACTGAATGAAGAAATATTTCATCTTGGCCATTTATTTGGAAGATATTTTTCCTAATATGAGATATTGGTTTTCGGCTCCGGGTTTGGGGTTGAGTAGGTGAAAACCACCATTCTCGGACCATGACCAAACATTCAAATAAAAAGGGAAAGAAGATGAGGTCCTGACTCAGTCCGCAAGTCCATTTTCATTAACACAGCTAAAATCGTTTCCATTTTAATTCCATTTCTTTTTTTTCTAGATGGAAACGATTCCAGAATTATTTCCACATGATTCTACTACAGATGAAGTAGAGTCAACACAGGCTACACATGGGCAAGGCATTCCTCCACTCCCACCCAATGTAAGTGATAATACTACACATAGTGGTAGTGGTAGACATAGGTCAATGGTTTGGGATCACTTTACAAAAATACCAAAATGTGATCCAAGTAAACCTAGGGCTGCATGTAATTACTGTGGTGCTTCGTATGCATGTGATACGAAGACCAACGGTACAAAGTCCATGAAGTATCATATTGAAAAACAATGTAAGAAATGTCCATTGAGACAGACAGATAAGTCTCAAACTACTCTCGGTTGGAAGGCGGGTGTAGGAAGTGTTAGTGGGGAATTTGTGCCCATATCATTTAGTGTTGAGGCTTGCAGACAAGCCTTAGCAGAAATGATTATTCTTGATGAGTTGCCCTTTAGGTTTGTTGAAGGGGAGGGTTTCAAGAAGTTTATGCTCATTGTTTGCCCGAAGTGGGTCGGGATTCCATCTCGTGTTACGGTTGCGAAGGATTGTTTTAGTGTGTATATAAGGGAAAAAAGTAAGTTGAGAAGTGCTCTTCAAGGGCAACGAGTTTCCCTCACCACGGATACATGGACATCCGTGCAAAACCTCAACTATATGTGTCTCACTGCACACTTTATTGATGATAATTGGAAACTACACAAAAGAATTCTTTCTTTTTGTTTGGTTGAGAATCACAAGGGTGATACACTTGGTAGAGCCATAGAGATGTGCTTGCATGATTGGGGGAGACCGAAAATACTTGCAATCACACTTGATAATGCAAGTTCTAATAATGGAGCAATTTCTTATTTGAAGAAAAAAACCAAGTATAGGAAGGACACTGTTTTGGAACATGAATTCTTGCATGTTCGGTGTTGTGCCCACATCCTAAACTTAATTGTCCGTGAGGGGTTGAGGGAATTTGATGAGTCTATTGTGAAGGTCAGATGTGTTGTGAAATATGTTAAGTCCTCACCTCAAAGGTGGACTACATTTAAAAAGTGTATTGGGTTGGAAGAAATTGCAAGCAAAAGTGGCATTTGTTTAGATGTACCAACTAGGTGGAACTCCACCTATCTTATGTTGGAGGGGGCTTTAAAATTTCGAAAAGCTTTTGAACGGTTGGAAGAAGAAGATTCGGGATTCCTTAGTAGTGTTGGAGACGATGATGTCGATGATGATGAAATTGGTGATATAATGAATAGGAGAACATCAAAGAAGTTAGGGCCTCCCAATAATAATGATTGGGAGAAGGTAAAGTTGTTTGTAAGGTTTCTTGAACTATTTCATGATGCAACTTTATCTTTTTCGGGGAATCAATATGTAACTTGCAACTCTTTCTTTCTGGAGTTAGTTAAAATATCTGATGCAATTGAAGTGGAGTGTGAAATAGGAAGCCCTGTGGTGGGATTAATGGCCACAAATATGAAGAAAAAATTTGAAAAATATTGGGGCGACTTAGATAATATGAATATGTTGTTGTTTGTTGGGATTATTCTCGATCCTCGGTATAAGATGCGATATTTTGACTTTGCATTGGAATGCATGTATGCCAATGACCCCACAAAAGCGGTTGATTTGAGTTGGAAGGTGAAAAATGCTTTAACCCGCATGTATGAGGCATACACTGATAATGACGGAGGCAACAATTCTGATTTACAACAGCAGCACAAAAGTCCCCCACGTGAAGAAGTAAATTCTACAGATGGTAGTGGTAGTGGTAGAGTTGATAGGACGGCAGAAAGAATGGCCATATTCAAGCAGTTGTTACAGTCGGAAAACACTTTAGGGAGCAAGAATGAGGTTGATAGATACCTAGCTGAAAGTTGTGAGGAGGCGTTCCCAAGTTTTGACATTCTTATTTGGTGGAGGGTTAATTCAGTTAGATATCGTGTACTTTCAAAAGTTGCACGAGATATATTCGCAATACCGGTATCTACAGTGGCCTCTGAATCTACATTTAGCATGGCGGGTCGTGTCCTTGATCCTTTTCGAAGTAGTTTATCTCCGATGATGGTTGAGGCTCTCATTTGTACACAGAATTGGCTTCGTTCTTCTTCTATTCCAATCAACCTTAAGACTTTAATGAATGAGGTGGAGGATTTTGAAAGACAGTTGGGTATGTTTCTTACCTACTTCATTTTATAACTTTTTTTTATAAGTACAACATTTTATAACTTTTATGAGCTATAATACTATATGTTATGTGAATCTATATAATTTGTTTTATTTCATTATTGTATAGAACTTGTTCGGGACGGTGACAATTCTATGGAGGCTTCAAATACAATGTCTACAACCAATGCAAGTTAATGAGGTGAATCTATTTTAGCTTGTTAGTTTTCAATTTTCACTTTTGCTATTTCCTAATAATTTCTTTGTTTACACTTTACAGAATATTGTGAAAACTGAAAAGTATGCCAAGCCAAAAGATGTAGAAAGCTATGGCTTATGAGCTGTCAAGAGAAGAATTATCTTTATTGTAATTTGTATTTAGAGCTTTTAATTTTTCAGTTATTTGGGAATTGTATAATTTTTACTTTTCATTATAATTTATCTATGCTTGGGAATGATTTTTTTTTTCTTTCTTAATTTTAGAAGCCAAATCTGCTTGGAATGTTATTTCAATTTTCTTTCATTATCTAGTATAATTTTTAGTTTAACCATGTTTATATTGTTTGGAATCTTTGGATGGATTAGTAGTAAGAAAATCAAGTAGCTATTCATTTTTTAAAGTTTTTTATGGATATAGACAAAATTTATTTTTTGTACTAAAACCTTTTATTCAAATTTATTCACTGTAATTTAGTTAACATATTGCTTGGCAAGACAAGTATTATTAATTTCTTATATTGACAATTTTTTATGATTATTTTTATTTTCCCTTTAAGTTCTTTTGTATTTTTTGGCTTCAAATTGGATAAATTGTTAGTGGGCTTTCACCCTTGGGCCGAAAAAACAGAGGAATAAAATTGGGCTTTTGGCACCATTGGGCCGAAAAAACAGAGGAAGAAGATTGGGCTTTTGGCCCATCCGGTTAGGATTGGACCGAATAGGACCGACCAGACCGGACCGGACCGAATTGGACCGGACCGGACCGGTCCTTCTGCCTATTCGGTCTGGTCTAGGGTGAAAAAACCCTGGACCGAATTAGTCCGGTCCGGTCCATAACACCACCTTCGGACCGACCGGACCGGACCGAATTCACCCCTAGCAGTATTAAAGTTAAGAAGCTCTCTAAAACCCAATCCCCCCTCTGACTTAGCCACTCCTAGCTTAGCCCAACTCTTCCATTGGATTTTCCTATCATTTTGCTGGAAACCCCACCAAAACTTAGACATTAAAGCAGAAATTTCTTTACACAGTTTCACAGGGAGTTTAAAAACATTCATATGGTACATTGGAACAGCTTGAATAACAGCCTTCAACAAGACTTCTTTACCAGAAGGTGAGAGAAAAAGATTTTTCCAATTGCTAATCTTACTCCACACCCTGTCCTTTATCCCTCTAAAAGTATTGTATTGAGATTTTCCCACCATCACAGGTAATCCCAAATATCTTTCACAGTTGTTCTGAATTCCAGCTCCCACATCTAGTCTGATTTTTTTCCTTATATCTCCTCTGATATTTGAGCCAAAGAACAAAGAGGTTTTCTGCCTATTTAAACTTTGCCCAGAGGCACTCTCATAGATCTCAAGTAATTCTTTAATTTTTAACCATTCTTGCCATGTAGCTTCCCCAAACACCAAGCAATCATCTGCAAAAAGCAAATGTGTAACACGATACCCTCATCTGGCCACTGAAACTCCTCTCAAATCCCATTTCCTTTCAGCTTGATTTATAAGGGTGCTTAGTCCTTCTGCACACAGAAGGAACAGGTAGGGAGACAAAGGGTCTCCCTGCCTTAAACCTCGGGTTGGAACAAAGGAGCTACCAGGTTTCCCATTTACTACTATGGCATAGAAGACTAATTGTACACAATGCATAATTAGGTCCACCCATCTTTCACCAAATCCCATTCTTACCATCACTGCCCTTAAGAAATTCCACTCCACTCTATCATAAGCTTTTGAAATGTCTAGCTTTAAAGCCATATTGCCCTTATTTCCCCTTTTCTTCAATTTCATGGAGTGTAGTATCTCGTAAGCAGCAATTATGTTGTCTGTAATAAGCCTCCCCTGTATAAATGCACTTTGGTTTAGAGAAATCACATGATCTAGCACCCCCTTGAGTCTATTAGCAAGTGTCTTTGCAATGATTTTATACAATACATTGCAAAGACTAATTGGCCTGAAATCCCCTACATTTATTGGCTCTTTTACCTTAGGAATCAGAACCACATGAGTGTGATTCACTAACAATGAATTTACATCTCCCCTGAGAAAACTAAGAACTGCCTCTACTACCTCCTCCCCAATCACCTTCCAGTAATTTTGGTAGAAAGAGGCCCCAAAACCATCAGGGCCGGGGGATTTCAAAGGACCAATCTGATTCACAGCCGTTTCCACCTCCTCTCTAGTGAAAACTCTTTGCAGATCTTCATTCATCTCATTCGTAATCCTCTTCTCCATTGTTAACAGACAAGAATCAATAACCGTACTTGAGGGGGAAGAAGATTTGTATACCTTCTGAAAGTGAATTAAGAAAGCCTCTTCAATATCCTCCCGTTTCTCCCATAGCTTGCCCTTATTGTCCACCACCTTTCTAATATGATTTCTCTTCCTTCTATGAGAAGCACAAGCATGAAAAAACTTGGTGTTTTTATCACCAAGTTTATACCAATCTTTCTTGGCTCTTTGTCTCCATTTCAGGTCCTCCTGAGCTAACAGATTCCCCACTTGTTTTTGTAAGCCCCTAATCATCCCAATATTGCTTGGCCCCTCATTATCTTGCAACAATTTGATTTCCTCAGATAATTTGGCAATTTCATTTCCTTTATCCTTTTCCTTATCTCTGGCCCATTTCTTTAAGTTTCCAGAGCATGATTTTAAACAATTCTGGACTCTACTCATTGGCTCAAAACCACCCCCTGGTTTTCCCATCCCCTCTTCACCACCTCCTCACATTCCTCATCTTTCACCCATGAGGCTTCAAAAAAGAATCTTCTCTCTCTCCTTCCAATCACAAAAGGTGTAACCCTTGCCTCAAGCAGAACAGGTCTGTGGTCAAAACAAATAGCAGATAAGTTCCTTACTTTCACCCTTTTAAACATATCCCTCCACTCAAGATTGGCTACAAACTTGTCCAATCTTTCCTTGGTGAAAGTGTGGTCCCCATGTCTATTACTCCATGTAAAAGGGCTACCTTCAAATCCTAAATCAGAAAGTTTCTTTTCTGTTAGCACTTCTCTAAAATTTTCCATACCCTTTTCATCTCTCATGTTACCCCCTCTCTTCTCCTCCTGAACTAATATCTCATTAAAGTCCCCTCCAATGCACCATGCTTCACCTTTCTGAGGTTCCAAGGAAGCTAATAACTCCCAAGACATTTTTCTTTTTGAGGCATCTGGGTGCCCATAGAACCCCGTGAAGTTCCAGTTATTTTTCCCATCCTCACCCCTTATCTGACTGCTTATATGCCATTGAGAGAAGTGTACAATTTCTAGATTTATACCTCTCCCCCAAAACAGAGCTAATCCACCTCTTTTCCCAACTGGTTCTACTACTAAACAGCCCTCCATCTCCAATCTCTTTTTTAAAACTTCCACTTTTCCTGCCTTTACCATAACTTCCATTAAAAATACAATATTGGGCTTATTAACCTTTACTAAACTGCAAAGGTCCTAAACTGTCCGAGAGTTGCTCAACCCCCGGCAGTTCCAACTAAGGCAATTCATAATAAATGGCGGGGCTGACTTTCAGCCTCCGCCATGATCTCAACATCCACCAAATCCATACTCTCCATCCCCTTCATCTTTTTTTTGTTCCCCTTCTCAAGCTCACAACCCTCCCTCTCTTCATTCATTCTTTTTTAGAGGATTGATTTTACCTCACCCTTAATATCCTCCCCTCTGGCTCTCCTTTTCCAACCTCTTCCCCTTTCTTTTTCTTTAATCACCTGCTCTCCCTCTTTTTCTTCTTTTTCCTGTACCCCCATAAATTCCTCAGCAAGTCCTTCACAGCTAAGTAAGTTAAACTCAGCTATAGATGTATTTACTGGATCATGTATTTCTTTCTCCCTTCCCAAATTGTGAACCCAAACACTTTCCTCTCTGTCACCCTCTCTACCCCATTTTGAAGTTTGTCCTATCCAGTAGCCATAGCTCCCTCATTTTTCTCACTGTTTTCAGGAGTAATGCTCTCTCCCTCTTCTTCCTCCACCTCATCTTTCATTTTTTCAGATCTACCCCTCCCCACTACTTTTGCTCTCAACCAGGGTCCGTATTGACCAGATTCCCCTTCCACATTCAAACATCCCTTCAAACCGTGCACAATACATCCGCATTTTAGGCAAATCCTAGGTAACTTCTCATATTGAAAAGGAATCCACAGCTTTTCACCATGAAAATTGATTGTTCTCCCTCTCCCTAAACTCTTTCTAATATCCAGCATCACCTTCACCCTCAACCATTTTCCCCAAGCTACCTCCCCTTCCTGAACTTCCACCTCTGTTACAGTTCCCATGGATTCCCCCAACCTCTCTCCCATTCTACGATTCATACAATCTAAAGGTAGATTGTGCATATGAATCCAGAATCCCTGCTTGAAAAATTCCATCGAATGTAATTGTGTTTTCCCCTCATAAGGCATTAATGCAAACAGGTTGTTGTCAAACAACCAAGGACACCCCCTCAGCACCTTAATTTTGTCTCTCTGATTTGCAAAGGATAAAACAAAACAATTATTCCCTAGCTCTTGGAAAGTCAGTGGTAAACTAACCTTCCAGATCTTCTTCATCGTGTTTCTGATAATCTCCTTTCCAATCCTTCGTTCCACAAAGACCTTTCCCAACAGACTCCTATCCCTCAGATTCTTTAGCTCTTCGCTATCGCATAGAGGAATATCAATAGGTTCACTCTCCTCATCTCCCAACTTCAATTTCTCCCACATATTCTCCAAACCGTCCATCGTACCACCCTCTGTGTACCTCAGTATACAGATACTCACCAGTTTCCCCACCGGAGTGAGGAACGACTGACCCGCTTCACCTAGATCGTTTTCCTCCTAATCGCCTTCAGGAAGACGACGAGAGCAGAAAACGGTTAGAGAAGAATTTTTTGACAAGGATATATAGTTAAAAGCTTTAGACCCTCTAGTCAATGCAGAGGACGTGACGATGCCCATTAATTAGTCATGGTTGATTTTTCATTGGAATATCTACATTTTCTAGCCCCTTAAATGGTGCACGGCAACCTTATTAATGTCGAGCTAGCTCGGTCTTAATTGTTAGTTGAAAACTGCATGTTTTCATGACATGTTGGTGACCCTGCTATTGGGCAAAGAATATATTGACCGTCGGCTTGAGTTTATCAACTTGGTGTAGTACTATACGCATTACGCACTCTAAAATAACAATTTTTTTTTTTTTTTTTTGCATCTCACAAAAGTAGTACAATTTCTCATTTAGTTATAATTAGCCTCAAATTTCCATGACAAAAAAATCACGAAGAACCAAAATCATTTTATCACAAGAATAGTTTATTCCCGACTATATGTATACTTTGCAATATTGAAGTTGGCCACTATATCAGAGAAAAAAAAAATCTGAAGATTTTCATTACAAAAATATTTTCTTGGCCTTCCCCATCTTTACAGAGAAAAAGTATTATAAAAAAACTTGCTAAAACTGACGTATTGGATTTAACTTGATAATTTGTCATTGAACTCTACGACTAATTGTAGAGATTTGAGCTTTAAAACTCATGATGTTTCGTAGTGATGGATAGGGGTGTAATCGGTCCAGTTTGGTCTATACCAATTTTATATTTTCAAGAATCAATACCGCACCAATTACCTTCTAAAACCGATAGTTCCGATTTTATTAATTCTGGTTTGGTTCGGTCCGATTTCCGGTTTTTAGTATATATTAAATATCTAATATCTTATACTTGATATACATATTAATATATATAAATATTAGTAATACACTAATACTATTAGTATATATTAGTACTATTACTATATGTTAGCGATAATATAGTGGTATTAATAATATATTTATGTAAATGAATATATTCAGAATTTATTAGACCTTAAAATATAATTATTATATATTTTATATTTAAAACATATGATCAAATAAATGTTCATGTTTAAGATTAAAATTTTAGGTTATAAATTATAAGATAACATTATTTCATATATAATTATAATTTTTATATATTTTATAATATAAAAAATATTATATATAATATTAAAAATTAATTAAAAAGTATATAAATATGTGAATCGGTCTGGTTCAATCTTAGAAAATATAAAATCGAAACCAGAACGGTTATGATCGATTTTTAAAAGAACCGATCCCGCACCAAAATAGGACCCAGCCCGAACCGGTTTAATCCATTTTTTCGGTTTGTTTTCATAGCCTTAGTGACGGATGGATCCTCAAGGACTGGGATTTTCTGCTATTATTATTAGTGATGCCTGTATTACTATTCATCTTCATGTATATTTAGCTGGAAAATGCTACTCTTTCTACTGATGATTACCACTGTTGTTATCGCTATAATTTTTTCTTTTAGTTTTTTCTTTCTTTAATGATTAAGAAAGTATTTAATAATATTGTAATTTTATTTTAAATATTAAAAAATGTTAAAAAAATACATATAAAAAAAGCAAAAGAAAAAAAAGACAATTTATACTAACGGGAGCCCCAGCAGGGGACTTCCAGCTGTGATTGTAAAGCCACCAATATTTAGCTACTGTAATTAGAAGCTCAGACCGCTAATGGAGTCCTACACCATTGCCAGTGGTTAAACTGGGCTAAATGGCCAGTCCCTAAAGAGTTGCCCAAGGCAAAAAAAGAAATTAAAACAAAAAATTAATAGAATTTCTGAAAAATACCATCAATGACTTTTCAGACAAATTTAAAAGAATAATATTAGATACAGTCATGAGTTATGGAAGAATCATATGTTTCTTTCAAAAGGGAGTAAAGTTTATTATTAAAAAATTAATTTTTTCTTATTAATTTTATATTTACTCTTCTTTTTTTTTTAAAGAGAGTGTGCACCATTTATATATGCACTTTATGACTACAAATATAATTTCTCAACTCAAAATGAATCCGCATGTTAAATACTCCCAAGTCGTATATATATATGTTACCTGCCTGAGAAATCCAAGCAAATTAAGGGATCTCGACACATGGAAAATCAGTTGTCATCAAACTTTTTTCTCCAGAACCCATGGTAGAATGTCAAGTATAATAATTAAAGAAACGATTTTCAGCAGCTGCTTTACGAAAAAGGATTCTATATATCAAATATTTCCGATTTACAATACAAGAGATATTGTATTAAAATAATGTGTCACTGTACAAGACTGAAAAGTCTTATTTATACATTTGATATTCACCAACTTTAACTAAAGAATAAAATAATCATACACGTGTAAAGAATCTAATACTCCCCCTCAAGATGGACTATATATATTTAATAGTCCCATCTTGCCAATGAGATAGTTAAACTGGTACAACCCGAGAGACTTTGTCAAGATATCAGCAATTTGACAACCTGTCTTGACATGAAATAGCTTGATAACACCAGCTTGCATCTTCTCCCTCACAAGATGACAATCTATCTCAATATTTTTGTTCTCTCATGGTATACCGGATTGGAAGTTATGTGGATAGCAGCTTGTGAATCACAGTACATTAAAGCTGGCTGTGAGTGTGAAATTCCAAAATCTGCTAACAAGTTTTTCAGCCAAAGTATTTCACAAACCCCAGCTGCCATTGCCTTGTATTCTGACACAGCCGAAGACCTAGAAATTGTTTGTTCCTTCTTTGACTTCCAACTGACCAAATTATCCCCCAAAAACACTGTGTAACCAGTGACAGATTTCCTGGTATCTGGGCATGCTGCCCAATCTGAATCTATGTATACTTTGAGCTAGAAATAAGTGGAAGCAGATGAGAAAAATAATCCCAAGCCAATTGTGGCTTTGACATATTGAACCACCCTATTTGCAGCTGCCATGTGTGGTACCCGAGGCCTATGCATGAATTGGCTTAATCTTTGCACTGAGAAGCCAATATCTGGCCTTGTAATGGTTAGGTAAATCAGCCTACCAATTAGTCTCCTAAATTGAGAAGGATCTTCTAACGCATCCCCACTTTCAGCATTCAAAATCAAATTTTGTTCCATGGGTGAAGGTGCTGGTTTACAACCAGCCAAGCCACAATCTTCAATAATTTCTAGAGAATACTTTCTCTGACAGAGGTGAATTCCCTTAGAAGACCTGACTGCTTCAAGCCCTAAGAAGTACTGCAAAGGACCTAGGTCTTTCTTCTTAAAATGGCTGTTCAAATATGACTTCAAGGCTTCTACAGTAGTAGCATCATTACTTGAGACTAAAATATCATCTACATACACAAGAAGAAAGATAATTGAAGTACCCTCTTGCTTGCTGAAAAATGAATAGTCTGATCTTGATTGAGTAAACCCATTGAGCAACAAAGTCGAGGAGAATTTCGCAAACCATTGCCTTGATGCTTGTTTCAAGCCATACAAGGATTTCTTAAGTTTGCATACAATTTTTTACTCCCCCTTGTTGCCAAAACCAAAGGGCAATGACATGTAAAACCTCTTCTTGAAGCTCACCATTCAAGAAGGCATTGTTTACATCTAGCTGAAAAATTGGCCACTGTTTGGCAGCAGTGATTGATAGGAAAATTCTCACAATAGTGAGTTTGGCTACTGGACTAAAAGTCTCATAGTAGTCATGTCCTTCTAATTGGGTGTATCCTTTGGCTACTAACCTAGCCTTACATCTTTCCACACTCCCATCAGATTTCAGCTTTAATTTGTACACCCATTTGCATCCAACTGGGCATTTACCAAGAGGTAAAGGGACTAAATCCCAAGTGCTATTCTGTTCTAAAGCTGAAATTTCAGCTTGCATAGCTTCTCTCCATTCAGGATACTTGACAGCTTGAGAATATGATTTAGGCTCAACAAGGGTAGAGGTAGTGAGAACAAAAGATTTATGAGATGGAGACAGTTTATCATATGTCAAATACCTACCGATTGGGTGAGAAATATGTGAGGAAGTAAGACCAGCAATCTGTTGATCAGTGGGAGAAGGGGAATGCAAAGCAACAACCTGTTGACAGTGATAGGAATGAAGGTATGAAGGAGGATTTCGAGTCCTAGATGACCTTCTAAGAGAAGGAGCTAAGGGAGCTAATATAGGATTGGAATTAATATTACTGATCTCAGTTTGTTGAGGAGCAGTAATATTAAAGTCAGAATTAGGAGCAGGATTGGGTAGAGGACCAAGAGAAGGATTTTGAGTATTATGTGAAAATGGCAAATCTGTAGCACAGGGTGGTGTTGAAGAAGAAGATTCAAAAGGAAATACTTCTTCATGGAATGCTACATCTCTAGAGATATAGCAACTCTGAGTTTCTAAGTTTAACAGTTTGTAACCCTTAACACCAAAAGGATAACCTAGAAAAACAAACTTTACAACTCTAGGAGAGAATTTAGAACGAGCATGAGAGAGTGTTGAACCAAAACATAAACATCCAAACACCCTAAGATGAGTATAAGATGGTATTTTGCGATACAAAAGCTCATAAGGAGTCTTATTTAAAAGAATAGGACTCGGAATTATGTTAATCAAATAAACAGATGTAAGGATGCTATCTCCCCAATAACAAAGAGGAAGTTTAACATGAAAAAGAATGGATCTTGCCACATTAAGGATGTGTTGGTGTTTATGCACCACAACAAAATTTTGTTGTGGAGTTGCAACACAACTCAGTTGGTGGAAGACTCCCTTGGAAGCAAAAAAAGATTTTAAAGCAAATTCAGGACCATTATCGGACCTAAGTGCTTTGATTTTGAGGTTGAATTGTGTTTCAACATGAAAAAAGAAATTTTGTAGCAAAGATGCAACTTCAGACTTAGATTTCATTAGATATACCCATGTAGCCCGAGAATAATCATCGACTATGGTAAGAAAATATCTAAAATCATCATAACTAGAAGTTGTCATTGGTCCCCAAATATCACAATGTATCAAATCAAATGATGGCGTTACATTTATGATTACCAATAGGAAAAGATAATTGTTTCGGTTTTGCAATTGGACAAGTGGTACAAGTATCAAATTTGGAATGCAAAACAGGAATAAACTGTTGTAAAGAGTGCAGTCTAGAAGAAGATGGATGACCTAATCTAAAGTGCCACAAGGCAACATTAGATTGAATTGAAAAACAGGATGTAGGAGTAGAAGATTTCCTGGAAATAGTAGATGGCTGAGGAAAAGTCAACCTGTAGAGGCCATCTTGCATTTCACCCATCCCAATCATCTTCGAGGTTACTAGGTCCTGCAAGAAACAATGATGAGGTTTAAAGATCAAACAACATTGTGATGTTTGAGTAATTTTGATGACTGACAGGAGATTGAAGTAAAACTAGGTACACATAAAACATTGGTGAGAATAAGAGAGGAACTTAAAGCAACATCACCAATATGTGTAACCTGAGCAAATGTACCATAAGGTAATTTGACAAAATGAGAGACAATAGCAGGCTTGCTGGTATAGAAACATGGAGAATAAACCATATGTTCTGATGCACCACTGTCAATTATCCAAAAATCCGAGTGAAATGAATTAACAGAGTTACAAACAGAGTTAGATTTACCTGAAAAATTAGGAATTAAAGCCATGTTCACCGAAGGAGGTAGAGAGGAAGCAGTTGGTTTGAGTAAGGCTAGTAATTGTTGACACTGATCCACAGTAAGTGGCAAGAAAGATGAATCAGTGTTCTGAACAGCATTGGCAGAGGCATTGACACCTTTAGGCTTATCTCGAAATTTATAGTTAGGAGGATATCCATGGATTTTATAGCACTTGTCAACTGTATGGCCAGAAATGCCACAGTGACTACAGATGACCTTGCTATGGGTAGAAGATTTGAAAATTATAACTACAATGTCTGGCTTGGCAGCTAAAGCAACAGACTCAACAGATATAGAAGGAGTATGCCTCTGACTAACTAGCCTTTTGGCGTTCTTCTAGTATAACAAGACTAAAAGCTTTGTTAATAGATGGCAGAGGTTCCATCATTAAGATCTGGCCTCTCACGACATCAAATGCATCAGTAAGCCCCATGAGAAATGTCATCACATAACTTTGGTGATGATATGCAGCAAAGGTCTTGGATGAATTACATGTACATCCTCGACAGATGCATACTGGTAATGGTTGGTAATTTAACAATTCATCCCAAAGTAACTTCAATTCAGTGAAATAAGTACTTACATCGCTTTGATCCAGTCGTAGGGCAGAGATGGCAGTCTGCAACTCAAAAACACGAGGTCCGTTCCCTTGAGAAAATCTCTCCTTCAATTCTAGCCACATCGCATGAGAAGAGTCAACATAAATGACACTTTGAGCGATTTTAGGGGACAAGGAATTGAGAAGCCAGGACAGGACAATAGTGTCGCATTTGCTCCACGGAGAAAACAAAGAGTCAGTTTTAGCAGGAGGATCAAGAGATCCATCAATAAAACCTAACTTGTTTCTTGCCTTTAAAGAAAGAAATGTAGATCGGCTACAGGAATGATAATTGCTTGTGCGGAGCTTCTCACTGACGAGGAGAACACTAGGATGATCTGCAGTTGTTAAATAATAAGGATTGCGATGATCGGCTTCGACATGAACAACGGAAGAGGAAGAAGAGGATGAAACGTTCTGAGAAATGTTCTCAGACATGATTCTAGGATTTGTGATTTAGGCAACACAACGAAATCGAAAAAATGAAACTGCGAACTCGAAATTAGATGTGAGAATCAGAGGATGATGAGATCGCGAAGGAGATGAGATCACGAAGGAGATGAGATCACAAAATGGAAGACTCTGGAAAGCAAGGGTAATTGCGGAAGAATAAATTCTCTGATGCCATATCAAATCTTTCCGATTTACAATACAAGAGATATTGTATTAAAATAATGTGTCACTGTACAAGACGGAAAAGTCTTATTTATACATTTGATATTCACCAACTTTAACTAAATAATAAAATAATCATACACATGTAAAGAATCTAATACTATACACTCTAATTCAATTATAACGATGTGATATGGATACATGAACGTTTCATTCTACAAAACGATTTATTGTGTATAAATACTGAAACTTGGAAGAAAAAAATAGCAACACGAATATTGAAAGGAGACGTGAGTTCTGGCTTAAGAAAAAATCGGCGTAAATACATTTGGCTCAAGATTTGTACCTAATCATGTGTTAGTTAACCCTCAGGAACTTTGTAAATGGACCATAAAGACAAATTATACGCAGATTTCCTTGGAGCGGTCGTGGGTGAAATTATAAGTACTTGTATGTACAAGTCCCATAATTCATCCCTGCCCCGCAAAATGAATAGGAGTGATCGATGCTGGGGCATGGGTTTAAAAATATTTAAAAAAATGGATGAAAAAAATATAAATAAAGAAATACATTTATACTTATCGGTACAATGTAGGAGGGAACATTTTCGTTCCCCCCAAGCACTGTCCTTAAAAAAAATTCCAATCATAATGTGAAAAAACACTGACGAAAATGAATAGATATCATGAGGAGGCTAGGTCAGAAGACAAAAAGTGGACAATACAAAATCCAGGGAGGTCTATCGTATCATGCATGGAAGGTATATCATTTGAAAATGCCAATCTCCAAGGAAATCTAAAGTATTATAAAACCCTCATGGAAGTCGCAGGAGATCTCATGCATGGAAGGTATATCAAATAAGAACCAATGGAAGCTATGGAGAAAACAAAATATAAGAAAAGAATAGAAAAATTGCAACCAATAACAAAGACTAGCTACTTTACATACAAATTCATAATACTTGAAATTAAAAATTTATATAGATGACATTAGTACTATTAATTGAGACGACAAGGCTATATTTTTTTATTTATTTTTTGATGAAAAAGTCTCTTGCATTCATTTAAAGAAGAGCTTGGATACAAGTTGGGATAGTACCCACAGACCAGATACTGTCACTAGTATTAGTAAGAGCATCTTGACTTAAGACATGAGCTACAACATTACCAGCTCTAGGAATATGTCTCACAGTCCAAGAAGTAAAAGAGTTCAAAATAGACTTAGTGTCCCTAATCAATGTGCCCACGTACGAGTCATTAGCTTCACTAGTCTTGAGGTTGTTGACAACCTGTAGAGAGTCCCCTTCTAGGGTGATGTCCTTCCAGCCTAGTGACTTGCAGAAGATGGTTGCTTGGAGAAGAGCATAAGCTTCTGCCAATAATGGGTCAGGGTAAAGATCATGTTTCTTTCTCATGGTGGCCTTAACTGTTCCCTCCCAATCTCTGATAACTGCACCTACCCCTACCTTACAATTGTGTTTGTCAAGGGCAGCATCCCAGTTCAGCTTTAGCTGACCACGAGGAGGAGCTACCCAATGGGATGACCTCCCCAATTCAGGTGTAGGAGACTTGGTGGCATGTTGAAGCTGACTGAGCTCCTCTATGAAAGCCTTGGCTTGTCGAATGAGAGAGTTTGGGTGCATGAAGGTGTTGTTAAAAACCAAGTCATTCCTTCTTTTCCAGATCATCCAGGTTGTTATTGCAAACTCAATCATTACCTCATCTTCAAGGGTCTCAAGGAGACTTTCTAAGAGTTGTTTAAAGGTCTGTGATTGGAGACTTGTCTTCTGAAGCTTTCTGCTGCTTTGACCCTAGACATCCTGAGCTGCTGAGCATTCCCACAGTGCATGCTCAATGGATTCTGGACATAAGTGACATATGGGGCAGGAAGGATCTTTGGTGACCTTTCTTTGAAGGAGGTTTGTTTTCGAGGGAAGGGCATTTAGGCAGGCCCTCCATAGAAAAGACTTAGCATCATTTGGGATCTGTAGGTGCCATACATTGGTCCAAGGTTCAGTCAGCTTGAGTTCAGAGGCTTGACCTGCCTCTCTTTTGTCCAACTCCTCCTTGAGGTAGTATGCACTCTTAACTGAGAAAATGCCAGTGGGAGTGCTTCTCCATATCAACTTGTCTGGTTTCTGGAATAGACTGAGGGGTATACTCTTGATGAGTCCAGCTTCTGTACTGTTAAAGATTGCTTCAATCATAGGCATATTCCATTGGTTTGTAGAGGGGTCGATGAGCAAAGCCACTTTAGTGTCTACTGGCAAAAACCTGATGGAACTTTGAGGTCTGAATGTAGATTCTTGCGGTATCCACTTGTCATTCCAGATGGTTACAGAATTCCCATCACCAATACGCCAGATTAGTCCTTCCTCAAGTAGTGGTTTAGCAGAGATGAAACTCTGCCAGAGGAAGGATGAGTTATGGCCTCTTCTTGCTGAAAGGAAGTTTTCTCCTTTAAAATATTTCTCTTGTAGTACCCTAGCAGCCAGAGACTGTGGGAAGGAAAGGATCCTCCAGCATTGCTTTGCTAGAAGGGCAGCATTAAAATTTGTAAAATCTCTAAGGCCCAGCCCTCCTGCCTTCTTTGACTTGCTCATCTAATTCCATGCTACCCAGTGTATCTTATGATCATGGGATTGCTGCCCCCACCAGAAGGATCTGACCAACTTGTTGAGTTCATGTAGTAATTGTTTTGGCAGCTTGAATATACCCATGCAATAAGTGGGTATTGATTGGATCACTGCCTTTACAAGGATCTCCTTCCCTACTTGAGATAGCAGCTTGGTTTTCCAGCTGCTGAGTTTGGCTTGCACTTTGGCTAACACCCCTTTGAGAGAGTGGATTCTGGATCTTCCAAGGAGTGCAGGTAAACCCAAATATTTCTCACATGAATTGGTCCCTCGAACCCCAGCAATGCCTGTGACTATCTCTTTGGTTTCCTCTCTAGTATTTCTGCTGAAGAAGATTGAGGTTTTGTCCTTGTTTAGTCTTTGCCCTGATGCATTTTCATAAGTGTCCAGCAGATGCTAAAGATGGCTCTATTCAATTGAGTTGGCCTTGCAGAAAAGTAGAGTCATCTGCAAAAAACAGATGATTAATGTGCAAATGGTTTTGTCTGATAGGCAGGCCTGTAATAAAGCCATTTTGTTCTGCCTTATTCAGTAGGCAACTGAGAGCTCCTCCACACAAGATAAAAAGGTAAGGGGATACAGGATCCCCTTGCCTAAGGCCTCGAGAGGGGCAGAAGAAAGGTTGAGACACCCCATTAACTATGAGAGAATAAGTGACTGTGGTAACACATTTCATGACTAAACCAATCCAAGCATCTGAAAATCCCATCTTGTGCATAACAGAAGCCAAGAAGTCTCACTCAATCCTGTCGTAGGCTTTGCTCATGTCGAGATTTAAGGCCATAAAACCATCCCTTCCCTTCAGTCTGGCTTTCATGGTATGCAAGGATTCAAAAGCCACAATGATATTATCGGTTATAAGCCTCCCTGGTACAAAGGCTGTTTGTGTAGGGGATATGAGTTCATGCAAGACAGTTTTAAGTCTATTGGCAATGGTCTTCGCAATGATTTTGTAAAATACATTGCATAGACTTATTGGCCTGAAGTCTGTCACTTGGGTTGGGTTTGTCTTCTTTGGGATGAGTGCTATGAAAGTCTCATTTACCTTGCTATCCCACCTGCCACCATTCAGTGCTTCCAATGCTGCCTCACAGACACGATTGCCTACTGTGTCCCAGTGTTCTTGGAAGAACTTTGCTGGGAAACCATCAGGCCCAGGAGAGCCTAATGGGTTCATACTGAAAATGGAGGCTTTGATCTCTATGGCTGTAAAAGGTTTGGATAGAGTCGAGTTCATGTCCTCAGTGACCACTTTTTCCATTGCTGCAAGATAGTTCTCTATACCCACTAGTTGAGAAGTTGAAAATAAGCTAGAATAGAACTGTTGAAAAGCATTGCATATTTCCTGAGGATCACTTGTTACCTGACTTGAGCTGGATAGGATCTGGCTTATGGTATTGGTTTGCTTTCTCTGGCTTGCACACTTATGAAAATATTTGGTGTTTCGATCTCCATCCTTTAGCCATGCCTGTTTAGCTCTCTGCTGCCACTTAAGGTTTTCTGCATCCATAGCATCATTTAGCTCTTTTTGACATAGCTTTATCTCAGCGCTTAGGTGGCCTTGATTCATGTTCTTCAGGTAGTTTTGCTCCTCAGTTTTAGCTTTGAGATACTACCCTTTGTTCTTCTGATTGCTTCTGTTCCATTGTTTTAGGTCCTCTTGGCAGAACCTGAGCCCTTGAAGTATTCTTTGAATGGCTCCTGGTTTATGATCTGAAGATGCCCATGCCTTTTTGATAATACCTTCACAGTCCTCCAAGTTACTCCATGCTGCTTCATACCTGAAGATCTTGATTCTTGTGTGGTACAAGGCTATATATTATAGCAATAAATATGAGTAGTCGTTTTATCTAATTATAATGAAGCGACATTATCCACTAACTTATTTTAAATATTCATATAAAAATTTATAAATAATGTCACGTTCATTAAGTGATATAAACGTGACATTATTTATAAATAAAGTTACGGCAAACGGAGATTTATTACTCGAGTATTTTCTACAAAAAAGATTAAAAGATTCATATTAATTAATCGCAAGAACTAATATTCAATGACGTGAACTACATATTATTTATTCCCTTTGAATCTTTTAAAATATCCCAATCATAAAATTATAAAAAAATCTTGCTCTAGTCATGACAGCTTGTCATGTGGGGATTGTGACAGCCAGGAATAATATACAGAATTTAGAATTTCGTCGTAGCCATTTTGTCACATGGGACTACTTAGTCCAATGCCTATGATTGTTAGGCCCTCTAGTCAATCCAGATTACATGGCCAATAATTAAAAATCATGGTTGATTTTTCTTTGCAATATCTACATGATTTTCAACCCCTAGTTGCTGCACGGCAACCTTAAAGTCGAGCTAGCTTGGCCTTGTTAGTAGAAAACTGCATGTTTCCTGATTTTTCTTTGCAATATTTATTTTTTTCCATCTCATCTAATTATAATCAGTCTCAAATTCCCAAGACAAAAAAAATCACTAAGAACCAAAAACATTGCAATCATGATCATTAGTGAGTGACTACTTGCAAGGCTGGCCTTATTCCAAGCATCATCTCACAAATTAGTGAGCTTGCAATTCTTGGACCTTTCCCACACAACAAGAAATATAGTCTTTTACCACGAATGTTTTTTTTCAAGATATACATTCGTGGCAAATAATTTTTTTCTTAAGAAGTTTTTTTCACCAAATATTCTACTGGGTAATAATAATACCCACCAGCACCTCTCAAAATAATTGCTCATATTCCCACGAGCATAAACGAAAATGGACGTGCTTTTACGGCGAGTAATTTCATCGGCTCTTGCCGCAAGATGTGTCGTGGGAAAACATAGGTATTGGCCATGACTTAAACCTTTCATGGGCTATAATACATTTGACAACGAGTTTTACGTCATGAGCTTCCCACAACGACATTTTGTGGGCATAGGGTTTTTCTCACAAAAAGTCTGTTTTTTACCACAAAACTACTCATTAAGGAAAATTTGTAGTTTTTGTTGTAGTGCCACTACACTGATCTTTATGGGAAAATTCCAAAACCCTCGACTATTTGGATTCTTCATTTAACGATGAGAATTTGATAGTGGTGTAGCTTTGCTGAAAGTGCTTTTAGGACTGATTTGGATTCAGATTTGAGATGAAATGGTTTTAGATGGAAGATGAAAGTTAAAAAAATATTGTTAAAATATTATTTTTTAATATTATTATTATTTTTAGATTTGAAAAAGTTAGATTAGGATCAGAAAAAATTGAATTATTTATTATATTTTATTTGAGAATTTGAGAAAATTGTAATGATGAGATGAGATGAGAGACTTTCAGAATCCAAACCCTTAGAAAGACAACTTGAGTTGTATTCGAGTTAACTTGAGCTAACTTATTATTGGGTTTTATTTCATATATTCATAAATTATTTTTTTTAAAACGAATTTGAGCTTATTGTTCATGAATTGTTTAGTTGAATTATTCATTTTTAGAAGAAATACATTTCATTATTGAAATTATATATACATTTTCCAATTTTTATTATTAACAAGTTCATTATTTAATTAATGGCAGTGGCCCCCCAAAACTGTTACTGACTTAAGCATCAGAGTCTATCCAGGGCGATCACCGCCGTCTCTTCATTGCTGCAGGTTATTCGTCCGGTTGGTGGTGTGAAACACCTTCTTTACAGTGGCGCTGTCTATGGGATCTTCAGACCTCAGTGTGATTTTTAAATGTCAACCGTCACGTGATCACTAGTTGACCTGGTTCAAGGAATGAGCATGACGGAGGTAGAAGTAAGGTAGGTAAAAATGGAGGAAAGGCTTAAACAAATAATGGCAATTGTTGAACAACTGCAAAAGGAGAAAGATAAATTAAAGCTACAGGGGGATAATCCCCCAGCCCAGAATGGGCAACTTGAAGGGGATGCACACAGCGCAGAGGGGGTTAATAGTGAAGGAGCAGAAAAGAAAAAAAAATGCATGATGAGCTGTGAAGTTTAGTGGATAAATATGAGGAGATGGCGAAGAGGTTGGGAGGTTCCTCTTCCGTGGAGCAGCTCCTCACACACACGGACCTCCCTTACACTGAGGAAGTTATGGCGGTTCCTCTACTGTCTAAATTTAAGGTGTCGCAGATCGATCTATACGATGGATCTTGAGATCTTATTGATCACCTCGAGAATTTCAAAGCGCACATGACTCTCCACGGCTTCCCCGGGGAGGTGGCTTGCCGCGCCTTCCCATTGACGCTGAAAGGAATAGCACGGGGGTGGTTTGGTACCCTTCACCCCAGATCAATTAGTAGTTTTGAGGAGCTTGCTAAGCAGTTTCTCTCGCAGTTCATGGCGAGTGCAAGGTGTTGCAAGCTGGCAGCTTATCTACTTACCATAAAACAGAAGGAAGGGGAGAACCTGAAGACTTACCTAACGCGCTTCAACAAAGAGAGGCTAACCACATACGATCAGGATGAAAAGATCACCTTGGTAACACTTCTGGGAGGAATCTGGCCCCGAAGCTCGTTCAGGGCTGAGCTGGCCAGATGAACTCCTTCTACATTAAGGGAATTCATGGACCGAGCAGATGATGTTGTTAATGTGGAGGACACCTTGCATGCTCTGCTAGAACCGCGACAGAAAACCAAACAGACGAAGCCGTCAAGATGACAAACAAGAACGATACACTAGCCACCAAGACCATGGGCGCCGACTAGTCCATAACAACCACAATGTACAGGAAAATAGTAAGACCTCAAGGAAAGAAGAACTCTCGCCAAGCAAAGGCCAACACCACTGCACCTACCACCAAAGCTACTCCCATTGGACCAAGGATTGCATCACCTTGAAGAAGCGGGTCAAAGAAATGTCTGGAAGTGGGGAACTGAAAAGGATTATGGCTAATTACATCAAGCCACAAAGGGAGGGGCAGAGAATAAATAATTCTCCACAACCCAAGAGAGACCAAGAACAGGCCCCCTAGGTGAAATCCGCACGATACCAGGCAGATTCACTGGGGGCGGTGCCACAACATCTGGTAGGAAGACCCACGTCCGTAGGGCAATGTATCACGAGGTATAGATGACAAATAGGCCATCTAAATACCCTAAGATAGAAGCAACCCCGACCATCTCATTCGGGGATGAGGATCGCCAGGGGGTTATGTACCCCAATGATGACGCCTTGGTTGTTACGCTACTGATAGCCAACTACACGACCAGATGAGTCTTGATCGACAATGGGAGCTTTGCTGACATCCTTTTCTAGGATGCATTCACTAGAATGGGGAACAGTACCGACAAATGGCGACCATCACCCTCTCCGCTAAAAGGGTTCTCAGGAGAAGTCGTTCAACCTATCAGCGCCATCACGCTCCGGTAACAGCAGGCCAAGGGCCCACACAATCACTAGTATGACAGATTTCTTAGTAGTCAAGGCCCCGTCCTCCTACAACACCATACTAGGATGCCCGACCCTCAACGACTTAAAGGTGGTTACCTCCATGTACCACCTTAAAATGAAATTCTCAACAGAAGTGGGAGTGTTATGTCCAGGACTTGAAGATGGGAGCACCGACAGTATGTTCAGTAGGCAACTCAGGCGAACAGCTGCTACCACCGCCTTAGTATGAAGAAGGACAAGACATAGAAATCAGGAATGAAAGCAATCTGCTACAAGCTGAAGCCAATGATCCCTTACATATGGTAAGGCTGCATCCAGAACGCCCAACCGCCACCACAAGGGTTGGTTCCAAGCTCCCACCAGAGTACCGGGAAGCCCTGGAGCAGCTGCTGATCAAACACAGAGACGTATTTGCTTGGAATCATGAAGACATGTCTGGGATCGAGAATACAGTCATAGAGCACAACTTCTGCATCAAACTAGAAGCCAGGAAAGTGCGGCAGAAAAGGAGCTCATTCAGCACGGAGAAATGTGCAGTGATAACTTAGGAGATCAATAGGCTCTTAGCAGCCTTGAACATGTTCGTATCGTGGTCCACGGACAAATGCCTCTCTTTTTTTTTCGAGTTTTAAGGCAGGTACACCCTTGGAATGAAGACTGCGACCAAGCCTTTGAAGAACTGAAGAAGTATTTGGACAACCCACCCTTATTAAAGCAGCCCAGTCAAGGGGATATTTTGTACGTGTGCTTGGCAGTATCCCCCCAAGTCGTATATGCCGTCCTAGTAAAGGAAGAAGAAGAAAATCAAGTGCCTGTATATTACACAAGTCGTGCTCTACAGGACGCCAAAGTTAGATACCCACGAATGGAGATGATGACATTCATGCTAGTAGTAGCTGCCAGAAGACTACGACCATACTTCCAAGCCCACCCCATCAAGGCATTGATAGAGAATCCTCTCAGGAGGGTACTGCAAAAACCAGACTCCTTCGGGCATCTAGTCGAGTGGTCAATAGAGCTTACCGAGTTTGAAATTAGCTATATGCCCAAAAACACAGTTGAGGGCTAGGCCCTCATAAATTTTGTAGCCGCGTTCAGCGAGTTCACAATAGAGATCACGACGCCCCATCCAGGCCGACCCTGAATAGTCCTTGTCGATGGGTCATCATACTGAGTAGGGGGCGGCATAGGAGTACATATCGTCACAGGAGCAAATCAATAGCATCATTACATGGTAATGCTCACCTTCAAGACCACCAATAATGGGGTAGAGTATGAGGCCTTAATAGCTAGATTATCAGTAGCCAAGGCACTAGGCGCCAAATAGGTAGAAGTAAAAGCTTATTCCCAAATAATGGTGAACCAGGTAACAGGAGCCTACGCCTCTAAAGGGGAGAAGCTTAAGAAGTACCTCGAGTAGCTATTGGCACTACACGACCAGTTTGAATACTTCTCTATAACACAAGTTCCAAGGGTGGACAGGTTAGCAAAGGAAGCGTCGGCCAAGAACGACATAGAGTTGCCATGGGAAGTACAGAGGAAGCTGATCGAGGTACCAGCCGTTGGGATCTTGGTAGCATAGGTGGGACCTAGGATGTCGGAATGGGCCATCGAAATAAAAGACTATTTGGAAACAAGGAAACTCCACGAATGGAAGGAGGCAGAATGGAAGATTAAGAGGAAAGCGGCGCAGTTTATCAAAATTAACGGTGTTTTATACAAAAAAGGCTTTGTGACGCCCTTTCTAAGGTGCATCTCACATAAGGAAGCACAGTATGTTCTCGCAGAGATACACGAGGGCGTCTACGGTAACCATTCGAGTGAGAAGGCGTTAGCAAGGAAAGCCCTAAGGACAGGATATTATTAGCCCAACGTCCTTAGGGATGCCAAACAACTTGCCAAGAGATGCACTCAGTGCCAGAGATATGCCCCAGTTCCACACTACCCACCAGAAAAATTGTCCTCCATTACCTCCCCATGGCCTTTCGCCCACTCGAAAAAGGTAGAGTAAAACACATGATAGTACCAGTAGACTACTTCACAAAGTGGGTGGAAGCGAAAGCCCTAACTACCATAATGGCTAAAAAAATAACTAGATTTTTGTGGAAGAACATTGTGTGCAGGTTCGGGATCCCCAATGCTATAATCTCGGACAATGGAATGCAGTTCGATTCTAAGCATTAAAGAGCGTGGTGTCAGGAACATGGAATAAAGGTAAAATACTAATCACCAGGACACCCTCAGGCAAACAGACAAAGAGAATCAACAAACAAATCCCTACTTGGGATTCTGAAGAAGAAATTAGGCAACCGGAAGGGTGAGTGGGTAGAAGAGCTACCAAGAGTCTTGTGGGCTTACAAGAACTCGGTGAAGACCCCGACAAGGGAGACGCCTTTTATTTTGGCATTTAGAAGTGGAGGGGTCGCCCTCACAGAAGTCTGTTTGCCAACATACCAAACCAGCCACTTTGATCAGACAGAGAACGACCAAGATCTTGGCGAATAGCTAGACCTCCTTGAGGAGGTGAGAGAGGAAGCAGAGGTCCAAAACATCCTTAGTAACAGAAAAACCGAGCAATACTTCAACAAACGGGTCCAACCAAGGTCATTTAAGGTCGACGACCTGGTCCATAGAGAAGCAAGAGTCACCACCCAGGATGAAAGGAAACTCGGTCCGCATTGGGAAGGGCCCTACGTAGTGACAGATACCAACCACCCAGGATCATATCGGCTTAAAGACAGCGAGGGAAAAGAGTTGCAACATCCGT
This sequence comes from Juglans mandshurica, assembly GCA_022457165.1. Taxonomy (NCBI): domain Eukaryota; kingdom Viridiplantae; phylum Streptophyta; class Magnoliopsida; order Fagales; family Juglandaceae; genus Juglans; species Juglans mandshurica. The sequence continues at coordinate 12,289,848 of CM039627.1, read as the reverse complement.
GGAACGTCGAGCAGCTAAAAGCTTATATCCTTAGAAAGTTTATCTCCTTATGCATTTACATTTATTTCAGAGACAATTTTTGCTTTTTGAATGTATATTTTCTTTGAAACTCAAGGCAATAAAACGAGTAAATATTTAATCCATTACTATGCAAAACGGGCATAGAGGTCAGAAAACCCCACGACCCTCTCTCCAAAGTTAGCCATTAAAAGTCGAGTCACATACTCGCGATGCAATCAAATGGGCGTGGAGGTCAGAAGACCCCACGACCCTTTTTTCCAAAGTTAGCCACTGAAAGTCGGGTTACATACTCGTGGTGCAATTGAACGGGGGTGAAGGTCAGAAGACCCCATGACCCTCTCTCCAAAGTTAGCCACTGAAAGTCGAGTCACATACTCGCGGTGCAATCGAATGGGCGTGGAGGTCAGAAGACCCCATGACCCATTCTCCAAAGTTAGCCACTGAAAGTTGGGTTACATACTTGTGGTGCAATCGAACGGGCATGGAGGTTAGAAGATCCCACGACCCTCTCTCCAAAGTTAGCCACTAAAAGTCGAGTCACATACTCGTGGTGCAACCAAAACGGGTGCGGAAGTCAGAAGACCCCACGACCTTTTCTCCAAATTTAGCCACTGAAAGTCGAATTACATACTCGCGGTGCAGCCAACACAAGCGTGGTGGTCAAAAGACCTCACAATCTGCTTTCCAAGATTAGCCAAAAATGGGCGTAATGGTCAAACCTAAAAGCACCATTACAAGGGCAAACCCAAGGGCGTGGAAGCCTAAATAATGAACCATACCACCAAAAGGGATAAAAGAAAAAAGCACAAGAAGAAATAGGGCAGTATAAATCCACAATAGGAGTCCAAAAACTGTATACCAAGCAAAAAGGCCAATTCAAGGGCCACAAAGCAAAGCAAAGTATTTACGAAACAGTATACAAAAATCACGAAAGCCCAAAACAGGGGCCCAACAGTCATTAAAAATAAAAAAGGAAAATTCACTCTTGAGGCGGGGGACGAGGAAAGGCGTTAAGGATCATGTCTCAACCCAAAGAATCCGCCAATTGATAGGTAGTAACATTAGGCTTGAAATCTTCCAAGCTTAGCCTCCTCAAGATGGTCTTGAGATTGGCCAGCAAGTGCATCTTTAGGCATGCCAACCCCGCCCCATACCCATATCCGAAAGCCCTGTCTCGGACAGCTCTGGCAGCGGATAATTGGGGATGTAGTAAAACAATCTCGTTTTTCACGGCGATTAACTGGGACTCCAACCTCCCCCTCTCCTCCCGCAGCTCATTCACCTTTCACGCCAATCTGGCTAGGCTCTCCAGTGTCTGATTTTGGCAAGCATCAATTCCATGCGCTCCTTTCTATACTTTTCATATTTGGCCTCCGCCTGAGCCAACTCGCCTTGTAGTTAGGTGATCCAAGTGTCCTTCTCATGACGCTCCTTCCAGAACGCCTCTTTCCTGTAGGCCAACTCCTTGGCCATCTTCTCACGCCTCTCCTCAGAAGAAGCCAAAGCTGCAGCCGCCTCTTTGCACTTTCTTTCAGCCTCCAACCTGGATCGATCAAAGGAGTCCAACACCCCTTATGGCGCAGTACCTCCTCCCTAGTGGCAACTCTCTCCATCTCCGTCATATGTGAGGCAAAGCTATCGCGGGCGTGGAGACTCTCAACACGAAGGATCTCGGAACGAAGGCTGGATGACTCCTGACGAAAAGAGTCAAGGTCAGCCTCCAAGGACTGAACATAACCATCAGACTACTCCAGACAGCCTCGCAAGTAGTCCCTCTCAGCCTTAAGACGGTTATTCCCTTGCTTGGCAAAGAAAGAAAATTTCCACCTTTCACGAATGTCCTCCTCTAAACAAGCCATTTCATCCACAATCCAAGATGCCAAAGCCTCTACATTCTACACAAGTACAAAAGGTCAAATAAATTCCACACAAGCACCAAAGAAACGGGCGCCCACATACAAAGACAAATGAAAAAAGGCCTTACAGGAGCCAACATTCTCTTCAGACATCTGCACATCTCCATCACTGCCTCCGATGGTGGCGCAGAAACACGGGGTCTAGCATCTTTCATCCATCTAGCGTCATCCATCACATTGTGTAACATCTGGTCCAGCCAAACCACTTTACAGAATGTTTTGGGTTTAAAAAAAAAATCATTTGGGATTACGAGTAAAATTTTTTTTTTGGAAGAGAGTTTGGGCCTAAGATATTTTTGGCGGACTATAATTTTTCAATAGATTTGATAATTAGAGTTAAAATCTTTTAATGGACCAAGTGGATGTTCATCCAGAAAATTTATGAGACAAGTGTATTTTTTTAGGCTAAAGAGCCTAGCCGTGAGATCGAACCCAGACTTCTCATCGCACGGTGTCAAGCCGTTTCTATTTCATGCACGTCCATCCCTTCCTTTTTGTTTAGGTTTGTTCTGCTTTCCATTTATAGCTTATATATAAGTTAAGCTTTTCTCAACCCTAGTTTCATTTCCGCTGCCCTCATTTCATGCCCTCAGCACACTTGAAGCCGCTGCCATTGCAACCAACCCCCACCCTTCCGTTAAGCACCAAACCGCACGCCTCGGTTGCATTCAGCAGCCCCGCCACCCCCCACAGCCAGGCCAACACATCGTTCTCCATCGAACTCATTCTGCGCACGGGACCTCAGCCACTCAAAGTCCACCACTCAAGCCTTGCGCCACCACCCTCTCCGTGTAAATACCACCTCTGTTTGCACCACCGAAAAACAGAGCACCCGCCTCTCTCCGTAGTGAACCCAAGCGCCGCCACCCAAACTGCTCAGCCTTAAGTGGGAACAATTGGAAGACGCCAGTCGTACGCCCAGGTCCACAGTGACCACCCTCGGTAAGCCGAGCACTGTCTCCGTGCTCTGTCTCCCACCGTTCTCTCTCGCTTACCTCTCCCTCTCTTTCTCTCGTGCTTTGCGCAGCTCGACGGAAGCTTCGTCACACGCTTGCTCTCCAGCCGCGTCGCCACTGCCTGCCCAGTCTAGCCGTCACACGCTGCCACCTGGTTCCTCCTTGAGTAAGCCCCTGCTGCCGCGCATGTTTTAGTTCTTTAGCGTCTGTTACAGTTTACTAAAAGAGGAAATATTACTCATATATATTAGATTTTTCGGTAAAGAAGAAGAGTCTGTTTTTACCTTCCTACTCTTTTACTTTCTAAAACATGCTTTAAATTTTTTGGAAAGACTTGTGTATTTTTTTTTATTTTATCAGGCCTGATTTTATTATGTTTGAAACACTGTTTTAGTAAATTTTTTATTGGGCTGCATGTGGGTTTATTTGGTTAAGTTAGTATTTTTAAGAGACTGATATTTTACCGGAATATTTATTAAGTAATTACTGATAAATTTTTTAGAATGATTAGTAAGTGCAAAATCTTATTTTTGAATCCTTTTAAAAGAATATGTTTTATTTAAACAAAAATTATGATTTTAATGGTTTCGATATGGTTATGTTCTTTTTTTTTAGTTTTATAAATTATAGTAAGATCTCATTCGTAAATAAGTTAGAATTTAATGTTTAGTCGGAGTTATTAAGTTGGATATTGATGAGTTTAGAAAGTGATGTTGGTATTTTAGGATTAATTAGAATTTTGGGTTTTGAGAAATTAAAAATAGGTTATTTTAGAAGTTTAGGCTTAAATATCGAAATACGAGATTGAATAGAAATTTATGAAAATGTACGTGATTATTTTATAGGTAACGATTAAGTTTGTTTGGCATTGTTGAGGGAATTTTCGAGAAAGCTAAGGAGCCCAGGTAAGCGGGGTTCATATACTAGTTTCGCATAAAAGAAATGAAATGAGGTTGACTTTGAAAATAAGCATGTTTCTTTTCGAAAAGAACTCTGAAAACGACCTCAAATGTTTATTCTGCATATGCATAAATTCTATATGAGAGGAAATATTTTCTGTCATGACTGGCGTAGACATGAGCTAATTTTGTGCATTTTATTCTGAACTATGCAAAAGAGCGAATGTGAAAATCTAAAAGTTTTTGGTTATGAATAAATGAAAATATTTTGATTCTGTTTATTTCGAACATGTGAGATGATCTGAAGCTATTTAGTATTTTGTTTGATATGATGTGTTATCTGAAAATCTTGGCATGAATTTCTGATTCTATATTCTGATTAAGTCTGATTCTGATGTTCTACTCAGTTTCCGTTACAGCCCAACCACGGGTTATAATGGTGGATACCGCCCAACCATGGGTTATAATAGTGGATATGGCCCAACCACGGGTAATAATAGTGGATACGGCCCAACCACGGGTTATAATAGTGGATATGGCCCCACCACGAGTATAATGTTGGTTTATAACCCTACCACGAGGGTGAAACATGGTATCTGTCCCGATGTGATGTTCCGATATTATAAAGATGGAGTCTCAGATTTTGAAATGACTAAAGATTTTTTTTTTGAATAAGAAATTTATTTGAACGCTTCGCTCTGAAATTTTTGATAACATGCTTTGGTTATGCATTCTGAAAGTAACTATGTTGCACTGCTTTCTGAATTCTGAAAATGCTCATATTTACACACTAGTATATATTTTCTGCTTACTGAGTTGTTGATAGCTCACCCCCTTATCTCCATAACATTTTTCAGATAATTTCAATGCATCAGCTGGAAGTCAGGAATAGGGAATGCTTTCAAGTTTTGTTGATCATAGAGGACTAAGTGCCTTAGGGTACAAGGACTTTTTGGAGAGTATTTTGGTAGTGTTAATATTTTGTGTTGCTTTGATATTTTGAGTAAGGAATATTTCTAGTCTTTGTGGATATGTTAATGTATATATTGAGGTACTTCTAAGGTGCCCTTGTGTAGGAATATGGATAATTGTGTTGAACGAATATGTTAATATGTTAAGGAGACTCTGGGTTATTCTTTTAAAAGTGTTATTAGAGATGATTTTTAGGTAACATGAGTTAACTCTCCCAACCCTCGGGGACGGGGCGTTACACAATGGCTTCAGCACAGGTTGGCCACCCCAAACTGAGGTCTGGGGCCACGGTAGGGAGGCACAGACAGGCCACCATCAACATGGGCACCAACTTGTTCCGTCATTGGCTCATCTTGGCAGGCGCCTACCTCTGCGCCCCCTGCTCTTCAAGGGCACTACCACCGAGAGCACCTCGATCGCCCAACAATACACCGCTCTCACGAGGGGTGGTGTCCCCATCCCCACCAAATGACAATGGAGTTGGTGAAGGGATGGACACCCAATCTTGATCTGAAGGTGGAGTCTCACCGCCTGAAATAGTAATAGGGAGGGAGTGCAGAGAAGAATCTTGCCCCCCAAGAGAGGCAGTGTTGCCACCTTCAGCTCTGGTCGCGACACCACAAGTAGCAGGGGCGGGAACATCAAACACCCCTTCCCTAGACACGGCCACGACATAAGTTGCATAAATATCATTCAAATCACTCCTGCCACAAGATGTGAGATCTACAGTAGGAATTGATGGGAATTCAAAAGAAGTATCCACAGCATCATCCCCCATAGGGAGTCCAAAGTTATAGGCTAACGAGAGGTCCTCGATACCCTGTTTCATCAAGGCATGCAGGTCGTCAAGACCTGGGCTCGCAGAAGGGGAGGCCCTAATAGGGGACGCCGTCGGCATAGGCTCCCCAAGAACAACCGCATCCACATCCACCCCCTGCACCAACTTCGTAGGGCAACCAGAGACGCCACCAGGCTTCGCACTGTTCATTTCAAGCCCCCTAGTTTGAGGAGCACTTCTTTTTGCTGGAAGGGGAACCGACTTGAGCTTGGTCACCCTGACTACAATGCCAGGGACAAAAAGAAGGTCATCTAACCACAAACCATCACGGTCATGGTCCTTCGCCCAGTCACGAACAAGGCCCACACGGTTATGCTGTATGTTAGTCAGGTCCAACAACAACTGTTTGTCATCAGGGACACACCCCCAATTGCCAGAAACGGGGTAGTCCCTTATATGCATTTCATCGGTGGGATATTCCCAGCCATGACCATAAATGAAGAAAAACTTACTAGTCCACCATTTGGCGTTGGAATAACACCCTCCAAAGGCCGCTAGACGTTGCCCACACATGCAGAAGCTGCAAATATTTCCCGGCAAGGACACCACTCCGTAGAAAGAAAGGAATTCCTTTGTTGTAAGGTTGGGGCACTTCTCCCTGAGGGGCTCCAACACGCGACAAAAGACTATGCAGCCACACATCAACATGCGCCATGCCTTACTATGAAGCTGGGAAGGAGCGAGCTTCAGGAAGTGTAAAACATCATGCACCGGGCGTATGAAAGGAAGACGTAGCCCATGGGTTAAGGCACAAACCGTTAGGGTCGTAGCCCTCCTCTTTGATGCACCCCCTTCTAGAATATGCATATCCACTGACTCGGGGATGCGGAACAACTCCCTCAGTTTGGCAAGGTCCTCCAGGTTGAGAATCGAACGCCACAAGCACCGTTCGATGGTGACGAGCAAAGGAAGATTCGCCCTTTGATTTGGGGGAAACCTTGGAAGAGCTGCGACCAGCCATTATAGATATCTTGAAGAAGTATTGTGAAGAAGACAGAGAGAAGAATGAAGAAACGTGAGGAAGACAAAGAGAAGTGCAAAGAAATGTGAGGAAGACGAAAGAGCAAAGTAGTGTGAAGAGAGGGGTCACGAGAAGTAAATGGCGTGTGAGCAAATCCAAAGAAGGCAATCATAAGGGTTCATGGGAATCCGAAAGGTTGGTTGTGCCGACGGTTACTGTTTCTTTTGAAAACCATTAAATTAGCGGGAACAGTTATGGCTGACACAAGCCACGTTTTCCCAAAAAAAGAGAAGGTGAAGGCTGGTGCACGCCACCTATCATGGACTATAGCCAAAAAAGGAAAAAGGGCAAATAAATGCCTATAGACTAGCGGGGTAGGCAATGGGTAAAAGAAAATTTTAATTCCCATGTGTAGCTCAAAACAAATTAGCGGGGTAATTGGAGGGGACATTTGGGCCCCTTGGGCTTCGAGCCCATCACTAAGACTTAGAAGGCTAGCTCGATGCCTAGGATTGAGAGCCCCACGGACAGGGGGCTCGTAACCACAACCATAAGATAAGATAATTTCAAAGAGCTGGAGATACGGCCCACAGTTGGATACAATTATCCTGAGTAAGATCTACAAAATATGAGGTATCTTCTCCAGATAATAAGGGATCATGAAGGATAAGCACGTAGGACTGATAATCAGAGTTAGTCGCTATCACCCCACATCCTTCTATAAATAACTTGCTAGAGGTAACAAACCTTTTCGTCTTCATTTTATATACAATTATTCTTATACTGTTACTGACTTAAGCATCAGAGTCTATCCAGGGCGATCATCGCCATCTCTTCATTGTTGCAGGTTATTTGTCTAATTGGTGGTGTGAAACACATCCTTTGTAATGACATTCTAAAAGATCACTTGATGGTTTTTATGAAGAAAACAATTTCTATATATTTCATATTTACAAAAGCAATAATGGATGGATATTATTCTATGAAATATTGTCTTCAAAATTCTAAAATAGACAATAAATTGTGTTTTTAAAATTTTATTTCTATGCTATTTGGCAAATTATTGAAATTTAATTTTATATACAGCTACGTTTGATGATTTTGTAATATTTTTTCATTTTACATAAACATCTCATGCGGTAGAAAAGTTAGCCCCCCTAAAAACAATTGCTGGTTCTGCCACTAATTAACTAGTTAGGTAAACTATATATAAAATTGTTTTACTTGTGACAATTAAACCATTTATAACTTTTTATCACAAGTTTAACGGACTGCCTAGATTACATCAATGAATAAACTAAGATTTAAATCATGACATATATCACATTGGAACATTATTTTTTCTTATCCTTTTAAATATTTAAGATGTTTTTATTTTAAAATTAAAAAAATTCAATAAAACAGTGAAAAATACAAAATTTTACAAATTTAAAATTGTGTTCGTTTATTAAATGAAATGAATTTGAGTTTATCAAGTTTGAGTTGGAACTATTCGTAAATAGGTCGCAAGCGAATGGCATTGTTATTATTCAACATGGTACAAGAGGTCGAAGAAGTAAATTAAGTGTCATGGTCGTGGGGTTGAATTGAGTTTATTTCATGGGGGCAGGATTTAGAAGACTTGTGAAGAGACTGAGAAATTTTAGACTCTTGGTGGATTATACTAATTCTGATAAGATATAGAAATAGAAAATATTATATTTCAATAAATGGTAAAACAAACCAAATAGGATTGAAATTTTTTATTTATGTCCTTGATCTTCTTCTTAATGAGATTTTGTGAAATAAGAAATGAATTGGAAATTCAAAGAAAATATAAACAATCTCCCATGCATGTAGCACTAATTATTGTTAAAAATACATGTATTTGGTGGATGACCATGTAGACTCTATCATATTGTGTTGGGTTACATGTGAAGCCTAGTTTGTAAGCAGAAAAAGCACAAACAAAGAGTTCACTCAACTATAGCTCGAGTGAAGATCAACCTGTGAGTTCACTAGATAGGCACTCGACACACCTCTTGAGAGAAGCACTAACCCTAGTATTTGCTCAAGCTCCGCCCGACATACCACTCGAGCTAATGTTTGATTGTAGTTTGCTCACAGCGTGCTCGACACACCACTCAAGCTAAGAATGGTCAGTGACGGTGCTTGACATATCGCTCGAGTGAAGAACCTAAAAGTCACACCTAACTTTCTTCTTACGATTCAAACAGATGAAAAATATTTTTTATAAATAGAGAAGCTCCTCGAGAGCTCAAAATATTGAGAAAGATGAGAAAAGGAAGAGAAAAAGATGAGGCAGAGAGGGAGAGAACCGAAGGTCTCCATGGGACTCTTCATAAATATGAATGTGTACCATAAAGAAAATAAATATTAGTAGTAAATAATATTAGGCTCCTGAAGAGCCAAGTTTATCTTGAATATATTTGCTACTTCTCTTTAGTTTCATAACATGTTATCAGCACGAGACTCTAGCTAATTGTTATGTTCTTTGGATCTTTGGCAATATATTTGCGTAATGTTTCTCGAACCACTAAGACATGAATTCTATTGTTGCATTGACCAACTCCAAGATGATTGATGAAGATATGTGTCTGGCAGACAATTGTACAATACATACAATTATTAAGGATAAGAAATATTTTTAATATTTGACATTATATAGTGTCAACGCCAATACAATATCTAGGTCATTGAACTAATTGAAGGCTCCGGAAGAGCCTACATCATGTTGCCAAAATGAACAAAATTTTGTATTGACGATATTTTTTATTCTTCGAAGTCTAGAAAAAATTTACTGTATTGATTTCTTTCTTTTTTTTTTTTTGGACCCACTTTTCTTTCCTAATCGTAAATTTAGGACGATGGAATCTCTTCAAATACAAGTGACGTCTCCCTTGTTCTTCCTCTCACTACAACAACAACACTACCATATACTTCCAATACCTCAAACAATAAAAGCTAGGAGTGCTACTTCGTATAGTCCCTCGTAGTCCTACATACGTGTGCACATGTTTTTAATTTGAATGACAAAATTGCCCCTGATTCCTATTTGAAAAACAAAACAATGAGAAATAAAAAAGAGGTCTGAAAAATCTCCCTCTCTTCAATTTGTGTCCACTGCCCATCGCCGACCTCCTCCACCATCGATGGAGTTGCAGTGGTCATGTCCTCCACTACCCATCTTCCAAGAGAAAAGAAGAAATAAATCAATATCAAGTGTTTCTCTTACTGAAGTCTCTACATTTGTTAAAGAAATCATAAAACAAGTACATTGAAAATATGCTTGTAGTTATCCGGTGTTTCAGGCATTTGGATCTTCTGGATGAATCTCTTGTAGACATAAATCAGATGAAACTCACATTGTTTTGGGTCCCCCATAGGTGTTTTGGGTCCAAAGTTATAAATCTATATTTTTTCTTGTAATTTTTGTTGAGTCGCCCAAAAGTGTTTGGGGTCTACATGTTATTGTAATGGAAAAGTAGTTTCTAAATAATAGTCAATATGTTTTGTCATTATATTTTAGTATCAATTCTGTTTAAAAAAAAAGCTATAATTTGTAAAAAATCACATCTTCTATTAGAATTAGGCTTGTGCTTTGTGATATTAGAATCAGCAAGTGTGGCTTTTTTTTTCTTTCAAACACAAGTTGTCTTTTCCATACCAAAATTTTTTACTTATTCAATTTTTTTTAATTTCTTGTTGTGCTTAAATATATCAAGATGGTTCATTGGTCCATTCTTGATGTTAGTCTTGTACTCTCAATAGGTATTCTTGGTGTACAACTCGATGGAGAAATGAGAAGAAAGCACATTTGCAAGACCTACCAACAGTGCTACAATGCCTACCCACACTACTGCAATGCCTATGAACACTGCAACAATGCCTGACAACACTACTGCATTCACTCATGTATTCTTGTCTTATCCGAAAGTCATATTATTGGTTTGATTTTTAATTTTGTTATAAATCATTATTCGATATTATTTCAAGAAATATGAAGACCATTATATCCAGATTGGTCAACGTGTAACTATATGCATGTATACCATGGGACTATGCCACCTGTAAGACCCAGCCCACTGTCAGGACCAAGCCAGTGAAACAACTCCAGTTTTAACCTCGCGCAATGTTCACGTCTACTTTCCATTTTCATGCATGTTGTTGATCCCTCTTCCCTCTTGGTTTTTACCCTTTACTTCCTATGGTTTATACATATATATATGTTGCATTCTAGACCTAGTTTTAGTGCCGCTAATATGTCTTCACGCTCTCAGCCGCCCAACTGTCTGAGTCTCCACCTCTCACCGTGAACTTCAGCTAGACCGCATCGCACGCACCAGCCATCACTCCCCCGTAAACACCATACTAGTGAACTGACACCACCAAGCTTATCCACGTACTACAGTCACACCAAACGAAGCCCGCGCCGGTACCTCAGTCATTCGGAGTTCTTTCCCCCAGTCGTGCGCCACCGTCTCTCTAAGTTCCACGTCCGGTTTCTCAGCTGCCGATTAAGACTCCCCCACCCCTGTTTTTACACCAAGAAACAAAGGAGTTTTCCTCCATCCGTGTGCCGCCAACCTGTCAACCCACGCTGCCAGCCGTCGTCGCACCACCCTCAGTCCGCCGCGCACCACCTCTGTCCCTCGGTAAGCCACCAACCTCCCTCACTCCATCTCCCTTTTTCAGCTTTGCACTCTCCGCCTCTCACTCGCTCACCTCACCCTCTCTTCTTCTCTCGTGCTCAGCCCAGCTCGGTGGCAACTCTGCCACACTCTGGCTCTTCAGCCGCACCCCACGGTCCCGCCAACTAGCCCTGTCGCCCCGTACTCCTCCACGCTTGCCTCGGTCTCCTTGGAGTAAGTCGCTGCTACTGCTTGTCCGTGTGTTTTACTCCTTTAGTTTTGTTCTTATGAGTATGTTGTGTGGGTTGTAAAGTATGTTTTATTTAGGCGTAAACATGTGGATTTATTTTGTTAAGTGGGTATTTTTGAGGGACTAATATTTTTATTGGAATGGTTAGTAAGTAGACTGATAAGTAACACTTAAAAGAATATTTTAAAATATTCTTTTAAAATATCCTTTTAAAAGAATATTTTTGTTTTGTTATTATTTAAACAAAAGTATGAGTTTCTACTTATAATGATTTTGTTATTGTTATGTTATTTTGTATTATAAATTCTCGTAAGATTTCAATCGTAAATAGGTTAGAATTTAATGTTTTAGTCGGAGTTACTAAGTTGGATATTGAAGAGTTTAAACAATGATGTTGGTATTTTAAGAAGAATGAAAATTTTGGGTTTTGAGGAAGTTAAAATCGGTTATTTTAGATGTTTAGGCCTGAATATTGAAATGCGAGATAAATTGGGAATTTATGGCAATTTATGTGATTATTTTATAGGTGACGACTAATTTTATTCGGCGTTGTTGAGGAATTTTTCGAAAAGCTAAGACGTCCAGGTAAGCGGGGTTCCTATGCTAAGTTTTATACGAATTATTGAGACTGAGGTTGACTTTCTAAAAACTTTGCATATTTTGTGATGAAATGAAAACTTGGGAAAAACCAACCTCGGTCGCTTATTTGTACTACTCATGAAATCTGTATGAAAATTAACAAGGAAAATAATTTCTAACATGCAATGTGCAGACATGAGCTAAATTTTGTCATGTCGTCTCTGAAATCTGAAAAAGAGCGATATTGAGAATCTGAAAAATTATGCATTGAATTAGAACGATGCCCTGACTTTTTTTTTCAGTATATGAAAATGATCTGATTATGTTTTGGTACTCTATTTTGTTTTAATATGGCATCTGAAAACCTTTGGCATGGTGTACTGATTTTGTATATGACTCTGTCTCTGTTCTGCTCTGTATGCTCTGCTCTGTTTGGGTTGGTACAAACTTCTCTGTCTCTGAGTGCACCCACTTTGGAAACAAAGTGGTTTTATTGTGGTCTTTCCTATGTGCACACTCGGGACTCCGAGAAGAATAAGGGAAAGATTTCACCTCTGTCTCTGCCCGGTTTGGCCACCGGGGATAGCACAACCCTACCACGGGCGTGAAACATAGTCTCTACTCTGTAAGATGCTCTGTTTTGATGTGATGATGATGCTCAGGTTATGTTATGCCAAAGTACTCTGGGTTTTACAAGTCTTAAAACCATCGCTCTGTTACTTTTGAAAACATGTTTTTGTTTTGCATGATAACTCTGTAAAATATTTTGTTCTGCATACTGTACTTTGTAAATGCTCATGTTTGCACGTTAGCATATGTCCTCTGCTTACTGAGTTGTTGATAACTCACCCCTTATCTTCATATATTTTCAGATGACATTGATTACCCAGCTGGGGGTTAGGAATAGAAATTGAAGCTTTGCTAGATATGGATGGAAGGTTGGGTACCTAAGAGTACCATTGTTAATAGAATGATTTAACTTGAGTATTTAAAGTACTTTATGTTGTTTGGACCTATTGAGACCTAAAGATGTATCGTTTAATTTCGTTGAGGTTATTGGGAGATTGTGGACCCCCCTTTGGTTTATGTTTTTGTAATGATGACTTATGGAGTTTGTGTTATGGTTATTTGGAAAATATGAGTTTGTGTGCTAATCATGAAGTCCTTGGAGTTTTAAGTGCTTGGAGAAACAGGTTTGTAAGTAACAGGTAGTAATTCTCGGACCCTCAGGGACGGGGCGTTACAGTTTGGTATCAGAGCCAGGTTTGAGGTTCTGTAGACTTTATGGAATGAGGTTTTGGAAATTTAAGGTTTTAGATTTGATTGGCCCATTATGACGGTTGTGGGACATGACTTGGAGGTCTAGATTTGGATGTTTACATAAGTTTGATCGAAAACCAAGTTTGAGGTTCTGCAGACTATAGAGTGTAAGATTTTGGAGTATAGATAGGTTTTAAGAAATTATTTTTCAGATTTGATGCGATAGTGGAGTGGGCTGTAAGGAAGAATATCATAGGTATTCGCGGTCTTAAAATTTACAAACTTTAGGAATGATTTTGATGTGTAGGATTTTTCGGGTCTATGAGTTGAATTCATGATGTTTGTGGTTTAGTTTGATTTTCGAGACCTTTTATTTAATAGATTTGATGGTGTTAAAGTTTTAGACTTTGGTGATTAATCATTTCTACTGTTGCGCGTACTTCTTTTCTCTTTATTACAGGATGCCTCCTCGTCGTAAAGAACGAAATATGTCGGATTTGAACATGAACGAGAACGAAAGGGGAGCAAACCCGAGTGATTCCGAAGTACTACGAGCAGCAGCCCATCAGTTAATAGATGATCTCACACAGAATCCATTGGGTCACCAACGCAACTATAATGAAGGAGGTGTTACCATAGAACAGTTCAATCGGATGCACCCTCCTTCATTTGATGGGAAAGGCGAACCAACCCTAGCTGAAGATTGGGTGCAAGATATTGAAGAGACATTGCGGGTGTTAACCTACACAGATGAACAAAAGGTGGCCTATGCAACATTTAAACTGACCGATGAGGTAAAAAGATGGTGGATCTCAGAAAGAACTATTCGAGAAGCAGGGGGAACAGAAATAGTCAGTTGGCCACATTTTAAGTAGATTTTTCTTGAGCGATTTTTCCCAAGCTCTGCCCGAGAGGATAAGGCAATGGAATTTTCCACGTTAATGCAGGGAGCCATGACAGTGCACCAATATGCAGCTAGATTCAATGAATTATCCCGTTTTGCTGCGTATATGATTCTTGACGAAGAAAAAAAGGCTCGTAAATTTGAACAAGGGTTGAATGAAAAACTTTATGAACGAGTAGTGGGCTTCCAAATTAGAAATTTTTCAGAGTTGGTAGATAAGGCCACAGTTTTTGAGCGAAGCCTTCAAAGGAGCGTTGTACTACATGAACAAAGGAAGAGGACTACTCCAACTAGGTACCATTCGGGCATGGACCAAAGACCATGGAAAAAGAGGAATGATGGTAGTAGCTCGGGAAAGAGGTCGGTTCAAGATAACCAACAGCCCTACCAGTGTAGGATATGCAATCAAGTGCATTCCGGGGAGTGTAGAAAAAGGGCAGGATTATGTTTCCGTTGCGGCAAATCGGGACACTATATCAGGGACTGTCCATTGCAAATGGGTAGCAGCAAGGTGCCTATACTGCCACCTCAGAGAAATGAAGTTACAGGATGAGGCAATATCCAGCGTACTACCGCGCCTGCACGGGTTTTTACTCTGACAGCTGGAGAGGCTGAGGATAGGAATGATGTGATCACTGGTATGACTTCCTTGTTTTGCTTTAAGATATTTAATTTGTTGGTTGTTGATGTTAAGACTTGGAAAATTTTTTGTTCATGAATGAAGTTGATTGTGACCACAGGTACCCTTTCTTTGTTTTCTAATAATGCCACTGTGTTATTTGATTCGGGAGCAACACATTCGTTTGTTTCTATGACTTATGCTCGATTTTGCACCTTAGAAACTGAAAAGTTAAAGTCCAAGTTAGTGGTCGCGACACCAACAGGAAATTCGGTAGTCTGTGACGAGTTTCTACCAGGGTGTCCTTTATCAATTGAAGGAAGGTTGATGCCAGCAGATTTGATAGTGGTTAACATGCTCGGGTTTGATGTAATTTTGGGTATGGATTGGTTAGCTTGCTACCACGCCAACATAGACTGTTTTAAAAAGGAAGTGGTATTTAGACCCCCAAAAGAAAATGAATTTCGGTTCATAGGTTCGAAAGTGAGGATGCATCCACCCATCATATCCACCGTTCAGGTTGGGAAATTGTTACGAGATGGTTGTCAAGGATTCTTAGCCTGTGTGGTAAAGGCACCAAAAGAGGAGTTGAAGATAGAGCAGATACCCGTTGTGAGGGAATATTCAGAGGTTTTTCCAGAAGATTTACCTGGGCTCCCGCCCGAGCGGGAGGTAGAGTTTGCCATTGAACTAGTCTCAGGCACAACACCCATTTCAAAAGCACCTTACCGGATGGCACCGTCTGAATTAGTGGAACTCAAGGAGCAATTGCAAGACTTGTTGGAAAAGGGTTTTATCAGGCCCAGTGTATCACCTTGGGGAGCTCCAGTTCTCTTTGTGAAGAAGAAGGATGGATCGATGAGGATGTGTATTGACTACAGGGAACTTAATCGGGTGACCATAAAGAATAAGTACCCGCTACCTCGTATAGATGATTTGTTTGATCAGCTCTAGGGTGCTCAGGTATTTTCAAAGATTGATCTTTGATCGGGTTACCATCAATTGAAAATTAGGGCAGAAGACGTGGCTAAGATGGCTTTCAGGACCCGATATGGCCATTATGAGTTTTTGGTTATGCCTTTTGACCTGACTAACGCCCCAACAGTATTCATGGATTTGATGAATAGGGTGTTCCATGAATTTTTGGATAAGTTTGTAGTTGTTTTTGTTGATGATATATTGGTATACTCCAAAAGCAAATCTGAGCATGACGAACATTTGAGGCTGGTACTTGGGACACTCAGAGATAAAAAGTTGTTTGCTAAATTGAAGAAGTGTGAATTTTGGCTTGATTCAATCGCATTTCTCGGGCATGTAGTTTCGAAAAATGGCATTTCTGTGGACCCGGGAAAAGTGGAAGCAGTGGTTAATTGGTCGACACCGAAGAATGTTCATGAGGTTAGAAGTTTTTTGGGATTGGCGGGTTATTACCGTCGATTCATTGATGGTTTCGCCAAGACAACAGTTCCTCTCACAGCACTCACCAGGAAAAATATTAAGTTTGAATGGACAACAAAGTGTGAAGAAAGCTTCCAGGAGTTGAAACGAAGATTAGTGACAGCTCCGGTGTTAACTGTCCCCACTTCTAGAGGTGGATTTGTAGTTTATAGCGATGCATCAAGGCTTGGTTTGGGGTGCGTACTGTTGCAACATGGGAAGGTTATAGCATACGCCTCACGCCAACTGAAAGCGTATGAGCAGAATTATCCCACGCATGATCTGGAACTAGTGGCAGTCATTTTTGCACTTAAGATTTGGAGACACTATCTGTATGGGGAAAAGTGCGAGATTTATACAAATCACTAGAGTTTGAAATATTTCTTCACCCAAAAGGAATTAAATATGAGGCAGAGGAGATGGCTCGAGTTGATCAAGGATTATGACTGCACGATCAATTATCACCCAGGTAAGGCTAATGTTGTAGCTGACGCCTTAAGTAGGAAGTCTATGGGACCAGCAGTTGCAGCCCTTACCACTCAACATAGGTTGTTAATGGACCTAGAAAAAGCCGGTATTGAGGTTATCACTCAACTCTCTTGGCTAGTTTGATAGTTCAACCAACCTTAATAGATAGAATCAAAGCTGCTCATAAGGTGGATTTAGGGTTGGTGAAGCTAGTGGAAGAAGTCGGGAACGGGGACAAATCTGACTTTAGCGTTTCCGAGGATGGAGTTTTAAGGTTTAGAGGTAGATTATGCGTGCCAGCTAATGAAGAACTAAAAAGGGTAATTCTTGAAGAAGCACACCGTTCCTTATACACAGTTCACCCGGGGAGTACCAAGATGTATCGGGACTTGAGAGTCTTTTTGGTGGAATGGCATGAAAAGAGAAATTGCTAAATTTGTGGAACAGTGCCTAACTTGCCAACAGGTGAAGGCGGAGCATCAGAGACTAGTAGGATTATTACAACCACTCCAGATTCTAGAGTGGAAGTAGGAGCATATCACCATGGACTTTGTGACAGGCATACTGAGAGCATTGAGCGGACAAGATGCTATATGGGTGATCGTGGATCGCTTAACAAAATTGCTCATTTTGTACCCATTAAAGTCTCTTATAAACTGGACAAACTAGCCGAGTTGTATGTGCAGGAGATAGTGAGGTTTCATGGGGTACCGGTATCCATTGGTATCCATTGTGTCGGATAGAGACCCTCGTTTCACCTCCAAGTTCTGGCGAAGCTTACAGGAAGCAATGGGTACTAAGTTAAACTTCAGTACTACATTTCACCCTCAGACAGATGGACAGTCAGAAAGAACTATTCAAATCTTGGAAGACAAGTTGAGGGCATGTGTGATGGATTTTAAGGGAACTTAGATGCAACATTTACCATTGGTCAAGTTTACTTATAATAATAGTTTCCAGGCTAGCATTGGAATGGCACCCTACGAGGTTTTGTATGGCAGAAGGTGTAGATCTCCATTGTATTGGGATGAAGTAGGTGAAAGGAAACTTTTGGGACCAAAGATTATTCAGCAGACCATAGAGAAGATAGATATCATTCGGGAAGAATGAAAGCGGCTCAAAGCCGACAAAAGAGTTATGCAGACAAACGTCGCCGCCAATTAGAGTTTGAGGTTAGAGATAAAGTATTTCTGAGAATAGCACCAATGAAAGGAATTATGAGATTTGGAAAGAAGGGCAAGTTGAGCCCAAGATATATTGGGCCATTTGAGATTCTTGACCGGATTGGACCAGTGGCTTATAGAGTAGCACTTCCACCGGCACTTGCGGGAGTGCATAATGTATTTCATATTTCCATGTTGAGGAAATATATTCCTGACCCGACGCACATTATTGACTATGAACCACTTCAGATTCAGGAGGATATGACTTATGCGGAAGAACCAGTTCGGATTTTGGATAAGAATGAACAAGTGTTATGGACTCAAACTATCCCTTTGGTTAAAGTATTGTGGAAGAATCATGCTACTAATGAAGCTTCTTGGGAGTTGGAAGAAGAAATGCGAGATAAGTACCCACAGCTCTTCGATGCGAATTTTGACATTATATAACAAATTCCGAGGACGGAATTTTTATAAGGGGGAGGATGTAAGACCTAGCCCACTGTCAGGCCCAGGCCCGTGAAACAACTCCAATTTTAATGTCACGCAGTGTTCACGACTACTTTCCACTTTCATGCATGCCGTTCATCCCTCTTCCGTCTAGGTTTTTACCCTTTACTTCTTATGGTTTATACATATATATATGTTGCATTCTAGACCTAGTTTCAGTGCTACTAATATATCTTCATGCTCGCAGCCGCTCAACTGTCTGAGTCTCCACCTCTCACCGTGAACCTTAGCCAGATCGCATCGCACGCACCAGCCATCACTCCCCCGTAAACACCAAAACAGTGAACTGACACCACCAAGCTGATCCACGTACTACAGTCCCACCAAACGAAGCCCGCACCGGTACCTCAGTCATTCGGAGTTCTTTCCCCCAGTCGTGCTCCACTGTCTCTCCGAGTTCCACATCCGGTTTCTCAGCTGCCGGTTAAGACTCCCCCACCCCTGTTTTTACACCAAGAACATAGGAGTTTTCCTCCATCCATGTGCCGCCATCCTGTCAACCCACGCCGCCAGCCGTCGTCGCACCACCCATAGTCCGCCACGTGCCACCTCTGTCCCTCGGTAAGCCACCAACCTCCCTCACTGCCTCTCCCCTTTTCAGCTTTGCTCTCTCCACCTCTCACTTGCTCACCTCGCCCTCTCTTCTTCTCTCGTGCTCAACCTAGCTCGATGGCAACTCTGCCGCACTCTGGCTCTTCAGCCGCACCCCACGGTCCCGCCAACTAGCCCTGTCGCGCTGTACTCCTCCACGCTTGCCACGGTCTCCTTGGAGTAAGTTGCTGCCACTGCTTGTCCGGGTGTTTTACTCCTTTAGTTTTGTTCTTATGAGTATATTGTGTGGGTTGTAAAGTATGTTTTATTTAGGCGTAGACGTGTGGATTTATTTTGTTAAGTGGGTATTTTTAAGGGACTAATATTTTTATTGGAATGGTTAGTAAGTAGACTGATAAATAACACTTAAAAGAATATTTTAAAATATTCTTTTAAAATATCCTTTTAAAAGGATATTTTTGTTTTGTTATTATTTAAACAAAAGTATGAGTTTCTACTTATAATGATTTTGTTATAGTTATGTTATTTTTTATTATAAATTATCGTAAGATCTCAATGGTAAATAGGTTAGAATTTAATGTTTTAGTCAGAGTTACTAAGTTGGATATTGAAGAGTTTAAATAATGATGTTGGTATTTTAAGAAGAATGAAAATTTTGGGTTTTGAGGAAGTTAAAATAGGTTATTTTAGATGTTTAGGCCTAAATATCGAAATGTGAGATAAATTGGAAATTTATGGAAATTTATGTGATTATTTTATAGGTGACGACTAATTTTATTTGACATTGTTGAGGAATTTTTTGAAAAGCTAAGACGTCCAGGTAAGCGGGGTTCCTATGCTAAGTTTTATACGAATTATTGAGACTGAGGTTGACTTTCTGAAAACTTTGCATATTTTGTGATGAAATGAAAACTTGGAAAAAACCAACCTCGGTCGCTTATTTGTACTACTCATGAAATCTGTATGAAAAAAAAAAAGGAAAATAATTTCTGACATGCATTGTGTAGACATGAGCTAAATTTTGTCATGTTGTCTCTGAAATCTGAAAAACAGGGATATTGAGAATCTGAAAAATTATGCATTGAATTAGAACAATGCTCTGACTTTTGTTTTCAGTATATGAAAATGATCTGATTATGTTTTGGTACTCTGTTTTGTTTTAATATGGCATCTGAAAACCTTTGGCATGGTGTACTGATTTTGTATCTGACTCTGTCTTTGCTTTGCTCTGTTATGCTCTGCTCTGTTTGGGTTGGTACCAACTTCTCTGTCTCTTAGTGCACCCACTTTGGAAATTAAGTGGTTTTATTGTGGTCTTTCCTGTGTGCACACTCGAGGCTCCGAGAAGAATAAGGGAAAGATTGCACCTCAGTCTCTGCCCGGTTTGGCCACCGGGGATAGCACAACCCTACCACGGAGGTGAAACATGGTCTTTGCTCTGTAAGATGCTCTGTTTTGATGTGATGATGATTCTTAGGTTATGTTATGCCAAAGTATTCTGGTTTTTACTAGTCTTAAAACCATCGCTCTGTTACTGTTAAAAACATGTTTTTGTTTTGCATGATAACTCTGTAAAATATTTTGTTCTGCATACTGTACTTTGTAAATGCTCATGTTTGCACGTTAGCATATGTCCTCTGCTTACTGAGTTGTTGATAACTTACCCCTTATCTTCATATATTTTCATATGACATTGATTACCCAGCTGGGGGTCAGGAATAGAAATTGAAGCTTTGCTAGATATGGATGGAAGGTTGGGTACCTATGAGTACCATTGTTAATAGAAGGATTTAACTTGAGTATTTAAAGTACTTTATGTTGTTTGGACCTATTGAGACCTAAAGATGTATCGTTTAATTTCGTTGAGGTTATTGGGAGTTTATGGACCCCCATTTGATTTATGCTTTTGTAATGATGACTTATGGAGTTTGTATTATGGTTATTTGAAAAATATGAGTTTGTGTGCTAATCATGAAGTCCTTGGAGTTTTAAGTGCTTAGAGAGATAGGTTTGTAAGTAACAGGTAGTAATTCTCGGACCTTCCGGAACGGGGCGTTACACCACCTACATATTTTCCACCTTCCACACTGCGTCCAAATGCCAACCCCCTTTTATGGAGAAAGGAGGTGATCAATTTAATTTTCCAAGTGGTTCTGTTCCAAGTAAAGGATTTGTCGAGGTTACATTTATGATTTGATATTGTAACTGTCAGGAATCGACTCCATTTGGACCATAAATTCCATATCCGGGATGTTCAAGTAATCCTAAGGAAATGATAGAATACACCTCATCTACTAGTCGATCATTGTTTTCTTCTAAAAGCAATACTTATCCGAATACCCCAAATGTGAGAGATGATGAGGAAGTACTTGATGGGATTTTGAGCTAATGCCAAGGAACGATGATGAATATGTGGTTTTAGAGCCAATGTCTGGGAATGATAATGATGGAATTTTAGAGCCAAAGCCGGGAATGTATTTTAGAACTGAGTAAGAGCTCATTGACTACTATAAGCAATATGGAAAACAGACTGGGTTTGGCATAATGATTCAAAGAAATAAAAGGGAAGATGATGGGAATGTTAGATATGTAACACTTGGTTATGCTCATGGTGGTAAGGGAAGGAACCGTACTACCGACCTTTCTAAAGCATGCCCGACAATGAAGACCAATTGTAAGACGAAGATTAATGCAATCTTGGTTGGTGATGTCTTGCGCATAACTACTAATCAAAATGCACACAACAATGGGCTAAGTCCACGAAAGGCAAGATTTCTTAGACGTAATCGAGCTATTGATGATTCCGTAAAGAGGCAACTAGACATTAACGACAAGGCAGACATAGGTATGGTCAAAAGTTTCAACGCATTGACTATCGAGACTGGTGGATTTGAGAATCTTCAATTTATAGAAAAAGATGCACGAAATTATATTGACAAGGCCCGATACCTTAGACTTTCCAAAGGAGGGGTATTTAAGAGGCTAAGAAATGGTTAAAGGAAGGGTGTAGATGGAGGATTGGGGATTGGGGATGGGAAGTCTGCACATTTGTGGACTGAGCAGTGGGTTCCAGGGAAATCCTTGGATTATGAGCTTGGTTTGTAAGTACAAAACAAAAAGGATTTAGTGGTCTCCATTATAGATGAGGAAACAAGGTGGTGGAATCTTGATTAGATCTCTCTTCAATCCAAGAATAGTGGCAGATATTATGAAAGTGATGATTTTTCCAGGAGACACAGCAGATAGGTGGATATGGAGTCATGAGAGAAGTGGACAGTTTTCAGTTAACAGTTGTTACAGATTTATTTCTTCTCAAAAGAGGCCTTGCTTAACAAAATCTTCTTCTATGGTTAGGAAGCAGAGGTTATGGAAGGCTTTGTGGAAGATGCACGTTCCTAATAAAATAAAAGTATTTGCCTGGCGTGCTTGCAAAGAATGTCTTCCTTCCAAGGACAATTTGTTAAAGAAGCAGGTGCTTGTGTATGCACATTGCAGCTTTTGTTTGCATCCAGTTGAAGATCTTCATCATGCTGTTTTCTGCTGCTGTCAGCTTCGAGTTTTGTGGCAACAGTTTCTCCCTTCTTTGACTTCTAATAATTGTTCTAAGGTCTTGGATCTTGCTATGCAGCTTGTTGAGGGTAAGAATTTTGACAGTTTGGGTTTATTTTTCTGTCTGCCCTGGGGCTTCTGGAATAGAAGGAATAAAATGGAATTTGATAAGATTAGGTTAAGTCCTAGACATGTGACAAATCATGCGTTGGATTTGATGCACAGTTATAAAGGAGTGAAAGTTAAAACTCATGTTTAGCTTAAACATCATCTCAGTTGGAAACCACCTCCAGTGGATGTGCTTAACTGAACACAGATAAGGCTATGTTTGCTGTTATTCATCAGGCAAGAGTAGGAGTCATTCTTAGAGATGCCTTTGGCAAGGTGGTTATGGCTGCAAGTAAAATTGAACCTAAAGTTGAGGATCCAGAGGCTATTGAGCTGCTGGTAGTATTTTGTGGTCTCCAACTCTGTTCCACTATGGGAATATCGAATTTCCTTATTTAGAGTGACTATTTGTTGTTAGTTCAATCTCTGCAGCAAAATAATATGGCTGATTTGATTTTTGGTTAGCTATTTCAAGAAGTTCAAAGACTTATGGGTTGTTTTGGCAGTTGTGCTTTCACTCATGTGCACAGGGAGGGGAATATGGCAGCACATCAACTTGCCTGCAACGCTTGGAGGGTTGATAGTATAGAAATGTGGTGGAATTGTATTCCATACTTTTTTTCTTAAGCCATTTGGCTTGATAATTGTCTGCAATTGTTATCTTGAATGATGATGGTTTTTTATCAAAAGAAAAAAAAAAAGATATGGCATGCTATTTGCCCCTTTTGTCGGTGTTAGCCACTATGGACAATCAATACTTTTGGGAGTTGAAAATACCGAAACCTTTGTCTAGTTATTTGAGACTTGGTTGAAATGCATGGATGGTAGGCTCCAAAAGCTATCATCACTGACCAAGATAGGGCCATGAAAAATGCTATTGCAATAGTTTTTCCAAATAACCAACATAGATACAATTTGTGGTACATAATGCAAAAACTGTCATAGAAGTTGGGTTCACATTCTAATTACAACAGTTGTTTGAAGAGTGCATTGCACAAATGTGTTTTTGATTATCAACTTTCTGATAAGTTTGAGAAGTCTTAAGAGGTGTTTTTTTATACTTACAATTTGCACGAGAATGTATAGCTTCAAAGTCTCTATAGTGAGTGAATGTATTGAGTTCCTGTATACCTGAAAGGTACATTTTAGGCTGGGTTGAGCACAACTCAGAGGAGTGAAAGTATGAATGTATTTTTTTATGGATTTGTAAATTCGGGGGCCACGTTAAAGAATTCGTTGATCAGTTTGACAATGCACTGAGGAAGAAAGTAGAGAATGAGATGGCAGCGGACTTCCACTCATTCAACTACCCAATCCCATGTATATTCCATTTACCCATGGAGAAGATATTTCGAGAAGTTTACACGAATTCTAAGTTTAAGGAAGTTTAGGCCGAAGTAATGGGGATTACCTATAAAGATGAGAGGCAAGTTGAAGACTGCATCAAACGAGTTACTTTGCAGGTATACTTTAATGAATATGAGTGCGAGGCAAAGTGCATCTATGGACTATTGAGATGAGAGGAAATATATGCAGGCACATTCTTGCAATTTTTGCCGCAAGGGATATCCGAGTGTCGCCGAAAAAGTACATTATGAACAGGTGGAGGTGGAGATTTATCTGGACTTGGGCTGGGGATTGCCAGATGTTGGGCTCTAGTGGATTTATCTGGGTCTATCGCTTTTGTCCAAAATGGAAACCCTTCGGAAAAAAAAAAAAATCAAAACACCTTCAAAGTTGTCATTTAGGATGTTGGGTCTCTAAAGTTGTCACTCTAGAAATGCATCCAAGTCGAGTCTAACTAACACTTAGAAGATATTAATTGTATACCTGAACTTATATAGTTATTATCTTTGGAAAAGTGAAATTGATCTCTTCATTTGTCTTTTTGTCTCCTAAGTATATCATGTAAGTGAGAGGATGATAGACAATTCCACATTAATACAACCAGATAAAACTGTGGTGTGTATATATATAATTAAGCATTTCAGTTTTTGAATACATTATAAGATACATCTAAAAAGACTAGAGGGATTTTAAAAAAATGGATTCAGTACAAGAAAACGTGGCAGTAAATACTGTGGAAATGCTCTACTATTGTCGGATTGAATGGGTCCATTTGGAAAAGTTGTTTGTAGAGAAATTTCTATTTTGGAATAAAGTTACGGCAAACAGAGATTTGCTTCTAAAATATTTATTTGAATCGAGGTAGATATAGTTTGTGAACCATACTATATATAATGCTGAAATTCATATTACTCAAGAGTACTAATATTCAAAATATAGCCAAAAGCTACATATTGTCTAATCACGACAAGAAAACTGTTTATTTGTTGCCAGCTATTTCCTGCGAAAATTATTATTTCATGCTAAAATAAGTCTGTTTTTATCACAAATAGTCATTCTCGACGCAAATAATTTGTCTCAAATGCCATTTTATTTTTTGCAGCTTTTAAAAATTGAGTCGTAAAATTTAAAAAAAAAAAAAAAACTTGCTCTAGTAATGACAAATTGTGCATGTGTGGTTCTTAATTAGATGATGATAAGGTTGTTGATCACATGCCAATGGGATTTGTATGAGAGCCAAGAGTAATATACAAGGCATTAACTTTGTCGTATATATCCATTTTGTAACATTCATAAGGACTAGTACTACTTATTCCAAAACCCTTGATTTTAGATCCTCTAGTCAATGAGGACATGTCCAAAAATAAATAAATAAATAATCTGAAGATTTTCTTTCCAAAAATATTTTATAGGCCAGCTCTCCCCTTCAAAAGTCGTGATGATGTTACGTGGTGATCATGGATTGATCATCCAGACCCCGAATTTTGCTCTCATCATCTCACAAATTAGTGAGCTTGCAATTCTTGGACCTGCATGTCCCACTATACCGATCTTTTAGTGGACATATATAGCAGAACTAGAAATTTATATATAAAGGGGCAAATTATAATTTAGATATTAAAAATATTTTTATATATTCTCATAATTCCTATATATATGTAGGTGAACCGTCAAATAATTTTTGTCAAGATTATTCAAACGATCAGCAATCTCGTAGTGAACATTTATTGTGGGATTAGAACTCGATCGAGACAATGACATGAAATATAAATAAATTTTCACAAAAAAATGTTGATCGTCAACCTTCATAAAGTCGAGCTAGCCGGCCGATCTTCTATGTATCAGTAAACATGCATGCATGCAAACAAGAATATTAATTCCTGGTGTCCCAATTGTGCATTTATGAAGGTGGTTATTTGTAGCATCTTGATGAAGATGGTTATCTGTCGGCCATAATTGTTCCATGCAATGACATTTACCAATTCAATTCGGAAAAGGATATGACTGATTTCTCCATAAAAGCATGCATATGGGAACATGAACTATATTTAAATCTTAGCGGCACAACAAATAAATTAAAGAACTCCCAGAAGATATATATAATGTAATATAGACCACGTCGAGGCACAACGTACAAGAAGTGGGTAGAGGGAAAAATGGTTCTACAAACTCACAAAGTCCCAACGATCATCTTCACTTTTAAAACGCTCATATTGCTTCTTTGCATGGGAGCAATCAATGTCAAGGCACAAAGGCGGCTTCCTGATGATGAAGGTAACACTTCATGCCTCGATTATAACTGATTATTTTGTTTTGAAAATTATCGATTTTCTGAGCTGTTTGATAAAGTTATTAACAGCTTAATTTAGGCCTTTTTCATATGGGAGATCAGAAGGGTGGTCACCGGCCCCTATATTTTGAGACATTTTTATCGTTCTTCCTTTGATCAGAAGGGTTAACTCATGAAGTTTTTCGACCTATATATCCCATAATCAGGAAAAATATTTTGACAGCAAATTTAGATAAAGTTATAAAAGAGATGTGTCTCTGTCATTCTTCCATAACGAATTTGGTGTATTTTTACAGTTGAAGCCCTTAAACAAATAGCCGCAGAGCTGGGGAAGAAGAGCTGGAATTTCCATGTAGACCCATGCGGTAATGACACAAGTTGGGCAACACCAAATCTGAAATTGGAGCCAAGAACGTACAGATGATTATGTTGAAGGATAAATTGAAATCTTTGTCTACTGGGAAAGAAAAGTTGGATAAAATCCTGAGGTCAGGAAAGCGTCCTAGTGACAAAAGTGGGCTAGGATATGATACAGAGAGATCTGATCCAGCTACTACCTCAAAAGTCTCCTATAAGAATAGGAGGAAAACTGTGTTTGTTCATGAGTCAACTGCAAATGGGAATGCTAACCCATCTGACAAGGGTAAGAAATCCTCTCATGTAAAAATGGGTGTTCAGTGTCACGATAAGTCAAGAGTTCGAAATACAAGCCATGTTTGTCACCACTATGGTAAGACTGGTCATGTTGTAGGAGACTGTTTTAAATTGAAGAGATACACCATGTATGATTATACATGCTCTCAAAGTAGAAGTGTGTACTTTTCAAAAATGGGTAAAAATCCCATAATTGCTCCTAAGTATGTCTCATCTTTCAGGGGATAAAAAGATCGCAAAGAGAACTACGTGTGCCATAATTGTGGTAAGGCTGGTCACATTCGACCAAACTGCTATGAGCTTCGGAGGAATCCCATGAGAGATGAAAATAGTGAATCAAGAAGAGGGCATTTGAATCTTTGGAGTCAAGTCAGGGCCTTAACTAGACAAAATGATATGCTAAATGTCAAGATAGACCAACTGTCAACTAGCAAAAAGGACAGCTCTCCAAAAGTTAGAAACATGTGGGTTAGAACTGGAAAAAGACACACGTGCCATGTGGCACACATTGCTCTAAAGACCAGAGACACCTATATGTGGTACCTTGATAGCGGATGTTCTTGCCACATGTCAGGTGATAAAAGCCTATTTAAAACAATTGAAGAGTACAAGTGTGGAACTAAACCGAATGTTGAGCACATTTTTTTGGGGAGAGATAAATGGTAAAAGAAAGAAAAAGTGGGTGGCATGGGAGAGTATTTGTAAGCCAATAGAGGAGGGTGGTCTTGGTTTGCGGAATTTGGGGGATATTCAAAAAGCTTTGCACATGCGGTTTGCATGGAATCTTTTGAAAGGAGAATCCCTGTGGGTTAGATTCTTTAAAGGAAAATATGTGGGATCTTCGATTTGGTGTCTTATTGATATGAGAAAAGGAACAAGGTTTTAGAAAATGATTGTCAAAAGTATTTCGAGTGTTCTTAATAATGCTAAGTGGAGAGTTAGAGATGGTAATATTTTATTTTGGTATGACAAATGGAGAGATGGGGGTCCTCTAATTGATGAGTTCCAGATAGTGGGTAATTCGATGTTGAAAGTTAAAGAGTGTAAGTTGTCCAATAGTTGGGATGTGGAGTTTTTGAGTACGTTGGTTGGCCAGGATAATGTGGAGGATATTGTTGAGGCTTTGGCTAGGTGTAAGCGAGGATCTGATGTCTTGATCTGGATGAAGAATGACAGTGGGAATTTTTCTACCAAATCCGCTTGGGATTACATTCGAGTACAAGGATCTAGGATGGAGTGGCATCCTTGGGTGTGGCATAAGTTACTTCCACTTAAAATTTCGGTTTTAATGTGGAAAGTGTGGAACATGGCCTTAAGCGTAGATGATCGTCTTCGGCGCATTGGGATCCAGATAGTTTCTCGATGTGATTGTTGTGATGAAGGTAATTATGAAGATCAAAATCATGTGCTACTTTCAGGGGAGTTTCATCGGCAATATGGCATTTTTATGGATCTATTTTTGGTATTCCTATTGGTCGTACTTGGAGGGAGACGGTGCAAATTTGGTTTCGACGGGCATCTTCTAATTCTCAATTGGGAATAATAGTGGGGCTTTTACCTTCTATTATTACTTGGCATCTTTGGAATAGACGATGTACTGCACGTATGGAGGGAAGGCTCCAGTCTATTTTTTCGGTTCAGCTTTCTATTAGTAGATGGATGGGATTAGTAGTTCGAGATATGAAAAAGGTTAGCAAATGTTCTAGACATGATTCACAGGTGTTACAGTCATTGAATATTCCAGCTTTGGTTCCTGATAGGAAGCATTTAAAGCTAGTGGCTTGGAAAAAGCCAGCTCAAGGGTGGTTTAAATTGAATACAGATGGGAGTAGTTTTGGTAATCCAGGATTTTCAGGAGTGGGCGGTATCATTAGGAACGATCGAGGTCTTATGGTTTATGCTTTTAATTCTTATATTGGAGTCAGTACCAACAATAGAGCGGAGTTGTTAGCTGTTCTTTAGGGACTCAAAGCCTGTAAGGAACTGGGGATTAATTTTGTGGAAATTGAATTAGATTCGCAAGTGGTGATTTCGTGGTGGAATAGGAGAAGGTGTGGTGTATGGTACTTGGAAGATTTTTGGGAAGATACGTTGGCTCTTATGGATTCTATGGTGTGCGTAGTTCGTCATGTTTATAGAGAGGGAAATAAAGCTGCGGATTGGTTGGCCCGGAGTGGTGCGTCGGGTCTTAATTCTGAGTGGAGATTTGTTAGGGAGGTGCCTAGGGTGCTTCGTGGTTTAATCCGTTTGGATATTCTGGGTTTGCCTTCATTGCGTTGCCGTTAGCGTCATGTTCATGCGGAATGGTCCTTGCTTGGTTGTCCTTTTTAGTAATTTTGTAATTTTGTTTGTAATTTTGACACCTGGTAGGAGAAGTTTTTGTAATACTAGGTGTTGGTCTGTAACCACGGTATTCCTCCGCCAAAAGTGAGGGCAATTAATAAAATTTGAGAAGGGGTCACTCATGGAGAGGTGATCTCGACTCTTCTATTTAAAAAAAAAAGTGTGGAACAGTAACATTTGGAGATGGCGAAAAAGCTGATATAATAGGAAGGGGTGAAATTGAAATACCTGGACTGCCCGTCTTGAGAGAAGTCCTATTTGTTGATGGATTAAAAGCAAATCTCCTCAGTATAAGCCAAATGTGTGATATTGGTGCAGAAGTCCGTTTTTCAAAAGATATGTGCATTGTCTCAGATAATAATGGAAATTGCATGCTGCAGGGAACAATGACATCTGATAATTGTTATGGCATTGCCCCTAGACCTTAGTACAGTTGCAATAGTGCTAAGAGTGAGGCTATTGACCTCTGGCATCAAAGACTTGGACATGTGAATCACAAAAATCTGTCTAAGATTGCCAAGAAAGAGATGGTGGTAAGATTGCCTGAGCTGGGTAAAGTAGAGACTCCTGTGTGTGGGTCATGTCAATTGGGAAAACAAGTTAGAACAACACATAAGAACACAACGGCTATCCTGACCGAACGACCATTAGAGTTGTTGCACATTGATCTTATGGGACCCTCTAGAACTGAAAGCCTTGGAGAAAGAAATACATACTGGTAATGGTAGATGATTTCACCAGATATTCCTGGGTAGAATTTATGAGAGAAAAATGTGAAGCTCCTAATGTGAGAACTTTGTGCAAGAAACTTCAGAATAAGCAAGGGAAAGCAATAGTCAGAATTAGGAGTGATCATGGAAGAGAGTTTGAAAACTCAAATCTTGAGAGTTTCTGTGATGAAGAAGGTATCAATCAAGAATTTTCTGCCCCTATCACTCCACAACAAAATGGAGTGGTCGAAAGGAAGAACAGAGTTATTCAAGAAATGGCACGGGTCATGATACACAGTAAAAATGTACGTACTCACTTCTGGGGAGAAGCTGTGAACACAGCATGTCATATTGTGAATAAAGTCTATCCACGACCAAACACTTCCAAAACACCATATGAGATGTGGAAAGGAAAGAAACCTAATGTGAAATACTTTCGGGTGTTTGGAAGTAACTGCTACATTTTGAGAGATAGGGAAAACTTAGCTAAGTTTGACCCTAAGAGTGATGAGGGGATATTTCTTGGATATTCCAGGATCAGTCATGCTTATAGGAGCTACAATCTACGCACCCAAACCTTCATGGAATCCATAAATGTGGTGGTGAATGATGCTCCTGGAGAGGAGTTGAACAAGGAAGAGCCAACTGACTCACCGAGTGAAACTAGACAATAAGATTTTGGTACACTAAATGAGAACTTAGAGACCTCTTCAAATGAAAAGGTGAGTAACCAAAAGGAGCCTTCTTCAAGAGTAAAGTTAAATCATCCACAGGATAACATCATAGGAAACATAGATGAAGAGATGAGGCTGAGGACGAAAGTGATAAATCAATTGGCTTACTCAAGCTACATCTCACAAATTGAACCAAAAAGAGTCGAAGAAGCCTTAAATGATGAGAATTGATTGAATGTTATGCATGAAGAAATAAACCAATTTGTGAGAAACAATGTGTGGTACTTAGTGCCAAGACCAGAGAATCACAATGTGGTGGGCACTAAGTGGATCTTTAAGAATAAGTTAGATGAGAATGGTACAATAGTGAGAAATAAAACAAGATTGGTTGCTCAAGGGTATGCCCAGATGGAAGGAATAGACTTTGACGAGACCTTTGCTCCAGTTGCCAGACTTGAATCTCTCCAGATATTGTTAAGCATTGCATGCCACATGTGTTTTAAGCTGTATCAAATGGATGTCAAGAGTGCCTTTCTGAATGGGATCCTCCAAGAAGAAGTGTACGTCGAACAACCAAAGGGTTTCAATGATCCAAAATATCCTAATCATGTCTATAGGTTGAAGAAAGCCTTGTATGGTTTGAAACAAGCGCCTAAAGCTTGGTTTCAGAGGCTAACTTCGTATCTAGAAGATCACAATTTTCTGAGAGGAAGTGTTGACAGGACACTGTTTATTAGAAAAGTTGGAGAAGACATAACAGTTGCTCAAATCTATGTGGATGACATTGTATTTGGATCATCTGTTGACGCCCTGGCTCTTGAATTTGCTGAAGAAATGAAAAAGGAATTTGAAATGAGCATGGTAGGTGAACTAACATTTTTCTTAGGATTCAAGGTGAAACAGTTAGATAATGGGCTGTTTATATCTCAATCCAAATATGCAAATGGAAAAGCCATGCCAGCACTCCCATGAGCACGAGTGTTAAGCTTAGCACTGATGGGTCAGGCAAGAATGTTGAGCAATCCTTGTATAGGAGCATAATTGAGAGTCTACTGTATCTCACTGCAAGTAGACCAGACATTGGGTTCTAGTGTTGGGGTCTGTGCTAGATTTCAAGCCACTCCCAATGAATCACATTGGGTAGCTGTCAAAAGCATACTTCACTATGTAAATGAGAAAGTCAATTATGGGATCTGGTATTCTAGAGACTCTAATACTGAGTTTGCAGGCTATTCGGATACTGACTGGCAGGTAATGTAGATGATAGGAAAAGCACTTCTGGTGGGTGTTTCTATGATGGCACAAACCTTGTTGCCTGGATGAGCAAGAAGCAAAACTCCATATCGATGTCCACGGCTGAGGCTAAATATATTGCTGCAGGCAGCTGTTGCACGCAATTGTTGTGGATGAAGCAAATGCTATGTGATTATGGCATTACTCAAGGTGTGATGAGCATTTATTGTGACAATACCAGTGCCATAAACATTTCAAAAAATCATGTCCAACACTCCAGGACCAAGCACATTGACATTAGACATCATCTTATTTGAGAGCTAGTAGAAACACATGTTGTGACTCTTGAGTACATTCCCACCGAACACCAACTAGCCGACCTTTTTACTAAACCCTTGGATGGGCTTCGGTTTGAATTACTTAGAAAGGCTATTGGTATTTGTGCATTGACCTGAGGGTTGAAACATGCATAACATGCATTGCATGATTTACATGCATTTATTTATTTTTGTTGTTTTGTGGTTATTCGTTTTCTTGTTTCACTTTTGTTATTACTGCCTTTACATGCACTCCTTGGTTGTGTTATCAGTTGTTGGTGCTGTCAATTCTAAAAATCTAGGTGCATCTGTCTTTTGAGAATTGTATCATATAGCTATGGCTTACAAAGGTTTGGAACATGAGTATCTTTTGTAATTTGTGACTAGCATCACACACTTCACTCCCTGCTTGGTCAATTGACGTTTCACCACTGTGAGTTTTGGGGAGGCAATCAAAAGTGTTAGGAAGCTCCACCTACACACAGAATTGACCACGGGCTAGACAACCTCATTATTGTTCCCTTGTGCAAAGAAAAAGAAAAAGAGATGATGTTGTATATCATTGAAAAGAAAAAAAAATGATGATGTTGCAAATATTATAAATAAAAAAAAAAGGTGGGGAAACAGTTATCTTGAGATTGATACTGATAATCAAACAGAAGCATCCAGGTTTTAGCAACAATAGGTTTGACTTTCTGCATCTTGGAAGAATTCCCAAACACTTATGGTTTCTTGTACAGCCCAAACCCGCTCACACTTTTCGGTTGAATTTTCTTGATTGAGCAAGGACCTTATTAACACGCGAGTTTTTATTACTTGTGGTACTTTGTTTTTATTACCTGCGTGTTATATGAGGATATGATGTGTTTCTACATTTGATATGTATTTGTTATTTGAAAATTGACTTCATTAATAGTTAGATCACACTGAAGTTTTTTAAGCAAGAAGTGAAAATGTTGGGATTCTGCTCGAGCGAAACTTAACTGCCGCTCGAGCGAATATGTTTTAAAAAAGCCCTCGCGTCATTTTTTTTCCCAGCCCATTTCTCTTCTCTACGACTTTTCTCTCCCTCTTCGTGCGACTTATTCTCCTCTCTATTCCGTGCACTTTTCACTCGATTTCTCTCAAGAAATTTGATTTAATCACGGTAAGTCTCTCATCTTTCCTTCTTCTCAATCATTTTTGGTTATTATTTTCCATTTCCATCATGCATTTCCATAAACATGTATTTCGGTAGTTAGGGCTTTTGTTTTGGATTTCGAAATGATGAGAATGATTTGGGCTGTTTGTTGATTGTTATTTGGGTGTGGATAATGATTCTCTCACTCTTGTAATGAGGAGGTTCATGGAACTCCCAAGGAGTTTTTCATTTGGTTTTTGCTTGGATGCACTCCAAGTGCTCGGTGAAATGCCTCAATGATATTTGGTTTCTCATTTTCATCATGCATTGGCATTGCATTGTTTCCATGTTCATTACATGTCTATCCTAGTGTTGGGATAGTGTTTGGCATTGAGGCTTGGGACTACCATTGGGTTTAAAACCCAACCTTGGCATTATGTTTGAAAGGGTGTTTGCATATGGGAGAGTCATGGACTTGAAGTTCTTGTTGTATTTTGAAATGGGTCTTTAAAACCCAAGTTTGGCTAAGTATACATTGGTTCTTTGAATTGGGCATGTGCATGTGCATACATTGGTTCGCATTAGGCATGTGCATTGATCATGCATTGGGCATTTTGAGTCCAACGGTCACTGTTTCTGTCCACAGCCTAAAACCATGTCTCGTCATGTTCGTCCTCGTAAAGATACTCCCACTCTAGCCCAGGATCCTCCTGCCCCAGCCCAAGCTCACTTCCATAGTACTAGGGCTAGGGATCTTTATGATGAAAACTTCGATGGACGCACTCTGATTATTGAGCGTGAGGTCTCCTTAGGTGAGCTAAATGAGACCATTGTGCCCTGTATCTTTGAATCCCGCCAGTGGCTTGGTTTGACCATTGGTCTTCCCACTCCTGCTATGGAGTTGGTGAGGGAGTTTTACTCAAATATCCACAACTTTTCAGATGATGGCTCCTTTGAGGTAAGTCTCCGGACCATCCATTTTCGAGTAACCCCTTCCATGGTGGCGGACTTGTTAAATGCTCCTCGGGTATCCGACCCGGTCTATCCATATCTGACCATTCCTGCTCCTCGCATGCTAGTCATTGCTGAATGCTTGACTAGGAGGCCAAGTACCTGGAATGGTAGGGTACCTTTGCACACGGTTCAGTTTCCACCTAACCACCTTCTTCTTAATCGGATTGTCCTGACTAATCTCTACCCGTCTGCTCATCATAGTGATCTCGGGTATGATCGGGCACTTCTTCTTTATGCCTTGATCAATGACGTCTCCATTGATTTGGGGAGTCATCTTTGTCGGGTCATTATTGAGACATTCCGGTCAAACAAAGTCCGAACTAGACTTCCGTTCCCTTGTCTTATCACCCGGATTGCCATGGTCCACTCCATCCCCTTTATTCCTCATGAGCTAAGGATTTCTCTCAAGGCTCCCATTGGTCGTAAGACCATGCAGCTCAGTCGTGCTCACCTTGCCCATCAACCTTTAAATATTGAGCATCCTCCAGCACCGGCACCGGCACCGACACCAGCATCTTAGCCGACGAGCTCTCGACCTTCGAGCTCCGCACCATCCTCCTTGGCATCTCCAGGCCCGACTCCATCGACCGAGCCTAGTCTACAGATGCTGTTGGATTATATGGTCCGTCTTCAGGCTAGTTTTGATGGCCTCCGATAGGATGTCACCCAACGCCTCGACAACATTAAGGAGCTCCTTCGTAATGAGGATGATGGCAGTCAGTCAGAGTGATGGACATAATTGAGACCCTTGGCTTGTTGTGACAAAAAGGGGGAGTAGTATATATTCAGGGGGAGTGGTATAGATGTAGGGGGAGTGGTAATAGATGTAGAGGGAGTAGCGAGAAAGCTGTAGGGGCAGCTTTTGTTTTTCTGTGGGGGAGCAGCTTTTGTTTTGTTTTGTGGGGGAGCAACTTTTGTTTTTGTATCACATGCTTCTCGTGCTGCTATTGTTTGTCTAATTGAACTCAATGTCTGATTTATTTCTTAATGAAAAGTATTTTATGAAAACTGTGCTACAGACATTGTTTATGCTTATGAGATTATTTCTTGCATATTGTTGTTGGTAGGTTTAACCGTTTGCTAAGTGTTTGCAAAAATATCTCAATGTGTTCAAGACTATATGCCTGAATAATGGGAATCCTGTTTGGGGTGTGTCAGGATTAGGTCCTATGTATAGGTTAGAGGTTTTGTCACAGAAATGCCAAAGGGGGAGATTGTTGTGGGAAAAATTAGTTGATTGGCATATTCTTGTGCAAAACTGTGTAAACTTGTGTTGTAACAAGTGTGAAGTGTGTCAAAGTGAAAAAGGGAGGGCCAACTCAAGTCAGAGAGTTCGCTGAAGTGGCTCGACATTTCGCTCGAGCGAACTTCAAGTCAGAGACTTCGCTCGACATGGCTCGACACTTCGCTCGAGCTACATTGAAGTCCAAGAGTTCGCTTGACTCGGCTCGACACTTCGCTCCAGCGAACTTCAAGTTAGAGAGTTCGCTCGACATGGTTCAACACTTCGCTCAAGCTACATACCTGTCAGAGAGTTCGCTTGACTTGGCTCGAGCGAAATTAAGTTCGCTTGATACTTCGCTCGATCCAATGTTCTAGAGACCTAATTCTCTTAGGTTTGAGCGCCTCTTTCCTTGTTTGTATAAAAGGAAACATTTTGGTCTTTCCTTGGAGGGGGAAATCAGAGCAAAAACATAACCTCTTTCCAAGAGCACTTGAGAGAGTTTTTCTCCCCACATTCAAGTTGTATATCTCTTGGAAATTATACCTCCACCATATTACACTCAAAATAAAACACCGTCAAAGTCCATTGAAGTGGACGTGTTGATTGTCCGAAAGGTTTCCGGAGCTGCTGTTGATGCAGAGATCGAGAGGTTCCCTTGGGAAGCTATAGAAGGTTAGAGTTCCGACACTACATGCGTGTAGAGATCGAGTGGGTCACTCGTGATGTTGCAAGCCAAATTTAGGAACTACAAAGGTTTTGTGAGTGTCTCTAAATTGGTTGTAATAAACTTTTTCTATAGTAGATTTTAGGTGGTGCCTTACACCCGGAGTGGTTTTAGAATTTGAAGAAGTTCTTCAAATGAGTTTCCACTTCGTGACCATAATTATTGTGTTGATTGTTTGTGTTAATTGATTAACTGTTTGTTTGTCTCTATTTTTGAAAAGACCATCAAAATTAGATTACACCTATTCACCCCCCTCTAGATGTAGTAAGTGGTAGAACCACTGCTTTTTTAGTCACTATTGTATACCGTGACAGGGCCAGAGGTCACTATTGTATCCCGTGACAAGGCCAGAGATCACTATTATATCCCATGATAGGGCCACATCTCAGAGCAAAACAGAATTGGAATCACCATATCAGAATTAGTCACAACAGAGTTAGAATCAAAGTCAGAATAAAATCAAAAAGTCATGCTAAAGGTTTTTTAGATGCCACATCATATCAAAATAGAGTACTGAAATTCGGATCGTTTCACATTTTGCAAAACAGATTCAGAACATCCTCACGTTACATGCAAAATTTATCAAATTTTCATATTGGCTAATTTTTCTCAGTTCAATAACAGCATGTTAAAAATAAGTTCATGTCTACACCAGTCATGCCAGAAAAATACCTTATTCTTATACAGAATTTC
Source organism: Juglans mandshurica (assembly GCA_022457165.1). Taxonomy (NCBI): domain Eukaryota; kingdom Viridiplantae; phylum Streptophyta; class Magnoliopsida; order Fagales; family Juglandaceae; genus Juglans; species Juglans mandshurica. Next base: position 12,252,914 of record CM039627.1, on the reverse strand, counting down.
ATGCATATGCAGAATACATATATGAGGTTGTTTTCAGATTTCTTTTCAAAACAAACATGCGTATTTTCAAAATCAACCTCGTTTCATTTTCTTTTATGCAAAGTCTAGCATAGGAACACCGCTTACCTGAACTTGTTAAATTCTCTGAATTTTCTCACAACAATGCCAACGAAAAATAAAATTGATCATCACCTATCAGATAGTTAAACGTAACTTTTGTAAATTTTCAATTGAACACATATTTCGAAATCAACACCTGAGTTCTACAAAATCTAAACTTTCCTATTGTCTACAAATCCTCCAAACCATAAAATATCATCACTCTCCAAAATACTTTAAAAACACCTAAAATACCTGCAACTTCCAACCTCTAACTTTTCGTCTAATTACAAAAATCATTATAAATAACAAATACTGGATCACTTACTATGAGGGGCATAAATGTAATTTATTTATAAGGGGCTTAACATCTCAACAAGTGAAGTGGAGGAAAGTGACTTACGCACGGACAGTGTATGTATGCGACGCGCGTTGTGGGTTCGGCCATGAATCTCCAGCATGGTTGAGTGACTGTTGCTGTCCCGGGCAGCAGAGCGTGAGAGGGGAACCTGGAGGGGTTGAGGATCGAGCATGGTGGCCTGGGTTGTGTCCGATGTAGTGCAATGTGGACAAGCAAGAAAAATCACTTTGCTTTGCTTCCAATAAATAGGGCCATGGTGGCTTCCGGTGGTGTTCACGGGGGAGGTTCTGGGTGGTGAAAGGGGCTTGTAGTTGATGGTGTCATTTGGTGGTGCACGATGGCAGAGGGAGGAGGCATTCAAGATGCTCTGTTTTTTATATAGAAAATAGAGTATTCCATGGGGTTGGGGATGATACACAAGTAGGCTACGGTGGCTTACAGTTTCACAAGGGGCTGGGCAATGGCCAGACACTTCTGTCGTGCAGGGGGAAACTCACACGGGGGTGATTCGGTTGAGTGCACATGAGCGTGGGTTTTTGTAATGGTGAGGTCGTGTAAATAGGCTGCAGGCACAGTCTAACGTCGTGGGTAGAGACTACTGTGGGAGGTTTGTGGCAACTATAGGCTTGGTAAACTATCACATGTACGTACATATATATATATATATATATATTGGCAATGGAAAAACCCTAGAGAAATGAGGGAGACGTGTGTGGAAGTGGAATCGTGCGTGGCAGCGAAAATGATCATAAAACAGATAGTTTGTTTTCAAGGTTTAAAAACAAACGGGTGTGGGCTTGGGTGTTGTGCTTTTTCTTGAGTCATGGGTCTCGACTCAATTTCTAAATAATCCAACTTGTTCTAGAAGTTTTTCGGCTCAATTCTCACCTTGGCCCTTTAGAAAAAATAACCTAATTTTCAAGCCAAATAAAATCATAATCCACCAAACCAAAGATTTTAGGCCCGTAGTCTAATAATAAAAAATAAAAAAATACTCAAAAAAAAAAGTAACTAAGCTCTTCATACGTATAAGTCCAAAAACAAAACTTTTATAGAACGGCTTGTTGCTGGACCCAGGTGTTACAACATCTATAAAAGTACCTGGTGCCATATACCCAAAAGTAGAAAGAGTACTCATGGTTCTTATTATGGAATCCCCATCACTTAAGAGCTTCGCCATGACAAAATCGGTAACACGTGCAACCATATCTTCCATCTAATAAAACAATTACAGGCTTCAAGTCAAATTTAACAATAGGTCTTGAATAACCATAATGAATGAATTCCAATGTTGTTGCCACATCAATCATTACATTTAACCTTTGTAAGATACTCAAGCAATGATCTTGAGTGTAACGTCTCGTCCCCGAGGATCTGAAGAGTTAACTCATATTACCTGATAATCAACTCCAACATTGCTAATACTCTTCCAAAAGCATCAAATCAAACGTAAACACTTCAAATTTAATTAACCACACATACTCGTATATAAAATCATCAATACAGTAACCCTAAAAATTTCCAACTTCTCTACATGTCACTTAAACTCACATTTCAACAATATAATTATTGAAAAACAAAATCACCAATATTCATCGAAAGCTTTATATTCTTAATCCACTATTCTTAAGTCATCTCACCCAATTCTTCATAATCCTGATCCTCAGCTGAAATATCCAAAATCATATGAAAATATTGGAGATAAGAGGGGGTGAGTTATCAACAACTCAGTAAGCAGAGAACATATACTAGTATGCAAACATGAGCATTTACAGATTTCAGAATGCAGAGTCAGAACATGTCATCAAAAATATCAAAGCGAAAGTTTAAAAATATTCTTATTCAAATTCTTTTGGCATAGCATAACTGACCACCAACGTACCAGAGCATCATATCACATCAGAGGCCATGTTTAACCCCTGTGGTAGGGTTGTGCAAACCCCGGTAGCTAACCGAGTAGAAACAGAATGTGAATCTTCCCCTTATTTATTTTTAGAGCCCCGAGTGTGCACATAGGAATGACTACCAGAAAAACCACTTTGTTTCCAAAATGGGTGCACGAGAAACAGAATAGTTGGTACCAACCCAAACAGAAGCCACTATTAGCATCCGTGGTAGGTCAAATAGATCACCATCCACAAACCACATCCCGATTCATAATGTCATGCCAAAAGTTTTTAGAAATCATATCATATCAGAGTACAGAACATCTTCAGAACAGAACAGAGTTTTCAAAACTCACATCATATCAGAGTACATAACATCTTCAGAACAGAACAGAGTTTTCATAAATAACATCATATCAGAGTACATAACATCTTCAAAACAGAACAGAGTTTTCAGAAATCACAAGACATAATTTTAGGCACAAACTTTCATATTCGCTCTCTTTTGTACAGTTCAGAAGTAAAATGTAAAATAGCTCATGTCTACACCAGTCATGCCAGAAAATACTTTATTCTTAAAGAGAATCTCATGAGTAATGCATAACAAATAACTAAGGTAGCACAAATCTCTTTTCATAACAAAGCATGCATATTTTCAAAAATCAACTTCAGCCCATTTTATTTTTATGCAAATTTAGTATAGGAACCCCACTTACCTGGACCACTTAGCTTTTCAAAATTTTCCTAAAAAATGTCGAGTCGACTATAAATCGTCACCTATGAAAATAATCACGTAATTTCCGTAAGTTTTCAATCAATCACGGATTTTGATATTTAAGCCTAAACTTCTTAAATAACCTATTTTATTTCCTCAAAACTTAAAACCTTCATAATCCCAAAATTTATCATCACATCCTAAAATCACCAATATCCACCATAACCCACGTCAAACTCAACACACTAATATTTAAACCCGAAACAGCCAACAGACAAAAAGCTTACATCATCCAATCCAACAGACTCCCTTACTCCTTGGACTCAGTTCGGCACAACCAACCAGTTCACAGTAAATATGAGTTAGCGCGAAAATACATTTAAATGTCAAAAGTTCTTTGGAAAAATACTTACAATGCTATAATATAATTTTTGAAAGATCACAGAGGTGCTAAAAGTGGTGGCACAGCAATGGAATAGTGTAAAATGCACTATGGCCATGGGTCTCATAAACCCACTTTTGAACGAGGACAAACCAAGACCCAAGATTGCTAGGGAAGGGCTTAGGGATGTAGCCGGAGGGTGGTGGAGCTAGTGGGCTAAGCGGTGAAGCCAAACGACGGTACACGGCGGTGGGCTAGGGGAGAGGCACACGGAGAGAAACAGAGGGAGGGGGTTCGCACAGGCTGGGAGGCAAGGGAGAGAAATGAAGAAAAAGAAAGAAGAAAAGAGGGGAAAAAGAAAAGAGGAAAAAGAAAAAAATGATGGGAAAGAAATGAGATCCAGTCTTTCAACTCGGGATCTCGAAACTGATCCAACAAAAATGATTTCAAAACAACAATTTAAATAAACTAATTTAAACACAGTGACTAAATAAAAATAAAATAATTAAATCCAATAATATACTAATTTAAAATAAGGAGCAATTTAAATAATGAACAATAATTAATAACAAGAAAATACATTGAATTAACAATTAAAAATCTTAAAATAATATCATGTAAATCATCTAAAATTTAAAACAAGAAAGTCCATAATCTTAGTAAATGTAATAATTTATTTAGTCAAAATACACGTAAATACGGGGTATCACATTGAGAGTATAACCACTTGTCTAAGTTCCTACATTTGGAATGTTGTCCAATACAAGGGCTTTGAAGTCTATATATGTTACTTCAAATGCTTATGATTTTGACAAGATTTCAATGATGAATGTTTTGCAATACCTTTCACACTGCATCAAAATCCTTAAATGCCCCTTTTACTTGCATGTTGAACACTTTTATTGCAATATTCATACCATCTGAAAGCGTTCCTTTATAAACTGGCCCAAAGCTTCCTTCACCAAAAAATTTTTGTAAAATGAATCCTTCTATTGCTTTAATAAGTGCTTGGTGCGTAGTTCTTTTCCATATAGCAAGAGGATACAAAAAAATTTGAAATGGAAATTTAGGATCCCTTTTTGCATATTTTCCAAGCCAACACAATGGTGGTTTTAAGTATTGCTAACCCAATTATAGGTAATATATACTTTAGCACACTTTTCACATGGGGAAGTTCTAGTCGAGGAACACTACAGAGTGCATCATTTGACTCAAACGAAATGGCTGAGAAGTGTACAAATGGCCATCCTGTAGGCAGTTCTCATCGTAGTTAGTTGAAAGAGACATTTAGTTACTTCAGATGTAAAAGTAAGCTTGGTAAATATATATAATTCAGCCAACCTTCCTAAATAAGAACGATTTGATGGGATGGCACCTCATAGTCTATTCAATCCAAGGTAAACACCATGTAGCATCAACAATCTTCCTATTGTAGTTGGAATATGTCCTTCTAGTTCATTGGTGGATAGGGATATAACAATCAAACTACTTAATGTGAGACCCAAAATTTTAGTGTTATTTTACTCTAATTTATCTTATTTTATTTTATTTTATTGTGTTTTATTCTATTTTTTTAAGGGTTTCTTTTATGAACCCTTTTGGATGGTTGTGGGTTTTGATACTGTGGGCCATGTTTTTAGGCCTGAAAGATATGCCCAGCCTGTGGGCTAGCTGGGAGCTCAGCCCTCTTCTCCCAAAACGACGTCATTTAAGGGCTGGTAAGTAAAAATTCCCCTGGAACGACTTCGTTTCGGCTTGTGGGTGAAAACCCTAAGTTTTCTTTTTTTCTTCCCCTAGTGATGCACCCCTCTCTTGTCTCCCCTTTTGTTTTCATCCTTCTTCTTCTTCCTTCCTCCTCCAAAGCCTGTGACCTGTATCATCGTCGTGTGCTGTCACGGGCCTCCCCATTGCCAGCAACATCGTAGTGGTCGTCCAACGCTTTCCCTCCCTTAGTTAGGTTTTTCCCCCTCTATTTCCCACCAACCCGTGACCAAAATCCCCCTTTGGGATCTGCTCCACTATACGCCACAACCATGCCCTGTCATGAGTTTTCCTTTGACAACCCTCTTTCCTCCCTCAGATCTATTACATTTAAAAGAACCCATTTGAGTCCATGTTCCTCCCATTTACGTCACTATTGCTGCCTGCTACCATTGCTCCACCGTGCTCCGCCCCTCTACATGCCACGACAGTAAGCTATCTACCCTTTGTTTAGTATGTTTTAATCATCAATCTGTGTTTCATTTTCACTCCTTTGTCATTGTCTGTCTGCACAGTGATGCACGCACTGGTTCAATCACGGGACACCGTAAACCATCATGAATGATCATCCAGAAGATTTACCTTCTACATCGTAAGTAACTCTTCAGCATGACCCTTGATATTTTAATATGAAAATTATCGCTAACTTGTTGCAGTCTAGTTGTGTTGAGAAGGGCCTTGGGTCCGGAGAAGTGTTGGGATTACTTGACATAGTTGTTGTCGAAAATTGGGCCAAGGGCCCGATGGAAGATGGGAAACGCATGTAGTTGGGGTTTGTGAAACTGTGGATTTGGGACTGTTGTTGTTGTTGTGTGTGATTGTTGCGTGCTATGCCAAGCCATCCAATGAACTACCTATCATGCATTTGCATATTACTACTTTCGATAACTGCCATGATTTATTCAAATGTGTTATGTTCTATGTTGTGCTGGGTAATCTAAAAACTGGATTTTTTGGAAAATATATTTTTGCTGTGGGTGAGTGCGTATCATGACCCCAACCCGAGATGGGGTATTATCTCGATAGAGCTCATTTGGTCACTCGGGAGTGTGTTAAACTGAGTGATGTCCCCTAGGCTATCGCAGAGCGACAACAGGCTCGACCAAGACGGTAACACTCTTGGTACGACTCCGGAGCCCCTCCCCTGGCGAGGGCTAGAGGATGCCTAGTCATGTCACGCACCGAGCGCGGAGCTAGGCATCAATTGTAAAAAAGTCACACGAGCGGTCGTTACCCGTGGCGTGACGGAGGGTGCTAGGGTGTGCGGATGGTTTCTAGGGGAGACCATGGTGTACACAGTAATTAAATGATTGTGTTTGGGTACAAGGAATTTTTGGCATGAGTGGCTGTAATTTAATGATTTTGGGGGTTATTGCTTTCACAACTGTTGAACGTGTTTGCTTGTATAATTTTATGCTTGAATCTCTTGGGTGTTTTCTATTGAGTTATTTTCTGAGATTGTAAAATCTCATTATGGACACTACAAGAAATAGCCACTGCTGCGGCGACACTACAAAAAATTTTATTTGCCGCAATAGAATTTGGCCGCATATGGATAAAAATTTTGATGGGAAAACTTGTTGGAGAGCTGCCCACCCCATTGGAAATAACTTTTTCTGGCGGCAAATAATCGCCACAGATAAAAAAAAATTCGCCAGAAAAATTTTAGCAGCGACCACATCATTCGTTGGCAAAAACTAATTTTGGCGATTTTATGCCTTTGAGATTGAGTTTTAGTAGCGACGTTAAAGCGCCGGAAAAAATCATTACGTTATTTGCGTCAAACAATTTTTCATCGGAACAGTTTATTGTGTCGATGTTTAGTCCTTTGGAATAAAGTATTCGTGGTGTAACAGCACCGTTGCAAAATGTTGTGTTTTGTCGGGAAAAAATATTGCATTTTATTTCTGTCGGTATACATTTGTTGCTGGAAATAAGCTTTTGCAGCATTGAGAGTGTGAAAATTTTGTAACTTAATGCAACAATTCGTTGGAAATGTTCAATTTTTGTTGAGGTTTAAAAAAACCAGGATACTTGTAGGCCATATTAATACTATTCACGTCAAATATGGCCTCGCTTTTATTGCTTTTTTTTTTTAAATGTATTTTTACATTTCACATGTCACTGCTTAACCCCATGCGAATCTAGAAAATAATACAATATTATTATCTAGTTGCCTAAAATCAGAGTGACCATCATGAACCATGGAATTTCCAGATATACAGCTTAAATGAAAAATAATGAGGCAGAGAATGTAAAGGGAACATATATATAACGGACACATAGTATTTGATGATATATCATGATAATCCCATATAAATAGCTGACTAGGAGTGTAACAGCTTATAAATTTTGCATTACCCTATAACTTAAGTACATCATATTCAGAGAATCATTCCCAAAATCCAAACTATCTTGACATGCTAGCATAATTAACCTTATGGGCAGCAAGATAAGCTGGGTTGTTTGATCAGACAGGTTCCTTACCAATCATGCTATAGCATGATTGATAAGGCTAATTATTTTTCAGCTACCCTCAGTTCCAAGCAGCAGATGAAAACAAGTGAAGAGATACTGCCTATCATCCCTACAAGATGCAAACCAGGTTCTATTAATCTTAAGTTCAGACCATCAACAAACAACAAAAATGATAGTACAATCAGTTGGATGTTGAGTAATACTTATTAATTATAATGCAGTAATAGTTTAATCCAACAACAATCATAAACCACGCATAATGACTGCAAGCTATTAATCATGGACCAAAGAGATTATTCAAGAAACAGAATATTTGTACAGCACACACAAAAATGATACTGCTATGAATTAATAGCATTGTCTATACAAGGATCTAGGAATGAATGTGTATTTAATGATGTAAACACAGATAATGGACATGATGCATTTACACAACCAACCCAATAAACTCAATATCAACTAATATCACAGCAGGACATCTCATTTTCACATCCATTACAATTAAATGCCCATTGTATAGCTATTGTTATGCAATAAGCTTGAGAATTTATTTATTACTTGTGAGTAGGTTCCCCATTATTACTGCTAGCATTGATATTGCATCCACAACTGATGTACACAAACATTAAGGTAAAAATAATGTTGAAGTTTAGCAGCCACAAAATTATATTTTAAAAACTGTCAAACTACTATAACTGGTGAGGCACATTACTGTGTTTAATTCACAAATCAGTTTCTGAATTATCCACTGCATGTCATTAGCTCCATCCATGGTTTTCCACCATTTAAACACAACATCAGCACACCACTTTTAACATATGAACATATGAACATCCAAACTATGGCTTTACTTACGTAATATGTAGCTACTGATGAGAAGCAAACCACTTTAAACTCATAGTGTCCTGCATTAGCTAGTACCCATTACCCCACACAAAAACAAAATCTTCCAATAAACCCTGCTAGCATATCAATCTCGAAACTAGCAAAATACAAAAAACTTCTATCTCTCAACCTAGTGTCCTAAGCATCAGGGAGAGTCTCCCTCACTAGACTTCCCTGGGACTGTCTCTCAGACATATAGGAGTTCATAAACTTATCATAATCCACTTGTCTCTCCAACAGGGTTCTCACATCTCCCCTAAATTCGTCAAGTTGAGTCTTGTACTGCTCAGCCTCTTTTTGATGTTTTTCAATAGCTTCAACCAAATGTTTATGGTTTTCACGGTCAACAACTTTTGGGCACTCTGGTATTATCATCTCTCCAAGACCTCGTGCGTACCCCAATCTATGACCTAGTACGTCCCTAAACACCCCAACTGCTACCTCTGCAGTTCAGACCTCGGGTTCTAAAGCAGACAGCTTTCCAACCATTTGTTTCTACACAAACAAAGTGAGCAACTTATTGTAGAGACATGTTGGACAATTCAAAACAGAACTAACTATGACAGTAAAACTATTATTATTTTTATATAACTAAAACTATCCAACTGTTCAGAATAGTATTTGCCAGTAAAAATTCACATAAAGATCTTCTGTGGTGGAGGTCACAAATTCCCCCTTTTTCTTAGACCAACGAACTTCTTTGTAGAACTCCACCAAGTTCTCCGTACCAGGACCCTGCATGCCCACTGAATTGAGTTAGATAATATGCATTTAATGGTGAAAGTAAGTTGAAATAACCAGATTAATTTATTATACAAGGATACATTCTCTTCCAGTATCATCACGAAGGACTTTCTTCCAGCAGTGTGATTAGTCTTCAGTTTCTTTCTGTTCTCTATATTTTACATTGATACTTTCTGTACATTCAATGCAAATGAAGTTATACAGTAATAAGGTCTAAGAAATAACCCAAAATAACATATAGGTCAATCACAATCAGACGATGGGACCAATACATTGAATGCCTCACTTCCCCATTGGCCACATAATTTAATCCAAACCAAGGGCTCCACCAAGCTACACCTATTGGCCAATGCCTCTTCATGAGTTGCATACTCCAAATATTTCTTGTGCAACTGATGATGGAAGGCATTAAACCTTTTACGAAGCTGTTTCCAAACAGTTTTCTAGTGGTTCTTCAAATCCCAATCAAATATGAAATCACCCTATCTTTAAGATTGTAGAATGTTAGGAAATTATGATACATTTATCAAACAAAAATTAATATGAGCGATGCTTACCTGCACGCGATCAATTAGCTCATCTTTCTCAGCCTCGGGGACATCACTCCATCGAGCACAACTCATGTCCCCATGATGCTTCAATATCATGTCACCCTAGTGGTAAACATGGTTGCATTTTCACAGCAGGGTGCTGTGTGCCCATCATTTATTTTCAGAGGGATTTTCCCATGCTTACGCAGCTTATGAAACTCCGTACACATTGCGGGTCCACGTCCACATTTCTTTGGGGGCACCACTAAGGGCACATGCTTTGAGCCAGCATTTACCTTTGTATGAGGGATACTCAATGTTATAAGGAGAGAACAAGACATAAACAGATCTATAAATTAATTAACAGAAGTATAACAATCAGTATTTTTGTGCATACCAACTTACCATTGTCATTCCTATTTGGTACTACATGTGGATTCTCAGCCACTATTGGTACTACATGTGGATTCCCAGCCACTATTGGATTGTCAAAACAAGTGTCAGATACTCTATCTGGTGGCTGCGTTGAGTCATCCGATAGAGTATCACTGTGATCATCTCTAAGGGTCCATGAATTAAGTTTTGGATCTTGTGGTGGTTGTATAATAGTGGCAGCCCGAACACGTTTACTACCTGCACCTCGCCCACTCCCTCTACCTCCTGCACTTGGAGCCATCTTTTGATAGTTGTTGATTGTGATATATCGAGAAATCTGGTAAGTATAGATTAAACCCACTTTTGTTAACTTTTTTGAAGACAGTGATAATACAAGTTATTTACGATATTATTACCAATCTCTCTCAAAAGATTACACGCTATGTTATAATTTCTCTATGTGATAAATATTGTAATGTTAACTTTTTTTCCACAAATAACCATAAGAAATGTCTAAACCTATAATACTGCCTGGAAATATTATCAACTGCTTCCATCTATGTAACTATAATGCAAAATCCTGAATATAATTGGTATAAAATTCTTTGGATACACCATATTGGTCTAGAAATCATCAAGTTGTTGGATCTTAGGCAGAAAATATTTTCTGCCTAACTTTGACCTTTAACACTGGTCAGAATAGTATGTAGAGAAGTTACCTCAGTTGTAGTCCAGGACCTCAGCAACCACTAACCTCCACTATAAGAAAGCTTCACATGAACCTTCTAATCCATACAAAGCCACCAAGAACTGCTCCACCTCTCAAGCTTTCCACTGAAAGGTTATGATCACTCAAGTTCCAACCTTTTCAAACAGCAGAAGAAACTATGAAAATGCTTTAGAAAATCCATCTATCTATGTTCATTTCATGTATGGTGAAGGTCAAAATTTGGGTGGAAAACAAGGGTTGCTGATGACTTAGAAGACTTATTATTTGAACAAAAAACTCCCAGAAAACTTTACTATGCATGTTGATAACAAGTTAGGGTAAGGATATCCAAAACTTTAGGCCTTCAGCATCTAGAAGCTAAAGCATTTGTGTGGAAAACAAGGGTTGCTGAAGACTTAAGAGTTAAAATTTGAACAAAAAAACTCCCAGAAAACTTTAGCTTGCATGTTGATAACAAGTTAGGGTTGGGATGTCCATACCTTTAGGCCTTCAACATCTGGAAACACCCGAGTTCATCATGAAGGTAGTAGATTGTTCTATACTCTGACAAGGCTAGTAGGGCCCTAGCTTCTGAAAGTTGGAACCTTAATTGACAGCTATCTCCAAGATATTTTCAGAAAAAGGAACTTCTGATAAGAGGCTGAAGGAACCAGCTACAGCTTGCTTAAGCACATCAATGACGAAATGAAAGTGACTGGCCTGCATATACTCTTATTTTGTGTACTTTGTTGTCAAGAAAGATTTTTTATCTGGGTTAATTTTCACTTTTACCCCTTATTTTCCCTCCAGGGTGCCAATATCTCCCGCCCATCATAAATTGCTAAGTTTAATTCCATCAGACTTAATTTTGTGCAATGTTACCAAATCTTAACTCATTTCCAATTTATACCTGGAACATTAAACCTTTACCAAATTTTATTAGAGGATATTTGTAATTGAAGGAACCTCAATTAAATTAAATATTCTTGAACCAGGTTCCAGAACTTGTTCTCACAAAAAGATTGTATTTCTTGAACCAAGTCAGATGCACAAAGACCGTATCAATTTGGGGCTTTTTTTTCCCTAACTGATTATAATTGTAGGATATTAGCATACCAATAATTTAGCTGTCCATGGCCAGATTATTAGTAATTGAGATATATGGAGAAATTATAACCTGCTAATTTAGCTTCAAATTATTAACTCTCAAGCTGTCCCTTAGATAGCCACATAATTAACAAGCTGGGGGTTAGTGTATTATTCTTAATTCTCATTGATTGTTCCTCCCAAGCCCCAATTGAAATGGTTAATCAATGTATGATGGTATGCATCCGGGAATTGAGCTTAACCACAAAGATTTCTGCAGCACTTGCCTATATAACTAGAAGGTGGTTTTTTATCAGAACCACAAATTCCTAGATTATAACTTGCTCTCACAAGCTACATAGAAGGAAAACAAAACCACAAATAATTCTTGCCGTAATGCTAAACCTAACATCAACTTCCTCCAACTTGCCAAAACTTGGAAAAAACCTGTAGAAACAAAAGAAATCCATGCAACAACATTAGAGAACATAGTAGCATTGAACCCATACCCAAAATACTATAAGGTTGATAAATATAACCAATATTACTCAATCCCATAGGCAGCACCTCCGCTCAAGGGTGTCGACTTTGGTTAGTACCTTAAAGAATAACATACCATGCTTTTAGACAATACTTGGCAACGAATAGAATGAATGCCATAACAAAACCAATACATTAAAGATCCTGAGTGTGATCTTCTAGCCGAGGGAAGTAGCATATACATGAGAAAAAGAATATTATTTCCCATAGGAAACATAATCAAACTTAACTTTGCTATGTAATAAAATCACCTTACATTGATTGGGCGTTTTAGATGGTCTAGTCTAACAACAAATCTTCATCGGTCAATAGATCCTCATCATCAGAATCCTCATTATTTCAATCTGTATCCTCTGATCCATCACAACCACTCTCTAGGTCATAGTCATTTATAAAGGCCATTTCTGTAGTTTGCTCATTAATGTTTTCCATCACCGCTAAGTCATCAATCGGGCTTGGTTCTAGGTCACTCCTATGTAGTGGAGTTGCCCCAGCAACATCAGCACATTCAACAGAAGTGTAAAGGTGAGATGACTCATCCTCTTGATAGGCATCAGTGTCACTTGTTTCTCGATCATGCGAAAAAGGACTAGGTGGAATGTCATATACATTCCTGTCTACATACTTTTGCACAATGTACCAACTACCTTTCACCCTTGGATCTTTGATGTAAAAACACTGTGAAACTTGGCATGCCAATACAAAAGGTTCGTCTGCATACCATGTCCGATCCATATTGACACTAATAATACGGTTATCCACATGTATTCCTCTTCTAGGATCACCAATGTCAAACCACTCACATTTGAATAATAAATAGACACGACACCATCCCATATAGCATAACTCTATAACATCACTTAGAATGCCATAAAAGTCTACATTGCTAGATTTATGTTCACTAGTTACCAACACACTGCAATTTTGAGTTCGACGACATTGTGATCGCTCCTTTGTGTGGAACCTTTTGCCGTTTATTACGCAAGCAGCATATGATGCAACACATGGGTCAGGACCGCATGCTATAGCATATAGGTCAGCAGAGATAGCACTAGGGTCCATTCTATGCTGCTCTTGAACCTAACAAGCCAAGTAAACAACACACCACCATATTACTATGTTGGCTAAATAAAACAATTCACTAGTTTATGGGTTGCTCATATACCAATATAACCTACACGTTTCTTCAACCATCTTGGAAACTATAGTGAGTGAGTTCGATCGATAGAATTTGGATGATTTTCCTTACATGTGTTGTAGTGCTCAGTACATAGAGAAAGAAAGAACTATTATTATGCTATTTGTGCCTTGCAAGAATAGCTGATAAAAGCTATTCCCTGCTAGCCATAACGAGTTCATAGGAAACATTATTAGTAATCGGACAACATAAGGAATTAAGCCATACTCTAGGTAGGTTGCAATCTCAGTACAGATGTTGAGGATGTACCAGTGTGCTAACTTGAACAATTTATCATCTAATTGAAGTTGAGTTGAAATACCCAAGGGACGAAATTTCTACGTGAAAACTGAGAACCCGTCTCGGCCCTCATCGTCTGGTAACCCATCAATGTTTCAGTCTTCCCGATTGAACCTCATCTCAATATCATGGAGATACATCAAGCAAAATGTTAAGCATTCTACATGAATATACGCTTCTACTATTGATCCTTCCGAGCGAGCGTCATTCTTCACATACCGTTTGAACTTGCTAAGGTACCTCTCAAAAGAGTACATCCACCTATATTGAACTAGGCCCTGAAGCAAAGCCTCAGGATGTAAATGAACTGCTAGGTGGACCATAACATCGAAGAACAAAGGGGGGAAAATCATCTCCAACTTGCATAGAATGTTGACGATATCACTGTCAAGCTACTTCAATAGGTTCCGATCAAGTGTTCACGCGCATAATTCTTTGAAGAAGTTGCTAAATTCCATCACGGTCAAGCTAATATCCTTTCTTAAATACCCACCCACTGCAACAGGAAGTAGTCTTTGCATAAAAACATGACAATCATGACTCTTGAAACCGGAAATTTTGCAATAATCCCACACTGAAACACAACGAGAAATATTGGCAGCAAACCCATCAGGAAATTCCACAGCTGACAACCACTCACAAAAACTTTTCCTCTCATCTCCATGTAATGCGAAGGTGGCGTGTGGCATTGTACCTCGGTCACCATCGTGTATCAAATGTAATTCTTTTCTTATACCCAAGTTGGAAAGGTCACAACGTGCATTGATATTATCATTACTTTTTCCAGGAATGTTCATCAACGAGCCCAAGATGCTGTCGCAAATGTTTTTCTCAATATGCGTAACGTCTAGATTATGTCGAAACTTAAGTGTAGACCAATATGGCAAATTGAAGAAAATGCTCCTTTTTGTCCAATTCAACTCTTCAGGTGTGCGTTTGCACTTCTTTGAGCACTTCCCAAACGACACATGTCCAGTACAAGTTAGTTGACCAAGTAACTCTGGTCCCGTTAACAAAGTTGGAGGTGTGCGGTGATCAACTTTACCATTGAAAATGCTTTTTGTTTTCCTCCCTGTGTGATCCAGTGGTAAGAATCGACGATGTCCCATATATATATGCTTTCTGCCACAGGTCAACCACATGGAATCTGTGCCTAGATTGCACGACGGACACCCTAATTTCCCTTTTGTTGACCAACCGTAGAGGTTACCATACGCAGGGAAGTCATTGATTGTCCACAATAGAGCAGCATGTAGCATAAATGTTTCTTCACTAAAGGCATCATATGTCGCAACCCCATTTTCCCAAAGATTACTCAATTCATCTACCAACGGCTGCAAGTACACATCTATTTAATTCCCTGGTGATTTTGGCCCAAGAGTAATGAGTGACGTCATAAAGAATGCATCTTTCATGCATAACCACGGCGGCAAGTTATACGCAACGAGGATCACTAGCCATATACTGTAAAGTTTAGCAATATTATTGAAAGGGTTGAAACCATCACTTGGTAGACCCAGTCATACATTACGAGCATCCTCAGCACACCACCTATGTTCTTCATCAAATGTTATCCAAGCCTCTAAATCAGCAAGATGCCGCATATTAATGCCATCATGTGCTCGTTGCTCTTTATGTCATCTCATGTCAGCTGCCATCTTTGATGACATATATAGTTGTTGCAACCTCGGCTTCAACAGGAAATGTCGTAAGACCTTTTGAGGAATAGGGTGACTTTTGTGTGCTGATTCCATCCACCTAGATGCGTTACATTTAGGGCACTCATTTAGCTCAGAATTTTGCTTCCAATATAAAATGCAGTCGTTAGGACATTTATAGATTTTTGAGTAACTGAACCCCAAACCCCGTTCCATTGATCGCGACTCTTCGTATGAGTGTGGCAAGACAGCATTAGGAAATGTTTACCTCAAAAACTTAAACAGCATGTCAAATGACTTTAATGACCAACCCTCGATCGTTTTAATGTGCAACAACTTTACGATGAACGAGAGCTGTGAAAGTTTTTACAACCATCAAATAGTGGTCGTCAGGCATGATTTAAAAGTTTCTCATATGCTGAGGTTTGCGTAGGTCCAGGGATCGGAAGGGCTTGGTGTTCATGAGGAGTTGTAGTATTGCCTGATGCCACATCAACGAACGTGCTTGCCATAAAGTCACCCAACATCTCGTCCATGTCATCAATATATTCTTCTTGATGACTTACCTCCACACTGTCATCAGAATCATTGAGAGTTTCGAATGGATCCTCATCCCCATGAAATATCCAGTTGGTGTAGTTGGAATTAATCCCTGTAATGAACAAGTGGATTTCCACCTCACTTATAGGTAACCAAATATAATTAGAGCATGTACGACATGGACACCTAGTGCAGCCACTTCCCATAGCGTGGTTTTTTGCCTGTGTAAGGAACTGCTTAACCCCTTCAACATATTGATTTGATTTAAGTCTATCACTCAAATTCATCCAACTCTTGTCCATCTTCAAAATAGGAATTTAAGAAATTAGCTTCTAGTTCGCATGTACATGTTTTACAGGGAGATGTAGGGAAGTAGCATGCGAGGAAAAAGATTGAGCTACTAGTTATGAAAAAACTTTATGACTTGCATGCCGAAATATTTCAATTTTAATACGATGAAACTACGTTGACTTATTTCATTGGGTAATGGGGAATCGTGGCCATTTATTTCATGCTCGGCATAGTATATATGGATGGAGATAATCTCAAAGACCCCATTCGATTGTGAAGGGGCACGCCAAGTACATGAATAAGTGAGAAAGACAAAAGCCCAAAACATGCCTCATCAACCAACCATATTATTTATTGCTAATTACTAACTTTCATACTAATATCACTTATAGTGAATATTTTCAATTGTTATACATAAACTAAAAAAATAGGAAATACAAATATTCGTTATGATGATCAAAACTAGTCACTAGCTACCAGTAATAAACATGGCTTTGCACTCCAAGACTTTCAAGGGGTATCTACATAGCTGAACTCATATATAGCAGAAAATATAATTTCAATTAAACATGCCAAATCTAGACAATTCAACTAAAATCTGCAAAAATAAGTATATGAGCAGTTGCACAAAGTGAGGACATCCATTACTTAGATATATTATATGGTTCAAATAAAGCTTAATATTGTAATTAATGCAGCCCATCAAGCTGCGATTATTAGTGAAAAAGTGTGGCATTAATCATGATAAATTTCATAGGCAGGGAGTTTAGGAAATGGAGTGTATCAAACAAGCAAAAAGACACCGCACAACTATTCAATGAATATAAAAGCAATTATCCAACTTGTTTACATTAACGTAAGTTAATAAGATGCAGCCCCAATGACCGAAAGAGAGTCGACCTTCTGCATATATATATATATATATATATATATAATCTGTTTCTTATATAATATGTATGCCTTTAAGGCAAAGCAGAACCACAAATAATTAAGTCAGTAGACCATGAGTTGTATATATGGCATTGGTATATATATTTTATTTGAGAAAACTTCTTGTGGGGTTGCCTGACTCACCCAATTGCATAAACAAAAAACAGGTTGACTAGGATAGGTACAACTAATTAACATGGCAATATTTGAGCTGAAATATCTAGAAGGGTTTGCACCACTTCTAGATATATTTCAAATCATCCAGTTATATCAAAACTCACGTCAAATAAGTACTGCATGATTTACACTTTTCCTGGAGGGACGTAGTTTGAGAATTTAATTATTTGTGTTTCGTATAGGTACCTACAACATTAAAAGGAAAAAACATGAGTTCCATTAGTTCAAAAGAATATAATATTATAGATACTAACGCAGGCAAAAAGAACACGATTTAAAATTAAAAACTGGTAGACTTAATGATGATATGTAATAAATTTTGTGTTTCCTCTCTTCTAGTATTGTTGTTGGAAGGAAAAACCAGGAAATATACAAAATAATCAGTTTCTAACATATATATATGAGAATTTTAACACACTATAGCAATTTACGGCATGATCAAGTATATAATACATGAGTGATCCCCTTATGGCTTATGGATAACAAAAAGGTTTGAAAAGCTCTATTATCCATTCCAGAATTTCTTGCCACATACACATTTATAGTGACTGAAAGGTGGTGGGTACTAATTCTAATAATTTCACTCTCTGATCTTTAATTTCATTCCTAAGCTTTAATTTGTTGCCGGATTATTAAGGTGCCTTACTAATTAAATAGAAAGAAAATTATATATCAAGAGATGAGTACTTATGAAGAGTTCATCATGTGGTCTTAGTTGCTTCAATAGATTCCAAGTCTTCCTTTTACTTAATGAATTATCCTTGATAATTAAAAGAATATATATATCTTTATTTATATACAAAAACTTGGCCCGCAAAGATCATTTTAAAAAACTACTTTTCAAGTTGATGGGCTTAAATATAGTATGACGTTAAACCACGTAGAAATTATCGTTTTATACGAATAGTTCGTGCTTGCATATAATTAGACTCCAATCCAATTAACAACATTTTATCCTAATCTAGTAAATAATACTTTTAAAAATTAATCCTAAAGTTGAGGGTTATAATATCTTCAACAATCGTATATACAACATGAAGAAAACTGCCAGCATTTCCCAATGCCCCTCTATACAACTCATTGGTGATCCTCAAATTCTTCCTTTCTCTTCCTATAGTAGTGTTTAAAAAAATCGAGATTACATACATATATGCTGTTATGGATGGAAGGCGTGCTGGAGTGGAAGGTTGGCAGTCTGGCTACGAGGAGTGGGCAAGGTGCAGTATGAAGGGAGGTTTGCCTGCGGTTCATAAGACAGAAGTGGAAGGTCGTTGAGGGCAGTTACTTGTATGCGAGCAACTAAGCACGACGCCGTATGATGTAAAAGTAGTTTCAGTCTTTAATAGAACGTTGCCGTTTAATGTCTTTCCTTCTTATTAATTGTAGACGCAGTCATTTCATTTACGAGAAACACAATAAGTGTTGCTTAAACACTGTCGTTTTGGGTCAAATGAACACTAAAAATAGCAGACGTTGGAGGGAAAATAGCCAACGAACAATTCATTCTGTTACAGACTTCTCTCTTCCCTTTTTCCCTTCATTCTTCTTTCCTTCCTTATATCTGGAGAGTGACTTCTCGAATAGGTCAAGTTTGGGTCCATTACAGTTGGTATCAGCCATGGCAGAAGGAACGCGTTCGTATGCTCAAATAGTGGATTCAATGAATCACTTACGGCAACAACAAGAACGTCAGTAGAAGCAGATCGAAGATGCGATTTGCTTATTGTTAAAGCAGCAAGAGGCGGCGAGATTGGAAAGAGAAACACAAGATAAAAAATTTCAAGAGGTTTTACAACAAATCTCTAAGATTTCTTGTCAAGATTCTGAAGATCCGGGTAATAGACGTCAAGATAATCAAGATCAACACCTGAGGCACAGACATGAATATATGGAGGATGATACGGGGGACGTGAACCAAAGAGAGCTAGTGAACAGAGGCTTTGTCAGAGGTATTAAATTGGATTTTCCTAGATTTCGTGGTGGTAATCCATCACCATGGATCTATCGTACGAACCAGTACTTCCTGTATCACCAGATTCCTCCTGGCCAACGTATTTTCATTGCTTCTTTCCACATGGATGATGAAGCCTTGGTTTGGTTCCAGGATGCTAGTGAGGCAGGAACTTTTCTCTCGTGGGAGGACTTCATCAAGGCTGTTCAGATCCGTTTTGGATCTACTCCATACGATGATCCTATGGAGTCATTTACTCGACTCAAACAGGTTAGTACAGTTAATGATTACAAATCTGAGTTTGAGATCCTTTCCAATCGTATTAGAGGCTTGTCTGAGAAAAACAAGTTGAGCTATTTTTTAAGTGGCTTGCGCGATGAGATCAGATTACCTGTGAGGATGTTGAATCCTTTATCCTTGAATGATGCCTTTGGTTTAGCCAAAATTCAGGAACAGTATGTGGTGAGTATAAGGAGACCTTGGAGAAATTCACTTACTGATTCGAGTAAGTTTAGTCCAGAGTCGAATTTGTTAAAGTCTGGACAAACTCCTTCACTGTTAGGAGCACCAAGAGTTTCTCCTTTACCTAGGCTTCCTTATCATAAGGTGTCTGAGTCTCAGATGGTGGAAAAACGTAAAAAAGGCCTTTGCCATTTCTGTGATGATAAATGGCAACCAGGTCATAAATGCGCAAGGCCAAAGTTATTTTTACTAGAAGGTATGGACTTTGTTCAGTCAAGTGGTGAAGAAAATGTTGATGTTGCGGGTGAGTTAGTTGTTGAACCTGTGGAAGGGGAAGCTGAGATAGCTTCTATTTCATTATAGTCTATGGTAGGTGGTGGAGGACCTAAGACCATGAGACTTATGGCTTGTATTGGCAAGAAGAAGTTGATAATTTTAATTGACACTGGTAGCACACATAATTTTGTGGACACTGTGGCTGCTGCTCGATGTAAATTGCATGTACAACTTGACCAGACTATTAGTGTTAAAGTGGCTAATGGTCAGATCATTGAGAGCACTGGTAAATGTCTGGCTGTGCCTTTGTCAATTCAGGGCATACCTTTCACAGTTGATTTCCTTACACTTTCCTTGGGAGGATGTGATGCGGTTCTTGGAATTCAGTGGCTTTCCACCTTGAGTCCTATTCTCTGGGACTTTGTCAATATGAGTATGCAGTTTCAATGTAATGGTCAGGAAATTTCCTTAAAAGGTTTGACAGTACCTCAGTCAAATCTTATTGATGATGAGGAGTCCTTTGAGACTTTTGGTTGTGGAGGTAAAGGAATTTTCCTGCAGATAGTGGCTTGTAGTTCCATTGAACCTCCATCATTGCAGAATGTACAAGTACAGCAACTTCCGCAGCAGTATAAGGAAGTTTTTAATGAACCTACTGGATTGCCACCCAATAGGTCTCATGACCACAAGATCAATTTGAAACAAGACATTTCTGCTATCAGTGTTAGACCTTACAGATATCCTTTCTACCAAAAAGCAGAAATTGAAAAAATTGTTAAGGAGCTCTAGAACTCCGGGGTTATTAGGCCAAGTCAGTCACCCTTCTCTTCTCCTGTGTTGCTAGTCAGGAAGTCTGATGGCACATGGAGAATGTGTATTGACTATAGGGCTTTAAATGAAGCCACTATTAAAGACAAGTACCCCATTCCTGTTGTGGATGAGCTCTTGGATGAACTTTTTGGTTCAACAATTTTTTCTAAATTGGATCTTAGAGCTGGTTATCATCAGATACGTATGAGAGATGAAGATATTTCTAAGACTGCCTTCAGAACTCATGAAGGGCATTATGAATTTCTTGTAATACCCTTTGGCCTCACCAATGCCCCTTCAACATTTCAGGGCCTTATGAATGAAGTTTTCAAGCCATTCCTTCGACAGTTTGTCATTGTTTTCTTTGATGACATACTGGTTTACTGCAGTGACATGTCTTCTCATTTGGATCATCTCTCAACTGTTTTACAAACCTTACAGCACCATCAACTGTATGCTAAGCAGTCAAAGTGTAAGTTTGCATGTCAAGAGATTGAATATTTGGGCCATCTGATTTCCAAGGAGGGAGTGAAGGCAGATCCAAAAAAATTGGAGTCTATGGTCACTTGGCCAATACCAAAAAATCTCAAGGCATTAAGGGGTTTCTTAGGCTTGACAGGCTACTACAGAAAGTTCATTAGGGGTTATGGTCAGATTGCTGCCCCTTTGACTTCCTTGTTGAAAAAAGATGCCTTTGTGTGGACAGATTCAGCTACCAACTCTTTTAATGCACTGAAAGCTGCTGTCACTAGCCCTCCTGTTCTTGCCTTACCTGACTTCACCAAAGCATTTGTTATTGAGTGTGATGCTTGTGCAACTGGCATAGGAGTAGTTTTGATGCAAGACCAAAGGCCCTTAGCTTTTTTCAGTCAAGCCTTGAAAGGGAAAAACTTAACTCTTTCCACTTATGAGAAAGAACTTCTAGCCCTCGTACTAGCTGTTAAGAAATGGAGGCCATATCTTTTGGGAAGTGCTTTTGTGATCAAAACTGATCACCATAGCCTTAAATATCTGCTTGAGCAGAAGATTGGCACTGTTGCTCAGCAAAGATGGCTTTCTAAGCTTCTTGGTTATGAATTTTCTATTGAGTATAAGCAAGGGGTGGAAAACAAGGTGGCTGATGCTTTGTCTCGAAAGGATCAGGTGGATGCAATTGCAGAATTGGCAGCATTGTCATTTCCTACACCTACATGGCTCTCAGAATTGAAAGAAGCTTATGCTACAGATCAGGCCACACAGAAGCTAGTCACTGCATTACAACTTGACCCTACTTCTCATTCTACATTTAAACTGAGGCATGGTATTTTGTTTAAAAAAGATAGAATTTATGTGCCAGATTCCTTGCCTTTGAAACAACAGATTTTGAACTACTTGCACTCTAGTCCTGCTGCTGGCCATTCTAGCTTCCACAAATGTTTGCACAGAGCAAGATTAGAATTTTATTGGCCTGGTCTCAAACATGATGTTAAGCAGTTCATTCGAGACTGTGACATATGTCAAAGGAACAAGATCCAGAATGTTCTTCCAGCAGGGTTTTTACAACCCTTACCTATTCCTGATCAAATATGGACTGATCTTTCAATGGATTTTGTTGAAGGATTGCCCATTTCGAAAGGATATTCTGTCATTATGGTGGTAGTAGACAGATTATCAAAATATGCTCATTTTATGCCTTTAAAGCATCCATTTATAGCTGCCCAAGTAGCCTCATTGTTCTTCAATAATGTTTTTAAGTTACATGGTTTGCCTAAAACCATTGTTTCTTATCGTGGCTCAACATTTACTAGTTCTTTTTGAAGGGAACTTTTCAAGCTACAGGGAGTTAATCTTTCTTATTCATCAGCTTATCACCCTCAAAGTGATGGCCAAACAGAAGCTGTCAACAAATGTCTTGAACATTTTTTGAGGTCTTTCTCTGGTGACAAACCCAAGCTATGGGTGGATTGGCTTTCATTAGCTGAGTGGTGGTATAACTCCAGCTTTCATACTTCCACAAAGCTGACTCCATTTGAAGCTGTGTATGGGGTTCCTCCAACTAAACTGCAAGCTTATATTCCTGGTTTGACTTCTAATTAGACAGTGGACCAGCTCTTGCAAACTCGAGAACAGATTCTCTTTACACTCAAATCCAACTTGTCATTGGCTCAAGATAGAATGAAGTTTTATTATGACAAACACAGAACTGACAAGGAATTTTCTGTGGGGGATTGGGTTTATCTTAAACTTCAACCCTATAGACAGCAATCTGTGGCACTCAGAAGAAACCTTAAACTTTCACCTCAATATTTTGGCCCATTTCAGATCACTCATCGAATTGGCAAAGTAGCATATCGTTTATGCTTACCTTCAGATTCACTCATACACCCAGTTTTTCATGTTTCTGTTTTGAAGAAGAAGATTGGGGATCAATTTACACCTATCTCTTCCTTACCTCCTGTGGACTTGCAAGGAGAGTTAAGGCCTCAGCCTGAGAAGATCTTGGAGAGAAGAAGTGTCAAGAAAGATAATAGAGCATTGGTGGAAGTCTTGATCCAATGGGAAGGTGCTGGAGTGGAAGATTGCACATGGGAACCTTACTGGCAGCTTCGTCAGCAATTTCCCCACCTTGTGGGCAAGGTGCTTTAAAGGGGGAGGGTGTGTTATGGATGGAAGGCGTGCTGGAGTGGAAGGTTGGCAGTCTGGCTACGAGGAGTGGGCAAGGTGCAGTATGAAGGGAGGTTTGCCTGCGGTTCATAAGACAGAAGTGGAAGGTCGTTGAGGGCAGTTACTTGTATGCGAGCAACTAAGCACGACGTCGTATGATGTAAAAGTAGTTTCAGTCTTTAAAAGAACGTTGCCGTTTAATGTCTTTCCTTCTTATTAATTGTAGATGCAGTCATTTCATTTACGAGAAACACAATAAGTGTTGCTTAAACACTATCGTTTTGGGTCAAATGAACACTATAAATAGCAGACGTTGGAGGGAAAATAGCCAACGAACAATTCATTCTGTTACAGACTTCTCTCTTCCCTCTTTCCCTTCATTCTTCTTTCCTTCCTTATATCTGGAGAGTGACTTCTCGAATAGGTCAAGTTTGGGTCCATTACGTATGCATCTATATATATGCAAACTGCCTCTTTTTGAAGACTTTAACATGATAGGCAAAATTATTCGAACCATATGGGAGATTTGAATATTGGTTTTAACTATATTTACTTATAAAATTTATTGAAAGACTTTGTAGGTTTTAAATAATAGATCAAAAGGGTTTTAAATAATAGATCAAAAGGGTTTGAAATAATAGAAGTAATTCATAAGTACTGGTCATGGGGGATTTTAAATTTATTAGGAGTTTCTATTTTCAATTTAAGAGTATAAAAAATTGGTTCAACACGTGAAATATTTAATGTTCAAATTGAAAGATCTCTAGTCCTACATATTAAATGATATCACTTATTCTAAGATTTAACATTTTGTGCTATATCCTTAATTATAAACACATGCACTAATTAAAGCCATAGTCTTGCTAAAGCCCATATACAGTAACTCCTAGGAGGTGACTAATAAGTGGAAAGTCGAATGGATAAAGGAAAGATCAGAATTTGGATTAGGTCAATGAGATGGAAGTCCAACAACTTTGATGAAAGTATAATTTGTTTTTATAGATATGTGTGTGTGTGTGTGTGTGAAGAGCAATGAGGTAGAACACATACGAGTTGGGGGCTCTTGATTGAGGGGTGCATGCAAGACCACATAAATTAAGTGGGGAATACAATCTCTTCACGTTGGCATGAAGCAAGACAATAAGACCAGGGCTTTTGCTAGCTGCAGGGGTCCATATATATGTCTCTTACATGTGTGGACTATATATATATAGGTGCGTGCAGTCCTCGATGAAAACATAACATTTGTATGCGTTAAATACGTGGTGCATCTTTTCGTATGTAAAATGGTATATATGTCATCCACGCATTTACGGGGTGTGTGATTCTTATGTGAAAATTATCATCTAAAATGTGAAATAGGGATGTGGTTTGCCCTCACATCAGTGAAAAAACTTTCAAATATACTCAGTGTTCTGTATCGATTGTGACATACAAAAAACTGTGTCTATCATTATTAAACAACTTAAATCCATGGGCTGCAGTCACATGTCAGAATAGGAAAAAGGTTAGTCGGTACTGTAAATTATAATTCGTTGAATATATCACTGCAATTTACTTCTGTCAAACACAAGATGCTATGAGATATTATTAACCACAAGGAATAGTTGATACAAAAGCAGATCACACTCAAATTCCAACCATGTTGCCTTCCCCTTGATCATAGAATTTCATATATTATGGCCCTGCGTTTGAAGTTCATAGAACTGATAAACATTATATAAGAAAATCATATAGGATGAATGCATTCCCAACAATTATTCCCAAAACACTGTAAATTCTTTTCAAAAATTGAGTTTTATGCTTAAAGCTTAAAAATCCAAAAATGGAGGATAGATATCTCTATAATTTGATGGTAGAGATTTTAGGGGAAAAGAAATACCTTGATTCACATGCAAATCTTCGAACTTGTCATCAATGACTTACAAGTGGAGGTCTGTGTCATGTGGGATTTTGGTGAGACTTGTGCAGTCTGTAGTGGGCATCGAAGGAAGGAATATGCAGGAGTAACGGTTTCAACGGCTCTTCAATACGGTGCGTTTGGCTTAAGTGAAACGCTGCGTTACAAAGAAATTTGTTTTAATAAAACGGGGCGTTTGGTTTGTTGGTGGCTTATAGGAATAAGCTTAGACGGCGTCGTTTTGTTCTTCTTCTTTAATTGGGAAGTTTTTCCCGAGTGTCTGTTATTTCTGTTATTAGTTTCCTATAAATAGCGGGTAGTTGAGGGATGAAGGCATTGGAAAATTCTTCTGTAAACAATTCTTGTAAGGAGCTTGGAGATTGCTCGAAAATCTCTTTCGATTACTTCAATAATACTGTGATTCAATCTCTATTCCGATTATCTCCATCATTCTGTTGTGGCTCTTCGAGGTTGAACAATTGTAAGCAGCGGACGTGCAGGACCTGGAGGATTAAGGAAGAAGAAGAAGAAGGCACATAACAATTGGTATCAGCAGTAGGCGATCCTAAATTCGTAGAGATCTATGGCAGAAGGTACGCGTGGTGCACTTAAAGGTCAGCAGGATGCATCTCAGAAACAGTATGAAGCAGTCCAATTACAGCTTCAACATCATCAGCACACTATCTCAGGGATAACAGAAAGGTTAGATCAACTTTCTGATATGTTGCGCTCTGTTGTGGAATCTAGCGATAGAGATCAACCTCCTAGAGTTCATGAGGGAAGAGGTGGATTCCAGAAAGGAATTAGGTTGGATTTTCCTCAATTTAATGGCCTTGATCCAGCGGGATGGATCTTTAAAGCTAATCAATACTTTGATTGCTTTCAAGTACCTTTTCATCAAAAGTTAATGGTGGCATCACATCATATGGAAGGTGAGGCGTTGGTTTGGTACCAAAATGCCTTAGATTCGGGCCAATTTAACTCTTGGGAGACCTTAGTGGTGGCTATGCAAATTCGGTTTGGACCATCAGCATTTGATGATCCAATGGAAGCTCTAATGCGATTGAAACAGACTAGTTCTGTTGGCTTGTATACCACTCAATTTGAGGCATTGTCTAATAGGCTGAAAGGCTTGTCTGATAGACATAAAATGAGCTGTTATATCAGTGGCCTGAAAGATGACATTAGAATCCCTGTGAAAATGTTTAATCCTATTAATTTAGGAGCTGCTTTTGGCTTGGCCAAGCTACAAGAAGAGTACGTGTTGTCTTCAAAGAAACCTTGGAGACCAAATCCTCATTTTGCTGAGAAATGGCCAGTTAATCAGAGTGCACTTAAGGATCTTGGTGAGGAAGGCAGCAAGAATCTTCTTCCTTGGAAGAAAGTGAATGCCTCTCACATGGATGAGAAGAGAAGGAAAGGTTTATGCTTTCATTGCGAAGAAAAATGGAATCCCAATCATGTTTGTAAAAAGCCTAAAGTTTACTTCATTCAAGCTGATGTTGATGATGTTAACCAGTCTGATTGTGAAAGGCCATTGTGTATCGAAGATGAAGAGTCAGATCCTATAGTTACTGATACCTTAGAAGTGTCTGTTAATGCTATTTCTGGTTCTATTAGTGCTAATGCTATGAGATTACATGGATGTGTAGGCTCTTGTGCTGTTGAAATTTTAGTAGACTCGGGGAGCACACATAATTTTGTTGATCCTCTAGTAGTTCAGGAGGCTAAATTGAGAATACACCATGCCTCTAGTTTGCAAGTCAGAGTGGCCAATGGTGAGAAGGTTCTGAGTCAAGGTTGTGGAATGGAGACATTTAAGATTCAGGACTCTCGATTTTCTGTGCCTTTCCATGTTTTGGCTTTGGGAGGCTGTGATGCTGTCCTTGGGGTCCAATGGTTGAAGACCTTGGGATCTATTACCTGGAATTTTGTTGATATGACCATGCAGTTTGAGTGGAATGGCAAATTGGTACATTTACAAGGGTTGAACTGTGCAAGTATACAACTGATGTCTGGCACCTCAGGCTTTAAGTCCCCTTTTGTGAATAAACAAGGGTGGTTGTTGCAGTTAATACCTGTTGAGAAGCACAATGAGGAGGTTTGTGTAACAGGACCCATGACTGAATTGCTCAAGGAGTTCTCTGATGTTTTTGCTGAACCTGTGGGCTTGCCTCCAAGACGAGCCTTTGATCATCAAATCATCCTCAAGGAGGGTGTTTCTCCTATTTCAGTTCGACCATACAGGTATCCTCATTATCAAAAATCTGAAATTGAAAAAATTGTTAATGACTTGCTTCAATCTGGTGTGGTTAGGCCTAGCCAAAGCCCATTTTCTTCTCCTGTACTGTTGGTTAAGAAAGCTGATGGAACTTGGCGTATGTGCATCGACTATAGGGCCTTAAACAAGGAAACTATCAAAGACAAATTTCCAATTCCAGTTATAGATGAATTGCTGGATGAATTGTTTGGGGCTAGAATTTTTTCCAAGTTGGATTTGAGAGCTGGATACCACCAGATTCGAGTGAGGGAAGGGGATATTCCAAAAACAGCTTTTAGAACTCATGAGGGCCATTATGAGTTCTTAGTGATGCCCTTTGGCCTCACTAATGCACCTGCTACATTTCAGGGTTTAATGAACCATATTTTCAAGCCTTTCTTGAGAAGGTTTGTCTTGGTTTTTTTTTTATGACATACTCATATACAGCAAGGATATGGCTGAGCATTTATTGCATGTACAGACTGTTTTGAGTACATTGCGACAGCATACTCTTTATGCCAAGATGTCCAAGTGCAAATTTGGTGTACAAGAGGTTGAGTACTTGGGCCATATTATATCTGGCAATGGAGTTCAAACAGATCCAACAAAGACTGCTGCTATGGTGAATTGGCCTGTTCCTACAACCTTGAAGTCTTTGAGAGGGTTTTTAGGATTAACAGGTTATTACAGGAAATTTATCAAGGCCTATGAGTCTATAGCAGCTCCCTTAACGAATTTGTTGAAGAAAAATTCTTTTTGTTGGAATGATAAGGCTGCTGTTGCTTTCGAATTGTTGAAAACAGCTGTTAGCAATCCTCCTGTTTTGAGGTTGCCTGACTTCACAAAGGTCTTGACCATTGAGTGTGATGCTTCTGGTATGGGTCTTGGGGCAGTCTTAATGCAGGAGTCTCAACCCATAGCCTTTTATAGCAAAGCCTTGAAAGGGAAAGCTTTGTTATTATCAACTTATGAGAAAGAATTGTTGGCTTTAGTATCAGCTGTTCAGAGATGGAGACCCTACCTCCTGGGCCATTCTTTTCAGATTAAAACTGACCAACAAGCTCTAAAGTTTTTGGTGGAACAAAAAATTGGTACTGAGGCACAACATAAATGGGTTTCCAAACTCATTGGATATGATTTTACTGTGCACTATAAGCAGGGCAAGGAGAATTTGGTTGCTGATGCCCTTTCGAGGAAAGATGAGCAGGAACAAGCTGCTAAGGGCTTGGAGGTGGATTAAGGATCTCAAGAGGACATTCGAGATATGTGGATGCAATGAGTCCCAAAAGGTGTTGTATGCAAGCTACATGTTGCAAGGTGAAGCCGCCGCCTGGTGGAAGAATAAGCGGGACATCCTTGAGATGGAGCTGCGATCTTTCGCAGTTGTGATCTAGCAACACTTTAAGGAGTTTAATGATCACTTCATCCCTAGTAGAGTGAGGCGTCAGAAGGCAAGGGAGTTCAACAGCCTAGTGCAAGGAGACATGATAGTGGAACAATATGCCCGAAGGCAAGGGAGCTTGAGAGGTTTGAAAAGCATCTCATTACCACTAAAGAGATGCAGACCGAGCGCTTCTAGGAGGGATTGCATCTGGAGATCCGTAGGCAAGTTGCTTGTCTGCAAATTCTGACTTTTCAGAGTTTGTTGAGGTGGCCTCTATAGCAGAGCGGGAATTTGGTGGTACTGAAGGCTCTCCGACAGGCAAGAAGATGAGGAGCTTTGCAGGAGAGGGAAGCAGCTCGCGGTTGCCTCAGAAATTTATTCTGAGGACAGGGTCAAACCACAAACCTCAACTGGTGTGCGCATGGGAGGCTGAGCCCCAATTTGTGGAAGGTGCAACAGATCCCATGAAGGTGACTGTTGTCAGGTGGAACCCAATGCTTTAAGTGTGGTCAGACAGGACATTTTGCTCATGAGTGCCCTAATGGTGCTCAAGGAAATCAACCAGAACAGCGCGGTGGCAGATAGTGCAGGCAAGCTGACTCTTGGTGATGTCGATGATGAGGCATCGGAGACTCAGGATGCGAGGGTCATCATAGGTTTGAACTTGATCCAATCTTTTTAAGTTGATTCATTGTGTGGTTCATTTTTAGAACTTCATTGGAAGTGTTTGATCTCATCATGTAGAGTTCGGTTGTATGAATACTATGCTTGTACTTTCTTTGATTCGGGAGCGTCCCAGTCCTTTGTGTCTGCCACTTTTACACGAATGTGCAACTTAGTCACAAAACCCTTGCCTCAATCTGTGGTCGTGGCATTGCCAAATAGAGAGACGGTTTGGTGTTCAAATGTCACCTTATGTTGTCCTTTGGATATTGGCTAGAGGACACTTGATGTCGACTTGATAGTGTTCAAACTGCTTGGGTTCGATATCAATCTGGTTATGGATTAGCTATTTCGACACTTCACGAGTATCGATTGTAGGAGCTGTGTGGTCAGTTTTCATCTCCCTAGAGGGGATTATATGGAATTTGCGGGTAGCAAGTTGAAGTCGAGATCCATGACTATATCTGTGATCCAAGCGAAGAAAGACCTGGCTAGTGGAGCAAATGCCTATCTGGTGCAAGTGGTATCTAATCCATCAGAGAGTAAGTCTATAGCAGGAATCCCAGCTGTTGAAGAGTTCTCTAATGTCTTTGCAGTTGACCTCCCTAGATTACCTTCGGTTAGCGATGTCAAGTTTACTAATGACTTGGAACCTGGAGCGGCTCCAGTACACAAGGCTCCTTACAGAATGGCACCAACTGAACTAAAAGAGTTGAAGGCCCAGTTGCATGAATTGGTAGACAAGGGATTTATTCAACCCAGTTCCTCACCTTGGGGAGCGCCCATGCTATTTGTTAAAAAGAAAGATGGCACACTTAAGATGTGCATTGATTATCGGGGAGTTTAACAAGGTGACCATAACGAATAAATGTCCACTTCCTCGAATTGATGATTTGTTTGATTAGCTTCAAGGCGCGACTACTTTTTCGAAGATTGACTTAAGGTCAAGTACTATAAGCTAAGAATAAGAGACAAGGATGTACCCAAAACTACTTTTAGATAGAGGTACGGGCATTATGAGTTCAAAATGATGCCTTTTGGGCTAGCTAATGCCCCTGGGGCTTTTATGGACATGATGAATCGGGTATTTCGGCCCTATCTGGATTCTTTCGTTGCGGTCTTTATTGATGATATCCTGGTTTATTCTCGGGATTTAGAGGAGCATGCTAGTCACCTGCAATTGGTTCTAAGTAAGCTGAGGGAACACCAGTTCTGACCAAATGAAGTCAGGGGGCATGTCATTTCTCAAGAGGGTGTGGATGTAGATCCCAGTAAGGTGGAAGCTGTTTTAGCATAGCCACGTCCCACATCAGTGCACAAGATTCGAAGCTTCTTGGGACTCGTAAGGTACTTAGGAGATTTGTGGATGGGTTTTTATGATTGTCTAGACCACTCACTATCCTGACTAAGAAGAATGTTGTTTGTCTGGACTGAGAAGTGTGAGAGAAGCTTCCAAGAATTGAAGAAGAGATTGACACGGCACCTGTTTTAGCACATCCAGAGCCGTGCAAGCCATTTGTGGTTTTCAGTGATGCTTCCAAATTTGGTTCTCATGCAGGAGGGGTGAGTCGTAGTTTATGCATCCCGCCAACTAAAGGATCATGAAAGGAACTATCACTCTCATGACTTGGAGCTTGCAGTATTGGTTTTTCCTCTTAAAATTTGGTAGCACTATCTTTATGGTGAGGCATGTGAGGTCTACACCGATCATAAGAGCTTGAAGCATCTCTTCACGTAGAAAAATCTCAACATGAGGCAGAAAAGGTGCTTAGAGTTAATCAGTGACTACCAGTGTGAGATTAAGTACCATCTTGGGAAGGCGAACCAGGTTGCTGATGCGTTAAGTCAGAAGTCCCATTTGGTAGATGAAGCTAAGCCGTCAGTGTGGCGCCCCCAATCCCCCTTATAAAAATACACGGGGATCGAGACACCAGGATGGTGACAACACGGTCACACATCCCAACGAAGTGCCAGTGTGTGTACATGCAACGGTGTACAAATAAAATAACGCAGCGGATAGTCAACTAAGTACCAGAATTTAAATACAACTAAACATCAGTAGAGGTTTAAAAATAGTTATACAGTCATCCAAAATAAAGTAACACATGTCCCGAAAATACAAATAAGTAAAATAGAATAATAATAACAAGTGATCCCAGATCACTCCTCGGGCGGAGCCGTCTCCTCAGGCTCGCCCTCCACCTCCTCATCTGCATCAAAATCTGCGTTACCACAAATGGTACCGCAGGTAAGTATAACCCAAATAATCCTCAAGAAAGAAATGCATTTAATGCAACCAACATGCATGCATATGATGATATATGCATTTTTCTCAAAACATCATTTTCCCCGAAAATGACAATTTCCAACACACGCCAAAGTCTCATTGGCCCAAAAATAATCCGTAAAACATTTTCCCAGAAAATGGTTTAAACAAAATCCACGCACACTATTTTCCCAGAAAATAGCCAATTTAATCCTTTATTAACCTATGCACCATGGCCTCCCCTAGGGACCATTCGCACGTCCTGGCTTCGTAGCGATATTCAGTTCCGCGCCCAGCGCGTACATGGCCGAACACCCACTACGCACGAGCGATGCCCAGTTCCGCGCCCAGCGCGTACATGGCCAGACATCCTCTGGTCCCCGCCAGCAGAAGGACCACGGAGTCGGCACGAATCTCTCGTCCGATCCCATCATCGCCCAACGACAATCCAGGGGACGTTACTCAGTTTATTCCGCTCCCGAGTAACCAGAGGAGCTCCACCGAGATAATACCTCATCTCGGCTTGGGGTCGTGATACACACGCACCCAAAATATTCTCACATAAAATCACAATTTCCAAATCACACATGAGCATGAATGCACAACACGAAAACCCAGTTTTCTTTACAAACATGATCATGCATGAAATAATGAGATGTACATGAACCAACACAAATCCATAACCACCAATAACCAATCCCAACAAATCCAACCAAACCAACCCAATCAACAAACCATCTGACTTCCATACTCCTCGGACTCAGTCTGGCAAAACCAATCATCAGATTAAATACAGTGAAATGTGTTAGTGCAAAAATACATTAAATTCACAAGAATTCTTTGGAGAAATACTTACAGTGCAATATAATAATTTTCGGAGGATCACGAAGCTGAAAATGCCGACGTCTGAGCAACACCACAGTGTAAAATACACTGTGGCCGTGGGTCACAGATGCCCACTTTTCAACGAAGACAAACGAAGACCCAAAAATGATAGGGTAGGGCCTAGAGAGGTCGGTGAAGCCAATGGTGGTGGTGGTTTGTCATGGGTGGCGGCGCAAAGGGTGGTTTTAAGGCCAAATAGTCGAAATCAGAAATGGACTTGGTGGGGCTTCACCGGTGATGGATCGGAGCTGGGGTTGGGTCCATTGGGTTGCCAAGAGGTCGGGGATGATGTGGTAGGAAGATGGTGGCCGGAGGTGGAACGACGGCGGCGCGCGAGCTCAAGGAACGCCGCGGCTTCGTGGGTCTCGTGGTGGCTAACGGCGGCGATGGAGGAGCTGGAAATGGAGGGAGGTGATCGCCGGCCGGTGGGGAAGCTGATGGGAGGGACGGCGGCGGGCTGGGGGAGGGAAGGTTGCACGGCGAGAGAGAGAGAGAGCTACGTCCGTGCGCGGGAAGAGGAGGAAAGAGAAGAAGAAAAAAAAGAAAAAGAAGAAGAAGAAAAGAAAAAGAAAAGGAAAAGAAAAAAATAGAGGGAAAAGAAATGAGGTCCAATCCTCATAACTTGGGTCACGAAAATGATCCAACGGAAACGATTTCAAAACCACAAGTTAAATAAAATAATTTAAACGTAATGGTAAAGTTAATTTGAAATAATTAAATCCCACAGTAATTAATTTAAATATTAAAAGAAATTTAAATGCATAACAATAAATAAATATTAAGAAAGCACATAAAAATTTATTTTCACCAAATTAAAAATCCTAAAAATAACCCAATTAAAATCCAATAATTTTAAAATAAGAGAATAAATTTTGAATCCATAAAAATAATTCCTTGAGTAAAAATACACTAAAGTACGGGGTGTTACATTCTCTCCCCCTTAAAAAAAAATTCGTCCTCGAAATTGGCAAGGTCAACATTAAGATTAAGACAGGAATAAGATTCAACTAAGAGCAGACTTAAGAACATACTGCCAAAATAGTCCGGTAAGGCCACTCTATAAGCAACCAGCCAAACCTTCCCTACGATCTGAAAAATGGCCAACATATCTCGGGTTAGGTTTTCCTTTCTTACTAAAGCGCTTAACGCCTTTCATAGGAGAGACTTTGAAATAAACCCAGTCATATACTTCAAATGATACGTCTCTTCTTCTCGTATCTGCATAACTCTTATGGCAACTTTGCGCTTCCGCTATTTTAGTCCTTATAAACTGAACTTGATCATTCATTTCTTGAATTATCTCAGGCCCAAACAATTTGCTCTCGCCAACTTCATCCCAACACAAAGGCGTTCTACACTTCCTTCCATACAAAGCTTCATACGGGGCCATCTGAATGGAGGAATGAAAATTGTCATTATAAGAGAACTCAATAAGTGGCAAGTGATTCTCCCAACTTCCTTGAAATTCCATGACACAAGACCGCAACATATCCTCCAAAGTCTGAATAGTACGCTCTGATTGGCCGTCCGTTTGGGGGGTGATACGCAAAACTAAACTTCAACTTAGTGTCTAAGACTGCCAGCAAACTCTTCCAAAAATGGGACGTGAATCGCGGGTCCCGATCTGACACGATACTATTGGATATTCCATGCAAACGCACTAACTCCTTGACATATATACGAGTCACTTTACCCAAAGAGTCAGTATTATTAACAGGCAAGAAATGGCACTCTTGGTCAACCGATCCAGAATCACCCAAATTGAATTCTTTCCATTAGGGGTCCTTAGCAAACCCACAAGATCCATAGAAATATCATCCCACTTCCACTCTGGAATAGGGAAAGGTTGAAGTCTACCTTGATGCTCAACCCTAACTTGACAGCACGTGGCACTTTCCTCAATGAACATGGCATTATCCAACATACTCATTTTAGTCCCCCAATGACACATCACGACCAGTATTCCTAGAGTGACTACTATCCAAAATCTTATTTCCTCAAGAACCTTAATACAACATCCAATAAATTCCAATGATCAATAGCCCTTACAATACTATGTGCCAACCTCAATCAATTCCTATGCTACAACTTCTAAACCTCCATTGAATTCTACTTTGGTAACCTAATAGCCCCTTCTAAAGTTAACCATCTCCAAACAAATTGCACCACCAAATTATTACTCTCCAATTACAAGTATCTTGTCAAAATTCAAGTCACCACTAAGTCCTCAAAATCCGCACAATCTGAACTCCTAACTACAACAAAAAAATACCATGCTTCTGCTGCGCACTCTGATATTCGCCACATGCATAAAATTTATGTCTTCATACAACTAACACCATCGACTACAAGGTGGCTCCATTCCTACTAACCAACTCTTATCACATTTTGGCAGAGAATACTCTTTCCCAAAACCACAAGTTATAACTCAATTTCCTCAATTAACTCCCGCAGCCTTAATAAAAATCAAATTCCATAAAATACATCCATGATCATAGATAGAAACCCAATATCAAACAACCTTAGCATCCCAAATTAGAAATAAGCAACCTAAACCCAAAATACATCCATCTCATCTACAATAAAGAGCATACCTTAAAAGGCTCGATCTCAACCTAGCGAACCAATAAGAGCGCCTAGAGACTTCTACCTGACAACCTAAACCCAAAAGCTCATCACCTACATTCTGAACAACATCTAATCTAGCGGTGACTAAACTCACTACGAACCACCTTAGACTACACCAAAACATTATCAAAACCTTCTTGGTAACTCGCCCACCTATTTCTACACTAATAAGCTAGCATTAACACAACTAGTTCCTTCAATTGTACATCACTAATAAACCTCAAAGCAAGCCATACTGTTCAAATCTTCAATCCACTAAAAGTCATTGCACAACACCCAAGGATCCTAATGTTTTATTAACTCACATACTTGATCATATTATCCACTGTTGATGCCTAAGCTTCAACTTCCAAGATCCTATCATACACTATACATGACATCCCCTCAATCTCTCTTCAAGTTAAATAACAATGTCCTTAATTCAACCAATTGGGTGCTCAATCTCCAAAAGAAAGTATAACCTCAAAAATTTAAATTCCTAGGTAACCTCAAGTCACAATTAATTCCTAAAATAATCACAATAACTATTATCAACCATAATTCCATTAAGTAACCCACTCGACTACACACTTCGATCAACTCACCAAAAATTCTAAGCCAAGGTCTCGTGACTTAGTACTATTTGTGTCGACTCCTCTTCAACACTTACCAAAGTCAATTTCTACAAATCAAAATAAGACTAAAACCTATACCCTCCGAAATGCGTACACACACCATTTCTACGCATCAATCTCATGCACCTCAGCCAAAACCATTAATCCTCCAAACGTGCAAGTGATCATCCTTACCATTTCCATCACTAGACCTATAGCCTCGGAATCAACAAAAATCATTTCCTAAACCCGCACCATCTATTTTCCTTAAAATTTAATATGGATTAAATCATTAACCTATCACTGTAACATCAAGCTAAAAACAATTATTTAACCAAACTAGATCAACATCTTCAATCCCCAGAAAATACACAAACTAGATCATTACCTTCCATCTCCAAAGGAATTCTCTCCTAAAAAAAATTTCTCACATTGATAACTCAACTCTCATCAATCATATTATAATTCAGCCCTTCAACTCTGCAATTCTAAAACCTTAACCCAGATAAAATCATTTTCCAAAATCCTCAAGATCGATGACCTTAAATCTAAAACATTCACCTTATAAAACTTGTAAATTCTAAAACTCCAAATGTTATCAAATTGCTTATCTAGGTCGACTCGATCGAAAACTTCCAATCTAAATAATCCCTTAATTGCTTGTTGAACCTACCACCTTAAATCTCATAACTTATTCCCTAAAAACTATGGGGCCTCAAACCTTAGATGAACTCCTCATAAATCTAACCTTGAAATTCGTTGATCTTACAACCTCCTACCCCATAGACTCATCACATAAATTCTACGGAACCTAAAACCTCAATTATCCTAAACAATTTAAAACTATTCCCCTCCTTAGCAGCAACTTGAGTTCCTACTCCAATGAGTTCACCCAGACCATGATGTTCAAGCCTCGATATTTAAACAAACCAATCACCAAGAGTTCAGGCCTACGACACCAAATGTTCAAGCCTAACAATGGCCTTCTCAGTCATATCACCTTCCTGTCATAGCACAACCCTTAACCCGCCTTTCAATTTCGAACAAAACAAAATAAAATGAAATTCCATAAATAAAATAACATACGACGAAATGAATAAAACAATGAAGTAGTTCACAATAAAATGATTAAACAATTAAATAATCCGCCATAAAATAAAACAAATAAAATAAAATAACATACAATAAAATAAATAAGCAACAAAATTATTATACAATAAAATAAATAAAGCCAATAAAACAATACTCTAAATTAAACAATTCAAACATGATCCAAAGCAACATAATAAAAATATAATAACATGAAATAACATAAATACGTTCATTTAACACAAAATAAAATAATCATAAACTCATAATATACAATAAATAATTAAAACAAATAAAATAACATACCATAAAATCAAACAATAAAATAAATAAATAAACAAGTAGTATACAATAACTAAATAAAACCAATAAAAACCACATATTTTAAATTAAATAATGTCAAATCACAACTTAGAAAACTTTTCTAGTACCTCACTATTTTCCTGCCAAAAGAAATCCTCAACCCTGCTTAAATCCAGATAAAACCAAATTCAACTAAAAGTAAACACCAACTAAACCAATAGCATAAATAAAATCAAATAATATAAATTAACATAAAATAAAATAACAATAAACTCATAATATAAAATAAATAACTTAACTTACCCCACTTCAACAAAAATTTATTATTTTAAAATAATAAAAATAATTTTCTAGTACTATCCTAATGGACATGTGGTTTTACCCAGAGTCGAACTGCTCTGATACCACCTGTGGCACCCCCAATCCCCCTTATAAAAATAAAAGGGGATCGAGAAACCAGGATGGTGACAACACGGTCACACATCCCAATGAAGTGCCACTGTATGTACATGCAACGGTGTACAAATAAAATAACGCAGCGGATAGTCAACTAAGTACCAGAATTTAAACACAAATAAACATCAGTAGAGGTTTAAAAGTAGTTATACAGTCATCCAAAATAAAGTTAACACATGTCCCGAAAATACAAATAAGTAAAATAGAATAATAATAACAAGTGAACCCAGATCACTCCTCGGGCGGAGCCGTCTCCTCAGGCTCACCCTCCTCCTCCTCATCTGCATCAAAATCTGCGTTACCACAAATGGTACCACAGGTAAGTATAACCCAAATAATCCTCAAGAAAGAAATGCATTTAATGCAACCAACATGCATGCATATGATGAAATATGCATTTTTCTCAAAACATCATTTTCCCCGAAAATGACAATTTCCAACACACGCCAAAGTCTCATTGGCCCAAAAATAATCCGTAAAACATTTTCCCAGAAAATGGTTTACACAAAATCCACGCACACTATTTTCCCAGAAAATAGCCAATTTAATCCTTTATTAACCTATGCACCATGGCCTCCCCTAGGGACCATCCGCACGTCCTGGCTTCGTAGCGATATTCAGTTCCGCGCCCAGCGCGTACGTGGCCGAACACCCACTACGCACGAGCGATGCCCAGTTCCGCGCCCAGCGCGTACATGGCCAGACATCCTCTGGTCCCCGCCAGCAGAAGGACCACGGAGTCGGCACGAATCTCTCGTCCGATCCCATCATCGCCCAACGACAATCCAGGGGACGTTACTCAGTTTATTCCGCTCCCGAGTAACCAGAGGAGCTCCACCGAGATAATACCCCATCTCGGCTTGGGGTCGTGATACACACGCACCCAAAATATTCTCACATAAAATCACAATTTCCCAATCACACATGAGCATGAATGCACAACACGAAAACCCAGTTTTCTTTACAAACATGATCATGCATGAAATAATGAGATGTACATGAACCAACACAAATCCATAACCACCAGTAACCAATCCCAACAAATCCAACCAAACCAACCCAATCAACAAACCATCTGACTCCCATACTCATGGACTCAGTCTGGCAAAACCAATCATCAGATTAAATACAGTGAAATGTGTTAGTGTAAAAATACATTAAATTCACAAGAATTCTTTGGAGAAATACTTACAGTGCAATATAATAATTTTCGGAGGATCACGAAGCTGAAAATGCCGACGTCTGAGCAACACCACAGTGTAAAATACACTGTGGCCGTGGGTCACAGATGCCCACTTTTCAACGAAGACAAACGAAGACCCAAAAATGATAGGGTAGGGCCTAGAGAGGTCGGTGAAGCCAATGGTGGTGGTGGTTTGCCGTGGGTGGCGGCGCAAGGTGTGGTTTTAAGGCCAAATAGTCGAAATCAGAAATGGACTTGGTGGGGCTTCACCGGTGACGGATCGGAGCTGGGGTTGGGTCCATTGGGTTGCCAAGAGGTCGGGGATGATATGGTAGGAAGATGGTGGCCGGAGGTGGAGCGACGGCGGCGCGCGAGCTCAAGGAACGCCACGGCTTCGTGGGTCTCGTGGTGGCTAACGGCGGCGATGGAGGAGCTGGAAATGGAGGGAGGTGATCGCCGGCCGGTGGGGAAGCTGATGGGAGGTGAGGTGCCAACCACCGCCGGCGGACGGCGGCGGGCTGGGGGAGGGAAGGTTGCACGGCGAGAGAGAGAGAGAGAGAGAGAGCTACGTCCGTGCGCGGGAAGAGGAGGAAAGAGAAGAAGAAAAAAAAGAAAAAGAAGAAGAAGAAAAGAAAAAAGAAAAGGAAAAGAAAAAAATAGAGGGAAAAGAAATGAGATTCAATCCTCATAACTTGGGTCACGAAAATGATCTAACGGAAACGATTTCAAAACCACAAGTTAAATAAAATAATTTAAACGTAATGGTAAAGTCAATTTGAAATAATTAAATCTCACTATAATTAATTTAAATATTAAAAGAAATTTAAATGCATAACAATAAATAAATATTAAGAAAGCACATAAAAATTAATTTTCATCAAATTAAAAATCCTAAAAATAACCCAATTAAAATCCAATAATTTTAAAATAAGAGAATAAATTTTGAGTCCATAAAAATAATTCCTTCAGTAAAAATACACTAAAATACGGGGTGTTACAGTCAGGGTTAGACTCTCTCCTTTGTGGGATGAGAAGGTATCTTGTAGAGAGTTCACATAAAGAGGAAGTATTATCCTCTATGCATGAAGTTCGGGTTGTTGATTTTGAAGAATTGAAAACTCTTCAAAGGAGGGACCCAAAGCTACTAGATATCTGGAAGAGAGTAAAAAAATCAAGAGGACCTGCATACTTTAGTTTGGATAGGAATGTTATTGTTTTGTTCCGAAATTGTAGGGTGATTCCCACTAATTCAGAGTTTAAGGAGAGAATTTTAGAAGAGGCTCATGTGGCTTCTTATTCAATTCACCATGAAAGTACGAAGATGTATTAGGACTTAAAGAGGAATTTTTGGTGGGAACAAATGAAGAGGGACATTGCTATGTTCATTGAGAGATGTATCACTTGCTGACAAGTCAAAGCTGTGCACCAAAGACCTGCCAGTAACCTCCAACCCCTTTCGATTCCAAAATGAAAATGGGATGTCATTGCTATGGACTTTATTGTGGATTTGCTAGGAACTCCCAGCAGGAAGAATTCAATTTGGGTGATTATCGACCAGTTGACCAAGAGTGCTCATTTCCAACCCATCACTAATACTGACACCTTGGGGAAGCTGACGCACTTGTATGTCAAAGAGATAGTCCAATAGCATGGGATACTCAAGACTATTGTATCAAATCGAAACCCAAAATTCACATCCCATTTTTGGAAGAGCTTACAAGTGGCCATGGGCATTAAGTTGAAGATTAGAGGTGCTTATCACCCTCAGATAGATGGCCAGTCAGAGTGCACTATTCAGACTCTTGAAGACATGGTACGAGCTAGGAGTTAGTTCAAGAGATAAAGGATTAGGTCCTGATCATAAGAGATAGGATGGCGGCAGTGCAAAGTCGCCAGAAGAGTTATGTAGACATAAGAAGAAGAGACCTGTCATTCAAAGAAGGAGATTGTGTGTACCTCAAAGTTTCACCCATGAGGGGCATCAAGCGGTTTGTGTACCATGCAGAAGCGATTTTAGGAAGCAACACTAGAAGATAAGTAATTTGATCATAAATTAGGATTAACATAAGTTAGCTAATTATGTATTATTATTAGTAAACCCAATTCTTTGGAAGCCAATGTTTATGTACCATGCATATCCTGATATTTGCAAGCACATCATTCATCATATTTTATTCCTTATATTATAGTTATATATGTACTATGCATCTCATACATCTCGTTGTATAAGACACTTCAATTTTCATAAGATCAACTGTAAAATAAGCTCAAAACAGTAAACCATACTATCATTTAGATGCATGGTACCAATGCGATTTATGAGTGGATGTGCAAGCCATGGAACTAAGCATGGTCCACCATAGTATGCTAGAATACTATTAGCGGTGAAATTATCCTAGTACCCTTGTAACGCAGCAGAAATATCTAACAATTCACTCAATAAATTGGTTAGTCGTCAAGCATGCAATTGATTTAACAATTAAGCAATAATGTAAAGTAAATAAATTGCATAACACCAAAATTGGTATCAAAGGGAAACCCTTTAAAAAACTCGTTAAAGGTAAAATCCTACTGGGTAACCAAACCCATAAAAGTCAATTTTCTTATTTGAAAATCAATCACAAGTAAAGCTCAATTACAAAATCTTTGTCAATTGACACTCTTACTTGACCAGATAAATGACCCATTTGTCTTCTACCGCGGTAGTAGCGAGAACCACTGACGATCTTCGAATATTGGATTTTCTCCTGG
The DNA here is from genome assembly GCA_022457165.1 of Juglans mandshurica. Lineage (NCBI taxonomy): Eukaryota > Viridiplantae > Streptophyta > Magnoliopsida > Fagales > Juglandaceae > Juglans > Juglans mandshurica. The sequence continues at coordinate 12,210,787 of CM039627.1, read as the reverse complement.
AACTCCAGTGGCTGAACTCGACCAATCAATTCTCCAACATGGATCACGATCACACTCTTTGAGAGAAATAATATGAAAATTCTCTAATAAACTTTCTCACCAAAATATGCACTGGAAAGTGGTTTAGAAAATATTTAGTTTTGAATCTCTACAGATCCTAACCAATAGGATTCCTTAAATAAATCATCTAAAAGCAGTTTTAGTTTCAATAGGACTCTACTGACAGGGCGAGTCTGTCGCGAAAACGTCTCCTGACGGAATGCTGACATATCGGGATAAATCTTCTCTGCAGTAACAGATTTCAGTTCAACCTCTTCTATAGATAAGTTCAAATTTCTTGGGACTTGATTTTCACACTTATGACTTATCTAAACAATCTCTAATACCTCCAAATAAACTTAATATTGTTATAGATAAAGTCAATAAATAATTTACATTCATCTAAAATTACAAATTTAATGATAGGATGAACTCTATCATTTTAGTCACCTAGTCCTAGCCAAACTTTTACATCTACAAGCGGCTCCCCTTGCGACTGCGGGATGTGGGGCCGATGCACAACCTTGTACACAGGGTTAACTGTGTGGGCCAATATGATAAGTCAGATATGTAAGACCCAGCCGACTACCAGGCCCAGGCCTGTGGAAAACGCTTCCAAATTTCACGTCGCTCGGGTTCACGTCATATTTCCTCTTTCATGCACGTCCATCCCTTCCTCCTCATTAGGTTTTATCTACTTTCCACTTATAGCTTATATATATGTTAAGCTTTTCTCAACCCTAGACTAAGTTTCACTCGTTCTCCTCTTCACAGAAGGCCAAACCGACATCCACTCTCCACTGTGAACCTCTGTCCGGACCTCACCATCGTGCCCAGCCACACGGACCTGCCACCCAATGCCCCGTAGCCTCTGTTGCAAGTCCCAAAATACCCTGTTTTAGTTGTCTAAAACAGAGTAGCGTCCAAGCCACTGCAATCACCCTCCACCGAGAGCTCCACCGCGCTGTGCCCTAACAAAAATTGTCGGCGAGGACTTCCCATCACCCCAGTCCACCGCACGCCATCTCAATCCCCCTGTAAGCTCACGCCATTTCTGGTTGGTTGGTTTTCTCTCTCGGTCTCTCCCTTAATCTCTCACTGTGTGACTCTCTCGCTCGTCACTCTCTCTTTCTCTCACAGCTAGCTACCAAGAGCCACCCCCATCCGCTGTAGCCAACCGCCAGATCCACGCCGTAGTGCACCCATCTCCGTAAGTGCTACCATTGCCTCGGTTTTCCGTGGGTTAGTCCCTACTGTCGCTCACATGTTGGCCCCCATTGGTTTTTATTTTTGTTGTGTTGGTAGTTGCTTAAAAAGGAAACTATGTGTCACGGGTAATTTGGTGGATGAAGGGTGTTATAACCCTTTTGCCCTCTTTTTGTTTGAATACATCAACTGATGGTGTATTTTGTGTTTGAAATGAGGGCGGCATGTGATTTTTGTTTATTTAGACTTAGGCACATGTGGGTTTATTTTGTTAAGTTGGTATTTTTAAGAGACTGATATTTTTATCGGAATGGTTATTAAGTAAATACTGATAAATTTTTGAAATGATCAGTAAGTGCAAAATATTATTTTGAATCTTTTTAAAAGAATTTTTTTTTATTATTTTAACAAAAGTATGAGTTTATACTTATAATGATTTCGATATAGTTATATTATTTAGTATTATAAATTTTAGTAAGATCTCAATCGTAAATAAGTTAGAATTAAATGTTTTAGTCGAAATTATTAAGTTGGATATTGATGAGTTTAGAAAGTAATGTTGGTATTTTAGGAATAATGAGAATTTTGGGTTCGAGGAAAATAAAAATGGATTATTTTAGAAGTTTTAGGCTTGAATATCGAAATACAAGATTGATTGAAAATTTATAGAAATTTATGTGATTATCTTATAGGTAACGATTAATTTTTATTCGGCATTGTTGAGGAAATTTTCGAAAAACTAAAAAGTCCAGGTAAGCGGAGTTCCTATGCTAGATTTGCATAAAAAGAAAATGAACTCAGGTTAGTTTATAAAAATGTGCATGTCGTTTACTGAATGAGAGGTCATGGGTAAGCTTGCTAATGCCATTGTTAGTGTAAAAGGCTGGTACATCAGCTAGCTAGCTCTACTCAGATTTTTTGCTGGTGCTGGGCTTCTTGACATGCCCAGTGTTCGTGCTAAGGCGGGGAAGAGTCTGGTGCTATATATATATATATATATGTAACACCCCGTCCTTGAGGGTCCGGAGAGTTAACTTATGTCACCTAAAAATCATTTTTCATCCATATAGTACATGCTCTTATTTTTTCTTTATCGCACAAAATACTCATTAACTCGCATAAAATATTCCAATATAATTATTCTAAGATAATACAAAGTCTTAATATAAACATCAACCTCCCAACAAATCACATCATTAGAGCACCATAAGTTTACTGAATAAAAATCCTCAATACTCATATAAACCTTCTATGCTTAAACCATCATTCTTAACTCTTCTCACCCATGCTCCATATTCTTGATCCTCAACTGGAAAATTCAAATCATCTGAAAAATATTGTGGAGATAAAGGGTGAGTTATCAACGACTCAGTAAGCAGAGAACATATACTAGTATGTAAACATGAGCCATTTTTAGAAAGTTTTGTATGCAGAAACAAAACATTTCATTTTCATTTGCACATCTCAAAACGTATTATCAAAAAAATCAGAGCGACTTTTCAATCTTTTCATATTCATAACCATCTTCATATTCAAAACTCATTTTCATATTCAAAACCGATTTGGCATAACATAATTTCACATATTCATCTTATTATGTCATATCGTATCGTATGTTGTCATATACCATGTTTAACCTCCGTGGTTGAGTTGTGCTATCCCCAGTGGCCAAACCAGGCAATATCATGTTGTGGAACTCTCCATTTTTCAATCTCAAAGCCCCGAGTGTGCACACAGGAAAGAACACATAAAATACCACTTTGTTTCCAAAGTAGGTGTATTCATATCATATTAGTACCAACCATATCACATGAACCAGTATCTTCATATCACAACCATATTTAGAATCAAAATCAAACAGATAAGTATGTCAGAGGTTTTTCCTATCCATATCATATCAAAACACGTGCTAAACATATTCATATCATTTCCATTTGATAAAAAACAGATCCAAATCATTTCATATCACATGTATAAAAATCTCAATGATATCATATTCGTTCTTTTGCATATTTCATAAACATGTCAAATATTGCTCATGATTACACTTTTCATGCCAAAAGCATTTATTTTCTCTTTCATATATATATATATATATATATCTCATGAGTGAATGCAAAACATATACTGGGATTGTTTTTCAACTTTCCTTTTCAAAACAACATGCACATTTTTACAAACCAATTTCAGTTCATTTCTTTTTATGCAAATCTAGCATAAGAACCCTATTTACCTGGACTTCTTAGCTTTTCAAAAATTTCCTCAACAATGCCGAACAAAAATTAATCGTCACCTATAACATAATCACATAAATTTCCAATCAATCTCGTATTTCGATATTCAAGCCTAAAACTTCTAAAATAATCCATTTTTATTTTCCTTGAACCCAAAATTCTCATTATTCCTAAAATACCAACATCACTTTCTAAACTTATCAATATCCAACTTAATAACTTCGGCTAAAACATTTAATTCTAACTTATTTACGATTGAGATCTTACTAAAATTTATAATACTAAATAATATAACTATATCGAAATCATTATAAGTAGAAACTCACACTTTTGTTTAAATAGTAATAAAAGTATTCTTTTAAAATGATTCAAAATAATATTTTGCACTTACTGATCATTCCAAAAATTTATTAGTATTTACTCAATAATCATTTCGATAAAAATATCAGTCTCTTAAAAATACCAACTTAACAAAATAAATCCACATGTGCCTAAATCTAAATAAACAAAAATCACATGCGGCCCTCATTTCAAACACAAAATACACCATCAGTTGATGTATTAAAACAAAAATAGGGCAAAAGGGTAATAACACCCTTCATCCACCAAATTACCCGTGACACATAGTTTCCTTTTTAAGCAACTACCAACCCAACAAAAATAAAAACCAACGGTGGCCAACATGTGAGTGACAATAGGGACTAACCCATGGAAAACCGAGGCAGTGGCAGCACCTACGGAGATGGGGGCACGACGGCGTGGAGCTGGCGGTTGGCTACTGCGGTTGGGGGTGGCGCTTGGTCACTAGCTGTGAGAGAAAGAGAGAGTGATGAGCGAGAGAGGCACACCGTGAGAGAATGAGGGAGAGACCGAGAGAGAAAACCAACCAACCAGAAATGGCGTGAGCTTATCGGGGGACTGAGGCGGCGTGCGGCGGACTGGGGTGATGGGAAGTCCTCACCGACAGTTTCTGTGGGGGAACAGCTCGGTGGAGGGTGATTGCAGTGGCTTGGACGCTGCTCTGTTTTAGACAACTAAAATAGGGTATTTCGGGGCTTGCAACAGAGGCTACGGGGCGTTGGGGGGCAACTCCGTGTGGCTAGGCACGGTGGTGAGGTCCAGACAGAGGTTCACAGTGGAGAGTGGATGTCGTTTGGCCTTTTGTGAAGAGGAGAACGAGTGACACTTAGTCTAGGGTTGAGAAAAGCTCAACATATATATAAGCTATAAGTGGAAAGTAGATAAAACCTAATGAGGAGGAAGGGATGGACGTGCATGAAAGAGGAAAATATGGTGTGAACCCAAACGACGTGAAATCTGGAAGCGTTTTCCACGGGCCTGGGCCTGGTAGTGGGCTGGGTCTTAAATATATATGTATATATCTCCACATACATGCTTAAACCTAGCTTCTCTCATCCAAAACGAATTCTTTCTCTCCGATCGATCTGCAGTGTGTCGCGACCATGACAGAGGTCACATTTGGAAGAGACAGGAAACGTTCAACGAGAGACCCTTTTACAAGTTTAGAGCTCGACCAGCACCCTAGAATATCTGACACACCTCATAAAGTTTCTTAATTTGATCAGAACAGTTCCTTAATTGATCATTGATATTTCCGTTGCGGCACCTGGTATTCAATTCATTATCTATGATTCTATACAGTCTACAGATCATGAGCTGCATGCAAATGCTATTAGTTAGTTAGAGCACAATAGAACTGTTTCTCCTAATTTCATCTTGGCATCTTGCAATTGCCTAGCTATTTTGTTGAGTCCGTACGTTTATAAAAAACAATGTTGTTGAACATTAATGCAGCATGCCTCAAGGTTTTTCCTTATATTCTAGGAGAATATTATCCGAAACATCCTGATAAACTTATGATTAAACAGATTACATTAATCCTTTAATTTGCCTTTAACTATATATCCTTGTACGTCATACAGATTTCTTACTGGGCAGGATCTTTCTGGTGTGCTTCTAACATCCCTTGTGAAGCTGCCTCACATAACAATGATGTAAGTAAAGTAACTGTGGCGCCCCCGACCCCCATGTAAGGAAACACAGGAATCGAGATGCCGGGATGATGACAACACGGTCACACATCCCAACGATAGTGTCAAGTGTGTGTACATACAACGGTGTACAAAATAACGCAGCGAATTAGTCAACTAAGTACCAGAATTTAAATACAATCTAAACATCAGTAAGTTTTAAAAAGTAGTTATACAGTCATCCAAAATTAAAATACAATACAATAAAAAAAAATAACCAAGCAAGTGATCCCAGATCACTCTTCGGGCGGAGCCGTCTCCTCAGGTTCGCCCTCATCTGCATCAAAATCTGCGTTACCACAAAATGGTACCGCAGGTAGGTATAACCCAAATAACCACGTAATGAAAATGCATTAATGCAACCAACATGCATGCATATGATGAAATATGCATTTTCTTCAAAACATCATTTTCTCCGAAAATGATTATTTTCCAACACACGCCAAATTTCATTTGGCCCAAAATATCCATAAAACATTTTCCCAGAAAATGATTTACATAGAAATCCAACACACACTATTTTCCCAGAAAATAGTTCATTTATCCATTATTACCATATGTACCATGATCTCCCCTAGGGATCATTCGCACGTCCTGTCTTCGTAGCGATGCCCAGTTCCGCGCCCAGCACGTTCATGGCCAGACATCCTCTAGTCCCCGCCAGCAGAAGGACCACGGAGTCGGCACAAGACCATCTCGTCTTATCCCATTGTCGCCCAGCGACAATCCAGGGGACGTTACTCAGTATATTCCACTCCCGTGTAACCAGAGGAGCTCCACCGAGATAATGCCCCATCTCGACTTGGGGTCGTGATACACATGCACCGTAAATCCATTCTCACATGAAAACCCAATTTTCATAAACACATGAACATGAATGCAATACACAAAAACTCAATTTCCTTTACAAGCATGATCATGCGTGCTAAATGCAATGTACATGAACAACACCATATCCAAACCAACAATTACCAACCCAATCAATCACACAAATAACTCCAATCTCCAATCCATCCAACCCCCGTACTCCTCGGACTCAGTCCGGCATATTCAACCAAATACAGTGAAATGAGTTAGTGCAAAAATACATTCAAATCACGAAAGTTCTTTGGAGAAATACTTACACTGCAATATAGCAATTTCCGAAGGATCACAAAGCTGCAAGAAGTGACGTCTGAGCAACGTAACAGTGCAAAATGCACTGTGGCCGTGGGTCTCAAATACCCACTTTTCAACGGAGATAAACGAAGACCCAAAAATGATAGGGTAGGCCTAGGGAGGTCGGTGAAACTAGTGGTGGTGAAGGATGGCCGTGGGTGGCAGCGTGGGCGGCGGTAGAAGACCAAAAACTCTCAAATTGGAAATGTTGATGAAAATGTTTCACCGGTGACTGATCGGAGCTAGGGTTGGGTCCAATGGGTTGCTAAGAGGTCGAGGATGAAGTGGTGAGAAGATGGTGACCAATGGTGGTGCGATGGTGGCGCAGCGGCAGAAAGAGTGCCGCGGCTTGGAGAGGCTCGTGGTGGCTAACGGCGTCGCGAATGGAGTTGAGGTTGGTGGGGTAAGGTCGCCGGCCGTTGGGGAAGCTAATGGGCTGGGCGGTGTCGATCAGCGCCGGCTCACGGCGGCGCTGAGTGGAGAAGAAGGAACGGACGGAGAGAGGGAGGGGCAGCTGGGTCGCACGGGAGAGAGGCCAAATGGAGAAATAAGGAAAAAGAAAAGAAAGAGAAAAGAAAAGGAGAGGAAAGAAAAATGGAGGAAAAGAAATGAGATCCAATTCTCATAATTTGGGTCACAAAAATGATCAAACGGAAACGATTTCAAACAAGTTAAATAAAATAATTTAAACGTAATAGTAAAGTGAAATTGAAATAATTAAATCCAATAGTAATTAATTTAGAATAAAGAGATTTTAAACGTACAATAATAATTAATAATAAGAAAGCATTTCAAAATATAATTTTTACAAAATTTAAAAATCATAAAATAAACCCACTAAAAAATTCAACAATTTTAAAATAAGAGAATAAATTTTTGAATAAAATAAAAATAATCTTTCTGTAAAAATACATTAAAATATAGGGTGTTACAGTAACCAACTAATTAATTAATCATTAGTACTAGTACTAATTGTTACTATCTTAAAGAATAAAAATATTTATAGTTCAAATCTAATTGCAAGCTTTCTGACTGACTGGTACAATTCCATCCGAATGGACTTCTCTAAAGTTGGAACGTCTGTACGTACTGTATTTTATTGGGGTTTTAATTTAACAATTATATTACATTAATCACTCATAACTTTTCAATTAATGCCCATTCTTGTTGAATTAAAATAATTGGCTACAGGTCCACTTCTGTAAACAAGTTCTCGGGAAGAATTCCAAGCTACCTGGGAAAAATTACCACTCTTAGATTTTTGTATGCTCTTTTATTTGGAAAAACGGCACAATAGATTGATTTTTGTTTCCCCGGTTTTCAATTTGACGAAGACTATTATTTGTATTTACAGGAGCATAGAGAACAATTGGTTTTCTGGAACTGTTCCCCCTGAGATTGGGAAGTTGGTGAACTTGGAGAAACTGTCAGTATTTTCACCTATCCTCTTGTTCGATGATTTATGTATTCAAATAACACTAATTTGGACTGGTCTGTAAAGACAAATGAATTCAACCTGTTTGTAAAAAAGTCCCACAAACCGTGAGTCCTGAGAGCCTTCCAATATATATATATCGTATGTACAATGAAGTGAAAGAAAATAAAAGGAAACTAATTAACTAGCCTTTTACAAAAGATTTGTTATGAGTTTTTCCATATAAAGCATGTGTAGCTTTTGTGTTATTGACGTGAATCTGGTTGGCTTGAGTTTCGGTTTCCATAGAGGGATTTGCAGCAATTATGTTGTGGACGTGAATCTATATGATTTCTTCCTTTTATACTCAAATTAATAAGATTTATTGCTTAAGACAATAACAGTCGTGGATGATGCAATTTTGTGCGGAAGAATTAGTGACATAATTGGTGAGGGTTCAATATTTCCGAACTTAACTAGCATGACAAACATGAATAGATTGTAAGTCATCTTCTACCACAAAATTTCATGACAAACATGAATAGGTTGACAGACAAACTCAGTACGGTTCAATCATTATAATTTCATAGATTAGTTTTGGGGTGTGTCTACAACTGCTGTCTGTAATTGCGTGGTGCGAGGTTGAGTTCTATCAAATTCTGAATTTGTCTTCCCTAATATCAATTTTCTTTTCACGAGTACCAATTTCGTTCTGCTGGATTGACAGCCCACAATCCAACACATAACTCGAAACTCCAGATACTAGGAGACACTGCTAATTAATTATCTTCATCGAGAACGTTGCTTTTTTTTTTTTTTTTTTTTTTTTTTTTCTGTTTTGGGTAGCATAAGTACTAATATATGTACGTACTAATTAGATTTTTTTTAATTTCCTTCTTATTAAGGATGTTCCATACTCTTGAATAAAGATTTTTCTCATTCTTTACTGGATTTGAGATCTCACGTTATAATGAGGTCATGTACTTCTGAAAATAGCAGCACGACAGTAGACGAATTCGAGGCTTTACTTTGTATTAATTCCAGGAACTTCTCGATCTCTTTTCCTTCCCTCATTCTTTAGCTGTACTTGAAGTTATATTCTCTCCCTACCTGGATAGTGTCCTTATTTCTTTCTTCCGGATCATTAATATTTATCCTATTTTTTTAATATTCTGTTCCTTTTAGAAAGCAGTTATTTAGAGTTGTATTTGTTTTTTGCTAGGCTCCTATCTGCAGTTGTCAATTTCTATGAACAACGTGTAGTTTTTGTTAAGTTGTCGTCTCAGCAATAAATTATAATGTTTTCTTTGGAAAGAAATGTCCATTAGCTTACTTATAGAACATGTTCTGATCGAGCGAAAAACATTTTCCTGTATATATATTTTGTCTTCGTGATTCTATCTTTAAACCACGTTAATCTCTACGCAATTTTACTGTTCTTTTGTACACTGACAACTTTATCATTATATCCCTGCAGAGATCTGAGCTTCAATAGATTGGAAGGAAATGTTCCAGAGTTTGATGATAGAGCAAAGTTGAAGCACCTGTATGTGTTGATTCAAAATCTAGCTATATTTCAGAGAAGTTTTAATAAATAATGAACAAGTACTATTAGGTCAAATTAAACATACAAAGGGACAAAGATAGGGGACATGATTTGGCTTTTTCGTTCCATGCCTTGTCAGAAACGATGCAAGCTGAGATTTCACTATAACCAAACAGATCCTTATCTATCTATAACTATAGCGTAGCTTCCATCTATCTGTTCTAGGATGCAATTGAAAGAAATATAAAATCATGTATATTAATTCATGGGAGCATGAGGCATAGAGGCCTTTAATTCCTGTAGTTGTGATTCTGTAGAAACCGTACGTATGTAGGAATATACATATTAGGGAATTATTTTGGTTGTTGTACCCATATTATAAGTATTCCACCCTGTTTGTGTATCCCATTTTGTGCTTATTTCAAAAAGTATTTTCCCTCTGAATTATCTTCCATTGTTAATCTCGATTATAAGTATTTTCAAAAAGTATTTCAATTTAATAATCCCATCGCCAAGCTTTCCTCTTTAGAGTAATGCCAGGTATAAAGGTATGCAAGTCTAGTAGTGGATATAAGCACCTTTATATTAAAAAAGAGTATAATCTAATTCCTCTTTTTATTAAAAGACTTGTACAAGATTTGCATGAACTTGCACAAATCATTTTTTGATTTCCAGTCTGTCCTGTACAAATCATTTTAAAGTGAAACACAAAATAAGTGGGATTAATTAGGCTTTACTTCTTTACTTTTTCTCATAGGTCCCACTTTGTATAAAAAGGTAATTGCATGCAGCTTGTACACCTTCTAAGACCTTGTATCTAATGGTGAATCTATGATGTTTGGTTCTGTATATCCCTAATTCCTAAATTAAAAGGATGTTGTGGGACTAGTCAAAGGTAGGTGGTGAATGAGATCTCACATTGCTTGGGAATGAGAAGTTCTTGCTCTTTATAAGGTTTTAATGGGCTCCAATTTTATCATTGACTAGTCCTTTTGGAGTATAGGTCATGTGGTTTGGGCCTTCCATTGGGGCGTCACAAATAGTATTAGAGTCTATCCCAACCAGAAATGTGGGACTTGAGTGTGACACCTACAATGGACAGGCTCGACGAGGACGTCGGGAATTTAAGGAGGGTAGATTGTGATACCCCATATAATATGGATAAGGGTAGGTGGTGTATGAGATCTCACATTGCTTGGGAAGAAAAAGTTCTTGCTCTTTTTAAGGTTCTAATGGGGCTCCAACTGTATCATTGACTAGTCATTTTGGAGTATAAGCCATGTGGTTTGGGCCTTCCATTAGGGCGTTACAGATTATCATTTTTTTTTTTTACTTGATTTTATTAGAACCGAGCTAATCTTCGGTAGAAGAACAAAGAAAGGTCTTTGTTTCAAGCAAACAGAGACCCTGAGTTTCTTGGTGTTGATTTTCTTGTTTGCGATTTGGAGACTTTTGGAGCTTTTGTGGTTTTGATATTGATTTTGGGCCAATATGTGGACGGGATGGTGAACAATCAGTCTGCTCGATCAATGAGGACATATGAAGTGATAGGGATGAATGGTGGGGGGTATTGGCCTCCCGCCTAGCCGGGGATAGGGTGTCAAAAGGGCAGCTACCAGCCTAAATAGGAAGAGAAGTAGCCCTACTCATCACAATCATCCCATTGCAGTGCCGCACCACCACATGGCATTATTACTACGTTGGTTTAGATAAAAAATTTAATGACAAAATGAAAGCACTAGTCATATCTATGCTTATACTCCAAAAGCATTGATCAAGATTATAATTGAAATTTCTTGGATTCATTGTAAGTTTAGTTCCACTTATTAAGAACGAACCTAAAACCTTGCACTCATGCACCTGATCTCTGTGACAGTTCATACCCATCTAATGTGGGAATAGGGACTTAACCAATCCGGGACATTACAAATCAAATATGTACAAAGAAAGTAACAAAGTGAGAGGGAAGAAATTGCAAATTTAAAATTTGAAATATCTCAAATTCACAAGAGAATTACTTTTTGTGATACTATTCTTTTATGTAAAATGATCTTAGCTTTAAAGGTAACAAGAACCAAAAAGCACACGAGGAAATGCAACCATCTGGGTCTAACTCGGGGAGAGAGATTTATACTCAAGATAGACCCTGCAACCTTTAAGCTAAGCTAGGAAATTAACCCATGCACTTGGGTAATAATGAATGTTGAACTCACACATTGTTTCTAATTTTCTATACCTATTCGAATTCGGGCTAAGAATTCAAAGAATCTCAATTCCTTTTGCATCTTGGAGTTTGAATTTGTGTACACTTGTGATTGTTGAGCAGATGTAATAAATATAGTGACTTTGCACTGCATGTGTTTGGTCTCATTCTCTCTTATGTCATCTAATTAGTCAAGAGGCACGAAATATATAGAAATGAAATATCATTCCACTCATTTATAAGATACAATATTATCACTAGCCTCACCTTTTTCATTCCTTTCGCAGATTTGAGAGGATTAGATTTGCAAACAGGTTTTTTCACTTATAGGCAAATCAAAGCTGCCACTAACAACTTTGATGCTTCAAACATGATTGGGGAAGGTGGTTTTGGATCTGTATACAAGGTATTCGAAAACGTAATTCTTCATGCATTTAGGTTTTTTGTAAAAATTCTCTTATCTGTCCATGATACAGAGCTAAAGACATCCCTCAGTACATAATCACATACATACCTAAATATGCATATTTTTTTTCTTTTGAAATGCAGGGTATACCATTAGATGGTACTATAATTGCAGTTAAGAAACTTTCTTCAAAATCAAGTCAAGGAAATCGTGAGTTTGTGAATGAAATAGGCATGATATCTACTTTACAGCACCCGAATGTTGTTAGATTGTATGAAGGTTGTGCTGAAGGAAATGAACTCTTCTTGGTATATGAATACATGGAAAATAATAGCCTGCCTCGTCCTTTGTTTGGTATGCTTCATGTTTTTATATAGTATTTTATGTTGAATAAGGATAGCAACCTAACAATGTGGATGGTTTTATGTTAAGAATCAAGTTGACATGAACTCCCCCAGTCGACTTTCTACAAAAAATGCAGGTCCAGAGTGATACCAATTAAAATTGGATTGGCCTAAATGGCAAAAAATATGCATCGGCATTGCAAGAGGCTTGGCTTTCTTGCATGAGGAATCAACACTGAGAATTGTTCACAGAGACATAAAAACTACAAATGTGCTATTGGATTCGAATCTTAACCCAAAGATTTTTGACTTTGGTTTGGCAAAGCTTGATGAAGAGGAAAAAACCCATATCAGCACCCGAGTTGCTGGAACCATGTATGCTTTATCTTTTCTTCTATCCTTCAATTTGGAGTATATTTTTATTTTATTTTTCTTTCCAATTTTTCCTCCCAAGTGATTAACTAGGAGTTAATTAGGAACAAATGTTGATCTCCAATCATTTAAAGGTTCTGCATATTAGAGATGTTCCTATTATATATGGAAGTGCTATAGAAACTCTAGGACTTTGTATTTGGTAAGTTAATGTATTAGTTGTCTATATTTGCAACACAAGTTTGCCTACAGAGAAATTGATAGCTATAGGAATTGTCATTCGGTATTCATGATTAATTGTGAGTAGTCTTGTCATAAAACATATTCAAATTAACAATCTTCTAAGTTTCTTTTATGCTTGAAGAGTACTATAGAGAGAGAAGAGAGAGAGAGATACACCATCCGATTTCCTATGTTGTGGTCATTACCAGTTAAAAACATTCCAATAATCTTCTCTAGTGGAGCTGATGGTGACCAGAAATTCTAGAGATTTAATAATGTAATACCCCGTATTGAAATATTAGTGATAAGGATAGGTGGTGTATGAGACCACACATTATTTAAAAAGGAAAAAATCTTTCTCTTTATACTATTTCAATGGAACTCTAATTATATTATTGACTAGCCTTTTAGAGTATAGGCTATGTGGCTTAGGCCTTCCGTTAGTGCGTTATAGTATCCAAGCCTTTCTCAACCAGAAATGACTTGAGTTATGCCACCTATGATGGTAAACCTCAACGAGGATATTGGGAATGTAAGTGGGAGAGATTGTGATACCCCATATTGAATGATAAGTGATAGTGTAGGTGGTGTTTGAGATCCCACATTGCTTGAGAAAAGAAACAATATGATAGTTCCAATAGAGCTCCAATAGTTATCACCATTCCACCAACAACAAAGTTTTGTATACTTCATATAAAGAATATTTCACTCTATTGTCGTTGCCTTATTGTTTGCATAATTGCATGCTAAATAGAAAAGAAACAATATGATTTCTTAACTACATTTCTGTAGATGTTGGGTTTCGTTCAATATGGTAGATTAGACCTAATTCATATATACCCTGAAATATTAATCATAATAATGCAATCTTTGTCACGCAGAGGATACATGGCACCAAAATATGCATTATGGGGTATTTTAACATATAAAGCAGATGTCTACAGTTTTGGGGTTGTCGCATTGGAAATTGTTGTAGTGAAGAGCAACATGAAATTTCAACCAAATGAAAGTTATGTATGTCTTCTTGATTGGGTAAGATTGATCAGTAGTCATTCCATGTACCAAAACTGGTCATCTTGATGATGATCTATTGGTTGAACACAAACTAAACAAGATTGAAACAATATGTTGTGTACGATTAGCTACTTCATAATTATCATCTATTGATTTGCTAAGATTTCATGTGTGCATATTTCAGGCTCTTGTTCTACAACAAAAGGGTAATCTAGTAGAGCTGGTGGATCCAAAGTTAGGCTCTGAGTTTAAAATGGAGGAAGCAATTAGAATGATCAAAGTAGCTTTACTATGTACAAATCCATCTCCAGCTCTTAGACCCACAATGTCTGTAGTAGTAAGCATGCTCGAAGGCCAAACAACTGTTGATGACATTATTATGGATCCAAGCTTATATGGAGACAAATACATGTTTAGAGCTTTAAGAGAGCAACTCGTTCAAGGCCAGCAAGAATCGATAGGTTCAATTGGAGTTGAGAGTCGTATTCGTTCATCAAATTCAACATTGACCGGAACTTCTTCTACATCAACCTAGAATCTTTACGATCCAAGTAATCGTGATAGTAATGGTAGCAAAATATTTTCTCCTTCATGCAAAATGCTGTATGTAACAAATTACTAACTAATGCAGGGAGATCCGGGAATGACTATGTTGAGTGGCAGACTCTTCATTGATAGCATTGGACTACTTCCAAAAAACTGATTAGTGCAAATATGGCAAGAAAATGTGAAGATTCCTCAGATTGGGGCAATATTGGGCACGCGTTAGTATTTGGCCATAACTTTATTTACGAGTATCAAAATCGCACATATAACCCCAATATGGAAAGTTTCTTTCAACGTGCATCGTGGTTACCAACTACGCTTGGTGGTTCCCATTTTGACCATTAATAAGTCATTTTCTCTTTTGAATCTTCGATTTAAGTTATTTTTTTCCTTTTATGGTAATGTTTTACTATCACTTTTGGAAATGATTCTTACTCTGATTTGGGCCAGATATTTTACAAGATACTTATTTTATTATATATTTTCCTTTTATGCATTAATTGAGAGTTTTTCTCTCTATTTTGCATCAGTTCTCAATCTTAATCTTTTTGTGGATTAACTTGTCTGTGAATAATTCTTATTTTGCTAGCATTAGTTGGCATCAGAGCTTTAGCATTTTATGGGGTGATTAATCATCAGTTTTCATGGCTGAGGGTGGAGGTTGTAGTCGACATGGGTTGGTTCTGAATGAAGAAGTCCCTCACCGCAATCATAATGTACAGAATGTGCTGATTCTGACTCTAATTTTGAGAACCCGTATCACAATTGTGTTCTGTTTCGGGAGTACCATAGCACGGATAAGCATTATGGAGACCTAGGCTTTAAAGTTAATCCCCATAATTTGCTGGTACAATGTAGGCTAAGGGCTTCCTCGAAAAGTTAATCCACCATAATTTGACCCCTCAACTAACAATAGTTTAATTTCGGCCCCAAAATTTACCAAAATCCATAAACTACATATATATTCCATGAAAACTTGATTTATATCCTCCTAAATAACATTTTCATATAACAAACTCAAAATAAAAAGCTAAATCCAAGAATTTGAGTATTATCATACACTAATTGTGATTAAAGCCTCATGCCGCACTTGTGAAACTCAAACATGTTCACACTCTTGATTCATATACTATATGTCCATCTTTGTAAAACGAGAATAAACCACACAAATTGTAAACACCAAATATCAAGACCATATACTCAAAATCATTCTTTATTTTTGTTGTGCATTCAATGCATAAACCAACAACGTAACCTAAAGTTATAAACAAAAACATGTCCTTGAAATTATTGAGTCCAAATAACCATATAAAAATCGAAATGTGCATTGAAATAAACCATCTACACAATCAATCACCAAACTGAAACATGTACCAATTCTATGTTGTATTATAGGTTCTAATATTGTGGATCTCATAAAAAATCATTTAACCAAGTGATGTACTCCATTCCATGCTTAAATAGATCTCGACTCCTCAAGCAACCCAAGAAAAATCCAATCTTCAAACAACATCAAAGCTCTAACGACCTATACCAACCATACATAAGTCAATCGAAATATATACCCACATTTAGCCTTTCATTAATTTCTACCATCTTAGATATTAACCAAAATCGCATGTACACACACCAAACTCATTTTAGAGACTCAAACCAAAATTACAGTCATCAATAGCTTCATTTCAAGCTCACCATTAACACATTTGTTTTTTGGAAAGAGGATGGTACCTCCATTCTTTATTGATAAGCCCTCTCTTTTGGTGGAGGAATATCGTGGTTACAAAATATTTCAAAGAAATAAACTTATTACCCATTGACCACAAACAATAAACATAAAAAATAACCAACACCCAAAAAACTTACATTAACAAAGACGCAAATAAGGAAATGCCAATTTATCAATACGAACCAAACCTCTAAAATACCCGAATCACTCCTACACCCAAACTACCAGGATTTCCAACACTACTTCTGTCAATATTCAACTTGAAACGTCCAGCCTGCAATTTCGACCATGTAACTACACGAGCTTGTTGCTTTTTAACTGAAAATATAGGTAGATTTAAATCTTTGAGTCTAATTTCATCAGCAAATGCTGCAGTTTGCCCAACGACATCAGAATGAACCAGCACACCTCATCAGCGGAAAATAGTTTTCCTTCCATCCTCCCCTTACATCTACGATGCCACAACCTCCAAGTGTAACGCCCCAATAGAAGGCCCAAACCATATGGCCTATACTCCAAAAGGATTAGTCAATGATACAATTGAAGCCCCATTGGAACCTTATAAAGAGCAAGAACTTCTCATTCCCAAGCAATGTGGGATCCCATACACCACCTACCCTTATCCATATCATATAGGGTATCACAATCCACTCCCTTTAAATTCCTAACGTCCTCGTCGGGCCTGTCCATTGTAAGTGGCATGGCTCAAGTCTGACATTTTTTGTTGAACCTGGCTCTGATACCATTTGTAACGCCCCAATGGAAGACCCAAATCACATGGCTTATACTCCAAAAGAACTAGTCAATGATACAATGGGAGCCCCATTGGAACCTTATAAAGAGCAAGAACTTCTCATTCTCAAGCAATATGGGATCCCATATACTACCTACCATTATCCATATCATATGTGATTTACTAGTCCTTTTGGAGTATAAACCACGTGGTTTGGGCATTCCATTGGGGCATTACAATAATACAAGGAAGAATTCCCAGTATACTACCAGCTTGCGAAGAGTGGGATGCTAGCCTAGAAAACAACAAAACCATATCAGACCATGCTCTGTTAGGATCATAAGGAACTCCCAAACTAGTAGAGAATCTTTGTCAAACCACTGATGCAATATCACCCACTGCAAGAACATGATTAAAATCTTCAAAACCCCCCTCTCTCACTACAATCACATTTATTCAACGCTTTCCACATAAGAATAGAGATCTTTTTAGGCAAGGATGCATGCAAAACCTAAGAGGACCAATTCACCTCCGGAGCACGTACACGAATACAATCCTATACACTCTTCATTGAAAAATGCCCATCATTGTTTTTAGTCCTACTAAAATATCCTGACTTGATTTATGGGATACTTGATAATGGCAAATTTCATCTGCCCTCTCAATACCCACCAACCTCTCTAACTTTTCAACATCCCAACAATTCGATACACTCAATTCACACAACTTCAACTTCAGTTCCTCAATCACATGGAGCTCATCCGCAAGGGGTCTCCCCTCCATCCAATTATCGAACCAAAAAGACAACTTCCCTTATCGAACCTTTCGTTTTGAATGCTCTAAAACAGTTGGAATATATTTAATCACCATCTGCCAAAACCGTGTACCCTTCATTGAATCAATCAAGGACACATGATTATCACCAATATATTTTGCACAAAAGAACTGACTCCATAAATCATCACCTGTCAAAAGCTTCAACAAATTTCACAGGAAGGGAAGCTTGAACATCTTTAAAATTCCAAAGGCCAATGCCACGTTCCTCAATTGGTTTGCACATTTTCCTTCATGAAAACCATTTCTTTTTTCCTTTCCCATCCATCTCACCCCAGAAAAATGTACTTAGTAACTAATTAAAAATTCTCAAAATTGATTTAGGAAGCTGAAGAATAGAGAGGAGATGAATGGGAAAACTTTCCAGAACATGCTTCAGTTAAGCTAGTTTACCCACAGCAAATAAACATTTCATTTTCCATCCCCCAATCTTATCACTCACTCTAGAAATGAGAGGATCCAAATGTCTCTGAGACAACTTACCAGACACAATAGAAACCCCAAGATATGTAAAAGGGAAACAACCTTCTGCAAACCTAGTGAGTCGGAGGAGTTCTCTTTTCCGTCCAGGAGTAAATTGCTTGGCAAAATAAACGAACTTTTTATCCTTGTTTATACGCTAACCAATCCAATGCTCATAAATCTCAAGCACTTTCATCAATTATTTAACAGACTTTTTACTTCCATTAGCAAAGATGACAACATCATCAACATAAAGAAGATGCGAAATAAGGGGCTTACCTCTTGGATGAGAGAAATTGCCAATCTTTCCACACATGAAATACTTCTTTAATAACCGAAATAGGACTTCTTCCATAATAATAAAAAGATAAGGCAAGAAGGAATCCTCCTACTTCAACCCTCTATCACCATGGAAAAAATCATGTGATGTCCCATACATCATAATAGAATATAAGGAGAAGAAATACAATTTCTGATCAACCCACACACTGAGTCAGTGAACCCAACCACTGCCAAAACATGCAATAGAAAATCCCATTCCACCCATCATAGGCCTTAACCATATCAATTTTAAAAATAACATTCTCACCCGTGGCCTTTTTGTTAATAAAATGAACCATTTCCTGCATTAAACTGATATTATAAAAAATTCTCCTTCCCGGGATAAAAGCACTACGCTTAGTATAAATCATAGAGGGTAGCCAATGAGCAAGCCGATTAACTAAAAGCTTAGTACAAATTTTATAAAAAACTGAACATAGGCTTATATGCCTAAATTTATCAAAACCCATCGGTTGAGGAACCTTAGGAATAAGCACCACAAAAGAAGTCGTGTAAAACCTCAAAAGAGGAACACCACGGAAAAAATCCCTTACCGCTTCCACCACCTCCTAATGAACATTCTCCCAACATGTACGATAAAACCCAGATCCAAAGCCATTCGATCCTAGATTACTCTCAATAGGGATGCTAAAATCTGCTTGTTTAACTTCTTCTACCATAGGTAATGCACACAAACGGAAATTTTCTCCTCCGTTATAACCTTATCAATCAACCCTTCCCAACTATGGAAGCTCCACCCAAGTAGAATGCCCCAAGAACTCCAAAACATATGAAACCACACCATCATGAACCTCCTGAGGAGAGTTTAAAACTACTCCATTTTGAAGCTTCATCTCCAAAGCCTGAGACTGCTTTCTCCTTTTAAGCAAAGTATGAAAATAACAAGAATTTTGATTTCCTTGCTTCAGCCAATGAACCTTAGCACATAGAGCCAACTGAGACTCTTCTCTTTTTTCCCAAGTATGGAGCTCAAGCTTCGAAGCAATGAAATCCTGCTCAATATCCTCTCCATAGCGCTCCTGCAAATGGGACTCTAACTCTTCTATCAAATCTCTAACTCGTGAATATGCTGCTCCGTCCATCCAATAACTAATTTTTTCCAAGCTTTGAGAACCAACTTAAGATGTATTAGTTTGAACGCAACCTTCGTGAGTCCATTACCGAACACCTCTTGATCCCATGAGTCCTTTACGCATCAACTAAAATCTAGATGATCCACCCACATTTGTTGAAATCGAAAAGGAGACAGACCATAAAATGTAACATTGTGAGACAAAGATATAACCATTGATGCATGATCATATGTAGAACGAGGTAAGTAACGAATGGAGGAATCCGAGAAATAATTCAAAATATTCTTATCCATCAATGAGTGATCCAACCGGGCCCAACTACGAGCAAGTCCATGCTACCCATTACACCGAGAAAAACTCTTGCCCTGGAACTTCATTTCAATCAAGCCACAAGTATGAATTTAGGTATTAAAGTCTTCCATAGCTACCAAAGATCGAGGCCTCCTACCTGTTCTTTTAGTATAATTAGCAATAATATTAGAATCCCTCGTGATTAGCCAAGGGATATTAGAAATCCCATCCCTCTCCAAATTTGTCCAAAGTAGTCATCTCTACTCATAAATACATTTTGCATAAACAAAAGATACCTTGCACTCGACCAAACCATCAGAAAAAATGATAGTAATGTGTTGATTACTCACAGTTTGAACACTAACTCTTACCTCTTGCATCCACAAAATCCAAATCTTGCCTTCCGATACCTCATTCGAAATATAAAAATCATAATTGAGACTCTGTTTAAGAACTTCGATATAATCATTAGTAGAAAACGACTCAACAATAGCAAATACTTTCGGCTTATGTTTCCTAATAAGTTTCTTTGATCTGCCTCTAGACTTACCATCCCCCTTAACATTCCAAAACAAAATTGGACTAATCATAAATTTAACTTGGATGGTTGGATAACAACCCGTTTAGTACTGCGCTCCTTCAAAATCAAGTCTTCATCTCTTTTCTTCATTTTATTCGGAACTTTTGAATCATCAAAACATCCTTACCCAAGTGAATGGATTCAACCGTTTTATCACCATCCGACAAACTGGCCAATTGTTCTTCTACTGCAGTGTGAACAGACTCTTCTTTGATTCTTTGTCCCCACTGGACTTCCTAGGATCCCTCTCTGAAAAAATCAAAACCCCACCTAAACTCTCCACTACATTTGCATTTAGTTCACATGTCTTCACTACAATGGTCGAAACTAGTGGCAAGTTACTTCCATTAATAGTACCAACCTTTGTATCAACAACCTGAATGTCTCTCATAGTCCCTATCCCGTATTTTTGTGTATTTTTATGGAAGTAATTATTTTTATGGATTCAAAAATTTATTCTCTTATTTTAAAATTGTCGGATTTTTAATGGGTTTATTTTTACTATTTTTAATTTTTTGAAAATTATTTTGAAGTGCTTTCTTAATATTAATTATTGTTATGCATTTAGATTTCTCTTTATTCTAAATTAATTTACTGTTGGATTTAATTATTTTATTTTCATTTTATCATTACGTTTAAATTATTTTATTTAACTTGCTGTTTTAAAATCGTTTCCGTTAGATCATTTTCCTGACCCAAGATGTGAGGACTGGACCTCATTTCTTTGCCTTCATTTTCTCTTTCCTCTCTTTTTCTTTCTTCTTTTCTTTTCTTTTTCTTCTTTTCTTTCTTATTCCCCTGGCTTCCCGTGCGACGCATCCCCTCCCTCTCTCCCGTGCATTTCCTTCCTCTCCACCCAGCCACCGTCGCGCGCCATCGTGCACCTCACCGCCCCTCCCATCAGCTTCCCCATCGGTCGGCGACACTACCCCTCTGACCTTAGCTCCTCTCGTGCTGCCGTTAGCCACCACGAGCCTCTCCAAGCCGCGGCACTCTTTCCTCCGCTACACTGCCATCGCACCACCATTGGCCACCATTTTCTCACCACATCATCCTCGACCTCCTAGCAACCCATTGGACCCAACCCCAGCTCCGATCCGTCACCGGTGAAGCACTTCCAACTCTATTTCTGTTTTGGTTGTTTTTGCACTTCAACCGCCTATTGCGCTGCCACCCATGGCCAACCACCACCACCACTAGCTTCACCGACATCCCTAGGCCCTACCCTATCAATCTCGGGTCTTCGTTTGTTCCTGTTTAAAAGGTGGTCTTTGACACCCACGGCCACAGTGCATTTGGCACTGTTTTGTTGTTGCGTTACCACTTTTTGCACCTCCATGATCCTCTGAAAATTGCTATATAGCGTTGTAAGTATTTATCCAAAAAACTTTCGTGATTTAAACCTTATTTAGAGGAGTGATCTGGGATCACTTGCTTAGTTATTTTATTTTACTGTATTGTATTTTAATTTTGGATGACTGTATAACTACTTTTTAAACCTTACTGATGTTTAGATTGTATTTAAATTCTGGTATTTAGTTGACTAATTCGCTGCATTGTTTTGTACATCGTTGCATGTACACACATACTTGGCACTTTCGTTGGGATGCGTGACCGTGTTGTCATCATCCTGGCATCTCGATTCCTGTGTTTCCTTACATGGGGGTCGGGGGCGCCACAGGTGGTATCAGAGCAGTTCGGCTCTGGGTAAAACCACATGTCCTGTAGGTGCAATACCAGAAAGTTTTAAAGTTGTGATTTGAAATGATTTAATTTAAAATATGTGGTTTTTATTGGTTTTAATTAGTTTATTGTATACTAATTGTTTGTTATGTATATTATTGCTTTATTTTATGGTAAGTTATTTTATTGTTTTAATTATTTTATTGTGAACTACTTCATTGGTTTTATTCATTTTGTCGTATGTTATTTTTTGTGGCGCCCCCAACCCCCCTTATATAAAAACACAGGGATCGAGACGCCAGGATGGTGACAACACGGGTCACGCATCCCAACGAAATGTGCCCAAGTGTGTGCAACATACAAAAGTGCACAACAAAAGTTGCAGCGGATAATATAATAAGTCAACTAAGTACCAGAGATTTAAATACAGGTATCCAAAATAATTTACCTTGAAAAAGTTATACAATCATCCCAAACATATTACAAAGGATAAATACATAAAAGAGTAGGATAATAAATCTTGATACACGAGAGCAATCCCAGATTGCTCTTCCAATGGAGCCAAAGCCTAAGACTCATCATCCTCATCTGCATCAAAATCTGCGATACCATAAAATGGTACTGCAGATAAGTATAACCCAAATAACCACGTAATAAAAATGCATTAAATGCGACCAACATGCATGCATATGAAGAAATATGCATTTCTCTCAAAACATCATTTTCCCCGAAAATGATTATTGCCAACACACGCCAAAATCCCATTTGGCCTAAATTATCCGTAAAAAATTTTTCCAGAAAATGTTTTACACAAAAGCCAACCATTTATCGGACACTGTAGGTGGGACTCACTGGCTGGACTATACCACCATCCCTGCTTACCACCATCCCTACCGCGTGCACTGTAGGCGGGACACAACCACCATCCCTGCTTACCACCATCCCTGCTTACCACCATCCCTACCGCGTGCACCGTAGGCGGGAATCACAGGCGAGACTCTACCACCATCCCTGCTTACCACCATCCCTGCTTACCACCATCCCTACAGTCTCTTTCCCTTTTTCTCAAACCAGTCAATCCAAACATTTCAAGCATATTCAAATCATTTCTCACACGAAAGCCCCGTTTTCAAATAAACACATGAACATGCATTCAATCATGCGAAAACCCAGTTTTCAATTACAAACATGAACATGCATGCAATTGCAATGAACACAACACGACAACAGTATCCAACGACCAACAATGTCAACACAATCCAATCAATCAAATAACTTCATTCTCCAATCTATCCGACCCCCATACTCCTCGGACTCAGTCCGGTAAAACCAACCAACAGTCCAATGTAGTGTAAAGTGTTAGTACAAAAATACATTTAAATCACAATAGTTATTTGGAAAATACTTACAGTGCTATATAGCAATTTCTGGAGGATCACGGAAGTGCAAGAAGCTGCAACACAGCAACAGAACAGTGTCAAATACACTGTGGTCGTGGGTCTCAAAAATTTACTTTTGAACGGGTGCAAACGAAGACCCGAGATTGATAGGGTAGGGCCTAGGGAGGTCGGTGAAACTAGTCGTGGTGGTGGTTCGCCGTGGGTGGCGGCGTGGGCGGTGGTAGAAGACCAAAACACCCAAATCGGAAATGTGGATGGTGGAGCTTCACCGGTGGCGGATCGAAGCTGGGGTTGGGTCCATTGGGTTGTTAAGGGGTCGAGGATGAAGTGGTGAGAAGATGGTGGCCAATGGTGGTGCGACGGCGGCGCAGCGGCGGAAAGAGTGCCGCGGCTTGGAGAGGCTCGTGGTGGCTAACGGTGGCGCAAGGGAGGCTGAGATCGGATGGGTGGCTTCGTCGGCCGCTGGGGAAGACGATGTGCCGGGCGGTGTCGACCACCGCCGGCTCACGGCGGCGCTGGGAGGGGATGAAAAATCGGACAGAAGGAGAGAGAGAGGGCTGGACGTGCGCGCGGGAGAGAAGAAGAAGAAGAAAGAAAAAGAAAAGAAAAAAGAGAAAAGGAAAAGAAAAGAGGAAAAGAAAAAATGTAGGGAAAGAAATGAGGTCCAATCCTCACATCTGGGTCACAAAAATGATCCAACGGAAACGATTTTAAAACAGTTAGTGAAATAAAATATTTCAAACACAATGATTATAATTAAAATAAATAATTAAACCCGATAATAAATTAATTTAATTCGAGAAGAAATTTAAACACACAACAATAATTAATTTAAGGAAGCACTAAAAAAAATAATTTTCGTAAACTAAAAATCATAAAAATAACCCAAATAAAATTTAATAATTATGAAACAAGAGAATAAATTTTTGCATCAATAAAATAAATTCCTTCATTAAAAATATACTAAAATACGGGGTGTTACATTTTATTTATGAAATTGCATTTTATTTTGTTTTGTTTTGTTTTGTTCGAAATTGAAAGGCGGGTTAAGAGTTGTGCTATGACAGGAAGATGGTATGACTGAGAATGCCATTGTTAGGCTTGAACATTTGGTGTAGTAGGCCTGAACTCTTGGTGAATGGTTTGTTTTAATATTGAGGCTTGAACATCATGGTATGGGTGGACTCTGTGGAATAGAAACTCAAATTGCTGCTAAGGAGGGGAATAGTTTTAAATTGCTTAGGATAATTGAGGTGTTAGATTCCGTAGAATTTATGTAATGAGTCTTTGGAGTAGGATGTTTTAAGTTCAACGAACTTCAATGTTAGATTTATGAGGAGTTCATCTAAGGTTTGAGGCCCCATAGTTTTAAGGAAATAAGTTATGAGATTTCAGGTAGTAGGTTCAACAAGCAATTAAGGGATTACTTAGATTAGAAGTTTTCGATCTTGCCGACCTTGATAAGCAATTTGATAACATTTGGGGTTTTAGAATTTACAAGTTTTATAAGGTGAATGCTTTAGATTTAAGGTCATTGATCTTCAAGATTTTGGAAAATAATTTTTATCTGGTTTAAGGTTTTAGAATTGCAGAGTTGAAGGGCTGAATTAAAATAGGATTGAACTGAGTTGAGTTACTGATATGAGAATTTTTTAGGGGAGAATTTCTTTGGAGATGGAAGATGTTGATCTAGTTCGGTTAATAATTGTTTTTAGCTTGATGTTACAGTGACAGGTTAAGGATTTAATCCATATCAATTTTAAGGATAATAGATGATGCGGATTTAGGAAATGATTCTTGTTGATTTCGAGGATATAGGGCCAGATGATGGAAATGGTAATGATGATCACTTGTACGTTTGGAGGATTATTGGTTTTGGCTAATGGTGCATGAGATTGATGCGTAGTAATGGTGAGTGTGTATGCATTTCGGAGAGTATAGGTCCTAGTCTCATTTTGGTTTGGAGGAAGTGACTTTGGTAGGTGTTGAAGAGGAATCGACACAATAGTAGTAATTCAAGAGACCTTGGCTTTGAGTTGATTAGAGTGAACAATTGAAGTGGGTTACTCAATGAAATCATGGTTGGGAATAGTTATTGTGATTATCTTCAGGAATTAATTGTGACTTGAGGTTACCTAGGAACTTTTTTAATTTTGAGGTTATACTTTCTATTGGAGACTGAGCACCCAATTGGTTGAATTAAGGACATTGTTATTTAACTTGAAGAGAGATTGTTGGGACATCATGTATGGTGTATGATAAGATCTTGGAAGTTGAAGTTTAGGCATCATCGGTGGATAATATGGTCAAGT
Source organism: Juglans mandshurica (assembly GCA_022457165.1). NCBI lineage: Eukaryota > Viridiplantae > Streptophyta > Magnoliopsida > Fagales > Juglandaceae > Juglans > Juglans mandshurica. The sequence continues at coordinate 12,184,596 of CM039627.1, read as the reverse complement.
ATGTGGGTTAATAAAGCACTAAGATCCTTGGGTGCTTTGCAATGGCTTTTGGTGGATTGAAGATTTGAGCAGTATGGCTTGCTTTGAGGTTTAATAGTGATGTACTATTGAAGGAACTAGTCGTGTTAATACTAGCTTATAGGAGTAGAAATAGGTGGGCTAACTACCAAGAAGGTTTTGATAATGTTTTGGTGTAGTCAATGGTGGTTTGTAGTGAGTTTAGCCACCGCTAGATTAGATGTTCAGAATGTAGGTGATGAGCTTTTGGATTTAGGTTGTTTGGTAGAAGTCTCTAGGCGCTCTTATTGATTCGCCAGGTTGGAATCGAGCCTTTTAAAGTGTGCTTCTTACTATAGATGAGATGAATGTATTTTGGGTTGAGGTTGCTTATCCACTATTTTTCCAGAAAATAGTTCATTAATCCATTATTACCATATGCACCATGATCTTCCCTAGGGACCATCCGCACGTTCTGGCTTCGTAGCGATGCCCAATTCCACGCCCAGCGCATTCATGGCCAAGCACCCACTACGCAACAAGCGATGCCCAATTCCGCACCCAGCACGTTCATGGCCAGACATACTCTAGTCCCCGCCAGCAGAAGGACCACAGAGTCGGCACGAGACCATCTCGTCCGATCCCATTGTCGCCCAGCGACAATCCAGGGACGTTACTTAATATATTCCGCTCCCGAGTAACCAGAGGAGCTCCACCGAGATAATGCCCCATCTCTGCTTGGGGTCGTGATACACACGCACCCAAAATCCATTCTCACATGAAAACCCAGTTTTCAATAAACACATGAGCATGAATGCAATACACGAAAACCCAGTTTTCCTTTACAAACATGATCATGCGTGCAAAATGCAATGTACATGAACAACACAATATCCAACCCAACAATTACCAACCCAATCAATCAAACAAACAACTCTAATCACCAATCCATCCGACCCCCGTACTCCTCGGACTCAGTCTGGCATGTTCAACCAAATACAGTGAAATGAGTTAGTGCAAAAATACACTTAAATCACGAAAGTTCTTTGGAGAAATACTTACAGTGCTATATAGCAATTTCCGGAGGATCACGGAGGTGCAAGAAGCGGCAACGCAGCAACAAAACAGTGCCAAATGCACTGTGGCCGTGGGTCTCAAATACCCACTTTTCAATGGAGACAAACGAAGACCCAAAAATGATAGGGTAGGGCCTTGGGATGTCAGTGAAGCTAGTGGTGGTAGTGGTTGGCCGTGGGTGGTGATGCAATAGGCAGTTCAAGTGCAAAAACACTCAAAACGAAAATAGAGTTGCAAGTGCTTCACCGGTGACGGATTAGAGCTGGGGTTGGGTCCAATGGATTGCTAGGAGGTCGAGGATGATGTGGTGAGAAGAGGGTAGCCAATGGTGGTGCGACGGAGGCGCAGCGGCGGAAAGAGTGCCGTGGCTTGGAGAGGCTCGTGGTGCGACGGTGGCGCTGGAGTGAAGATGATGCCCCGACTTGATGTGGTGCGTGGAGGGCTGAGATTGGGCTGAGATTGGAGGGCTGGTGCCGCCGGCCAGTGGGGAAGCTGATGGGAGGGGCGGTGTCGCGCATGGCAGCGCGAGGCGACGGTTGGGTGGAGGGGAAGAACGATGCACGAGAGAGAAATGGAGAGAGCGTGCACGCGGGAAGTCAGGGAAGAAGAAAGAAAAGAGGAAATGAAAAGAAAAGAGGAAAGAAAAAGAGAGGAAAAAGAAAATAAAGGGAAAGAAATGAGGTCCAATCCTCACATCTTGGGTCATAAAAATGATCCAACGGAAACGATTTTAAAACAGCAAGTTAAATAAAATAATTAAATCCAACAGTAAATTAATTTAGAATAAAGAGATTTTAAACGTATAATAATTATTAATAATAAGAAAGCACTTCAAAATATAATTTTCACAAAATTAAAAATCATAAAATAAACCCACTAAAAATCCAGCAATTTTAAACTAAGAGAATAAATTTTTGAATAAATAAAAATAACCCTTCAGTAAAAATACACTAAAATACGGGGTGTTACTATCTCTCCATAGCATTTACAACCAGGGACTTCATAAATAGTACAATCTCATATTTTCCAAATAACCATAATACAAACTCCATAAGTCATCATTACAAAATAACATAAACCAAAAGGGGGGTCCACAATCTCCCAATAATTTTAACGAAATAAAACGATACATCTTTAGGTCTCAATAGGTCCAAACAACATAAAGTAGTTCAAATACTTAAGTTAAATCCTTCTACTAACAATGGTACTCTTAGGTACTTGACTTTCCATCCATATCTAGCCAAGCTCCAATTTTTATTCCTGACCCACAGCTCAGTAATCAATGTCATATGAAAATATATGAAGATAAGGAGTGAGTTATCCACAACTCTGTAAGCAGAGAACATATACTAATATGTAAACATGAGCCAATTTTAGAAAGTTTGGTATGCAAAAATAAAACATTTCATTTTCATATGCACATCACGAAACGTGTTATTAGAAAAATCAGAGCGATTTTTCAATCTTTTCATATTCATAAACCATTTTCATATTCAAAAACCGCTTTGGCATAACATAACTGCACATTTTCATCTTATTATGTCATATCGTATCGTATCATGTCATATACCATGTTTAACTCCTGTGGTAGGGTTATGCTATCCTCGGTGGCCAAACCAGGTAGTATCATGTTTATGGCATGTGAAACTTAAAATTTTAAAATTGTGTATCTTCGATTTGAGAGTGTGTTTGAAATTTTTTGATGGCATGTGAAACTTCTTTGGCAATCGTAGTGTTTTGACACTTGATAATTGACACTTTATAAAGAGCAAATGTTGGCACGATTGGGAGGAATTGAACAATTCCACTTGAGGTGTTGATTTTGTTACAAAGAAAGCCAGTAGTGCATATTTTTCTCTTTATGCAAGCATGCCCTTTTTTTGTTGCTGAAAAGAAGTAAGTACTCAATTTTATTAATTAGCCTTTATCTTTTAAAAAGGTTACAATATTGAGCTAATTAGGGGTTACATAATTTTCAAAACTATCACGCTTATAAAAAAAAACTTATAATAAATTATACCTTATACTATTTACATTTCAATGCCAAAAACTAGGTATCACTAATTTATTAAGTGTTAAAATTTAAATGAGACTTTGAGAAAGCTGAGTAGTAGAAGAATAGGAAACCTCATGACCATTATATAGGTAATTAATAGATATATTCGTCCAATTATGCCACAGGGGTAGAAACATTAATGATTTTGCTAGCCTTCATTGCTTTGAATTTAATTTCAATACCCATTAGATGCTAATGATAATTAACTACAAGAATCATCGACCACAACATTTTACATAAACTTCAAACATTTATTCGTATGTAGCATGTAGCTGACAAAGTAATTATTACACTACAAGGAAAAAGGGTTTTTCCAGCGCTCAAAATCGACGATTATGCATTCATTAATTGCTGTATATCATCAATTCCGGCGAATTCTACCTCGCTGCGTTTTCGACGAAATAAAAATGTCTTTTCTGATCAAAAGCATCGAAACGTAAATTCGCCTAGAAAAGCCATTTTTCTCTGCGAATTTTAATCGTCCCAAAAATATGATAACACGCCGCAAAAGAGCTTGTCCTTTTGGTCCGATTTCGTTGGGAAAGGTAAACAGCGACGATTTATATCGTCGTAAATAATATAAAAAATTGCCGCAAAAAGTTCTGCTAGTCCCAGCGATATTGTGATATTGTCGCGACTTATATTTTTAACGGCAATATTAGTCAACGTAATTGACCCTACAATAATCACGACGATCTCAATTTTCGTCGCTGATTGTGATTTTCCAACGGACTTAAAGTCGCCGCAAAGTTCGCCAACCGCCGCAAATATTTTTACGTCAAATACATTAGTCGCCGCAACATGTATTTGACAGAAGTACTGCCTATTTATAGTGCATATAAATCGCTGGAAGTAACTAATTTACGGCGATACATAGTCGCCGCTAATACTTAATTTTCGTAATACCAGCGATTTCGTATTCGCCGAAAGTAGATTTCGTTCAGTTTTTTTTTTCCTTTCCATTCGCCGTTTCGCTGGGTTCTGTTGTCATAATTATACAGGTCTGATTGGCATATTGCACATTGTATTAAATTCAGGTCAGTGACTAAATATATATTTAGTATCTAACCTGAAATATCATAAATTATACTTTAAAAGAATAATAAACACCACATGTTCCAAATGTTGAAGTACAGAATCAGCTCCTAAGTAACGACATTCATTCATCCATGCAAAGTCCTTCAATTACATAAAATTCACATTAATGTAATTTTTGGGCTACACTAGGGTGTACCAATTGGAGTCCAAAACCTACAACTCAACTACTAAATATATGTTCTAAACAATATTATCTGGAAATGTTCACATTCATTCAATATTGAGCAATTGTCCTGCACTTGAATCCAAGCATTACAAATTATATCTTTCCCCTTAGCTATTTCAATATGCACCTGGGCTCAAGTGGGTGGGTAGAACATGCTTCATGAAGACTTCAACAATCCCTTAATGGCTAAAATCCAAGCATAGTGAATATTTGCACCTCTCCAACTCCAATCTGGCAATGATACAAAACAAAATGCTAGTTACAAGAAAATAAACTTCACTACTGTGTATTGTTATAAAACATACCAGCAAAAAGATCTTTTCACAAGCAATAAATTGATAGTCCCCAAGAGGCTATTATTCTACCATACCCCACCCTTTTACATGGTTTCTATAAAGGTTTCTCAAGTGTCACATATTGAGATTTTAAGGTCGGTATTTGTAATTGTGAAATAATTAAGTTACTGATATACACAACTCAGTGTTAGAATCTATTGTGAATTCTCTTATTGTTTGCTTATGGGCTCCACAGAATTTCTTCATTTCTTCTTACATAAGACTCCACCATTGAATCCCCTCATATGCTCATGATTAAAGTTAGTCAATATGTACATAATTGAGCCCAAACAACTTCATTGCAGAAAATAAATTAGCTAAGAAACAGCAGAGGAAAATCGAAGCAGCTCAACCTAGTACATTTAATGAATCTGTTCTCTTAACATTTCAACCTCTTATTTTTCATTTTCTCTTCCTTTATTCCGTCCCTCCATCTCACACCTCAAGAGGTGACATGACAAGTCTCATATGAACTCTTAGGCACAACCAATAAAGTACCAGAACCAAAAACAGAATCCATATTATGCACATCCAAATGATATGGTCTTGCTCAAAATATTGATTTGATTATTAAAGTGCAGGAAGCACAAAACCTTAATTCCAAAAGTCTAAAAACTAATAACATCAGCTCACCAAGCAAGTAACATGTCTGACTTGTAAAAAAGCTTGCAAAGCAGAAATTGAGATTAATTAAAACAACAGAGGAATTAGTGATCCTTCAACCAGTACATGAGATGTTCTTGCTAAAAAAAAATCTGATTGCACAAGTGAGCATGCACAAAACCAAACGTATCACCAATTTCTAAAAACTAATAACAAGTGCCACCAAGGATGACCACAACTCTGACTTGTATATATATGACCCAAAGCAAAAAACAAGTATATATTAATATGGTCTAGATTTATGCTTCATAGGAGACAGGACATAATTCATAGTTGGAAGCCATCTGCAATTGACCCTTTTAGGTTTTATGATAAAGCACAAATGCCCAGTCCAGGTTTAAAAGTGAAAATGCAAGGAATGTGGTCCAAGGTATTTTTGCTGAAATATGCATGCATGTTCACCCACAGAAAAACTCCTCATTCATTCTTACGTTTTAAGCTTTTAGGCACGAAACTTGTCAGGATACTAATAAAAGAGTATATTTGTTGACAGCATGATGCTTCCTTGTCAGAGTTGAAACAGTCCTTGCAAAGTAGAGGAAAAGACACTTGCCAAAAATTTAAGATGCTGCAAAAGCGGTTGTCCAATGCCCATTCAAAGATTTTGTAGGCTGTCTTGATGATCTAGGACTCCTTTGTAATAAGTGAGGTATGATAAGACTCTAAAAATGTATTAATGAGCAAAGAGGGTTGGAAAACAAATGTACATGATCATTTGGAATACCCTTGCACTTAGGTTTCCTCCAACTTTTAGAAACTCAAGCTTTCCTAGTTGGCAGACATGCTAGCATTAGTCTATTATTACTGCAATAAAGTATGGGGTCATCTTACTTTATTGTCATGTCTTTTGGTTCTAGTCATAGTCTTTCTATACTATGGTCAAAGCTGGACCATAGTATATTATATTATTTCAACATTCTATGTGAGTGCAAGAAAAAGGAATCTGCTAGATCAAGATGGTTATTGTTCCTGGAACTATCTTTTGCCTCTAATTTTAGCTAATCGGATAACTTCAATTTAGCTATAGGTTGTAAAAGTGCATTGTCTAGAGAAAGTCCCCAACACCAATTATACACAAGACTACCTTAAGCAAGTTAGGGTCACATAGCAAGCAACGTAGTGCCTAACTTTCTTAAAATTAATATGTGCAATACCAAGTGGCTTATAACAAATCATGTTAAAGTTTCTACCTGTTTTTCCAGCTTTAGCAGCAGGTAATTCTGCTTGAAATATCTTTCCTAAAACACAAAGGCAATAAATGACTAGGGTCATAATAGCATTTAAACGTTGAAGGTACCAAAATCTAAAATTAAGACATTAAAATATATAAGTGCACTTCTGACAAATATATTGTAAGCAAAATAAATTATTAATATGTGCAATACCAAGCCAAAATGCCAAATCATTCATCAATGACCTACCTGTTTTTCTAGCTTTACAAGCAGGTAATTCTGCTTGAAACATCCTCATATGAATCTTTGGCAACAAACCCCAAGGGTCATACATAATTCTCAATAGGTTTAAGGTACCAAAATCTAAAACTAAAACATGAACATATATAAGTGCACTTCTGACAAAGATTGTAAGCAAAATAAATTATATCTAAAAAAATCATAACATCCTCCCGAAGATAATTATGGAAGACAAATCTTACTTTCTTTGCTGACTACAACCACCAAACCTTTGCAATCCAGCTGCTCCATCAAAATTTTCTCTTATCTGAATTGAATGAACGGTTTGTTAAAGCCTGTCAGATTCTAATAAAATTCAATATTAGTTATAACCAAAGAATATGATATTTGACAAAATCCTTATGTCAACCACAAGTTCATACGAGAAGGAATCAGGTGATTACATACCCATACTTTGTACCTTCACCATGCTGCATTGGACAATACCCCTTCACTTAATGTCTGTTCAAGGTGTTGTAATTCATTGGCTCCCATACCAGTCAGCTCCTTATCCAACAAATGTGGCTATCTAAAGTGAACTACTCATCATTAAATATAGCCAAACTCTCCATTTCACCAACAAAGCAAAAAAATCCTCCAACTGCCCATACCTCTCCCACAACACAAAAGTAGACAACCTAGTGCATCATATGTATATATATACATATATATTTATATTGGCCACCCACGATCTCTGACTACCAAAAATAGTCCAAAATACACAAAAAAGTCCTTCCCTCATTTCACAACTGATGTTCATTGGGTCTCTCCAGAAGAATGGAGAGACCCACTAGAAGGATGGACGTCGCGGAAGAAGAACATCCTCATCATCTTATCTGTTTCATTTTGCCTCTCACGAAGTTCTCGCAATTCATCCCTCACTTCATCAAGTTGCGTCTTATAATTGTCGGTGTCTTTCTTGTAATTGTCGGCATCCCTCTTGTGTTTTTCAATTAAGGCAAGGTACTCCCTTTCTCGTTCACGGTCCTGTTCTCTTGTTGACTTCGGGATGACCATCTCGCCTAGCCCCCTTGCATATCCGGGTCTCTAACCGAGTATCTCCCTAAATACACTCGCAGCTGCCTCATCGGTGCGTTGTTCAGGCTCTAACCCATCCATCTTGCCAACCATCTCCTTCTACACATGCAAATTAAATATATAGTTATTCTACAATCTTGTGATGGCTCATGAAAATACTAAATTTCAAATATAAAGTGACTGAACAATCCTTTCGGGCAAAAAATAATTGGAAAGTATAGATTGTACTCACATAAGTGTCTTCAGCAGCTGAAGTGACAAATTTGCCATTCTTCTTTGACCAGCGGGTCTCCTTATAGAACTCCACCAAATTCATGTTCGTAGCCCGCTACGATTGTGTGGAATTAAAAATATTATTTAAAATAAATTTGGTTCAAAAGGCCAATCATATAAAAAAACCCCATCTAGTACAACCACACAAACTTCAAAAAACAAAAAAGAAGGCCTTCATACCATACAAGCAAATGCCTGGACATGATCATTTATGTGTAGTTCACTCCACAAATGCAAGGATTTGCTTCATAATATAGTCTAACAAATATGCTAGAAAAAACTCCGGAATTTATATAGACACGTTTTTTTAAGATGCTAACGAGATTACGAATCTCGCCCTTTGTGACGCCCCCAAATTTCGCTTGGGATCGGACGGACATTTGAAGCGTCGAGACATGCAACACAAGGTTACCTGCCCCCGTTCATGACATATAAGATGCAATATTCTTAACATGCATCTAGCATATGCAATATTCGCAGCGGATAATTTTTTTCTTCAGCAATACTATGCACCAAACCGAAATATCTCAAATACTTAAAACATACTTCATACATATTGACGTACTAAACAACTGAGATCACAACACTAGTCCAAAATGGTTGTAATCAAAAGAGTGTTGGAGATTGAACACCACAAATACAAGTAGTAATGAGGTAACTATTGTACTACCATCTACGTCACACCATTGTTTAGTCGATCATTTCCAGTTGGTCGATTCTCGATTCTCCTTCAGATCCTGTAACAAAATCTACCATTCGGGGGGGAATGGTATTTGGGACTACCATAGTGAGATTTGATTACAAATCTCACCAAGTTAACAGGAAACTTCCACACAGGTTAATGATGCATGCATGGCAGTAAAAGCATGAATGCATAATCAAATCATAAGTAATCATAGCATAACTTGACATACAACATAACATAACTGGCATAACTTAAACTGAAACTGAAGTTTAGCATGAACGGGACTTGAAACATAACATGGACTTGAAACATAGCATGGACGTGAACTTGGAACATAACATAGACTTGAAACATAGCACGAGCGTGAACTTGAAACATAACATGGACTTGAAACATAACATGAACGTGAATATGCATAATTTGAACATGAACTTGAAACATAACATGAACTTGAGCATGACATAACAATAATGTGAACTTGGAACATAAAGTAAACGTGAACATAACATAACATGAACTTGAGCATGACAAAACATAAATGTGAACTTGGAACATAACGTGAACGTGAACATAACATAACATGAACTTGAAACATATTCTTGTCTCATGGGATTACCATGATTACGTGAACGTAAACTTGAACATAACATAATGTGAAACATGATTTGAACGTAAAATGCATGAACTTGGAATCTTATTCAATAGACTTAATCATTAAAGTGACCATATGGGTGCTACACAGGTCCCCTTGAGCCGTGTCTCTGCCGATTACCGCATCACATCACAAGTTTCTATACCAGCTGTGAGTGCATTAATACGTACTCCACAGTTGTTGTGGCCCCACGTATTCTACGTGTCACAATTGTTGTGTCTCAAGTAGTGTATGCTCCACAGTTGTTGTGGCCCCATACTTCATGCTCCACAATTGTTGTGGCCCCATGACTTATTTGTTTGTGCCACACTTACTGTGGACACACGTAACATAATGTGTGGCACCATCGGCATTAGTGCCTGGCGCGCTCCGGTGACCAGCTAATTAGGCCCGATTCGCAACCTATTGACTGTACTTCGTCAACCCAGGAAATTTCACACTTATTTAGACACTCCAGCGTGAACAAAGGAGTTCCATCCTAGCGCTTAGGGTCGTGATTGACATGAATAACTTCACTGGCATACATGACATTTCGTAACGTGACATGACATGAACGTGACATAAAAGACAGAAGTCCTGACGTAGCATAACGTGAAATGAACGTAAGACGACAGACATGACATACTTCAAGACATAAATGTAACAGAGAACATTTCATAACATGGCATACATGTAACATGCAACATTTCGTAACATGGCATACCATATAATAGAAAATATTTCTTAACATGGCGTAACATGTGATAGTGAATATTACGTGATATGAAATACATGTAACAGATGTCATACTTAACTTAACATGACATACTTGCAATGTATAGCAATACGTGACATAATATCTTGTGTAACATATGAATAATTTATGACAGAATAAATTCTGTGTAACAGATGAATATGTAATGTCTTGGCATGTCACATATGATAACATGCATGCATACACTTTAGTTCCCTTACTTATCACTCATACACATTAAACTGATAGTAAGTTAAAAGCTAACTTACCTCGATCTTCGAGCTTCGAGACAAAACTCAAGTGCGATCACGAGAAACTGAAAGTAGTGATGTATAAAAATTAGAACTTAATTACTAAAAATTAGAAATATGGAGAAATATCAACTTAGAGTAAAATTACCATTTTACCCTCTACATATGGGAAAATGAGTATTTTACCCATAACTTAAAGATTTTGCATCCTAACTCCAAAAATCACCAAAATTTACGTACCTTATGTAAATTTTGTCCTAACCTCAAATATCAATTCAGAAAAATTTAAAACTAAACACAACCATTAAAACTCTATAGGGCCGAAACTTACAAAGGCTATTTCCTTTGATTTTTGTTGTAATTATTTCAAATCTCAGAACTCATGATTAAACCAAATTTTTTCTTCTACTATACTCATAAAATATTCCTAAGAATAATCATGTTTTGAATCATGAACAAAAGTTATCAAAATCACTAAAACCATACTTGAACTTTTTGGTTTTTTCTTCTAAGTTCAAAACAGAATTTTGTTTCTAACTTGTTTTGATCAACCTCTTGATCCATGACTTATAAAGAAGGGATCTTCAAACCAAACCATCACATGGTTTCAAAAGGTGTCCTAAAACAGATCCAAGCATCAAACTCAAGATCACATGGTTAAACATCACCCAAAACATAATTTTAGCCAAGAACATCATCACTTTGTCCTAACCGAATATCTCAATGCATAAAATTTCATATCTTCAAAACTAACATCAAATATCTTCAAAATAACATTCTAACATGTATATAAGATGCTTAGGATCTTCCAATAAAAATATCAAAGCCATTGGAATAATATTAAACCACAAAAGATTTAAACTTTCTCAAAACAGAAACTATTTTTCCTCTTCCAGTTTCTAGACCTAAGAAAATATTTCACCAAAACTAATCATGAAACAAATCCTCAACCAATAATCATATACACATGTTAACAGTACTCCATAAAAATTTCGGACCAAGATCTATTCATTAGCTTGGTCAAAAACTCCAAAATATAACACACTCTCCAGTTTATCGCCCAGAATGACCTTTCTGGGGTCTAAACAACTTTTGACCAATCCAATGATCTCCAAATGGAACGAATAAGATATCCACATAAACGAGACTCCAAACTCCACAACTTTAATGAAGGAAACTTTGCAAGAAAACACTTACAAAAGCTTCAAAACAAGCATTAAAAAGAGGTATGAAAAACTGTCTGAGAGTGTCTTTTGTGTTCTATGAAGGAAAAGTGTAAAGGAGAGTTGCTTTTCGTGGAAAGTGGACTGGAGAGCCTCTTACACAAGCTATGGAAAGTGATAGGACTGAAAGGAAGCTTGAGTGTTGCCCTTTTCTTCTCATAAAAATCAGTCCAAGATCTTTTCTCAAGGTGCAGTGTAAGAGTGAAAGAGTGAGGTGGCCCTTAAGCTTTGTACTTCAAGAACCTTCTAGGCCCTTCTTGTAAAGATCTGGCCAGCCAAGTGGGGATAAAAAACTTAGACATGAAGCAATGTTAATGTGGTCAATTTCGTGGGCCTTAGTGGGCCTAAAACAAATGGGCCAAAATTTTGGGGTTTAAAGAGGGTTTAGGTTGCTATCAAGCCCAATTCCAATATCACTTGGTCCAATCAATTTTTCAAGGTCAACAAGGTTGGATAATGATGTTCTAACACAAATTTGAAGGATTAATAGCATGTGGAAGTAATTTAATCAAGTGATTAAACACAATGCTATAAATCGGATTAGAAAAAGTTTAGAGGCCAAATTTAGGGTTTTGGGGAAACCGTTTAGGGTTCCGATTTCAACAATATTTTTGGGCTTTCAATTGGATTCCCACCATTTAGGGTTTTACTAGGATTGAAGCCCTCTTTGATCTGGCACAATTTGGTTTAGCAAATGAAACAAAGTTTTGCTTAAGTGGCATGATTTCACAGCTTGATTCCTTCAAATCCATCAAACGCTCCTCATGGTACCAAGTGTCTAATATTATTCACTAAGTGTGGCTAAGATCTTGCCAAGTGTCCAAATAAAATTTCTCTAATCTAATTTGGACATTCCACACTGTAATTTTGGAACACTGCAATCGGTGCGCTTTTCGAGGTTACTATTCACTCCAAAAAAGTGAATCATAAACTTAACACTAAAAATTCTTAAATATTCATATTAACCTACAATGAAAATCTTTTACCGAAATTCAACCTCGAAGTGCCCCTAAATATAATTTCACAATTTCTAACAGACGTTTCGTCCGGAATTATGAAAATAGGCTATTGCGCCATAAAATCCTAAATAATCCACTGAGTCTAATGGCGTAGACCATAATGCATTTTGACACTTATAACCACCTCAAATAAATAAAACTCATATTTCTAGCACCATAGTGAGTGATAACACTGACTATGTTGGTAGACTAAAACCTATGCGATTGGTCGATTCGTAAAAAACTTATGGGGTTTTTATGAGATTCCTAAAGTCAATAGAAATTCCACCAATGAATTTCTAGCGGGCTGTTACACCCTTCCTTCAAATCCATTATCATTTTGTAAAATGTTGCACACACACTGGACCATCAACCACACAAGAAAATTCTGGACACCTATAATGGTTATCTATAGAGCCACACCCAAATTGTAGCGTACAAACCAATCATTCGTGTTTGCTTCAATCATCATAAGTTCTATCCATGTCCTAAATATATGTCATAATTTTTCAAGTTTAAGGTACAGACATAAAATTGACATGTACAATTTGAGCAAACAACAGACTAAGATGAAGGTGCATCCTACTCTCATCTAATATATACATGTTCTCTAATTCTAAATAAGAGGTCCTTCTAACCAATTATTATGTCTTATGTTATGTAAGCAATCCCCAAACTCTTGCTGAAGAATCACATTCTAAGACCTTTATGTTTTGACAAGGAACTTGTATTGAGGTTACATAACAGCGAACTGTACAAACTATGTGAGATTTTTTATAGGAAACAAGAAGTTTTTTCGTTATGAAAATGGATATGACCTTAACCAACGTGATTCTTCATGTAATGAGCACCCGTACAAATGTCTAATTAAATTAGTGGACCAGTATAATTGCAGCAAATGAGTTGTGACCATACAAGCCTTACAAAAAAATCCAACAAGTTTTGTTAGTTGTACCTTCTCCTCCAACATCCTAACAAAGGATTTGCGGCCTGCGGTGTGGTTAACGGCCAGCCTCTTTCTATTCTCCCAATTTTGTGCTGAGATTTTCTGCCATTAACACACAATGTTAGCTTACACACAAGTTGGGAAAGCACCTTAAAAGGACATGACTTGTTAAAGTTAGGGATGTTTTTTATTTTGAATAACCAAATGATTACCTTGAATTTATTAGTGCCCCACCTCTCACACAACTTAACCCAGACGTTGTCGTTTACCATGGTACATCCAGAAGCCAATGCTTCTTCGTGACTTCCGTATGACAAATACTTTTTGTGTAGTTCGTGATGAAATTCATTGAACCGCTTACGCAACTGCTTCAAGATGGCCAATCTATGATTCTCCCGATCCCAATCCAAAACGAAGTCACCCTACATGGATGAAGTTCATGTTAACATCATCTTGTATTGTACTTAATCGTTTCCTTACTCTCAGTATGAAATAACAATTGTCTTACCCTGACACGTTCGATCAACTCATTCTTTTCAGCATCAGGCACATCAGTCCACCTCGCATAACTCATGTCGCAATGTTGTTTTGCTATCTGTGTTACCCGTGTCGTGAACATGGATGAGTTCTCACAGCACGGGGCTGTTTCACCATCATTAATCTTCAATAGCACTTTGCCCTACTTTCTCGCCTTCTCGAACTCGATACACTTAGCAGGCCCACGTGTACGTTTGGGTTGTTCTTGATTTGCTTCAGTCATTGTGGGGGCTGTCACATCTGTATTTCATAGAAAAACAAAATATGGCGATCAATCTTCATAATTAGATATAACCTTGTTTACACATATATGTCATACGGGTTTTGTATTGAAAAGAGAATAGAAATGATATCTGTACCGATATTGTCTCCATTAGGTGGGGGTTCTATTACGGGTGACATTTCTCTATTTGGTCCGGGCGGGGGCATTGGAGTTGGACATGGTGGCTCCCATGGATGACTGGGCGGCTGCGTTGAGTCATCCGAGCCTGACGGATCTACATCTGAGCCTATGGAATGGTATGAAGCAATGCGAACTCCACGTGGTCGGCGGGCTCTACATGTATATGGTACAAATCGTCGAGCACGAATACCTCATGCAGCCCCTCTTCCTCGAGAACTCTCTCCCGTCGCATCACCTGCATTTGTAAACAATTCCATTTGAGTTACAAAAAACTCCATTCCATTTAATAAATTATATTATCCATTAAAAATTTGACATGACTCTAATACCCATCTTGTAGATGACTAATATCTACAAACCAAATGATGTATATTTTATTTTGTTTAATACACCTATATATATAGCAATCTCTTTAAAATTCTAATATGATTTGAGAAACTATAATGGTTAATCCTCCAATGATTGCGTTTGTTCTCTAATTCAACGAATTCATGAACTAGCATACATGAAAATGGGGGAAAAGACCTACTATACTGATATGACCTTAATCATTTATTGTCTACCTTGAATGTTGATGCTCCTCATTTCTTGTAGAATAAATGCAACGCCGTCTTTTTTCCCCTCACCTGATAGTTCCAATATCAATATATAAGTACCATAATACGATGAAATTTCAACAAGCTTCATGATATTATAATGCAAACTATAAAACACACATAGCGTTTAGGGTTTCATTAGTGAAGTCCCCTCATCAATGGGTTGTAATTCCATATGGTTAGTAAGAAATAAATCAACCCTGGTAGTATAGTTTTCTTTTAATAGTTATAGTTAATCGAAACAAAATCTTGGACTCCATATAACTCACACGTGAAACAAAGTTTTAAACTAGCATTAAACGTCTACTTGAATAATTTGACCAACCAATATGGGAGTCTATACTTATAAATAGACTCAGCAATGTTGGAACCTGAGGTAGCTATCATTACAATTATATTCATAGTACGTGTGCATCTAGGATCCATAACTTGAAAAAAATATTGATTATGAACTAGAAGCATTACTTCACCCAAATTGCTCAATCAAAGGTAACTGGGAATTGATAACGTAGTTGAAATGAACATACATGTAAGTTCTCACAATTTATAGTTAGACACATACCCATCACAAAAAAGGTAAACTATGGAATTAAAGTGCGTCAACTTTACGGCTGGTTGTCTATTCTGAGACATACTCGTCGTCTGTGGGTAGGTCATCCTCATTTGAATATTCCCCATCACCATAAGCATCTCCTGAACTCGAGGCAACTAGGCCATCGTCAATAAAATCGGTTGAATCCATGTTTTGACCAGGCAAATCGTTGCCTTCTCATGCATCAATCAAGATAGGTTCTATATCATCCCTATTCAATGGACTTGACACTGGACATCCATCACAATCCAATGGTGCATAATCAAATGATGATTCATTTTCTTGATAGGCATCATCATCACTTGATTCGCCATCAATATCTTCTAACACCCTTGGCACCGGTGGAATGTCATATACATTCCTGTTCAAGTACTTTTGCACCACAAACCATCTCCCTTTCACCCTTAAATCTCTGATGTAAAAACACTGGGGAAGCTTGGCATGCTAACACAAATGGTTCATCCTTATACCAAGTCTTGTCCATGTTGATACTGGTCATATGGTTATCAACTCGGATCCCTCTCCTTGGATCACCAACGTCAAACCAATCACACATGAACAAGTACACCCGACGCCAACCCATATAGCGTAACTCCACGATATCATTAATAACACCGTATAAGTCAACTTTATTTGCACTTCCAAAGTTCACGCTGCTTTGTATGGAACCTTTTGCCATTTATAATGCAAGCAGCATAGGTTGCAACCTTAGGTTCAGGGCCGCATGCTAACACATACAGATCAGCAGTCACAGCGAGTGGGTTGGTGATACGCTGGTCCTGAGCCTACAACGATATTGTAGGTAGGTAATTACTTATAGTTGGGAAATTAACTTATATAGAAAAGATCGAGTTCATCTAACTAGGGAGGGAGCAATCTAACTTACACGTTCCTTAAACCAAGTTGGAAACTCAGTTTGATGTGTTCGATTTTCACAATTTGGGCTATGCACCTTACATTTCTCGTAGTGCTCCCTGCAATTGGCATCGCACAACCACATACAGCAATACACGTCAGTTACGTGAGGGACATACAACATAAATGGGTTGTCAACGAAGAAAGATAAGGAAAAAAGTTTTAAGTCTTGAGATATAATGGATGCTTACTCTAGGTAGTGTCCAATCTCAGCGCAGTTGTTGAGGACGTACCATATGGCTTCCTCGAGGAGTTTATCTGGTAATTGCAAGTTGGAAGCCACACCCATGGTTTGTAATTTTTGGTTGAATATCTTGAATCCATCTATATTCTCCGCTTCTCCACCATCAATGTTGCGGTCCATTCGAGTTAACTTCGTCTCAATATCTTGGAGATACATTGAGCAAAAATTCAGGCATTCAATGTGAATGTAGGCTTCGACTATTGAGCCTTCTGGGCGAGCTTTATTCTTAACATGCCGCTTGAACTTGCCGAGATACCTCTTAAATAGATACATCCACCTGTATTGTACTGGACCCCCAAGTATGGCCTCACGGGATAAGTGGACAGCTAGGTGGACCATGACATCGAAAAAAGATGGGGGAAATATTATCTCCAATTTGCATAGAGTGGTGACAATATCAATTTGGAGTTGAGATAGACGGTTAACATCCAGGGTTCGGGCACACAGCTCCTTGAAGAAAGTGCTCAGTTCAGCCAAGGCCAAGGCAATATCAGTTCGTAAGTACCCAACAACAGCAATAGGTAGTAATCTTTGCAGGAAAACATGGGAGTCATGACTTTTCAATCCTGAGATTTTGCAATCACGTACAGTAACACAATGCGAGATATTGGAAGCGAATCCATCTGGAAATTTCACGTCGGCCAGCCATTCACATAATTTATTCCTTTCATCACCGTGTAATGTGTACAATGCATGTGGCATTGTAACACGTTCACCTTGAACCTTCAAATGTAATTCTTTTCTGAAGCGAAAAATCTCCAAGTCACGTCGAGAATTGATATTATCCTTGATTTTCCCAGGAATGTTCATTATAGTGCACAGGATGTTATCACAAATATTTTTCTCAATATGCATGACATCTAGATTATGTCGAAGATGCAGTATTACCCAATACGGTAGCTTGAAGAAAATGCTATACTTTGTCCAATTCAACTCTTCAGCAGTGTGTTTTCTCTTTCAACCAGATTTACCAAATTGCACATCCCCAAGCATCTGTAGTTGAGCTAAAACATCAGCTCCGTCTAACATCCTTGGAGGCATGCGTTGATCTTCTCTACCATTGAACAAATGTTTTCTCATTCTCCACATGTGATCTGGCTGCAAGAAGCGACGATGTCCCATATAATAATGTTTTCGGCCATACTTCAACCAGATGGAATCAGTGCCCACATTACAGGATGGACATGCTAATTTTCCTTTTGTTGGCCAGCTAGAAAGATTTCTATATGCTGGAAAGTCATTGATTGTCCACATTAAAGCGGCATGCAACATGATTGTTTCCTTTGTGTAGGCATCATGCGTGGGTATCCCATGTTCCCAAAATTCAAGCAGTTCATCGACTAACGGTCGCAAGTAGACATCAATGTCATTACCTGGAGATCTTGGCCTACGAATAATGAGGGATGTCATGAAGAATTGGTCTTTAATGCCAACCACGATGGCAAGTTATATGGCACAAGAATTACTGGCCAAATGCTATACAGTTTAGCCATATTATTGAAGGGATTGAAACTGTCACTTGACATCCCAAGCCTTACATTGCGAGCATCCTGAGCGAACCAACTATGTTCTTCATCAAATCTCTTCCAGGACTCTGAGTCTGCAGGATGCCTCAGGATAGCCTCTCCAGCTGGTCGTTGCTCTTTATGCCATCTCATATTTTCTGCTATCTTTGCAAACATGAAGAGACGTTGCAATCTTGGCTTCAAAGGAAAATGCCGCAACACTTTTTGAAGGATACGATGTGCCTTGTGTGTATTAGGCACCCACCTTGAAGCCTTACACTTAGGACATTCACTAAGATTATCATTTTCCTTCCAGAACAGGATGCAGTCATTGGGGCATGCATGAATTTACCACGCTCCAATGACCTTGACTCCTCATATGAATGTGGCAATTCAGCGTCAGGAAAGGCAGACCGCAAAAGGCTAAAGTAGCATATCAAACGACTTTATTGACCCCCCACCGAGTGTCTTAATGTGTAACAACTTCACAATGAATGATAGTTTTGAGAATTTTGTACAACCAGCAAAAAGTGGACTTCGGGCATCCTCTTGTAGCTGGTCGAAAGATGAACTTGGGGAGGGATCTGGAATTTCACCACGAGTTGGCGATGGATTACCATGATCTTGGGGAACATCAAAGGATGTATTTGCCCGGATGTCATCTAACATATGGTTCATGTCATCAATGTACTCGTCGGCGTAATCAGCAGCGTTTCTATCGTCATCGTCGTCATTGAATCTCCGAGTTTCCTCCTCCCCATGACATATCCAATGGGTATAATTTGGATTGATCCATTTGAGAAAGAAGTGAGTCTCCACAATTCGTATAGGCAAGAAGAGATTATTACAGCATGAACGACATGGACACCGAATGCGATCACTGCCCTGAGAATGGTTTCGTGCCAGGGTGAGGAAAGTGTTAACCCCATCGGCGTATGCAGGCAAACGAAGTCGATCAGTCAAATTCATCCAGCTTTTGTCCATCTAAAAAGGTTGAAATATACATATATATTAGTTAATCGGATAACTTCAATTTAGCTATATGGAGGACGGGTAAGAAATTTGAGAAAGTGCATTGTTGAATTTATAAGCAGGCGAGTCGAAGTTACTTGCATGTGGAGCACAAGAGAAGATGTTGAAAACGATACTAACCGGGGTTGTCATGAAGATCGTTGTGGAGTGACAAAGAGATAGTGTTGAATATTGAATATTTCACTGTTTATGCCAGGAGCAGTGAAGTGTTGTAGAAAATATATGTCATCATGTTAAACATAGTGCATCATATGTGAATATTTTTGAAATATTCTAGATGAAGGTGCATATAAAGATTCTAGGTAGATGGTCTACCTACACAAGAGTTGGAATAATTATGGAAGTTATGGAAGCGTGTAGGTGGTATGCTTGAATATTTTCATTATCGTTGGGAAAACAATTATGGCATATATGAATTGGGTAAGCCTCATATGAACTATATAAGTGAACACAATACTTCAACTTTGAGGTAATTGAAACCCAAACCGGCTCCAAAAATTAATGGATGGTTGGAGGGATTTATGGTCTAAGGCAGAAGAATTAAATCTTGTTTAAATCAGATTTCTTGGCAATGTTACATATACGATGACAGAGAGCAAAATGCCAATAGATTGTCCCAAGAGATATATCTACATGTTGGAAAACATCTGGTGGGAGGAGTCCCATAACGAAAATATATAGTAATAATTCTTTGGGGTTTTTAAACTATTGTACCAGCTCTTTTATTTAAAAAGAGCAAAAGGGAAGCTAGAAGGAAAAACTTGACATGAGTTGAGTTATTATTAAAGAATAATAATAACTCAACTTGGCTGAAACTAAGGTCAGTTCTGACTAGGTGAGAGCATGTAACTTGAGCTCTTGCTAAAGTATTTGTTATTTGAGGCTAAAACAGCCCAATAAAGAGTACCAATTAAGTAACGAAAGTTGATGGGATTAAATAAATTTGGATTAGGCCTACATGTATTTTGCTGACCCAAATTCCTTAAAATAAATGCAAGAAAGTGGGAGAGACAGGGAAACAGAATCCAGATTTGGTCGATGCCCAAAAATTCACATAGTTTAATGGATCTTTATGTATTTTGGTGAGTGAAATTCATATCCCAAAAAATTTAGTGGAATTGGCACACCCAATTTGAACTCTAAAGTTTCTACTTATTTGAACCTAACCGAGAATTAAAGTTAGTATCACATAGGCACTAGAGTTCGATATCACATTAACACACCTGTTAAAGCCCCACATTTCCAATGATTCAGAAAAACAAAATGCTTCATAGGAGTTTGATGATTTAATGTATTATATATATGTACAATATCTGGGTAAAAACCAAAAAAACATGTACAAAAAATAATTAACATCCAAAAGGGAAAAGAAAGCTGGCTATCTAATTGTAATTAAAGGGAAACAAACCCCAAGGAAGTCATGATCAGATTTGCTTCAGAGGAATTTGTTATGATGTATGCTAAATTTGAGTTACTTATACTTTTAGGAATTAAGACGTGAAGCTAGCTTAGCTGGGAATTAGCTAGCTTTTGTTGGGCTATTTCCATCATGTGCATGGTTGTAATCAATATGGATTAAGTAGTACAAAATCTATTCTTGTGATGGATGTCATTTCACCATTATATATATATATATGTGTGTGTGTTCTATATATATATATATATATATATATATTTATAGGACATGATTCCGTACATGTTGGCCATACCCAACATCTCACACCTCCTCTCTCTATAGCCACTGTCACAGTTGTATTCACTACAATAATGAACGATAGATGTTTGTCCTGTGCAATATATAATTAATATAATCTGAAAAAATACATGGATATGTTGAAGGGGTATTGAGAAGAGAACTAATCATAGAGAGAGAGAGAGAGAAGTGCATGCTAATGTGTCTTATATATATTTATATATAGAGAACATGATTCCATACATGATGGCCATACCCAACATCTCACACCTCCTATCCTATAGCCACTGTCATAGTTTATTAGCTACAATATGAACGATAGATGTTTGTCCTGTGCAATATATAATTAATATAATCTGAAAAAAGACATGGATATGTTGAAGGGCTATTGAGAAGAGAAATAATCATAGAGAGAGAGAGAGAAGATTTATGCTAATGTGTCTTATATATATCCATTTCCCAACATCGATCAATCATTAGCTCCTAATGATTGGTTGTGGGGGAGAAAAAGGAAGCCAAAACAGAAATGAAAATACTGAAGCAATTAGGTTAAATATGGGGGCCATATAAACATGAAAATATATACCAGACAATCTGTAGCTTTACCAAGTGAGCATAGGATCAATGTCCATATATATATAAAGTCTATATATATATATGAATATAGACTTTATAATTGACTAATAGGATAACTTCAATTTCCATAAAGTCTATATATATATATGAATATAGACTTATAATTGGATCACCCTACGTACGAAGAGAAAGGGGAGAGAGAACTCAAAAAACAATGGAAGATGTCCTTATCTATGATTCAGCAAAGCTGGACACAGTAAAGCTAGTTGTACGTGGGTCCCAAGTATATATTAAATTCGGATGGTGGCTGTTACGTGGAAGGAATCTAGTGGCTTTTGTCTCTATAAAATTATAATAGTGAAAATGGGACAAATACCAGTCCAAACTGACAGTCTTTTCATCCATGATCATGATGTCAAGAACCAAAAATCAGTCTATTAAGTAATATCTAAACAGAATATGGCTAGAAATTAATATATATATATACATATATATATTAATATATGAATTTAATATTTGCTTTTCATTAGTACTAATTAATATGGATGATCTCTTTATCACCCTTACTCCAAGTACATGAATTTTTTAATTAATCATATACAAAAGTATCACACAAGTATATGCATGTGAAGTTCGATAATGATGTATATTAATGTGAATATATAACCAGTATATTCAATAGTGATTATATTTCATGCATTTCGATTATTTAATCCATATATAGAAATCTGACCATATATGTTGCACAATAATCCCCAATATTATCTTTTAGTATATCATGAGTCTACAAGAAATTTGAGATAATTGAGGGAAAAACAGAAAATAAATTAACTCGAAACGATATGAATGTAATTCGGGGGGAAATATTGAATTATGAGCTTTCTATACAAAGAAATGAGAGGACTGTGGACTAACAATCATCGTGCATGTAAGAGATCATGCATAAACAATGTGACTAAAATGAAAACAAACTGTAACCCAAAGAAAGGAAACTCCAATAGCATGATCATATTGGAAGTGCACTTCATAATTCAATTGATATTTAAGAATGAACTTGATTAATATTTAGGGAGTACTATATAATTGATACACATACCCAAATGGAAGATAAAATCTGGATATTGAGATTTATGACCCAAAAATAAAGTCATTGTAAGCAAGTTATCAAACTCTCGACATGATAATGTATTTATAATTTTAAGAAAAATCTGATTGTTTCAGTCATATGTGAGCGAGCTTCATAGTGAATTTTTTTACGTAATTGTCAAAGTTATAATTGGAGTTCCAAGCTCAAAGTGTCTCATTATGTTTTCTAACTTAATTCATTTTATAGTTTGAATCCAATATTTCTGCACCACCACAACGGCATGCACTTTGTAACAAAAGTGAGAGAAGCACAGACTTGGTACTCGTTCATCATGATCAGCTAATTAAAAAGCTAAAATAAGCTGGACTTAATAATTTTTTTAATTTTTCTATTTGCACCGGCTGCGTTTTCACTTCTTTTTTTGGTTCTCCGATATTGTTAATAGGGTGTACAGTTGCCGCTAATAAAAATTACAGATCATATATGAATTTTCTAATAACACTTACATTACACTTTTGAAGCCACTAAGGGAGAAGCACACAAGAAAAATCTGTACATATTGGTTGGTTTTTGAGCAGGAGGCAGTAATTGTTCGAAAAATATATATATTATTAATTTCAGCATAATGTTTCCAAGACATGATTTATATCCAAGCCATTAATCACAGAAAGTTTGATACTTTGGAAAACTTCAGTTAGGAGTTTGTACCCCCCATTAAAATCAGTGCCCCTTCATGATCATATAGTTAGGCAGTCAGTACCAAACTTTTTTACACTACAAGAAAAAAGGGTTAATCCAGCGCAATGATAATGTGAGCATAGCTTCTTAGTTATACGAAATGTTCTTGCTCAAAGTTATAATTGGAGTTCCTAGTTAAAGTGTCTCATTATCTGATCAAACTTAATTAAGGCTGACAAATGAGATAGGTCTGATTAATCTAGAAATTAATTAGATATATCTCAATATATATATATAACAAATAATTTATTAAATCACATCTTAATTATAGAGTCTACACTAGGGCCTTCATCATGGCTTGCATTAGGACTACATGCACTCAAACCAGTAAAAAGAGTTTTTTCCAGCACACAAGAGGTACATGCAGTCTGTTGTGGGTAAATGAGGGTTTTTCTATATACATTTGGGCATCAAAGTTTGCCCAAGATGATTAATGTCAAGGCAGGCCCTAGCTAGCACAAATCCAATTTCAAGAGCACAGTAAAATCAATTGAATATTTTTAGTCTATGAAGACAACATTTTCATAAGTTCATGAGAACTCCAATCTTGCTCAAAAATAAACAAATTCGTACAAGGTCATGCTTGGGGATCATACTTCTGAAACATTTCCTCAACCCTTGTGTGTTATCCTTAAAAAAGTCTTGTTGTGTTAGCGGAGGAAAAGACACACACACACACATATATACCAATCCATATTGTGGAAAAATAAATTGTTCACTGTAAAAAATCAGAAGGACTGGAAAGTTTTTACTCAATGTCACTCTTTCTTGCTGACTGCAATAGGGAATAGTCCCAGAAGAATACCGATTTCCTTCGTCTTACCTAAACACTAATGAATTAATTTCCATTCTATGTTATGAGAACAAGACCATCTCCAAAAACAAGTAGGACTATAAACTTGAGATTATCTATAATTTAGTAACAACTAAATTATAATTTAGTATAAGATGTATTGGCAAAATATAAATTTTTTACTAGGTCATTCAATGTTCGAGCCACGGACATGAGTTCTGTGAAACACAAAATGCAGATATACCCTACAATAATTCATGAAAAAAGCAGTAGATTTCACAACTGGACAGATAGAAATTAAACAAGTGCAACAAGAAAACTCCTAATTTTGTAAAGAAACACGCGAGCAAAATCGATTCATTACCAAACCAGTTCTGAGTTGCAGCCATACCTGAGGTGACGGAAGGACCTACGCTATCCCTCAACTGAATCTCGACGAACCTCAATTGGAAGCCATTGAATCCCCAAATCCCACAGGTTCAACAGAGATGAATCGCACGGCTCCTAATCAGCTTCGGGGATTCTGTCTAGCCAGAGTAGCTTCCGCGGGAGGAGGAATGTGGTAACGGACAAACCTTTGGGTGGTCGGGCGAAAATGGAGATGAAATCGTTCGGGGGACGTGGGTGGAGTAGCAGCTGATCTCTCGGAAAGGGAAATGGAGACGAAATATTGGGGAAGAACAGAGAGAAGTGGAGGGGGAAAGAAATCGGGGGGGAAAAAGAAAATAATTTTAAGGGATTGGCGCCAGACAATAGTTACGGCGAAATGGAGCGTTGCAATAGTTTTTTTATTTGGCCGGCGAAATAAACCGCTGCTAAAAAGCTTAATATCGCTGCAACTAGTTAAAGTAACTCCATGAATCAGATTTCTCAACGGTTTTCAGCGGCGGCAAAAAAATAGCCGCAAAAAATAATCTAATGCGGCGTTCCCTTTTGCAACACTATAAAAATCGTCGGGAAAACCCTTTTTCCTTGTAGTGTTAGGAGTGTCCCAATTGACAGTAATCATGAAATCAAGAGATGCAAACAAACTTCACTTTCTCACATTAGCCTCTGCCACCGATATCTTTGAGAAACTTGGATTTGATCTTGTCGAGTGTAGTTGAAACATTTTCTATACCCATTCTTTGTTGAGGCGAATCTGCACAACAATGCAAAGCCAATCCCATAGTGGATGATAAACAATTCTCTATTGCAGAATAACCATTTTCATTTCTTAACAAATTGGTATCAACAACTTCAAGTACCGAACGGGCTAATGAATCTTGTACTAAACACTTCAAGCTCATTTCTCCTGTAAACATATCATCTGTGGGCTTTTTTCTTGTGAAAGTTTCCAATATCAAAATGCCAAAGCTATACACATCGCCACTTGTAGAAACGATTCCTTCAGATCCATACTCTGCATACATTAAAATTTCTCATGAGAATATCTTATATGAAAAATGCTATTTGTACTTGAGAAAAACTTATAAAAAGTTTACTTCTCTACATGTTAGTTATTGATACACTAAAATTATGAAATTTAAAATTTAGAATTTGGATTTGAAAACAAAACTGACAAAATGAGTCTGGTAAGTAAAAATGTAAGAAAAATTGTAAGTATATGTAGCACTATTTTTCTTATATTGTACTAAAATAGAAAAAGAAAAATACTAAACAATATTGATGGTCGTCATTTAGTTACTAATTAAAGAGAACAATTATATGTGCTTATGTGAGAGTACTAGAATGATAAACACGGAAGCACTTCACCTCACCTGGTGCTATATAGCCAATTGTAGCGAGAGTCATTGTTTTTGTGAGAGAAGCTCCATCACTGATGAGTTTGGACATGCCAAAATCAGCAACATGTCCTACCATATCTTCATCTAATAGCACATTGCTTGGCTTTAAATCAGCATGAACAATAGGTATTGAGTAACCAAGATGAAGGTATTCTAGTGCTTTTGCCACATCAATCATTATATTTAGCCTCTGTAAAATATTCAAGCAGTGGTTGTCAGAATACAACCACATCTCTAGGCTCCCATTAGGCATGTACTCCAGTACAATAGCTTTGAAGTCAATGCCACTACAAGCGGTAATTATTTTAACAAGATTTCGGTGGCGAATATTGCTTAATACCTCACATTCTATGTTAAAACTTTTGAATGCCCCTTCTATGTGCAACTTTAGAACTTTTATTGCAACAATCTTACCATCCAAGAGTAGTCCTTTGTAAACTGACCCAAAAGTACCTTCTCCAAGTAAGTTGTTTGCATTTAACCCTTCTGTCGCTCGTAGAACTTCTTGATGTGAAATTCTTCTCCATGTGGCCAAAGGCGATGTATCCTTGTCAGTAGGCAATTTGGAGTTACGCTTCTGGCATTTTTTCAAGACAAATACAAGACACAATATTACAAGTATCATTAACCCCATTATCGGTAGAAGATACTTTAGTATACCACCAACTCTTCTGGCATTTTTTGGTCTATGAGCACCACTTTGACATGGGGGGACTTGTAGTCGAGCCACACCACAAAGTGCATTGTTTGACATAAATGATGCACTTGAGAAGTGTACAAATGGTCCTCTTGTAGGAATTTCTCCACTTAATTTATTGAAGGAGACATTTAGGTATTTGAGGTATAAGAGTGCTTCTAAGGATACGGGAATCTCTCCAGATAAGTTGTTATTAGAGAGATCTAAGAGCTCCAAGCTTATCAATTCACCAAAATTTGAAGGAATTGAGCCTTCTAGTTGATTGGATGCCAATGAGAGATAAACAAGACTTTTGAGCCCACCAATGGTCATTGGGATCTCACCGGATAAGCGGTTTCTAGACAAATTCAATGTTCTTAGGACCTTCATATTTCCGATCTCCGTTGAAATAGGGCCACTTAAAGAATTTGATGATACGTCTACCACCAAAAGATCTACAAGGCTCCAAAAACTCAACGGAAATGTAGATGTTAATTGATTGGACCGTAAGTAGACACCTCTTAGGGAAGTCAGATTATTTATGCAAGTTGGGATATCTCCAGATAACTCATTATCAGCTAAACGCAATTCAGCCAAGCTCCCCAAATGACAGACAATAAGTGGGATGTGACCTTTTAATCTATTACTTCGCAGGCCTAAATATTGGAGCATATGCAACTTTCCTATTGCAGTTGGAATAGGTCCTATCAAATTATTTTTGGTTAGTTCCAAAAAAGCCAGCCTACTTAAATTGCCAATCTCAAAGGGAATGTTTCCTTTAATATTGCAATCAGACAGCAAAAAATATTGAAGAAAGATTGAGAGGTTTCCAATAGAACTCGGGAGGATCCCATTAAGTTGATTTGTTCCTAAAGCTAAAGTTGTAAGATATATGCAGTTTGACAAATCAGAGAAAAAGCTCTCGAGTTCTAGAGATTCAACGCTCAAATTATTTTTTTCTAGATTGAGTGTCTGGAGCAACCTTAAATTTCCAAGTGTTTTTGGAATTAATCCTGAGAATGAGTTCTGACTCAAGCCTAGCAAAATGAGCTGTGAAGCATTGGAGATAGAATTAGGGATAGTTCCACTCAGTTCATTTCCCCCAAGAGTTAGTGTATGAAGATTTGGAAGGAAGAGACCAACATTTGATGGAAGATGCCCTGTGAGGTTATTTAAAACCATTCCCATTGTCTGTAATGTTGAAATGTTGAAGATTTCAAATGGGACTGAGCCAGCAAAACCGTTGTTTCCAATATTAATAAATTGTAGGTTCTGTAGATAACCGATTTCACTTGGTATTGCACCTGTCGCAATATAAATAATTAGATGTACATCTAATAAAAAAAAAATAACGGAAAAAACTAATTATAGTGAGTGACACACGATGCATGTAAGTTAACTGTAAAGAAAACAACCAAGACTTCAAGCACCATGGAGGTGATTCATTCATTGATTATGTTGGCAAAACTTATCGGTTAAGCCATCTTTGAATTGGTTGAGTTTTTTTTTTTTTTTTTTAAATCTTTAATCAAACCAGATGCAATCATAGAGCAGGTATATATAATTGACTTGAACAAGACTAATTAGCAAACCTTGAAATTTGTTGTAGGAAATCCTTAACACTCTAAGCATCGTGAAATTCCCGATTTCCGAGGATAGACTTCCTGTGAAATTATTATAATACAAATATAAAGTTTGGAGCCATTTGCACTTGAACAAAGAAGATGGGATAGTACCTGCATGTGAAATAATTAGTATTTAGAAACAAAAAATATAATTATTCATTAAAACAAGACTAAGCGCATGCATACCATCGAAGTTGTTGTCGGAAAAGTCTAAATCTAAAAGCATGGTTAAGTTTCCAACTTCCATGGGTACTCTTCCTTTGAAATTATTAGTTCCTAACTTCAAACTCTGCATATGTTTGCACTTGAACAGAGTGGATGGGATAGAACCTGTGAAACAGTTACCATTTACTATTTAGAAGTAAATACTGGGGGTTTGCTAGCTAATTAACGCTAGCTAGTGAAGAGTACATCGGCCAATCAAGACTATCCAATTTTTCATACAAAATAAAATAAAAAATTTAACTAAGATCATAATCTTGCATAATCTAAGATCATGTTTGGAAATTGAGATAAGTTCAGAACCTCTCGTTTCATCTCAAAACTTATTATAATTTCATTTTCAAATATCATTCAGATACAAAGCAGTTTAATTTCAATTTTAAATTTAAAACTTTTTTATTTAACCATTACAATTTTTTTAAACGTCAAAACAAAATATAAAAAGTTGTAAAATTTTCAATTTTCAAGACAAAAATAATATTAAAAAATAATCAAACCATGCATTTTAAATTTTAGAACATTTTTTTCAGCTCTTAGTCTTCCTTTTCCCAAAATCTAATAGAATGCATTAGTTCAAATTATTTCACTACTATTCTCATAATTTTCACGCTATCTCATCTCATTATTCAAAGATGCCCTAATAAAAAAAAAAGGTGGGACACACGAGCTTGGACCCATACGAAAATTTTATTTTCTCATAACTCAGCATACTTTTTTTAAATAGACTTCATGAGGCTTGCCGCAGTACTATATCTAGTATTACCCTAAAAAAAATAGTTTAAGATTGTGACTCATGAGAATTTGAATTTCTTTTGGCATCCACTGCAATTTCCATTCCTTTTACTAAACGTACATGCTTAAATCTTGTACTTTCCACCATGTCGTGGTCAAATTATTTTGTGCTTTCAAATGAAAGGAACGGACCTAATTAAAACAACAATAACAATACCTTCAAAGTTGTTATTACCGAGGCTTAACTTTGTAAGCATGCTTAAGTTCCCTATTTCTTGGGGTACTACTCCATCGAAATTATTTTCCCACAAATCTAGAATCTGTAGCTGTTTGCATGACTTGAACAGAGATGATGAGATGGTCCCTGTGAAAAAATTACCATTTAGAAAAAAGTTATTGGGGTTTGCGAACCAACTAAAGATAATACATATATAATTGAGCAATCAAGACTAAATATACCTGCAAAGTTGTTTTGACTAAGGTTTAACTCTGTAAGCATGGTTAAGTTCTCCATTACTGGGAGTTCACCTGATATATAGATTTTTAAGAGCGAAGAAAAAATATTGTAAAGTTGGGAAGCTGATTAAACAAATTGCAGCGTAGACATGCATGTTGAAGAAAACATGAAAAGGATATTCCTTGAAGATCAAAACCGGTTTGATATGCTAGCTAAGTAGATATGGTGGAATAGTACCTAAGAAGTTGTTACCAAACAGCGCCAAATATTGAAGTTTGGTTAGCAACCCTATCCATGATGGCATTTCTCCATTGAATTCATTGTATCCCAAGTTTAAAAACCGCAACCGATGAAGACGAGACAACTCGTTGGGAATTGAACCGTGAAAGCTATTGTTTCTGATCATTAGGCTAACAAGAAACGAGAGGTTTCCAATGTGTGGAGGAATGGTACCATCAAGATCCATGTAAGAAAGGTTCAAGGCTGTGACTCGGAGATGTCTAGAGCCACATGTGATTCCAACCCAATTGCAAACGGAAGTACTGGTTGACCAATTATTTGCCAAAACATCGTGAGGATCATAAGAAATAGAAGCCTTTAATGCCAGAAGAGCAGATTGATCGGTTGTAATGTTGGGAATGGCAGCATTGGCTAAGGAAGTACTTGTGTAAGACCCTACCAAAATGAGAGTAAGAAAATGGGGTACGAGGAAACAAATTTTGTCTGCCATGAGTGTACGTTGATTGGAGAAGTAGGATTTGTATTGGACTCAAAGGAAGAACTAGTGGTTTTATCTCATAATTATTCTGATCTACTCGATCTCATCCAGGCCAAATAAACAACGGAAAAATAATATTCATTTTGAAGGAAATTAATGGTTGCGCGCGGAGTGTTTTTCATGACAACGAGGCTGTTGTACTGCTCCTGGCCGGCTGTCTCCAAATCTCCTCCCTCTTTATAATACCAACAACAACGGATTATTCGAGCATCTATAATTAATGTTGACACGTGTGGTATTTATTAAAGTTAGAATATTATATTAAAAGATATTTTATAATTAATATTGATTGATTTATATAATAAATTAAATACGATAAAAAATAAATCATATTATCATATATATATATATTAATGCAATATCCTAACAATTTAAAAACTTTCTAATATAATTTGAGGCTGAGCAGCGGCATTTATTATAAGAAAAATAGGTTTTTATGACTATTTAATTACGGTAAAAAGATTATTTATGATTAAAACAGACTCATTTTAACTATAAATAATCATTTTATTAGAATTAACTGGTTATAAATAATTAATTTTCTTATAATGACTTAAAAAAAATTCCTTTGTCATTAACAACAACTCTAGAAAAAGACCATTTGATTATTTCATATATCGATGATTTTACACCATATCAATCACCATTGCAAGTGGGGTTGAGCCGCTGCCCCTTAAGAAAAAAATCCTCTGTCATTTAATGCCATCAACCAACCTTGAGCGGCCTGATAATGATCTATATCGACCTGAAAAAGACAGTTTGATTATTTCGTATATAGATTATTATAGACCACATCATGACACATTTCGTATTTCTCTATATCATGACGCATCAGTAGTTAATGTTATTCATCCACGTTTACATGACGTGTCAGACCAGAAAAATATAATGAAGGCTAGCTAGCTGCTAGGTCACCGAGAAATCCTAGAGGATTTTTGCACGGTTCTTCTATTTTTTTTCAACCTCTTTTCAACAATTTTAAAAAATAAAAATTACAAATTGAATTGTACTTCTTTAGCTAAGCTATGGCGTCTAAAAGAATATGCTTTTCTTTTTATTCACTTCAACTCTAGTTCTGCTTCTTGTTTTTTCTGTCAAGCTCTTGCATCATTCACAAATTTGAAACATTCATCAACTACGTGATAATATCTAATCCAAACAACTTCGACGATGATGATCTATACTCAACCCTTTTATCAAATATCACTCTATTTAAACGCCACTATGATCATGTGGTAAATATCGACAGTGTCCCATAACACATAACTTTCTACCATTTGTCAGCCACTGAGACTGAGTATCTTTATTACAGATAGGACATCCATTTTACCTTTTGTGCTCCACCCAGACAAATTTCTGTATACTGAAAAATCATTTATTGTCCACAATACTGCAGCATATATCTTAAACTCACGCTTTGAGGTCGCATCATATGTACTGACACCATTATGCCACAACTCTTTCAATTTTGCAATTAGTGGCTGAAGATATGTCTACTTCATTCCTTAGTCACCTTGGCTCTAGTATCAGAAGAGTCATCATAAAGTACGTCTCCTTCATGCACTTCCAATGTGGCAAATTATAGGGCATTAATATGACTGTCAAAGTACTATAAGAAGTTCCCATGTTGCTAAATGGATTAAAGCCATCCGTTACTAACCCAAGTCGTACATTACGAAATTTTTCGACAAACCATGGGTTCTCGGCATTAAAGTTTTTCTATTGTAAAGAATCTCATGATGCAAAATGAAGTTTTCATTTCAGACTCTTCTTGTGTGATGCCAAGACATATCTTTCGCAATCAATCGGGATGTAAATAATCTCTGAAGTCTAGGAATCAAAGGAAAATGTCTTAATACCTTTTGGGGTACATTACGCTTAGCGGATGTCCATATTGACTCATGTAACACCCCAATGGAAGGTCCAAACCACATAACCTATACTCCAAAAGGACTAGTCGATGATACAATTGGAACCCATTGGAACCTTATAAAGAGCAAAGACTTCTCCTTCCCAAGCAATGTGGGATCTCATACACCACCCACCCTTACCCATATCATATGGAGTATCACAATCTACCCCGCTTAAATTCCTGACATCCTCGTCGGGCCTATCCATTGTAGGTGGCATGGCTCAAGTCCCACATTTCTGGTTGAGATTGTCTTTGATACCATTTGTAACGCCCCAATGGAAGGTCCAAACCATATGGCCTATACTCCAAAAGTACTAGTCGATGATACAATTGGAGCCCATTGGAACCTTATAAAGAGCAATAACTTCTCATTTCCAAGCAATGTGGGATCCCATACACCACCTACCCTTATCCATATCATATGGGGTATCACAATAAAAGTCATTTTGGAGTATAGGTCATGTGATTTGGACCTTCCATTGGGGCATTACAAAGAGCAATAACTTCTCCTTCCCAGGCAATGTGGGATCCCATACACCACCTACCCTTATCCATATTATATGGGGTATCACAACTCATGACACACTAGAAATTCAAATTTTGCATATTCCTGCCAGAAGAGAACATAGTCATTCTCACATACGTGAATGATATTATAATCGAATCATAACCCTCGTTTCAATTGCTTCACTTCATAAAAATTATGGGGTAATACATTTTTAGGGCTGAGCAAAAATCTGAAAATCCAACTCCGAATCTGACTTCGCTCAGCCTCGAGTCGGAGGTTTTTTTAGTCTGAAAGTCGGAGTCAGAGTCAGAGTCGGAGGTGGAGTCGGACCGACCGACTCCACTCCGATCCGGCTTTGACTCCGACTCCGACTTTGCCCTCCGACTCCACCTCCGATTTTATGCATATCTTAGTCAAACTATATCTTATATATATTAGTCAAACTATATCTTATATAGTTAATTAAACTCAATAATATACTAGTTAAATAATATATTTAGACTATAATATATATAGACTGAATTAACTAATAATAGTTGTAACACCTCATATTTTAGTGTATTTTTACTGAATGATTATTTTTATTTATTTAAAAATTTATCCTCTTATTTTAAAATTGGTTGGATTTTTAGTGAGTTTATTTCTATGATTTTAATTTGGTGAAAATTATTTTTATGTGATTTCTTAATATTTATTTATTGTTATGCATTTAAATTACTTTTAATATTTAATAAATTACTGTGAGATTTAATTATTTCAATTTCACTTTACCATTACGTTTAAATTATTTTATTGAACTTTTGGTTTTAAAATCGTTTCCGTTGGATCATTTTTGTTACCCAAGTTATGAGGATTGGATCTCATTTCTTTTCCCTCTATTTTTCTTTTCATCATTTTCTTTTCTTTCTTTTCTTTTTCCTCCTTATTTCCCCTTCTTCCCGCGCGAGCCCCCTCCCTCTTTCTCCCCCGTGCGTCCGTCGCCCATACCCAACCCGCCGCCGTCGAGCCGCCGTGGTCGACACCGCCCGGTCCCCCAGCCTCCCCAGCTGCCGACGAACACTTCTCTCCAATCTCAGCCTCCCTTGTGCCGCCGTTAGCCGCCACGAACCCTTTGAAGCCGCGGCGTCACTTTCGCTCCAGCACCGCTGTCGCACCACCATTGGCCACCATCTTTACACCACTTCATCCTCGACCTCTTGGCAACCCATTGGACCCAACCCCACCTCCGATCCGCCACCGGTGAAGCTCCACCATCCACATTTCCGATTGGGTGGTTTTGGTCTTCTACCGCCCATTGCGCCGCCAGCCACGACCAACCTTCACCACCACTAGCTTCACCGACCTCCCTAGGCCCTACCCTATCATTTTTGGGTCTTCGTTTGTCTTTGTTGAAAAGTGGGTATCTGTGACCCATGGCTACAGTGTATTTTACACTGTTCTGTAGCTGTTTTTCCACTTCTTACAGCTTCGTGATCCTTCGAAAATTGCTTTATAGCGCTGTAAGTATTTTTCAAAGAATTCTTGTGAATTTAATGTATTTTTGCACTAACACATTTCACTGTATTTGAACTGTTGATTGGTTTTTGCCGGACTGAGTCCGAGGAGTTCGGGGGTCGGATGGATTGGTGATTGGAGTTGTTTGGTTGGATTTGATTGGGTTGGTAATTGTTGGTTTGGATATTGTGTTGGTTCATATACATTGCATTTTGCACGCATGATCATGTTTGTAAAGGAAAACTGGGTTTTCGTGTATTGCATTCATGTTCATGTGTTTATGAAAACTGGATTTTTAAGTGAGAATGATTTATTGGGTGCGTGTGTATCACGACCCCAAGCCGAGATGGGGCATTATCTCGGTGGAGCTCCTCTGGTTACTCGGGAGCGAAATATACTGAGTAATGTCCCCTGGATTGTCGCCGGGCGACAATGGGATCTGACGAGAGATTCGTGCTGACTCCGTGGTCCTTCTGCTGGCAGGGACCAGAGGATGTCTGGCCACATACGCGCTGGGTGCGGAACTGGGCATCGCTCGTTGCGTAGTGGGTGCTTGGCCATGAACGCGCGAGGAGCGGAACTGAGTATCGCTACAAAGCCAGGACATGCAGATGGTCCCTAGGGGAGGCCATGGTGCATATGGTAATAATGGATTAATTGGCTATTTTCTGGGAAAATAGTGTGTGTTGGATTTTGTGTAAATCATTTTCTGGGAAACTGTTTTACGGATTATTTTTGGGCCAAATGGGAATTTGGCATGTGTTGGAAAATTATCATTTTCGGGGAAAATGATGTTTTGAGGAAGAATGCATATTTCATCATATGCATGTATGTTGGTTGCATTAAATGCATTTTATTTCTGAGGATTATTTGGGTTATACTTACCTGCGGTACCATTCTGTAGTAACGCAGATTTTGATGCAAATGAGGAGGAGGAGGGCGAGCCTGAGGAGACGGCTCCGCCCGAGGAGTGATCTGGGATCACTGGTTATTGCTATTTTATTTTACTCATTTGTATTTCGGGACATGTGTTAAACTTTATTTTGGGATGACTTTATAACTGCTTTTAAAGCTCTTCGGATATTTAAATTGTATTTTAAATTCTGGTACTTAGTAGACTTAATTATCCGCTGCGTTTTTATTGTACACTATTGCATGTACACACACTTTGCACTTTCGTTGGGATGCGTGACCGTATTGTCACCATCTCGGCATCTCGATTCCTGTGTTTCCTTACATGGGGGTCGGGGACGCCACAATAGTTTAGAATATGACTATATGTAAATATCATAGTACTACAAATTTACAATATTAAAACTAATGTATATATAATATACTATAAACACTAAAATGTATAACAGCATGTAATACTAATGGTAAATGGAGAAACACTAATCTATATTTTTATAATAACATATAATACTAATATATAATAACTAAAGTATTAATCATATAAATTTTATATAACAATATCTTATACTAATTACTAATACAATTACTAATCCACTTTTAAGTCTATATATAAATTACTATATAAATCACTATAGTTATTAGTTATACTAATAAGCTCCAAATCCATCTTGGCCAGGGGACTTCAAGGGTCCTATTTGCTTAACTGCCTCTTCCACCTCCCTTCTTGAAAAGCTTCTCAAGATCCTTTCATTCATCTATGGGGAGAGCTTTGCTTCAATGCCTCTAATACAATCCTCCATCTCCTCTCTATTAGGACTGGTTGTTTGAAAGAGCTTCATAAAGTACCTTATGAAAGTTTCCTCAATTTGTTCATGCCCAGTAACTCTTCTACCGCCTTCATTCAACACTTCTTTAGTAAGATTACTTTTTTTCCTTTGGTTAGCACAAGCATGGAAATACTTTGTATTTCTATCTCCAAGCCTATACCAATTTGTTTTTGCCCTCTATCTCCATCTTAGATCTTCTTTGTCTAGCATAAGGTTCAATTCTTCTTTCACTCTCCTTATCTCATTTACATTGTTGCTATTTTCATCCTCTTGTAGCCTCTGCAACAATTTTGATTTTTCCTCAATTTCCTTTCTTCCCCCATTTTTTAGCTTTTTACTCCATTTCCGAAAAGCTACTTTACTGCTATCAAGTAACTTTACCACCTTGTTCGTGGGATCCCTTCCTTCAACTTCCTTATTCCATGCTTTCTTTAAAAATAGTTCACACTCATCTTTTAGGGTCCAATTTGCTTCATACTTAAAGATCTTCTCTTAACCAATTCAACTTCTTTTTTTGCTTCAGTAAGTGAACTAGCAGTGGCTTATGGTCAGAGGTACTAGCCACCAAAACTTCCACCCATGTCTCCTTATACTCCTATCTCCATTCAGGGTTTGCAACAACCCAATCTAATCTTTCCTTGGTAAAGGATTCATCTCCATGTAGATTACTCCATGTAAATGTGTCTCCTTTCCAACCTAGGTCTATAGGTTTCCATCATTAAGAACCTCCCTGAATAAGGCCATTTGACCCTCTGGTCTAGCTCTTCCCCCTTCTTTTTCAATGTTAACAAGGATTTAATTGATATCCCCCACAATACACCACCCATCTGGCTCCTGTGGTGTAAAGAATTTTAACAAGTTCCATGACTCTTTCCTTTTTGCAGTTTCAGGCTGCCCATAGTAACATGTCAGCAACCATCTCTTATCAATCTCTTCATCCATAATCCAAGCATTAATATGCCTTTGGGAATAATTCACAATGTCTATTCCCACATTTATATTCCAAAATAAAACCAAACCACCCCATTTCCCCACTGGGTCCACAATGAAACAGCCCTCACAACCTAACCTTTTTCTTCAGACATTCAATCCTCCTACTTCTAATCTTGGTTTCCATAATAAAAACCAAATTGGGTCTATTTTTCTCTACCATAATGTAGAGATCTTGAACTGTTTGATGATTCTCCAATTCTCAGCAGTTCCAACTTAAGATTTTCATAATGTTTGGCAGGGCTGAAAATCAGCCGCCGCTACTTCAACCACACTATCTTCTCCCTCTACACCACTGTTCCATTTCCCCTTCTTCATATTTTTACCCTTTCTTTTCGTTCAGAAACAGTCTCACCATTCCTCTTTTTACTGTTAATGAAAATTGCTAACCCCTCCCTTTTTTCTTTTTTCCTTGCTCTCCTTTTCCATGTTCCTATTTTTATGACCAACATAGCTCCCTTCCTGCACTCCATCTGGCTTGCAACCTCACTAGGACTCACCTCTCTCTTTAAATTTTCAATGCCCTCACTACCAGTTTGAAAAACTACCTCCTCTCTAAGCTCCACCTCAAACAGTTCTACCATACCCTCCTCTTCATGATTTTGCCCTATCCACACACTCTAACTCACTTCCTCCTTATTAGTTATTGAATTATTCTACCCTTCCCTCTCATTGATTGATCTTACACTTTTTGAAACATCCTCTTCCCTCTCTTCCTCACCTCTCATTGTTTGCCCTTCAGCCTCATCTCCCCCTCTAGCCCCCTCACCTTCTTTTGCTTCTCTACTCTCCTCACCTTGAGACAGACTAGTTCCTTCCTTCTTCCATTTGTTTGACCCTTCGTCCCTTCTAGAAAAATTACTAAAATTCTTTCTTCTTTGAAACTGAGTAGCCCTCAACCAAACACCATACTGCTCTTCCTTGTTCTTAGAATCTCCCAATAAACTACAACATCCATTTGTCCCGTGAACAATGCATCCCAGGAAAAACAAATACGCAGCATCTTTACATAACTAAAAGGAATCCAGATACTCTCTCCCTTCACCTTAAGTGTTCTTCCTCTAGCTAAGGGCTATGTCAAAGCCACATAAGTTCGAACCCTC
Organism: Juglans mandshurica; assembly: GCA_022457165.1. Classification (NCBI taxonomy): domain Eukaryota; kingdom Viridiplantae; phylum Streptophyta; class Magnoliopsida; order Fagales; family Juglandaceae; genus Juglans; species Juglans mandshurica. Next base: position 12,146,220 of record CM039627.1, on the reverse strand, counting down.
AAATAACTCCCCCAACTACAACCATCATCCTAAACATCCACCTCCCCAACCTTTCCAACCGTACTACCAATCTATTCTCCTCTTTCTTTTGTCATACATGATAAGGGCAATTTGTGCATTCTGATCCAGAAGTTTTCATGGTCAAAATTCATGGTCATACATGGTTATTTTCGAACACATGATAAAAATCTCATTTTAGCCAAAAATATAATCCGACATTTTTTCAAAAAATGATTTACACAAAACCCAACCATTTATCGAACACTGTAGGCGGGAATGGCAGGCGGGACTATAACACCATCCCTTCTTACCACCATCCCTACCACATGCATCGTAGGCGGGACTCTACCACCATCCCTACTTACCACAATCCCTACCGCGTTCACCGTAGGCGGGACTCTACCACCATCCCTGTTTACCACCATCCCTACAGTTCATTTCCAAACAATGAATACATATCGGAGCACTGTAGGCGGGAATCACAGGCGGGACTATACCACCATCCCTTCTTACGATCATCCCTACTGCATGCACCGTAGGAGGGAATCATAGGCGGGACACAACCACCATCCCTGCTTACCACCATCCCTATCGGGTGCATCATAGGCGGGACTCTACCACCATCCCTATAGTCTCTTTCCTTTCACATGAAAATCTAATTTTTAATAAACATATGAACATGGATGCAATTACACGAAAACCCAGCTTTCTTTACAAACATGATCATGCGTGCAAATATGCAATGTACATGAACAACACAATTCCCAACCAACAAATCAACACAGCCCAAACACACAATCAACCTTCATCCACTAATCCATCTGACCTCCATACTCCTCACACTCAGTCCAACAAAACCAAACAATTCACAGTGTAATGAGTTAGTGCAAAAATATATTTCAATCACGAAAGTTCTTTGGAAAAATACTTATAGCGCTATTTTATAATTTCTGAAGGATCACGGAGCTTCAAGAAGTGGCAACACAGCAACAAAATAGTGCCAAATGTAGTGTAGTCGTGGGTCTCAAAAACTCACTTTTAAACGGGTACAAACGAAGACCCGAGATTGATAGGGTAGGGCTTATTGATGTCGGTGAAGCTAGTGGTGGTGGTGGCTGGCCGTGGGTGGCGGCGTAGACGGCGGTTGGAGTGCAAAAATGCCCAAATCAGAAATGTTGATGAATGTGCTTGACTAGTGGTGGATCGGAGTTGGGTTGGGTGCATTGTGTTGCTAGGAGGTCGAGGATGAAGTGGTGAAGAAATGGTGGCTGGAGGTGGCGCGACGGCAGTGCACGAGCCCAAGGAACGCCGCTGCTTCAAGCCGTGCGTGGGGGCTCACGGCGGCGCGAGAGGGGCTAGAAATGGAGGAGTGGGGTCGCTGGCCGGTGGAGAAGGCAGTGGGCTAGGCAGTGAGGCACACGGCGGCGCACGGCCGTGGCTGGGTGGAGGAGAAGCAATGCATGGGAAGAGCAGGGGAGAGAAATGAAAATGAAGGAAAAAGAAAAGAGAAGAAGAAAAGAAAAAGAGGAAAAAAAAATGGAGGGAAAGAAATGAGGTCCAACCTCACATCTTGTGTCACAAAAATGATCCAATGGAAACGATTTCAAAACAACAAGTAAAATAAAATAATTCAAACGTAGTGATTAAATAAAAATAAAATAATTAAATCCAACAATAAACTAATTTAAAATAAACAACAATTTAAATAATGAACAATATTTAATAACAAGAAAACACATTGAATTAACAATTAAAAATCTTAAAATAATATAACATCATCTGAAATTTAAAACAAGAAAGTTCATAATCTTAATAAATGCAATAATTTACTTAGTAAAAATACACGTAAAAACGGGGTATCACAACTTTTATTTTGTTTGTAGATCTGGTTTCTTCGGTTCTTCTATGTAATTTTGAGTTCTGTTGTTTGTTTTTTAGGTAAAAATAATAAGGAATAGACTATTGGACTTTGATGTCCATCGCAGTAGAGTCCCGTTCCTCCTTTGGGAGGAGTCGGAGAGGTAGTAATCCTCCTCTTGAGGAGGATGAAGATAGTTCTTCTCTTCTGATGGAAGAGGAGGTGTTTAGTTTTGTTTTACAGAACGCTCATCTTTGTTAGGAGAGAGTTGTTATAAGTTAAGACAATGTCCGTCACAAAGAAATTTGTGTGTGGGGGTACCCCAGAGCAGATGCATTTGTTTGGCTTATAGTCCGAGTTTTTCCCTGTATTGATTAGTAACAGCTGTAATTTAAGTTTATTGAATGAAATGAAAGTCTATTTCCATAAAAAAATAAAAAATTGTACTATAGTTATTGTTATAAGTTATTCTACAGTTACTATTAAAAGTTATGATAACTATTATAAGGATAGTATAAGTATAACTATTATAAGTTATATAATAATATAACATTAAGCATAGCTAATAATATATAATATAGTTGTACTATAGTTACTATTATAAGTTATACTACAGTTACTATTAGAAGTTATGATAACTATTATAAGTATAGCATAATTATAGCTAATATAAGTTATGATAACTATACTTATTATAAGTTATATATAATATGGTAACATAAAGTATAGTATATAATTACTATTATATTATACTAACTATATAACTATTATAAGTTATAATAACTATACTAGTATTATATATAGTTACTATATAGCTATTAGTAACATATATTCTACTATATAGTAATATGTAATAATATAGTACATAAACGTTCGAACGGTACAATGGATGGGATGACGTCGTATTTCTGTAAAAAGATAAAATCTCATGTACGTTTTTATTTGTCAAAAATCTAATTGCTACAGTAATCTGAAAATAACTCCATCTAAGGGTTCGTTTCGTTCCTTGATTGTACTCCACTCAGCTGAGTTCGGTTTAGATTTAGACCTCTTCAATATCCAAACACCCAACTCTCAAGTAACTAAACTCATCTCAACTCAAACTCACTTTTCACGTCGGACCCACAATCTTTTTCAACTCAACACCTCTTTATACGTGGGACCCATAACCTTTTTCAACTTTTCATAAATACATCTAAACTCATCTTAATATCCAAACACTTTTTCTTAAGTGGACTTCACAAAACTCACTCCACTATCTCAACTCACTATTATTCATCGAAAGCTCAACTCAGCTCAACTCAACATTCAAACGCAGCCTAATAAATAGATTTTGTACAAGCTCATGATCTCAACGTTCTTAATTGCCATATTCTTTCCTCTTTTACACGTCAAGTTCAAGAAAATGTGGTAGTAGATTCAGTTGAATTGCTCGATCTACTATTGTTGCAATGGGTCCACTTGGCAAAGTTGCTAGTAAAGAAATTCACATTTTGGAATAAAGTTACGGTAAGCGGCAATTTTTTACTCAAGTATTTTCTACAATTTGAATCAAGATAGATATTTTTTTTTTTATAGGAAATAGGCTTCATTCATTCATAAAAGCGAAGTTACAATTGTGACCTGATATATACAGAAAAAATCCTAGATTACAAGCCAACTACTCACGGTTGGGGCTCCACCAATACACAAATTCCTTTGTGACTAATATGATCTTAACTTCTATAACTCTCTACAGACAAACCATCTGAGAGACCACACTTTGCCTAAAGCAAAGATTTCAAACCCCACCTTCACAGGAGGAGCAGACTTTCACTCTATGGAAAAAATGTCCAAAAAACTATTTCATTTTTATTTTCACCTAAACAAAAGGAAATAACAATAAACGTAAACATGAATGTGAAAATAACGGATTACAACTGTAGATACGAGTTTCAGCTTGAAGGAAAGCAAAAGACAAGAAACAAAAAGATTGTGGTGGCGCGTGAGGGACAGGCGCCATGCACCGCACTAGGAGTTTGGCGGCTAGTTGAGTCTGAAGAAATCGAGGTCCCTCATCCCTGAAATAATGTGCATGGTGGTAGTAGAAGTTTCCTGGTGCGGTGACGCGTGAATCTCATGCGCTGCTATGATCCAGTGCGTGTGACTCATGCATCACTCTATTTGACGACAACCTTTTCCTGTTCGAAGGATCGGCAGCCTGAAAATCTTGTGGAGGGGCACGTGGTGGTGACTAGACTTCAAAAAATAGCAAATCGGCATTTAGCCACACTTTGGAGAAAAAAAAATAAATAAAAAGTAAAAAATAAAGGGCTACACATGAGTCTTTGGTCTAACCAGATGGGAGGACTACATTGATGTATTTAATGCTAAAATTCATATTAATTAATTGTGAGTACTAATATTCAATGACGTGAACTACGTTTATGTGAGTACTAAAATTCATATTAATTAATTAAGTAAAGGTGCTGTCATAACATAAATAATGGGAATGCAATAGAGTGCGATTCCATATAATATGTACATCAACTAGAAGACAAATCATTATAGCTATTTTCATACGTCATGTGATTGATAGCGATATAGTAATATTTCTTTCCATATATTATAATAATTATCACAAAAGAACAAACAATGCAAGTAGCTAGCTGTTGGGTTTGGTGAGACTTTCTGATAAAGAGCATGCGCAAGTCTCAAGAAATCTGCAAATTATTTTTCCTTCCGTTTCATGATTTCTTTGAAGTAAGTAACCATTCTTCTTTGTGAATGCAGCTGGAATGGGAAGGCGGCGCAGGATATATTGAAATAAATGATACTCAATATGTACTCCAGCAAAGTCATTGGCACTCATCCTTTGAACACATTCGGAAGTTTGATCTTGAGGTACACATGGTCCATGAGAGTTCCGATGGAAAAGTTGCTGTGGTTGAAATTATGTACAGCCCTGATTCTTTCTTGTGATCATCGGTAAATATATAAAAATCAAAGACTCTCTCTCTCTCCCCCTCTAGACTCTCTCTAATGGCTTGAGTTGTGTATGTTTGTGTTGGGATTTATATTGTGAGATTTTGTGCATTATTTTTGTATGCCAAATTGATGATTGTACCTTTATTATTGGGCTAGTTTCAATTAGTTTTTGCTCCTATCATTTAATGAGTTCCTGTGTTCATTTAATTTGTGGATTTTTTTTTTTATTTTGTGAAATATCTTTTCCAATGATTAAACTTCGTCGGAAATAATTTTTTAAACTAAACTTATTATTTCCGGCGACTATATATCGCAGGAAATAATTTTACCGGCATTTTAGAGTATTTGCAGCGAATATTACAAGTTTTCCCAACGATTTTATTAAGCGGCAATTTATTTTATTTTTCGCAACGACTGCAATTTGCCGGTATAGATCAATACCAGCGATGTAATGATCGCTGCAACTGAGTTCACAAAATCAATAACTCAATTGCAACGTTTTAAAAATTGCTGGTATTGATGTATATCGACAAATTTTTATCGCCGCAATTGTTATTTCAAAACCATTTAGTCTATTGCGGTGATTTGAAAAATCGCTAGGAAATGGTATTTCCGGCGATTTTCCATCTTTTAGTGACAATATTAAATCGCTGGAATTGAACTTTCCCAACGATTAACATCTGAATTGTACCTTGCAATTACGACGATAAATGATACTATTTGAGGCGAATTTTATTCGCCGGTAAAGAAAATATTTCCTAGCGAATTTTGACTTCCGTTGGAGTAGATCAAAAGTGGAGCTTTAATATCGATGAACATTCAGCGATTTATAAATTGTTAGAAAATGTGATAGGCAGCGATTTTATTAATTTTTCTAACGAAAATGAATTGCTGAGAAATGTGATTTGGTAGTGTCTTTTCGAATCTTTTAAAATATCCCAATCATAAAATTATAAAAAAAGCTTGCTGTCAGCTTGACATCTGTTGTACGTCACTAATTAGACTATAATAAGATTGTCGAACATGACATGCAAGTGGGGGTTGTGATAGCCAGGAATAATAAACAAGGCATTTAAAACTTTGTCAAATACATTTTTTCTAATTCATTGGGACTGGGACAGGTTTGGTAACCAAATTAAAATATAAAATTTTCATCTCATCTCATCTCATCACATTTTTTAAATTTTTATACAAAATATAATAAATAATTTAACTTTTTCAAATCTCAATTCAACTTTTTCAAATCCCAATACAATAATAATATTAAAACATAATATTTTAAACACTAAAATAAAATATAAAATTTTCATCTCACCCTCCAAACCTACTCTTATCCCAATAATGTCTTTGATTTTTAGGCCCTCTAGTCAATCAGAGGACATGGCCATTAATTAAAAATCATGGTTGATTTTTCTTTGCAATATCTACATTTTCTACCCCTTGATTGATGTATGGCAACCTTAAAGTCGAGCTAGCTTGGCCTTGTTTAGTAGAAAACTGCATGCGTGTTTCCACATGTTGATTTTTCTTTGCAATATATTGGTCGTCGGCTTGAGTTTATCAACTTCGTGTATTATACGCACAAAAAAGAGTAGCGTGTTTTTCTAGGCATTTCCACTTTAAGGGCGTATTGGATTTAAGTTTTAATTTGATAAATTTTATTGCATCTTATCTAATTATTATAATTTTTTAAAATTTTTATATAAAATAAAATAAATAATTTAATTTTATAAATCTTAAATTAAAATTATATTAAAAAAATATTTTATTTAATTTTTAATTGTAATCTTAATTCAATTAATCTCGTAACAAAAAATAAACGATACACATCACAGTGATGGATGCTGAAGGACTCGAATTTTCTATCATTACCATTATTACCATTAGTGAGTGACAGCTTGCAAGGCTGGCCCTATTCCAAACATCGCGTCACAATTAATTAGTGAGCTTACAATTCTTGGATCTTTGTGGGAAAATTCCAGAGCCCTTGACTATTTAACGATGAGAATTTGGTAGTGGTGTCGCTTTGCTGCAAGTCCTTTATGAGCTTGCACTGAGAATGAGCAAACCCCTGTATCCAGATCCTACACTAGCTGAAGCTTGTGGGGCTTATAAGGCAGCAAAGTTTGGTCTATAGTTTGGGCTCACCAAGATTGTTTTGGAAGGTGACTCCCAACAGATTGTGTCGGCTCTATTGGTACAGGACAAGAATGAATCTCAAAAGGATATGGTTGCACAGGAAGCACAAAAACTACTATCTCGTTATGAGGTCTGGTCTGTTAAGCATGTATTTAGAAAAGCCAACAAAGTGGCTCATGTGTTAGTTAGAAAGACTCTATTTGCATCAGAAACTATTGTAGACATGGAAGACCCTCCCTTATGTATTTCGGATATGTTGCTTAATGAATGAATGAGCTCTATGCTCCTTTTCAAAAAATAAAAAAAAAAAGTCCTTTATGAGCTTGAGCTGTATTCGAGTTAACTTGAGTTGACTTATTATTTGGTTTTATTTCATATATTCATAATTATTTTTTTAAAACGAATTTAAATTTATTGTTCATGAATTGTTTAGTTGATTTATTCAATTTTAGAAGAAATACATTTCATTATTGAAATTATATATACTTTCTCCAATTTTTATTATTAACGAGTTCATCATTAAATTAATGGCATTGGCCACTCCAAAATTTTTTCAAAATTCAAAATAGCTCCTAAGTTTTATTCATACTTTCATATATATAGGAATCCCCCCTCCCCCCTCCCTCCAAAAAAAAAAAAAAAAAAAATTATAATTTCCTTATTTCTATATGGTTTCTAAAATTTTATAAAATCTCAATATATATAGAAATGTCTCTTTCCAATTTTTTCCTGTAACTCTTAGATTTTGTATAATTTCTATATATTATATATTTTCAAGAATGTGGCCCCACTAAAATTAAATTAAAACTAAGTTTAGGAGAAATAATAAACTATTAACATTGATCCCAAAATTTTTTATCATACAATATTAAGTTTCTTAATATAGAATTCAAAGTGAAACTACAAGAAAAACTATTTAAGATTGATGATTTATATGAGAAATAGTGGAGATGTTTTATCAATTAAATTTCATTGAGCAAGAAAAAGTCTATTTAAGGTTTCAATTGTAGCATTCTACGTTTAATATGACACTAAAATAGATAGATTTTACATGAAATTTGATAAAGTAGCTTAAATATTAGAATGCAAGATGACATTCTAAAATATCACTTGATAGTTGCTATGAAGAAAATAATTTCTGTATATTTCATATTTACAAAAATAATAATGGATGGATATTATTTTATAAAATATTATCTTAAAAAATCTGAAACAGACATTAAATTGTGTTTTTAAATTTTTATTTCTATGCTATTCGGCAAATTATTGAAATTTAATTTTATATACAGTTATGTTTTATGATTTTTTAATATTTTTTTATTTTACATAAACATATTGTGCAGTAGAAAAGTTGGTCCCGCTAAAAATAATTGCTAGTTCCCCACTTATTAATCGGTTAGGTAAACTATATATAAAATTGTTTTACTTGTGACAATTAAACCATTTATAACTTTTTATCACAAGTTTTAACGGACTGCCTAGATTACATAACTTGTTACATATCTACATCAATGAATAAATCAAGATTTAAATCATGACATATATCACATTGGAAAATTATTTTTTCTTGTCTTTTTAAATATTTAAGATGTTATTATTTTAAAGTTAAAAAAAATTCATTAAAATAGATATATCCAAAATTTTACACATTTAAAACTGTGTTCGTTTATTAAATGAACTTGTAAAGGACGTATCTCACCACTGGTCGTGATCGTTAACCTACAAATCGTTAAATAGGTACACCGTGTGCTTGTGACACCTTTGACGCCTAAGTTAGCAATAAGTAAGGGATAATAACTCAAGAATACTCAATTAGATGATTCGAGGATTACCCGTTGTCCCTGTATATAGGCGTGGAGAATATTAGATGAGTACCATAAAGTAATCAACTTAGCACAATGGCTAAATATTGGATGAGTACCATAATGTAATCAACTTAGCACAATACTGAGCCATTACAAGGCTTATCCTTGATGTGTCGGAATTATCTAACCATCAAGTTATCCATACCTGTAACCCGAGGGCGTATCCCTCCTAATAAATAGGGCGGCTAGGGCCATTCAGTCCAGACGACTCCTTGGAATAGTAATCCTTCACGGGTAATGGGCCTTGCCCAAGTTCGGGTTAGACCAATATTAACTCCTCTAGTTACCCCGCTAATTCCCCTCGTATGTAAGCGTGGGAAATTCATCAATGAAGGACTTCTTTGTCTGCTTCCCTGACCTCTCTCATCTCTCCCTTGTCCTCTATTTCTTCACTCTCTCATTTTCCCCTTTCGCTCTGCTTCTTCATCATCTTAATGGCCCAACGAAACGTATCCCAAACCCCGTCTATCTTGGAGTCTTCCTTTGTTAAAGACATGGCGGGCACAGTGGAGACTTCCCCTAAGGCTTTCTCCCTTGGTCCCCGTTATGTTCCTTAAGCGGGGGATTGACACCGCTGTGGTCTATTGACCTCGACTCCTTTTTAACTTAACAACACGAGTCTTTGGACTCGTCATTGGTGTTTAAGGGTCGTATGGTTTGTTGACCTCGGTGCCATTTTTCCTTGGCATTGCTAGCCTTCGAACTCTTCGTTGATGTTTAAGGGTCGTGTAGTCTGCTGACCTTCGCACCCTTTTTCTTTGGCACCGTGAGTCGTTCGAGTCGTCATTGGTATTTAAGGGTCGCATGGTCTGCTGACCTCCGGGTATTTTTTCCTTGGCACTGCGAGTCTTTGTACTCGTCATTGGTGTTTAAGGGTCATGTGGTCTGTTGACCTCGAATCCTTTTTACCTTGACACAGCGAGTCTTTGGACTCGTCACTGGTGTTTAAGGGTCGTGTGGTTTGTTGACCTCGATGGCCTTTTTCCTTGGCAGCCTTGTCTTGGGACTCATAATTGGTGTTTAAGAATCACGTGGTTTGTTGACCTCTGCCTTCTTTTTCCTTGGCACCACGAGTGTTTGGACTCGTCATTTGTGTTTAAGGGTCGCGTGGCCTATTGACCTCCGTGCCTTTTTTCCTTGGTATCGTGAGTCTTTTGACTCGTCATTGGTGTTTAAGGGTTGCGTGGTTTATTGACCCTCACACCCTTTTCCCTTGGGTGAGTCAGTACTGGCCTGGAACTGACGCTTTATTTACCACAAAACATAATCAAGAACTCAACAGTAGAGTTCTAAGAAATCAAGAAATTAACATAATCAAGGGTAAAATTTCTTCAGGTGTTCTGCATTCTAGGGGTGTTGTAGTTCTTTGCGTTGGCTATCATTCAAGAGGTACGACCAGGCCAGTGGTTGGCCACTACCACGTATGGTCCTTCCCATCAGGGTCCAAGCTTGCCCTCTTTTGTGGTGACCCTGCTTTCTCTTAACACTAGATCCCCTATCGTGAATGTCCTGAGTCTATCTGTTTTGTTGAAATAATGTTCTTCCTTTTTCTTGTCTAGTATCATTCTGACTTTAGTCACCTCTCTCTTCCTCTAGAAGGTCGAGGTGCTCTTCCATAGCTTCATTATTCTTAGGCGCTAAGAAATGGTGGGTTCAATGACTTGCCAGTTTGACTTCCACAAGGGGTACTGCTTCACTCCCCGTATGCTAAGGTGAATGGAGTCTCTCCTGTAGAGGTGTTTATTTTGGTCCTGTAGGCCCACAATACTCCTGGTAGTTCCTTCGCCCATTCCCCATTTCTTGTTCGAAACTTTCTTCTCCAAAATTCCTAGCAATACTTTGTTCCTAGCCTCGGCCTGTCCATTCACCTATGGGTGTCATGGAGACGAACTTTTTGCCTGTATCTTTAGCTCAGCACACCACTTCCTATAGTGCTCTAAATGAAATAGTCACTTGTTATTCGAGACTATGCTTTGCGGGATTCTGTATCGACAAATGATATTTTTCCACGAGAACTTTGTCATGGCTTTGGTCGTGATGGTTGTCAAAGGTTCTGCCTCCGCCCCTTCATAAAGTAGTCCACTGCTACAATCATGAACTTGACTCCACCTTTTTCGGTTTGGAAGGGCCCAACTAGGTTAACTCCCCATTGGGTGAACGACCAAGGGGCAGTCATGGAAGTTAGTTATTCCACCGAGGGGGGGGGGGCATGTGATACTGGTGCGTACATCTGACACTTAACGCACTTCTTTGCAAATTCTTTAGCATCTCTGAGTGTATTGGGCTAGTTGTATACGGCCCTTATTACTTTTCTGCCCAATGCCTTTCCCCTAGAGTGGTTTCCACAAATCACTTCATGTATTTCTACTAACATGTACTATACTTTTTTCGATGAATTGCATCGTAATAGGGGGTGGTGGAACCCCTCTCATAGAGGATCCCATCTACCTTTACAAATCTCGCCGCTCTTCTTCTTACCTTTCTTTCCTCCTCTTTTCCCTTAGGGAGTTCGCCTACATCCAAGTACTTAGTGATGTCGCCGGCCCACTTGGGTTTGTTGCCACCTACCATGTAGACTTTTAGTCCTATTGCTAAGACTTCTATTACTCTCCTCTCGACTTCATAGGGGAGGGTGGATTCTTCCATCCTTGAGGCTGTACTCACCAGCCTGTCAGCCAAGGCGTTGTGTTCTCTAGGCACTTGAGTTATGCTAAAATAGGAAAATCGGTCACGAGCTTCTCAGACTCGGCTTAGGTATTTCTTTAGCTTTTCTTCTTTTGTTGCATATGTTCCCAATACTTGGTTTTCTATAATTTAAGAATCCGACTTCACCTCTACCTCGGTCACCCCTAATGCTTTGGCCACCAATAGCCTTGCTACAAGTGCCTTGTATTCTGCTTCGTTGTTGGTGGTTTTGAATGTGAGTCTCGCCATGTAGCAATGCTTCTGCCCTTCGTTTATGATTATGTGGATTCCTACCACTGCACCAGCATGATGAGAGGAGCCATCCACAAAAGGATCCACAGTTTTTATGTCGGGGTGGCGATTATTTTCGGTGGGAATCCTTAGAATTTGACAACAAAGCCAGCCCATGCCTGCCCTTTTACGACCTTTCTTGGCAAGTACTAGATGTCAAACTCGTTAGCTCAATTGACCACCCGACAAATCTCATCGAGCTGTCTGGTCTCTACAATGCCCTTGCTAGCAAGCTTTTTGTGAGTACTTTGGTTGAGTTGGCCCAGAAGTATGGGCGCAACCTCCTAGCCGCTGTCACCAAGTCAAATGCCAATATCTCCACTCGTGGATATCTGACTTTTGCTCCTCTTAAGGTGCGACTTTTTTAATACACGGGCAGTTGCACCACCCCTTCTTCCTTGACAAGGACGGCTGAAATGGCATGGGGGGATACCCCTAGATATGTATAAGCGTGTCTCCTTCTACAGGTTGCCTCAAGAGTGGGGGATTGGTCAAATGCTGCATCAATTTTGGAAAGCTTTGTCACTCTCCTCATTCCAGGGGTGTACCTTTTGTTATACCCTAAAGAAGGGGAGGCATTTGTATGTAGATCTAGATATGAACATGTTCAAGGCCGCTACTCTTCCAACCAGCCGTTGCATATCATTTAGATTTTTTAGCGGCTTCATGTTCCTGATTGCTCCAACTTTTTTCGGGGAGGCTTCAATTCCTATTTTTTACATGATGTACCCCAGGAACTTACCCAACTCTACCCCAAACGTGCACTTTAATGGGTTCGGCTTCATCTTGTACTGTCGTAGTACCGTGAACACTTCTCTTTGGTCAGCCAGATGTTGGTTGGGCTCTTTGCTTTTGACTATAGGTCATCCAAATAAACTTCCTTAGTCTGACCAATCTGGTTTGTAAACATCTGGTTGACTAGCCTCTGGTAGGTCGCCCATATGTTTTTCTGGCCAAATGGCATGACTTGGTAGCAATACAACCCACGGTCTGTGATGAAGGAGGTTTTCTATTCGTCTTCTGGGTGTATTCAGGTTTGGTTATAGTCTAAATACGCGACCAAAAAGCTCGACATCTTGTTCCCCATAGTGGCGTCTACGATGACATCGATTGGTGGCAAGGGAAAGCTATCTTTTGGGTAGACTTTATTTAGATCAATGAAGTCCACACATATTCTCCACTTTTTTGCTTGCTTTGTTTTGCCAGGACAATGTTGGATAGCCATTCAGGGTAGTGGGCTTCCCTGATGAACCCTACGGCGAGCAAGCATTCTACTTCCTTGGCGATGGTTGTATATTTCTCCATTCTGAATGATCTTCTCTTTTGACTCACCTTCTTGTGCATGGGGTTCATGCACAACTGGTGTTCGATACTGTTGTTGTTGATCCTGGACATATCTTTGTGGCTCCAGGTGAATACATCCCGGTGCTCTACTAATAGTTGCTCTAGGGCCTCTCGATTTTCTAGGGAATTTGAGTTCCAATCTACATTGTTGCATTGGGACAATCTGGGTATAATATTACGATCTCCAAGGACTCATTCACCTCTACTTGTTGTAATGTTTGCCCATCCCTTACCCCCACGCCCATGTCCAAAAGGATTGTAGGGGTAGGGGCAATATAGCTTGGCCACCCTCCTAGGTGGCTTGGTCACAGTCGCTTGCAATAGTACACACTTCTCCCCTTTTACTCCTCAGTTCCTGCACATAACATTCTCGTGCTAGGGCTTGCTCGCCTTATGCTTCTCCCACTCCTCCTTCAGTTGGGAACTTCATCTTAAGGTGGTACATGGACGTAAACGCCCTAAGATTGTTCAATATTGGTCGCCCTAGTATAGCATCATATCTGGAGGGCGCCTTCATGATTAAAAAATTGATCATGGTGGTCATGGAACACATCCCTCTTCCTGCCGTGGATGGGAGGGTAATGGTGCCCTCCAGTTGGATCATATCTCTAGAGAAGCCCTTCAGCAGCATCGGAGAGGGTCTCAGCTTAGTGGCGTCTATGCCTATCTTCACGAAAGCTTCCCAAGATAGTATGTCTACTGAGTTCTCATTCTCAATAAGGATGCGCCTGGTAGTGTAATTAGTGACCAGGAGGGTTACTAGGAGCGCATCATCATGAGTGTACAACACTCCTTCAAAATCTTCTTCCTCGAAAGAGATAGCTACTGAGGCATCAAGTTTTTGGTACTTAGGCGCCCTGTCCGCTAGATAGATTTCTTCGTATGGTAACCTTTGAGCGTGCGCCCTCTTGCTATTGTCTTGATTTCACCTAGGGGCGCCCTCTCCCTATTGTTATTTTGTGGCGCCTTGTCCCTATCATTATTACGGGCATCTTCCCTCAATGGGCACCACCTATCGGGACTGTTGCTTCTACGTGGGTTGTGTCCTCTCTCAAACCATCGTTTGGGCTTTGTTTGCTCTGAGACCATTCATTCAAGCTCTCTAGTACCCGCCAGTTCGGTCACCCTTTTCTTCATGGTTGTGTAGTCCTCTATCCGGTGTGAGTCCGTTTGATGATATTTGCAGTAGCGCCTACCGGTTTTGGGCTGGTGGTGTTCTCTTTCTGATTCTTCCTTTTCTTGCATACTCAAATTATTGTGGATGCGTCTGATGTTATGCTCTTGTCGCCTTTCCCGCCTTCTATCTTGGTAATTTAATGGAGCTTTCTTGTCCCCTGAATTGCCTTTGTGTTCCACCTATGGCTTCCTTTTCTTTGGTTCTACATGAGCTTGTAATGTATCTTTGGTGTTGATAAAGTCATTTGCCCTATGCATAAACTCTCTAAAGGTTGAGGGGGTCATTCTAGCCAACTCAGCCATGAATGGTTGCATGGCCAAATCTCTCCTAACAGGGCGGCAAGAGTAATCTTCTCGTCTTGATAATCTGTCGTCAACCTCTCTTTATTAAAACTGGTGAGGTATGTCTTTAGGCTCTCCTCTTCCCTTTGCTTGATGGTCAGGAGTCTTAAGAACTATCTAGCTGGCTCTTCAAAGTTATCGATGGATCCTAGTTGGAGTGTTCCAAACCATCCTCTCACCATTCCCCTTAGAGTCAGGGGAAAAGATTGGCAGGCAATTTCTCTTGGGAAACTGTGGAGTGTGATAAGCACCTTGAAGTTTTCCAAGTGATCTATTGGGTCCTTGGACCCATCATACATCTTTATCTTTGGCACTTTAAACTTTGGCGGGAGCAGCACAACCCTTATTTTTGCTCTATAAGGCTAATTCATGCAACTTAATAGTTGTTCCACTGAGGAAGATCCTCCCATCTTCTTTGCCATCTCCTCCCTCATATTTGTCGGTGAGGCTACATAGCTCATCATGTAGCTTCCTATTTTTCATGTCCTCCATGTTCACTCCCCCATTGCTATGGGCTTCTCCTTCTCCCTATTCGTTATGGCTGGTATGGTAGCATTACTGAGCTTAACATTGCGGCGCTTTAGCTCTTCGTTCTCTTTCCTTAGGTTTTCCATGGTGTCTAACGCCATCTTCAGCTTTTCGTCTATCACTGCTAACCAAGTTTCCATGTTTGCGGGCATTGTTTCCTATTCATGAGTTGCTTCAGAACGTGTCACGGTCAGCATGAGGGAACCACGTTGAAGTCCAATGAAAAACTGAAATCAAAGATTACAAAATCTCATAGATGGCACCACTATGGAGGATGTATCCCACCACTGGTCGTGATCGTTAAACTGGAAATCGTTAAGTAGGTGACACGGTGTGCCTGTGACACATCCGATGCCTAAGTCAACAATAAGTGAGGGATAATAAGTAAAGAATTGTGAGACCCCAAAAAACATAGTGTGTTTTATTTTATTTTATCTTATTTTATTGTGTTTTATTCTTTTCTTTAACGGTTTATTTTTTTTAAGAGCCCATTTGGATGATTGTGGGTTTTTGGGTTGTGTAAGTGATGTGGGCAAATTTTTAGGCCAGAAAGAGAGGAGAACTGAGCCAAGCCAGTGGGCTAGCTGGTAGCCCAGCCTCCCCCCACCCCTTCAAAATGGCATTGTTTAGTGGCCTGCGGAAGTGAAAATCTTTCCACCCTGGAACAATGCCGTTTGGACTGGTTGAGTGAAAAACCCTAAATTTTTCTCCCTTCTTCCCCTGGCGTCGCACTCGTCTCTTTTTCTTTTCATTTATCCTCCTCGCACCCCGTCTTTCGTAGTGCACCACCTCCACTATGGATTGTCACCCTCTTTTCTTCCCCAATCCGAGTGCCCTTTCTCTGCCCTTCCCCCACTACCTATACTTTCGAGCCATTTCAGCCATGGAAATGGTGCAACGCCACTAGTGGCCACTTGTTGCATGCCACACGTGCGACACTCGTGAAGCTCGTGCCCCCTTGCACCCCCAATCGCAGTCGTGGTACAATTGCCGAGAACCACCCCTCGACCCATAAATAGGGAGAGCTTCTCCTCCCTCAAATCATCCCTCAAGCGATCTCTCCTTCCCTCAAATCAAGTTCTAGCATATCCGTCACCCTCAGATCTACCTAACGAAACCTCTAGGAATTGTTTTCCGCTAGAGCCATCATGCGCTGCCAGTCCCAGCCTTGTTTTGGTGGCTTCACGACCACCTTTAAGTGCTACCCTACCATTTTCGGCCATCCCCTTTCCTGAGTTCCACCAACCCTTGAGCTAAAGCCCACCGTAGCTGCTACCTCGCCTTACGCTACCGCTTCCGGCCTAAAAAATCTTCACCTTCACCCACTAGCACATCGGACCTACCACCCCGTTGAGACAAACCCCACCAGTAGTCCTCTGTTCCAAAAAATCAAATCTACCACCTTGCACCGCTGCGGCCCTACCGCTGCTCTGCCATTCTTAGCACCACCTCAGTAAGCTATTTGCACTTTGTTTGTTATATTTTTTTAATCATCAGACTGTATTATGATTTAACCCATTTGTCTTTGTCCATCCCTGGAGCGATGCAAGCACTCGTTCAATCGTGGGACACCGTTAACCATCACACATGATCATCCATAATATTTTCCTTTTGCGTTGTAAGTAACACTCCAGCGCGACTCTTGGAATTCTAACATGAAATTTATCACTAACTTTGTTGCAGTTTGGTTGTGTTGAGAAGAGCCTTGAGCCCGAGGAAGTGTTGGGAATATTTGACCTAGTTGTTGTTAGAACTTGGGTCGATGGCCGGATGAAGGATGGGAAATGCGTGTAGTTGGGGTTTGTGAAATTGTGGATTTGTGACTACTATGTTATTGTGTATGATTGTTGCGTGCTAAGTCATGCCATCTAATAAACTGTCTGTCATGCATTTGCATATTATTGTTACTGATATCTGTCATGATTTATTCAATTGTGCTATGTTCTGTGTTATGCTGTGTAATCTAAAAACTGGATTTTTGGTAAATATATTTTGTGTGGGTGCATGCATGTCACGACCCCTAGCCAAGCTGAGGTATTATTTTGGTAGAGCTCCTTTGGTTACTTTGGAGCGTGTAAAACTGAGTGTCATCTCCTTGGCTGTCACTAGGCAACAATAGGCTCTGCCAATACGGTAATGCTCTTGGCACAACTACAAAACCCCTCTGGTAGTGGGGGCTAGAGGATGCCTGGTCGAGTTAAATGTCGGGCACGGAGGTAGGCATCACTCGTAACAAAGTCACACGCGCGGTCTTTACCCATGGTCTGACTAGGGGAGCTAGGGTGTGTGGGTGGTCCCGATGGGAGACCATGGTTTACACAGTAATTAAATGGTTGTGGTTGGGTATAAAGGGGTTTTTGGCATGAGTGGTTATAAGTATTGATATTTTTGGAAAACTGGTGAAAATGAATATTTTTGGGGTTATTGCTTTCATAAGTACTTAGCATGTTTGTTTGTATAATTTTATGGTTTAATCTCTTGGTTGTTGTTCTGTTGATTCATTTGCTGAGATTGCAAAATCTCATTGTGGTATTCCTACCTATGTTTCCATTTCATGGAATCGAAGACTTTGATGCAAAGGAGGGATTTGAGCAGGACGGAGTAGCCCCACCTGAGGAGTGATGGCCTGGGGCTTTATCGTGTTATTTTGTTATTGGACCTTTGTTTTACATTCCTTTATTTCAACCCGATGATTGTATTAACCTCTTGGAAGACCTTGTTTCGGGTTGTATTGTTGTTAAACTTTCTAGTACTTAGTTTGACTGCCTTATATTTTTTACCACTGTGTTATTTATGTCGTACACAGTTGCATGTTTGCACACACTTGCACAATGCAATGGGGTGTATGATCAGTGTGGTTATCCTTCCGGCGTCATGACTTTTACCAAATCACACGTGGGGGTCGAGGGGGCCACAAGAATGTTCAATTAGATGATTCGATTACTTGTTGTCCCTATACATAGGCGTGAAGAATATTGGATAAGTACAATAAATTAATCAACTTAGCACAATACTTTGCCATTATAAGGCTTATCCCTGGTGTTTAACCACCATGTTATCCATACCGGTAACCCGAGGGCTGCTAGGGCCATTTGATCCAGACGACACTGTTGAAGAGTTATCCTTTATGGGTGAAGGGTCTTGGGCTCCTAGTTCTGGTTAGACCAATATTAACTCCTCCATAACTGAATTTGAGTTTATCAAGTTTGAGTTTGAACAATTCGTAAATAGGTCCTATGCTAATGGCATTGTTGTTATTCAACAAACACGTACATGGTACAAGACGTCGAAGAAGTAAATTACGAGTCATGGCCGTTGGGTTGAATTGAGTTTATTTCATGGGGCACGATATAGAAGACTTGCAGAGAGACTTTTGGTGGATTATACTAATTATGATAAGATATAGAAATAAAAAAATATTATATTTCAGTAAATGATAAAACAAACCAAATAGGATTGAAAATTTTGATTTATGTGGAATAAGAAATAAATGGTCGCTAACGGCACTTGACTCACCGCTCAAGCGAATAACCTAAGAGTCGCACCTAACTTTCTTCTTCCTATTCAAATGGACAAAGAAGCTTTTCTATAAATAGAGAAGCTCCTTGAGAGCACAAAATACTGAGAAATATGAGAAGAAAAGAAGAGGAAAAGATGAGGCAAAGAGGGAGAGAACCGAAGGTCCCCAATGGAACTATTCATAAATACAAGTGTGTACTACACAAACAAAATAAAAATTAGTATTAAATAATATTAAGCTTCTGAAGAGACAAGTTTATCTTGGATATGTTAGCTTCTTCACTTTAGTTTTATAAGACGTTATCAATACGAGACACTAGTCAATTGGTGTGTTCTTTGAATCTTTGACAATATATTTGCGTAACATTTTCCGAACCATAGAGACATGAATTCTATTTATGCATTGACCAATTCCAAGATGATTAATGATGGTATATGTCTAGCAGATAGTTGTACAATGCACACAATTCTTAAGGATAAGAAATATTTTCAATATTTGACATTATATAGGGCCAACATCAATATAGTATTTGGGTCATCGAACCTAATTCAAGGCTCCGGAAGAGCTGACATCATGTTGCCGAAAGAAATAAAATTATGTATTGACGATACAAGAAATTTACTGAGTATTGATCTCTTTCTTTTTATGGTCCCACTTTTCTATCCTAATCATAATTTTAGGATGATGGAATCTCTTCAAATACAAGTGATGTCTCCCTCGTTCTTCCTCTCACTGCAACAACAATACTATATACTTCAAATACCTCAACCAATATATGCTAGGAGTGATGCTATGTATAGTCCCTTGTAGTCCTACAATGCCCCTGATTCCTATTTGAAAAACAAAAAAATGAGAAAGGGGTCTAAAAATTTTCCCGCTCTTCAATTTGTGTCCACTGCCCATCGCTGGCCTCCTCCACCATTGACGGAGTCGCAGTGGTCATGTCCTCCACTGCCCATCGCTGACCTTCTCCAGCATTGACGTAGTCCTAGTGTTCGTGTCCTCCACTACCCATCTTTCAAGAGGAAAGGTGAGAAGAAAGAAATCAATACCAAGTGTCTCTTGCAAAAGTCTCTACATTTGTTACAGACATCATAAAAAAAGTACACTAAAAATATGCTTGTAGTTATCCGGTATTTTAGGCAGGTGGATCTTCATGGATGAATCTCTTGGAGGCATAAATAACATGAAACTCACATTGTTTTGGGTCTGCTATAGGTGTTTTGGGTTTTGGGTCCAAAGGTATAAATCTATATTTTTTCTTGTAATTTTTGTTGAGTCGCCCATAACTCATTAGGGTCTACATGTTATTGTAGTGGAAAATTAGTTTCTAAATAATAATCAATATGTTTTCTCATTATATTTTTGTATCAACTTTGTTAAAAAAGCTATAGTTTGTAAAACATCATGTCTTCTGTTAGAATCAGGTTTGTGGTTTGTGATGTTAGAATCAACAAGTATGGCTTTTTCTTTGGAACACAAGTTATCTTTTTCGTACCAAAATTTTCTACTTGTTTAATTTTTTTTAATTTCCTGTTGTGCCTAAATGTATCAAGATGATTCATTGGTCCATGCTTGGTGTTAGTTTTGTACTCTAAATAGGTATTCTTGGTGTACAACTCAAAGGAGAAAGGGGAAGAAAACACATCTAGTAGACCTACCAACACTACTACAATGCTTGCCCACATTGCTACGATGCCTATGAACACTGCAACAATGCCTTTCAACATTGTTGCATTCACTTAGGTATTCTTGTCTTATTCGAAAGCCTTGTTATTGGTTTGAATTTTAATTTTGTTATAAATCATTATTCAATATTATTTCAGGAAATATCAAGACCAATATATTCGGATTGGTCAACGTATAACTATATGGATGGATACCATGGGACAATGCCACCTACATATTTTCCACCTTTTGCACCACTTCCAATTGCTAACCCTTTTTTTATGGAGAAACGAGGTGATAAATTTAATTTTCTAAGTGGTTATGTTCCAAGCAAGGAATTTGTCAAGGTTACATTTATGATTTGATATTGTAACTTGCAAGAGCTAATGTCATTTGGACCACAAATTCAATATACAAGATGTTCAAGTAATCCTAAGGACATGACAAAACACACCTCATCTACTAGGCGATCACTGTTTTCTTCTGATAGTAGTACTTATCCTAACACCCTAAATATGAGAGATGATGAGGAAGTACTCGATGGGGTTTCAGAGCCAAAGCTAGGGAATGATGCTGATGATGGGGTTTTTGGAGCCAATTGCGAGATTTGTTTTTAAAACAGAGCAATAACTCATTGACTATGATAAGCAATATGGATAACAGACTGGGTTTTGTATAAAAGAAATAAAAGGGAAGATGATTGGTGTTTTAGATATGTAATACTTGGTTGTGCTCGTGGTGCTAAGGTAAGGAGCCGTACTACCAACCTTTCTAAACCATGCCCGACAATGAAGACCGATTGTAAGGTGAAGATTAATATAATCTTGGTTGGTGATATCTTGTGCATAAATACTAATCAAAATGCACACAACCAAGGGCTAAGTCCGCAGTCCGCAAAATGTAAGATTCTTTAGATGTAATCGAATTACTGATGATTCCTTAAAGAGGCAACTAGACATTAATGACAAGGCATGCATAGGTATGGCCAAAAGTTTCAACGCATTGGCTGTCGAGGCTGGTGGATTCGAGAATCTTCAATTTATTAAAAAAAATACGCATAATTATATTGACAAGGCCTGATCCTTAAACTTGGCAAAGGAGGTACTTTTGCACTTCGTGGGTATTTTGAGATAATGTAGTATAAGAATACTGGGTTTTACTCATTGATGGTTTTGGATGACGATGGACGATTACAAAATGTCTTTTGGGCCGATGTACATAGTAGAGCAACATATGAGTATTTTAGGGATGTTGTGACATTTGATACAATGTACCTAACAAATTGATACGCCATGACATTCACCCCTTTTGTCGGTGTTAACCATCATGGACAATCAATACTTTTGGGACTAGGTTTGATATCAAGTGAAAATATTGAAACCTTGGTTTGGTTATTTGACACTTGGTTGAAATGCATGGATGGTAGAGCACCAAAAGCTATCATCACTAATCAAGGCATGGCCATGAAAAATGCTATTGCAATATTTTTTCCAAACACCCAACATAGATATAGTTTGTTGCACATAATGCAAAAACTGCCAGAGAAGTTGAGTTCACTTTCCAAATACAAATGTGGTTTGAAGAGTGCATTGCACAAATGTGTTTATGATTGTTAGACTTCTCACAAGTTTGAGAAGTCTTGAGAGATGTTTCTTGATACTTACAATTTGCACGAGAATGTATGGTTTCAAAGGTACATTCTAGGCCAGGATGGGCAGAACTCAGGGGAGTGAGAGCATGAACCCCTTCTTTGATGGATTGGTACATTTGGGGACCTCATTAAAGAATTTGTTGATCAATTTGACAATGCTCTAGGGAATAAAATAGAGAATGAGATGGCAGCAGACTTCCACTAATTGAATTGCATAATCTCATGTATATCCCATTTACTAGTGAAAAAGAAATTTCAAGAAGTGTACATGAATTCTAAGTTTAAGGAAGTACACGCCGAAGTAATGAGGATTATCTATTCTCATTGTGTTTTCATAAAAACGGAAGGGGCGATTACAACATATCAAGTTCATGACCAGAGGCAAGTTGAATAATGCATTAAATGAGTTACTTTGTAGGTATACTTCAATGAAGATGAATGCAAGACGAAGTGCATGTGTGGACTATTTGAGAAGAGAGGAATTATATACAGGCACATTCTTGCAATTTTTGTCATAAGGGATGTCCGAGTGTTATCGAAAAAGTACATTATGGACAGGTGGATGTGGAGATTTATCTGAGCTTGGGCTGGGGATTGCTAGATGTTGGGCTCTAGTGGATTTATCTGGGTCTATCGCTTTTGTCCAAAATGGAAACCCTTCTGAAAAAAATTGAAACACCATCAAAGTTGTCATTTAGGATGTTGGCGCTCTAAAGTTGTCACTCTAGAAATGCATTGAAGTTGAGTCTAACTTACACTTAGAAGCTATTAATTATATACCTGAACTAGTATAGTTATTATCTTTGAACAATTGAACTTGATCTCTTTATTTGGTTTTTTGTCTCCCAAGCATATGTAAGTGAGAGGATGATAGACAATACCACATTAATACAACCAGATAAAAATGGGATAAAAGTGTTGTGTGTGTATGTATATATATAATGTATTGTATATATAACCATTTCAGTTTTTGAATACATTATAAGATACGTCTAGAAGGACTAGAGGGATTTAAAAAACATGTATTCAGTACAAGAAAACGTGGCAGTAGATATTGTGGAAGTCCGCTACTATTGTCGGAATGGGTCCATTTGGCAAAGTTGTTTATGGAGGAATTTTTATTTTTGAATAAAGTTACGGGGAACAGAGATTTGCTTCTCAAATATTTTCTACAATTTGAATCATGATAGATATAGTTTGTGCACCATATTATATATAATGTCGAAATTCATGTTACTCAAGAGTACTAATATTCAAAATATTGTTGTAAGCTACATATTGTCTATTCTTTTCAAAGTTTTTAAAAATTTTGAGTCATAAAATTATAAAAAAATCTTGCTCTTTTCATGACAGCTTATGCATGTAACACCCGGGTCCAGCACGAAGCTCGCATCCAATTTCTTTTTTTTTTTTCAGATCAATATGGACGAAAAGTCCACTTAAGTTTTAACGAGTAATTTTGGAATAGGCTACGGGCCCAAAAATTTATTTTATTTTTATTTTGGTAGTATATAAATTTTTATTGAGCTTGTAATTAGGTTAAAACCCTTTTAATAATTTGTAGACCAAGTGTGCATTTCTTTTGTTGTTAGCCCAAGATTAATTTTAAAAGCCCAACCCGACTACTCAATATCTCATGCACATTTCTTCTTTTTGTTTTTCTAATTCTCCAGGGTTTCGATTACCTACATAAATACATACATACCCTCACATACATAGAAACTTCCCCGGAATTTCCCCAAGCTGCTGCACGTTCAGTCCCCCACGTTCCTACGTCCAGGAAGCACCACAAGTAGTCAACAACCAACAACCTCCTCCTGCAGCCACATTGGAGTAATACTTAACGAGCACTATGAACCAGTTGCATCCCACGTTCACACGCCAAGGCCACGACCCATGTCGGCCATCCCCACACCACCGACGGTTGCTTCTCCCCATCACTCTCTCTCACACGGTTTTATTTTTCTTCTCAGCTAACATTTACACCCCTCTAATTTCTCTGAGTTTTGCCACCCAAGCCATACCCTAGCCCAATGCATCTCTCTTCCACCTCTATCTCCCACCCCTCTCATGTGCCTCCTGCCAACCAAATCCGCCTTCCAACTCCTCCTTCCACAGCCACGCAATGTTGCTTGACAGATACACACATGAAGTAAACCCGTGACCCTGCAACCAGTAGCCGTGTAAGACATGACAACTGTAAGCCCCCTTCCCATTACCAACCACCATGTCCAGCACTTGCTCCTGCACAACGGAAGCTACCCCAGTGCCACCCAACACTAAAATGCCAGCCTCCACCCACGGCCAACCAGTCTCCACATTGTCACCAAGTGTTCTGCTCAACAATGCCGAAAATAGAGTGAGCTTTGTACTGTAAAAGAGATCCCATCAATCAAGCCAATGTCGTTGCTGATGAGCGTAATGCGATTTGCATGATTCTAGTGCAGGAGCGTATCACGATCTGCACGATTTCAGCACCTTCACGTCCGCACGTCCAGCTTGCTAACTTGCTTTGCTTTTTCCTTGTTTTCATTTCTTTCCTTGTAAATTACTTCCCTTGTTTATAAGTCAATACATGTATATATATGTAAAGCACTACAGATAGAATACAACAGAGTTCTGAATAAAAATGTTGTTTTTCTTATATGGTATCAGACGTCGTCCGATTCTAAAATTTTTTTTCCCCTGCTTCCACAACAATGGTGTCATCCATCTCTTCCTCTGATAAAGACCCTGTCCTTATCACCATCAACACAAACCAATTGCAGCGACTTACACCATCAAAATTCCTGCGTAGAGTGCCACCTTGCAGTCCCTTCTTCATGGATATGACCTTACGGATTTTCTCGACGGCTCAGCCAAGTGCCCACCAGCACCATGTCCAGATGGTGACTCTGATCTCTCTGCCCGTGCTACTGCTGAACACTGGTTCCGCCAGGACCAGCTGCTACTCAACTCCATTTCAGCGTCTGTTTCCGACAATATCTCTCCTCTCATTACCACGGCGCAGACCTCTGCTAAAGCTTGGTCTCATCTCTCACGGCTTTATGCAAATCGTTCTCGTACAAGGGTGATGCAACTCAAGGAATCCCTGACCCTTCTACAACGTGGTGACCAATCCACCGCTGATTATCTCCAAGCTACTCGTACCACCATTGATGAACTTGCCATGATTGATGCGCCTGTCTCTGATGATGATGTTACTCTCTATGTACTCAATGGCCTCGGGTCTGACTATAGGGACATCGTCGCTCCTATCCGCACCAGAGCAACCTCCCTTTCATTTGAAGAACTCCATGATGTCCTTAGTTCCCATGAGGCATACTTGAAGCGCTTGGAGACCTCTCAAGCTCAACTCGTTGCTACTGCCAATGCTACCCAGAGACATGATGGTCCTTCTCCCACTCGGTCCTACAAGAACAACTACCAAAATGTCAGTATCATAATAATCAACCTCGTAGAAAACCAAAATATCAGTTTTGTGAAGAACTTGGACACACAGCCCGCTCGTGTCCGAATTTGTAGTCTATGTCTGCCAGCTGTGCCAATAAATCAACAGGCAAGAGTGCGAAATGGCTTCTTGACTGTAATGATGTTGTGGTCATTGGAGATGGTTCAGGTTTATCTGTCACTCATATTGGTTCTATTGCTTTACAGTCTGCTGGTCGAATTTTTCAATTACGTGATTGTAATACTCCAATAGAAGGCCCAAACCACATAGCCTATACTCTAAAAGGACTAGTCAATGATACAATTAGAGCCCTATTGGAACCTTATAAAGAGCAAGAACTTCTCCTTTCCAATTAATGTGGGATCTCATACACCACCTACCCTTATCCATATAATATGGGGGTATCACAATCTACCCCCCTTAAACTCCAGACGTCCTCGTCGGGCCTGTCCATTATAGGTGGCACGGCTCAAGTCCCACATTTCTGGTTGGGATAGGCTCTGATACCATTTGTAATGCCCCAATGGAAGGCCCAAACCATATGGCCTATGCTCTAAAAGGACCAGTCAATGATACAATTAGAGCCCCATTGGAACCTTATAAAGAGCAAGAACTTCTCCTTCCCAAGCAATGTGGGATCCCATACACCACCTACCCTTATCCATATCATATGGGGTATCACAATCTACCCCCCTTAAATTCCCGACGTCCTCGTCGGGCCTGTCCATTATAGGTGGCACGGCTCAAGTCCCACATTTCTGGTTGGGATAGGCTCAATCATAAGGTTTTTAGAATCCCAAACTTAAATATCCACAAGATAATCCTTAAATTCCTCAAGTTCCTACACTGAAATCTTTACATCCTATGAACCCACAGAAATCTAAACCTCCAAGGTTTATAGTATGCAGAATTCAAACCTTGTGTTGATCTTAAGGAATTAGTAGTGTTTAAAAATTTGATAAAGATACTTGTAATTAGAGATTAAACTGTTGGTGGTGAGGAATTAGGATATAATTCTTGTTGATTTTGAGGGAATAGGTCTGGATGATGGAAATGTTTATTGATGAGTTAACTTTGGAAGTGGCTTATAGGTTACCAACTTGTAGAATTTAATAAAGATTTGTGAGTTTTAACATAGGAGACGATTGAGGTTAGCGCAGATTGTGTTACGATAATAATAATAATCATTGGTCCTTGGATGTTATATTAAGGCTCTTGTGGAAAGATGAGATTTTGGATAGCATAGCCACCCTAAGAATACTGGACGTGATGTGCCACTGGGAGACTAATACGAGTATGATGGAATTGCCAATGGAAATAGACTTGAGAAAACATTACTCATGCTTGTTGGGAGTTGTTGATGGTATGATCCTTTCGAGCGTGTTTTGGGTTGTATCTTCTATCCTTCTTTAGCGTCATGTTTGACCATACAAATTTCGAGGACGAAATTTTTTTAAGGGGGGAAGGATATAACACCCCGTATTTTAGTGTATTTTTTTTAATTGAAAGATTATTTGCTATTAATTTAAAATTTATTCTCTTGTTTTAAAATTGTTGGATTTTTTTTTTAGTTGTGTTATTTTTATGATTTTTTTAGTTTACGAAAATTATTTTTGAAGTGCTTTCTCTAAATTAATTAATTTTATGCGTTTAAATTTCTTCTCAAATTAAATTAACTTGTTGTGGGGTTTAATTATTTATTTTCATTTTAATCACTGCGTTTGAATTATTTTATTTTACTTACTATGTTAAAATCGTTTCCGTTGGATCATTTTTTTGTGACCCAAGATATGAGGATTGTACCTCATTTATTTTCTCTCTATTTTTCTTTTTCTTTTCTTTTTCTTTTCTTATTTTCTTTCTTTTTTCTTTTTCTCCTTATTTTCTTCTCCCTCCCTCGTCTCTCTCTCTTTCTCTCTCCCGTGCGTCCACCGTTTGCCCTTGACCCGCCGCCGCGCGCGACACCGCCCATCCCAGCGGCTCCCCCACCCGCTGGCGACCTCCCCCCTCCAATCTCAGCCTCCCTTGTGCCACCGTTAGCTCCCACGCGCACCACCAAGCCGCGGCACTCATTGCGCCGCTGCGCCGCCGTCGCGCCGCCTCCGGCCACTATCTCCTCACCACATCGTCCTCGACCTTCTAGTAACCCAATGGACCCAACCCCACCTCCGATCTGTCACCGGTGAAGCCCCACCATCAACATTTCCGTTTTGGGTGTTTTTGCACTTCAACCGCCTATTGCGTCGCCACCCACGGCCAACCACCACCACCATTAGCTTTACCGACATCCCTAAGCCCTACCCTATCAATCTCGGGTCTTCGTTTGCACCCGTTCAAAAGTGGATTTTTGAGACCCACGGTCACAGTGCATTTGGCACTGTTTCGTTGCTTCGTTGACGCTTCTAGCACCTCCGTGATCTTTCAAAAATTATATTATAGCATTGTAAGTATTTTTCCCAAAGAACTTTTGAGATTTAAATGTATTTCTGCGCTAATTCATATTTACTGTGAATTTGTTGGTTTTGCCGGACTGAGTCCGAGGAGTTCGGGAGTCGGTTGGATTGGTGGTTGAGAGTATATTTAGAGGGGAATTTAATTTTCTTTGTCGAGTGCAGTTTAATTTTTGGAGGTATTAGTTTATATTTTCTGTTATGGAGTTCTGAATGGGAAGAAGTATGCTTTGTTTAGTGTTGGTTAAATTGTTAGTAATTGTTTGGGACTGCGGACTATTGGAATAAGTGTGAGTTATTGGAATTTGAATTGGCATTGGTTTGGATGCTTGTATTGGACAATACTGAGATTGGTATAGAATAATTTGGGTCGAAGTGAGGGCTGTCCGGATTGTTATTTGGCTGTTGGAGTTTGATTAAACTTGCTGAATTATGATCTAGAGTTTGGGTCTTGAGTTGTCTAAGACCAATTTTGTGTTGTTGGACTTTAATATTTAGTTTATATTATTTTTATGGATAGGTGACGAGACGGATAGAGACTGTTTTCAAGTCATAGATAATGCGCTGCAGGAGTCAGGTAAGCGGGGTTCCTATGCTAGGCCTTACACTAATTATTGAGACTGAGGTTGATTTTCTGAAAATTTTGCATATTTGTGTGGTGAAATGAGAACTTGGGAAAAACAAAACCAACCTTGGTCGTTTATTTGCATACTCATGAAATCTGTACGAAAAAGAGAAAAATATGTTCTGACATGCATTGTGTAGACATGAGCATAAATTCTGTCATGTGGTTTTCTGAAATATGGAAAAAGAGCGATATTGAAAATATGAAAAGTTGTACATTTATTTAGAAAGACGTTCTGGCTTTTGTGTTCAGCGTGTGTAAACTGTCTGATTCTGTTTTGGTATCCTGTATTATTTTGATATAACATCTGAAAACCTTTGGCATGGTGTACTGGTTTTTCGTATCTGACTCTGTCTCTGCTTTGCTCTGTTTCGGTTGGTACCAACTTCTCTGTCTCTGAGTGCACCCACTTTGGAAACAAAGTGGTTTTATTGTGGTCTTTCCTGTGTGTACACTCGGGGCTCCGAGAAGAATAAAGGAAAGATTTCACCTCTGTCTCTGCCTGGTTTGGGGTTAGCACAACCCTACCACGGGGGTGAAACATGGTCTCTGCTTTGTTCGATGCTCTGTTTTGATCTGATGATGATACTCAGTTTATGTTATGCCAAAGCACTAAGGGTTTTACTTGTCTTAAAACCATCGCTCTGTTACTTTTGAAAATATGTTCTGTTTTGCATGTTAACTCTGGAAAATATTTTCTTCTGCATGTTCAACTTTGTAAATGCACATATTTGCACGCTAACATATGATTTCTGCTTACTGAGTTGTTGATAACTCACCCCCTATCATTATAATATTTTTCAGATGATGTGGAGAGTCCAACTGAGGACCTGGATTAGATTGGTGAGCATGATTAAGCTGGAGAGGATGTTAGAAGAATGAATTCTGATTTCTTATGTCTTTTAGATTTAATTATATCTTGGGCTTGGGTTTAGTAAGACTTTTGAAGTTATTAGTTTGGTTTGTTATGATTACCGGGAGATTTTGGACTCCTTAGTTTATTTTGCTGCAGTAATAACTTTGTAGAGTTTCAATGTGGTTATTTAGAGTACTTGAGATTTAGTTTTGCTAACAAAGTTTTGGAGTTTTATTTTAGTTGTGTTGGGAAACATGTTCTTAAGTGACAGGTAGTAATTCTCCAGGCCAACCGGGTTTGGGGCGTTACAGTGATACTCTTTGTGTACCAGCTATTCACAAGAATCTTATTTCTGTGCATCATCTTACTAAGACCAATAATGTGCACATTGAATTTCACCCTGATTATTTTCTTGTGAAGGATCGGATCACAGGGGTGACTTTGCTGCAAGGAAGCTGTGAGAATGGTATGTACCCACTTTCTACTCTTGCCACTCCACACCAAATTACTGCCTATACTGGCGAATGCACCACCGATGCTTTGTGGCATCACCGTTTGGGCCACCCCTCAAAACGAATTGTTTCTCAAGTTGTTAAATTCAATAATTTGTCAGTTTCATCTTCATCTGTAACACCCCGTATTTTAATATATTTTTAATTGAAAGATTATTTGTTATTAATTTAAAATTTATTCTCTTGTTTTAAAATTGTTAGATTTTTTAGTTGTGTTATTTTTATGATTTTTAGTTTACGAAAATTATTTTTGAAGTGCTTTCTCTAAATTAATTATTTTTATGCGTTTAAATTTCTTCTCAAATTAAATTAACTTGTTGTGGGGTTTAATTGTTTATTTTCATTTTAATCACTGCGTTTGAATTATTTTATTTTACTTGCTGTGTTAAAATCGTTCCCGTTGGATCATTTTTGTGACCCAATATATGAGGATTGAACCTCATTTCTTTCCCTACATTTTCTCTTTCCTCTTTTCTTTTTCTTTTTTTTTCTTTTCCTTATTTTTCTTTTCTTTTTCTCCTCTCCTCTCCCGCGCGCCGCACGACTCTCCCCCCTCTCTCTCCGTCCGTTTCTTCTTCCACCCAGCCCAGCCGCCTCGCGCCGCCATGCGCGACACCGCCCGGCCCACTGTCCTTCCCAGCCACCGGCGACCACCCCCTGTAATCTCAGCCCCAACCGCGCCGCCGTTAGCTCCCACGTGCATCACTAAGCCGCGGCACTCCTTGGGCCGCTGCGCTGCCGTCGCGCCACCTACGGCCACCATCTTCTCACCACTTCATCCTCGACCTCCTAGCAACCTAGTGCACCCATCCTTGGCTCCGATTTGTCACCAGTGAAGCCCCATCTATCTTCATCTTCGATTTGATCATTTTGGCCTTAAACCGCCACCCACGCCGCCACCCACGCCGCCATCCACGGCCAACCACCACCACCACTAGCTTTACCGACATCCCTAGGCCCTACCCTAGCAATCTCGGGTCTTCGTTTACACCCGTTCAAAAGTGGGTTTCTGAGACCCACTACCACAGTGCATTTCACACTGTTTTGTTGCTGCATTACCGTTTCTAGCACTTCCGTGATCTTTCAAAAATTATATTATAGCATTGTATGTATTTTTCTCGAAGAATTTTTGAGATTTAAATGTATTTTCGCGCTAACTCGTATTTACTGTGAATTGGTTAGTTGTGCCGGACTGAGTCCGAAGAGTAAGGGGGTCGGTTGGATTGGATGATGGAGTTGTTTGTGTGATTGGTTTATGCTATGAAATTTGTTTGCTGTTTCGGATTTAAATATTGGTGTTTTGAGTTTGACGTTGGTCATGGTGGATATTGGTATTTTTTTAGGAAGTGGTGATATATTTTGGGATTATGAGGGTTTTAAGTTTTGAGAAATTAAGATAGATAATTTTAGAAGCTTAGGCTTAAATATGGAAATCCGTGATTGATTGAAAACTTACGGAAATTGTGTGATTATTTTTTATAGGTGACGATTTATAGTCGAGTCGACATTTTTTAGGAAAATTCTGAAAAGCTAAGAACTCCAGGTAAGCGGGGTTCATATACTAGTTTTGCAAAAAAGAAATAAAATGAGGTTGACTTTGAAAATAAACGTGTTTGTTTTTGAAAAGAAATGATCTGAAAACAACCTCAAATGTTTATTCTGCATATGCATAAATTCAATATAAGAGAAAGTGTTTTCTGTCATGACTGGTGTAGACATGAGCTAGTTTTGTGCACTTTGTTTCTGAACTATGTAAAAGAGCAAATAAGGAATTCTAAAAGTTTTGTTATGAACAAATGAGAATATTTTGTTTATGTTTATCTCGAACAAGTGAAATGATCTGAAGCTTTTCAGTGTTTTGTTTTGATATGATGTGTTATTTGAAAACCTTGGCATGAAGTTCTGATTCTGTATATGATTGTAATCGGATTTTCGATGAAATCTGTTCTGTTTCTGTTAAGGCCCAGCCACGGGTATAATGGTGGTTTATAAGCCTACCACGGGCGTGAAACATGGAATATGGCCCAGCCACGGGTATAATGGTGGTTTATAACCCTACCACGGGGGTTAAATATGGTATTGTCCCGATGTGATGCTAAGAGATGATTTAATTATAATGTTTCAGTTTAGAAATGCCAACGGATTTTCTTTTTGGAATAAGTATATTTTTCTGGAAATTTCGCTCTAATGCTTTTGTACAAAGTTTTGTTTCTGCATTCTGAAAGTAAATGTTTTGTTCTGCTTATCAAATGTTATAAATACTCATGTTTACATGCTAGTATATGCTCTCTGCTTACTGAGTTGTTGATAACTCACTCCCTTATCTCCATAATATTTTAGATGACATTGATGGTTCAGCTGAGGATCAGTATTAGAGTTTATGGAGAAGATTAGCAGTGAATGGTTGTTGGGTATCTCGTGGTATTAGTGTTGATTTTGGAAGTTATTTATATTTCTTAAGTTTGCTTCAATGGATTTAGACGGTTTATGGAGACTTATGTTAATGTTTCATTATTTCTAGTTTGTTATTTGAGACATGAAGAAGAGTTGATTTTATTTGAGTTGCGGGATTGAAAATTGGATAGATGAGTTTATATGGTTTATTTAATTGAAGTATTTACGTTTGATTTGAGGTTTGGAAAAATATATATTCTTGAATTTGGAAGTACTCTAGCTTTGTTAGAGTTGATTATCAGGTTATATAAGTTAACTCTCCGGACCCTCGGGGACGGGGCGTTACAGTTGGTATCAGAGACAGGTTTGAGTTCTGCATACTATAAACCTTGGAGGTTTAGATTTCTGTGGGATCATAGGATGTAAAGATTTCAGTGTAGGATCTTGAGGAATTTAAGAATGATCATGTGGATATTTAAGTTCGAGATTCTAAAAACCTTATGATTGATTTTGATGGGATTTGAGGATTTAGATCTGGTAAGTTTATTATGTAGGATGTAGGACGTGACTTGGAAATAATCTTTATAAGATTTAAGGTTTAGATTTTTGTGGTTTGGATTCTAAAGATGTACTGGAGTTTAGAGCGATGTTGGGTTTACAATATAAGATGATAGGAATGACTATATGTGCTGGTTTAAGATATGGCTAAGAATGGATAAAACCATGTGTGCAGTACCGGAAAAGTTTAAAGGTTTAATTGTAAATTATTGTTTTTATTTAAATTGAATTTATTTGGTTTTGTTTGATTTTATTTTATTTGAATTGGAATTATGTTATTTTTATTTATTAAGTTTATTTTATTTTGTTCGTTTCGTTCGAAGCTGAAAAACGAGTTAAGGATTAAGTTATGGCAGGAAGATGGTACGACTGAGAACGCTATTGTTATATTTAGCAGAGTAGGCTTGAACTTTTATCGACTTGGTGTGCTTTTATAATATCAAGGTTTGAAAGGAACGGCATGGTCTGGGTGATCTATTCAGGGAGTAAGATATTTGAGGTTTTCGATTTTATGGAGGTATGACACGAGGCTTTAGAATAGAATATTGTAAGTTCAACAAACTTTAAGGATAGATTTATGGAAATTTCACCAAAAGTTTAAGGTTTTGCAGACTTTAGGAAATGATTTGTTATCATTTAATGTTTTAGATTTTGAAAGCTTCGGGAGTCGATCGTTTTATTATTGGATATAAGTTCATCGATCTTACAAATTTCGGAGAATGATTCTGGTATAATTTAAGGTTTTAGAATTACAGATTTGAAGGATTGAATTGAAATAAGATTTAAGTTTTTAATTCTGCAGGCTTGGTGTACTAGCTTGATTTATTTTAGAGACTGGTTAGTTTGTGACCATTATTATGGGGTTGATTGAAGTTGAGTTATTGATATAGGAAATTTCAAGGGGATTATTTCTTTGAGAATTGAAGGTATTGGTCCAGTTTGGATAATAATTGTTATTAATTCGAGGTTTTAGTGGCAGCTTTTGGGATTAGATCCATATCAGATTTAAAGATAATAGTTGGTGTAGATCCAGGAATGAATTCTTGGTGAGTTTGAGGAAAGTGTGTAATAGTTCATGGTTTTGGAGATAAAGAATTTTCTACCAAATGTGGTGAGAGTTTTATGGTTAGTAGGCGTTGAGCTACCTCGTACTCAATGGTTCTATGTTGTGATATAATTAAGGATTCAAACCTTGTGTTGATCTTAAGAAATTAGTGGTGATTTGAGAATTTGATAAAGATACTTGTAATTAGAGATGAAACTTTTGGTGGTGCGGTATTAGGGTATAATTCTTGTTGATTTTGAGGGAATAGGTCTGGATGATGTAAATGTTTATTGATGGTTAACTTTGAAAGTGGCTAATAGGTTACCAACTTGTAGAATACATAGAAGGTTTGTGAGTTTTAACATAGGAGTCGATTGAGGTTAGCGCAGATTGTGTTACGAAAATAATAATAATAATCATTGGGACTCCTTGGATGTT
Organism: Juglans mandshurica; assembly: GCA_022457165.1. Lineage (NCBI taxonomy): Eukaryota > Viridiplantae > Streptophyta > Magnoliopsida > Fagales > Juglandaceae > Juglans > Juglans mandshurica. The sequence goes on along the minus strand of CM039627.1, from coordinate 12,111,857 downwards.
GTATTAAGGCTCTTGTGGAAAGATGAGATTTTGGATAGCAAAGTCACCCTAGGAATACTGGACGTGTTGTGCCACTGGGGGGCTAATACGAGTATGATGGATTTGCCTATGGAAATAGACTTGAGAGAACATTACTCATGCTTGTTGGGAGTTGTTGATGGTATGGTCTTTTCGAGTATGTTTTGAGTTGTATCTGGTATCCTGCTTTAGCGTGATGTTTGATCTTACAAATTTCGAGGACGAAATTTTTTTTAAGGGGGGAAGGATGTAACACCCCGTATTTTAGTGTATTTTTAATTGAAAGATTATTTGTTATTAATTTAAAATTTATTCTCTTGTTTTAAAATTGTTGGATTTTTTAGTTGTGTTATTTTTATGATTTTTAGTTTACGAAAATTATTTTTATGCGTTTAAATTTCTTCTCAAATTAAATTAACTTGTTGTGGGGTTTAATTGTTTATTTTCATTTTAATCACTACGTTTTAATTATTTTATTTTACTTGCTGTGTTAAAATCGTTCCCGTTGGATCATTTTTGTGACCCAATATATGAGGATTGGACCTCATTTCTTTCCCTACATTTTCTCTTTTCTCTTTTCTTCTTCTTTTTTTTTTCTTTTCCTTTTTTTTCTTTTCTTTTTCTCCTCTCCTCTCCCGCGCACCGCACGACTCTCCCCCCCTCTCTCTCCGTCCGTTTCTTCTTCCACCTAGCCCCGCCGCCTCGCGCCGCCGTGCGCGACACCTCCTGGCCCACTGTCCTTTCCAGCCACCGGCGACCACCCCCTGTAATCTCAGCCACAACCGCGCCGCCGTTAGCTCCCACGTGCATCACCAAGCCGCGGCACTCCTTGCGCCGCCGTCTCGCCACCTACGGCCACCATCTTCTCACCACTTCATCCTCGACCTCCTAGCAACCTAGTGCACCCATCCGTGGCTCCGATCTATCACTGGTGAAGCCCCATCCGCACCTCCAACTTGCTAACTTGCTCTGCTTTTTCCTTGTTTTCATTTCTTTCCTTGTAAATTACTTTCCTTTTTTATAAGTCAATACATGTATATATATATGTAAAGCACTATAGATAGAATACAACAGAGTTTTGAATAAAAATGTTATTCACATTAAGTGTTGTTTTTCTTATATGTACTGCCTTAATCCCGAACGGAAACCACTGCCTTGAGTCGTTATGCTCATCTGAACCACCACCATGGGACAGTCCCACTACTACTACAGTCTAGCCAAGGCCAAGAGAAGGAGAAGCACAGTTCACAACCAGTACCTCCAGGTTCTCCAACGAGCATAGGCGCAGCACAGATGTCGCCACTTTCCTCAGCCAAAAAGCCATCGTGCAATGTCGACAGCCGCGATAACCTTGCCCTGCACCTCCGTGCCCAACCATCGATAAGCTTTGGATGTGAAGGGCTCTATTTTTTACACGTCGAAACAGGGGAAGTATTCCCCACCGTTTGACACATTGCAGGCCCCACCCCAACGTCGCCACCTACATAGAAAGTGTCGTCAGACACCTCACGCCACCCCAAGCCACCACTCTTCCTCTCGGTAAGCTCACGACGTGTGCCACAACCTCTTGTTGCTTCCCCTCTTGTCCCTTTCTCTCTTTTTTAGTTCTCTCTTTCACCGTCTCTCTCTTAGTGTTTCGTTGCCGAGTCAGCCACCTCCCACCTCGCTGACCACCCACGACAGCCGCTTAGTCCTTTGCTCCGCTGCACACCTCCCCTCTAGGTGAGTATGGTCTATACTGTCGCACAACTCTGGTCTAGGTGGTTGTAATTCCATAAAGTTGGTTTGTAAATGTTAGCCTTCCCAAAGAGTCCAAGCGTGTTATGGCCATTTCCTAAAACACCCCTTTCATTAGGCGAATTGTATATTAGGGAGTGACATTGTTTGTATATTACACATATTTTGTGAGGGTCTTGTTTTTAAATATAAGGACTTATAAAGAAAATAAATAAGGTTTTGAATTATATTTTATAGTATTAATATTTTTTACAAATGAATTTCAGAAGTAAATAGTAAGTATGAAATTTTATTTTAATCCTTTAAAAACTGATTAAGTCTATTTTTTTTAATGAAAATTAATATATTTTGTTATAATTATGTTAAAAGAATATTAAACTGAAGATGTATTTTACATGTTATTAGTTGTAACTGAGTTCCTTTGTTAGCCGTACATTTTATTTTACAAAAAAAGTGTAAAGCCTAAATAGTCAGGGATTTTAAGTGAATATCAAGGTATTTGAGAACTTATTATATTTTAGGGTTTCTAGAAATTTAGATTTTTAGAAAATAGGTTACTTAGCATTTCAGGTTTAACTTTTGAAAAATGTGTTAATTTTGGATATTTATGGAAATTACGTGGCAATCTTATAAGTGACAAGTAATTTTCATTTCACATTGTTGTGAAGAAATTCAGAAAGCTAAAAAATCTAGGTAAGCAGGTTTCCTATGCTAAACTTTGCATAAAAGAAAATGAGTTGAGAGTGGTTTATGAAAATGTGCATGATATGTTTTTGAAAAAAAAAGTGAAAATAACCCTAGTTATTTGTTGTGCATTACTCATGAGATCCATATGAAAGAGAAGAGTATTTTTGTCATGACTAGTGTAGACATGAGCTAATGTTGTTCATTTTGTTTTATGAACTGAGAAAAATGAGCGAATATGAAAATTTGATAATTTTTGTATGTGATGTCAAAATATTTTGAATATGTTTTTCAAGATGTGAAATCATCTGAATTTGTTCAGTACTCTGTTTTGATATGATGTAGCATCTGAAATCCTTGGCACGAATTTCTGATTATGTATCTTATTATAAACTGATTCCGATGTTGCCTCTGTTTTGTCTTTGTTAAGGACCTGCCACGGGTATAATATTGATATACGGCCCCGCCACGGGTATAATGGTAGTTTATAACCCTACCACGTGGGCTAAATATGGTGTACGGCCCTGTCATGGGTTTATAACCCTACTACGGGGATTAAACATGGTATACGGCCTCACCACGGGTATAATGGTGGTTTATAACCCTATTACGAGGGTTAAACATGGTATCTGTCCTGATGTGATGCTCTGATATGATATGAAGATGGTATTTCAGATTTTGATATGTCAAAGGATTTTATTTTCAGATTAAGAATATTTTCAGAAGATTTCGCTATGATATTTTGATAACATGATTTGATTCTGCATTCTGAAAGCAAATATTTTGATTCCGTGATGAATTTTCATTTCTCTTGCACTCTGTCTTTTACAGAGTTTTTGTTTTCTCATTTTGTGACTTGGCCCTCTAGGGTTTACGCCTTATTGTGGCGCCTTTGGGCCCTTTAACGTTGACAGCGTCTGGTGGGGCTTGCCCGGAAGTTATATCTAGTGGTTCTCTAGGTGAGAAGGAAGGTGGGGTTCCTCAGAAGTCTTACATCCAAGCATTGGCTCATCGAAACATTACGACTTTCAAGATGCCGATGCGTTACCTGGTGGATGTGGATGGTGAAGTGGGATTTGTTTCTATAGAGGCTGAGAGGAATAAGGCAGCAGAGGACTTTCATTTTGCCTTAGTTTTCAAATTTTTACGTAGTCGGCCTTCTATTGATTCAGTGAGATTGGCGATTGTGAAAACTTGGGGTCTAGTTGATATTCCAATGGCCAGTTTTATGGATGAATATCATGTTTTGGTTCATATGGCTGGTGAGTGTGACTTCGCGCATGGGTGGATGAAAGAAGGTTGTGTGATCAATGGTTGTAGTTTTCATATTTTTTGATGGACTAAGGATTTTGATCTGAATGTGAAACCGTCTATGGCGGCACCATGGATATTTTTCCTAGGTTTACCGATGCACTTGTATCGTAGGGATTGTCTTTAGATTCTGGCCAGTCGATTTGGGAGGTATCTAGGAACGGATAACACTACTTTGTCTCTCACTCTTGCAACGGGGGCCTGCGTTTGTGTGGAGATTGATTTGTCGGCTGAATTGGTGCAAGGTTTTCCTATTGTGGTGGCTAACAAAAAAATATGGCAATCAGTGAAGTATGCAAAATTAGGTTTTTATTGCTCTAAGTGTCGCCATCAGGGGCATACAGAAGTGGTGTGCAGAATGGACCAACAAAGAACAGTTCGGAAAAAAGAGAAGAAGAGGGACATAGGTAATTAGGGAGGGAATAATTAATGTGTGGCGTTAAAAATGGGTTCAGAAGGCACCGTTGGTGCAACAACTGATGGTGTAACAACAGGCTGCTATAGTCGAGGCCGAGCAAGGCCAAATGTGTATGCTGGAGGGTGTGGCGAAGGTGTAACATATTGTTTTGTGTCAAAGTACGGTAAAGGGGAGGAATGATGAGACGTTACCAGCTGCTGATAATCCTTCATTGTTGGTGTTGGGGGTGCCTCCGCAGATGGAGGGGGTTAGTCGGAGGGAAGACGGTGTTGATGGAAGGGGTAGTCCGATAGAATTAGGTGAGATTGTAGAGTGTTAAGTCTCCTTTAAAAGTTTAGAACGTCTCTCCTGTAGTTGATTTCTTAAGGTTGGATGGTGGTAATAGATTGGCTTGGGATGAAGGAGGTTCGTCCAAGGCTGTAGAGGACCTATTGGCACTAGAAGGTGCGGGTTCAGACTATGTAGTGGAGGAGGACCAGATCTCAGACTATGATGAAAATGTTTTGCTTACTCAGTTTGCAAAAGAGAAGAGTTATGGTTCTGAAAGTGAAGCAAGGGGTTCTCGGGGTCACTCGAAGAATAGAGATGGTATGGTATTACGTCATTTTCAGCAGGTGTTACCCCGCCCTTCAAAAATGAATTAATGATTGATAAGGTTCTAGTGTGGAACGTGTGGGGTGTAGGTACGTCAAAGCGTCAGCTTAAAAGTCTGGTTTTGAAGTCAAAAGTATTGATTGTTTCTATTGTGGAACCATTTGCAGGGGAGGATAAGCTTCCCAGTCTAGCGAATTACTTGGGTTTCAAGAATTTGGGTTCTAATGCTATAATGAGTGGTAAACTATGGTTATTATGGCATGAGGATTTGAGGGTGGACGTTATGGATATGTCGGATCAGTTGCTCACTATTTCTGTTGAAGGTGGTGTGCAGAAAACTTTGTTAACGTTGGTTTATGCCAAATGTAGACATTTGGATAGACGGGATCGATGGAATGCTTTAAGATGCATGGATAGTGAGAGGGTTCTGTGGTTGGTTGTGGGTGATTTCAACATCATCCGTAATGATGGGGAGAGAGTTGGTGGAAATCCAAGTCCTTTAGTGGTGGTGGTGATGGGGGACTTCACAGAATGTCTAGACTGTTGTGGTTTATTCGATCTTCTGGCTAGAGGCCGCAAGATGTCTTGGTGTAATGGCCAACAGGGGTGTGCTAGAAGTTGGGCTCAGCTAGACACACTTATGAATGCTGAATTTTTTAGAGAGTATCCGTTAGCCTATATGGAGTACTTATCTTGAAAATCTTCGGGTCATGCTCTTACGTTGATTTAGGGGTTGAAAGTTGAGCAAAGGTTCGGTCCAGCTCCCTTAAGATTTCAGAATATGTGGCAGCAACTTCCTTCTTTTCGTGAGGGAGTGGTTTCGATTTGGAAGGAGCCTATCCTGGAGCTTGGTTTAATTAAGCTTGCTGCAAAGTTAATGAAGCTAAAAGTAATTCTGAAAGGTTGGAATAGGCGTGTCTTTAGGCATGCTAATAATACTATTAATGAGATTGAGGAGAGGATTGAATAGGTAGATTTCCAACATCAATCGGGTTTTGATAAGGAGTTAGAGTTGGAGTTGTTGATTTCGAAAACAGAGCTTAAAATATTTTCATGTTGTGGCTAATGTGAGGAGGCGATGTTCTACTATAGCATCAATATCTTTGCCTGATGGCGTTGAACTTCGTTCACCAGAAGAAGTGCATCTTGACACTGTGAAGTATTTTGAGCATTTTCTCACTAGGGCAGGCGCAACTCAAATTTCAGATTTATCTTTGTTAGTGAGTTCAGTACTTTCGGTGGATGAGAATGAAGAAATTTGTAGACTTTCGACGGAGGTGGAGGTGCGTGAGGCATTGGAATCAATTCCAAAAAACAGTAGTCCAGGTGCTGATGGATTTGGATCGGCCTTTTCTCTTTCATGTTGGGATGTTGTAAAGGAAGATGCTATGGAAGCGACGTGTGATTTTTTTTTTTGGGGGAATTCTTTGTCGAGGTATTACTCTTCTTCTTTCATTGTTCTGATTCTGAAAATGTAGGAGCCAAAGAGTTTTGATAAATTTCGTCCGATTAGTTTGTGTTCGGTGGCTTATAAGATTTTTTCAAAGATCTTAGAGAAGAGATTGATGGCGTATCTCCCTCTTATTATTTCTCCCGAGCAGGGGCTTTTATTCCAGGTAGAAGCATTTTTGAGAATATTTCCTTAGTGCAGGAGATGCTTCATTTGATAAATAAGAAATCTTGTGGCGGTAATGTGATGATGAAAATTGATATGGCAAAAGCATATGATATAGTGGACTGGAATTTTTTACTTGATGTTTTGGTGGCGTATGGCTTTACGAAAAAATTCTATGATTTGGTGGAGATGTGAATCAAATCTCCATGGTTTTCAATTTTGATGAATGGAACGTATATGGGGTTTTTTCAGCCGTGAAGGGGTCTTCGTCAAGGTGATTCGTTGCCTCCTTATTTGTTTATTTTAATGGAGGAGATTCTGTCCTGTTTGTTGCACAAATGGTTCAAGGAAGGTGGGATTGGGAGATTTTCTCAGCCCTGTGGTGCACCTTTGATTTCTCATTTGTTGTGTGTGGATGATCTACTAATTTTTTTGAATGGGGAGAGACGAACTCTTAAATGAATTTCCAAGGTGCTGGATGTGTATTCTAGTTGGTTGGGGCAGCTGGTTGACTGTGACAAAGCAACTATGTTCTTCTAAAAAAAATCAGTTTAGCTCGGCGCTCCAACCTTACGAGTTTTATGGGTTTTGAAGAAGGGAGTTTGCCCACATGGTATTTGGGTGCACTAATTGTCTCTAGGAGATTTACGGGCTGTATTTTAGAGCCCGTGGTGATTAAATTTCAGAATAAGGTGGTAGGTTGGGAGTGGTGCTTATTATCACAAGGTGGGCAGCTGATCCTACTTAAACAAGATCTTTCTTGTATGGCGACACATTTGCTAGCGATTTTGGATGTTCCGGAGATGGTGTTGAGTAAGCTGAATTCTATTTTATCAAATTTCTTTTGGGGAGAGTCTAAAAGGAAATGGGTTTCATGGTCACATATGTGTACACCAATGTTTGGGGGGGGTTCAGATGTTCAAAAAGCCATGCACATGAAATTTACTTGGAGACTTTTATCAACAAATAATTTGTGGGCGAGTTTCTTTAAAGCAAAATATTTGAAAGGTGAGAATGTTTTGGTGTCTGAAGTTAAGAGTGGTGACTCTATGCTTTGGAAATCAATCTCTAAGGTGTTGCAGGAAGTCTTGGAAAATATGTCTATCAAGGTGCAAGAGGGTAATGTTTTATTTTGGTTTGATGAGTGGATGGCTAATGGACCTTTAGCTATTTCTAACTCTATGGTCTCTTGCCTGCAGTTGAAAATTAAAGACTGCTGGGTTTATAACGTTTGGCATGAGTGGTTGTTAGAAAGCTTGGTTGGTTGCAATCAGGCAAGGGATATTATTGTTGAAGTTCTGGGTCATCGTTAAGGTAAAGATATGTTAATTTGGCATCCAAATTGTTATGGTAAGTTCTCTTCGTCTTCGTTGTGGGATGTGATTCAGGTGAAGGGGCCTAAGTTGGAAGGAATGGAATGGAATTGGAGTAATCGTTTATCGAAAAAAGCTTCTATCTACATGTGGAAATCGTGGTTTAATTGTCTCCCACTAGATGCTCGTGTTCAATCCATTGGTGTTCCTTTAGTTTAATTCTCGTTGCAATTGTTGTGGTTTGGGTGAGATAGAGGATATTTGGGATCATGTTCTAAGTTCAGGTGATATAGCCAAAGAAATATGGAAGAGGGCGTCGGTGGTGTTAGGCGTAAATTGCAGAGAGTTTACGAGCTGGTGAGGACGGGTTTGCTACTGGTTTCGGTGTGCCAAGAAGTCATCCCAAAAGGGACTGCTGATTGGGTTGATGTCAGTTTTAAAGCTCTTGGAGATTATGGAAGTGGTTGTGCTTAGCTACATTGGAAGGGAGATGTGATTCAGTGGACAGTGTATGGTTGTCTATTAAAACTTGGATGAGATTGATTTTTGGTAAGCTTCTGAAGGTTGGGGTTGTGTCTTACTTGGACCGTGCTATCCTTAAGGAACTTGAGGTATCGATTCTACTTACATATTTTCGACGTCCTATGCAGATTTCTTGGAAGAAGCCAAGAGAAGGTTGGTTCAAGTTAAATGTTGATAGCTCTTGTAGAGGTAATTCGGGAAGCTGTGGGGGCGGTGTAGTGGTGTGGAATGATAGAGGACAAGTTGTTGTAGCTTTTTCAGCAAAATTTGATTATGGTACAAATAATGAAGTTGAGCTTCGCGCATTATTTCATGGTTTATTATTTTGTATGGACTTGGATATAAGGAAGTTAGAGATTGAGTGCAACTCGACGTTGGTGGTACAGTGGTTGGAAAACTTTTCTTATATAGTTTGGTACTTATGGGATTTTTGGGAAGAGCTTATTAAGGTTATTCATGACTTCAATTATATGATTACACATCAGTTTAGAGAAGGTAATAAAGTGACGGATTTTTTAGCAAGGGGGAGGAGGGGACAAATTGTACATTCATGGGTATAGATGATTTGCCCCTTCATTTGAGAGGTTTGATTAGATTGGATTATCTTGGCTTGCCTAGCTTTAGGAAATAGCTTTAGGTTTGGGTGGGGTCACCTTTGTTGCAGGTGTTTAGTATTTTGTTGGTAAGACTAAGTGGTTTATTGTTTGTTTTGTTAGGTTTTTCTTCGCCATAAGTGAGGGTTATTTTCAATAAAGTTTTGGAGGTGCTGTCCTCCTTGTTTAAAAAAAAAATGTTCTGATTCTACATTCTAAAATTAATAATTTTTTTCTATATTCTAAACTCTGTAAATGCTCATGTTTACTAGTATATGTTCTCTGCTTACTAAGTTGTTTGATAACTCACCATTTATCTCCACAAAAGTTTTCAGATAATTTGAATATTTCAGCTGAGAATCAAAATTATAGAGCATGGGTGAAATGATTTTATCATAGTGGATTAAGCATAGAAGGTTTCTATGAGTATTAATGATTTTTGTTAAGAAATTTTGTGGTGTTTTGATGACTTGGTATTTTGAGAGTTTGATTATATTGAGGTAATTGGTTTGAAACAATAAATTTTATATCACCTTGAAAATTTGGAGTCTATAAATATATTGTTGGAATGTGAGTTTAAGTGACAGGAAGTAACTCTCCGACCCCATCCTAGACCGGGGTGTTACGGTGCATGTATGGTCTTTAAATATTAGATGACGATAAGGTTGTTGATCACATGCAAGTCATTGGGATTGTATGAGAGCCAGGAGTAATATACAAGGCATTAACTTTGTCGGAGTCGTGACCCGAGCCAGGGGGAGAGTGACCGCAGAAGAAGCGCTGATATTCGAAAAGAAGATTGGCATATCTGGAATGATGGGGACCAGAGGCGAGCAAAAGAAGGATCAGATTACTTCCAATAACGATGACCTGACCGTTTCCGCACAAGGAGAAGCAGCTGCCTTGGATAAGGAACTATTGTCCGTTGAGAAAGTATTCTCGAGCAAGGAGGTGCCTCCATGGCAAAAGCAGCTGACGTTGAGGGCCTTTGTGGTGAGCTTCGTGTTAGGGGTTCTTTTCACCTTCATCGTGATGAAGCTCAACCTGACCACTGGGATTATACCATCCCTCAACGTGTCTGCAGGGTTGCTGGCCTTCTTCTTCGTCAAGACTTGGACCAAGTTACTAGAGAAGTCCGGGATGCTGAGGCAGCCTTTCACCAGGCAAGAGAAACCGTTATACAGACCTGCGTTGTTGCCTCCTCCGGCATTGCTTTCAGCGGTGGCTTTGGCAGTTACCTCTTTGGAATGAGTGAAGTTGTTGCCAAACAATCTACAGAGGCTAACAATGCACAAAATATTAAGAATCCAACATTGGGATGGATGATTGGGTTTCTTTATGTTGTTAGCTTTCTCGGTCTGTTTTTCGTGGTGCCTCTTCGAAAGATTATGATTATAGACTTCAAGTTGATATATCCAAGTGGTACCGCAACTGCCCATCTTATCAACAGCTTCCACACTCCACAGGGTGCCAAGCTAGCAAAGAAACAAGTGAGAGCAATGGGGAAGTTCTTCTCCTTTAGCTTTCTTTGGGGCTTCTTCCAATGGTTTTTTACTGCAGATGATGGCTGTGGATTTGCCAACTTCCCTACATTTGGTCTCAAAGCCTTTGATAACAAGTTTTACTTTGATTTCTCAGCTGCTTATGTTGGCGTTGGAATGATCTGTCCGTATCTGATCAACATATCTCTTCTTGTTGGAGCTATTCTTTCATGGGGTATTATGTGGCCACTGATAGATGCAAGGAAGGGCTCTTGGTACTCTGTAGAGCTTAGCCCAAGCAGCCTACATCGTAAAGCCCCGGTCCCGCAGGGATCGAAGAGTTACTCCCTATAACTGAAAACTCACAATTCATCAATGTATTTATAGACTCTAAAATATAAAGTCATCAGAATACTACAGAATCTCTCAATAAAAATCCGCCACTTCTCAGATATCTTCTATGAGTAAACCACTATGCTTAAATAATCATCTCACCGATGCTCCATAATCCTGATCCTTATCTGGACTATTCAAAATCATCTGAAAAATATATGGAGATAAGGGGTGAGTTATCAACAACTTAGTAAGCAGAGAACATATACTAGTGTGTAAATATGAGCATTTACAGAGTTCAGAATGCAGAACAAAAATATTTTCTTTCAGAATGTAGAATCAAAATAATATTTTCAAAATGTAGCGTCAGAACATGTTATCAAAAATATCAGAGCGAGAGTTCGAAAAATATTCATAATCAAAATCCATTTGGCATAGCAGAAACTGAAACATCACATCTTATCTTATCATATCAGAACAAATACCATGTTTAACCCCTGTGGTAGGGTTGTGCAAACCCCAGTAGCTAACCGAGCAGAAACAGAATGTGAATCTTCCCCATATTCATTCTCGGAGCCCCGAGTGTGTACATAGGAAAGACCACGCAGAAAACCACTTTGTTTCCAAAGTGGGTGCACCAGAAACAGAAAACTTGGTACCAACCCGATCAGAGGCCACAGTTTTACACCCGTGGTGAGGTCAGAATGGAACAGAAATAGAAACAAAATGTTATGCCAGAGGTTTTCAGAAATCACATCAGATCATATCAGAGTACAGAAAATATTCAGAACTGAACATAATCATAACACAGCATAATTTATGCACAAAATTTCATATTCGCTCTTGTTTTCAAAGTTCAAAAATAGAATGTAAAAAATAAGCTCATGTCTACACCAGTCATGACAGAAAATAATTTCTTCTTAAACAGAATCTCATGAGTAATGCAGAACAAATAACTGAGGCAGTCCAAATTTCTTTTCAGCATCAAATATGTATATTTTCCAAAAATAAGCTCAGCTCATTTTATTTTAAATGCAAAGTTTAGCATAGGAACCCCGCTTACCTGAACTTCTTAGCTTTTTCATAATTCCTCAAAAACATCAAACAATAATTAATCGTCACCTATAAAATAATCACATAATTTTCATAAATTTCCAATTAATCAAGTATTTCGATATTTAATCCTAAGCTCATAAAATAACCTATTTAATTCCTCAAAACCTAAAATTACAAATCATTACTTTCTAAAATCGCCAATGCTAACTTAATACTATGAGTAAAACATTTAAAAGTCAGACATATTTATTATTGAAAACCAAATATAAAGTTTAATACTAGATTATATAATTATTCCAAAATATTTTTAAAAAACCCATAACAATTTTAAATAGACTAAAACATATCTAAAATGTAAAAATAACATTACACCAATATTGTTTACTATTAAAATAAATCTTTGCTTAAATAACATATTAAAATACTTAAGTGATTTTTTTGTAATCATAATTATATAAGAGTGTACCAATACATAATAAGAATTTTAAAGCACATTAATATAACACTTAGTAAAAGGGTACTAATGTAATTTCCTTCATTTCTTTGAAAACCAATAAAACCTACAGAAAACAAAATAATGTGCATGGTAGGGGCTTGCTCACGAAGGGAAATCAAGCGGCAGCGTGCGATGGCTAGACTGGGTAGGCAGTGGCGACGCGACTGGAGAGCAGGCATGCGACAGACATGCTGCCAAGCTGGGTTAAGCACGGGAGTGGGAGAAAATGGAGAGTGAGAGACAGAGAGACCGAGAGGGAGATTACGCACCATTTGGCGTGCATGAAAGCTTCGGACGGTGGCGTTGGACATCACTGGGAGGTGGAGGACTAATTTCCAGCGGGTGATAGCGGCCCGAGGCAGAGGTGGCAACGGCTGCACGCAGCAACCCTCCTAGTGGTTGGGCAGCCCGTAGAGGAGCCTTATGCAGTGGAGAAAAATGGCTCTGTTTTGATGATAAAAAATAGGGGATGACTTCTCGCGGCTGCCAGTGCTTGGCATCGTGTGCATGGTGCAGATACGGTGGCTTACGGTTGCACGAGGGGCTGGGCAATGACTGGTGGCTTCTGCCGTGCAGGGGAAAGACTCGCACTGGGTGGTTTCCGTTCAGCTGAGTGCACACTGCGTTGGCTTTTCTGATGCAGTAATGCCAAGATGCGTCTCGAGCTGGCTCGCTTGCGATAGTGGAGCGGTGGTTGAAGACGGTAGTAGCGGCTGGAACTCAGTGGAGGGTTTGATGGAGGTTGAGATGCAGTGCAAGCCTGCTGCGAACGTACGTGAGTGGTGGAGGCGTTGGGCTGATTTTCGATTGGTGGGAAAAAACTGAGGGTGTTGCGGCTTTGTGTTTTGCAGAAAGTATAAATATATATATATATATATATATAAAGGTGATTGAACGTAGAAAGAAACCCTAGAGCCGTAGGAGACATGTGTGCGGACCAGAAAAGAAAACAAATCGTGCGTGTGCATAGAGTGGATAAAGAAAACATTAGAGACGTGTGTGATCATGCATGCCGTGGGCGAGAGGGAAACTTAAGTGGAAAAAAAAATAGACGGAAAGAAATGAAACGTGCAGAAGTTAACGTGTGAAAAAAAAAAAGAATAAAAAAAAGAAGAAGAATAAACTAAAACAAAATAAATAAAAAAAGGCAAATTGAGCTTCATTGGGTTCGGGTGTTACATACATGGCCTTCAAGGTTATAGGGTGTTCATAGCTATAGCCATGATCCTTGGTGATGGCCTCTATAACTTTTTAAAGGTCCTTAGTCCCACTCTATGTGGTTTGTATCACCAACTATCAAACAAAGACCCAGGCACAGTTATTCCCTTATCAGGTCGATCCCCCCTGAATTGCCTCCATCTCTGTCTTATGATGATCAATGTCGGACAGCACTATTTCTCAAGGACCAGATTCCAACATGGCTTGTTGTTGCCGGTTATGTCACCATAGCAATCATATATGTTTTCACACTTCCGCACATCTTTAGCCAGCTCAAGTGGCACTATATTGTGGTAATTTACATAATAGCGCCAACGCTAGCCTTTTGTAATGCTTATGGTTGCGGGCTGACAGATTGGTCATTAGCATCCACGTATGGAAAGCTGGCCATAGTTACGATTGGGGCATGGGCAGGGGCCTCTCTTGGTGGGGTTCTTGCAGGTTTGGCAGCATGTGGAGTCATGATGAACATTGTATCCACAACCTCTGATTTGATGCAGGACTTTAAGACAGGCTATATGACGTTGGCTTCACCCAAGTCCATGTTCGTGAGTCAAATTGTTGGAACCGCAATGGGTTGCGTTATTTCTCCTTGTGTCTTTTGGCTCTTCTACAAGGCCTTCAATGATCTTGGAGTTCCTGGTTCACAATACCCGGCGCCTTATGCGCTTGTTTACCGCTATATGTCAATCCTAGGGGTTGAAGGGTTCTTGGCTTTGCCGAAGCATTGCCTCACATTTTGTTATGTTTTCTTTTTTGCAGCCATAGTAATCAACGGGATCAGGGATTTAGTTGGAAAGAAGAAGGCTAGCTTTATTCCACTTCCCATGGCAATGACAATACCCTTTTATCTTGGATCATACTTTGCCATTGACATGTGTGTAGGGAGCTTGATCCTATTTGTGTGGCAGAAGGTAAACAAGGCAAAGGCCGATGCATTTGGACAAGCAGTAGCGTCTGGTTTGATTTCTGGTGATGGGATTTGGACTCTGCCAAGCTCAATACTCACTTTTGCAGGTGTTCATCCACCCATTTGCATGAAGTTTTTGTCTAGGGGAACGAATGCAAAGGTGGATGCTTTCTTAGGTTCTTGACTACATTGTATTTCCTTGTTCAGCAGTTCTTCAAACTTCAGCCGTGCCTCGCTCGTGAGTGTAGCCGAGGCCTTTAACTGAATATGTATTTCCGTATTAAGATTTGATCCACATCTTTTCTATATATTAGAAAAAAAAGGCATTAACTTTGTTGTATCCATTTTCTAACATTCACAAGGACTAGTACTTACTATGTAACGCCCCGTTTCCACAGGGATCGAAGAGTTATTTTCTATAACTTAAAACTCACAATTTATCAATATATTTATAGACTCCAAAATATAACGTCATTAGAATACTACAAAATCTCTTAATAAAATCCGTCACTTCTCATAAATCTTCTATGACTAATCCATTATACTTAAATAATCATCTCACCAATACTCCATAATCCCGATCCTTAGCTGGACTATTCAAAAATCACCTGAAAAATAATTGGAGATAATGGGTGAGTTATCAATAACTCAGTAAGTAGAGGACATATACTAGTGTGCAAACATGAGTATTTTTACAGAGTTCAGAATGCAGAAACAAAACATTTCAGTATCAATATGCAAATCTCAACAATACATATTATCAAAAAATCAGAGCGACTTTTCAAACATTTCATATTCAGAAAACCAACTTTTCATATTCAAAGACTCCTTTGGCACAACATGACTGAACATCTTCATCTTATCATAACATATTAGAACATCATATCAGAACAGAGACCATGTTTAACCCCCGTGGTAGGGTTGAGCATCTTGCGGAAAGCCAAGCAGAACATAAATCACCAAGAATATCAAAGCGATTACACTGAGAACAGAAATTCACTATTATATCTCGTAGTAGGGCCAGAGGTCACTATTATATCCCATGACAGGGGTAGAGGTCACTATTATATCTCGTGATAGGGCCAGAGGTCACTATTATATCCTGTGATAGGGCCAGATGCCACTATTATATCCCGTGACAGGACCACATATCAGAGCAAAAAAAAATCATAATCACATATCAGAATTAGAGTCAAAACAAATCAGAAAGTCATGCCAATGGTTTTTTCAAGTGATACATCTTATCAACACAGAGTACTGAAAAGAATCAGATTGTAAAAACATAACTTATTCACAAAATTTCATATTCACTCTCTTTGTCAAAATTCAGAAACAAAATATAAAAAATAAGCTCATGTCTACACCAGTCATGACAGAAAATACTTTCTTTTTAAATAGAATCTCATGAATAAAGCAGAACAAATAACTGAGGTAGTTAAACTTTCTTTTCATAACCAAATATGTATATTTTCCAAAATGTCAACCTCAACTTACCTGGACTTCTTAGCTTTCTCAGAACTTTCCTAAAAAATGTCGAACAATAATTAATCATCACCTATAAAATAATCACGTAATTCTCGTAAATTTTCAATTAATCACGTATTTCGATATTTAATCCTAAACTTCTAAAATAACCTATTTAATTCCTCAAAACCTAAAATTACAAATTATCACTTTCTAAAATCATCAATATTGATTTACTAACTTGACTAAAACATTTAAAAGTCTGACCTATTTATTAATAAAAAAAATTATAAAGTTTAATACTAGATAATATAATTATCTTAAAATATTTTAAAATAAACCATAACTATTTTTATATAGACTAAATCATATCTAAAGTGTAAAAACAACATTACACCAATATTGTTTACTCAAACCTATCTCTAAAAAACAAAAAAAGAACTTTATACCATTAGTTATCATTTAAAAACAAATGAGCCGGAGTACATTCAAACAAATAATAAAGAGTTTTATAACTGGAATGGCAAAATGTAGAGCACTTAAAAATGGGTTTGAGGTGTTTTACGGAAGCAAAATCGATGACCAAAAGCTAGATGGCATTTTCGTGATTCCAAGGGATGTCATGACCATATAATTTCAACTATCTATACGATAATACTTTCAATCCAAAGCTTCTAAAAACAGGAAAACAGAAGACACAACAAAAAGAAAGAAGGAAACCGAAAGAGAAAGAGGTGTGCGACGGGGCTCACCGTGACTGAAGGAGGTCGCGACGGGGTAGGCGAGTGGGAGGTGGCTGAGACACTATGGTGGAACACTAAGAGAGAGAGAGAGAGACAGAGAGAGAGACAGAGAGACGGAGAGGGAGATTACGCACCATGTGGCGTGCATGGAAGCTTCGGACGGTGGCGCTGGACATCATTGGACGGTGGAGGCTATCACCAGGGGTGATAGCGGCCCGGAGCAGAGTTGGCAATGGCTGCACGTAGCAACCCTCCTAATGGTTGGGCAGCATGTAGAGGAGCCTTACGCAGTGGAGATATTGGCTCTGTTTTGATGATCAAAATCAAGGGAATGACTTCTCGTGATTCTCGGTGGTTTACGGTTTCTCATGGGGTTGGGCAATGGCCAGTGGCTTCCGTCGTGCAGGGGAAACTCGCACGGGGTGGCTTCCGTTCAGCTGAGTGCACACAGCATTGGCTTTTTCGATATAGCAACACCACGGAAAATGAAGCCAAATTGCGTCTTGGCTATCTCGTTTGCGACAGTGGAGTGGTGGTTGAAGAGGGTAGCAGGGGCAGGAACTTGGTGGAAGGATGGGCGTCGGACTAGGAGAGGTTGATTTGTACGACAGGAGGCTGAGGAAACAAATATGGTTGGCGGCAGCGAACGTAACAGAGCAGTTTCTCTAAGCATGGCTAATGTGTGCGTATAAATATGATGCGAAAACCCTAGAGATATGAGGGAGACGTGCGTGCGGACGGAAATTGAGTTGTGTGTGTGCATGGAGTGGATAAAAATACACTAGAGACGTGTATGATCATGCATGCAGTGGACGAGAGAAAAAGACTTAGGGGTGAAAAATAGACACAAAAAAAAACGTGCAGGGAAGTTAACGTGTGAAAAAAAAATAAACTAAAGCAAAATAAATAAATAAATAAAATTAAACTTGATTGGGTCCGGGTGTTACATGCTACTTATTCCAATACCCTTGATTTTTAGACCCTCTAGTCAATGAGGACAAGTCCATTTAAAAATTCGTAGTTGATTTTTCATTGGAATATAGGCCTCTCCCATGCAAAAAGTCATGATCATGGATGGATCGTCCAAACTCCGAATATTGCTCTCATCAACTCACAAATTAGTGAGCTTGCAATTCTTGGACCTATCCCATTATACCTATCTTTAAGGGAAAAAATTCCAAAGCCATCGACTATTTGGATTTTTCATTTAACGATGAGAATTTCATAGTGCATAAATGAAGGTCCTTTAATTTGGGATTCTTTAATAGAAACAATCCCATGCAGCACAATTACAAGATATTTTTCCAGTTTTCCTTTTTTCGAGTTTTGATTTCTTTCTTTTTCTGGACCCATTTTTCTCTCCTAATCGTAATTTCAGGAGAATCAGGATGATGGAATCTCTTCAAGGGTCTGTCCTACTATAGGGTCCCCTGAATTTGACTTCTAGTGCAATTTTATTTTGTTTTCTATTGACGTTTTTTAAAAAATATGCTAACGATCAAAACCAAGGGAAAACTCAGGGGGCAAACTAGCAACAACACTATTACTACTTTCCAATACCTCAACCATTAACATACGCTACCGTTACAACAAATTTGAATTTTTGTATCGATTTAGAATCTATGACGCTCACTAAACCATCATCAGAGATAACCTTTAAACTGTCACTGAAGAAACAATCACTAAAGTTGGAATATAATTTAAACAACATTCGTATGGTTAATAATATATGTTCGGACATCAATAATAACCGTCATTTTATAGTTAAGTACAATCGAACGTATATGTATGAACAATGTTACATTTATTCGAACATTACTAGATTTACGTGCGAATGTAATGTTTTTAAAATATAATTAAACCAGTTGGTTGAGTTATGTTCGAACGTTATGAGTGACATGTGACATGCGAACATCAGTGATATATTGTGTGCACGTATAAATTACCTATAGTGCGCATGATATGCACTACTGTGCTAATGTGATGTTGGAGGATCCGAATAAGATGACGCTGAGTTGTCAAATTGCACTTTGATGGCACTAAAATATCATAGCTAAGCGCAAATACATCTGGAAACAATGATATTTCTTTGATTTGGGGCAGTTTTGGACATGTGTCGATATTTTGACCATAATTTTGGTTACAGGTATTGGTTTCACGCATATGACCTTAATTTGGAAAGCTTGGAGTTCATCACATTCAAGGCCAAATCAGTTGTTTTCCACTTTGAATCTCCATTTTTCACTACAACAAAAGTGGTGTTTTAGGACGAGAATTTTCTTCCCAAAAACTTTTGATTTCGTCCAAAAACACTTATTCGGACGAAAAAAAATTGTCCCAAGATCATTCCAATAGCAGTGTCCCAAAACATATTTTTGGACAAAGATATCAATTTCGAACGGAAATGCTTTTTCGAAATGATTTAGTTTCGTCCTAGATTTACGATCGAATTAAAAAACATAGTGTTCGACTATTAATTATGTTCGAACGAATACTTCATGAGTGGTTGATCGAAACCAAATTTGTTTAAATGGAAAACCGTTCGAACGTTTACTTTGGTGGTTAAATATACAAATATGTTTGAATGCATTCGTTGTCGTCAATAAGTATTCGAACGTTTTTTTAAGTTCAAACGGTTTACGATTGGTGTTCAAATGTCTACTACGGAGAACGTTTGAATTGTCCATTTCATTGTTCAGATGGTTTGACTGTTTTTGTGAACGGATTTTGGTCGTTTGAACAATAACAAATTGTTTTTACGCAATAATAAAAAACAAAATACACATACATAATATATTAAAAAAATACATTCCAATTTGTACAATACACATAAAATAAATAAAACTCTACTAGTGTTCATTGTACAAAAGCATAAACAAATAAATAAATTAGTTGCTTGGAGGCCTAAATTGTTGTTTAAGCATCTGAACTTGGAGTTGCATCTCTCTCTTGAACTCCTCTTGAACTCCTCTTGTTGTTGTTCTTGTTGTTTTATTCGTATCTCTATGTCTGCTCAATGGGTCGATTCAACCTCTAACTCATTCTGTCTTGTCCTCAATTCTTGGATCTCAAACATCGCTTCCTCTAACGCTCTAGAGTTGTTGGAGGAACTGTTGGACGATGAGGAAGAGCTAGAAGGCTTGACATAGTGACCTACACCCCTCAAATATTCTGACCGTAGACCTAAGTCTTTTGTAAAAATATGAACATCACTTGTTGATGAATTTTGATTTGATGAAGATTCAGAATGTAGGGCAACCATTTTTTCTACAAATAAGACAAAGAATTAATATTGTCACAAATATTCAAATATGTTTAAGTAAAACAGATAATACTTACATAATTTTCATGGGCGCCGTGATGAGTTCACTCTCCATTACGATTATAATTGGTATCGGACTCTTGCTACAAGACACATATTTTATAGATATAAATTCATTACAATACATACTTACACAAACTATATACAATGAAATACTTTTTAAGGCATTACCAATTTCATAGAGAGAAGATGAAAAGATCTTGAGTCTACATGATGATGAATCTTCAATTTCGATTTATTTGTTTTGTTTATAGAACTTCATTCCTGTATAGAAGTTATAAATAATAGCAACAACAAATTATAAAATATGACTCGTAAAATAATTCATCATTTACCTTATATGCTGGATTCTCAAACATGTCACAGAGTGTTTTCCAATTAGAAGTTCGAAAATCCTGAAAAGGATGTTGGCGTGCCTCGTAGTTCTTCTAGAACTTATTAGAATGCTCATGACAGCTCGCCTTATATTTGCAGAATACATTACACATAAGCTCATCAACAATCTTATGATCATCTCTCCGACCAAAATTTAGTTCGAAATCATCCTTGAAAAAATATATACAAAAAAATTTTTAATTGGCATGTTCTATATTTTGCATACATATTAAATAAATTTAGAAATCAATTAAACATTACCAAACAATGCTTCTTGATATGTTCTTTCACATCCTAGGGGACTTTATGCAATGAACTTGTAGTCAATGGTGCATAAGTTCGTGTAAAAGTACCCACATGCAATGCAAGCCAAGCTGCTGGTTGTGCTTCATCTCCAGTATGTTCGTCAGAAATGTTAACCTTAATCTTACTCACTTTACGATATTTTTTCAATGTCACGCCTCTAGTAGTGTCTCAACCTTAAAGAGATTGTACTGTTAACTCTAAATAATTTAATATTCATTGTAGAAATGAAGTAAATAATGGTTAGAAATGATGTAATATATATGA
Source organism: Juglans mandshurica (assembly GCA_022457165.1). Classification (NCBI taxonomy): domain Eukaryota; kingdom Viridiplantae; phylum Streptophyta; class Magnoliopsida; order Fagales; family Juglandaceae; genus Juglans; species Juglans mandshurica. Next base: position 12,091,084 of record CM039627.1, on the reverse strand, counting down.
ATTACCTTAATTGAAGCAAAATGACTATCATATTTTTACCTTATTCTGTAAAGTAAAAAATTTAGTGGTGAGTGAGACGGAGTGCTAGGAACAGGTGGAGATGGGATGTGAACTTCCTTCCTCTTCAATTGCTTAATTTCAAAGCATAGTAATGATACAATCATGACATAAAAGATTTGTTAGAAAGTGTCATGTGAACACAAAACCGATCAATCATCTGTATCAGTTTCAGTTGACCATTCGCCCTTATCATCTGTATCAATTTCAGCCTCAATTTTTTTCCTATGTAATGGAATCATCTCATACTGGCTCAAATCCATAAACAAGTTGAAGACGGATTGACTCTCTTAGTATGCTTCTTGAGTAGAAGGATCATCTTCTTCTTCTTCTTCTTCTTCTTCTTCTTCTTCTTCTTCTACCTCCGCCTCGGGGAGAATATTTTATATATTTCTTGGAGAAACCTTTTGTACCACTCACCATTGAGTTCCTAACTCAGGATCATCAAAGTGGAATACTTGAGATGCTTTGGAAGCCAAAACAAAAGGATCATCATCATACCATTTTTTCGTTGTATTAATACTCAAGAAATATTTATCATCGCGCACTCACCTTCGAGGATTGCTTAAATCTCACCAATCACACTTAAGCAGATATACCAAAAGCTCCCCCAAATATCTCATTCCAATTATATCAACAATAACTGATAGAAATCAATATTTTCTCCGTCAAGACTTCCTTCAATCCATTGTGTGATGCCTATACCCCCGAAAAATACATGCAAAATATCGAGTAGCATGTCTCGAGGAGCTACACACCAATGCATACAGTTCGTCCAATATATCGTTTGGATTACTCACATACATTTGTACAACCTATATATTGGAAAAAACATAAACATATAAAAATAAACAATCATAATATTTTTTGTTAATTCAAACTCGCATCTATAATATCATTATCTGTCATTCAAACCATTTCAGAAAATCCCCTTCATTTTTTCGATTTATATCATTTACTCCTAGTTCTTTGAGCAAGTTAATATGATCACTGAAATTGATGATTGCTAGATAATTTAAAATCTTATAATTCCTTTAAGGAAATTGCAGTATTAATTAACAAATAATGACAACTGACTTCAAGTGGCTCTTTATCTCAGGACAATTGTTCAGCACGTACCACTGAGCTTTCTCAAACTCTCTTTCATACAACTCATAACCACGCGCTGCACCAAGTGGATGTACGTGTTGGGAAAATACAGAAAACTCATTTCGTTGTCTTGCTTGGTCAACATCCAAGTTTCTTTCTGGCCGATGAAAACTTGTGTCAACTCCATGGAAGTATTTGGAACATAATATATGTCACTCATCGTCAATATATGTTTCCGCAGTTGACCCTTCTGGGCCGGTCTTTTTATTCATTGTGCCTTTCAATTTTCCAAGGAACCATTCAGTGGGATACATCCATCTATACTAGACTGATCCTACAGTCGAACCTCACATGGCAAATGAACAACTAAGTGAACCATGATGTCAAAGAATGACGGTGGGTAAATACTCTCCAGCTTAGGCAATATTATAGTAATTTACAGTTACATACGATCCAAAGCTTCTACATTCAACACTTTAGTACGTAAGTCTTTAAAAAACACACTCAACTCAGTCAAAGACGTGCACATCTCTTATCAACTACCCATAGAGACCAACAGGCAAGATACATTGTAAAAATAAATGACAATCATGACATTTTAATTCATAAATTTTTAATCATTTGTTCTCACACACCTTATTAGGTTTGAGGTATAACTGTCCATTAATTTAATTTTCATTAGCTAGTCACAAATTGTAACCCTTTCGTTCTTTAACAATGTATACCACCCAATCGACATGTAGATAGACGAGCCATTTTGCTACAAGTACATTTATGGTCTTATTCCCAACCGCTTCAAATCCTTGCATGAGTTTAATGTATCCTTCTTTTTGCCATCAATTGACATCAAAGTTTCCAACATGGTCTCGCATATATTTTTCTCAATATGCATAAATCGAGAATATGCCGCAATTTTAATGTCAACTAGTACAGGAGCTGAAGAAAATATTCTTATTTGTCCAATTCAACTCATTCATAGTTTGTTTTCTCTTCCGTTGCTTTTTACCAAATTCATTACTATCGACATCTACCAATTGTGCAAGTACATTTTGTCCAGACAAATATGGTGGAGGGTGCTCCCATTTAATAGTGCCACCAAATATCCTAGAATTCTCACGTCATCTATGCTCACCAGGTAAAAATCGACGATGACCCATAAAGCATAATTTTCTCCCATATGTAAGCCGTTTAGATTGGGTATGTTTATTACAAGTCGACCATGCCATTTTCCCCTTAGTACTCCAACTTGACAAGTTTTTATAAGTGAGAAAATCATTTATTGTCCATAACATAGTATGGCGCCCCCAATCCCCCTTATAGAAGTACACGGGGATCGAGACACCAGGATGGTGACAACACGGTCGCACATCCCATCGAAGTACCAGTGTGCGTATATGCAACGGTGTACAAATAAAATAAAGCAGCGGATTAGCCAAGTCTACTAAGTACCAGAATTTAAATACAACTAAACATCCGTAGAGGTTTAAAAGTAGTTATACAGTCTTCCAAAATTACCACATGTCCCGAAAATACAATAAGCAAAATAAAATAAATAAACCAGTGATCCCAGATCACTCCTTGGGCGGAGCCGTCTCCTCAGGCTCGCCCTACTCCTCCTCATCTGCATCAAAATCTACGTTACCACAAATGGTACCGCAGGTAAGTATGACCCAAATAATCCTCAAGAAATAAAATGCATTTAATGCAACCAACATGCATGCATATGATGAAATATGCATTTTTCTCAAAACATCATTTTCCCCGAAAATGACAATTTCCAACACACGCCAAAGTCTCATTGGCCGAAAATAATCCGTAAAACATTTTCCCAGAAAATGATTTACATAAAATCGACGCACACTATTTTCCCAGAAAATAGCCAATTTAATCTTTTATTAACCTATGCACCATGGCCTCCCCTAGGGACCATACGCATGTCCTGGCTTCGTAGTGATGCTCGGTTCCGCGCCCAGCGCGTACGTAGCCAAGCACCCACTACGCAACGAGCGATGCCCAGTTCCGCGCCCAGCGCGTACGTAGCCAAGCATCCTCTGGTCCCCGCCAGCAGAAGGACCACGGAGTCGGCACGAATCTCTCGTCCGATCCCATCTTCGCCCAGCGACAATCCAGGGGACGTTACTCAGTTTATTCCGCTCCCGAGTAACCAGAGGAGCTCCACCGAGATAATGCCCCATCTCGGCTTGGGGTCGTGATACACACGCACCCAAAAATACTCTCACATAAAATCATAATTTTCCAAATCACACATGAGCATGAATGCACTACACGAAAACCCAGTTTTCTTTACAAACATGATCATGCATGAAATAATGAGATGTACATGTACCAACAGAAATCCACAACCACCAATATTCAAACCAATCCACATCCAACCAAACCAACCCAATCACCAAACCAACTAACTCCCGTACTCCTCGGACAGATTAATACAGTGAAATGCGTTAGTGCAATCAACAGATTAATACAGTGAAATGCATTAGTGCAAAAATACATTAAATTCACAATAATTCTTTGGAGAAATACTTACAGTGCAATATAGCGATTTCCGAAGGATCACGGAGTTGAAAAAGGAGTCGTCTGAGCAACGCCACAGTGTAAAATACACTGTGGCCGTGGGTCACAGATACCCACTTTTCAACGAAGACAAAAGAAAGACCCAAAAATGATAGGGTAGGGCTTAGAGAGGTCGGTGAAGCCAATGGTGGTGGTGGTTTTCCGTGGGTGGCGGCGCAAGGGGTGGTTTTAGGCCAAAAATGTGCAAATCGGAAATGGACTTGGTGGGGCTTCACCGGTGACGGATCGGAGCTGGGGTTGGGTCCATTGGGTTGCTGGGAGGTCGAGGATGAAGTTGTGAAGAGATGGTGGCCGGAGGTGGCGCGACGGCGGCGCTGGAGCAAAAGTGACGCCGCGGCTTTGAAGGGATGGTGGTGGTTAACGGCGGCGCGGATGGAGGTGGAAATGGAGGGGTGGCGTCGCCGGCAGCAGGGGAAGCCGGTGGGCCGGGCGGTGTCAACCACCGCCGGCTCACGGCGGCGGGCTGGGGGAGAGTCGAAAACGGCTAAAGGGAGGAGAGAGAGAGTCCGCGCGGGAGGGAGAGATCCAGGGGAGAAAAGAAAAAAAAAAGAAAAAAAAAAGAAAAGAAGAAAGAAAAGGAAAAGGAAAAGAAAAATAGAGGGAAAATAAATGAGGTCCAATCCTCATAACTTGGGTCACGAAAATGATCCAACGGAAACGGTTTTAAAATAGCTAGTGAAATAAAATATTTCAAACACAATGATTATAATTAAAATAAATAACTAAACCCGATAATAATTTAATTTAATTCGAGAAGAAATTTAAACCCACAACAATAATTAATTTAAGAAAGCGCTAAAAAAATAATTTTTGCAAACTAAAATCATAAAGATAACCCAATTAAAATTTAATAATTATGAAGTAAGAGAAATAATTTTTGCATAAATAAAATTAATTCCTTCATTAAAAATATACTAAAATACGGGGTGTTACATCCTCCCCCCCTTAATAAAAATTTTGTCCTCAAAATTGGCAAGGTCAACATTAAGACTAAGACAGGAATAAAATTCAACTAAGAGCAGACTTAAGAACATGCTACCAAAATAGTCCAGTAAGGCCACTCTATAAGCAACAAGCCCAACCTTCACTGCGATCTAAAAAGGGCCAACATATCTTGACTAAGTTTTCCTTTCTTACCAAAGCGCTTAACGCCTTTCATAGGAGAGACTTTGAAATAAACCCAGTCACCCACTTCAAATGATAAGTCTCTTCTTCTTGTATCTGCATAACTCTTATGGCGACTTTGCGCTTCCGCCATTCTAGTCCTCATGAACTGAACTTGATTCTTCATTTCTTGAATTATCTTAGGCCCAACCAGTTTGCTCTCGCCAACTTTCATCCCAACATAAAGGCGATCTACACTTCCTTCCATACCAAGTTTCATATGGGACCATCTGAATGGAGGAATGAAAATTGTCATTATAAGCAAACTCAAATAGCAGTAGATGGTTCTCTCAACTTCCATGAATTTCCATGACACAAGACCGCAACATAACCTCAAGAGCTTGAATAGTATGCTCTGATTGACCGTCTGTTTGAGGTTGATACGCAGTACTAAACTTCAACTTAGTGCCTAAGGCTGCCTGCAAACTTTTCCAAAAATGGGACGTAAACTGCGGGTTCTGATCCAACACGATACTCTTGGGTACTCCATGCAAACACATTATCTCCTTGCCATATAATCGAGTCAACTTACCCAAAAAGTCAGTATTATTAATGGGCCAGAAATGAGCACTCTTGATCAACCAATCAACAATCACCCAAATTGAGTTCTTCCCACTAGGAGTCCTCGGCAAACTCACAACAAAATCCATAGAAATATCATCCCACTTCCACTCTGGAATAGGGAGAGGTTGAAATCTACCTTGATGCTCAGCCTTAACTTGACGGCACGTGGCACATTCCTCAAGGAACATGGCATTATCCAACATACTCATTTTAGTCCCCTAACAGCACCTCACGACCTGTATTCCTAGGGTGACTATGCTATTCACAATCTTATTTTACACAAGGACCTTAATACAATATCCAGTAAATTCCAATGAGTAATAGCCCTTACAATAATATGCGCCAACCTCGATCAACTTCTATGCTACAACTTGTAAACCTTCATTGAATTTTACTATTGGAAACCTAATAGCCACTTCCAATGTTAACCATCAGTAACAGATTTTGCACAACCAAATGATTAATCTCCAATTACAATAATCTTCTCAAAATTTCAAGTCACCACTAATTCCTCAAAATCAGCACAATCTGAACTCCTGTCCACAACAAAAATATCACGCTTCTGCTGCGCACTCTGATATTCGCCACATGCATAAAATTTATGTCCTCATAAAACTAACACCATCGAATTCAAGGTGGCTTCATTCCTACTGACCAACTCTTATCACATTTTGGCAGAAAATACTCTCTTTCCCAAAACCACGAGTTATAACTCAAATTCCTCAATTAAGCTCCGCAACCTTGATCAACATCAAATTCCATAAAATACATTCATGATCATTGACAGAAAACCAATATCAAACAACCTTAGCATCCCAAATTGGAAATAAGCAACCTCAACCCAAAATACATCCATCTCATGTACAATAAAGAGCATACCTTAAAAGGCTCGATTCCAATCCGACCAACCAATAAGAGCGCCTATAACTCCTACCTAACAACCTAAACCCAAAAGCTCATCATCTACATTACGAACATCTAATCTAGCGAAGACTAAACTCACTACGAATCACCATTGACTACATCAAAACATTATCAAAACCTTCTTGGTAACTCGCCCACCTATTTCTACTCATATAAGCTAGCATTAACACGACTAGTTCCTTTAATAGCATTTCACTATTTAAACCTCAATGCAAGCCATACTGCTTAAATATTCAATCTACCAAAAGCCATTGCACAACACCTATGAATCTTAAGGATTTATTGACTCACGTATCTGATTATAATATTCACTGCTAATGCCTAAACTTCAACTTCCAAGACCTCATCATACACTATACACGGCAACCCATCAATCTCTCTTCAAGTTAAATAACAATGTCCGTAATTCAACCAATTGGATGCTCAATCTCCAAAGGTAAATATAGCCTCAAGATAAAAATGAAAATAAAAATAAAAATACCTAAATAACCTCAAGTCACAATTAATTCCTGAAAATAATCACAATAACTATTCCCAACCATGATTCATTGAGTAACCCACTTCAACTGCACACTTCAATCAACTCACCAAAAACTCTGAGCCAAGGTCTCGTGACTTAGTACTATTATGTCGACTCCTCTTCAACACTTACCAAAGTCACTTTCTCCAAACCAAAATAAGACTAGAACCTATACCCTCCGAAATGCGTACACACACCATTTCTACGCATCAATCTCATGCACCTCAACCAAAACCAATAATCCTCCAATTGTACAAGTGATCATCCCTACCATATCCATCACTAGACCTATATCCTCGAAATCAGCAAAAATCATTTTCCAAAATCCGCACCATCTATTATCCTTAAAATTTAATATGGATTAAATCATTAACCTGTCACCGTAACACCAAGCTAAAAATAATTATTTACCAAACTAGATTAACATCTTCAATCCCCAGAAAATAAACAACTAGATCCTTACCTTCCATCTCCAAGAAAATTCTCGCCTGAAAAAAAAATTCTCATATCAGTAATTCAACTCTCATCAATCTTATTATAATTCAGTCCTTCAACTCTGAAATTCTAAAACCTTAACCGAGATAAAATCATTTCCTGAAATCCTCAAGATCGATGATCTTAAATCTAAAACCTTCGCCTTTTAAAACTTGTAAATCTAAAATCTCAAATATTGCTATCAAATTGCTTGTCAATGTCAGCAATATCGAAAACTTCTAATCTAAGTCATCATTTAATCACTTGTTGAACCTACCACCTTAAATCTCATATCTTATTTCCTAAAAAACTATGGGGCCTCAAACCTTAGGTGAACTTTTCATAAACCTACTCTTGAAATTCGTTGATCTTACAACCTCCTACCCCATAGACTCATCACATAAATTATACGGAACCTAAAACCTCAATTATCCTAAGCAATATAAAACAAACTACTCTCCTTAGCAGCAACTTGAGTACCTAATCCAAAGAGTTCACCTAGACCCTGCTGTTCGAGCCTCGATATTAAAACAAACTAATCACCAAGAGTTCAGGCCTACTACACCAAATGTTCAAGCCTAACAATAGCCTTCTCAGTCGTATCACCTTCCTGTCATAGCACAACCTTTAACTCGCCTTTCAATTTCGAACAAAACAAAATAAAATAAAATTTCATAAATAAAATAACATACGACAAAATGCATAAAACCAGTGAAGTAGTTCACAATAAAATAATTAAAACAATAAAATAATCTGCCATAAAATAAACAATAAAATTATTATACAATAATAAATAAACAACAAAATGATTATACAATAAAATAAACAAACAACAAAATTATTATACAATAAAATAAATAAACAACAAAATTATTATACAATAATACATAAACAACAAAATTATTATACAATAAAATAAATAAACAACAAAATTATTATACATAAAAATAAATAAACAACAAAATTATTATTATACAATAAAATAAATAAAGCCAATAAAACCATACTCAACCAAAGGGAAACACTCATTAAAGCAATAAAATAAAGTAAATCAAAACATGAATTAACATAAATACGTTCATTTAACACAAAATAAAATAATCATAAACTCATAATATACAATAAATAATTAAAACAAATAAAATAACATACCATAAAATAAATAAATAAACAAGTAGTATACAATAACTAAATAAAACCAATAAAAACCACATATTTTGAATTAAATAATGTCAAATCACAACTTAGAATAAAATAAAAGCAATCCTCAACCCCGCTTAAATCCAGATAAAATCAAACTCAACCAAAAGTAAATACCAACTAAACCAATAGCATAAATAAAATCAAATAACATAAATTAACATAAAATAAAATAACAATAAACTCATAATATAAAATAAATAACTTAACTTACCCCACTTCAACTAAAATTTATTATTTTAAAATAATAAAAATAATTTTCTGGTACTATCCTAAGGGACATGTGGTTTTACACAGAGCCGAACTGCTCTGATACCACCTATGGCGCCCCCAATCCCCCTTATAGAAGTTCACGGGGATCGAGACACCAGGATGGTGACAACACGGTCACACATCCCATCGAAGTACCAGTGTGTGTACATGCAACAGTGTACAAATAAAATAAAGCAGCGGATTAGCCAAGTCTACTAAGTAACAGAATTTAAATACAACTAAACATCCGTAGAGGTTTATAAGTAGTTATACAGTCTTCCAAAATAAAATTACCACATGTCTCGAAAATACAATAAGCAAAATAAAATAAATAAACCAGTGATCCCAGATCACTCCTCGGGCGGAGCCGTCTCCTCAGGCTCGCCCTCCTCCTCCTCAACTGCATCAAAATCTGCGTTACCACAAATGGTACCGCAGGTAAGTATGACCCAAATAATCCTCAAGAAATAAAATGCATTTAATGCAACCAACATGCATACATATGATGAAATATGCATTTTTCTCAAAACATCATTTTTCCCGAAAATGACAATTTCCAACACACGCCAAAGTCTCATTGGCCAGAAAATAATCCGTAAAACATTTTCCCAGAAAATGATTTACATAAAATCCATGCACACTATTTTCCCAGAAAATAGCCAATTTAATCCTTTATTAACCTATGCACCATGGCTTCTCCTAGGGACTATCCGCACGTCCTGGCTTCGTAGTGAAGCTCGGTTCTGCACCCACCGCGTACGTAGCCAAGCACCCACTACGCAACGAGCGATGCCCAGTTCCGCGCCCAGCGCGTACGTAGCCAAGCATCCTCTGGTCCCCGCCAGCAGAAGGACCACGGAGTCGGCACGAATCTCTCGTCCGATCCCATCTTCGCCCAGCGACAATCCAGGGGACGTTACTCAGTTTATTCCGCTCCCGAGTAACCAGAGGAGCTCTACCGAGATAATGCCCCATCTCGGCTTGGGGTCGTGATACACACGCACCCAAAAATACTCTCACATAAAATCATAATTTTCCAAATCACACATGAGCATGAATGCACTACACGAAAACCCAGTTTTCTTTACAAACATGATCATGCATGAAATAATGAGATGTACATGTACCAATAGAAATCCACAACCACCAATATTCAAACCAATCCACATCCAACCAAACCAACCCAATCACCAAACCAACTAACTCCCGTACTCCTCGGACTCAGTCCGGCAAAACCAATCAACAGATTAATACAGTGAAATGCGTTAGTGCAAAAATACATTAAATTCACAAGAATTCTTTAGAGAAATACTTAAAGTGCAATATAGCAATTTCCGAAGGATCACGGAGTTGAAAAAGGCGTCGTCTAAGCAACACCACAGTGTAAAATACACTGTGGCCGTGGGTCACAGATACCCACTTTTCAACGAAGACAAACGAAGACCCAAAAATGATAAGGTAGGGCTTAGAGAGGTCGGTGAAGCCAATGGTGGTGATGGTTTGCCGTGGGTGGCGGCGCAAGGGGTGGTTTTAGGCCAAAAATGTGCAAATCGGAAATGGACTTGGTGGGGCTTCACCGGTGACGGATCGGAGCTGGGGTTGGGTCCATTGGGTTGCTGAGAGGTCGAGGATGAAGTCGTGAAGAGATCGTGGCCGGAGGTGGCGCGACGGCAGCGCTGGAGCGAAAGTGACGCCGCGGCTTTGAAGGGATGGTGGTGCTAAACGGCGGCGCGGATGGAGGTGGAAATGGAGGGGTGGCGTCGCCGGCAGCAGGGGAAGCCGGTGGGCCGGGCGGTGTCGACCACCCCCGGCTCACGGCGGCGGGCTGGGGGAGAGTCGAAAACGGCGAAAGGGAGGAGAGAGAGAGTCCACGCGGGAGGGAGAGATCCAGGGGAAAAAAGAAAAAAAAAAAAGAAAAAAAAAGAAAAGAAGAAAGAAAAAGAAAAGGAAAGGAAAAATAGAGGGAAAAGAAATGAGGTCCAATCCTCATAACTTGGGTCACGAAAATGATCCAACGGAAACGATTTTAAAATAGCTAGTGAAATAAAATATTTCAAACACAATGATTATAATTAAAATAAATAACTAAACCCGATAATAATTTAATTTAATTTGAGAAGAAATTTAAACCCACAACAATAATTAATTTAAGAAAGCGCTAAAAAAATAATTTTCGCAAAGTAAAATCATAAAGATAACCCAATTAAAATTTAATAATTATGAAGTAAGAGAAATAATTATTGCATAAATAAAATTAATTCCTTCATTAAAAATACACTAAAATATGGGGTGTTACACATAGCATCATGCATCTTGAAGGACTTGCCTGTTGATGAATCAAATGTGTGGACCCCATTCAACCACAAATCTTTCAATTCTGCAATCAATAGCTGTTAGTGTATGTCTATACCATGTTTTGGTGATTTCGGACCTGGAATGAGCAAACGAATCATGAAATATAGATCCTTCATACACTTCCATGGTGGTAGATTATATGGCATAAGTACAATTGACCAAGTACTATGACTAGTACTCATATTTCCAAACGGATTCAACTCAACTGTTGCTAACCCAAGTTGAACATTTTGAGGTTCTTTAGCAAACTATATATGTTCCAAATCAAATTCCTTCTAAACTTGAGAATTAGCAGGATGTTACAAGACACCAACAATCCTGAATCTGGATGATGAGTGCCATGTCATGTCTAAAGCCATTGCACGTGTCATACCCTGCTCCTTCCTTCTTACGTACGCTTCTTCTTTCTGACGTATGTTCCGTCTTTATGACGTAAGCAAATCTCGAGGGCAGAGATTTTGTAAATTGTCTGTCGCTTCTATCTAGCGACTGCGAGTCTCGTCATGCGTCTCGAACCATGATGGCATGTTTCGAAAGATATCGTATGACTTCTAGGGCACGCCCAGTGTTTTAAATATGCTAAATATATTTATAAGGAGTAATTACAGTGTTATTGAATTAAGATTGATCTTAAACACGACAATCATGATATTCTTGAAGAGCTCCAAAAATATTATAATTGCCGAAAATCATTTTAATATTATTATTAAAATGATTTCAATTATTTAAGATATTATGGGATTTAAATTATGTTGAGAGTTTTTATAAATTAAATGGTTTTATTCTCTTTTATATGTTAAGTGAGACTTCATTATTTTATTAAAGATTAAGAATATTATTTTATAAACTAAAGTTAGTTTAAAATAATATTCTACCTTAATTCCTCTAAGCGTTTTTAATTAAGTTACTATTTATGCATTTTAAATTAGTATTTGAGATCCTCCATTAGATCGTTACGTGGATCCACAGACGAAGGGATTGGGTTAAATACCCAAACCCCCCTCTCTGTCTCCCTCACTTTTCCCCAGCCCTCTCTCTCTCCTCCCTTTCCCTCAAGCATACGATGTACGCTGCGTCGCCCACGCCGAAGCCTCCAATGCACAGCCCGGCGTCGCTGTGCGTCGCCAGCCCTCACCGCCGACACCACCAGTGCACGTAGTGCCGCCATGCACTGTCCTTCGGCGCCACCACTCCCACGACAGCTTCCTCTGCCACCAGCCACCACCCTCCAGCAAAACCAGCACCTCCCATGTAGCCACCTTCCCCCTCCGTCGCACACACGCAAGCACAAGGAGACCCACGAATGGCTTCACCGTGGGCGGCCTCTAGCGCCGCCGTACACAGCACCCACGGCCACCTAGCGACGCCATAGGCCTCCTCTCCCCTTCCCCTTCCTCCTCCACGTGACCCGTGGCCAGAATCCCTTCTCCACCGCACGAGCTTCCTCTCTTCGCACGCATGGGTTGCACACCATGCACCGCCACCCACGACAGATGACCGCCATCTTCGGCCTCCTCAAGCCACCACCAAGCCACCACCAAGCCATCCCAACCATCCAAGGTCCCGATCTACCACCCATGCACGCACACTCTCTCTCACTCTCCCACGGCTTCTCCTCCACCGTGTGGCCAAATCTGCCACAGTGAACCACCATGGCGCCACCCCAGTGCCACCATGAGCTACACCAGCAACCCCTCAGCCCAACCCTAGGTCCAAACCACCACTTTGAGTGGTGGTTAGTCACTGCATGTGATGGGCAGCCACTGCATGTGGCTGACCTCCACTGTACACTGCTAGATCCGCCGTGTTACACTCCTTGCCATCATCACAAGGTCACCACAAACCCTTCCAAGACCACACCTAGCTATCCAAACGCCTAAACAGTTAACATACGTGGGTTAGCCGCCACGTACGACTCTTCCGACATCATCGGCTGTGACGATCAACGAGCAACGCACGGGTTATCCCGTCGATGGTATAACCCTCTATCCCTCGTTATTTTTGCTAAATATATATTAGTTGACTAGGTTGTAGACTGTGCTGATAGTATTTGTGGAGTTGTGATATTGTGATGTGGTGCTGTGTGATGAAGTGTTGGGAATTCTGTGTAGTGAAGTGTTGGGCATATCTGTGTTGGATGGAGATGTGTTGTGCCGTGTAGTGTACTGTGAAGTGTTGGGTGTAATTGGGAAGTATGTTGTGTAGTGTTGTGGTATGTGTTGTATTGGTGACGTGGCAAATGGAATGAGAATAGTACATGCGGGGTGTACTTTGTGTGTGGCGTGGTGTGAGATAAGGAGAGTATATGTAAAATATACCCTCCTTGTATATTGTGGAACGAGATGAGTACAAGTGGAGTGTACTCTGTGGTGCAGTGCATGTAAAAGAAGTACACGTAGAGTGTACTCCATGTGGTGGATTGATGCACCATATGGCATGTACGCCATAGTGGTGTTGTGGAGTGTGTACGAAGGGAGTACATGTGGAATGTACTCTGTATGACGGAGTGATGCACCATGTGGTGGATATGCCAAAATGGTGATATAGCGTGGTGCATGTGAATGGAGTACACGAGAAGTGTACTCCAAGTGGTATAGTGATGCACCATATGGCGGGTACGCTATAGTGGTAATGTGGCGTAGTATGTAAGAAAGGGGGGTACATGAAGAGTGTACTCCGTGTGGTATACTGATGCACCATACGGCGGGTATGCCATAATAGTGATGTGGCGTAATGCATATGAAGGGAGTACACGAGGAGTGTACTCCATGTGATATAGTGATGCATCATATGGCGGGTATGCCATAGTGGTGATGTGGCATATGTGAAGGGAGTATACGTGGAGTGTACTCCACTTGGCGGCGACACTCCGTTTGGCGTGTCATAGAGATAAGGGTGGTTATGTGATTGATGGGCGTGGAACGTGATGAATAGTGTCGAGAACTGTGGAATAGTGTCTCAAAGTAGTTATGGCGTAGCCTGTAGTCTGAGGTGACAAGTGTCACCATGATGAACTTATGGCTAAGAGTATGCGTGAAGTAGCAGAACAAGTGTAAGAGTGCGCAGGGGAAGCATGACTGAGGAATGTCACGAAGTGACATGACTATTGACAGTCGTGCTTGCAATGCATGAAGTAGCGGAACAAGTGTAAGAGTACGCAGCGGAAGCCTGACTGGCAACGTCACGAAGTGATGTGGTTATTGGCAATCATGCTTATGACGGGTGAAATGTTAGAGTGTAGGAATGGCGTAATGGGAACATGACAAGATGTCACGATGTGACGGGAGTACGTGAGGAACCGTACTCGTGATGAGTTAGGAGTTGACGTAGCAGAATGTTGGGTAACACGACAAGGTCACAGTGTGGCTCTGGAGCAATCTCGGGCTATGTGACGTGACATAAGGCGCAGTTGTGAATGGAGTCTTGTCGTGTTAAGTGTTAGGATGAACTGTCAAAAGGGACGGGTAGCATGAAGAGTCATGCTAGCCGGGTTAAGAGAAGGCTGGTATCGGAGTATGGCTCTTGTCCCTACGAGTAGGTGATCAACATGTTATATGTTGATCTTAGGTGATAAAGGGGTAAGGTATATGTGTAATCTGGTGAGACACATGTGTCGGACGGATCCACTATATGTAATGAGTAATCTGTCCTAAGTACAGTTACATGGTGCTTGAGCCTCAGAGTTGGCTTAGAGCCGTGTGACTTGTATGGATGGGAATGAGGATTTAGTGTGGGCTAAGAGCATGAAGGTAATGATGGGCGTATTGTTAGGATTGTGATGCGTGAGTCCATTGGTTGGAATCATGCGTCGAAATGTGATTGTAAGAAGAGTAAGACGGATGTCTTTGTGTCTTAATCCTAAGGTGAATCATGGGTTCACTTTAGTGGATGAGCACTCGAGGCAAGACTTTGAGTTGGAAGATGTGGTGACCGTAAGTGGTCCCCGAAGGGTTTAACATAGTAAAGGGCACGTAAATGCATGGGATAGAAGGAGAGTGTTCCAAGTATAGCGTAGTTCTATTTATAGTTCAAGTTGCTTATGCATTAAATAGATAATGACGCTAAGGTATGTGTATGCATGTAGGTTGCCATCTGACAAGCACGTGAATGGATTGCATGACATACAAATAGCATGGAATCTAGGTAAGTGTTACGTTCATACTCTTCTAGAATCTTTATAAGATAAAAGAAAATGAAAACGAAAGCTTTTCCTTTATGACGCTTTAAGAAAAGACGGAAGACGTTTTACGAAAGAAAATGCTAAGTGTTCAAATGTTTAAGTATGTACAGCCCCTCCTTGGCAGCCCCTGTTTACGCAACCAAAATATTAATTGTACGCATGTGAATGGATGACTATACGCTGTATCTATTGTATGTATTTTCTAAGAAAATCCATAAGCTGATGAAAATGCATGAAAGGCATGACAGCGAATGCTTTTATGGATCCTACGAACCGACGCTTTCATGTGCTCCACGAGCTGATGCTTGTGGATGCCTTGATTGACGACGTTCAAGGTGACACTTAGGGATGCCACGAAAGCTGACGTTTAAGCCCATGTATGTTCTTAAATGACGTTTTCCATGAACGAACTGTTAAAGAAAGGATAGGACTGAAATGAACTAAAAAAAATGAAAAGATCATTTTCGGGCTTACGCCCCGAATGATGTTTTTCTCATGAAAATAAATGTTTTCTCATGAAAAGAAAGGACTGTTAAATGAAAGAATGAACTGAATGAAAGCACCAGCTCTTTCGAGCTGACATGAATGAACGAACGAATGAAAAGAAAGAAAGAAATGAAAGCATGAAATGTATGAAGATACATAACGGCCACATGAATCAAATGAAAAGGGTACCAATGAATGGGCAGATTGCAATGCTTGGTAAGTAGTACTGGAAGTGCACCCAGTGCTGCCCCCTATGAAAGGGATTCCCAACCCGTGGCCACGGACGGAATCCGGGTCCAAAGGAAGACCGCTAACCCCAACACACGAGGCGCAACAGTGTGTATTGGCCGATGAAAGTGATAAGAACGAATGAATGTATGCATGTACGTATGAACGCAAGAATGCATGAACCTTTAAGAAATGAAGGCACCAACGGGGGACACATTTTAAAGAAAGGAAAGCCTTTTGAAAGGAAAAGCCCTATCCAGTGAAGTTTTCAAAAGAACGAACATATGCACGTAAACATGCACAAACTCTTGAAGAAATGAAGGCGCTGACGGGAGAAACGTTTTACGAATAGGATGCCCATGTTTAAAAGAGAAAAATCCTGCCAGGTGACGTTTTCAAATGAACGCATGTAAGCACGTATGCATGCACGTAATAGTATGTACGAATGATGAATGTATGAATGAAAATCTATATTGTTATATTTTAACTGTAATAAGTAATGTTTACGAGTCTTTGACTCATTTTAGTTTTTATGCATGTCCCTCCCCCACAGCAACTGCATGATCAGGACGGACACGGCCCATGGGAAAGAGCACGGAAGTCAAGGCACGAGTTTTAAATGTATGAGAGGCCTTTTTATTATAAGATTTATGTTTTCCGCTGTAAACATCTTTTATTGTCAAAGCACATTTTAATTTATAAACGTGGAGTCTCGCACCCTGGGTATGCAAGTGAAAAGTTTTAAATCGGACAGTAATTCCCATTGTCCTTTATAAAAATATTTTGTAAAAAGTCCCACCACAAGGACGGGCGTTACAGCACGTGACATAAATAACCGTTATAATCTAGATATCAATAGAAAGCGGCGTACGGGCTTTTGTAACCCATTCTGCTTCTCAAATGTCCATCTTGATTCATGGCAAATGGGACACTTACTCAATTACTCATTCTCTTGCCAAAATAAGACACATTCATTCTTACATGCATGTATTACTTTGTAATCAAACTCGAGTCCTTGCTTCAGCTGTTTTGCTTCATAAAAGTTGTGAGGTAAAACATTTTATGATGGAAATGACTCTTTAAACAGCTCGAATAACATATGGACAACCTTAATTGATAATCAGCACATGGATTTTATATGAAGTAGTCTAACTGAAAATGACAACTTACTATGCTTTCTGCATCTTGGATACAACTCACACTGTGAATCATTCCACAAGCGTGCAATAGTGTTGTGGCCCATATTATTTGAATTTGACGTGTCCATATCACCTTCATCCATAAACATTAATGCACCAATGTCACCCAGTATTTTCTCCATATTCTTATCGCATTCATGACCACCAACCTCGGGTTATACATCTACATCGATGTCTTCTTGTTCATGTTAAGGCTTGAGTGACGTTGGATATGGTTCGCCATGTAAAACCCAATCAATATAACCCTGGTCAATACCTTTGACAAACAGATGCTTTCTCACCAAGTCTATCTTATGAGCACTCAAATTCTTTCATTGTCGGCATGGGCATCTAATAAGCCCGTCACTATCAACTGTACTGGATGCGAACTCCAAGAATTTCTTAATACTTTCTGCATATACATTATAATCCTTACCCAATAAATTTCTAACTCACATCCAACTCTTATCCATACCTAATACTTTATTATAAACAGCCACGTGTGCATGAACAAGCAAGCATGTATCTAATATATTTTTCAATTTTTTCCTTTCACGGGGTAGTTGGTCCTATCTTCGGGATTGTAAGATCATAGTTGCCAACCTATCAACTATTATCTGTCACTTCCAATGAAAATTTCAGCAACATCTCCTCATAGTTATCAAAATATGCTCGTTTTGGTCGTGTGCACAAACAAGTAACACGTCGATGCACCATCACCGAAACTACATATCCGAAGAACAATAGAGGACGACTCTACCAAAATAATAATGTTAGATGCAAACATATACTGCGAAGCCCCAAATTCATTTGTGTATGTAGTCTTTTTCTTTAAAAGAAAATGTAAGCCTGAGTGGTTGATTGTGGGTTATTTTCTTTCTTGGACTATTGTGGGCTAAATCTAGGCTTGACAAGGGAAGAAAATGGGCCCAGCCCCTGAGCTAGCTGGGAGTCCAGCCCCCTCCACCAAAACAGCGTCATTTTAATGGCCTTGGAGGTGAAAGGTTTTTCCCTACCCTATACGGTGTCATTTTGGGCATTTGAAGGAAACCCTACATTTTTCCTCCTCCCCTGCGCCGCACGCCTAGCTCCCCTTCTCTTATTCTTCTTCTTCTTCTTCATTCTTTCTTTTCTTTTTCTTTTCCTCTTCCTCCTTCTGCAACCCGTGAGCCTCGCCACCCCAAGCTGCCGCTATGCCTTCGCCACGCGTACATCAAGCACAAGCCGCCACCACCCACACCACCTCCGCTTCCACCCAATTCGTGCAACTTTCCCTCGCTTTCTCTCTCTCTCTCTCTCTCTGCGACTCATGATAGCCTCGGCCATGGAAAGGACTTGTCGGCACTACCCACCACCCACCGAGTGCCACACGCATGATGCTTGTGGTTCCCCCACTGTCCCGCACCCCCAATTGCATCGACTATGTTCATTGAGCCCCAACCCACGGGCCTATAAATAGGTCATGCCTCCCTCACTCGAAACTCACTTCCAAGCCTCTCATCCTCTCTCAAGCCTCCTGCTTTCATTTTCCCCATCCTCCAATCTGCAACCCCGTAGATTATAGGAGAGATTTCACCCTAGCACAGCCGTGCACCACCACGTGCCATTGCTCCCAACCGTGCTTTGGTGGCCATTCAACCGCCTCCTGGCCCTCCCCTTTCCATTTCCACCTTCCTCCTCCCTTGGTTCCACCCAACCCAAGAGCTAAGTTCACTTTGGCCACTACTCCACAGTGCACTACCACCCTCCATCACAAGATTTCCTTCGTCCACCGTTTAACTTCATCAGATCTACCACCCATTATATTTCCAAATGTAGAGTCCTAAGTATTGATCGAATTTATCGTTGTCCACCATGAGCTTCCACTACTGCAGCCTTGCTTTGCCATTCGTAGCCCTACCATATTAAGTTGTGTGCCACTGCTTTCATATTAATTTTGTTAGGCATCATCAATTTTAACTAACTGTTTTTCAACTCGCAGCAATGTGTGCACACACATGAGATACCTTAGACAGTGCACTCGATCATCCAGAAATTTTCCTTCCGCTTAGTAAGTAAATCACCAGATTGACCTTTGATTTTTCTAACGTGGAGTCATCGCTAACTTTGTTGTAGTCTGGTTGTGATTAAGAAGTGGTCTAGGGCCCTATGAAGTGTTAAGGTATTAATGATGTAGTTGTTGTTAGAAATGTGGGCCAAGGGTCAGATGGAAAGTTGGGAAACGCATGTGGTTGGGATTTCTTAAATTGTTAAGATTGTGACTTTTGTGTTGTTGGGTGGTTGACTGTTTTGTGCTATGCCATACCATTCAATAAACTGTCTGTCATGCATCCACATATTAATTGTTATTAATATTTGCCATGAATTATTCAACTCTATTATCACTACAAGAAAATCACTTTTACCGACGAAAATTTTAGCAGCGATATAAAAATCGTAGTTAAAGGTTTACCTTTAGTGAAGAAAATTTTAAATTCATCGCTGATGTTACTTTTAATAACCAAAATTATACCGTCATTTATATTGGTCGCAAATACATAAGCGGAAAAATTTTCAGCCAAATGAAAAAGTAATTGTGACAACAATTATAGAACTTGCAACAAATATAATTGTCGCTAATAATTTTGATGCAGTAGAGTGTTGCCAGCTAGTTACATTTTATCACAAAAAATAAGTTTTAGTGAAACTGTAATTTTTTGTCAATTTTAGTCTAATAATTGACTTTTTGTGACACAATTTATCTTCATATAAAGTAATATTTTAGCAACGATATAAAACTCGTAGCTACACGTTTATCTTCAGTGAGAAAAACTTTAAATTCATCGCTGATATCACTTTTAACGACCAAAATTATACCATCATTTGTATTGGCCACAAATAAATAAGCGGGAAAATTTTCTACCAAATGAGAAAGTAATTGTGACAACAATTATAGAATTAGCAATGATTGTAATCGTCACTAACAATCTTGTTACAATTGAGTGTTGCCAACAAGTTGCATTTTCTCATAAATAATTTTGTTTCTAGTAGGTAAACGTCATTTTGTCATAAATAATAAGTTTTAGTGAAGATATAATTTTTTGTCTTTTATAGTCTAATAATTAATTTTAAAACGACCCATTTATCTTCGCAAAAGGTAATATTTTAGCTACGATATAAAACTCATAACTAAAGGTTTATCTTTAATGAGGAAAACTTTAAATTCGTCCCCAATATCACTTTTAACGACCAAAATTATACCGTCATTTATATTGGTCGCAAATACATCAGCGGGAGAATTTCTCACCAAATCATAAAGTAATTGTAATGACAATTATAGAACTAGCAATGACTATAATCATCACTAATAATTTTGTTGTAGTAGAGTATTGCCAACGAGTTGCATGTTGTCATAAATAATAAATTTTAGTGAAGTTATAATTTTTTGTCAATTATAATCTAATAATTGACTTTTTACAATCCAATTTATCTTCACAAAAAGTAATGTTTTAGCGATGATATAAAATATTATCATAACTTTGTAGTATTAATTCTTATTATGTTTTTATTAGTCTTGAGATATGTATTTATTTTTTACAAGGTTTAATAAAAAGATAAACTTAATTTGGACATTAACATAAAAGAAAGAAATGAAAAAAAAAATAGAGAAAAAGAAGGCTAGGACGAAGAGGCGTGATAGAGAGAGGAAAAAAAAGGAAAGAAAAAAAAAAGCAGGAAAAAAACAAGTAGAAAGAGGCGTATAACTCGAGGAAAAGAGAGAAAAAAGAGTTGGGTTGACACAGGAAACATAATCTAATTGATATATAAATAGATTGAAGCAAAGCGACAGTACCTGCACGCCAAACGAAATTCAACAAAAAAAATATAAATAGATCAATTGAAGCAAAACGGTACCTGCATGCCAAACGAAATCCATAAAAAAAACAATAAGTTGTGCCACGCAGGAGTATTTCAGATTGGAGACAAGAAAAATTAAAAATCGACAATTGTGTGTTTATGTATGTAATTTTTATTTTTTTATATTTCATTTTAAATATTATTTTAATGTTTCTTTACATTCAAATTTTATAATTTATTTTTTTCAATATGTCTAGTTAAGTTTGAGGACGAAATCTCATTGATGATTATATTGTAATATTATTTATGAGATTGATTTTTTCTCCAGTTATGTATGTGTTCAACGATCTATTATTCTTACTTCATATTAATTGAGAGCCTAATTTATAATTTTTTCAAAAATAAAATCTTATATCTTTTGTGATTTGTTTTAACAGATATAAGTGATTATTTGATTTTATATCTTTGAGCGAACAAGAACATGCATACTTTAAATATTTTCTTAAAAAGGGGTTTCAACGATGCTATTTTTCATGATAACAAAATTGAATTCTGGATTATCACGTAAATATTCCGGAAGAATCAATTTTTATAAATATATTATTATGAATTAATAAGGTGGATTCCAAAACTTTAGTTCATTATCCATTAATAGTTTATTCAGTTTTTATATTAATTTTCATCTTCATAATTTATTTTAGTTCTTTTATTGTGATTAGTTTATTAAATTAATTATTTCTTGTTTTGATTAATTGATTGTTTAGTTATTAATTTTTTTGTTTTATTTTACAACTCATCTTTCTGTTTATAATTTATTTTGTTTATAATTAATTAGTTTTCTATGTTTTTACAAGTCCCTGTGAGGTCGACCTCGTTATTGCTAAAACTATACTTCGGTACGATTCGTCCACTTGAAAGTACAATTAAAATTTCACAACAGTCTTGCTGATATCTTTACGTTCTAGAATCACTGTAAGTGTTATTTTTCTTTCAATTAATTATTTTAATGTTTATTTATATTCAAGTTTTTGAGTTTATTTACGAGAACATGTCTATCTGAATTCTAAACTAAGATTGCAGATGAAACCTTATTATTATGAAATGTGATTTCTTTCCCAATTGTTTGTGTTCAATGATTAATTGTTCTTACTTCAAGTCAATTGATAGAGATGGAATTATGGATATGGGTTCAATCGTAATTTTCTCATGATTTTGAATAATCTTAATCAATTGAGAATGATAATATCGGAATTGTGCATAATCTTACTACTTTAAATAAAGATTTATCACAATTAAATAGTGTTAATCATTATATTTTTACTAATTTCGAAATAATTATTTTTTATCATTTAACTTTAAATTTTATTTTATGAAGTAACCGAAATAATTATTTTTTTCTCATTTTATTTTAACAAATTTAATTGATGATTTGACTTTATTATTTTAAAAGAAAAAGAACGTGCCTTAGAATTTTTCTTTAAAAAATGGTTTTAACGGTATTATATTCCATGAGAATGAAAGTTTATTTCTAGATTATAATATAATTTTAAGAGATGGTAATTTATAATTTTTCACAAATATACTTTTTAATGATGTGTTTATTTTTCGTTGAGTTTGATCTGTTTGTTAAATTTTTTATAGGTACAACAAAATGGACAAAAGCTGGATGGATCTTACTAATAGATTTTCTACAACATATGTAGAAAATGGGTCTATTATTAATTAGTACTACTCCAAGTGGATTGTGTTGTGTTTCCTAATATACAAGGTGGGTCATGGGTAATTGCTATGATTTGCTGGTCTTTGATCTGCTACTAACATCTAATCCCATTATCCCAAAAGTGGTTTTTCAAGTTGTGTGCTTAGTTAATGCTACTTTCTTTTGGATACTTATTTAATTATGACTTATTGCTAGCTCCAAAAGTGGTCTTTTATGTGTGTATGCATGAAGTTTAGTGTCAGCAAAAAGATCCTTTTAACCTAATTGTCAATTGCTAAAAATCTGTCTAAAAAAATAATTAAAAGCTATATTTCTGGTTTCACAACCTTAATAATTAAAAGTATAGTTCCAAATGGATTTGAAGCAACTAAAATATAAGCTAAAACAGAGTTGCTCCCACGTAACTCTTTCTTTAACACTGCTAGATTTAGTAAAACAAATTGGATTTGAAGCACCCACAATAATATTTGTAGCCTCAAGCATAATTTTAGATATACCAAATCAAGTTCAATTTATTTCCTTACATCCAAAAGCATAACACAACCCAACCAAGCATACCAACAACATCTAATATGAGTGAAATTAATCCCAACCAACCAAGCATACCAGCAACAAACTCACTACAACTCCATTGTTCAATCCCAACACTTCAAGACAATTCATCAATAAACATAATCACATAGTTAGAAATCATTTCCATCCTCACAAATCCAATATGAGTGAAGTTAAAGATTAAAGATTAAATCCATCAACTACAAACAGTCCAACCATTACATTACTCCAATATTTAGCATCAATTCATAGGATTCCACTTCACACTCCCATATGCATAATCTAATAATTTCACAACCCAACATCATCACAAACCACACCAACTTTCCTCAGTCTACCACATCAACACAATCAATTTATAAAACAGATATGTCCATAATTTAACACACACAACCAATCACAATCTAGAAGTGGCTACAGTGTTGCTCGAGGTTGTAGTTGTTGCTTGTTCCCAGTTGAGGAGGTGTCCAATGGGTGGCCGGACAACCACAGAAGCTGTGGCCTTGTGGTGGTGTTGTATCGTGGTGGCTGATGGCATGGGTTTCTGTGGGACTGACCGGGACCTTGATTTCTGGAGGCCAGTCGTGAGACATGGGAGGAGCAGCCATGGGGTTGGAGGTGATTGATCTCATGTGCGGCGGATGGTACTTGACTAAGGGAGGAGGAGAACCGTGGGAAGAGAAAGGAGACGAAGGGTCTGCTGCCATGTGTGGGGGTGGCTGGCGTGCCTGTGCTCTTGGTGAGGCCGTGCTGCTGCCATTCACGAGACGACTTGAAAGGGAGATGCCAAGAGAAGGAGAAAGAGGGATCTGAAGGCTGAGAGGGACTAGGGGTTTTTTATCGTGGAGGGAAGATAGTTGGTGGCGTTGGATTTATCAACGGCGGCGGCAGCGGCAGCCCTTGCGCAGTGTGGGTTTGAGCCGAGAGGGAAGCACGAGGCTACCGCATGGGGGGGGGGGGGGGTTGTCGGTGGAATGGAAGAGGACAAAGAGAGATTGGGGAAAAAGCAGAAAGGTTGGGCTTTAAGGGTTTTAGGAAAATATTAGTTGACCCGATAAAATTGATTAATTGATTTTTTTATTTTATTTTTATTTTTAAATTTTACTCAATGATTAAAGAAGTAAATATATTTTATAAAATATTTAATTTTGTGTAAAAAAATGATTAAAAGAAAATAAGAAAAAAATAAAAAAATATATATTTACATTGCATCGGTTCACTTTGTCGGTTAACCATCAGTACTACTAGCATTATCCTAAAGGGTTTATATCGTGGAAAAAGAATTCGTGGGAAAAGGAAAATTTTGTTGTAATATATAAATATATATATATATATATATATATATCTAATGCAAAGTAGTTGTTGCATCGACATTATTATATATGCATGCATCTTTTAGAAGAGCTACAAAATAGTAATTCTATAATGATTTCTTCCAATATTTTTCATCCACTTATAAGGTGAAATGAGGTCGTGGTAAAGCACAGTGCATATCATTTGAGAAATTGAGAAAAACTGGTCTCATTCCAGTGAAAATAAAATTGGGCAATAAGGGAGCTACTGGAACAAATAATATTGCTTTTATTAGCAGGGTAGGCTATATTGTTAGGCATTTTGCTCCCATTACATGCAAAAGCTGGAGGCACATCCCTGAAGTAGATAAGGAGGAATTGTACACTCAAGTCCGCGCAAGTAAATGTTGTGCTTATTTATTATTTTCCTTGTTTGGTTTAAAAAATATGTAATACATTTGTTTAATTCAAGTATGTTTTAGGGAGGGTTCCTCCTTAATTGGAGTGAAGATGAAGTCAAAGAGAGTGTTAAAGCAAAGTTACAAAGAAGCTATAATGACTATCACCATACATTGCACATGATATTCAAGAAATACTCAACAAAAGACTAAGAGATTGCTCATGTCCTAGATGATTTGAATCAAGTTGATTGGGAGATATTGTGTGATCAATGGGCAGACCCAAAATACAAGGTATCTCAAAATTTTAAACTGTTAAGTAATGTTAAAGTTTCTCACGTATATAATCATAAGCTATTGTATTAGGTAGTATCAATTTCATCATTAACAAGCATGCATAAAAAACTTCATGAGAAAAAAAATGTAAATTGATGTCTATATTTTTTACAAATAATGTAAATTTGGAGTTTATAGTGCACGTTGTATATATAGTAGGCTTGTGATGGAATTGGAGTTTGAGAATGTGTATATATGTTAAGGGTAGAACTAGTTGGTTGGTACTAGTTCCATTTCTAAATAAAATAAATATTAAGTTAGGATGGACAAAGAGGCTAATTGTTACCTACTCATAAACCTTGTAGTTCTTTTTTTTTTCTTAATGTGTTTACTCCTAGAATTAACTTGCATTTTTTGGTTTATTTTTTTTATATAAATTGTGTGATCAAAATGCTTTGAATAGAAGCAACTTGAAAGTTAATCACGAGGCTAGATCAAAATCATTTGCTCAACTTGTCGAAGAAAATGTATTTTTTAATTGTCATTTATACATTGTGATTTTTAAGAGTAGAGGTTTTTTTTTTTTTTTTTAATCTGTTCAAGCGTGGTGAGGATACTACTCTGGTTGATTTTTATAAACTCACACACTCGAAACATGGCTCTTTCACGACTCCTACAGCAAAAGAAAATTATGTAAGTAATGCGTTTTTCTTAGCGAATACCTTACTTCAACTTGAGCCTTGATTTTTTGTCGTAACTCTAACATATAGATGTTATATTTCTAATTGTTTCCTTTTATTGGTCTAAGGAATCTAATATTTTTCTTTTCTTTTCTTTTCTTTTATTTTCTTTTCATTTTTGTCATTATCATTGTCTAAGTTATTATATAGAGTTCCATTTTCAGTTGGAGTTAGAATATGCCATCTTGCACCATTTGCTTACTATAGTTCATAGATGAACTAATACAGGTAACTTAAGCGTTATATGCAAAGTTATTTTTTATGTGCAAGAGTTTGGTATTTACATTGTTGTTTATTAATTTTTAGATTTGGTGTTTTATCATTTATGGCACCATGTAATTAGAATGTTCTTGCATTATTAATTATTATGATTATTTTAAAAGAATGTATTAGAAACACCTTTTGCTCACTTATTTTAACCATGGTTGTAAACTATACTGTACAACAATGAACAAAAATAAAAACTCAATTTCAACTTTGAGATGTTACTGATGTTTATTTTTTCTTTTGTGATATTTTATTTCTTAACGTTAATTGATTTTATTTTACTTGGGTTATGCATTGGACTTGGACAAGCATAATTCATACATATACTAACTTACTTTTCTAAGAAAAACTTGTTCTTGCTTTTGCAACATAGGATGAAAGATTTATAGAATGAGAGAAATGTTGTCGGATCCTCACGAACTGCAGAAGATATTTTCAATGAGGTTTTGGGGCCGAAATCTGGATATACCAAAGGATTGGGAAATTATGTCATGCCTATTCCATCATCTTCACGTTCATCCAAAGTCATCAAATTCACTCAACAAGTAGAGAAATACAAGAATGAGATGGAGGTTTATAAGGAGAAATGGGAGGAGTCGGTGCAAAGGGCTGAATCTATGCAATCAAATATCAACAATATGGTAGAGAAACAAAGTGAATATGATCATCGCCTCTCATAAATTATGGCACAATTAGAGACTCAGTAAAGAGTCCTAAAGAGACATTCAATTTCACAGTTCTATTTTAATTTGCAAAGAACAAACTTTATTTGAGTGTTTTTATGAACAATGGTACTAGATTTAAATGATGGCTTTAATTGTATGCATTTTGTTGTAGCACTAGAATTTGTTATTAATTGTTTTTTAATATTGATGAGTATTTGGTCTTTTATTTATAAAAAATGAAGAATTGTGCAATCATACGTGATGAAATATATATGTCACTAATTCTAAATGCATGTCACCATTTATGATGATAAATATTTGTCGCTAATTCTAAATCATGGTGAGTAGTGACGAGAGTTGGTCATCGCCAATAGTGACAAGTATAACTTGTCGCCTATGCTAGACTCTAGCTTCTTATTGTATTATTTGTCATAAATAAATTTTGACGGCAAAAATTAGCTTGGCGACAACAATACTTCCTCACAAATCGTTTTCTATTAGTGACGATTATTTTGGTCACTATAATGTTCATATCTGTGATGAATTAACTGTGTAATTTAATGAGAAACAAATCTTTCGTCACAATTGCGTTAGTTTTTATGACGATTTTGGTTATATGGTGACTTTTTGGGACCAAGTATGAGACCCTTCTTTCGACAAAATTGTTGTCGCTAAATGTGGTATCATTTGCAACGGTGTGCTTTTGTCGTCATTAATAACTTTCAACGATGAGATATTTTTGACGAATGTGCAATGATTTGTTTTCTCGCAAAACACTATTTACAACGAAAATTCAATTTTTAGCGACAAACTTTTTTCTCGATAAAAGCTTTACTTCTTGTAGTGCTATATATGTTCTATGCTATGTGGTGTAATCTGAAAAACTGGGTTTTTTGTGTCATTGGAAATTAATTTTTGTGTGGGTGCATGCGTATCACGACCCTAACCCGAGATGACGCATTATCTCGGTAGAGCTCCTCTGATCACTCAGAAGCATGTAAAACTGAGTGACGTCTCCTGAGTTGTCATCAGGTGACAGCAGGCTTGGCGACAACTGTAATGCTCTTGGTACAACTTGGTGGCTCCTCTATTGGCGGGCATTAGAGGATGTCTAGTTACATACACACCGGGTGTGGAGCTGGGCATCACTCATTATGAAGTCACACGTGCGGTCGTTATCCGTGGTGTGACAAAGGGAACGAGAGTGTGTATGGTTCCGAGGGGAGTCCATGGTACACACCATAATAAATGGTTGTAAATTGGATATAAATGAGGTTTTTAGAGTGAGGCTACTATTAAATGATTTATTCTTGTAAGGTCTCTAAATGGGTATTTTGGGAAAGTCTTTTATAACTGCAGCATGTTTGTTTATATTCTTCCATGTTTGAAATTCTTGGTTGCTGATCTGTGGATTTATTTGTTGAGATTGAGAAATCTCATTGTGGTTGTGATACCCTGCTCCTTCCTTCTTACGTACGCTTCTTCTTTTTTACGTACGTTTTGTCTTTATGACGTAAGCATATCCTGAGGACAGAGATTATGTAAATTGTCTGCCCTTCTATCTAGCGACTGCGAGACTCGTCATGCCTGCCGAACCATGATGGCATGTTTCGAAAGATATCTTGTGACTTCTAGGGCACGCCCAGTGTTTTAAATATGCTGGAAATATTTATAAGGAGTATTTTCAGTGTTATTAAATTAAGATTTGATCTTAAATATGACAATCATAATATTCTTGAAGAGCTCCAAAAATATTATAATTGTCAGAAATCATTTTAATATTATTATTAAAATGATTTCAACTATTTGAGATATTATGGGATTTAAATTATGTTGAAAACTTTTATTAATCAAATGGTTTTATTCTCTTTAATATGTTAAGTGAGACTTCATCATTTTATTAATGGTGAAGAATATTATTTTATAAACTAAAGTTAGTTTAAAATAATATTCTACCTTAATTCCTTTAAGCGTTTTTAATTAAGTTAATATTTACGCATTTTTAAATCAGTGTTTGAGATCCACCGTTAGATCTTTTCGTGGATCCCCAGATGAAGGGATTGGGTTAAATACCTAGACCCCCTCTCTGTCTCCCTTACTTTTCCCCAGCCCTCTCTCTCTCCTCCCTCTCTTCTTCAGCTTGCACTGCACGACACTCTCCCCCTCGCCGAATACTCCATGCCCCAGCCAGACGCCGCCGTGCGTCGGTAACCCTCACCGTCGGCATCGCCGGCACCACTGGCTCCACCTCATGCCGGTGAGTCCTCCCATGCCAGCCTCTGTCTCTCACGCTCTCCCTTTCTCCGTTTCGGAAGTGCAAAGCCCAAACGATCTTGGTGTCCATTGTGCCGCCGTGCGCCACCCAATGGCGCCACCACCTCTACGGCAGCTTCCTCTTCCACCGGCCATCACCCTCCAACGAGTTCAGGCCCTCCCATGCAGCCACCTTCCCCATCGCTCGCAGGGCTTCACCGTGCACTGCCTCTAGCACCTCCGTACGCAGTACCCATGGTCACCAAGCACTGCCATGGACCTCTACTTTCCTACCCCTTCCTCCTCCACATGACCCATGGCTAGAAGCCCCTCCTCCACGCACGAGCTTCCCCTTCTCACACACATGGGCTTTACGCCCTCCACCACCGTGCACAGCCACCCACAGCGTGTAACCGCTACCTTCAGCCTCCTCTAGCCACCACCAAGCCATCCCGACCATTCACGACCCCAATCTGCCACCCATGCACACACACTCTCTCTCACTCTCCCACGGCTTCTCCTCCACCGTGTGGCTAGATCCGCCGCCTTGAACCACCATGGCGCCACCCTAGTGCCACCAGGAGCTCCACCAGCAACCCTTCATCCCAACCCTAGGTCCAAACCACCACTTTGAGTGGTGGTTAGTCACTGCATGTGATGGACAGCCACTGTGCGTGGCTGATTGCCACTGTATACGGCTAGATCCGCCGTGTTATGCTCTTTGCCACCATCACAAGGCCACCACGAGCCCTTACAAGACCACACCTAGCTATCAAAATGCCTAAACAGTTAACGTACGTGGGTTAGCCGCCACGTACGACACTTCATACATCATCGGCTGTGACGATCAACGAGCAACGCACGGGTTATCCCGTCAATGGTATAACCCTTTATCCCTCATTAATTATGTTAGATATTGATTAGTTGATTAGGTTGTGGACTATGCCGTTGGTATTTATGGAGTTGTGGTATTGTGATGTGGTGTTGTGTGATGAAGTGTTGGGCATATATGTGTTGGGTGGAGATGTGTTGTGCCGTGTAGTGTATTGTGAAGTGTTGGGCGTAGTTGGGAAGTGTGCTGTGAAGTGTTGTGGACAGTGCCGTGTAGTATGGCTGTGGAGTATGTGTTGTATTGGTGACGTGGTAGATGGAATGGGAATAGTACACGTTGGGTGTACTTTGTGTGTGGCGTAATGTGAGACAAGGAGAGTATATGTAAAATATACCCTCCTGGCGTAGTGTGGAATGGGAGGAGTACACGCTGAGTGTACTTTGTGTGGGGCATGGTATATGATGGGGTGATACACCATATGGCGGATATGCCATAATGGTGATGTGGCGTATGTAAAGGGAGTACACGTGGAGTGTACTCCATGTGATGGAGTGATGCACCATATGGCAGGTATGCCATAGTGGTGATGTGGCATATGTGAAGGGAGTATACGTGAAGTGTACTCCATGTGGCAGCGACACTCCGTGAAGCGTGTCGTAAAGATAAGGATAGTTATGTGATTGATGGGTGTGGAACGTGATGAGTAGTGTCGGGAACTGTGGAACAGTGTCTCGAAGTAGTTATGGCGTAGCCTGTAGTCTGAGGTGGCAAGTGTCACCGTGATGGACTTATGGCTAGGAGTATGCGTGAAGTAGCAGTACAAGTATAACAGTGAGCAGCAGAAGCATGACTGAGGAATGTCACGAAGTTACATGACTATTGATAGTCATGTTTGCGATGGACGAAGTAGCGGAATAAGTGTAAGAGTACGCAGCGGAAGCGTGACTGGGCAACGTCAGAAGTGACGTGGTTATTGGCAGTCATGCTTATGACGGGTGAAATGTTAGAGTGTAGGAATGGCGTAACGGGAATGTGATGAGATGTCACGATGTGACGGGAGTACGTGAGGAACCATACTCGTGATGAGTTAGGAGTTGACGTAGCAGAATGTTGGGTAACGCGACGAGGTCACAGTGTAGGTCTGGAGCAATCTCGGGCTATGTGACGTGACATAAGGCGTAGTTGTGATTGGAGTCTTGTCGTGTTAAGTGTTGGGATGAACTGTCAAAAGGGACGGGTAGCGTGAAGAGTCATGCTAGCCGGCTTAAGAGAAGGTTGATATCGGAGTATGGTGCTTGTTTATACAAGCAGGTGATCAACATGTCATATGTTGATCTTAAGTGATAAAGGGGTAAGGTACATGTGTAACATGGTGAGACACATGTGTTGGACGAATTCACCATATGTAATGGGTAATCTGTTTTTAGTATAGTTACACGGTGCTTAAGCCTCATAATTGGCTTAGAGTCGTGTGGCTTGTATGGATGGGAATGAGGATTAGTATGGGCTAACGTGCATGAAGATAGTAACGGGCGTATTATCTATGATTGGGATGCGTGATTCCATCGGTCTGAATCATGCGTCGCAACGTGGTTGTAAGAAGAATAAGACGAATGTCTTAGTGTCTTAATTCTAAGGTGAATCATGGGTTCACTTTATTGGATGAGCACTCGAGGCAAGACTTTGAGTTGGAAGATGTGGTGACCCTAAGTGCTCCCCGAAGGGTTTAACATAGTAAAGGGCACGTAAGTGCACGGGATAGAAGGAGAGTGTTGTAAGTGATGTGTAGCTCTATTTCTAGTTTAAGTTGCCTATGCATTAGATAGAGAATGACGCTAAGGTATGTGTATGCATGTAGGTTGCCATCTGACACGCACATGAATGGACTACATGATATGCAAGTAGCATGGAGTCCAGATAAGTGTCACGTTCATACTCTTCTAGAGTTTTCCCAAGATACAAGAAATGCTTTTCCTTTAAGATGCTTACGAAATTAAACGAAAGACGTTTTTAAGAAAGAAAATGCTAATTGTTCAAAGGTATAAGTATGTTCAACCCCTCCTTGGCAGCCCCTTTTTACGCAACCAAAGTATTAATTGTACGCATGTGAATGGATGACTATACGCTGTATCTATTGTATGTATTTTCTAAGAAAATCCATAAACTGATGAAAATGCATGAAAGGCATGACAATGGATGCTTTTATGAATCTTACAAACCGACGCTTTCATGTGCGCCACGAGGTGATGCTCGTGGATGCCATGATTGACGATGTTCAAGGTGACGCTTATGGATGCCATGAAAGCTGACGTTTAAGCCCATGTATGTTCTTAAATGACATTTTCACGAATGAACTATTAAAGAAAGGATAGGACTGAAATGGATTGAAAAAGGAAAAGACGATTTTTGAGCTTACGCCCCAAACGATGTTTTTCTCATGAAAAGAAAGGACTGTTATATGAAAGAATGAACTGAATGAAAGCTCCAACTCTTTCGAGCTGACATGAACGAATGAATGAAAAGCAAGAAAGAAATGAAAGCATGAAATGTATGAAGATACGTCACGGCCACATGATGAATGAAAAGGGTACCAATGAATGGGCAGATTGCAATGCCGGGTAAGTAGTACTGGTAGTGCACCCAGTGCTGCCCCCTATGAAAGAGATTCCCAACCCATGGCCACGGGTGGAAATTCAGGTCTAAAGGAAGACCGCTAACCCCAACACACGGGGCGTAACAGTGTGCACTAGCCTATGAAAGTGATAAGAACGAATGGATGTATGCATGCATGTACGAACACACGAATGCACGAACCTTTAAGAAATGAAGGCACTGACGGGGGACACGTTTTAAAGAAAGGAAAGTCTTTTGAAAAAAAAACGTCATCCAGTGACGTTTTCAAAAGAACGCACGTATGCATGAACTCTTGAAGAAATGAAGGCACTGACGGGAGAAACGTTTTACAAAAAGAAATTCCATGTTTAAAAGAGGAAAACCCTATCCAGTGACGTTTTCAAATGAACGCACGTATGCATGCACGTAATAATATGTACGAATGATGAATGCATGAAGTAATGCTTACAATTCTTCGACTCATTTTAGTTTTTATGCATGTCCCTCCCCCACAGGAACTGCATGATCAGGACGGACAGGGCCCATGGGGAATTGCACGGAAGTCTAGGCATGAGTTTTAAATGTACGAGAGGCCTTTTATTGTAAAAAATTAATGTTTTCCGCTGTAAACCTCTTTTATCCAAAGCACATTTCATTTTATAAACGTAGAGTCTCGCACCCTGGGTATGCAAGTGAAAAGTTTTAAATCGGATGAAAATTCCCGTCGTCCTTTATAAAAATATTTTGTAAAAAGTCACACCACAAGGACGGGCGTTAGAGTGGTAATCCCACATATGGTTCGGTTTCATGGAACCATAGATTTTGATGCAAAGGACGGGTTTGAGCATGATGGACTGACCCCACGTGAAGAGAGATGACCTGGAGTTTATTTCTATTGTAGTGGATGAACTACTTCTTTTCTTATTTTGATCAACTGGATGGCTGTAATAACTTTATGGAGGATTTCTTGCCAAGTTGTATTTTAAATTTTTTGGTACTTAGTTTTAGATTGTCTTATTATATTTCTCGTTGCAATTATAATTTGTACACAATTTGCATGTCAGCACACATTTGCACTTGGCGTTGGGGTGTGTGACCCAAGTGGCATCACCCTAGTGTCACAATTCCTATCAAATCACACGTTGGGGTTGAGGGCGCCACATATACAGTTGGATTGTTTGAGAGAATGATCTTACAATCCCGAATTGTCCATTCTGGACAATTCAAGAGTTATCAATCAATCCTTCAATGGGATTGATAACTCTCGAACGGGTCTAACGTTTATTTTGACGCACATACAAGATACGAAAGTAATACACAACAACAACTCATGATATAATAATATATCAAACAATAGATAATTATATAATTTAGGTATTATTTTTTTGCAACCGATTGTGCTATATGATTAATTAAGGTGAAATAGGTTCTTTAGGCATTTTAAGAAATATTATTCTTTTAAATATTTTTAGTTTTACATATAGTGTTTTCTATTAAAAATACTAAGGTGTTAACTTTTTTTTTTCCTCAACAAAAGGAGAGGCGTGGGCGACTAGCGTAGCAACCATACCTGGGCGTGACAATAGGAGTCTTTCCCAGCTGCAGAATGTCTGGTTTGAGCCATAACTACTGCCCCAAGAGTGAGCCCTTCACCACAGCACCTCCAAAGTATCCAACTAGTCCAATGCTCATCCAATGGCCTAAAGGTCAGGCTTTACTACCACAAGTGGTTTCAGCTTATGTCCTGAGTCGAACTCCTAACATCAAAGCCATGAAATACCAGCTCGTACCAACTGGGCTACCACCTTGGTGGTATTAAGGTGTTAACTTATTTTACATATTATTCTTCCAATTAATTTTTTAGTAATTAATTAATTGGTTAACTTATTTTTTTATATTATTAAATGATATATTCTACCTAATTAATTATGAATTAGTTGTGTTATATAATTTTCTTAAATCTAATAAATTGTGTCATATTATTTTCTTAAATCTAATCAATTGTGCTATATGATTTTCTTAAATCTAATTGATGCGAAGGTATCATCAAATCTGAGCATCGAGGAATATTATGCAATGTAAGTTTTAGGTTGAACGTTATTTTATAGAGGATGTCGAGGCTCGTAGTGATACATTTCATATTTAATTTGGTGGAAGTTTCATTCCACCAAGTTTCTATTCCTTTCTCCAGTAGCTTGGGATATGTTAGTCATTCTAATCACTATAGTTGCTTCTAAGTCTGCGTTTAGCATTGGAGGTCGTGTGTTGGATGCTTATAGAAATTCATTGGCTCTGAGCACCATGGAGGCCCTCATTTGCACATAGAGCTGGCCAAGGTCTACACCTTTTGGATAAGATACTATTGATGATGCCGAGAGGTATAGACTTAAGTCGTGTTACTTTATGCTTAGCCTTCCTTTTTAAATAACTAATTAGATATTTTTCATATTTTAATTATTTAACTTGTAACTTTTATGTTTTTGGAGACTTAGCTGTGAACCCCAAAATAATTGCGAAGGATTGAGATTGACGCATTATGGCTAGGAATCCGGTTGATCATTAACTTTCATGTAAGGTACTTTACTGTTAGTATGTTTAATTTGGCAAAGTATTGTAATGTCTAACTTTTTTTAATTTTGAGAAAAATGCAAGATGCTTGGAGTTGGAGGAGTTTGGTGTCGAGAGTTATTTATTGCAACTTTTTTTTTATAAATTGTATTTTTTTTTTTTAATTTTGATACATTGTAAATTTTTTTTTTCTTTTAAATATGAGACATTGTGAATTGGTTGAGGAGTTTGCTAGTGAGTTTGGTGACACAAAAGGCGTGTAATGTTTGGTGACTTTGGTGGTGGACTTTACAAGGGTGTAAGGTGTTGTAATTTTGGTGAGGTTGGTGACTTTTGGTTATGATTGTGTTGGACTTTAATGTAGGTGTGTGTAATGAGCTATTGTGTAGGGGTGTAATGTTTCTTTTGGTTCTGATTGTGTTGTTGGAATGTTTCATTTTTTAATTTA
Organism: Juglans mandshurica; assembly: GCA_022457165.1. NCBI lineage: Eukaryota > Viridiplantae > Streptophyta > Magnoliopsida > Fagales > Juglandaceae > Juglans > Juglans mandshurica. The sequence goes on along the minus strand of CM039627.1, from coordinate 12,055,357 downwards.
AGTTGCGATTATGATTGTAGTGCAGGGATGTAATGTAGGTAATTTCCTCTTTTAGTGATTGTGATTGTTATTGTAATTGTGAATTTTTTTTCTCTTTTATTTTGTAATGTATGTAATTTCTTCATTGTATTTTTTTTTTCAATTTTTTTTACTATATTTTTCTGCAATGGGCTAAAGTTGAAGCCCACTGGGCTCATATTGGTTTTTACAATTTTGTTTTTAATTTTTTAACAAGTTTTTTAGAAATCGGACGAAAGTCAATAGAAATTGAGCCTTGGACCAGCCCAACTCCGATTGGAATCGGAATCGAAATCCTGGTGGGCTTTCTGACTTCGTTCGAGCCCACCACTAGAAGAATACCATACAATAGGAGCAATTAATTGAACAATCTTTCTGCCAATGACTTGTAGCTCAATTCGCAACCACCCTAGTCCTTGTGGGATCATGGGTCCTTATGCTCGGAGGTTCAAATTCCCTCGAGAGTGTTAGCATTAACATTGGATTGGCTATCTCATTAGACAAGTTTTGCCTATATCACACCTTTTCTTCTATCTATCCCACTTGAAATTTAATTGCACATTCAACTATTCATCTAAAATCTATCTAATAATAAAATATTATCTATTTTTAAATTTTATATTATTTTAAAAAAATAATCATATTTCGCATATCTGTTAGTTATATTTACTTATCAAATAAAATTTTTATTTTATTTATTATAATTTATAAAGATAGTTTTATTATTAATGATGTAACGATTATGTCTTTCATTTTAATTAAATTTTTACTTTTTGCTTATATTTCTAATGCAAACCATTCGATAAAATTTAAAAACCTATTTTATTCGCGTTTGGATTGGAGGATAGGGGAAGAAAAATGAAAAACTTGTAAATGCACTAATCAATTTTACACAACGAACCAGAGAAATCAGGATAAAAATAATAATAATAAAACTATTAGAAGAGAGAGAAAATAAGCTTAAAAAGTAGATGCCTAAATTGCTATTCATTTTAATGTATATTTAGCTATTGTAGTTCAAAGCTCAGACCGCTAATGGATACCTAATGACTACACCACTGCCGGTGGTTAAATTGGGCTAAATGGCCAAGTCCCAAAAGATTTGCCAGGTGAACAAAAAAGAAATTAAAAGAAAAAATTAACAGGCGTTTTAAAAAAAATATCGTCAATGGCTTTTCAGAAAAATTTAAAATAATAATATTAGATACAGTTATGAATATAGAAAAACCATATGTATATGGGAGAATTTTTGCCTTTACAGAGGCCCAGTAGCTGCTCGGCCTAGCCCTTAAAGAGCCTAGGGCCCTCTCCAAAGATGCCAACTTACAAGCTAAGGAAGGTGGCGAAGGAATTGATGGGACAGGCCGCACCCACTCCTGGGTAATTGAACTTAGCGAAGTGGTAAGAGCGGAAGAGCCATTGATCTTCTGACATAGAAGCGTGAATGGATGGCAGATGGGAAATTCAGGGTAAAAGTAATCGGGAAGCCATATGACGCATTAATGGCGCCGTCGCAGAGGCACGCTGTATTAAAGACACTGGCAAAGGGAACAATAAGCCAGGATGTGGGCTCCACAGGAGCAAGTATGATATGTTCCCCCCCTCGCCCCCCCCCCCCCCCCCGGCGCACTACCAATATAAATAGCAGTCCCCAGGTACTCACTGTCCCCAAGGCCACCCTTTCCTATCTTCATCTTCTCTGTTTGGTAGGCATAGCTCTGAAGACCTGAGTTGCTAGAACTTAGCTCAAAGGCGTATGAAACACAACGTTAACAGTGGCATTGTCTGTGAGATTCGAACCCAAGTCTGGGGGTGCATATCGTCACATCCGAGGGAGAGGAGCACAATTACGCCACCAAGTTGGTGTTCAAAACCACAAACAATGAGGCTGAGTACAAAGCTCTACTGTAGGGGTTGACAGTAGCCAGAGCTTTAAGCACCGCAGAGGTAGAGGTACGTGCCGACTCCCAGGTAGTGGTCAACTAGGTGCGAGGAGAATTCGCTGTGAAGAGCGAAAAGTTGGGAAAATACTTGGCGATGGTGAGAAACAAATGCTCCCACTTCAGGTACTTCCAAATCCAGTAAGTACCAAGGGCCAAAAACCATAAAGCAAACAAACTGGCGTGTGCGGCGTTCGAGCAAGAAGGCTTCCCTCTACTAGAGCAAGTGGTGACCCGAACCGTTGAAGTGCCTGCAATAGGGATTGAGGTGATGGAAATACAACTTGGAGCCCCCGACTGGGCAACCGACATCCTCAAGTATTTGGACTGCAGTGAATTACTCAAGGATAGACAAGAAGCCTAGAAGGTTAGAACTCGAGCAGCAAGGTACACATTGATCGAAGGAGTCCTGTATCAGAGAGGAGACGCGGTGCCTCCCTTGAGGTGCATCTTCCAAGAGGAAGCCCAGTACTTGTTGGCGGATATACATGAGGGAATCTGCAGTAATCATTCGGGAGGAAGGGCATTGGCAGGAATGGATTTGAGGGCGGGATACTACTGGCCCCATGCCCTGCGAGATGCCGAGAAGTGAAAATATCGAAAGTGTCAAGAGTATGCCAAGGTGCCCCACTGCCCACCAAAAGAGCTAACGTCTATTACCTTGCCATGGCCCTTCGCCCCAATGGGGAATTGATCTGGTCGGCCCGCATCCCCTAGGCAAAGGAGGCGTGAAGTTCATCGTAGTAGCGGTAGATTACTTTAGCAAATGGGTTAAGGCTGAAGCCCTAGCAAACAGCATCACACAGTTTCTGTGGAAAACAGTGGTCTGCCGCTTTGGCATCCCGCGCTCCATCATATCAGATAACGGGAGATAGTTAGATTCTAAACATTACCATAACTAGTGCCGAGAGTTGGGGATTGAGTTCCGAAAAAAATGGCGTAAAAACATTTGGCTCAAGATTTATACCACGTTAAAGAATTCATTGACCAGCTTATCATCATGAGTTGTGACAGCCAGGAATAATAAACAAGGCATTTAGAACTTTGTCATATCCATTTTGTCACATTCATTGGGACTACTTACTCCAATAATTCCTTTGGTTTTTAGGCCCTCTAGTCAATCAGAGGACATGGCCATTAATTAAAGTTAGTTATAAATTAAGAAACAAAAACCTGATTAATTAGCTCAATGACCACTCACTACCAAGGAAAATGGTCAGTCTTCGAGCTAAGGTGGTAGCACCTCATGACCGACCGACCGACCGACCGACTCGACATCTTCTTTAGATGATAGACATGGAAATAGTTCAACTCTTTTGATGCGAAGGTATCATCAAATCCAAGCATCGAGTAATATTATGCAGTGTAGTTCTGAGGTTGTGTAACGTCCCGTTTCCGAGGGTCCAGAGAGTTAATTCCTGTCACTTAAGAATCATCTTCCATCTACATAGTACATACTCTAATTTTTCTCTATAAAAGAAAAATACTCATTTATTTACATCAATTACTCCAGAATAACTATTCTAAAACAATACAAAGTCTTAATATAAACATCAACCTCCCAACAAATCACATCATTAGAGCACAACAAGATTATGAAATGAAAATCCTCAATACCCATATAAATCTTCTATGCCTAAACCATAATTCTTAACTCCTCTCACCCATTCTCCATATTCTTGATCCTCAATTGGAACATTCAAATCATCTGAAAAATATTGTGGAGATAAGGGGTGAGTTATCAACAACTCATTAAGCAAAGAACATATACTAGTATGTAAACATGAGCCTTTTCAGAAAGTTCAATATGCAGAAACAAAACATTTTATTTTTATATGCAGATCTCAGAAAAACGTGTTATCAGAAAATCAGAATGACTTTTCAATCTTTTCATACTCAAAATCAACTATTCATAATTAAAGATCTATTTCATATTCAAAAACACTTTGGCATAACATAATTGAACATCTTCATCTTATCATACCATACCATATCGTATCATATCATATATCATGTTTAACCCCCGTGGTAGGGTTGTGCTATCCCCGGTGCCCAAACTAGGCAGTGTCATATGGTGAACTTCCCCTTTTTCAATCTCGGAGCCCCGAGTGTGCACACAGGAAAGAACACGTAAAAGACCACTTTGTTTCCAAAGTGGGTGCACTCATATCATATCATATCATGTTGGTACCAACCATATCACGTGAACCAGTATCATCACATCAGAACCATATTCAGAATCAGATTCAGAACAGATAAGTATACCAAAGTTTTATCATATCCATATCATATCAAAACACGTGCGAAACATATTCATATCATTTCCATTTGATCAAAAACAAATCCAAATCATTTCATATCACATGCATAAAAATCTCAATGATAACATATTCACTCTTTTGCATATTTCATAAATATGTCAAATAATCCTCATGTCTACACTATTCATGTCAAAAACATTTCTTTTATCTTTCATACATATCTCATGAGTGAATGCAAAACATATACTGAAGTTGTTTTTCACCTTTTCTTTTTAAAACAACATGCACATTTTTTTTACAAACCAACCTCAGTTCATTTCTTTTTATGCAAATCTAGCATATGAACCCGGCTTACCTGGACTTCTTAGCTTTTCAAAAATTTCCTCAAAAAATGTCGAGTCGACTATAAATCGTCACCTATAAAAATAATCACGTAATTTCTGTAAATTTCCAATCAATCACGTATTTTGATATTTAAGCCTAAACTTCTAAAATAACCTATTTTAATTCCTCAAAACTTAAAACCCTCATAATCCCAAAATATATCATCACTTTCTAAAATCATCAATATCCACCATAACCAACGTCAAACTCAAAACACCAATATTTAAACCCGAAATAGCAAACAAATCTCACATCATAAACCAATCACACAAACAACTCCATAATCCAATCCAACCGACCCTCTTACTCCTCGGACTCAGTCTGGCACAACCAACCAGTTCACAATAAATATGAGTTAGTGCAAAGATATATTTAAATCTCAAAAGTTTTTAGAAAAATACTTACAATGCTATAAAATAATTTTTGAAATATCACGGAGGTGCTAGACATGGCAGCACAGTAACGAAATAGTGCAAAATGCACTGTGGTGGTGCGTCTCAAAAACCCACTTTTGAACAGGGACAAACCAAGACCCGAGATTGATAGGAAATGGCTTAGGGATGTTGGTGAAAGCAATGGTGGTGGTGGTTTGCTGTGGGTGGCGGCGTAAAGGGTGGTTGAAGACTAAAATGTCCAAAACGGAAATGTTGATGAATGTGCTTCATCGTTGGCAAATCGGAGCTGGGGTTGGGTGTATTGTGTTGCTAGGAGGTCGATGATAAAGTGGTGAAGAAATGGTGGCTGGTGGTGGCGCGACGACGGCGCGCGAGCACAAAGAACTCCACGGCTTAGTGTTGCGCGGGAGGAGCTGAGATTGGAGGGGTGGAGTCGCTGGCCGGTGGGGAAGGCAGTGGGCTGGGCGGTGTCGCCGGACGGAGGCGCATAGCGGCAGGCTGGGAAAGGAAGGAAAATGCACGGGGAGAGAGGGGAGGCGTCGTGCGCACGTGGGGAGAGAGGAGAGAAAGAGAAAGAGAGGAGAAAAAAAGAAATGGGGGGAAAAAGAAAAGGAGAAGAAAAGAAAAAGAGGAAAAGAAAAAATGGAGGGAATGAAATGAGGTATAATCCTCACATCTTGGTTCACACAAATGATCCAACGAAAATTATTTTAAAACTGCAAGTTAAATAAAATAATTTAAACGCAGTGAATAGCTTACATAAAATAATAATAAAATCCAACAATAAAATAATTTAAAATAAAGGTCATTTATATAATGAACAATAATTAATAACAATAAAACACATTGAATTTAGATTTCACAGTTAAAAGTTATAAAATAATATCCCGTAAATCATCTAAAATTTAAAACAAGTCCATAATCATAAGAAATGTAATAGTTACTTAATGAAAAAATACACGTAAATAAGGGGGTATCACAGATTGAACATTATTTTATGGAGGGTGTTAAGGTATCTAGTGATACATTTCATATATTAACTTGGTGGAAGTTTCATTCCACCAAGTTTCTAGTCCTTTCTCCAATCGACTGGGATGTGTTAATCATTCTAATCACTACGGTTGCCTCTGAGTCGGCGATAGAACCGGAGGTCATGTGTTAGATGCTTATCGAAATTCATTGGCTTTGAGCACTATGGAGGCCATCAATTTCACATTGGATTGGCTAATGTCAATGCCTATTGGACTAGATACTATTGATGATGCTGAGAGGTATAGGCTTAAGTCATGTAACTTTATGCTTTTAGCCTTCATTTTTAAATAACTAATTAGATATTTTTATTGTTTTAATTATTTAACTTGTAATTTTTATGTTTCTGGAGACTTAGCTATGAACCCCAAAGTAATTGCGGAGGATTGAGACGGACGAATTATGGGTGGGAATCCGCTAGATCATTAACTTTCATGTGAGGTACTTTACTGTTAGTATGCTTAATTTGGCTTGTTAAAAAAATTCAATAAAACAGTGATATATACGAAATTTTACCAATTTAAAATTGTGTTCGTTTATTAAATGAACTAGTAAAGGACGTATCCCACCACTGGTCGCGATCATTAACCTACAAATCGTAACGTAAGCACATGGTGTGCCTGTGATACCTCTGATACCTAAGTCAACAATAAGTGAGAGAGAATAACTCAAGAATGCTCAACTAGATGATTCGAGGATTACCTATTGTCCCTATATATAGGCGTGGAGAATATTGAATGAGTACAATAAAGTAATCAACAATGGCTAAATATTGGATGAGTACCATAATTTAATCAACTTAGCACAATATTGAGCGATTATAAGGCTTATCCCTGATGTGCTAGAATTATCTAACCACCACGTTATTCATACCCGTAACCCGAGGCTTATCCCTCCTAATAAATAGGGTAGCTAGGGCCATTCGATCTAGATGACTCATTGGAATAGTTATCCATTATGGGTGATGTACCTTGGGCCCTTAGTTCGGGTTAGACCAATATTAACTCATCTAGTTATCCTGTTAATTTCTCTTGCTTGTAAGCATGGGGAATTCATCAATGAAGGACTTCTTTGTCTGCTTCCCTTACCTCTCTCATCTTTCCCTTTCCCTCTGTTTCTTCACTCTCTCATTTTCCCCTTCGCGCTGCTTCTTCGACATCCTCATGGCCCAACAAAACACATCCCAAACCCCTTCTATCCTATAGTCTTCCTCTGTTGAAGACATGGCGGGCTCAGCAGACGCATCTCCTGAGGCTTTCTCCCTTGGTCCCCGCTATGGTCCTAGAGCGAGGGATGATGGGGAGGTTTTGGGATGCGCTTCCACCACCTCTGGTCTTGCTAGGGATGAAGCCGTCAGCAGCGTGGTTAATCGGCTAACCATTGCTATGCGCTTCTCCTTCTCCCTGTTCACTATGGCTAGTCATGGTAGCATCACTGAGCTCAACATTGCGGTGCTTTAGCTCTTCGTTCTTCAAGTTTTCCACGGTGTCTATCTGTGTATCCATGTCTACGGGCATTGCTTCTTGTTCACGATTTGTTTGAGAACGTATCACAGTTTGCATGAGGTAACCACGTTGAAGTCCAATGCAAAACTGAAATCACATATTACAGAATCCCACAGATGGTGCCACTATAGACGATGCGACCCAGCACTGGTCGTGATCATTAATCTGCAAATCGTTATGTAGGCAGCACGGTGTGCTTGTGACACCTCTGATGCCTAAGTCAACAATAAGTGAGGGATAATAACTCAAGAATTGTGAGACCCCAAAAAATTTAGTGTTTTTTTATTTTATTTTATTTTAACCAATTTTATTGTGTTTTATTCTTTTCTTTAAGGGTTTTTTTTTTTTTTTGCTGGGCCCAATTGGATGGTTGTGGGTTTTTCAGTTGTGTAGATGTTGTGGGCAAATTTGTAGGCCTGAAATAAGGAGAACTGGGCCCAGCCCATGGGCTAGCGGGGAGCCCAGCTCCCCCCTCAAAACGGTGTCGTTTAGTGGCCTGAGGAAGTGAAAAAATCCCCCCCGCCCCGGAAACAACGTTGTTTTGGCTTGTTAGGTGAAAAACCCTAAATTCTTCTCCCTTCTTCTCCTGGCACCACACCCCTCCCTTTTTCTTTTCCTTTATTTTGTCTTTCTTCTTCTTATTCTTCCTTCCTCCATATGTGCCCATGACCCACACCGCTGTCGCTCTTCGCCACTCTTGTTTTGCCACGCGTCCGTCACAGCTCACCACCTCCACCATCGACTGCCCACCTCTATTCTTCCCCAATCCAAGTGCCCCTATCTCTGGCCTTCCACCACTACCTCTTGAGCCATTTTGGCCATGGAAATGGCGCGCCACCACTGGTGGCCACTCGTTGCACGTCGCACGTATGATGGTCGTGAACCCGTGCCGCCCATACCACCCTGCACCCCCAATCGTAGCCTCATATGCATATGCCAAGAACCACCCCTCGGACTATAAATAGGCCGAGCTTCTCCTCCCTCAAATCATCCCTCAAGCGACCTCTCCTTTCCAGAAATCAAGTAGCAACTCCCTCGCCCTCAGATCTACCTCTGAAAACCTCTAGGATTAGTTTTGCCCTAGTGCCACCATGCGCTGCCACTCCCAGCCTTGTTTTGGTGGTTGCGCGTCCACCTCTAAGTGCTCCCTTACCCTTTCTGGCCATCCCCTTCCCTGAGTTCCACCCAACCCGTGAGCTAAAGCTCACCGTTGCCGCTACCTCGCAGTACTCTATCACTCCCTACTGCAAAAATCCTCACCTTCACCCACTAGCACATCGGATCTGCCATCCCTTTGAGAGAAACCCCACTGGTAGCCCTCTGTTCCACCAGACCGCCTCTGCCACCTTGCTCCGATGTGGCCCTGCCGCCGCTCCACCATTCTTGGCACCACCTCAGTAAGCTATCTGACCTTTGTTTGATATATTTTCAGTCTATGTTCCTATTTAACCCATTTTCCTTTGTCCATCCACACAGCAACGTGCGCACTCGTTCAATTGCAGGACACTGTAAACCATCACGCACAATCATCCAGAATATTTATTTTCCACCTCATAACTTACTCTCCATCACGACTCTTGGAATTCTAACATGAAATTCATTGCTAACTTTGTTGCAGTCTGGTTGTATTGAGAAGGGCCTTGGGCCTAGAGAAGTGTTGGACATATTTGACCTAGTTTTTCTCAGAATTTGGGCCGAGGGCCGGATGGAGGATGGGAAACGCTTGTAGTTGGGGTTTGTGAAACTGTCAATTTGTGACTATTATGTTATTGTGTGTGATTGTTGCATGCTATGCCATGTCATCCAATAAACTGCCTCTCATGCATCTGCATATTACTTTACTGATATCTGCCATGATTTATTCAACTGTGCTATGTTCTGTGTTATGTTGTGTAATCTAAAAATTGGGCTTTTGGTAAATATATTTTGTGTGGGTGCGTGCGTATCATGACCGCAAGCTGAGATGAGGTATTATCTCGGTAGAACTCCTCTGGTCACTCGGGAGTGTGGAACACTTCTTACTTGTACCCCTTGGGCACTTATTGTTCTATAATCATCAAACCTTATTAACACTTCTTACTACTGGCTTCCAACTGAGCCATCAAAATTATCTGAAAAACATTGTAAAGATAAACGGTGAGTAATCAACAACTCAGTAAGCAGATAACATATACTAGTATGTAAACATGAGCATTTACAGAATTTAGAGAACAAAACATTTACTTTCAGCGTGCAAAATCATAATATTTACTTTCAGAATGCAGAATCAGAACAAGCTATCAGAAATATTAGAGCGAAAACTTTCAGAAACATTCTTATTCAAAAATAAAATCTTTTGGCATATCATAATCTGAGACATCATATTCATATCATATTAGAGCATCACATCAGGATAGAGTCCATGTTTAACCCTCGTGGTAAGGTTATAAACACTCATTTTACCCGTAGCGGGGCAGTATACCACTATTATCCCTCGTGGTCGGGGCCATATAACACTATTATCATCTGTAGCAGGGTCGTATATCACTACTATCACCCGTGGCAGGGCTATATACCACTATTATCACCCATGGTGATGCCTTAACTGAACATAACCAAAAACAGAATTAGAAAGTCATATCAAAAGTTTTCAGATGCCACTTCATTTCATAATAGAGTATGGAAACAGATTCAGGTCATTTCACATATTCAAAAACAGATTCAAAACCTCTTTGTATCACATGCACAAATTTTCATAAAATTTTATATTCACTCTTTTTGCATAGTTCAGAAACAGAATGCCAAAAATAAGTTCATGTCTACACCAATCATGACGAAAGTACTTGTCTCTTTCATAAAAATTCCATGCGTAATGCCGAACAAATAACTAAGGTTGTCTCAAAAAAAAATTTCATAACAAAACATGCATATTTTTTTAAAATCGACCTCAGTTTATCTTATTTTATGCAAAGTCTAACATAGGAACCCCGCTTACCTAAACTTTTTAACTTTTCTGAATTTTTTCTCAATAGTGCCAAACGAATATCACTCATCACCTATAAAATACACACGTAACTTAAATCTCTTATTACACACATAATTTGATATTCAAGCCTAAAATACTCAAATAACCTATTTTTTCTAGAAAATATCTTAAAATTTAACCCTAAAATTAACATCACTTCTTAAATAAACCGATATCCACTTAATGTCTCCAACTAACACGTTAAAATCTAAATTATTTCTATAAAATAGCGTGTATGGCTACATATGTACTCCATTAAAACTAAGCTATGCAAAATACATCTTCACTTAATATTCACTTAACACAAATCCAACTCAATCACAAGTCTACTTAACACCAAGCCCAACTTAAAATACATGTCTAAATTTTAAAAAGTTAAGTCCAACCCTTATTCTACCAAGGCTTTCCTATTAGGGCAAAAATGTAAAAAATATTTAAAATGGTTTGAGGTGCTTTATGGATAATCAATGACCAAAGGGCTTAATGGCATTTTCATAAATACTAGGGAGGTCATGGTCATAAGGTTTCAAGCTAGCTAATAGTTATTTTTCAAAGAGTCCACAACAATTACTTCAAAGAAGAGTTATGTAGACACAAGAAGAAGAGACCTTTCATTCGAAGAATGAGATTGGGTGTACCTCAAAGGTTCACCCATGAAGGGCATCAAGCGGTTTGTGTACCATGCATAAGTGATTTTAGGAAGCAACACTAGAAGATAAGTAACTTGATCATAAATTAGGATTAACATAAGTTAGCTAATTATGTATTATTATTAGTAAACCCAATTCTTTGAAAGTCAATGTTTATGTACCACGCATATCTTGATATTTACAAGCACATTATTCATCATGTTTTATTCCCTATATTATAGTTATATATGTACTATGCATCTCAAACATGTCACGTTGCATAAGACACTTAAACTTTCATAAGATCAAGTGTAAAATAAGCTCAGAATAGTAAACCAGATTATCATTAAGATGCATGGTACGAATGCGATTTATGGGTAGATGTGCAAGCCATGGAGCTAAGCGTGGTCCACCATAGTATGCTAAAATACTATTAGCGGTGAAATTATCCTAGTACCCTTGTAACGCAGCATAAATATCTATCAATTCACTCAATAAATTGGTTAATGGTCAAGCATGCAATTTATTTAATAATTAAGCAATAACGTAAATAAAATAAATTGCATAACACCAAAATTGGTATCAAAGGAAAACCTTTTAAAGAACTCGTTATAGGTAAAACCCTACTGGGTAGCCAAACTCAGAAAAGTCAATTTTATTATTTGAAAATTAATTACAAGTAAAGCTCAATTACAAAACCTTTGTCGATTGACACTCTTACTTGACCAGACAAATTACTAATTTATCTTCTACCGCAGTAGTAGCCAGAACCTCTGACGATCTTCAAACATTGACTTTTCTCCTGGAACTCCAGTAGCTGAAACTCAACCAATCAATTCTCTAACATGGAGCACGATCACATTTTTTGAGAGCAACAATATGAAAATTCTCCAAGGAGTTTTCTCACCAAAATATACACTGAAAAATGGTCTAGAAAATATTTAGGTTTGAATCTCTACAGATCGTAACCAGTAGAATCCCTTAAATAAATAGTCTGAAAGCAGTTTTTGTTTTTGTTGGATTCTGTTGATGGGGCGAGTTTGTAGGGATAAATATTCTCTGCAGTAACAGATTTCAGTTCAACCTCTTCTTTGGATAAGTGCAAATTCCTTGGGACTCAATTTTTACACTTATGACTTATCTAAACAACATCTAATACCTCCTAAATAAACTTAATATTGTTATAGATAAACTCAATAAATAATTTACATTCATCCAAAATTACATACTTAATACTAGGATAAACTCTATCATTTTAATCACCTAATCCTATCCAAACTTATCAACTTAGTCATTTAGTTGTAGCCAAACTTTTACATCTACAACCAGCTCCCCTTGCGATCGCAGGATGTGGGTACGGTGCACAACTTTGCACACAGAGTTAAGTGTGTGAGCCAATATGATAAGAAAGATAAGTCATGTATGTCATAGCATATATATGAACAGTCATAATTTTAAGTTCTCAATATGAAATATTTTATGAAAAACCTTACGTTAAGTATGTTTACGTTATGATAAGTTTCCTATTGAGTCATCGACTCAAGTTAGTTTCTTTTTATGTTTTTAAACCATCCCAAGTCAAAATATTTATGAACGTAGAGCTATAGGATGAAACTTAGTCTAGGGAGGCATGACAGTGACCTAAATTATGTATAGAAATTTGAAGTTATGAATTTTTATAGCACGAACTTTGAGAAATTTTTATAAATGCTTCCGCGAACTCTCATTTATGATTTCGGTGTTTTAATACAAAATGACTCCATTTACTATAAGGAATCTTTGTACCTGGTGCGTCTTTTAGAATAAAATCAAATATTTTTAAGTCAAGTTCAACAGTAGTACTCCGGCTTCACTGAGAATTTATAAAAGTGATTTTATTCTTAAACTTGGGGTGCAAGGTGTTACAGGCGGTCTTGGTCAAATGATGTCCAGACAGTAGATAGTGGCAGTGATACCAAATCAGAGGGAGAGGAGGGAAGTGAGAGTGTGAGAGAGAGGAGGGAAACCGAGTGAAAAGAGAGGGGAAACCGAGAGGGAGGAGGTACTAACAAGGAAGAGGTCTCAGCTTAAGCAGTGCGGTGGAAAGGGATGGTTTCCACACCATTTTTAGAGCAGAAGGCCCTTTATAGGTCGAATAGGCTTGGTCCCAGTTGGTGGAGGTTGGCGATTCTCAAGGGCGGAAAAGCTCAACCAACAGCCTTGTAACACCCCGCTCCTTCCTCCTTACGTACGCTTCTTCCTTTTTATGTACGCTTCTTCTTTCTGACGTACATTCCTTCTTTATGATGTAAGCAAATTCTGAGGGCAGAGATTATGTGAATTGTTTGCCCCTTCTATCTAGCGACTGCGAGCCTCGTTAGACGTGCCGAACCACGATGGCGTGTTTCAAAAGATATCTTGTGACTTCTAGAGCACGCCCAGTGTTTTAAATGTTCTGAAAATATTTATATGAGGTATTTTCAGTATTATTGAATTAAATTTGATTTTAAATACGACAATTATAATATTCTTGAAGAGCTCCAAAAATATTATAATTGTCAAAAATTATTTTAATATCATTATTAAAATGATTTCAACTATTTAAGATATTATGAGATTTAAATTATGTTGAAAGCTTTAATTAATTTAATGGTTTTATTATCTTAAATATGTTAAATAAGACTTAATCATTTTATTAATGATAAAGGAATGTTATTTTATAAATTAAAGTTAGTTTAAATATTATTCTACCTTAATTCCTCTAAGTGATTTTAATTAAGTTAATGTTTTATGCATTTTAAATCAGTGTTTGAGGTCCGTCGTCAGATCATTGCGTACATCTCCAGACGTTGGGCTCTAGAATAAAATAAAACCCCAACCCTCTCTATTTGTTCCTCACTTTTTCCTCCCCCCTCTCTCTCTTCCCGCTCCCCATCATACGTCGTACGTAGCCCCTACCATAGCTGATTCCTCCACTGCACAGCCCGGCGCCATCATGCACCACATGGCCTCACCTTCGCCACCACCAACTCCCCCTCACTCCGGCGAGCCTCTCCACACCAGTCTTACTCTCTCACGCTCTCTCTCTCTCTCCCCGCTGGCCGTGCATAGCCCGAATGGGCTTGGTGCTCACTGCACCGCCGTGCGCCGCCCAACGACGCCGCCACCTCCACGACAGCTTCCCCTCCCACTAGCCACCATCCTCCAGCAAGCTCAGCCTCCCTCTCCCCCTCCATCGCACACATGCACAACACCCATGAAAATGGGTTTCACACGACTTCAAGGTCATCGACGGCCCTAGCGCCACCGTATGCCGGTTCCAGCCCCACTGAGCACCACCATGGGTATCCCTTGACCACCCCTTCCTCCTCCCTCGACCCAGTCGCCGTAGCTCCTCCCTAGGACATGCACGAAAACCACGTGTTTCGCTCCTTTCCACTGCCGTTCGCCGCCACCCACGATGCCTAACCACCACCTCCAGTCTCCTCCAGCCACCACCGACCCATCCCAACAGCCCATAGCCCTGATCTGCCACCCATGCGTGCACAATCTCTCACGGGCTTCTCCCCCCCCCCCCCCTTCACACATAGGTTTTCCTCCTCCACCGCCATGGACCACAGTACCACCACCTCCGAGCCTCCACGGCTCCACCAACAGCCTCCCTTAGTCCAACCCTAAGCTCGAACTACCACTTTATGTGGTGGACAGCCACTGTATGTGGGTCAGCCACCACGTACTACCCTTCCGAAGTCGATCCAATCGATGGTATAACTCTTTATCCCCGTTATTTATGTTAGATGTTAATTAGTTGATTAGGTTGTGGACTGTGTTGTCGGTATTTGTGGAGTTCGTTGTATTGTGATGTGCAGTGTAGCGAAGTGTTGGGCATATCTATGCAGTGCGTTGTGAAGTGTTGGGCGTAGTTGGGAAGTGCGCTATGTAGTGTTGTGGACTATGTTGTAATAGTGGCGTGGCGTAATATGGAATGGGAAGAGTACATGTTGAGTGTACTCTGTATGTGGCGTAGTGTCCATGTGGTAGAGTGATGCACCATATGGCGGGTATGTCATAATGGTGATGTGGCGTAGTGTGTATGAATGGAGTACACGCGGAGTGTACTCCATGTGGTGGAGTGATGCACCATATGGCGTGTATGCCATAGTAGTGATGTGGCGTAGTGTGTAGGAAGGGAGTACATGCGGAGTATACTACATGTGGTGGAGTGTACTCTGGGTCCAAAGGAAGACCGCTGCCCCATAACAGTGTGTACCAGTCAATGAAAGTGATAAGAATGAATGCACGAACTCTTTAAGAAATGAAAGCATTGACGGGAGACACGTTTAAGAAAAGAAAACCCATTTTTAAAAGAAAAATCTTGTCCAGTGATGTTTTCAAAAGAACGATGTATGCATGCACGTATAGTATGTATAAATGATGAATGCATGAATGAAAACCTATATTGTTATATTTTAACTGTATTTAAATAGAACGATAATTTACATCGTCCTTTCTAAAATCTTTTATAAATAGTCTCATCACAAGGACGTGCATTACAAGCCTGGCTGCAGTGCATGCAAGGGTTCAAGCGATGCAAGTTGGTCATGGGGAGAGGGGAAGATGACGAGGAAGGGAGAGAGAGAATGGGGAAGAGAAATTAGGGGGTACCAAAACGGTGCGTTATTAGTAAATGGGTATTAGTAAATGCAAGTTAAAAAATTGTTTGAATATAATTTTAATATTTTTTTTTTAAATTTGAAAAAGAAGTATTGACTTTTGTATTGTGTTTGAAAGTTGAGCAAAGTAGTATTCGTTATGAAAAAGTCTAAACACAGGCACAGGTCGTGAAGGCCTCGCGCACGACTTCCACTGTGTTTAATAAAACGATTCATTTGGTGTTGAGCTGAAATGGTGCGTGTGGGAAAGAATCAAATTTCCCAAGTTCAATTCCACCTCCATTCCCTCCTTCGACGCCAACCTAAGCCCTCTTCTCATATGATATCGTTTTTGGGTTTGGACAAAATCCTCAGTTTAGGCTTTTCTTGGCATCCAAAGAGGATGAAGAAGAGAAAGTCGTATACTTGTACATAATTTTTTCATTTTTTAATGATTGTTGGGTTAGATGTTTTTGAGCTCTTACTGTCCTTTATTGGAGAGGGGTTCTTAACAATGAAGTTGAAATTGAAAGAGAATGATGCACACATTGCAAAGCTTCAGCATCCCCGCATCATTTACCCTACTCTACTTTTAAATTCTCCATTCTTTTAAATTTCTTCGTTTTAGTGGTGACCAACTTTTTTGCACAGTATATTTGAGAGGGTAATGAAGAAAACGGATAAGACTGCAAAAACCAACTTTTCTGCACAGTATATGTAAGAGGGATTTGACTTTCAGCATTTTTTAAGAGATCTCTACCCTCAAGACTTGGAAACCGCTATTCCAATGGAAAATTTTCTGCAAGAAACGAAAAGGCTGGAGTTTTCCCTTTCTTCTTCCTTCGTCCGTCCATCTCTCTCTTTTTTAATAAAATAAATACTGACATGTCAGTGAACTGCAAGCCCAAATTTATTAATGGGTGAGCTACAGCCCCGCTGGGGGCTCCCGCTAGGGGCTGTAGTATTATTTAATGTGTTTTGTTTAAATAAGTTTTTATATAGATCTCTTAATATTTAAAAATATTTAAAAAAAATAAAATAAATTTAAAATATTATTAAAAAAAATTAATTAGAAAGTAAAAATATATATATTAAAAAATACTTTCTTAATCATGAAGTAAAATAAAAAATTATAAAAAATATTATTTTTTTATAATTTTTTATTTTACTTCATGATTAAGAAAGTATTTTTTAATAATATTATGATTTTTTTAAATATTTAAAATGGACATGCTACAGCCCCATTGGGGGCTCCAGTTGGGTTTAGCATGTACTTTTCTATGTGTATTTTTTTAATTTATTTTTTATATAGATTTTTTTACACTTTTAAATATTTTTAAAAAATAAAATAAATTTAAAATTTATTAAAAAATATTTCCTTAATCAGAAAGTAAAAAAAAATAATTAAAAAATACTTCTTTAATCACGAAGTAGAATTAATATTCTACTTCGTGGTTAAGATAATATTTTTTAATAATATTATAATTTTTATTTTATTTTTTAAAATATTTAAAATTATTAAAAATATCTATATAAATAAAAAAAATAAAAATAAAAATAAAATGCTACAAGCCCAATAGGAGCCACCAACGGGACATGTAGCATTTTCCTTTATTAATTTTAGATAATGATTAGATAGTGATTAGATAAAAAATTTAAAAATTTAAAATTTAAAAATATTTTATGATTTAATGATATTTGAAAATAAAAAATATGAGAAGTGTTGAGATCATCTCAACTGGTTACTCCAAAGAAAATAAAAGAAAAGAAATGGAAAATTAAATAATAATCTCAGTGGCGCTAGACTGCCTCGCTTCGAGGCTTTTTCCATGTGATTCAATTGATGGGCCTCGTGACCCAATCATTTTTTAGACAATAATGTTCTAATGAAACGTTGATCAGGGAACGATTTGATGACCTTTTCCGTCTGAATTTTTTCATGGTTGTCATCATGACATTGAAGTTTGAACCCACAATATCATGTAGGGAATAAAAGTAGTGAACTGTCATCATACTAAGGAGTCGTTTGCGTTCAAAACCCACCTCAACTCATCTCAACTCATTTCATCTTATCATTACAATTTTCTCAAATTTCTATACAAAATATAATAAACAATTCAACTTTTTTAAATCTCAAAATAACTTTCTCAAATTCCTACACAAAATATAATAAATAATTCAATTTCTATTCTACTATTCATAAACCATCTAAATCCATCTCAACTCATCTCTGAATCCAAACCACTCCTAAATTCGGTTCTAATAATAGTTCTTTTTCTGCAAATTAATCTTGAAAAAACTCTTACCTCTGTCGCATAATTATTAAATGAAGAAAAGGATTTTGGTTAGATAAACAATAGCGTTTTTAGTAGTTTTTCGAGAGAATTCAGCTATATAAGTAATTTTACATATATTCGTGAAGTGTAAAAATATCGCGTAATTATTTTGAAAAAGAGTGAGATTTTTTTCAAAGTAATTATGTGACGGTTATATAATTATCAGTTATAAATATATTTTCTCGTCACAATTATGATTTGATTGACAATATGTTTCAGCATGCTGCATGCATGGTCATCTATCTATAGATAGTCAATTTATGTTTTAAAAAGTCCTGCATCTTGTTTTCTAAAACAAGAGTAAGAAAAGGGCAGGGCAAAGACTAACATAAAGTCTCTTGTTTTTGTTTCGTTATTCCGTCAGCAGTCTAAGCCATGTGAGTAGAAGAAAATGACCACACTTCTCTCTCCCAGTCTTCCTTCTATCTTTATCTCTTTCGATTTTCTTCTTGATAAGATTGCTAAATTTCTTAATCAAGAAATTAATAAGAATAAAAAAACACGGAAGAAACAGATGATATTTATTAACTATAGTCAACCATCATCAACTCAAACTACACAATCACAGGAGCTACCAAGTGAAGCACATGCAACGGCTCTAGAATCCACACAATCAGAAGACTTATCTTCTCATGCAACGGCTACCCAAGTTCTCAAAGGAAAGTCCATCACATGCAACGGCTAGATAATTCCTTTTTGGTTCTATATTCATATCTTTGTATTTACACTTTCCATATATAAATCAATGTGTCTAACAGCAATATACATCCTGTATATTGTACTCTACTATAAAATAGGTCACAAGAAAACTCTCAGATACTCACGGTTACTGATGTTTTTGCAAACACTTTGTGTGCACAATTTTATTTGTGGTATCAGAGACTGTGTGAGTGAAGAGAGTCTTCCTCCATGGCCACCATTGCCTTGAAAGTAGGAAATTTTGTGACCCTACGTCTCTCCAACAGTAACTACCCACTATGGCGTGAACAAATACTAGCCTTGGCTGAGAGCCAAGATCTAGTCCACCATCTGCTACAAGCAGACTCTGCCCCTCCTGAATTTGAGATCCCTCCCGATGGATCATCAAACATGAACAAAACACAAACAAAGCCCTAATTCCAGTGGCGCAAGTCTAATAGACTTTTACGGGGGTGGATTATTGGCACCCTCTCGGAAGAGGCACTTGGCCTCGTCGTGGGTTTGGATTCTGCCCACCAAGTTTGGGCGGCACTCAAGGCGGCGTACGCCCATGACTCTCAAGAGCGAGAGTTTCATCTCACTCAACAATTGACATACCTCAAGAAAGAGCCGACAACGCCTCTTGCAGATCATCTCCGAATCTTCAAGGGCTTGTGCGATAGCCTAGCTTCAATCGGACGGCCAGTTGCAGACAAGATGAAAGTTTTCTCCCTCTTGAACAGTCTCGGTGCCCGATACGAACCGTTCACCACCTCAATGCTGAAACCCCCCATGCCCACTTATGCCGAGATTCTTCCTCTTCTTCACGGGTATGGAATCTGCACCTCTCTCCATGAATCTAACAGTTCTTTTGCTTTCTATGGTCATCGGACAGGTGCGCCGCCCTATAAGGATCACCGTGGAGGTGGTGGTCGCTCCCAGCAGAGAGGGTTCTCCTCTCGGGGTCGTGGGTTTCATCCCACTGCTCAGTCGGGTAGAACCTCTTCAAATATGGGCTCTCAACCCATGGGCTCCTCAAATGCTCCCTTTACACATGAGGCCAACAATAGGCCCAACGATGTTAAAGCCCGAGACCCACCAGATATCTGTCAAATTTGTGGTAAAAAGGGTCATATTGCTCTTAAGTGCTGGAACTGATTTAATCACTCGTATCAGCCTGATGATATTCCTCAAGCTCTAGCAGCAATGACATTGGAAAATTTTTCTCTTGATAATGAATGGATTGCAGACACTGGAGCGTCTGCTCACATGACAGGTAATCCAGGTATGCTTGAAAATTTACGTCACTATTTTGGTACTGATGCTGTTAATATTGGGGACAGTAGCTCCCATGCTATTACTCATGTTGGTGATACGTACATAAATAATGGTAATACTAGAATTAAGTTACGTGATGTTCTTTTAGTGCCGACACTTGCAAAAAATTTGTTATCTATTGGGTAACTTACCAATGATTATCCATATAACTATGAATTTTATGGTGTTGGTTTTGTTGTTAAGGAACAAGAGACCAACCGTGTCCTAATGAGCGGACACCAGAAGGGTAATCTTTACACCTTATCTGCACCTTACGAAGCACACTTCTCCACTCGTTTCCAGACTGCCTCTAAAGACGTGTGGCATCAACGTTTGGGTCACCCTCAAGCCTCTGCTATCCAAATCCTAAAATCCAAAGGACTTATTCAAATTATTGGCTCCAATAAATCTCAGTCTATTTGTGAAAGTTGTCAGCTAGGCAAATTGAGCAAATTTTCTTTTTTACCCTCTTCTAGTTTAACTCATGCTATTTTTGATAAAGTTTATTGTGACTTGTGGGGACCTGCCCTTGTTATTTCTGTTGGTAAATTTCATTACTCTGTATGTCTAGTTGATGCTTTTTCTAAATTTATGTGGTTTATTCCACTTCGAAAAAAATCAGAAGTTTTCTCAACCTTTTTATTTTTTGAAAAATATGTAGAACGTCAATTTAATAAAAAAATCAAATTTTTTCAAACCAATGGGGTGGTGAATTTGCTAATACTCAGTTTACCTCTCATTTACAAAATCAAGGCATTATTCACCAGTTTTCATGTCCTTATTCCCCTGAACAAATTGGTGTTGTGGAACATCGTCATCGTACCATTCGTGAACTTGGTATGACGATGCTCTTCCACAGTGGTGTTCCAAAACGTTTTTGGGTTGAAGCCTTTGCCACTGCTACTTTTTTAATTAACCGTCTTCCCACTACTACTTTAGATTTACAATCACCGTTTTCAATTCTTTATGAAACTTTTCCTGATTATCGGTCCTTGTGTGTTTTTGGCTCCAAATGTTATCCATATACTTGGGACACCAAGCACAATAAATTTGATCCAAAAACCTTACCCTGTGTCTTTTTAGGCTATAGCGATCAGCATCGTGGGTATAAATGCTATCACTCACCTACTTGTCGTACTTACATTTCTCGTCATGTTGTTTTTGATGAATTTAATTTTCCTTATAAACAGCCTGGGAACCTTCATTACCCCCACCCTCTAACCCGAGCTTGTCTATTTTTGACCTCTGGGTGATGCCTCCTTCAGTACACCCTCCCCCTACTACTTCCTCCCCTCTTCCCGAACTAAATATTCCCTTACCCACACCCATCACCTCCTCTGCTACTATACCCAACTCTCCCCTCTCCACCTTCTCCACTCCTGCACTCCCATCTTCTCCTTCACCGCCCTCTACTTCACCTTCCCCAAATCCACCTCCATCCATTACCCATCCCATGATCACCCGCTCTCGTGCCGGTATTCACAAACTCAATCCTAAATATGCCAACCTCCATGACCTCTCCATTATACCCAAAGAGCCCAAAACCATCCGCTCTGCTCTCACTCACCCTGGTTGGACCCAAGCTATGCTTGATGAATTGAAAGCTTTGTCTACTAACAATACATGGACTCTTGTTCCTTGTGATTCCTCTATGGCTATTATTGGTTGCAAATGGGTTTTTAAAACTAAACTCAATGCAGATGAAACCCTTGATCGATTGAAAGCTCGTTTAGTAGCAAAAGGATTTCACCAAATCGATGGTATCAACTACCATGAAACTTTCTCTCTGGTAATTCGTCCAAGCACTATCCGGATTGTTATCACGCTTGCTCTAATCAATCATTGGGACATTCGTTAGTTGGATGTCAAAAATGCATTTCTCCATGGGGACCTCCATGAAACCGTCTACATGGATCAACCTCCAGGTTTTGTTCATCCTACTCACTCTTCTCATGTTTGTAAGTTAAACAAAACTTTGTATGGCTTAAAACAAGCCCCACATGCATGGTTTGATAAGTTCAGCAATTTTTTACTCACTTATGGTTTTCATTGCAGCACTGCTGATTCATCTTTATTTATTTATCGCTCTGCTCATGGTTGTCTTATGTTACTTCTCTATGTTGATGATATTTTACTCATTAGTTCCTCCACTGATTTCTTACATGAATTTATTTTGACTCTTAGTAGTGAGTTTGCCATGAAAGATCTAGGGCCTCTCCATTACTTTTTGGGCATTTAGATTGCTCCCACTACTAATGGCCTTACCCTAACCCAACTAAATATGCTCTGTACATTTTAGACCGTGCTCAAATGACCGACTGTAAGCCCATGGGCACTCCCATGATGGCTAAAACCAAAGGCCTTCAGTCAACAACGCATTTCTCTGACCCAGCCCATTATCGCAGCCTTGTTGGTGCTCTCCAGTATCTTACTCTTACTCGTCCTGACCTTGCATACAGTGTTAATTTTGTGTCTCAATTTATGCACTCTCCTACTGAAGCTAATTTTAAAATGGTCAAACGTATTTTTCGATATGTGAAAGGTACAATTGATTTTGGACTTCATTTCAGTTCCAACTCTGCACTTGATCTTTATGCTTTTTCTGATGCAGATTGGGCAGGTTGCTCCCTCACCCGACGCTCCACGACCGGTTATTGTGTCTTTCTTGGCAGTAACTATATCTCTTGGTCTGCAAAAAAGTAACATACTGTTTCTCGCTCGAGTACTGAAGCTGAATATAGAGCTATGGCCCAAACTACTGCTGAACTCACTTGAATTTCCTTTTTGCTTCGTGGCCTCGGCATCCAGCTACACGCACCACTTTTATTGCTTTGCGATAATCTTAGCGCCCTTTACATGACCGTTAACCCAGTTTTTCATGCTCGAAGCAAACACATTAAGATTGACTACCACTATGTTCATGAACGTGTTGCTCTTGGTCTTCTTCATACTCGTCATGTCCTTGCCTCTTTACAACTTGCTGATCTCTTTACCAAACCACTTGGACGCCCGGCTCTCTTTCCTCTTTGCACCAAACTTGGCCTTGTACCTTGGCACAGTTTGCGGGGGCATATTAACTATAGTCAACCATCATCAACTCAAACCACACAATCACAGGAGTTACCAAGTGAAGCACATGCAACGGCTCTAGAATCCACACAATTAGAAGACTTACCATCTCATGCAACGGCTACCCAAGTTCTCAAAGGAAAGTCCATCACATGTAACGGCTAGATAATTCTTTTTTGGTTCTATATTCATATCTTTGTATTTACAATTTCCATGTATAAATCAATGTGTCTAACCGCAATATACATTTTGTATATTGTACTCTACTATAAAATAGGTCACAAGAAGACTCTCAGATATTCACGGTTACTGAGATTTTTGCAAACACATTGTGTGCACAATTTTCTTTGATATTAAGGCATGCTGATGGCCCTGATTAATTGGATACATGAATTTGTTTGAACCTGGTTTGGATAGTGAAGCTCTCATCCTATCTCATTTAATCTCATATAATTTTATCTCAATAATATTTTAATTTTATAAAATTATTATTTAACTTTTTTTCTCATTTCTTAAAACTCTATTAAATAACTTAATTTAAACTATTTTATCATTATTCATAAAATATTTAATTATTATTAACAAATTATCTCATCCAATCTCATTATTCAATTTAGGTTTATTGCGGTCATTACTCTCTCTTTGTTTAATGCAGGCCTAGCTTGTATTCTTCAGAGACGTTGCAGCTATCAAAATCTAAAAACTTTTTGGGTACGGTGTGATAAGAACAAGAGCATCGATGGCAGGAAGATATTGACTGTGGGCCCACTTTAATAACTAGTAAATTATCTCTTGCCCAAAAGATAAACTACTTATAAGTTGAATTAGATTTAATTATTTATACGTAACACTCCACTCCAAAGGTTTAAAAAGAAAATCACTTTTAAAAATTTTCAAAGAAGCTGAGTGTTATTACTAAACTTGACTTGAAAATATTTTTATTTTATTTGGATGCGCTAAGTATTAAGATTTTTATAATAAATATAGTCGTTTTGTATTAAAATACTGAAATCACCAATGAGAGTACGCAAAAATATTTATTCAAATTTTTCAAAATTTATGCCATAAATATCATAACTTAAAATCTTTGTACATGATCTAGGCCACTGTCATGCCTCCCTAGACTAAGTTTCGTCTTACAGCTCTACCTTCATAAATATTATAATTTGGGGTGGTTTAAAAACATATAAACAAACAAAAATGAGTCGATGACTCAATAAGAAACTCATCATGACATAAACATACTTAATATAAGATTTTTCATAAAATATTTTATACTAAGAACTTAAAATCATGATGATGTTTATGCTATGCATCACATGTCTTGATTTATCTAAATTAATTGATTGATCTGATTTAACTAATTGAGCTGACTTATCTGGCTGGCCAACACACTTAACCTTGTTAGCAAGATTGTGCACTAACTTCCCTTGTTGCAGTAAAGGAAACTGATTATGCATTACCCTAACATACTACAGTGGATCACGCTTGAATTCGTGGCTTGCACGCCCACCCTGAAAGTGCATTGGTACTTTGCATCTAAATGGTCATCTGATTAACTAATTTGATATTATCTTACACTTGAACTTAAAATAACTTACGTGTCTTATGCAACGTGAGATGCATAATACATACATAACTATAATATGTAGAATGAAACATGATGAATGGTGTGCTTGCAAATATTATGACATGCGTGGTACGTAAACACTATCTTCCAAAGAACTGACTTTAATAATAATAATATATATAACTAGCTAATATATGTTAATCTTAATTTATGATCAAACTACTTACCTTACAATGTTAATCCAATATTTTTCGACATGAAATCGATCACATAAATTAGAAGGAGAGAGAAAACGTTAGGGATGTTGGTGGACTAGAGGTGTTCTACATGATTTTGGGTAAGCAGAAACTACATTGGGTCTTGAAGAGGAATAAGATACACGTAAAGTGCATAGGGCTAAGCGTATATATAAGGAGCTATTTAAGAGTTTTAATGTAAAGATAATTTATAAAATTGTAAGAGAGTTCTATTGGGGCATGAATCCTAATGGAAGGTGGAGACGTCCATGGCTAAGTTTGAAAAGGCATTCGGTTAAAGAGTTTTAACGTGAAGATGACTTGTAGAGTTGTATTCTTGTAGGAATAGAATGCCGACGAGTTCGAGTTAAACTCAGTCACAATCATTCAATAAGAGAGTTCGAATTTAAAAACTTGATCTAATAGTTCATTCAATGTAGGATTAGCAATGATTGAGATTGCGTAATGGATTGAGACTGCGTAATGGATTTCAATCAGTGATATTTTAAATTGAAATAAATT
Source organism: Juglans mandshurica (assembly GCA_022457165.1). Lineage (NCBI taxonomy): Eukaryota > Viridiplantae > Streptophyta > Magnoliopsida > Fagales > Juglandaceae > Juglans > Juglans mandshurica. Next base: position 12,029,833 of record CM039627.1, on the reverse strand, counting down.
TCTAATGGCCAATCTTTAAATTCTAAAGGATTCTAACTCATTCAATAAATAATAAATGAGATTTAACCTAATTATGAAGTCTAATTAAAACTCCTAATCAATTTTAATAATTTATCGCACATGGACTTATCCAATATGGCTCATTAAATATAATTTAGACCCAATTAAAGATATCAATATTCCGATCTTAGAATTATTGTGCCGGGTCATTACATTATATCTTATTGTTAGTACGCTCTCTCACATGTATGTCAAACTCCTACTCAATACATTCTCTCATCTCATTAATACGCTCTCTCACGATAAATATTTAACTAATGGAGTGAAGTATAGAATAGGAACTAGAACTCTTGTCTCGTACTCTAATACCATATTAAATCACTACTTATCCCATCAATTTAAACTTTTTGGATAAATGGTAATCTAACATTTACATCCGCCTTGCATTTACATCTTCTTATTTGTACAAATTCTTTCTTGACTAGATGAACGTTCACATATCATTTTCACTTGATGATTTTTAAGATGGACTTTCAAATATATTTTCTCTTGATAATTATGTAAATAAACAACCATTTTGCATTCAAATTGAAGGGGATAAAATATCCCAAGGCCTAGAATGGTCTTCTATGCCCAGCCCAAGGGTAGAGATCTCATCAGGAGTGAAGTATGAGAGGAGGAAAGGGGGCAACAAAGGCTGGGAAAAAGAAAAGGCTGTAGGAGGAAAATTGAGATGTTACATAAAGGAGGTAGACATTTGACATAAAGTAAGGAGTGGCATACGAAAGGGGGGACTTCTAGATGATTTCGGACTTCGAGTACTTCTTCGACCTCTTCAACCTAGCGACAAGAGCTCTGGAGGGAAGATATTTTCCAAAAAATAGATCTCTGACTTCTAGTGTATAGCGAGAACGAGAGACCATGAGAGACTATAAAACAATCATATTATAGTAAATTTATCCTCTAAACGATCCGTGGATGTAGGCTCACTGCTGAGTCATGTTAATCTGTGTGTTTTCATCCTTTTTACTTTCTCTACATTTAATTTCTATTCACTACTATGAATGTTCGTACGAACGTCGTATAGTCACTCCAAACCATCGTTGAGGGCTTTAAACCACAACCTATCAAGGCCTGAATCGTCACAATGAGCTAGAAATAACTATTTCTTCCATTTCAACCTGTTGTGTTATTTTTTACATTAACACAAACAATTAAAGTTACTGTGGATCAATTTTGATTATTTCTCGCACCTCAACATCCAAACAAAACTTGAATGAAATGGATGGGTGAAGAGAGAGAAAATGGGATGAATAATAAAAGACAATCTACAAACGAAAATGACGGGGTCGTTTTAGATTATAACAAAATATAAGGCATGATAGGGATTTCATCGATCATTGTTTTATAAATTTTCATTCAATTCCCTTCCCGTACTTCTTCATTAAAAAAAATTGAGATTGTATCGGAACGATGGATATTCCCATCTACCCATTCCATTTTCTCTTATATAAACTTTGGAGCAAGCGAATACTTAAAACTACAAAACAAGATAATGAATTAGTGAATATACAGAATAACTCTCCTTTTTCAAATGATTACTTTCTCTCCTCCCAAACAAGCTCTCTCGGGAATCTCAATGGCCCTCGACCTACTCGCTTCAATGAGATTTATATGAATTATATATGATGATTAATGGGTTTTGAAGACCCAGGAATTATGTTATTAACAGTTCGGTAAAGGATGTGTTTCACACCACCAACTATATGGATGACTTGTGATAATAAAGAAACGACATTGATTGCCCTAGAGAGACTCTAATATTTAATTCAGTAACACAATATGAGAATTCGTGTATGTCTAATCATCATCTCGTGTGCATATCCTTCGTAATCACGTAACCGTAGAGGATATATCCGGTTTTGTAGGAATTATCTTTTTTAAGATGATCATATCCAACTATGGATCAGCTCTCCAACTTTTTGGGAGTTATTTGCCACGTGATCATGATTACGAGCTTTTCATTCCCGTCCTTCTCAATCCTAAGCAAAGGCTTTGGCCGGTTTCCTAGTCCACGACTTGGTCACTCAAGGGGATTCAAATATCCCCACCAAGTAGGATATCAGACTACCTAGCTGAGCAAATTGCATCTTTCACTTATTTGTTAAGAGAGAGGATTGAAATTGAAGTCTACGCTCTCCTATTCGACCATGCTCTTAATTGGTGCGCTTTTGCTAGAGTACTCGACACGATGGCATGAAATATAAATGAATTTTTACAAAATGAAACCGGTCTTCAAGTACCATTGTAAGATTAGAAAAAAAAAAAAGTACCATTGTAAAGTCAAGGACTTCCATTGGTATTTAGTAAGGAAGATTCCTGCCTCTTGGCCAGTGTCCCAACGGTAGCATCTTTATGACCATAATTTTTCCAAGAGCTGTCGGCAATAAATATTGTCCGATGCAATTATGACTATTACCAAATACCAATTGATTAATTCGGAAAAGAAAAAGGTCATAGAGTACGTAGTATCGCGTATTCTTTTTAATATAAATAAATAAATATAAAATTTATATAAAAAAATAACTTTTTAATAAAGAACGTTAGTTTTTTTTAAAAAAAAAAAAAATTACGTGACGCTTAAACATCACATATATGATTATATTTAATATTATTATTTTTATTTGTTTGGTTATCTTTTGGTCATTTACGATGTATTTCTTGATCATCTCTAAATATATCACCTAAATTTTTTATTATATTTTATTTATTATTAGTAACAAATTTATTTAAATATCCTTTTTGATTCAACCAACTTTTCTATTCTTCTCTTTTGTTTTTTTTAAGTATCTCATATCCAGATCATGCATACTTCTTAGTAGAAAATAACAGTATTTAATATCTATTATCTAAAATCTTGCTATGCCTATTAATATTTTAGAATAAAATAAGAACAATAGAACCTGACTTATCTAATTATGACCTTCACAGCTTGCATAAATCATTGCAGGAAGGAAAAATGTTTAAAATCATTGCATAAATCACGGTGTGAAAAAGACCAAGTACTGTATGAAAAACAAAGTCAAGGAAGAATAGATGGCCCATTGGTCATGTGAAAGTTGGTACTGTAGGGGTGGGCACGTTCGCCCCGCCGTGCAGGACAAGATACTGGCGGTAACGAAAATTATGAATTTTCTAAAAAATAAACAAAAATTGTTTAAAATCATTGCATAAATCACGCTGTAAAAAAAAGACAAGTATGGAATCGGAAGGCCGAAAACTTTTTTATTTTTGTTTTTCTTATATATCATTCTCTTCATGTTTTGATGATCTAACGAATTCACACAAATCATGACGTGGGAATCGAGTTATATATATTCAGTCAGTCTAAGGTGACTCATTCAGTCAGTCTGCATTCAAAATCCATCTCAACTCATTTCATCTCATCATTACAATTTTTTCAAATTTTCACACAAAATATAATAAACAATTCAACTTTTTCAAATCCCAAAATAACTTTCCTAAATTTCCACACAAAATATAATAAATAATTCAACTTTTATTCTACTATTCACAAACCATCTCAACTCACCTCAACTCATCTTTGAATCCAAACAACTCCTAAGTATGTCTCTGTATCTTTGAAATTTAATGTTACTTTTGGGAGGGGCCAACCTCATAATTAATAGAACAAATCCAGAAGACATATATATATATATATTCAGTCTGTCTAAGGTGATGGTACGTTTGGACGCAGACCTGAATATAGCCCTGGAGGCATAAGGTAGAGGCAAAAATGGTTATAGAAGCTCACAGACCAAAGATCAGCTTCAATCTTAAACGATTCATGATATTGCTTCTTTGCATGGGAGTAACAGTAACCATGAATGTCGAGGCACAAAGACGTCTTCCTGATGATGAAGGTAAACAATTCATGGATAATAATACTATATATATAACTGATTATTTTGTTTTTAAAATTATCGATTAATTTCTGAGTTGTTTGATGAAGTTATTAACAGCTTAATTTAGGGCTTAATTTCTCTCTCTCTCTCTCTATATATATATATGCATGGGAGATCAGAAGGGTCACCCCTAGCTATATTTTGAGACCGGCCTTCCATTTATCAGTAGGGCTAACTCAAGTTTTTCGACCTATATATCCCATAATTATCAGTGTGGCAGAACTACTGCGTTCGGCTAAAATCCTTAAAACTCAAGTTTTTAAGAGAGAGATTTTATAACAATTAATTCCCCCATACCCCCCAACAACAAAAGAAATAAAAAAGAGAATAATTATATATATATATATATATATTAAGGATGAAAGAAAAGGAAAAGGTGTTCACAATCACATCGAAAAATTACAAATTTCCCACTATTTGAACTTCCAACGGTACGGCACAAGTGCACATGATGACTGGCCTACAAATTTATTTTATTCCTACTTTTTGTCGGTGGATGTGAAAATAGCCGTGTCCATTAATTAGAAGAGTCGTGCGCGTGTAGTCCGATAAATTTTTCCATTGACTCTTTCTTTCATATATATTTTTTATATTTTTAAAGATTTAAAAAATTTATAATATTATTAAAAAAATATTTTCTTAATATAAGTAAAAAAAAAAAACCTATCGAGACCTACTATTGGGACAAATCTTCCGTAGATTTGCATGGTTTAGTTGGGTAGATCTCATCTTATATAATCATTATATTTTTTTTTAAATTTACACATAAAATATAATTAACAATTCAATTTTTTTAAATTTTTAAATAAAAATTATATTAAAAAATTATATCTTAAAATTTTTTATTCAACTTTCAACTTTTATATCATCACATGATCTTATCTATATAGCCAAATCAAATAATTAGAATGTGTTTAGAAAGAAAAAAGATTCCACACATGTTTGGACAAGATATATAATTTTGTCAATAGTATTTCTCTAAAATAATTTTAGTAAAGATGTTTTATTGATTTGTTAAAAAAAAGTCAAAAAAGTATTATTAAGATAAAAAAAAAAATATTATTTTTATTTTGAAGGTTGAAAATTTTATATTAGCTTGTTTGTTTGTTTTAAAATTTCTGAATTTTTTTTTATTTTTTTTATGATTTGATAATTATTAAGTAATGATTAGATGAAAGTGTTAAAAATTTAAAATGAAAAATATTTTGTATTTAAGTAATGTTGGAGCCCTAAAAAGGTCTCTCGATGAATGTTTCTTGTCTCTTACATCACCTCTATCGTGGTCGTAGTGCACTGCATATCAAATATTCAACTTTTTCATTTAATCATTATAGCTTTTCAAAAATCTCATATAAAACACAAATAATAATTCATTTTTTTATATCTCAAAATAAAAATAATATTAAAAAATTAAATTCTAATAATCTTTTAATTTTATAATATTTTTATTTAATTTTTTTCTCTCTTTTTTCCCAAATCCCAATAACACATTTTAACTCAAACTATTTTATTAATTTTTACAAACTATTTGATAACTATTCACATATTTTTTATCACATCCTATCTTAACGTCAAAACGTGGCCTTAGAAATAGCCGCAGTATTTACCAGTACTGGATACAATAATAAGTGTCTGTGTCATTCTTCCATAATGAATTTGGTCATGCGTTTTGCAGTTGAAGCCCTTAAACAAATAGCCGAAGAGCTGAGGAAGAAGGACTGGACTTTCGATGAAGATCCATATTGCATCAATGGCACAATTACTACTTTGGAAAAACTGACGTCGGGGCGGACAACAACTAATTACGACAATTCTATAAAATGCCAATGTGCATCCCCTGGTGGTGTCTGTCACGTGGTTGAACTGTACGTACGAAACCAATCTTTTTTTTTTTTTTTTTTTTTTTTTTTTAAATTTTTTTTTTAAGCCTCTTCTAAGCAAGCAAGTATATTTCATTAAAGAAGATGATACAAGAGGAGGGATTGAGGTTCCCCAACAAACACCCCAAAACAATAATAACAGTATAAAGTAGTGGATAAAAAAGAAAAAAAAAAAATTTTATAACTAATTTCTTGGTCGTCACCTATATCCTACAAAGAGGATGCCGTTTTAAAAGACGGAAATAAGTTATTCGCAAAAAATTGTGAACAATGGAACTACCGTTGGAAGCGGTAGAACCTCCATTGAAAGCAGTGAGTGTGACGGGTGCACTGTTGCTTGTTGTCTTAAGATGATTTTTTGAGAGATTCACAGTCCCTTCTTCGAGATCACGGTTTAGTGAAAGCGATAACATAGTGAAAAAATCAGCATCAGGTGGACTGGTCTGTTGATCATCATTTTGGCGCTCCTGTGATGGCGCATGGCAACCACGCGCCAGTGGGATGGAGACGAGGTGACCCAAATCTGGAAGATCTCGGCGAGACAAAGTTGTTGGAGCGGCACGTGTAGCCGTCGGAAGTGTTGTTGAGCGAAGTCGCGTGAAGAACAAGGGCGGAAACAAGCTTCTCGTGAGGGCCAAGTGTAGTGCTTTTTGGCGCGACATCGCTCCATCCCAGAAGATCGGCGGTTGTAAGATGGGGGTGGTAGGGTGTGTGTAGTCGGATGGCGGCCAGAGAGCGGCAGATTTGATCAAAACCGAACCAGTGGAGGGAGGAGGGAAAAAACACTACCTTAAAAATGTATATACAATGCGAAAATTGAAAGGAGAAGGAGAAGAGGCTGAGAGACACAACTCCACCCTCCTCTCTAGCAATGACTCTCACAGAGAGCATAGGTTTTCTAAAGAGAAGACAGAGACTCTCTCTCTAAGAAAAAAGAGACTCTCCCTTGTATCTTGTTGGTGAATTTTTTTTTGGATAAATTAATTTTTCTTAATACAAAATTAGTAAAATTGCATATATAATTATACTTAAAACGTCTCTAAACAGTCTTTTGGACTCACAAAATTGCTAATGTTCTTCGAAACAAATTAATGGATAATGATGTCGCACGTCCATATTACATCTATTCGGGATCTGTGCTGTCTGAATTTTTTCTAAGCTAAATGAATTTCGAAGTCGGAAACTGCACCATGGATCTGACATCTTGTCATTAATCCTTTGCTTTTAACTATATATCCTTGTCATACAGACAGCTTAAAGGGCATGATCTTTCTGGTGTGCTTCCAACATCCCTTGTGAAGCTGCCTCACATAACGAAGATGTAAGTAAAGTAACCAACTAATTAATTAATATCTGAAAGAATAAAAATATTTATAGTTCCAATCTAATTGCACGCTTTCCTCTTGGTTTCAGTGATTTGACTCAAAACTATCTTACTGGTACAATTCCATCCGAATGGACTTCTCTAAAGTTGGAAATTCTGTAAGTATTTTATTGGGATCCTTTAATATAACACATTATATTACATTAATCACTCATAACTTTTCAATTAATGCTCATTCTAGTTGAATTAAAATAATTGGCTACAGGTCCACTTCTGTAAACAAGTTATCGGGAAGAATTCCAAGCTACCTGGGAAAAATTACCACTCTTAGACATTTGTATGCTCTTTTATTTGGAAAAACGGCACAATAGATTGATTTTTGTTTTCTCGGTTTTCAATTTGACGAAGACTATTATTTGTATTTACAGGAGCATAGAGAACAATTGGTTTTCTGGAACAGTTCCCCCTGAGATTGGGAAGTTGGTGAACTTGGAGAAACTGTCAGTATTTTCACCTATCCTCTTGTTCAATGATTTATGCATTCAAATAACACTAACTTGAACTGGTCTGTAAAGACAAATGAATTCAAGCTGTTTGTAAAAAAGTCCCACAAACCGTGAGTCCATGCATGAGAGCCTTCCAATTTATATATCGTATGTACAATGAAGTGAAAGAAAATAAAAGGAAACTAATTAACTAGCCTTTTACAAAAGATTTGTGTTGAATTTTTCCATATAAAGCATGTGTAGCTTTTGTGTTATTGACGTGAATCTGGTTGGCTTTAGTCTCGGTTTCCATAGAGGGATTAGCAGCAATTATGTTGTGGATGTGGGTCTCGGTTTCCATAGGGGGGAGCTGGAGCCGTTAGGGTGAAATGGGTCTTAGTTTCCATAGAGGAACTTGTAGCCGTTGGGGTTATTTGAGTCTGAGTTTCCATAGAGTGTAGCCGTTGAGTCTTTCTGATCTGTGGCATTATCTTCAATAGTCTGAATTTCCCCTTTGGTGGCTGCAGTATCCTCAACGCTAACTTCCTCACTGGAGAGTTGCCACTCGATCTCACTTACCTCACAAACTTAACTGAACTGTGAGTGGTTGTAAGCCATTTGTATTCTGATACTAATTTTACATGTTTTCTTTGGAAAACACATGTTTGGATGTTACCCAATCTTGTTTCTGCCTTGACCAAATGCAGTAGGATTAGCAGTAACAACTTCACTGGAAGAATACCTGATTTTTTCAATAGTTGGAAAAAGCTTCAGAAATTGTATGTATTTTCTTTTTCTAAATATATCATTTAAATGTCTTCTGGTAGAATATTCTAATGAAATCTAACATAAGAGAATTATGCTCTTAATAGAGAGATCCAAGCTAGCGGTCTCACGGGGCCCATTCCTCAAAGCATTTCTGTCCTGAGTAATTTAACTGAGCTGTAAGTTCTATTGTCTAAGGGTTCTTTAGTTGTAAAATCTATATGATTTCTTCCTTTTGTACTCAAATTAATTAGATTTATTGCTTAAGACAATAATAGTCGTGGATGATGCAATTTTGTGCAGAAGAATTAGTGACTTAATTGGTGAGGGTTCAATATTTCCGAACTTAACTAGCATGACAAACATGAATAGATTGTAAGTCATCTTCTACCACAAAATTTTAAGAACTGCAGCAATACAAAGTCATAGCATTTTTGCTTAGATGATGTTCTTCAACGTTGCAGGATGTTAAGGAGCTGCAATCTCTCAGGACAAATTCCGGGATACATATCAAAAGAAATGCCACATCTCCAAACTTTGTAGTGCTTCTGTACCCTTTTGTTTGTCTCATTTCTATTTCTAATGAAAGAAAAACCAAAGTGGGTTGTGTGCATTATACCACTCTCTGCGATCGCCCTAAAAACAAGCCAGCAACATGCAATGATCAATGTCATAAAAGACTTTAGTGTCTCTACCCTTCCACCAGTTAGTTTTGGGTTGACAGACAAACTCAATACGGTTCAATCATTATAATTTCATAGATTAGTTTTGGGGTGTGTCTACAACCGCTGTCTGTAATTGGGTGGTGCGAGGTTGAGTTCTATCAAATTCTGAATTTGTCTTCCCTAATATCAATTTTTTTTTTCACGAGTACCAATTTCGTTCTGCTGGATTGACAGCGAACAATCCAACACATAACTTGAAACTCCAAATACTTGTAGACACTGCTAATTAATTATCTTCATTGAGAAATTTGTTTTTTTTTTTTATTTGTTTTTTTTTTTTTTTTTTTTTTTTTTCAGTTTTGGGTAGCATAAGTACTAATATATGTTCGTACTAATTAGATTTTTTATGGTTCTACATTTTTTTTTTTAATTTCCTTCTTATTAAGGATGTTCCATACTCTTGAATAAAGATTTTTCTCAGTCTTTACTGGATTTTAGATCTCACGTTATAATGAGGTCATGTACTTCTGAAAATAGCAGCACGACAGTTGACGAATTTGAGGCTTTACTTTGTATTAATTCCAGGAACTTCTCGATCTCTTTTCCTTCCCTCATTCTTTAGCTGTACTTTAAGTTATATTCTCTCCCTACCTGGATAGTGTCCTTATTTCTTTCTTCCGGATCATTAATATTTATCCTATTTTTTTAATATTCTGTTCCTTTTAGAAAGCAGTTATTTAGGGTTGTATTTGTTTTTTGCTAGGCTCCTATCTGCAGCTGTCAATTTCTATGAACAATGTGTAGTTTTTGTTAAGCTGTCGTCTCAGCAATAAATTATAATGTTTTCATTGGAAAGAAATGTCCATTAGCTTACTTATAGAACATGTTCTGATCGAGCGAAAAACATTTTCCTGTATATATATATTTTGTCTTCGTGATTCTATCTTTAAACCACATTAATCTCTACGCAATTTTACTGTTCTTTTTTACACTGACAACTTTATCATTATATCCCTGCAGAGATCTGAGCTTCAATAGATTGGAAGGAAATGTTCCAGAGTTTGATGATAGAGCAAAGTTGCAGCACCTGTATGTGTTGATTCAAAATCTAGCTATATTTCGGAGAAGTTTTAATAAATAATGAACAAGTACTACTAGGTCAAATTAAACATACAAAGGGACAAAGATAGGTGACATGATTTGGCTTTTTCGTTCCATGCCTTGTCAGAAAAGATGCAAGCTGAGATTTCACTATAACCAAACAGATCCTTATCTATCTATAACTATAGCCTAGCTTTCATCTATCTGTTCTAGGATGCAGTTGAAAGAAAAATAAAATCATGTATATTAATTCATGGGAGCATGAGGCATAGAGGCCTTTAATTCCTGTAGTTGTGATTCTGTAGAAACCGTACGTATGTAGGAATATACATATTAGGGAATTATTTTGGTTGTTGTACCCATATTATAAGTATTCCACCCTGTTTGTGTATCCCATTTTGTGCTTATTTCAAAAAGTATTTTCCCTCTGAATTTTCTTCCTTTGTTAATGATTATAAATCTCGATAATGTTTGTTGGTCCGAGCCTGAATTGATCATAATGAAATTTTCGAAGGTAAATTGAACTATTGGTAACTGGCCTGAAAGTTTAGTGTTAGGTTTCAATGCCAATCGATTGGTTGTCTTTAATTAACCAGAGTACGTAAGATTATCTTGCTATTTGAACAGGTTTCTGACAAGCAACTTGCTCAACGGGACAGTTCCGGACTGGATCAAACGAAGAGATTATCACGAGTACATAAATTCATCTTAAATTCTACTTCAAATTTCTGTAACCTTATTAATTTTTTTCCTTTCTTCCTTAATTTTTGAATGTATGAAGAGTTATTAATGGAAACTATGTACATCCATTTGCAGTGATCTAGATCTTTCTTACAATAACTTCTTAGAGAATTCTATGCCACTATCTTGTCGAGACACACTGTGAGAAAAACATCGCCATTTTTAATCTAAATTTCAGCCTACGTGACTAGTACTGCATACTCTGTACTTATCTTTAAAGATTTCTAGGTTTTCTAATTAAGCTGACTAGTTAATTTCTTGTTTCATCAGAAATTTATTTGAAAGCTTCTCTGGACAGGACTCGTAAGTTTCTAAACTTGTGAACTTAATTACAATAATAACCATCTTGATTTCCTTTTAATTTGATTTTGCCAACTTTTTCCCGTTTCCATTGATACTATTTCATGAGCTCATGCACGCTCCTTTCTTGTACTGTTTAACCCAAATATAGATCAGTTGGCGAGTGCCCGAAGAACCTTCCTTGTTCAAAAGGTAACTATACCTTACAATCAGATTTTAATAATCCAATGGCCAAGCTTTCCTCTTTAGAGTAATGCCAGGTATAAAGGTATGCAAGCCTAGTAGTGGATATGAGCACCTTTATAAAAAGTTAGCGAGTCCCACAAAAAAGGAGTACAATCTAATTCCTCTATTTATTAAAAGACTTGTACAAGATTTGCATGAACTTGCACTAATCATTTTTTGATTTCCAGTCTGTCCTGTGCAAGTTTGATGCAAATCATTTTAAAGTGAGACCACAAAATAATTAGTGGGATTAGGCTTTACTTCTTTACTTTTTCTCATAAAAGGGAATTGCATGCAGCTTATACACCCTCTAAGACCTTGTATCTAACGGTGAATCTATGATGTTTGGTTCTATATATGCCTAATTCCTAAATTAAAAGGATGTTGTTTATGTGTAGACTGGAATTCAGTGCATATAAATTGCGGTGGAAAAGAAGTCAGTATTGGAAACATTAAATACGAAGCAGATCTAGATGCATCAGGTGCGGCAAAATTTTATCGCAGTAGAGAGAATAATTGGGGATTCAGTTCCACTGGACATTTCTGGGATTTTAATGCCACCTCGAATGATTACATAGCAAATAATGCGTCAATACTCGGAATGAACAGCCCTGACTTGTACACAAGTGCACGACTCTCTCCTCTTTCTCTCACGTATTATGCGCGTTGCTTGGCAAATGGAAATTATACCGTCACGCTACACTTTGCAGAGATAATAATAAGAGGAAACAGATCTTTTTGCAGTCTTGGAAGACGAATATTTGATGTTTATATCCAGGTAAGAATTAATTTAAATCAATACACACACACACATACACACACATATATATATAACGTCCCAGATTTATCGAGTTGAAATAATTGCTACAGGATAAACTGGAGTTGAAGGATTTTGATATCAATAATACTGCACCAGGGGTCGACAAACCTTTAGTTAAGAAATTTAACGCAGTTGTGAGTAACAAAGTCTTACATATCCGCTTTCATTGGGCTGGCAAAGGGACAACAAATGCCCCAACAAGAGGAACATATGGTCCTCTCATATCGGCTATCTCTATAGAAAATGGTAATAATTCCCGAGGGTATATATAATAAATTCTAATTAGATTGATGACAAAACTAAAGAATAAATAAATTCACATTTGATAGATCAGTACTGGAGCTATAGCCCATTTGTTCAATTCTGCAGATAATCCCCCTGATAATGGCAAAATTATCACAATATTCATTGTGACTGGAGCTTTAGTATCGGCGATATTACTCATTTTAGGCATTCTTTGGTGGAAAGGCTGCATAGGAAACAGGATTTCAAGGGAAAGAGGTAATCAATACGTGCATGTTTTAATTTATAGTAGACAGATAGATTTCTTATTATTTTTCTTCTTCTTCAACTATTGCAAATTAATTTGCATGAATTGAGTTGAGATGTACTTGTACAGAGTTTATAGTAGACAGAGGTAGGGTATGTTACGACCTAAGAGAAGTGCTATCCACGTATGTGGTTATACTCCATAAAGATTATTCCAAGTTATAATTAGAAAAAGCCTAATACCTGCACCTCTATCACATATCAACCACCATCACTATGGCTGGGCACCAGGGGCTCGTTCCTTGGCCCGCTCGGTCCAACCCACCTGCCCTGAGGCCTGAGGGTAACGAGCGAAAAATCCTCCCGTTAATCCGGGTCGGTAGGCGGATACAATCATTCATATTCGCTAAAACGGGCAGGTGGTGGGTTGGTTAAAATTCTGTCCATGAAACACTCGTCCGCCTACATATATAAACATCTCTTCTAAACCTTAATCTACTGCCCCCACATTCTCCCCTCTTTTTTTCTCCTTTCTTTTTCTCTTCTTGATCTTCGTTTTCTTTCAACCAACTGGCACAACTTTCTTTCTTTTGTTCTGCTCTCTTCTTCTTTGTTTTCTTTCTTCTCTCTTCTTCTTAATTTGCTTCTTATTTTTTCTTTTACATAAACCGAGTATGCTTCTTTCTTCTAGGTTTTCTCCCCCTTTCTTCTTCTCATTTCTTTCTTCTGCCGGTTCGGCATGTAAAGGGGTTGATCTGTATTTTTTGAAGTTGATCTATGCGTTCTATTGATTTATATAGATTATCATTTTTTTTTACTTGATTTGATTAGAACCGAGCTAATCTCAAGTAGAAGAACATTTCAAGCAAACAGAGACCCTGAGTTTCTGGGTGTTGATTTTCTTGTTTGCGATTTGGAGACTTTTGGAACTTTTGTGGTTTTGATATTGATTTTGGGCCAAAATGTGGACGGGCTGGTGAAAAATCAATCTGCTTGATCAACGAGGACAGATGAAGTGATAGGGATGAATGGTGGGGGGCTAAATGGCCTCCCGCCTAGCCGGGGACAGGGTGTCAAAAGGGCAGCTACCAGCCTATATAGGACGAGAAGCAGCCCTACTCATCACAATCATCCCATTGCAGTGCCGCACCACCACATGGCATTATTACTACGTTGGTTTAGATAAAAATTTTAATGACAAAATGAAAGCACTAGTCATATCTATGCTTATACTCCAAAAGCATTGATCAAGATTATAATTGAAATTTCTTAGATTCATTGTAAAGTTTAGTTCCACTTATTAAGAACTAACCTAAAACCTTGCACTCATGCACCTGATCTCTGTGACAGTTCATACCCATCTAATGTGGGAATAGGGACTTAACCAATCCGGAACATTACAAATCAAATATGTACACAGAAAGTAATAGAGTGAGAGGGAAAAAATTGCAAATTTAAAATTTGAAATATCTCAAATTCACAAGAGAATTACTTTTTGTGATACTATTCTTTTATGTAAAATGATCTTAGCTTTAAAGGTAAGAAGAACCAAAAAGCACACGAGGAAATGCAACCATCATGGTCTAACTCGGGGAGAGAGATTTATACTCAAGATAGACCCTGCAACCTTTAAGCTAACCTAGGAAATTAACCCATGCAGTTGGGCAATAATGAATGTTGAACTCACACGTTGTTTCTAATTTTCTATACCTATTCGAATTCGAGCTGAGAATTCAAAGAATCTCAATTCCTTTTGCATCTTGGATTTTGAATTTGTGTACACTTGTGATTATTGTTGAGCAGATGTAATAAATATAGTGACTTTGCACTGCATGTGTTTGGTTTCATTCTCTCTTATGTCATCTAACTATTCAAGAGGCACAAAATATATAGAAATGAAATATCATTCCACTCATTTATAAGATACAATATTATCACTAGCCTCACCTTTTTCATTCCTTTCGCAGATTTGAAAGGATTAGATTTGCAAACAGGTTTTTTCACTTATAGGCAAATCAAAGCTGCCACTAACAACTTTGATGCTTCAAACATGATTGGGGAAGGTGGTTTTGGATCTGTATACAAGGTATTCGAAAACATAATTCTTCATGCATTTAGGTTTTTTATAAAAATTCTCTTATCTGTCCATGATACAGAGCTAAAGACATCTCTCAGTACATAATCACATACATACCTAAATATGCATATTTTTTTTTTTCTTTTGAAATGCAGGGTATACTATTAGATGGTACTATAATTGCAGTTAAGAAACTTTCTTCAAAATCAAGTCAAGGAAATCGTGAGTTTGTGAATGAAATAGGCATGATATCTACTTTACAGCACCCGAATGTTGTTAGATTGTATGGAGGTTGTGCTGAAGGAAATCAACTCTTCTTGGTATATGAATACATGGAAAATAATAGCCTGGCTCGTCCTTTGTTTGGTATGCTTAATGTTTTTATATAGTATTTTATGTCGAATAAGGATAGCAACCTAACAATGTGGATGGTTTTATGTTAAGAATATTGTTAGGATGGTTTTATGTTAAGAATCAAGTTGACATGAACTCCCCCATTCGACTTTCTACGAAAAGTGCAGGTCCAGAGAGATACCAATTAAAATTGGACTGGCCTACACGGCAAAAAATATGCGTCGGCATTGCAAGAGGCTTGGCTTTCTTGCATGAGGAATCAACACTGAGAATTGTTCACAGAGACATTAAAACTACAAATGTGCTATTGGATTCGAATCTTAATCCAAAGATTTCGGACTTTGGTTTGGCAAAGCTTGATGAAGAGGAAAAAACCCATATCAGCACCCGAGTTGCTGGAACCATGTATGCTTTATCTTTTCTTCTTTCCTTCAATTTTGAGTATATTTTTATTCTATTTTTCTTTCCTATTTTTCCTCCCAAGTGATTAACTAGGAGTTAATTAGGAACAAATGTTGATCTCCAAGCATTTAAAGGTTCTGCATATTAGAGATGTTCCTATTATATATGGAAGTGCTATAGAAGCTCTAGGACTCTGTATTTGGTAAGTTTAATGTAGAAGTTGTCTATTTGCAACACAAGTTTGCCTGAAGAGAAATTGATAGCTATAGGAATTGTCAATCGGTATTCATGATTAATTGTGAGTAGTCTTGTCATAAAACATATTCAAATTAACAATCTTCTAAGTTTCTTTTATGCTTGAAGAGTACTATAGAGAGAGAAGAGAGAGAGAGAGAGAGAGAGAGAGAGAGATACACCATCTGATTTCCTATGTTGTGGTCGTTACTGGTTAAAAATATTCCAATAATCTTCTCTAGTGGAGCTGACGGTGACCAGAAATTCTAGAGATTTAATAATGTAATACCCCATATTGAATGATTAGTGATAAGGGTAGGTGGTGTAGGAGATCACACATTACTCGAGAAGGAGAAATTAATATTTCAATGGAACTCTAATTATATTATTGACTAGCCTTTTAAAGTATAGGCTATGTGGCTTAGGCCTTCTGTTGATGTGTTACAGTATCCAAGCCTTTCTCAACCATAAATGACTTGAGTTATGCCACCTACGACGGAAAACCTCGACGAGGACGTTGGGAATGTAAGTGGGAGAGATTGTGATACCCTATATTGAATGATAAGTGATAGTGTAGGAGGTGTTTGAGATCTCACATTACTTGAGAATGAAAAGTTTTTACTCTTTATAATAGTTGCAATAGAGCTCCAATAGTTATCACCATTCCACCAACAACATAGTTTTGTATCTTTCATATAAAGAATATTTCTTTCTATTGTCGTTGCCTTATTGTTTGCATAATTGCGTGCTAAATAGAAAAGAAACAATATGATTTCTTAACTACATTTCTGAAGATGTTGGGTTTTGTTCAATATGGTAGATTAGACCTAATTCATATATACCCTGAAATATTAATCATGATAATGCAATCTTTGTCACGCAGAGGATACATGGCACCAGAATATGCATTATGGGGTATTTTAACATATAAAGCAGATGTCTACAGTTTTGGGGTTGTCGCATTGGAAATTGTTGTAGGGAAGAGCAACATGAAATTTCAACCAAATGAAAGTTATGTATGTCTTCTTGATTGGGTAAGATTGATCAGTAGTCATTCCATGTACCAAAACTGGTCATCTTGATGATGATCTATTGGTTGAACACAAACTAAACAAGATTGAAACAAGATGTTGTGTACGATTAGCTACTTCATAATTATCGTCTATTGATTTGCTAAGATTTCATGTGTGCATATTTCAGGCTCTTGTTCTACAACAAAAGGGTAATCTAGTGGAGCTGGTGGATCCAAAGTTAGGCTATGAGTTTAAAATGGAGGAAGCAATTAGAATGATCAAAGTAGCTTTACTATGTACAAATCCATCTCCAGCTCTTAGACCCACAATGTCTGCAGTAGTAAGCATGCTCGAAGGCCAAACAACTGTTGATGACGTTATTATGGATCCAAGCTTATATGGAGACGAATACAAGTTTAGAGCTTTAAGAGGGCAGCTCATTCAAGGCCAGCAAGAATCGATGGGTTCAATTGGAGTTGAGAGTCGTATTCTTTCACCAAATGCAACATTGACCAAAACTTCTTCTACATCAACCCAGAATCTTTATGATCCAAGTAACCATGATAGTAATGGTAGCAAAATATTTTCTCCTTCATGCAAAATGCTTTATGTAACAAATTACTAACTAATGCAGGTAGATCCGGGTATGACGACATTGAGTTGGCAGACTCTTCATTGATAGCATTGGACTACCTCCAGAAAACTGATCAGTGCAAATATGGCAAGAAAATGTGAAGATTCCTCATATTGGGGCAATATTGGGCATGCGTTAGTATTTGGTCATAACTTTAATTACGAGTATCAAATTCGCACATATGACCCCAATATGGAAAGTTTCTTTCGGCGTGCATCACGGTTACCAACTATGCTTGGTGGTTCCTATTTTGACCATTAATAAGTCGTTTTCCCCTTTGAATCTTCGATTTAAGTTATTTTTTTCCTTTTATGGTAATGCTTTACTATCACTTTTGGAAATGACTCTTACTCTGGTTTGGGCCAGATATTTTACAAGATACTTATTTTATTATGTATTTTCCTTTTATGCATTAATTGGGAATTTTTCTCTCTATTTTGCATCATTTCTCAACCTTAATCATTTTTGTGGATTAACTAGTCTGTGAATAATTCTCATTTTGCTCAGCGTTAGTTGGCATCAGAGCTTTAGCATTTTATGGGGTGATTAATCATCAGTTTTCATGGCTGAGGGTGGAGATTGTAGTCGACATGGGTTGGTTCTGAATGAAGAAGTCCCTCACCGCGATCATAATGTACAGAATGTGTTGATCCTTACTCTAATTTTGAGAACCCGTATCACAATTGTGTTCTGTTTCGGGAGTACCATAGCATGGATAAGCATTATGGAGACCTAGGCTTTAAAGTTAATCCACATAATTTGCTGGTACAATGTAGGCTAAGGGCTTCCTCGAAAAGTTAATCCACCATAATTTGACCCCTCAACTAACAATAGTTCAATTTCAGCCCCAAAATTTACCAAAATCCATAAACTACATATATATTCCATGAAAACTTGATTTATATCCTCCTAAATAACATTGTCATATAACAAACTCAAAATAAAAAGCTAAATCCAAGAATTTGAGTATTATCATACACTAATTGTGATTAAAGCCTCATGCCGCACTTGTGAAACTCAAACATGTTCACACTCTTGATTCATACACTATATGTCCATCTTTGTAAAACGAGAATAACCCAAACAAATTGTAAACACCAAATATCAAGAGCATATACTCAAAAGCATTCTTTATTTTTGTTGTGCATTCAATGCATAAACGAACAATGTAACCTAGAGTTATAAACATAAACATGTCCAAAAATCCGTCCTTGAAATTATTGAGTCCAAATAACCATATAAAAATCGAAATGTGCATTGAAATAAACCATCTACACAATCAATCACCAAACTGAAACATGTACCAATTCTATGTTGTATTATAGGTTCTAATATCGTGGATCTCATAAGAAACCATTTAACCAAGTGATGTACTCCATTTCATGCTTAAATAGATCTCGACTCCTCATGCAATCCAATAAAAATCCAATCTTCAAACAACATCAAAGCTCTAACGACCTATACCAACCATACATAAGTCAATCGAAATATATACCCACATTTAGCCTTTCATTAATTTCTACCATCTTAGATATTAACCAAAATCACATGTACACTCACCAAACTCATTTTAGAGACTCAAACCAAAATTATAGTCATCAATAGCTTCATTTCAAGCTCACCATTAACACATTTGTTTTTTGGAAAGAGGATGGTACCTCCAGCCCTTATTGATAAGCCCTCACTTTTAGCAGAGGAATATTGTGGTTACAAAATATTCCAAAGAAATAAACTTATTACTCATCAACCACAAACAATAAACATAAAAAATAATCAACACCCAAAAAACTTACATTAACAAAGACGCAAATAAGGAAATGCCAATTTATCAGTACGAACCAAACCTCTAAAATACCCGAAGCACACCTTCTACACCCAAACTACCAGGATTTCCAACACTGCTTCTGTCAATATTCAACTCGAAACGTCCAGCCAGCAATTTCGACCATGTAACTACACGAGCTTGTTGCTTTTTAACTGAAAAAACAGGTAGATTTAAATCTTTGAGTCTAACTTCATTAGCAAACGAAAGTCTTTTATATGTTGATGCAGTCTGCTACAGTTGCCCAGTGACATCGGAACGGGCCAGCACACCTCATCAGCGGAAAACAATTTTCCTTCCACCCTCCCTTTACATCTACAATGCCACAAACTCCAAGTAATAATACAAGGAAGAATTCCCAATATACTACCAGCTTGCGAAGAGCTGGATGCTAGCCTAGACAACAACAAAACCATATCAGACCATGCTCTATTAGGATCATAAGGAACTTGATAGGCCACGACGTTCAGGGAGGGGCCTAAAACCAAATCCCAAGTATATGGGAGGAGGTTAGACGTGCGAAGGCTAACGGAAGTAAGGACGTAGTGCATGGAGTGGCATGCATGCGTGCATGGACTGGGTCGTAGCCATTGAAGTCAGTTTCTATTTCTGTTGATGATTATCTTTCTGTTGCATTTCTATTTCCGTTAGTACATGGAGTCAGTTTCAGTATTTCATTTGTTAGGCGTCAGCCACTAGTAGTGGCTCTAGGTTGTTCCTCTGTTTTCGGCAACTCTGTTTTTCAGTTTGTGTTTTCAGTTTTATGAACATGGACTGCTATTTAAGCAGCCGTGAGTTATCAATGGAAAGACAGAAGAATTATTCTAGCAAATAATTGTGGTACTTCCTCACCCGAAGAGGACATATACTTGAGTGTTGTCGCTTACAAATATAAGAGACCTATCATTGGTATAAGGGACCTACCTTACCTTCGAAAGTTCATTTTGGTTTTCTTTGACGATATTCTCATATATAGTTCGACGTGGGATAAGCATGTGGTGCATGTGGCACAAACTTTGGAGATTTTGGGATAACATAAATTTTTTGCCAAAATAAGCAAATGTGCCTTTGGCCAGCAAGAATTGGAATACCTGGGACATATCATTACGCCTCAAGGAGTGAAGGTTGATGACAAAAAAATTGTAGCCATGCTCGCATGGCCTCAACCTACTAATATTTCTGAATTGCATAGTTTTCTAGGCTTGAAAAGATACTACAGAAAGTTTGTTCAAAATTATGGCATCATCGCTCGACCCCTCACCAACCTATTCAAGAAAGGGAAGTTCGGATGGCATGAAGAAGCCGAAACAGCCTTCTCGGCTATTAAGCAAGCAATGACCACCACCCCCACTTTGGCTATGCCCAATTTCAATGATTTTTTCACCATTGAAACCGACGCATCAGGCGAGGGGATTGGTGCGATCTTAACTCAACAAGGCAAGCCCATCGCCTTTATGAGTCGAGCACTGGGAGTTACAAAAAAATAATGGTCAACCTACGCCAAAGAAATGCTTGCCATTATAGAAGCCATTCGCCTATGGCGACCTTATTTACTGGGCAGGAAATTTTTTATCCAAACTGATCAACGCAGCTTGAAGTATTTCCTGGATTAGCTTGTGGCAACGCCGGAGTAGCAAAAGTGGGTAGCCAAATTAATGGGCTACGACTATGAAATTATTTATCGTCCAGGTCGTGAGAACTCAGCTGCAGACGCTCTGTCACCCAAGCCAAACAGTCCAGTAATTCATCATCTACACATAGCAGCTGTAACCTTGTGGGATGAGATTAAAGACGCTTATGAAGGTGATCCCTATATTCAATCTATTGATCGGACGGCCAAGGCTCAAACCGAAGGACCCTATTCACAACATCAAGGACTTTTGTTCTTTAAGGGAAGGGTAGTCATTCCATCGTGTGAGTCATTACGCACTAAGCTGTTGCATGAGGCGCACAATACCAAGATTGGAGGGCACTCAGGCGTCTTACGCACATGCAAACGGCTAGCTCAACAATTTTATTGGTCGAAAATGCACTAGACTGTCCAAGAGTATGTCAAGCACTGTCAAGTATGTCAGAAAATGAAGTCTGAGACACTTCCCCCTGCTGGGCTCCTGCAACCTTTGCCCATTCCATGTCAAGTCTGGGATGATATTTCTCTCGAATTCGTTGAAGGTTTGCCGACTTCCCACGGCAAGGATACAATCTTAGTAGTCGTTGATAGGTTAAGTAAATTTGCACATTTCTTAACTCTCACTCATCCATTTACTGCTAAGAGCGTGGCTGAAAAATTTGTTGAAGGAGTTATTAAATTGCATGGCCTCCCTAAATCGATCGTTAGCGATCGAGATCCCATCTTTATTAGTCGATTTTGGCAGGTTTTTTTTCATATGTCTGGTACTCAGTTAAAACTCAGCTCTGCCTATCATCCGCAAACCGACGGACAGACGGAAGTGGTGAATCGATGTGTCGAACAATATTTGCGATGCTTCGTTCATCAATGGCCGTGCAAGTGGACCACCTACATTCCATGGGCTGAACTATGGTATAATACGACATATCATGCGTCTACTGGAATGACTCTGTTCCAAGCCTTATACGGTCGTTTGCCTCCTCTGTTTCCCAATTACCATAGTGGTGACTCTTCGGTGCATGAGGTAGACCAGAGTCTCGTGTCCAGAGATGAGCTGCTGCGTCAACTAAAAGCAAATTTGGAGACTTCCATTAATCGCATGAAATAGCCAGCGGATCAAAAGAGACGGGAGGTGATTTTCGAAGTCGGTGATATGGTGTTTCTCAAGTTGCATCCCTACTGTCAGCAATCGATTTTTGAACGTGCTCACCAGAAACTTGCTAGTCGCTTTTACGGGCCATACCCAGTCGTGCAAAAAATAGGAGCGGTTGCTTACAAGCTTCAGCTACCGGAAGGAATTCATCCGGTCTTCCACATTTCATTGCTAAAAAATTCGTGGGAGATCTGGTGGTACCATCCACGGAACTGCCACCAGTAACCGATGAGGGTATTATTATTCTGGAACCCAAAAAAATCTTGGACACTCGCAGGGTCAAATGAGGAAATAAATTTGAAGAAGAAAGCTTGGTTTAGTGGAACCGCCTACTAGCAGAAGAGGCCACGTGGGAGACAAAGCAGTCGTTGATGGAGCAGTTTCCGAATATGGACCTTGAGGACAAGGATCTACTTGAGGAGGGGAGTATTGATAGGCCACGACGTTTAGGGAGGGGCCTAAAACCAAATCCCAAGTATATGGGAGGAGGTTAGATGTGCGAAGGCTAACGGAAGTAAGGACGTAGTGCATGGAGTGGCATGCATGCGTGCATGGACTGGGTCATAGCCGTTGAAGTCAGTTTCTATTTCTGTTGATGATTATCTTTCTGTTGCATTTCTATTTCCGTTAGTACATGGAGTTAGTTTCAGTATTTCATTTGTTAGGCGTCAGCTACTAGTAGTGGCTCTAGGTTGTTCCTCTGTTTTCGGCAACTCTGTTTTTCAGTTTGTGTTTTCAGTTTTATGAACATGGACTGCTATTTAAGCAGCCATGAGTTATCAATGGAAAGGCAGAAGAATTATTCCAGCAAATAATTGTGGTACTTCCTCACCCGAAGAGGACATATACTTGAGTGCTGTCGCTTACAAAAATAAGGGACCTATCAGAACTCCCAAAATAGTAGAAAATCTTTGCCAAACCACTGACGCAATACCACCCACCGTAAGAACATGATTCAAATCTTCAAAACCCCCTCTCTCACTGCAATCACATTTATTCAACGCTTTCCACATAAGAATAGAGATCTTTTTTGGCAAGGATGCATGCAAAACCGAAGAGGACCAACTCACGTCTAGAGCACGTACATGAATACAATCCCATACACTCTTCGTTGAAAAATGCCCATCATTGTTTTTAGTCCATACTAAAATATCCTGACCTAATTTATGGGATCCTTGGTAATGGAAAATTTCATCTGCCCTCTCAATACCCACCAACCTCTCTAACTCATCAACATCCCAGCGATTCGATACCCTCAATTCACACAACTTCAACTTCGGTTCCTCAATCACATGGAGCTCATCAGCATGGGGTCTCCCCACCAGCCAATTATCAAACCAAAAATACAACTTCCCTTCTTGAACCTTCCGTTTTGAATGCTCTAAAACAGTTGGAATACAATTAATCACCATCTGCCAAAACCGTGTACCCTTCCTTGAATCAATCAAGGACACATGATTATAACCAATATATTTCGCACGAAAGAACCGACTCCATAAATCATCACCTGTCAAAAGCTTCCAAGCAAATTTCACAGGAAAGGAAGCTTAAACATCTGTTAGGCCATGTCGTTCGGCGAGGGGCGGCTTAAAACTGAATCCCAAATATCTGGGTTGAAGTGGACGTGAGTCAAGACCGTTGCAGTCATGGGCAAGTAGAGAGCGAGAAGATCGCTGGATCAGACTGGGTCTTGTGCAGTTGAGAGTTTTACGTGTTTTTCTGTTGCATGTTATCTTTTCATTATGCTCTGTTTTTTACGTGTTTTGCATGCTCTGTTTTATGTGTTTGATTTCCAGTTGTTTCCCTTCATTTGCGGCATTCTTGTATGTGGCTTTGCTTATTTAAGTAGCCCAAAAATTTATCAATGACAAGTAGAAAATATTCATTCAACTTGTGGTACTTTTCTCACCCGAAGAGAAAACAATTTTCGTTCGCATCAGTAATATTTGTTGGGACCTATCAACATCTTTAAAATTCCGAAGGCCAATGCCACCTTCCTCAATTGGTTTGCACATTTTTCTCCATGAAAACGATTTCTTTTTTCCTTTCCCATCCTTCTCACCCCAGAAAAATGTACTTAATAATCGATTAATAATTTTCAAAACTGATTTGGGAAGCTTAAGAATAGAAAGGAGATGAATGGGCAAACTTTCCAGAACATGCTTCAGTAAAACTAGTTTACCCACAGCAGATAAACATTTCATTTTCCATCCCCCAATCTTATCACTCACCCGAGAAATGAGAGGATCTAAACGTCTTTTAGACAACTTACCAGACACAATAGAAACCCCAAGATATGTAGAAGGGAAACGACCTTCTGCAAACCCAATGAGTCAGAGGAGTTCTCTTTTCCGACCAGGAGCAAATTGCTTGGCAAAATAAACGACCGTTTTATCCTTGTTTATACGCTGACCAATCCAATGCTCATAAATCTCAAGCACTTTCATCAATTCATTAACAGACTTTTTACTTCCATTAGTAAAGATGACAACATCATCAGCATAAAGAAGATGCAAAATAAGGGGTGTACCTCTTGGATGCAAAATAGGACTTCTTCCATAATAATAAAAAGATAAGGCGATCCCCCTGCCTCAACCCTCTACCACCCTGGAAAAAACCACGTGATGTCCCATACATCATAATAGAATACCAAGGAGAAGAAATACAATTTCTGATCAACCCACACACTGAGTCAGAGAACCCAACCATTGCCAAAACATGCAATAGAAAATCCCATTCCACCCATCATAGGCCTTTGCCATATCAATTTTAAAAATAACATTCTCACCCGTGGCCTTTTTGTTAATAAAATGAACCATTTCCTGCGTTAAATTGATATTATAAAAAATTCTCCTTCCCAAGATAAAAGCTCTACGCTCAGTAGAAATCATAGAGGGTAGCAAATGAGCAAGCCGATTAACTAAAACCTTTGTACAAATTTTATAAAAACTGAACATAGGCTTATGGGCCTAAATTTATCAAAACCTGTCGGTTAAGGAACCTTAGGAATAAGCACCACAAAAGAAGTCGTGTAAAACCTCCGAAGAGGAACACCACTGAAAAAATCCCTTACCGTTTCCACCACCTCCTACTGAACAATCTCTCAACATGTATGATAAAACCCAGATCCAAAGCCATCCGATCCCGGATTACTCTCAATAGGGATGCTAAAATCTGCTTGTTTAACTTCTTCTACCGTAGGTAATGCACACAAACGGAAATTTTTCTCCTACGATATAACCTTATCAATCAACCCTCCCAATTACGGAAGCTCCACCCAAGTAGAATGCCCCAAGAACTCCAAAAAATATAAAACCACACCATCATGAACCTCCTGAGGAGACTTTAAAACTACTCCATTTTGAAGCTTCATCTCTAAAACCTGAGATTGCTTTCTCCTTTTAAGCAAAGTATGAAAATAACAAGATGATCCACCCACATTTGTTTAAATCGGATAGGAGACAGACCAGAAAATGTAACATTGTGAGACAAAGATATAACCATTGGTGCATGATCAGATGTAGAACGAGGTAAATAACGCATGGATGAATCCGAGAAATAATTCAAAATATTCTTATCCATTAATGAGTGCTCCAACCAGGCCCAACTACGAGCAAATCCATGTTGTCCATTACACCAATAAAAACTCTTGCCCAGGAACTTCATTTCTATCAAGCCACAAGTATGAATCTAGGTATTAAAGTCTTCCATAGCTACCATAGATCGAAGCCTCCTACCTCTTCTTTTAGTATCATTAGCAATAATATTAAAATCTCCCGTGATTAGCCAAGGGATGTTAGAAATCCCGTCCCTCTCCAAATCTATCCAAAGTAGTCGTCTATACTTATAACTACATTTTGCATAAACAGAAGATACCTTGCACTCGACCAAACCATTAGAAAAAATGAGAGTAATGTGTTGATTACTCACAGTCTGAACACTAACTCTTACCTCTTGCATCCACAAAATCCAAATCTTGCCTTCCGATACCTCATTTGAAATACAAAAATCATAATTGAGACTCTGTTTAAGAACTTCCATAGAATCATCAGTAGAAAATGGCTCAGCAATAGCAAATACTTTTGGCTTATGTTTCATAACAAGTTTCTTTAATCTGCCTCTAGACTTACCAACCCCCCTAACATTCCAATACAAAATTGGACTAATCATAAATTTAACTTGGATGGCCCTGTAACAACCCGTTTAGTACTGCGCCCCTTCAAAATCAAGTCTTCATCTATTTTCTTCATTTTATTCGGAACTTTTGAATTAGACAAAACATCCTTACCCAAGTGAAAGGGTTCAACCGTTTTATCACTATTCGACAAACTAGCCAATTGTTCTTCTATTGCAATGTAAACAGAACAAACTAGCCAATTGTTCTTCTAGACAAAACATCTTTGTTTCTTGGTCCCCACTGGACTCCCCAGGATCCCTCTCAGGAAAAATCAAAACCCCACCTGAACTCTCCACTACATTTGCATTTAGTTCACATGTCTTCCCTACAATGGTCGAAACTGGTGGCAAATTACTTCCATTAACAGTACCATCCTTTGTATCAACAACCTGAATGTCTTGCTCATAGTCCCTATCCCAGTTCTCTAAATCAGCCAGTTGAGTATCTAAGGACTTATCGAAAACAACCTCACCTTCCATATTACTCAATTCTGCCCCTTCCGACACAGCGATCACTTCCTCAACCCTTATCTAATCCAAAGAATTACAATCATTCAGAACCACCACATCATCAACCTTCCCCTCCTCTTCCTTGGAATCAGACAGGCCAGTATCTGCCATAGGCTTCTACACCACTCTATATTCCTGTCTTACGATCTGCTTCTCCTTATCCTTTCGAATTTTCCCTTTCTTGCATGTCTTAACATTATGCCCTTGTTTTTTGCAATGAATACAAAACACTGGAAGGGTTTCATATAGAACCTCCTGAAAACGTCTTAAAGGACTAGAAGGTGCACCATTCCAGAAATACATTAGAGGCGTCTGCACTGCATCCAACTCCAGACACACCCTCGCACCATATGTTCGCATTGCACATCTCGTAGAATTATCGCTTCGAACAAATTTACCAATAAGATCCGTGAGGATACATAGGATAGAAGACTGGTAAAAGTTTGAAGCCAATCCTGGAAGAAATACCCCAACCAGAACAACTGAGGGTTCCTCCTCTTCATCAAAATCCAGAGTCCAGTGAAACGGCTTATAAGGAGCACCATCTATATCACAGGCCTCTCTCGAATAAGCTTTGTTGAAATCCTCCTCCGTCGTAAGACAAACAAATACATTACGGTGCTTTTATTTTTTTATTCACAAATACTATTCATTATTCTTTTAAACATGTATGTTTCATCATCTTATAATATAATGAAGAATACTGCTATATACAATTTTATGGTGTGCAAGCTCCGCACATTTCGTTTAGAAAAAAGTAGGGTCCATCATTAGCAAAAATAATTTTTTCATGTCAGTCTCAGAATATTCATTTTTTTCAAAAAGTGTCTACGAAGCTTACACCATGAAACTGTTGATCTGTCACGCTGCTGCCACACGTTTCCAGACTTCTATCTCTCTCTAATTCTCTCTTCATCTTTGTTGCTCTCTCTCTCTCTCTCTCTCTCTCTCTCTCCCTATCGTTGCCTCCTTCTCTCTCCATCTTTGTCCCTCTTTGTCTCTCTCTATCTCTCTAGTCCCTCCCTCTATCCTCTAACTTTGAGCCCAGACCATCATTCACCTCCCCTCTCCCCTCACCGGCCACCCTTACGCTGAAAGCCCCTTCCCCAGTCACACCTACATACAGTACAAAGACCCACCCACTTAAACCTTCACCCACTTTTGAAACAGAAACCACCAACACTCCAGCCACCCGATCACCACCCCGTGGTGCTCCTCTCCATCCGGCATCGCAACAATGAGCCCCCCCTCTCTCTCTCTCGGTCTTTGTCCACCTCACTCTCTCCTCCTCTCTCGTGCTCTTTATCTTCCTCTGTCTTTGCCACACACACACACATACACATCCTCTTTCCCTATCTGCTTGAGACACCACCTAGGAACCACTATGCCTTTAGCTAACGGGAACAACCACAAGAAGCAGCGAAGACTTTCTACAAGTAGTAATAAAGTAAAATAAGGCTGAGACCGACTTCAATTTTCTATCTAAATTAGATAATTTACTATAGATTGAGAAAAATAAGCAACTATTACTATTGAGGTGGAATTCATAATACTTGAAAAGCTCATATAGATGACATTACTATTGAGATGGGAAAGCTATATATTACACCATGATTCAATTTATAACTAATTATGTTAGGACTGTTCATCCGGGCTTTATTTTTTCCTGGCCAGTCCTGAATCGGGAAATCAGATTCCGGTTCCAGGTTGCAAAACCCGAGTACACCATGTACCTCATTTTTTTTTTTTTAGTTTGAATGTTTTGATGTTTCTTTTTTGCAACAGAATCACCAATTTTTGCAACCCAAAACAGCAGATGTCGGTCTCCCAATTACGAGAATATACCTTAGCAAAATCAATACGCAGAAATGCAATAATAATAAACATACTTCATTGTGGTGGGTGAAGTGGTTGGTGGAAATGGTAATGGCAATTGAACCCATGATAGCATCAACAAGGCCATAAGCACAATTGGAGAGGGAATTATGATCCACCCAAACGCGACTCGAGCCGAAGATGGAAATGGCACCATCAGCCATAGTCCTCCACCCAAAGGGTCCAAAGTGACTCGGGGAGCTCCTCACCATGGCATGCCCAGTAGGCTTGTAGTCATGGATGTGTAGGCTGTGAATGATGACATTGGTAACAAACTGGATGGTGATGCATGCTCCATTCGCAATGTGGACATTGGTCCCATGACCATCAATGGTCTTGAAGCTGTTCATGAGGAGCTCCTACTTCAATTGTATCACCATGTCCGGCTTGAACACAATCTAGAGAGGCACTTCCTGGAAAAAGGTACCAGGTTTTAAACCTGGGTTCTGGACCTGATCTGACTCGGCCCGAGTTTGAAATCTGAGTTCCAGTTCGAGTATATCCGGATTTTTGGGCCGGAATTTAGATGAACAGTCCTAGATTATGTTGACGCGATATTATCCATTATTTTTTTAATATTAATATAAAAGTTAGATAAATAATGGTGATACATTCACTGAGTGATATGAAGAATGAGCTACAGGAATCTGAAAAGAACTCCATCTAATAAATAGACTTTGTACAAGCTGATGATCTTAAGGTTCTATTGTCATATTCTTTCCTCTTTCACACGTCTACTAGAATTCTCAAGGAAATTGTTTTCCATACTCCGTTGACTCTGACAACGCAAGAGATGATAGCATGGAATGATTATTTGTTTATTCTCTTGCTTCGCATTACAGTGGTATCGAAGAATGGATTAGTTTAAAATATTATATATATTCCACACTGTTTTAATTCCTACTTTTCCGTTAAAGCAACTAGTAAACTACTAAGCTTTTATAACCAGACCCAATTGCCCTGTTTTTGTTACGCTCATAAAGCTCACCAGCCACCAAAACCCAACGTATACTTTAACCGTTTAGATTAATAACACTTCTTATTTCATTTCATTACTATAATTTTTTTAAACTTTTATATAAAATATAATAAAGTATTCAATTTTTTTAAATCTCAAAATAATAATAATAATATTAAAAGTAATATTTTAATAATACTTTATTCAACTTATCTAAAATTATCTAATATCATCTCATCTCATCTCATCTCATCTCACTATCTGAGTCCAGTCCGAAATCCAACTTACCAATTCCGAAAGTCCACGGCTTACTACTCTTCCGTTGCACTTATTAGTCTGATAAGACAAAGAGAGAATCGGGAACTCTCAGTCGTGGAACTCTCTCTCACAGTCGAAACCTAAAACTCTTTTCGCAGATCCGGCTTGAGGGGTGGAGCTTCGGCTCCCTTCCCCTCCCTCCCTTCCTCCTCCTCCTCCTTCCCTTCTCTTCTAAGTAGTTTTCACTTTGTATTTTTGTGTTTTTTCAGGGGAAATAAGGGTGAAGCGCCGATCTGGGTCTTCTCGCCGCCACAGGCCAGCACGCGCCCCGCCATGGTGATGCCCTGCCGCCGATCTTAAAGACCACTGAATGTGGCACCAAAACGGAGCGACGAGTAGCCCGCATGCGCGGCTCGAAGTTTCGGCGTCGTTCGGCGCGTGGCCTCCACGCACCACCCGGGAGCCCCTCTGCCAACACCACGTGCGGCGTTTCTGGAGTCTGTGAGTCCGGGATTTCCAAGGTCGACTGGCGGTTCCCTTCCCAGAGTGGCGCGTGTACTGCACGCGCCACAGCAACCCCTGTGTTTTTTTGTTGCAGTATTTTTTCTTGTAATTTCCTTTGTGTAATGTAGTTTCTAGGTAAATAAAAATCTAAAAAAAATTAGTACCTTCGGACTTTGGTCCGAATGATGTATTAGTCCCCTCTCCGCGTTGACGGGGTTGTTGGGGTTTGGTATACCCTACCCTGCTTAGTCGGGGTATGGGGCTTTGTAATCTCTGTCTTGTACAGATGGGGTATTTTCTCTAAAGATTTAGGTCTTTAGAGATTTACTGTCTGGACTAGACCATGTCAGTCACGAAAGTGTACTCGGGAGTTATTAACGCTTGTAATTGATTTGTTTTTCAAATCAACTTGTAAGTCCTCTCTTAATGAAGATTGACACCTGTTTACTCAAAAAAAAAAAAAAAAAGACCAAGAGAGAATTGATGGCACGAAGACATTGACCATATCTCAAAAGGTTAAAATCCTAAAATATATATATTTAATTATTTATATTTTATATTTGACATGTATGGGTCAGATTCTCATTCAATAACTGGACTGAACATATAAAATATTTAATTAATGGAGTGCAGCATGAACCAAAATTAGAACTTAGGACTCTGTTTTGATAGCTACCATATTGAAAAAACTATTTATGCTATCAATTTAAACATTTTAGATAAATGATAATCTAACAATCACATCCACATTGAATTTATATTTTCTAATAGATTGAAATAGGAAAAAATGGAATACGAAAAATTGGGAAATTAAGAAGTTAATGGAATAAAGTATAATGGAAATGAATTAAATCTTTCTTATTTGGATATTTTTAGGAAGTAAAAGAAAATGAAACTTAATCGAGAATAATAATGAATGAAATGAATATTTTGACATTAGATTAATATGAATTTCTTAAATTTTTCTGTTTTTTCCTTATTTGTACATTTTCTTTTTTGAGATGAGCTTTCACAGATCATCTTCACTTGATAACTTTCAAGATGGACTTTCAAATATATTTTCTCTTGATAATTCGATCAATATACAACCCTTTTGCAATCAAACAATAATTAAAGTTATTAAGGATTCATTTTAATTATTTCTCACTCCGCCCACCAAAATGAAACCTTAATTAATGAAACAGATAGATGAGTCGACGAACTGACATAATTTTATATGATACGTTAAATTTATTTTACAATAAAAACAGATGTTACCTCAATAATTTATAGATTTATTTTTATGAAATATCTTCGTGATCAACGTTAAAAGAATTTATATAAGACTCAAATGGTCCAAGTAGTATCCGCAACTTAAAAGGGATCTCATTGTAACATCTCCAACCTCAATATTTTGTTGTGCACTTATTGTCAGAATTCATTATTGAATCACTTCAAATTTCATTGGGCGTACGTAATGTCCCATATAAAAATTATACACCTCTAGCTGTAGTATCTATAATATTCATAAAAAGAGTCAAATACCAATACTCTTTTTATATAAAGTGATATGACATATTTTATGATCAGTGTTAATAAAGAGGCTTAAAAACATATTTATTCATCAAGATTTGAAGTTTTGGTGTGCTAATTTGGGTTCATCCGGCCACCCAAACTGTAAGCAAATTGCGTCTTTGCAATTTTCACTTATTTTTTAAGAGAAAGGATTGAAAAGTCTACGCCCTCCTATTGGTCCAGGTTCTTAGTTGGTGGGCTTTTGCTAGAACTGAGGTCGATTAAACAGATTCGGGCCCTCAGGTCTCATAATGAATATTGGTGGGCTGACACGTGGATCACATAAGGCCTGAATCTTTAAAATTTACATTCGGGGCAGGCACTGTTTTGGACTCTAGAGGACATAGCAGATCTAGAAATTTATATATAAAGGGGCAAATTATAATTAAGATATTAAAAATATTTTTATATATTCTCATAATTCCTATATATGTAGGTGAACCGTGATATAATTTCTGTCAAGATTTTTTAGTCCCGCCTCTGCATGCCCTTAATCTATATATATATATATACACACACACACGGGAACGGCCCCGGGTGCGTTGGCTCCGGGGTGCACCTGACATAATAATTTAAATAAAAAAAATAAAAAAAGCAGTAATTTATTTGTCTGGAAAAAGAAAATACATAGTTAAAGAAAGACAAAAAATTAAGATTAAAAAAAATCTAAATTTCAGCAAAATATAAATATTGGTCTGCATCCATATTATATGAGTACACTGTCAGAACAAAAAAAACATAAAAAAGAGACGTCAATTCATGTGCGTCGTGGGGCTATTAATTAGGATTTTTTGATAAAACATGATTTTTCATTAAATTCTACAAGAGAGTTATACATTAAATGATCAAGGGTCTTAAGGAGTGGTAAAACATGATCCTTCATTAAATTCTACAAGGGAGCTACACGTTAAATGGTCAAGGGTTTAAAGAGCCTTTTGCTAAAACAAAACTTAACGGACTTAACGAAAAAAATAAGAAAAGTTAACAGAAGAAAAACAATAAAAGTTATTATTCACAGTTAGATAGTCACTTATTATAATAATATATATATATATATATATATATATATATATATATATATATATATATATATATATATGAAGCGAAAGAATATTTAGAAAGTAAGTAAACTTGAACTTTTGTTCTTCTACTCTTTCACCGATTAAACTTCATTGATAATAAGTACTGAGAGCTATATTCGGCATTGGTACAATTTAGAACTACTATTTTGGCAGTTTGACTAATTATGTTAACATGCAGGCCAGGATGACACTTAATTGGTCGAACTGCATGGCAAGATGCCAATTAAGAACCCTACCCACCTCATGTCATGGGAGAATAATTAGTGGTCAGCAATTAATGTCACTTAATTATGGCAAATTGGGAATAATGCCAATTTTGGACGAATATAATAAAAATCGTTAAAAACAAGATTTTCTGTTTGATAGCCACTTTATATATATAAAGATAAAGACATATATATATATATATAAAAAGGGTTCATAACATGAAACTTTCACATTACTAATTATACGACTCTAATTAATTATTATTAACGTTTAAAGAAAAGGAAAAGCCTTTCACTTGGAAAAATTACTAATGTCCCATGCACTTTTGTCGGTGGATGAAAGTGGTGGAGTGGCCATTAAATAGAAATGTGTTTGGACAAGAAAAATTATGTCGAACATGTTTAATTAGATTGAAAATAGAGTAAAACTCTGCAAACCTAAATTAGTATAATTTTCACTATCTAGCTGGACATTTCTAACCCCAAAACTTTTTTTTTTTTTTTTTTTTTTTTCCATATCATTCTCTTTATGTTTTGATGATGATCTATTGTGTAGTAAAAAAAAGTAATAATTTCAGCTGTTAAACACATGAACAAATTCTATGGATTCAATTCAATGATAGGATGAAAATGTTTTTGAGAGATGAAAATCCTCTTTAAAGTTTCAAGCAAGTTTAGATCAATTTTTTTTTACTGAAAAAGATGAATCCTGCATCTCTGTGTTACTGAAAAAGTTTAGATATTAATTGCTATATATCTGTGTTGATGAAACATTACTGCATCTCGAGAAATGAGAAACAATTTGGACTAATATCCTTTGATGCCAAAACGATAACCAAGAAACCTCCGTCCATGCTCTCGGAAGCAAAACATTAACACAACCAATTACTCGGAAGGTGTTTGCAAGACGGTAATCTCATGCATGCATTTGGGACTTCATGATCATCATTGGGGAGGTCCTAGCTAAGCTCGCTAATGCCATTGTTAGTGTATGTGGCTGGTACATCAGGTAGCTAGCTCTACTAAGATTTTCTGCTGGTGCTGGGCTTCTTGACATGCCTATGTCATGAGTACGTACTTGATGAAGCGGTCGCTACAGGTACGACTGATGGCAGTGTTCGTGCTAAGGTGGCCGGTGCCCTTCGCATAGTCACCAAGGGGAAGAGTCTGGTGCTATATATCTCCACATACATGCTTAAACCTAGCTTCTCTCATCCAAACGAATTCTTTCTCTCCGACCGATCTACAGTGCATCGCGATGTAACACCCCAGATTTATAATAGAAAGCACACAAAGAAACTCCCTTGAAGGGGCGCCTCCAGGAAGAGATGAGAGAGTAGGGAATGAGAAGAGAGGGGGGAAAAGTTAGGTTTTCATATATGTTTTTCGATAAAACCCTTTCTGCAGCTACAATACCTTTATAACAGACTCCTACAGCAAAATAAGGAAAAGGCCTCAGCCTTGTACAAACTGGACTCTAACTGTAAGCAATACAATAAGCAAATAAAAAGAAAAGAATAAAGCCCCACAGCCATGGGCTTCCCTGCAGCCCATTACTCCGGTTCTCTACTCATAGCCCCTACGTGAATGGCCTTGGCCCGAAGTCTAGCCCATGTGCTTCTTCCCACAGAAGCAAAAGCCTAAGCCAAACTGAAGTGAACACTTTAGTTCAGTAGTTCCTTCGTGTCTCGATAGCTCCTTGCATGTGGGTTAGGGTTGCAACCCTAACCCTTCCCTGCTGCCGCCACTCTTATTTCCACCACCTGAAGGAGCTCCAACAAAGGTTTGTTATATACCCTCCCCCTTAAAACACCTTGCCCGCAAGGTGGGGAAAGTCATCTTTCAGCTTCGAATAAACTTCCCATGTCACATTTGCTCCGTCTTGGCCGTGCCAACGAGTAAGAAGCTCTACCCTTGCATTATTTCCTATTTTTTTCATGCGCCTGCTAAGGATTTCGGCTCGCTCTGGGTGTATAACTCCATTGTTGTCAATCGATGGTAGAGATGGAAGTGTTGTGACCTTATATCTGATCTTCAATTTGAGTTAGGACACGTGAAATGTTGGGTGGATCCAAGATGATGGAGGTAGATTGAGCTTGTACGCCACACTGCCTATCTTCTGCAGTATTTGAAATGGTTCGAAGAATCGAGGTGCGAGTTTGAGGCTACGGCGGTGGGCTATGCTGGTTTGACTGTACGGCTGTAACTTGAGGTAGACCCATTCACCCACTTGAAACACCCTCTCCTTTCTTTTTAAGTCTGAATACCTCTTCATGCGATTTTGGGATTGTTGTATATTGTGTATGAGAAGCTTGGTGATGTTGCCTCTGTTGCATAGGGTTTGGTCTACTGAGTCCACACGAGCTATGCCAGGGATGTAATCTAGGATTCGGTGTGGGGGGTAGCCATAGAGTGCCTCAAATGGCGTAAGTTTGGTGGATAAGTGTTGAGTGGAGTTATACCACCACTCGGCGAGGGGAATCCACAGGGACTAGTCCCTTGGTCTGTCACCAGTAAAACACCTCAAATAATTCTCCACCGTCTTGTTGACTGCTTCTGTTTGGCCTTTTGTCTAGGGGTGATAGGCGGTGCTCATTTCCATTTGAACCCCTTGTAACGAAAAGAGCTCTTACCAAAATTGACTGGTAAAAGTGCTATCCCTGTCGAACACAATAGATACTGGTAGGCCGTGCAACTTGAAAATATTTTTTAGAAAGAGTTCAGCCACTGTCTTGGCGGTGTAGGGATGCTTTAATGGCACGAAGTGGCTGTACTTAGTCAAATGGTCGACCACAATCCAAAGGCTGTTATAGTTGTGAGAGTTGGGCAGTCCGTCGATGAAGCCCATCGTTATGTGTGTCCATGGTTAGGAGGGGATGGGTAATGGCTACAATAAACCACTTGGCAAAGAGTTATCAGTTTTGACTCTTTGGCAAAGATCACATGCCCTAATGAACTTTTTTAGATCATTTTTCATCCCGGTCCAGTAGAAGTCCTTCCACATCCTATGAATAGATTTGTCATTACCCCGAGTGTCCCACCCACATACTGCTAAGGGACAATTCCAGCAACCTGTTTTTGAATTCCTCACTGTTGGGAATATACAACCTGTTTTTGTACAGCAGTAGGCCTTCTCTTAAGGCATAGTTGGAACTCAAACCACCCTATGAGTAATCTTCAAGGAGGGTTTTCAAGTGTGCATCTGCATTATAGGCATGTTTCAATTCCTCCACCCACTCCACATTAGGAAAGGTAATTAACATAAGTTCAGCATCCTCTGCCTTCT
Source organism: Juglans mandshurica (assembly GCA_022457165.1). Taxonomy (NCBI): domain Eukaryota; kingdom Viridiplantae; phylum Streptophyta; class Magnoliopsida; order Fagales; family Juglandaceae; genus Juglans; species Juglans mandshurica. The sequence goes on along the minus strand of CM039627.1, from coordinate 11,993,345 downwards.
CCATTCTGGACAGTGCATCTGCTGCCTTATTTTCTGGCCCTTTCTTGTATTCCACCACAAAATCGTAACCAAGGAGTTTGGTAATCCACATTTGTTGCATTGGTGTCCTGATATTTTGGTCCAGCAGGTGTTTAAGGCTTTGCTGATTTGTTCTTACTATAAAAGCCCTCCCCAGTAGATAAGGTCTCCATTTTAAGACTGTTGAGACAAGAGCAAAGAGCTCTTTCTCATACGTGGACATAGAGAGTGCCCTACCCTTTAAGGCTTGCCTGTAAAATGCTAATGGCCTCCCTTGCTGCGTTAAAACAGCCCCAACTACAGTGTCGGATGCGTCGCACTCAATCATAAATGGTATAGAGAAGTTGGGTAGGGCCAATACTAGAGGATGGGTCACCGCCTCCTTTAACTTGTGAAAACCAACCTTTGCCTCTACAGTCCAATGAAATCCATCTTTCTTTAGCATTCTTGTAAGTGGGGCTGCAATCGCTCCATATCCTCTAATAAATCTCCGGTAATAACCAGTTAGTCCCAAAAAGCCTCTCAAGGCCTTTAGAGATTTAGGTAAGGGCCATTGAACCATGGCCTTGAGTTTCTCGGGGTCCGCCTTTACACCATCAGCTGAGATTAGGTGGCCTAGATAGGCTACCTCCTTGCACCCAAAGTGGCACTTAGAATGTTTGGCAAAGAGCTTGTGCTGGGCCAGCTTCTCTAGAGTGAGTTGTAGGTGAGTTACATGCTCTTTTTCTGATTTGCTATATACAAGAATATCGTCAAAAAACACAAGAATGAATTTTCTTAGAAAGGGGCGGAATACCTTGTTCATAAGACTTTGGAAAGTCAATGGGGGCATTAGCGAGCCCAAAAGGCATCACTAGGAACTCAGAGTAGCCCTCATCAGTTCTAAAAACGGTTTTGGCTACATCCTCGGGCTTAACCCGGATTTGATGGTAGCCGGATCGTAAATCTAGCTTTGAAAAGATAACAACACCTTGGAGCTCATCCATTAGTTCTTCGATCATCAGTATAGGAAACTTATCTTTAATTGTCATGTTGTTCAACCCCCGATAATCCACACACAACCGCCATGTTCCATCCGCCTTCCTTACTAACAAGACGAGGGAGGAGTAAGGACTTTGGCTTGGCTGTATAACTCCTGTTTTCAATAGTTCCCGCACTATCTTTTCATTTTCTTATTTCTGGTAGTTGAGATAACGGTACGACCTTATGGAGATGGGTTTTTTTCTTGGCTATGAGGTTTATAGAGTGGTCATGGGTTCGTGGGGGGTGGTAGCCCTTTTGGCTCGGAAAACACATCGCTTAACTGATTTAATAGGACTTGAATAGTTGCTAGAATTTTTAAGGCAGGTTGTTGTGTACTGCCATTTTCTGCTTCTAAGAGTTGCAGAATCACCCCTTTGTTTTCCAACTTTTGGAGGTATGTAAAGACCCCTCCTCAATCAATTGCACTGCTGTAAGTCCTTGCAACACAACTTCTCTTTTTTCATAACAAAATGTCATGGTTAGCTTCTCAAAATCCCACAAAACAGTACCTAACTCTCTTAGCCATTTCATTCCCAACACCATATCACATCCAGCTAAGACCAAAATTTGCACTTCCAAACGGAAGGCAGTCCCCTGAATTATGACCCTTAAGTCATTGCACCTCCCTTCACTTGGAATAAGGTCTCCATTGGCCACCCTCACCTTGACTTTTTCCAAGTTATCCACATGCAAGTTGGATTTTTTTAGGATTGCCAGGTCCAAAAAATTATGTGTAGACCCGGTGTCAATTAATATAGTGACCTATCGATTTCCAACTCTTCCTTTCACCCTCACGGTACGTGGGTTATGAGATCCGATTATTGCATGTAATGAAATTTCAGGATTAGTTTTAGCCATTGACATGTCAAAAACAGTTTGGTTTTCTTCCTCTTCCTCACCTTTTTCCTCCTCAAAACTCCCACTAATGTCACTGTCCAGCAACACTTCTTCCAGTAAATACAGTTTGGGGTTTTGACATCTCTGCCCCGGGATCCATTTTGCATCACAATGGTAACAAAGCCCTTTCTCTCTTCTTTCTTTCATCTGGGTTTGGCTTATTTTATGGATGGGAAAGGTTGGCTTGTTTGGGTGGTGTTTGCTGGGTTCGGTTTGGTAACTATTTGGGGCTTTTAAGATTCCCGGGTCAGGTGAATAGTTTATACTGGATCTTGGGTTTCTTTTAGAGAGGTTAATTTTTTCTTCTTGTATTTTGGCTAGGCTATAGGCTATGGATAGGTTTGTGGGATTGAACATTCGTATTGATAACCGTATCTCATCCCTTAAGTCGCTTAAAAAACAACTTAATTTGTAGGAGTCGAACAACACCCATAATCTATTAGATAATGTTTCAAACCTTGCCTGGTAGTCCTCTACTGTCCCAATTTGCCTCAACCTAGTGAGGGCTTCCATAGGGTCTTCATATGCATTATGTCCAAAGCTTATTAACAATGATGTAGTAAATGAGTCCCAATCTTAGGTTTGAGCCGTGGCTTCCATTTCTTGGAACCAAATGAAGGCTTTTCCCTCCATGTGAAAAGAGGCAAGCCTCAAATGTTGATGTGGCAGTGTATTATGAAAATGGAAAAACTGATTAACTTTGTAAATCCAACCTGCAGGGTCCTCACCATTGAAGATAGGAAAGTCCAACCTTACTGTTCTAGTTTGCACGTCACCTGGGTGAGTTTGGTGTGGCGGTGGTTCCTACTGGTTTTGATGTTGGTGGTTGTGTTGCTGAAAATGCTACTGCTGGAAAGTATGTTGCACTTGCAGATTTTCAGTTTCTTGCCTCAATGGGTCACTTGAAGAAGAATCCCGAGGACTGCTATTTGTATTTCTTTTCTGTATTTCCCCTGTTAGGATAGCCAGTTGTTGTACTATTGCCTCATTTTGCCTTTTGAGGGTAGACATTTCTGTATCTAGGTGTGAGAACTTAACATCAGATGTCTTTTTCATCTCATTGTATTGGGACTCTGTAGCTTTTTTTAGGGCAGTCAGCCCATCTAGCAGCTGTGTGAATCCTTTCCCTTCAGCCATCTTAATGTAAAGCAGTGCACCTTGATTGGTGGCTCTGGATACCACTTGTAACACCCCAGATTTGTAATAGAAAGCACACACAGAAACTCCCTTGAAGGGGCGCCTCCAGGAAGAGATGAGAGAGTAAGGAAAGAGAAGGGAGGAGGGAAAAGCTAGGTTTTCATATATGTTTTTCGATAAAACCCTTTCTGCAGTTATAACACCTTTATAACAGATTCCTATAGCAAAATAAGGAAAAGGCCTCAGCCTTGTACAAACTGGACTCTAACTGAAAGCAATACAATAAGCAAATAAAAAGAAAAGAATAAAGGCCCACATCCCCAGGCTTCCCTACAGCCCATTATTTCGGTTCTCTACTCATAGCCCTTTCGTGAATGGCCTTGGCCTGAAGTCCAGCCCATGTGCTTCTTCCCATAGAAACAAATGTAACACCCCGTATTTTAGTGTATTTTTACTAAATGATTATTTTTATTTATTCAAAAATTTATCCTCTTACTTTAAAATTGGTTGGATTTTTAGTGAGTTTATTTCTATGATTTTAATTTGGTGAAAATTAATTTTATGTGCGTTCCTAATATTTATTTATTGTTATGCATTTAAATTTCTTTTAATATTTAATTAATTATTGTGAGATTTAATTATTTCAATTTCACTTTACCATTACGTTTAAATTATTTTATTGAACTTATGGTTTTGAAATCGTTTCCGTTGGATCATTTTTGTGACCCAAGTTATGAGGATTGGATCTCATTTCTTTCCCTACATTTTTTCTTTTCTTCTTTTCTTTTCATTTTCCTTTTCTTTTTCTTCTTCTCTTTTCTTTTTCTTTTTCTTCTTCTTTCCCACCCTTCCCACGCGAGCTCTCTCTCTCCTTCTCTCCGTCCGAACCTTCCCTCCCCCAGCCCGCCGCCGTCCGCCTGCGGTGGTCGACACCGCCCGGCTCCCCAGTTGCCGACGAACACTTCCCTCCAATCTCAGCCTCCCTTGTGCCGCCGTTAGCCACCACAAAGCCATTGATGCCGCGGCACTCTTTCCGCCGTTGAGCCACCACCGGCCACCATCTTCCTACCACTTCATCCCCAATCTCTTGGCAACCCAATGGACCCAACCCCAGCTCCGATCCGTCACCGGTGAAGCCCCACCAAGTCCATTTCCAATTTGTGCATTTTTTGCCTAAAACCACCCCTTGCGCCGCCACCCACGGCGAACCACCACCACCATTGGCTTCACCGACCTCTCTAGGCCCTACTCTACCATTTTTTGGATCTTCGTTTATCTTCGTTGAAAAGTGGGTATCTGTGACCCACGGCCACAGTGTATTTTACACTGTGGTGTTGCTCAGACGTGACCTCTTGCAGCTTCGTGATCCTTCGGAAATTGCTATATAGCGCTGTAAGTATTTCTCCAAAGAATTCTTGTGAATTTAATGTATTTTTGCACTAACGTATTTCACTGTAATTAATCTGCAGATTGGTTTTGCCGGACTGAGTCAAGGAGTACGAGAGTCAGATGGTTTGTTGATTGGAGTTGTTTGGTTGGATTTGTTGGGATTGGTTATTGATGGATTTTGGATTGGTGTTGGTACATGTGCATCTCATTATTTCATGCATGATCATGTTTGTAAAGAAAATTGGGTTTTCGTGTAGCGCATTCATGCTCATGTGTGATTTGGAAAGTTATGATTTTATGTGAGAATATTTTTGGGTGCGTGTGTATCACGACCCCAAGCCGAGATGGGGCATTATCTCGGTGGAGCTCCTCTGGTTACTCATGAGCGGAATAAACTGAGTAACATCCCTTGGATTGTCGTTGGGCGACAATGTGATCGGACGAGAGATTCGTGCCGACTCCGTGGTCTTTCTGCTGGCAGAGACTAAAGGATGCTTGGCTACGTACGCGTTGGGCGCGGAACTGGGCATCGCTCGTTGCGTAGTGGGTGCTTGGCTACGTACGCACTGGGCGCGGAACCGAGCATTGCTATGAAGCCAGGACGTGCGGATGGTCCCTAGGGGAGGCCATGGTGCATAGGTTAATAGTGGATTAATTGGCTATTTTCTGGGAAAATAGTGTGTTGGATTTTGTGTAAATCATTTTCTGGGAAAATGTTTTACGGATTATTTTTGGGCCAATGGGATTTTGGCATGTGTTGGAAAATTATCATTTTCTGGGAAAATGATGTTTTGAGGAAAAATGCATATTTCATCATATGCATGCATGTTGGTTGTCTTTAATGCATTTCTTTCCTGAGGATTATTTGAGTTATACTTACCTGCGGTACCATTCTGTGGTAACGCAGATTTTGATGCAGATGAGGAGGTGGAGGGCGAGCCTGAGGAGACGGCTCCGCCCGAGGAGTGATCTGGGATCACTGGCTTGTTATTTTATTTTACCCATTTATATTTTCGGGACATGTGTTAACTTTATTTTGGAAGACTGTATAACTGCTTTTAAACCTCTACTGATGTTTAGTTTGTATTAAATTCTGGTACTTAGTTGACTAATCCGCTGCGTTGTTTTTATTTGTACACAGTTGCATGTACACACACTGGCACTTCGTTGGGATGTGTGACCGTGTTGTCACCATCCTGGCGTCTCGATCCCCGTGTATTTCTATAAGGGGGATTGGGGGCGCCACAACAAAAGCCTAAGTTGAACTGAAGTGAACACTTCAATTCAGTAGTTCCTTCGTGTCCCGATATTTCCCTGCACGTGGGTTAGGATTGCAACCCTAACCCTTCCCTGCTGCTGCCGCTCTTATCTCCACCGCCTGAAGGAGCTCTGACAAAGGTTTGTTACACGCGATCATGACAGAGGTGTTTGTAAGAGACATGAAATGTTCAACGAGAGACCCTTTTACAAGTTTAGAGCTCGATCTACCAGTATTTACCATGCACTGGCTAAAATAATATATAAGAGCACGGAAAAAATTCTTCTTCAACAATTGCATAATATCGTGGAGGAATATCCTTTCGTAATCCTTTCGTGGAGGAATATAAGATGAAATTGTATGGAAATTTTTTGAAAAATCCTTTCGTAATCAAAACATTCAAAATAAAGTCAAAATGAAAAGGAAAAATATTTTGACAGCAAATTTAGATAAAGATATAAAGAGACATGTCTTTGTCATTCTTCCATAACAAATTTGGTGTATGTTTGCAGTTGAAGCCCTTAAACAAATTGCCGCAGAGCTGGGGAAGAAGGACTGGAATTTCCATGTTGACCCATGCAGCTATGATCCAAGTTGGGAAACACCAAGGCTCATGAAATTGGGTCCAATAACGTACAACAATTCTATAGCATGCAATTGTGCATACCCTGATGGTGAATGTCACGTGGTCGAACTGTACGAAACCTATCTTTAATTTCCTTGTATCTTGTCGTTGAGGTTCTTTGGATAATTAAAATTTCTTCATACAAAACTAGAAATTATTTATATTATACTTAAAACATCTCTAATTAATTGCTAATGATCTTCGAAACACAACGCATCAGTACCTCCCTTAATATACAATTCATGTATAGAATGAAAGAATGGATTATATATGATTTCGCATTCTCAGACCATTTGGATGTTGAGATGGCAGTGTTTTAAATTTCGTACCGTACCGGCCGGTACGGCCGAAATTTTTCGTTTCGGCCATCCGGCCGGTACAGGTATTATATCTGTTCTGTACCGGCCAAAATACCGGCCGGTACCAGCCGTTCCGGCCTAAATTTCGGCCTGTACCGGCCTATATTTCGGCCTGTGTGTTTTTATTTTTTTTCATTTTTTTAAACTACAAACTTATTTTTTAACCCCTAATTCATACTAGACTATTTATAATTTATATAAATATGTATTTATATATAATTTATTTATATATAGACTATTATTTTGGAATATAATTTTTATATATAATTTATTTATATATCGACTATCCCGAAATGTTATCCCGAAACGGTACCGATACCAAAATATTTTGTTTCAGTGCCTTGACCGGTACGACGTCCGGTACGGTATTCAAAACATTGTGAGATGGTCTTAACTCATCTCATTCAGTCTCCTCTAATCTCATTTTATCTCAATTTTTCAATTTCAATTTTAAATTTTTAACTTTTCCATCTAATCATTACCTCAGCTTTACAACTTTTTCAAATGTTTACATAAAACACAAAAAATAATTTAATTTTTTCAAATCCCAAAACTAAATATTATATTAAAAAATTATATTTTAACAATATTTTAACTTTATAATATTTTTATTCAATTTTTTTTTTCTCATTTCTCAAAATCCCATAAAACATCTTAACTCATGATAAATCATTGATCACTACTATTTATAAACTATTTCACTATTATTCACATGATCTTTATCATCTCATCTCATTTCATCTCAACATTACTACTTCTTTTATCACATTACATCTATTTGGGATCTGTGCCGTATGAATATTTTCAAAGCTTGTGAGTTATTCATGAAAAATGACTTTCAAAGTCGGATATAGAACCTGCAGTACCAGGGGTCTGACATCTCATAATTTTGGTCGATGAAGATTGCGTTGAATTATGATTTACATTTGAACCAGTGTTCAATCAATTTATCACATTAATCCTTTAATTTGCCTTTAACTATATATCCTTGTAATACAGATTTCTTAAAGGCAAGATCTTCCTGGTGTGCTTCCAACATCCATTGTGAAGCTGCCTCACATAACGATGATGTAAGTAAAGTAACCAACAAATTAATAATTTGTAGTACTTGCTACTATTTGAAAAAATAAAAAGATTTGGATAGTGAGTTGAGATGAAAGTTAAAAATTCAATAAAATATTGTTAAAATATTATTTTTTAATATTATTATTGTTTTGAGATTTAAAAATTTTGAATTGTTTATTAATTATATTATGTGGAAATTTGTGAAAGTTATAATGATTAGATAAGATGAGATGAAATCGTTACAGAGGAGGAAAAGACCCCCAATCTTCACTCCTCAAAAGGAACCAGATCTCCATACTCATACCAGTCCTCTACATCAAAGTCTACGGTTCCGCGAAGCGGAACCATAGGTGGGGACACCACAATAAGATTTCACAAAACCTCAATAAGTGAAACCAAAACTAACACTCAAAATACAAAAGGTAGACAAATATAAAATCATGCAAAATAGAAAGTTTCAAAGATTTATAAGATTTGGAATTTCCAAGTATCAGTATAAACACATTTCTCATACAAGACACCACGTACCTGAAAATCACATTTTTATTTTGAAAGTATTTAATTGATTAAGGAAAGCACCATGGTCTCCCTTATGGACCATCTACACACTTTGGCTCCCGTCGCACCACATGTAACGACCGTGCGTGTGACTTCATAACAAGCGATGACCAGCTCCGCACCCGGCATGTATGTGATCAGACATCCTCTAGCCTCGGCCAGCAGAGAGGCAACAGAGTTGACCCGATAGCGTTATCGTCTTGCTCGAGCCCATTGTCACCTGGCGACAACTTAGGGGACGTCATTCAGTTTTATGCGCTCCCGTGTAACCAGAAGAGCTCAACTGAGATAATGCCCCATCTCGACTTGTGGTTGTGATCCACACAAAATCCATACAAGCATTTTATTAATGCATACAACATGGCCTCCTCAATCAACCATCTTCACACTCTAGCTTCCATTGCACCACGAGTAACGACCCGTGTGTGTGACTTCATAACATGCGGTGCCCATCTCCACATACTTAACCAGCCATCATCTAGCCTCCACCAATAGAGAGGCAACAAAGTCAACCCAAGAGTGTTACTGTCTCGCTCGAGCCTGTTGTCGCTTGGCGACAACCTAAGGGACGCCACTCAGTTTTATGTGCTCTCGAGAAGCTCCATCAAGATAATGGCTCATCTCGGCTTGGAGTCATGATATGCATGCACCCACAAAATCATTTGACACAAAAACCACCAGTTTTACATATTTCAGTTTACACATAGCCAAAGCAAAATTACAGGAATATTAATGACAAGTAAACAAATATAATGCTGACGGACATGCAACAATTTATCAGTGAATGACATAGTAATAGTGCAGATATGAGCAAACAATTTTCAACATCACAACAATCTACATGTTCCATTCCCAACGCTTCATGGTCCTTGCCCACCACACAAATTCACAACCAACTATGATTTAAACCCAAAGTTCCATAGTGCCCTCGACCAATTCACAAATCCACTACCAAGGCAACAATTCAACCCAACACTCCTCATCATTTATTCAATCACCATTCGAAACTAGACTGCACAATTCATCAATTCACAATTTTCCAACTACAAGTATTTTAAAAATTAGTTCGAGAACCACTTACAGTGTGGATAGAAAATTCTAGACGATCGAGATGCGCTAATCGTGTTTGCTCCTCTCAGATTGGGAGAAAAACAGTGTGTGAATGTGTTGCAAGAGAGAATGGATGCGACGAATCTGAGTGGCTGAGTCAACGATAGTGTGAATGGAGGTGGCCTTGATCAGTGTGCTATGTTAAGGTGCCTGGGTGATTTTTGATAGGGTTGCTTGATTTCAGGCATGGTCGCAGAACACAATTGCATATCTGTTAGTTGTGATACAATGGGGCAAGAATCTGTGTTAGATCGGCGTGGTTACTGTAAGGAGGGAGAGTAGATCTAAGGGCTGGTGGTGGAGCTGGGGATGGAGGAGAAACGTAACAAATCTAGATGGATGTTATGAACCTAAGGTGGAAGTTGCCGTTTGAAGTTGCTACGTGGAGAAACGACGTCGCGAGCTTAAAGGCAAGGAATTAACTTGAGCTGATTTCTATTATACGACACAGTTTTAATAAATGTAGTGTAGTGTTTTAAAGCAGTAAAACGATGTAGTTTTTCATATATTCAGTCTGTTATAGTTTAAGGGTACTCTAGTAATTTCTAGGTATCTGTTATAACCCACGCCTGAAGAGTGGGAGACTCATTTTGGAATATGAAGAATATTGTAGTTCTTTTTTGAAGGTTTTGGATTCCTCGCAAATCCAGTCGATACAATTTCAGTGAATTTCGTCCATCATCATCTTCCTTATTTTCACAATCCAATTACAGTCATCCATATGTACAAAGCCATTTTTCTATTATTCTATCCAGGTTCCTAATAATGGATCTGGGCGCGATGGTTCGATTGGGGTGATTCTTGGGGTTATACGCCAGCGACGAATGATGGCGACAAAGACAGTGGACAATCAACTCAAGGTAAGGCATTTTGGCTTGTTTTTCTTTGTGGACGGTAGGCAGGGAGAGAGAGAGAGAGAGACAGAGAGACAGAGACAGAGAGTGAAGAAACAAAGAGGGAGACGCTTAGCTGCATCGTGTGGTGGTTGGAGCTGTGGAGAGCGGCGCAACACGAAAACATGGGGTTGGGCACAACGACAAGCAGTAGACATGGAGAAGGAAGGGAACAATGGCTTGGTGGAGTGCGACGATGCAATGGAGCCGGCTAGGTGAGGTAGAAGGTGACGATAGAGGAGACTGAGAAGCCGAGAGAGATGGGGGCATTGAGTACTCACCATTGTCGGCGCCAGACGACCTGTTGGATGACGACGACGACAACTGGGCTGGTGAAAAAAATGAGAGATTGAGAGACGGAGAGGTGAGGGACGGCGAGGGAGGAAGAGAGAGAGGGTAAGGAGAAAAAGATGAAAGAAAGAAAACTTAGTAGCCCCCTTTTGGATTCATAAATGTTTAATCTTATCTCATCTCATCTCATTTCATCATTACAACTTTTTTAAATTTTCACACAAAATATAATATACAATTCAACTTTTTCAAATTTTGAAACAATAATAATATTAAAAAATAATATATTTTTTTTAACTTTCATATTTCATCTAAAACCATCTCATCTCATCTCTGAATCCAAACTAGTCCTTAGGATTTTCCCCTAAGCGAAACGATGTTGTTTTCTGGGGGGAAAGGGGTTGGGCCTCCAAGGCGTTGGGTTGACGATTTGGGCCAACTAAGGGCTTCCAATATTTTTTTTAAAGGGTTGGGCCCCTCGTACAGGGCCTCACAACATATATACACCGAACCCCAACCCCCTAAAATGGCCAATTCAGGATTAGATATTGACTTATAATTAATTGGCTAATTAACTTGTACTTGTTCTTATTCATTTGGCATAAAAAAACTTGTACTTGTTCTTTCTTGAATAAGTTTTCTTCCACAAAAATGATATTAGAGTGTTAAACCTGGTCTCGGGGTGAGTTTCTTTTTGGTGCATCAACACCAATAAGGTATGGGTTGAGACAGATATTCCCAAAAATTTTAAAATTGTGTATCTTCGATTTGAGAGTGTGTTTGAAATTTTTTGATGGCATGTGAAACTTCTTTGGCAGTTGTAGTGTTTTGACCTTAAACTGCAACTCTTTTTGCCCAGGTTGACAAAAATTAACACTTGATAATTGACACTTTATAAAGAGCAAATGTTGGCACGATTGGGAGGAATTAAATTGAACAAATCCACTCGAGGTGTTGATTTTGTTACAATGAAAGCCAGTAGTGCATATTTTTCTCTTTATGCTAGTATGCCCTTTTTTGTTGCTGAGAAGAAGTAAGTACTCAATTTTATTAATTAACTTTTATCTTTTATAAAGGTTACAATATTCATCCAAGTATGCCACAGGAGTAGAAACATTAAGGATTTTGCTAGCCTTCATTACTTTGAATTTAATTTCAATACCCATTAGATGCTAATGATAATCAACTACAAGAATCATCGACCACAACATTTTACGTAAACTTCTAACTTTTACCCGTATGTAGCATGGCAAAGTAATTATTAGGAGTGTCCCAATTGACATTAATCATGAAATCAAGAGATGCAAACAAACTTCACTTTCTCACATTAGCCTCCACCAATATCTTTCAGAAACTTGGATTTGAACTTGTCGAGTGTAGTTGAAACATCTTCTATACCAATTCTCTGTTGAGGTGAATCTGCACAACAATGCAAAGCCAATGCCATAGTGGATGATAAGCAATTCTCTATTGCAGCATAATCATTTTCGTTTCTTAACAAATTGGTATCAACAACTTCAAGTACCGAACGGGCTAATGAATCTTGTACTAAACACTTCAAGCTCATTTCTCCTGTAAACATATCATCTGTGGGCTTTTTTCTTGTGAAAGTTTCTAATATCAAAATGCCAAAGCTATACACATCGCCACTTGTAGAAACGATTCCTTCAGATCCATACTCTGCATACATTAAAATTTCTCATGAGAATTTCTTATATGAAAAATGCTATTTGTACTTGAGAAAAACTTATAAAAAACTTACTTCTCCACATGTTAGTTATTGATACACAAATTATGAAATTTAAAATTTAAAATTTAAATTTGAAAACAAAACTAACAAAATGAGTCTCGTAAGTAAAAGTGTAAAAAAAATTGTAAATACATGTGGCATTACTCATCTTATATTGTATTAAAATGGAAAAAGAAAAATACTAAACAATAGTCATGGTCAACATTCAGTTACCAATTAAAGAGAACAATTATATGTGCTTATGTGATAGTACTAGAATGATAAACATGGAAGTACTTCACCTCACCTGGTGCTATATAGCCAATTGTAGCTAGAGTCATTGTTTTAGCAAGAGAAGCTCCATCACTGAGGAGTTTGGACATGCCAAAATCAGCAACATGTCCGACCATATCTTCATCTAATAGCACATTGCTTGGCTTTAAATCAGAATGAACAATAGGTATTGAGTAACCAACATGTAGGTATTCTAGTGCTTTTGCCACATCAATCATTATATTTAGTCTCTGTAAAATATTCAAACAGTGGTTGTCAGAATACAACCACATCTCTAGGCTCCCATTAGGCAAGTACTCCAGTACAATAGCTTTGAAGTCAATGTCACTACAAGCACTAATTATTTTGACAAGATTTCGGTGACGAATATTGCTTAATACCTCGCATTCTATGTTAAAACTTTTGAATGCCCCTTCTACGTGCAACTTTAGAACTTTTATTGCAACAATCTTACCATCCAAGAGTAGTCCTTTGTAAACTGATCCAAAAGTACCTTCTCCAAGTAAGTTGTTTGCATTAAACCCTTTTGTCGCTCGTAGGACTTCTTGATGTGAAATTCTTCTCCATATATATGGCCAAAGGCGATGTGTCCTCCTCAACAAGGAATTTGGAGTTATGTTGCTTGCATTTTTTCAAAACAAATACAAGATACAATATTACAAGTATGGTTAACCCCATTATTGGTATAAGATATTTTAGAATACCACCGACTCTTCTGGCATGTTTTGGTCTAGGAGCACCACTTTGACATGGGGGGACTTGCAATCGAGCCACACCACAAAGTGCATTGTTTGACATAAATGATGCAGCTGAGAAGTGTACAAATGGTCCTCTTGTAGGAATTTCTCCACTTAGTTTATTGAAGGAGACATTTAGGTATTTGAGGTATAAGAGTGCTTCTAAGGACATGGGAATCTCTCCAGATAAGTTGTTATTAGAGAGATCTAAGAGCTCCAAGCTTACCAATTTACCAAAAGTTGTAGGAATTGAGCCTTCTAGTTGATTGGATGCCAATGAGAGATAAAGAAGACTGTTGAGCCCACCAATGGTCATTGGGATCTCACCGGATAAGCAGTTTCTGGACAAATTCAATGTTCTCAGGACCTTCATATTTCCAATCTCGGTTGAAATGGGGCCACTTAAAGAATTTGATGATACGTCTACCTCCAAAAGATCTATAAGGCTCCACAAACTCAATGGAAATGTAGATGTTAATTGATTGAAGCCCAAGTAGACACCTTTAAGGGAAGTCAGATTATTTATGCAAGTTGGGATATCTCCAGATAGCTCATTCTCAAATAAACTCAATTCAGCCAAGCTCCCCAAATGACAGACACTAGGTGGGATGTGACCTTTTAATCTATTACTTCCAAGGCCTAAAAATTGGAGCATATGCAACTTTCCTATTGCAATCGGAATAGGTCCTATCAAATCATTTTTGGATAGTTCCAAAAAAGCCAGTCTACTTAGATTGCCAATCTCAATGGGAATGTTTCCTTTAATATTGCAATCATATAGCAAAAAATCTTGAAGAAAGATTGAGAGGTTTCCAATAGAACTCGGGAGGATCCCATTAAGTTGATTTGTTCCTAAAGCTAAAGTTCTAAGATATATGCAGTTTGACAAATCAGCGAAAAAGCCCTCGAGTTCTAGAGATTCAACGGTCAAATTATTTTTTTCTAGATTGAGTGTCTGGAGCAACCTTAAGTTACCAAGTGTTTTTGGAATTAATCCTGAGAATGAGTTCTGACTCAAGCCTAGCAAAATGAGCTGTGAAGCATTGGAGATAGAATTAGGGATAGTTCCACTCAATTCATTTCCCCCAAGAGTTAGTGTATGAAGATTTGGAAGGATGATACCAACATTTGATGGAAGATGCCCTGTGAGGTTATTTAAAACCATTCCCATAGTCTGTAATGTTGAAATGTTGAAGATTTCAAATGGGACTGAGCCAGCAAAACCGTTGTTTCCAATATTAATAAATTGTAGGTTCTGTAGATAACCGATTTCACTTGGTATTGCACCTGTCACAATATAAATAATTAGACGTACATCTAATAAAAAAAAATAAACGGAAAAAACTAATTATAGTGAGTGACACATGATGCATGTAAGTTAACTGTAAAGAAAACAACCAAGACTTCAAGCACCATGGAGGTGATTCATTCATTGATTATGTTGGCAAAACTTATTGGTTAAGCCATCTTTGAATTGGTTGAGTTTCTTTTTTTTTTTCCTTTTTTTTTTTTTTTTAATCTTTAATCAAACCAGATGCAATCATAGAGCATGTATACTGAATTAATGCATGGTGTTATCCATTTAATTGACTTGAACAAGACTAACTAGCATACCTTGAAATTTGTTGTAGGAAATGCTTAACACTCTGAGCATCGTGAAATTCCCAATTTCCGAGGATAGACTTCCTGTGAAATTATTAACATACAAATATAAAGTTTGGAGCCATTTGCACTTGAACAAAGAAGATGGGATAGTACCTGCATGTGAAATAATTAGTATTTAGAAACAAAAAATATAATTATTCATTAAAACAAGACTAAGCGCATGCATACCATCGAAGTTGTTGTCGGAAAAGTCTAAATCTAAAAGCATGGTTAAGTTCCCAACTTCCATGGGTACTCTTCCTTTGAAATTATTAGTTCCTAACTTCAAACTCTGCAGATGTTTGCACTTAAATAGAGTGGATGGGATAGAACCTGTGAAAAAGTTGCCATTTACTATTTAGAAGTAAATATTGGCGGTTTGCTAGCTAATTAACGCTAGCTAGTGAAGAGTATATCGGAAAATCAAGACTATCCAAATTTTCACACAAAATACAATAAAAAATTTAACTTTTCAAATCTCAATTTAACCTTTTCAAATCCTAAAGCAATACAAATATTATAATAATCTTTTATTCAATTTTCAACTTTCATCTAAAATCATCCCATCTCATCTCATCTCACTATCCAAACAATCATTAAATATACCTTTTGTAAGCATTGTTAAGTTTTCCATTTCCAGAAATTCACCATAGAAATGCAGGTTATTAGAGAGAGAGAGAGAGAGATTAGCAAGTTGGTAGCTAGACATCTTGAATCTATATAGAAGGAGATACGGAGCACGAAAGCTGGTAATATTCATGTATTATTCTGTGCAGTGAATTATGTGTTACATAGAGAAAGGTCAAAGCGTTTTAGCTGGTACTCGCTTGTTGAGCATAGAATCATGTATATAGACTAATGATAAATGAAAGGTTTCCAATGTGCGAATGATACGTGCAAGGCCCATATAAAAAAAAAATGATTTGCATAGTTTTAGGGCATGCATGCAAATCCTACATAATCTAAGGGTATTTTTCAATTTTAAATTTAAAACTTTTTTATTTAATCATTACAACTTTTTCAAACTTCCAAACAAAATATTATAAAAAATTGTAGATTTTTCAATTTTTAAAACAAAAATAATATATATTAGAAAATAATCAAACAATTTTAAATTTTACAACATTTTTTTTTCAACTCTTATTCTTCCTTTTCCCAAAATCCAATAGAATGCATTAACTCAAATTATTTCACTATTATTCTCATAATTTTCAAGTTATCTCATTTCATTACTCAAAGATGTCCTAATAAAAAAAGGTGGGAAACACTTGGACCCATACGAAAATTTTATTTTCTCATAACTCAGCGTACTTTTTTTAAATAGACTTCACAAGGCTTGTTGCAAGCTAGTACTATATCTACTATTACTCTAAAAAATAGTTTAAGATTGTGACCGATGAGAATTTGAATTTTTTTTGGCATCCACTGCAATTTCCATTCCTTTTACTAAACGTACATGCTTAAATAATCTTGTACTTTCCACCATCATGTCGTGGTCAAATTATTTTGTGCTTCAAATGAAAGGAACGGACCTAATAATTAAAACAACAATAACAATACCTTGAAAGTTGTTATTACCGAGGCTTAACTTTGTAAGCATGCTTAAGTTCCCTATTTCTTGGGGTACTACTCCATGGAAATTATTTTTCCACAAATCTATAATCTGTAGCTGTTTGCACTTGAACAGAGATGATGCGATGGTCCCTGTGAAAAAATTACCATTTAGAAAAAGTTATCGGGGTTTGCGAACCAACTTAAGATATTAATCTATATATATATATATATATTATATAATCGAGCAAGCAGGACTAAATATACCTGCAAAGTTGTTTTGACTAAGGTTTAACTCTGTAAGCATGGTTAAGTTCTCCATTTCTGGGAGTTCACCTGATATATAGATTTTTAGGAGCGAAGAAAAAATATTGTAAAGTTGGGAAGCTGATTAAACAAATTGCAGCGTAGACATGCATGTTGAAGAAAACATGAAAAGGAAATTCCTTGAAGATCAAAACCGGTTTGATATGCTAGCTAAGTAGAGATGGTGGAATAGTACCTAAGAAGTTGTTACCAAACAGCGCCAAATATTGAAGTTTGGTTATCAACCCTATCCATGATGGCATTTCTCCATTGAATTCATTGTATCCCAAGTTTAAAAACCGCAACCGATGAAGACGAGACAACTCGTTGGGAATTGAACCGTGAAAGCTATTGTTTCTGATCAATAGGCTAACAAGAAACGAGAGGTTTCCAATGTGTGGAGGAATGGTACCATCAAGATCCATGTAAGAAAGGTTCAAGGCTATGACTCGGAGATGTCTAGAGCCACATGTGATACCAACCCAATTGCAAACAGAAGTACTGGTTGACCAGTTATTTGCCAAAACATCGTGAGGATCAGAAGAAATAGAAGCCTTTAATGCCAGAAGAGCAGATTGATCGGTTGTAATGTTGGGAATGGCAGCATTGGCTAAGGTAGTACTTGTGTAAGACTGTACCAAAATGAGAGTAAGAAAATGGGGTACTACGAGGAAACAAATTTTGTCTGCCATGAGTGTACGTTGATTGGAGAAGTAGGATTTGTATTGGACTCAAAGGAAGAACTACTGGTTTTATTAATGTTTAAAGAGATGGCAGCATTAATTGGAATCTATGAGGAGCTCGAGAAAAGTGGGGGTGTCCGTGTGAATGGTCTGGGCGTTGAAGTCATCACATTTGTTTTGCTTGAAAACAATGCCGTCCAAAACAAAATAAAGGTATACGGTAAGGAATAATACGAGTAAAAAACGACTCCATGTTCACTCAAACATTATTTTAGGGCGTGTCATTGTCCCGTGTAAGATTGTGCTTGTGCGAGTGTCCTTTGAAATTAATCATGCATGCATGCATATCCTTAATTTGTCTTATACTCGTTATTCTACGACGAATCATGTCGCTCTCTCGCATGCTGTTGCCGTCTATAGTGTACTGTCTTAATTTTTATATATTTTTCGACCTTTGTTTTCTATTTAGCCATGCTAATCAAAAGGCATGGTATAGAGAAGGAGTCTACATTTTTCGCATTAATTCAAAAACAACGACATGAAATAATATTTTTTTTATAGATTAGTACTCGACAAATTAATAAGCTGACATAATTATATAATTAGTTGAGTTATAATCGTACATCACAATTCACTGCAAATTTCTTTGACCCCTAATAATATTAAATGTGTAGGACAGCAAGATGCTATTTATTTCATAATTATTCTGATCTACTCGATCTCATCCAGGCCAAATAAACAACGGAAAAATAATATTCACCGTGACAGGAAATGGTTGCGGATCAGTGTTTTTCATGACAACGAGGTTCATGTTGTACTGGCAGGCTGTCTCCAAAGTCTCCTCCCTCTTTATTTTACTGCAAATCATGGATAGTACACATTTATTCTAAAACATGAAGTAGACTAAATTGATAAAATAATCTCTTCTCGTCGGCAGTCTAATATCGTAACATTTAGGTGGAGTTTAGATAGTAAGTTGCGATGAGATCATATATAAGCTGCTTATTTTCCTTTTTATATCAATGTAAATATTAATATACCAAGTGAAATTGAAAATCTGCAAAAACTAGAGCATTTTGATATTGGATTAAACTATTTTTCTGGACCAAATCCTTTCGATCGAGGTCTTCAATATCTCAACAATACAAGTTGTTCTAATGACATCAAATAATCTTTCTAGCCACCTTCCATCAAATATGGGCCTTTTGCTTCCATCAAATACCTAAGTCTCGGCCGAAATAAACTAAGTGGAACGTACGATTCCCAACTCTATTCTTAATGCTTCACAGCTCACCATGCAAGAATTGAGTCAAAACTCATTCTCAGGCTCAATGCCAAAAACAATTGGGAATTTAGGCTCCTCGAGGTGATCAACGTCCTCGCATATAATAATTTGGTCTTTCAATTTCCAGAACATAGGAGCCTTTTATCTTCTTTGTCGGACTGCAGATATCTCAGATATTTAGGTTTGTCCAAAAATCACCTGAATGGAATCCTTTCAAATTCTATTGGGAACCTCTCAATCAATCTTCAAAATTGTCAACTACATGATCGCAATATTAAGGGCAACATTCCGAAAGAGATTGGCAATTCAAGTAGCTCGATCGATTTGAGCTTATACCGTAATGACCTGGGAGGACCTGTTCCAACTACAATTGGAAGATTGCACATGCTCCAGGGTTTGGTTCTTTATAGCAATAGACTGAAAGGTTTCAGAGATGTACGTAGCACTGGGAAACTGGAAGTAGAGAACAAAAACAGCTTTGGGCATGTGGAACAGAGCATAGAAAAGGCTAGAACCCTGCTGCAAATGTTTGGGGTAGTGTTAAGAGTATTAAAAAATATTTAAATAGTTTTAAAAATTTTTAATAAAAAATTTGGTAATTAACTTGAATCTATGTGCTGAATCTTTTTGGGATGTTTGGGATATGCAAACATTTTAATAAAAAATTACCTTGAATCTATGTGCTGAATCTTTTTGTTACCTTGAATTGATGAGTTGAGTTTTCGTACATGTGACAAGGTTGCTGTCCTATGTCTTTGCAGTTACATCATACTTCCACTATATGCCCTTGTTACTCAGGTAATATCACTAATTATATGGATTCTAAATTAATCTCTAGAATATATAGATAACATTAACAGCCATGTTAGGTGGAATGGAAATAAGATAACACTGGTTTTGGAAAAGACTTTCTTCCAATTCTCAAGCGGTTTATTTGATGCCACTCATGCTTTCAACTGCCAACCAACCGTCTTGGTAGTCAGAATTGAATTACTTGTAACAATGTTAGGGGAAGCTTAAAGTCAATTATTGTGACCTATATTCGGCAAATGAGTGCTGTTCAAGGTTATTATTCTCTTTTTTCCTTTTTGTTTTTCGAATGAGTATCTCTTTCATCTCACAACATTTTAAAACCACATACATCTAACAAGAGAGCTTAATTCTAACACAAGACATGTTAAGGAGATTCTGGATTGCTTGTTTTATCATTAATTCTGTGTGGTGTGATTGAACTGGTGATGCTCTTAATGGGGGACTGCAGATGGGCTCACGCATGAAGAAATCAATTTTTGACGAACAAACATCAAAAGCCCTTAAGAAGTGGCACATGGATGTGAAAATGAAAAAGGTTGGGCGAGGAGGAAAGTCCCCCACTGTAACTCTAGGTGGGAGCCCTACCTTATCAATGGTGCGCGCCTCTGGACAATCATTGAACCGCTTCAAAACGACTGGTCACTCAACCCGCTCGTTTGTGTATGAGGACCATGAGAGCTCTGATTTTGAAACTGATCCTTTGTCTCCCACCTCATCCACTACCAACTTGATTATTGGAGTAGATCCTGATGTGCTATAATCTGAACTAGATGAACCCCACCATGGAGAGGAAACCAAAAACGAAGATGACTTCAATATTGGATGAACTATTGGATGTTACATATTAAAATATTTTTTAATTTCAATCAAGTTAAAAACTAAGTTTGAGGAAAGGCGAACATTAATAGATAATGTAGAACATAATTCAAATTTTAAAAATATTTTCAATAGGCAAAAATACCCAATAGAATTTTAAGACAATTACAACTTTCAAACTTTCAAGGATACATGGTCATAATTTTTAAAAAATTAAATAATCGTCATTTCTACCTCATAAAATACGTTTTAAATAAATTCAAAATAAATATAATTTAATTGAAAGTACTTTAAACATATAGTTATCAAATAGTAAATACTTTGTTAATAATCAGTACAACACAATTGTTTTTTAGTGACGGTTTGGAAATTGTGACAGTCCCTAGACCGTCACTAAAAGGCATTTTCTGTGACAGTTTTTGGAAACCGTCACTAAAGATAGAATGAGATTTTTTTACATTCGAACGTATGGGAAATATGCGTTCGAACGTCACATATACGTTCGAACGTTATGTTTGTTTACGTTGGAACGTAAAATGTTTTGGCGCAACCGTTCGAATGTTATTAATTTTACGTTCGAACGTAAAATGTTTGCACCAATGTTCGAACGTTAAGTAATAACATTCGAACGTTCATTGTAAATTTAAATTAAATGACTTTAATTTAAAAATTATGTGATTTTTATTGTGCATAATTTGTGAACAAGTCTAAAAAATTGAATTGTATATATTTATATATACACACTTTGTAATATATAAATATATATTATTGATTTATATATATTTGAAATGCAGTGATTTAGTATTAAAGTTAGAAATTATAACATCAAAGAAGATTAAAAATTGAAATTAAAAAACGATTAAAAATATTCAATAATATTTTTCGTTACAAATATTAAAAATAAAATACAAAAATTGATAGAACGTAGTAAACAACAGTCAGATGATAACGTTATCTGCAAAAGTCGAACTCCGTACTTCCTCAGTCAAGGTATCAACCTTGTCATTGAGGATAGTTACACGATGGGTGAGTTCGGCAACAGACGCCGATATAGCCTCGAGCGATCGATCGATCTTATGATCAATATGCGCAGTCAGCTGTGATATGACCGCATCAACCCAAGCAGGCCGCACATCTCCTGCAGATGTACTCGGCGTATGTTGACTACTACTCCCGACATGACCTGGCTCAGGCTGCGTCGGAGGAACTAGATCCTCTACAGGGGGTGGCTGACGTCCCCTTGCCTGTCCAATGCTACGCCGATGCGTGGTCATGTCGAGGGGGCTCATCTGATCTTTGACCCGCTCCTCTGGCTGGGTCGGCACTCCCCGTGCAAGTAATAGTCGGCTGATGAGGACACCATATGGGAGATTATCCGTGGAGACGATACTCGCCTCGTAACGGATCCTCTAAAAAATGTACAGTGGCAAATCTATAGGATCTCCACGTGCCACTCGTATCAAAAATTGTGCCCGAAGCCGACTAAATGTGGTTTTATGAGCCACATGATCGACATTTGTTGCAACAATCAGGTGCAACATGCGGAAGAAATGCAGCAGATGGATCTGGTTGAAGGCGTTCTTCCGCTCGATCTGCATGCGATCCCTCCCGGTGAGGATGTAGAAATCCTCGTCTCGGTCATCATCCCGAGCCTCGACGCCAGTATCCTCAGCCTCTGACTAGCCTGCATCTCTAGTTGATGCTGGCTCACATCCCCGGCCAGTAGATGATGTAGAAGTGCCTACATCCTCACGGGGTGTTGAGTGTATAAATGTCTGAGCACCTCGATGAATCCCGAGGTGCTCGCCGATGACATCTGCTGATACCTCAATAGAAACACCGCGTACAGTCACGGTGTGAGAGGATGCATCCGGAGGCATGTCACACATCCCTATATAGAATTCTTGAATCATTGAGGGGTATACCTTCTCCCCCAAATGTGCAGATATTTCCCCAGCCTCTACTGAGGAAAACATCTCTTAGGTTCGTCTGCTGCCAACAGAGTTCGTCGAACTCATTAATTAAGACCTTTCTCTCTACCATAACAGTACGAGCTCCGATACGGGCAGTGTCCGACGTGGCTCCTTTCCTCCCTTGTTTTTGTGTATGCAGTGGAAGAGCCATATCCTGAAAATAGGAAAAAAAAAAATTATTTACAATAATGCATTTTTTTGTATTAATTTTAAGATGCTCTGCATTAACGTTCGAACGTTTTATCATTAACGTTCGAACGTTAAAAATAAAAACGTTCGGACGTTAATTTATACGTTCGCACGTAAAATAATGTAAATAAATTTACGTTCAAACGTAAGACAAATACGTTCGAATGTACAGATGTACGTTCGAACATAAGCAATAAACAAATACGTTCGAATTTAAGTTCGAACGTATTTGTTTTACGTGTGAACGTAAATATGAACGTCCGAACGTCGAAGCATGAATAATGTAGAAAATCACTACGTTCGGATGTTATAATTAAACGTCCGACCGTATGTGATTTACGTGCGAAAGTAAATATTCACGTTCGAAACGTATGTCGTTTAATAATATTCACGTCCGAATGTAAGACGATTAACGTTCGAACGTGGAAGCCATAACGGCTCTGTAATTTAAACGTCGTACGTTCGAATGTCTTGGTGAAACGTTCGAACGTTTCGATGCAGAATGGCTGAGTCGACTCAGCCATTATTGAAATCTCAAAAATTTCTCTACAAGGGTCTAAATGCCAAAATGTCACCATGTAAATGAAGTATACACTTCAAGAAATATTTCTACGGTAACTATTCGGCCAATGACTGGCCGTGGAGGCTGGAAAATGAAGTTGAAAATCCGGTAATACTTATCCGGTTTTAAACAAAACTCAATCCAAATCTCAATCTAAATCTTAATAAAATACATGTTATTTGCATAAAAGATGAATGCCTACCTTTTAGTGACGGTTATGGCGGAGTTGACGGCGCTGGTGACGGAGGCGTGGTGGCAAATAACGGAGAAGACGATGGTAACAGGCAGGGAAATGTCGTTTCGACGTTCGGTTTTGGCCTTATATACACAGAACGTTCGAACGTACTTATTATTACGTTCGAACGTTTGTCAATTTAATTTCCAAAATTTTATCTATAATATATTATATTATAAATGTTTAAGTTATATATTAGAATGTTATATAATATTATTGACAATTAGATTATTGGTTTTTTTGGGAGTACTTGTTGTATTTATAAAGTTTAGCAATATGTTTATACATGTTGTTGTGATTTTATGCTTACTCTTGAAATAATTGTGATTATTGTTTGTGAATTTTGTGAATAGTTTATGAGTTTATGGAGTTTATTGATGAATTAATAAGTAACAATTTAATATATATTATTGATTTATATATATGGTATAGTTTATATATTATATACGTTGATGTTCTCATTTAAAGTATATTATACTATCATACTATACAATGTAGTATATAGTTATCGATATATAAAATGTAGTATATATATTATACTATAAGTTAGTATATAATAAAGAATTTAATAAGTAACAATTCAATATATATTATTGATTTATATATATGGTATAGTTTATATATTATATACGTTGATGTTCTCATTTAAATTATATTATGCTATCATACCATACAATTTAGTATATAGTTATAGATATATAAAATGTAGTATATATATTATACTATATGCTAGTATATAATAAAGAATTTAATAAGTAACAATTTAATATAAATTATTGATTTATATATATGGTATAGTTTATCATTTAAATTATATTATACTATCATACTATACAATGTAGTATATAGTTATAGATATATAAAATGTAGTATATATATATTATACTATAAGTTAGTATATAATAAAAAATTTAATAAGTAACAATTTAATATATATTATTGATTTATATATATGGTATAGTTTATATATTATATATGTTGATGTTCTCATTTAAATTATATTATGCTATCATACTATACAATGTAGTATATAGTTATAGATATATAAAATGTAGAATATATATTATACTATAAGTTAGTATATAATAAAGAATTTAATAAGTAACAATTTAATATATATTATTGATTTATATATATGGTATAGTTTATATATTATATACGTTGATGTTCTCATTTAAAGTATATTATGCTATCATACCATACAATGTAGTATATAGTTATAGATATATAAAATTTAGTATATATATTATACTATAAGTTAGTATATAATAAAGAATTTAATAAGTAACAATTTAATATATATTATTGATTTATATATATGGTATAGTTTATATATTATATACGTTGATGTTCTCATTTAAAGTATATTATGCTATCATACCATACAATGTAGTATATAGTTATAGATATATAAAATGTAGTATATATATTATACTATATGTTAGTATATAATAAAGAATTTAATAAGTAACAATTTAATATATATTATTGATTTATATATATGGTATAGTTTATCATTTAAATTATATTATGCTATCATACTATACAATGTAGTATATAGTTATAGATATATAAAATGTAGTATATATATTATACTATAAGTTAGTATATAATAAAGAATTTAATAAGTAACAATTTAATATATATTATTGATTTATATATATGGTATAGTTTATCATTTAAATTATATTATGCTATCATACTATACAATGTAGTATATAGTTATAGATATATAAAATTTAGTATATATATTATACTATAAGTTAGTATATAATAAAGAATTTAATAAGTAACAATTTAATATATATTATTGATTTATATATATGGTATAGTTTATATATTATATACGTTGATGTTCTCATTTAAAGTATATTATGCTATCATACCATACAATGTAGTATATAGTTATAGATATATAAAATGTAGTATATATATTATACTATATGTTAGTATATAATAAAGAATTTAATAAGTAACAATTTAATATATATTATTGATTTATATATATGGTATAGTTTATCATTTAAATTATATTATACTATCATACTATACAATGTAATATATAGTTATAGATATATAAAATGTAGTATATATATTATACTATAAGTTAGTATATAATAAAGAATTTAATAAGTAACAATTTAATATATATTATTGATTTATATATATGGTATAGTTTATCATTTAAATTATATTATGCTATCATACTATACAATGTAGTATATAGTTATAGATATATAAAATTTAGTATATATATTATACTATAAGTTAGTATATAATAAAGAATTTAATAAGTAACAATTTAATATATATTATTGATTTATATATATGGTATAGTTTATATATTATATACGTTGATGTTCTCATTTAAAGTATATTATGCTATCATACCATACAATGTAGTATATAGTTATAGATATATAAAATGTAGTATATATATTATACTATATGTTAGTATATAATAAAGAATTTAATAAGTAACAATTTAATATATATTATTGATTTATATACATGGTATTGTTTATCATTTAAATTATATTATGCTATCATATTATACAATGTAGTATATAGTTATAGATATATAAAATTTAGTATATATATTATACTATAAGTTAGTATATAATAAAGAATTTAATAAGTAACAATTTAATATATATTATTGATTTATATATATGGTATAGTTTATATATTATATACGTTGATGTTCTAATTTAAATTATATTATGCTATCATACTATACAATGTAGTATATAGTTATAGATATATAAAATGTAGTATATATATTATACTATAAGTTAAGTATAATAGGAATCGTATGTTCGAACGTTTCAAGTTAACGTTTGAACGTTAAACTAAGAGGCGGGAATTTTCCCGCTCGATTAAGGTATCTGTGTGATTATTCAGACGTTCGGACGTTTATACTATGCGTTCGAACACCAAATCTGTCAACGTTCGAACGTTAGTTAAATTAGTGCGGGAGATTTCCCGCTCAAATATGGTAACACTTTCATGAAATGTACGTTCGGACGTTTAAGTTAAATGTTCGAACGTTTATCTATAAATCTACGAACGTTCGAACGAAAAATTGTGATACATTCGAACATATATGAGGAAAGTGCGGGAACTTTCCCGCTAGATTTTATGTTATATCATAAGAAGGGTACGTTCCAACGTGTATTGTAAACGTCCGAACGTTCTGGGCGGGAATAATTTTAGAATATAACGTTCGGACGTAAAAATTAAACGTTCGAACATTTAAACTAATAATTTTAGAACTTAATCAGTACGCGCACGGGAGGAAGCGCATTATTTCTTCTTCTCCCGTGCGCGCAACAGAAAGAGAGAGAGAGAGAGAGTTTGAGTGAGAGAGAGTTGAGTTAGAGAGTGAGAGAGAGTTGAGTTAGAGAGTGAGAGAGAGTTGAGTTTTGGTAAGATAATATTTTTATTTCTTGTCTTTATTTAAATTTTATGATATTTATAGAATATGTTTTTGTTATAAAATATTTCTAATAAGTTAGTGTTGTATTTTTTTGAAGGATTGCTTGTTTTGGGAAGTTTGAAGATTTTGATTTGTAAGATGATATTGTGAGTGCTAGGTATATTTCTAAACTTTATCAATATGTTGTTGTGATTTGATGCTTACTCTTTATCATATTGTGATTATTGTTTGTATAGTTTGTAAATAGTTTGTGTGTTATTTTAAATATGTTGTGATATAAATTTGAAATATTGTGTTTATTATTAGAAATATATTGTCATTAGGCTTTGTTAATATATGTGGCATGTTATTTTGTGAATATATTGTGAGTTATTGTGAATATGTTGTGATATGGATTTGAAAAATTGTGATAATAATATTTGAAATTAAGTAATAACAAATAAAAGTAACTCTTTAAGAATTATAATAATTAAAACTATTGTATAACCATTGAAATTTAAGTATGATAATTAAATATTTATAATAATATTTGAAATTAAGTAATAACAAGCATAAAAGTAACTATTTAAGAATTATAATAATTAAAATTATAGTATAACCTTTGAAATTTAAGTATGATAATTAAATATTTATAATAATATTTGAAATTAAGTAATAACAAATAAAAGTAACTCTTTAAGAATTATAATAATTAAAATTATAGTATAACCTTTGAAATTTAAGTATGATAATTAAATATTTATAATAATATTTGAAATTAAGTAATAACAAGTATAAAAGTAACTCTTTAAGAATTATAATAATTAAAATTATTGTATAACCATTGAAATTTAAGTATGATAATTAAATATTTATAATAATATTTGAAATTAAGTAATAACAAACATAAAAGTAACTCTTTAAGAATTATAATAATTAAAATTATTGTATAACCATTGAAATTTAAGTATGATAATTAAATATTTATAATAATATTTGAAATTAAGTAATAACAAGCATAAAAGTAACTCTTTAAGAATTATAATAATTAAAATTATTGTATAACCATTGAAATTTAAGTATGATAATTAAATATTTATAATAATATTTGAAATTAAGTAATAACAAGCATAAAAGTAACTCTTTAAGAATTATAATAATTAAAATTATAGTATAACCTTTGAAATTAAGTATTACAATTAAAATTATACTTTAAGAATAATGATCTTGTACACAACGAGGGAATATGATCTTGAAGAAATGTTGAAATTTCAATTTAATTGCTTGACTGTCATAGTCTCTTCGGCCTTGAGAGTTGTCAAGGTCGGACAGTTTGTGACAGTTAAGTAATTAGACTAAAATTTAAACATTTCTTCAAGATCATTCTCCCTCGTTGTGTACAAGACACGAAACGTAGGGTCACATAATCTTCCATCCCTCTTTAGTTTAACAATATAATACTACTTGAAGGTGACATTGTTAATTTAAACAACATGGAGATATTGTTGTATGATTTTTTGCTAGATGCGTGTGACATTGCATAAATACCCTTAGACCCGTTTGGGAATCAGTGTACATTTATGTGTCCACTGATTCCTGAATTGTCCAGTGTTGACAGTTTGAGATTATATTATCTGTATTACACATTTTTGTTACTCGCTACTTTCCACGTTTAATATGAAGTTTCGATATCTTCTTCTACTGTTCTTCGGGTATACTGTTCGTAGGGTCACAATCCCGATATTTGAACATGTATACTTGGAGAATTATGGGGAGGTGCTGCCGGAATTTCTACTAACGTGGAAATTAGTAGAGTGACGAGATTTGTGTAATATGGAGAATATAATCTCGAATGGGATAGGACCAACTACCTTATCAAAAAAGTAATGAGAATTGGAGGCAAGACATGCATGTGAATTTTCAATGTACGTGTTATTAATATCTGGATGTTTTTAGAAATGGACAAAAATTGGATGCGTCTGGACGATAGACTTGGAAAGGATTACGTACCCTATGCATGTGGAGTAAAAACTTTCATTGATTTTGCACGGGCCTCTGCTGATAGTCTTGGTTACATTAAGTGTCCATGTCGAGGGTGTAAAAATTTGTGTGCGATAGGATTGGATGAAGTAGAGCGTCATATATTTGTGAACGGTATGGATCTGGGGTATACGCGATGGGTACTGCATGGTGAGCCGTATGAAGGGTCAGCAGATGTATTGGTCGATCATCACAATTATTTACGGCACATGGATGATGATTATGAGCATGATGAGATGGAGGAGATGTTGGGTGACATTGGAGCTGGGATGTTTATGGATGAGGTTAACGACAATGCCTCAAGTGGTGGATCAGGGACTGATTGTGAAAATTTTCCTTCACTGTGGGAAGATGCAAAGCACGAGCTTTACCCAGGTTGTACAAAACATTCCAAAATGTCATTTATTGTGCGGTTGCTTCACATAAAATCATTGTGTGGGATGTCGACGAAAGCAATAAACATGGTATTGGACTTATTTAACGAGGTGCTTCCCGAAGGGTCTGCATTGCCTAAGAACTTTTATGAAGCGAAACAGTTGAGAAATGGATTAGGATTTGAGTACAAGTCTATACATGCATGCAAGAATGATTGTGTATTGTTCTGGAAGGAGAACGAGGAGAAACAAGTATGTCCTGTATGTGGAGAGTCGAGGTGGAAAGATAAGAAAAACGTGCCGGTTAAGGTGTTGCGGTATTTTCCCTTGAAACCTAGGTTGCAAAGACTATATATGTGTAAGAAAACAGCTCATGATATGAGGTGGCACGAGGAGAAAAGAGTTAAGAATGACGGGTATATGAGGCATCCAGCTGATTCACTTGCGTGGCAGTCTTTCGATAATCAGTATCCAGAGTTCGGGTTAGAAGCTCGGAACGTGCACCTGGGACTCACAACCGATGGATTCAAGCCTTTTGGGAATATGAGTACAAGTTATAGCACTTGGCCCGTTGTATTGATTCCGTACAATCTTCCACCATGGAGGTGCAAGAAGGCGCCAAACTTTTTGTTAACTTTACTCATCCCTGGCCCTAGATCACCTGGGAATGATATTGACGTATTCATGCAGCCGTTGATTGAAGAGCTGAAAGAGTTATGGGAAACAGGGGTTAGAACTTATGATGCATCTACGTCGACATCTTTTCAGATGCATGCTGCGGTAATGTGGACCATAAATGATTTTCTGGCGTATGGGAATCTTTCCGGCTGGAGTACGAAAGGGAAGTTAGCGTGTCCGACGTGTAATAAAGAAACTGCTAGTGAGTGGCTAAAATTTTCTCAGAAGTTGTGTTTCATGGGTCATCGACGTTATTTACCAGCAAATCATGCATGGAGAAGAGAATGTGCCAAGTTTGATGGGAGAGTAGAGGATAGGATTGCACCAAAAGAGTTGTCTGGAGAAGAGATAGTGGAACAACTGCAACATGTTAGAACGAACAATTTTGGCAAAGGTCGGGGAAAGAACAAGAGAAAACGAGCCGTATCAGAATTGAATTGGACAAAGCGTAGTATTTTTTTTTGATTTGCCGTATTGGTCGTCATGCAAGTTGCGACATAGTTTGGATGTAATGCACATAGAGAAGAATATTTGTGATAATATACTAGGTACATTGATGAGTATTAACAAAAAGACGAAAGACACGATCAAGACGAGGAAAGATCTTGAGAGAATGAGAATTAAACATAATCTGCATTTGCGGGTGGAAGGCAACAGGGTGGTCATGCCGCATGCATGTTTTACGATGACGAGGGAGGAGAGGATTGATTTCTGTAAATGGTTGCAAGGTGTGAAGTTGCCAGATGGTTATGCTTCAAATATAGGTAGATGCGTGAGTCCTGATGATTGGAAAATCAATGGATTGAAAAGTCATGATTGTCACGTATTTTTGCAGAAGTTATTACCTGTGGGAATTCGTGGGAAGCTGACATCTAATGTACGTGTCGCCATATCTGAACTATGTATGTTTTTCAAGGATTTGTGCGCTCGGGTAGTAAATCGAGATGTGTTGTCGAAATTGGAAGAAGACATTGCTACTATACTATGTAAATTCGAGCAGATCTTTCCACCATCATCTTGATGTCATGGTCCATTTAGCAATACATTTACCGCGAGAGGTACTTCTGGGTGGACCGGTGCAGTTCCGTTGGATGTATCCAGTTGAAAGATATTTGGGTCGATTGAAGCGCACTGTTGGGAATAAAGCCAAAGCTGAGGGTTCAATAGCAGAGGCTTATATACACGATGAATGGTTAACATTTTGCTCTCTATATCTTCATGGTGTTGAGACACGATTTAGTCGTCAAGAGCGAAATGCTGATCTTGCTACTCCGCCTCCTCGTGAGCTATCAGTGTTTTCCCAGAATGTACGACCCTTGGGTGCACAAACAGGTTACGATTTAATTGATGGAGAGTTGGGTAAAGTTCGGTGGTATGTGCTAAATAACTGCTGAGAGATTGATGATTATCTTAGGTATGTCATTTAATTTATTTGAATAATTATAGTTTTCTTTAAATTAATTAGAATTGTTGTGCTCAAAATATACTTCTTTTGCAACATGTTATAACAGTGACCACATGGACAAACTTAGAACGGAAGGCGTAGAAAATATAGAGGCAAGACACGAGGAAGAATTTCCCGGATGGTTTGAAGAACGTGTATGAACTAAAATTATATATATGTTATATTGTGAAATTTTTAACTCTGGATAATAAAATAATAAATATATACTATTTCAATTTTTAGATTTTGGAACAACGTGCTCGTCATCCCGGATCAATTTCTTCTGAATTGTATGCATTGGCCCGTGGTCCCTCAAATAGAGCACTTCGATATACTGCATGCATGGTTCGAGGTTATAGATTCCATACTTTGGACCGTGAACGTAATAGAAAGACTCAAAACTGTGGTGTGTTGGTCGAGGGGAGTCATGGAACAGATGATATTGACTATTATGGTGTCATACGTGATATTATCGGATTGAAATATCTGGGTGGGTCTGTAACATATGTCTTCAAATGTGATTGGTGGGATCTAGGCTGTGGTCGGGTTTCGATACATAGGGATAATCACTTTACGAGTGTCAATACTGCATCTAAATGGTACGAAGATGATCCATTCGTATTGGCTTGTCAAGCTACCCAAGTCTATTACTTGATTGATCCAATGAAAAGTGCTGATGAAGATAGTGGGGAGATAACTTGGCGAGTCGTACAAAAATTTGTTCCTCGAAATATATATGAAGCAGGAACGAGTGCAGATTACGAGAATAGTGGAGATGAAGATGACAATCCGATTGTTGAGGCATACCAGGAAGATGGAGAGGGTATTAACTTGTTTGTTGACCTCGGTGCACTCGAGTTGCTCCCCTTGCGTAGAGATGATGTCCCACCCGTACATCTCGACCTGTCTGTATTAAATGATCTTTCAATTCAAGTCAGTTTGGAGGAAGATGAAGAAGACGAGTCAGAAGATGAATACGAATCAGAATCCGGGCAGGAGGTGGATAAAGATGATGAAGAAGAGGTGCATGATGATGATGAAGATGTTATTGATGGAGATTCTGAAACAAGCATGGAAAATTCATCTGAAGAGTAAAAGTACTAAATATTTTATTTATATAGGTGACTATAAAATATCTTAAATTTTCATAATTTCTTCTAATTAATTTTCTTTGATATAATTAATTATTTTAAAGAATGCCGCCAAAACGACAACGAAGAAATGTGCCTCCGCCAAGTCCAAGTCCTGAATCCATTGAGGACTCCCCACTCGAGGAATCCGTTCCTGAAGATCAAGCTAACACAGAAGAGAACAACAGCCAGTCGACACCTACCACTAAGGAAATATTGTCGTTGATAATTATATATATAGTTAATACTTTTTTCTCAATAACTATATAATTATAATTATAGTATATCTATTATTATCATGTAGTTCATGCATCTGCACGTCGCGGTCGTGGCTATAAACGTGGAATCTCTCTTGAAAAAAATAGAAGGCACGGTAAACTAAAAATCACAATTCCTGATAATTCCACTGGAGGAGTGGATGATAGTGCAGCAGCGCTTTCCTACTATATTGGCACAGTAGTTCGAGCTTATGCTCCATTTTATGTGCGCTCATGGCGAGATGTTCCGAATGAGATTAAGGAGCACATTCGAAGTCGTGTGCTGGTGAGTTTACTTTTCAGTACATTTTTTTCACTTAGATTAATATATTATATTTTTTACCTGATTCCCTTGTTAGGATGAATTCGATCTCGACTTTGGCCGTAGCGAGGATTTGAGAACCGTGAATGAGTTGATGGCTACACTATTCCGACGTCACAAAGGACGATGTCATGACCACTTCAAGAAGTTTGAGACGTTGGAAGAGGCTGCGCAGTCTCCTTTTCAGCAGATGAAGTTAGATGATTGGAGAAAGTGTTGTGATCTTTTCGCATCTCCAGATTATCAGGTATTTTACATTTATATCTTTTAATTATTTACATTCATATTCGTTTTATACATTATATGTATACATATTACAATTAACATTTTTAATATATTTTGTAGCACTTGAGTTCTACAAATGCACAGAATAGATCCGTTCTGACTGTCCACCATCGTGCCGGTTCAAGGTCATTCCACTGTCTTGCTGAAAAAATGGTAATTAAAAAATTATAGAATTCATTTATTTTCCTGATATTCTTTCTGATAAGTACTAACATTATCTTTTTAAAATTGCTAATATTGTCGCTTTGTTAGAAACGTGATGATCCTGAAAACTTTTCCCTCATTCATGTCTATGCTGCTGCTCACACTAATGAGCATAGTGAGTGGATGGATCCTGTCGCTGCAGATAATTATGTAAGCAGTGTTAATTTTGTTAAATAAATTTTTTATAGAACATTTTAATAGTTTATTTCTTATTTATATTTCTTTTAATACGTTACTAATTATTTACGATCATTACCTTTTAAATTGCAGAGCAAAATGTTGGAGATGCAGTCGACTTCTGTGGAATCCTCTCCTAGTGACATAGACATATTCACCCAAGTGCTCGGGCTGCAGTCTAGTATGGCAAGAGGTTTGGGACGATCTATCAAGCATAAATGTTCATCCTCCTCAACCTCATCGGCTTCACAAATTAATAATCTTACAACAGATTTAGAAGCTGCACGGCGTGAGAATGAGTATATGAGGTCGAGACAGCAAGAGTTAGAGTCTCTTTTAGAACGACAGTCTCATTTAGAGACGCGTTTGCAAGACCAACAGAGAGACCAGGAGGAAAGAATACGCAGTGAAGTGCAAGAGCAAGTGCAACGAGAGATGATGGTGCAAATGGAGCGTGTTATGTCGTTGCAACAGAATCCCCGTGGGCGAGGGAAAAAGAAGAAATAAATTTTATCAATATTTCTGACTAGTTTTAATATCTAATTTTGTACTTTTATAAGACATTGTTACTTGTTAATTGGGTATGTAATATGATACCATTGGTATTTTGTTTTTAAATTTTATGAAATTAGTATTTCTGATCTGTACGTTCGAATGTAAATAAAAATCGTTCGAACGTTGGTTCACACTGTAACAAACGTTCGAACGTAAATACAATTGAATCATTCGAACGTTAAACCGACTAACGTTCGAACAAAGAACTTGCATTCGGACGCTCCTTCGTTTACATTCGAAATAACGTCCGAACATTAAACGCGCTACGTTTGAACATTTAAGTTTACGTTCGAACAAATGTTCGAACGTTTATTGTAATTAACGTTCGGACGCATTAACATTCGAACGTAAATATGATACGTTCGAACGATATACAACAAACGTCAACTTCTCTCATTCGAACGCCATTCGGTCGGGTATAAAGTCCGAACGTTTAATTTTACGTCCGAACGTGATTTTCTGTGACAGTTCATAACCGTCACAAAAAAGGGAACGTTCGAACGTTGTACCGAACGGAACACTTCCAACCGTCACTAAAAATATTTTTTGTGACGGTTGAACAGTAAACCGTCACCAAATGTTTTCTGTGACGCACTTTAGGTGACGATCATGGTGACGGTTTCAAACCGTCACCAAATATGTTTAGTGACAGTTTACCATTTTTTTGTGACAGTTTCCTCTGTCACAAAACACACATTCTGTTGTAGTGAATAGACCTTATTATGACTAAAGATATAAGTTATATTTTCTATCGCAATCCCAAACATGCACTATATATAACTAAAAAGCTTATAATTTGACACAATTATGCCTAGTGCACCATCAAAATTAATTAAATATGCATATAAA
Organism: Juglans mandshurica; assembly: GCA_022457165.1. NCBI lineage: Eukaryota > Viridiplantae > Streptophyta > Magnoliopsida > Fagales > Juglandaceae > Juglans > Juglans mandshurica. The sequence goes on along the minus strand of CM039627.1, from coordinate 11,958,172 downwards.
GCTTATTAACCTAATTAGTTGTATCGAAGGAAAAAACTATTGTTTTATATATTTTATATGTTGATGCGATTTTTTTCGGACCGATGAAGAGATTTTCCTATAAAATAAAAAAGCTTTCGTTGAAGTACTCCCTAACGTCTTGGAAGCTCATGAATATTCTAATATATAATTTTGTCCTTTTCGGGAAAAAAATTCAATAAAAAAGAAATATATATATTTTAGAATGAATATGTTATATTTTAGTTTTGTAGTGATCCCTTTAGTTGGATGTTAGGCACATGCATGGCATGCAGACTTCGAAGACATTATATATTTAACGTACAATTTATTCGTTATAATGGTTAATATCTAGGAAAGTGACTTAGTGTCAACGCAATATTTATTGTGATACCTAGTATAATATAAAAGAAAAACTGTAAACACCTGTTTTCTTTTTAAAATTTTAATGGTATTGTTTTAGATGTAAAAAAGGACATAAAAATATATATATTATTTAGAGAAATATTACAATCACAAATAGATTCTATAAAAATAAAATTACAAATTGATATAAGCCTATGATTTTATATGATAAATTGGATCTATTTTATAATAAAAATAATTTATAAAATAAAAATAATTTTAGAATTTATAAACTTACTTTCGCATGTTAGATCTTATATTGTTAAAACAATTTCTTTAGTTTTATGGCCCACGCTCCTCACGCAGGTCGGTGCAATTGAAGCAATCCTGCTTAAAGTTGTGGGCCATATATTAATTTTCCATCAATGATGTATGAAATGAGACTGAATATGCTATTGATCGCTTGCCCCATTTACATATAAAAATCGTTTTATCTCATTTTATTATTATAATTTTTTTAAATTATTATATAAAATATATAAAATAATTTTATTTTTCCAAATTCTTAAACAATAATAATATTAAAAACTAATATTTCAATAATATTTTATTTAACTTTCAATTTTTATCGTAATTATCATATTTCAATTCACTATCTAAACTGCACCTTAAGAGATGATATTTGTTAGATTTATGAATTTTACATAATAAAAAATTAGCTTTAGGTTGTGTATTTGCAATTGCCATCACTCCCTCATTCCTCGTGGAAGGGATCTCCTCTTCTAGAATATCTATTTTTTTTAAAGGAAATTTCTTCTTCTTTCAAATCACCAAGTCATAATAAACAAATAGGCATGGTGTATAGACCAATGGGCAAAGGACTGTAACTAGTCCTTGATATCACTGACAAGCAATCTTGCTTCTAACCAAGACTCCTCTTCACTTTGAATTGCTTGGACAATCTGAAGTGAATCCCCTTTTAAAATGATCTTGGTGAGTCCTAGTTGTAGACCAAACTTGATAGCGTCAAAAGCTCCAGCAGCTTCTGCCAACAAAGGATCAGCGAACAAGGACATTGTTTTGTCTCATAAATGCAGAAACCAACCCATTCTCATCCGTTACTATGATACCTACTCTCACATTACAATTAATCTTGTCCACAACTGCATTCCATTAGAGTTCAGTACATACAATACTGCTTGATACACCTCTTTGCCAACAGTCTTCCAATGTTGCAGATAAAAAACAAGTGAGAATCCATCAAGGCCTGGTGAACTATGGGGAGCCATCTGGAAAACAGCCTCCTCCACTTCTTGAGTGCTGTACTTCTTCAAAAGTTTTTTATTCATATCTTCAATCACACTAGCTTGTAGAGTCCTCAAACACTCATCAATACCTTCTGGATGAGAAGTAGAGAAGAGGTCCTGTAAATAATGCTGAAACTGGTCAATCGTAGCTTCTGTCGATGTGAACTCTTGGCCACTCTCATTTCTTATCTTGTTGATTGTGTTGGTCTTCCTATGTTGATTTGCACACTGGTGGAAGAACCTTGTATTTCTGTCTCTTTCTCTCAACCATTTCTGCTTAGCCATTTCTTTCCATGTAATGTCCACCTCTTCAAGAAGCTTGTCGACCTCCATTTGTAAAGTCTTAATTTTAAGAGTTAGGTCACCCTTATTAGACTTTTGAAGATCAGAAATATGTTCCATTGTAGTGTTTATGAGTCTCTTAGACTGCCCAAAATTCACTCTACTCCAATCCTTTAATTTAGTTTTGCATCTGAGCAGGCTTTCAGCAGTTCTCTACAACCTGTTAGGGTACAAAACTGGTCTATGCCAAATTTACTCCAATTTGAAGCACTCCTCCCTTTCTACCCATTTAGCTTCATATCTTAAAGGTCTCTCACCCCTAACAGCCCACTGTGAACCAGTGGCCATAGTGATCATGAGTGGTCTGTGATCAAAGGATTGGACAACTTTTGTTCTCACTATAGTGTTGGGAAACATATCATGCCATATCGAGTTGCCTAGAGCTCTATAGTCTTTCCTTTGTGAACTGAGGCCCTTCATGATTATTGCACCAAGTGAATTTGTCTCCACTATAGCCAGTCACTCAAACTGCAGTCATTCATTCCAAGTCTAAACTCTTCCATTTGACTATATGGTCTGAAGGCAACCCCATATTTCTCCTTCTAGTGTAGTATCTCATTAAGATCCTCCATGCAAATCCATGCCATCCCTTCTGGTGGTTTGAGTGCCCTCAATAACTCCCAACTACTTAGCCTTTTACTAGTTACAGGATGACCATAAAAATCAGTAAGCATCCATTTCATACTCTCACCCTTAATAGAAACGTTCAGGAAGATATGATAGTGAGAGTAGGAAACTAGAGTAACATTCAAATCACCATGCCATAGAAATGCAATTCCTCCCTTGAGTCCTCGATTATCCACCAAAAACTATGCTCTAGGCCTAAGCCTTTACTCACACTTTCAACTTTGCTTCTATTACATTTTGTCTCAATAAGAAATACTACCTTTGGGAGCTTGTCCTTCACCATATGGTGAAGCTCACGAATTGTTCAAGGTTTCTCAAACCTCCGACAGTTCCAACTTAGGCAATTCATGGTTGTTGGTGGTGCTGCCTAGCAGCCACTACCAACTCTTGTTTTTGTGCTAAGTCACTCTTCATGGCCAGAATCTTCTACTTCTTGAAAGAGCTCTCTTCCATTACTTTCTACTTCATGGATTGGGCCAGATCCTATAACTAGTGGCCAAAAAATTGATCCAATGATCTAGCTTGGCTAGCAATAGACACCATTGAGGAGGAAAGATTTCCATCTGTTGTACCATCCATCTTAGTCACCCCCATCATCTCCTTAATTGGCTCTCCCAGATTGACCTGCCTATCCTATTTAGAATCCTCCTTACAACATGTTGGGACCTCAGATATGGGCCTAATAGAGGAAAGAACTACATCATCACCCATTTCATTAGGAAACTTATCAAAACTCTGTTCTTTCTTTTCTAGACTCCCCCATCACTTCCTGCCTAGCAGGGGTATCTTTGATTTTATTCAAAAATTTATCCCAAGAATTAGTGATCTCCTCTCCCTCCTTTGCTTGTTGACCCTGAAATTCTGCCTTAGCCTCAGTGCTTTCCTTATTAGGCTCCCCACCAGAGTTTTGCTGTTGCCAACCCTACTGTGGTGGTTGATAAGAATCACCACCATACCTTCTAGTGAACTGACTACTATTCTTGACCTGATTCACACGAAACCATGGATCAAACTAGTACACATATCCCCTCAGCTTTGGAATCATCATGATTGGGACCTTTGCATTACCCCACATGTTCAATGACCCCACACTAAAAGTAGAACATAGGGAGTCTTTCGTACTTGAAAGGGATCCAAAGCTACTTCTGATCCATAGTTAAAAATCTCCCTCTTAATAATGGTTTGGTTATATCAATCTTCACCTTAAGATGTAAAACATTGCCCCATCCGAGACCATTCTCATCAATCTCCACTTCCAACATCTTTCCTGCACCCAAGCCTAGCTTCGCCCCCACCTTTTCAGTCATGTTGGCCAGAGGCATGTTGTACGATTGGATCCAAGAAGTTTCATAAGAGAACGGGACACCATAGGACATCTTTCAGTGGAGTTTTACCATCAAATTCTTTTAGACTTACCAAAATTTTGTCAAAGGACCACGACCTACCATTCAGCACTTTATTTTTGTCTCTGACATATTGGAACTCTAACAGAAACCTATTATTGCCCACATCCTTGAACTGCATCCAGCCTTCTGGTCTTCATAATCTTGTTATTGTAGTTCTAAAAGCCTCTTTGTTGATCACTTTGTCTGCTATTATTAGGGCTATCAAACAAAACTTGCCTTTAGAAAATGATTTCTCTAGTGCGCTCTGATCTACCCTGACTGCTAACACCTCCTGTTCTATGAGGCTGAAACGAGCCCACAACCTTTGTAACTCACTCTCCATGCACCACTTTCAGACCACGTCTAAAAGGCAAACCTTTGCAGAAATGAAGACAACACCTCACCCCTCAGACAATGAGAGGACCGCCCTAAAAATATCTCCCAATCAAACAACCCCCTCCCCCCTCACCTCAAAGAAGGAGAGGCCTTTTCTGGAATATCTATTGGTTGTATATTTAAAATGCGATTAGAAAAATAAAAAATAAAAAATATTCCCTCCCATGCTATATATACACAGACCCTTCTGCTGCATTGTACATTATTCCAAACAGAGTTCAATCTCAACTGTTGCTTCTTCATCCTCTTGCGCTAGCTTCAGATAAGCATAATTATTCCCACTTCTTCAACCCCAACATCATCATTATCATGATAAGCCTCAGGCAACTAACTCAAACAAGTGGGGGCCTCACCTCCATCCCCACAGCTTACAATTTCACTCCTAATAACATCCATGATCTACTAGTTTCAGATGAATTATTTGAGGATTCCGTCCCTACTATCGACTTCTCTCTCCTTACCATTGGTACTCTCGAGCAACGGTCCAAGATCGGCAATGACCTTGGCAAAGCTTGCCAACACTGGGGTTTTTCGTGGTAATTGAATATAATATTGCACTAATTTTGTCTTAGGGTACTTTAAAGTACTTGTATTGCTATTAAGGTTGATGATTATCAGGTGCTCAATCATGGTGTGCTGGATAGCTTGATGAAGGTGATGATTGAGACTTGTGAAGAGTTTTTCAAACTAGTAGAGGAGAAGAAGCAAGAATATGTAGGGAGGCATATTTTGGATCCAATCTTTTATGGAACCAACATTAATGGTGTAGCGACCCAAGTGTAAAACTTCTTGAAAGAATAAAGAGATTCATAAGATCTTTTACCTCCAGCCAGGTTTGAGAACTGAAAAACTTACAAAAGAGAGTAGAGACTTTCTGTAGAGAAGAGATTTCTAGTATTTTGCCTTACAACTTTTTGGGGTGAGTCTAATGGAAAACACAAGCCCCTTCATATATAATGGAAAACACAAGCCCCTTTATATAGGCAAGACTTGAGACCCTTATTTATTACTCCTACAACCTTTGAGTTACTCTCATTATTTCATCCATAAAAAAGTAGCAAGGGTTAACCACTTTATTTATTAAGGGCAATTACCAATGTTTGATAGATGAAGTGAACCACCTTAGGGAAGACAAATTATTTTCTTGAGAAACAAAAATCTAACATTCTCCCACTTTGTTCACTTAATAGGTAAAATTGAAATGGCAAAAAATAATGCCCTCAATTCTGTCAAGGTGTCCTATACATGAACCATGGTAGTATTGCTCTCTATAGTGAGCCATTTCGTTCCATGCGTCACAACTAATAAAAGTCATTCAAGTCCAACTTATTCAAATAATGGATATAACAAATTCGTTACTTTATGCACAAAACTAAAACTGAATTCAACTTTATTATTTGTGGAATATATAGAAACATGAGAGAGATTTAACTCTAGATAGGCCCATATGATCCACATGACCCTAAAATTGTTTTATCGATAAACCTTTGGTCATTGGATTGGCTAACATCAAATCTGTACTAGTGTGCTCAGTATACACCACATTATTTTTTTTGCTCTCTCCCACACTTATTTTTTTTTGAGAAGAACACTGTAGCAATGTTATCACAAATAATCTTTATTAGCCTTTGAATGGAATCGGAAATTTTAAGACCAGAAATAAAAATTTTCAACCACATGACTTATGTCATTGCTTCATAGCAGGAATAAATTCTGCCTCCATAGTAGACTTAGCAACTATAGATTGCTTCGTGCTCTTCCAAGATATAGCTCATTCGGCAAGAAGAAATATATATCCAGAAGTAGACTTTCTGGTGTCTATATAACCGGCAAAATCTGAATCTGAATAGCCAATAACTTGCAAATTTTTTGTATGCCTGTAGGTTAGCATGTAGTCCTTGGTTCCTTGCCTGTAGACTTTTTATATGACCTTCTTTGCAGCTATCCAATGTTGAAGACTTGGGTTACTTTGATAGCGACCGAATAATCCAACTGCTAGACATATGTCTAGACGGGTGCAAACTTGAGCATACATCAAGCTACCCACTGCAGATGCATAAGGCACACTTTTCATCTGCTCTTGTTCCAACGCATTTTCAGGTGATTGACCTTGATGAAATTTATCACCTTTGATTATGGGAGCTATAGAGGCTTTACAATCTTTCATACCGAATCTCTGTAAAACTTTTTCAATGTAGGCCTTTTGAGACAGTCCTAAGACTCTTTGTGTCCTATCTCTGTGAATCTCTATGCCAAAGACATAAGAGGTTTCACCCATATCCTTCATTTCAAAGTTTTGGGAGAGAAATTGTTTAGTCTCATGTAATAAGCCCAAATCACTGCTTGAAAGAAGAATATTGTCTACATTTAGGACTAGGAAAATGTATTTTCTCGTATTAATCTTAAGGTATATACATTGATCAACAAGATTCTCGATAAAACCTTATGAGATAACAATCTTGTGAAGTTTTAAATACCATTGACGGGAAGCTAGTTTAGTCCATAAAGAGAATTTTTCAACTTACATACTTTCTGACTGTCATCACTGAAACCCTCAGGTTGTTTCATGTATACCACTTCATCAAGATCCCTATTACGAAAAGTCATTTTCATATCCATTTAATATAGCTTTAAATCAAAATGAGCTACAAATGCCATGATTATCCTCAATGAATCATTCTTAGAGACCGAGGAGAAGGTTTCATAATAATCTAGGCCTTCCTTCTGCGTGAATCCTTTAGCGTCAAGTCTAGCCCTATATTGTTCGACATTATCAAAAGAATCTCGTTTGGTTTTATAAACCCATTTGTAGCCAATTGTTTCCACCCCTTCTGGTAATTCGACGAGATCCCAGACTTGGTTCTTATAAATAGATTCTAGCTCATTCCTCATGGCATCCAACCAAAATGTAGATTTATTTCCACTCATCACTTGTGAAAACTTAATTGTGTCTTCTGGAAGTCCAACGTCAAAATCAGACTCAGTTAGGTATACAATGTAATCATCTGGAATAGCAGGCCTACATATTTTTGAGGATCTTCTTAGAGCCCCTACTTCATCATTTGGAGATGACTCAATTGGCTCAGATTGTAAATGCGGAATAACTTCAGGTTGAACCTCATTTATGGGAACATGTTGTTCTTGAAAAGCCCATACTCAGATGGCAATGAGTCAAGGATGAAATGGACCAAAAATGGCTTAGATATCTCTATCTTTATGCCCTTAAGTTGATAAACAATATCTCTCATTTCTGTAATGTATGCATTCATACCCTATGATACCTCGTATTTTAGTGTATTTTAATTGAATGGTTATTTTAATTAATTTAATTATTGGTTCTCTTGTTTTAAGTTTATCGGATTTTTGGTTAGTTTATTTTTATGATTTTTAAATTGTGAAATTTATTTTGATATGCTTTCTTAATATTAATTATTTTCATGCATTTAAATTGCTCTGTATTTTAAATTAATTTATTATTGGGTTTATTATGTTATTTTCATTTAATCACCACGTTCAAATTAATTTATTTAACTTGCTGTTTTGAAATCTTTTTCCTTCGATCATTTATGTGACCCAAGATGTGAGGATTGAACCACATTTCTTTCTTTCATTCTTCTTTTTCCTTTTTTCCTTTTTTTCTTTTCTTTTTCTCCTCATTTCTTTCTCTTCTCTCTCTCTCTTCTCCTGTGCGTGATTTCCTTCTCTCTCTCCCCGTCCGCGCGCCTTCCACCACAGCGCCTTCGTGCGCCACCCATTACCCTCACCGCCCCTCCCATTCATCTCCCCTCCGGCCAGCGACCATACCCGCCAGTTTCCAGCTCCTCTCGCGCAGCCGTGAACTCCCACGCTAGTGGGTGCAGGCTTCATCGAAAGGCTCTCCGCCTCGTGGCATTCTTGGATTCGCTTGCAAACAACACTTCTCCTCTCGCCCCCCTTGGATCATTTTAAAAAGGGTTTGCCCGACTGACTTAAGAGTTACACCTTTATTGACCAGATCCCATGAGTGCTACTAAATGGCACATCAGAGCTCCCCTCTCCAGGCCGTAGCCTTCTCGAATCCCGTAACAATACTAGCACGATTCTCGTCCGAACATTCCTTTAGTTTCATAAAGGATGTCGTCAGAGGGCTCAATGGTCACTTATGAAAATATGTGAATCAACAATTAGGAAATGAAGTGACTTCTGGGAGAAGTTCAGTATCGCTGCAACTCTACTATGGTGGAGTTCTGCAGTGAAAAGGTTGACTTCCATTCCCAATCTCCTTGACTCGATCAGGGATCCCAACTATCATCTCAGCCTTTCAAAGAAGGATAATAAGGGTTAAAGATGATAGGGCGGATAAGGTGAAAAAGCTATACTTGTCATGGTTTGGCACTTTGGCTTGGCCTCTCTTATAAAGTTGTCCAAAAGCATCTATCGAGACTCTTAGTAACCGGCATTTTCTGAGAGGTTTAACTCCATGTTAAAGTTTCCAACTCAATCACCTATTAAGGTGACCAGCTTTTGTGCGACAACTGCAAGTTAAGGCACTCTGGATTTGTTATAGTGCCACCATTCCACAATATACATGGGAAAGCTAGTCTTGGGATTGTTGTTTTATCCTACTGATGCTCTTCTTATGAAAGTGGAGGCTTTACTCTAATAGGTTTGTTAAAGTCTCCTTGCTACGGCCTTTTTGAATATCTCCCTAGCTTGGAGGGTTACTTGAATCTTTCGTTTTTGTACTCTATTCAAGCCGCGACACTCCTTGTGTTCGCATGCCACCGTCGCGTTGCCATTGGCCACCACCTCTTCATCACATCATTGGCAACCCCCAGCTATCGAACCCACCCATCCTCAGCTCTAATCCGCCACCGACAAAGTCCATCCAATTTCATTTCCGTTTTGGGCTTTTTGGACTTCAACCGCCCTCTACTCCGCCACCCACTGCCAACCACCACCTCCATTAGCTTCACCGACATCCCTAAGCCCTTCCCTAGTAATCTAAAGTCTTCGTTTGTCCCCGTTCAAAATCTAGCATCTTGAGACCCACGGCCATAGTCCAAAATACATTGTTTCGTTGTTGTGCCTCCACTTCTACCAACTCCGTTATCTTTCAAAAATTATATTATAGCACTGTAAGTATTTTTTTTAAAGAACTTTTGAGATTTAAATATATTTTTGCTCTAACACATATTTAATGTGATTTGGTTGGTTGTGCCGGATTGAGTTCGACGAATAAGGAGGTCGGTTGGATTGGAGGATAGAGTTGTGCGATTGGATTATGTTGGGCTTTGTTGGCTATTGAATATTTGTGTTATGTCATATACAATGCATTTGCACACATGTTCATGTTTGTAAATGAAAGCTGGGTTTTCGTGTAATTGCATTCATGTTCATGTGTATATTTAAAAATTATATTTTTCATGTGAGAGAAAGGAAAGAGACTGCAGGGATGATGGTAAAGTCCTGCTTGTGATTCTCGCCTACGGTGCACGCGGTAGGGATGATGGTAAGCAGGGATGGTAGTATAGTCCCGCCTGTGATTCCCGCCTACGGTGCATGCGGTAGAGATGGTGGTAGAGTGCCGCCTGTGATTTTCGTCTTCGGTGCACATAGTAGGAATAGTGGTTGTGGCGCCCCCGACTCCCATGTAAGGAAACACGAGAATCGAGACGCCAGGATGGTGGCAACATGGTCATGCATCCCAACGATAGTGCCAAGTATGTGTGTGCATGCAACGGTGTACAAAATAAAGCAGCGGATTAGTCAACTAAGTACCATAATTTAAATACAATCTAAACATCAGTAAGTTTTAAAAAGTAGTTATACAGTCATCCAAAATTAAAATAATATATTGTAGATAAAATAACCAAGCAAGTGATCCCAGATCACTCCTTGGGCGGAGCCCACTCCTTGGGCGGAGCCGTCTCCTCAGGCTCGCCCTCATCCTCTTCATCTGCAACAAAATCTGCGTTACCACAAAATGGTACCGCAGGTAAATATAACCCAAATAACCACGTAATGAAAATGCATTAATGCAACCAACATGCATGCATATGATGAAATATGCATTTTCCTCAAAACATCATTTTTCCCGAAAATGATTATTTTCCAACACACGCCAAAATCTCATTTGGCCCAAAATATCCGTAAAACATTTTCCTAATAAATGGTTTACACAAAAATCAAATACACACTATTTTCTCAGAAAATAGTTCATTAATCCATTATTACCATATGCACCATGGCCTCCCCTAGGGACCATCCGCACGTCCTGGCTTCGTAGCGATGCTCAGTTTCGCGCCCGGCGTGTACGTGGCCAAGCATCCACACTACGCAACGAGCGATGCCCAGTTCCGCGTCCAGCGTGTACGTGGCCAGACATCCTCTAGTTCCCGCTAGCAGAAGGACCACGGAGTCGGCACGAGACCATCTCGTCCGATCCCATTGTCGCCTAGCGACAATCTAGGGGACGTTACTCAGTATATTCCGCTCCCGAGTAACCAGAGGAGCTCCACCGAGATAATGCCCCATCTCGGCTTGGGGTCGTAATACACACGCACCCAAAAATATTCTCACACATGAAAATGCAGTTTTCATAAACACATGAACATGAATGCAATACACGAAAACCTAGTTTCCTTTACAAACATGATCATGCATGCAAAATGCAATGTACATGAACAACACAATATCCAAACCAACAATTACCAACCCAATCAAACACACAAACAACTCCAATCACCAATCCATCCGACCCCCGTATTCCTCGGACCCAGTCCGGCATGTTTAACCAAATACAGTGAAATGAGTTAGTGCAAAAATACATTTAAATCACGAAAGTTCTTTGGAGAAATACTTACAGTGCTATATAGCAATTTCTGAAGGATCACGAAGCTGCAAGAAGTGACGTCTGAGCAACGTAACAGTGCAAAATGCATTGTGGCCGTGGGTCTCAAATACCCACTTTTTAATGGAGACAAACGAAGACCCAAGAATGATAGGGTAGGGCCTAGGGAGGTCGGTGAAGCTAGTGGTAGTGAAGGTTGGCCGTGGGTGGCGGCGTGGGCGGTGGTAGAAGACCAAAAACACCCAAATCGAAAATGTTGTTGAAAATGCTTCACCGGTGACGGATCGGAGGTGGGGTTGGGTCCAATGGGTTGCTAAGGGGTCGAGGATGAAGTGGTGAGAAGATGGTGGCCAATGGTGGAATTGGCTCGTGGTGGCAAACGGCGGCGCGGCTGGGGCTGAAAATGGAGGGAAGTGTTCATCGACAGCTGGGGAGGCTGGGGGGCCGGGCGGTGTCGACCACAGCCGGCGCACGGCGGCAGGCTGGGCGATTAAAGGAACAGACGAAGAGAGGGAGAGAGAGTGGACGTGCGCGGGAAAGGCCAGGAAGAGAAGAAGAAAAAAGAAAAAGAAATGAAAAGAAGAAAAAAAAGAAAAGGAGAAGAAAGAAAAAATGAGGAAAAGAAATGAGGTCCAATCCTCATAACTTGGGTCACAAAAATGATCCAACGGAAACGATTTCAACACCACATGTTAAATAAAATAAATTAAACGTATTGGTAAAGTGAAATTGAAATAATTAAATCCCACAGTAATTAATTAAATATGAAAAGCAATTTAAATGCATAACAATAAATAAATATTAAGAAAGCACATAAAAATAACTTTTACCAAATTAAAATCATAAAAATAAACTCACTAAAAATCCAACCTATTTAAAAATAAGAGAATAAATTACAAAAATCCTTCAGTAAAAATACACTAAAATACGGTGTGTTACAGTGGTAAGCAAGGATGGTGGTAGAGTCCCGCCTGTCATTCCCGCCTACAATGCACGCGGTAGGGATGGTGGTAAGTAGGATGGTGGTATTGTCCCTCCTGCGATTCTCGCCTACAGTGTCCGATAATTGGTTGGATTTTGTATGAATAATTTTTTGGGAAAATGATTGATTATATTTTTTGGGCCAAAATTGGATTTTGGCATATGTTGGAAAACATTTATTTTTGGAGAAATGATATTTTGGGTCTGATGCATATTTCATCATATGCATGCATGTTGGTTACATTAATGCACTTTTATCTTATGGGTTGTTTAGATTATTACTTACCTACAGTACCGTTTTATGGTACTGTAGATTTTGACGCAGATGAGGACGAAGAGCCTGAGGGATCGGCTCCGTGAAGGGAATGACATGTGGTTGCTTTTGGATGACCGGATTTGTTCCCTTTTGTCTATGTATTCGACTTTCTACTTTATTTTACGGATAACTGTATAACTTTCTAAAGGTAATTTATTTTGAATATTTGTATTAAACAATTCTGGTACTTAGTCGACGTATTTAAATTATCCGCTGCATTTTTGTTGTACATTTTCTGCATGTACACACACTTGACACTTATTGTTGGGATGAGTGACTCGTGTTGTCATCATCCCGATGTCACAATTCCCGCGTTGTCCTACGAGGGGGTCGGGACGTCACATATCCTTAGAACTGTTGAAAGCTTTAATAGTGAGTTATCTGATAAGAATGCTAGCTAAAGCCTTGTTAGAATAAACAAACAGTTCCTCAATTGCTTGAATTAATTCCTTAATTGTAGCCCAGTCACCAATAGAACCTCTAATTCTCTTACTCATATGAGACTTTATGGGCATTAGACTTAGGCGATTAGATCACTCCCACCTTTGGCAATTTTCGATGACTTCCTGTCTATCCGTATCTGTGGCAGCAGGTGGTTGCTCTACATGGAGTGCATAGTCAAAGTCCATATACCCCAAGGTAAAATGAACCGAATCTTTCCATCCAGAATAATTAGTATCATCAAGCATTGGAATAAAATAAATACCAGCAGCTAAGGATTGTAGATCAACAGTTACAAAAACCAATAAAAACTTTAATGCTATGAATTCAAATAAATTTTAACCTTCCTGTGGAAAAAAGTTGCACAACAACATAAATTTACTTATCTTTATTTATAAGACAAATTATTCCAAATATTAACAAATAAAACTATCCACACCTATAGGCAGAAGACAAATTTTACTGTCAATATCGAAAATCATTTTCTTATACTAATTAAATTACAAAAATCAAAGATTTTCTTGTAGGAATAAATCCTTAAAACTTATGGTTTAGTTACACTGAGATTCCAAATTTATTTATGTATTCTTTTAAATAATAAGAATGTTGGAGCATTACCTCCATTATTAAAAAAAAAAAAAATACAATTGGGTATATTCTAAAATAGGTAAAAACCTATTAACTATAAATTAGCCCAAAGGCCCATCAATATGTATAAGCTTGAAATTAAGTCCAAAGTCAAAACATTTCATTGAAATCCATTAATATAGTTATGAGCACATAACCATCCGGATATGAATTCAAAAACAAAAAAAACTTAAAAGCCTAAAGTCAAGCCCATCTAAATCATCAAAGACTCATTATATGAATAAAATTGAAATGCTAATAATTCAAATACAAAGCTGAAAGGTTCGACTCTGATACCAATTGTAAAACTTCTTGAAAGAATAAAGAGATCCATAAGATCTTTTACCTCTAGCCAATTGGGTTTGAAAAGTCTACAAAAGAGATTAGAGATTTTCTGTAGAGAATGAACTTCTAGTCTTTTGCCTTAGAACTTTTTGTTCTTGGGATGAGTCTAAGAAAAACACAACCCATTTACATAGGCAAGACTAGGGACCCTTACTTATTACTCCTACAACGTTAGGGCTACCCTCGTTATTTCACCCATAAAAAAATAGCATTAGATGAAGTGAATCATCTTAGATGAAGTGAACTACCTTAGGGAAGACAAATAATTTTCTAGGGAAACCAAAAGTCCAACACCAAGTGTTATTTTGGAGAGATTTTATTAAGTTTTTTGTTCATCCCAAGTTTCACTGTCCCACTGGGTTTAGGTAATCATGCATATTAATTGTAGCAGCGATAATGAGGATATTAATATTGGCTTTTGCTGTTGTAATTGCTAAAACAGAGACATTTCAATGGAGCATAACAGAAGAACGTAGGAATTAGCCAGAGAGTTAAGGGATATCAATGGGCTTGGGGTTGGAAGAAGGCTACATAGAAAAGGCCATGAATTTGGATTCGGGTTTACAGATTGTGGCTACATTCCTGTATCCGCCATGTCCAGAGCCGGTAGTAGCAATAGGCTTACCTCCTCACTCAGATCATAGCCTCTTGACCCTTCTTATCCACACTGGGATACGTGACCTTCAGGTGCAGCATAAAGGGAAGTGGGTCAACGTATATGCCAATCCCAATGCATTTGTGGTTACCATCGACGATCACATGAAGGTGGATCTCCCAATTATTAAAAACATATTGCAGTTTATTAATTTCACACCTTTTTTTTCTCATGAGCAACTTCATTGCAGGTTTAATTAAAGTACAATTCATGTCCCTTCTTGGTGCTAAGAATCGTAAATTGTAGGAACTCTAATGAAAAGCAGGCAAATACCAATACCATCCCCTTCCACCGCACTGCTTAAGTCGAGACCCCTTCCTCATTAGTACCTCCTCCCTCTCGGTTTCCCCTCTCTTTTCACTCGGTTTCCCTCCTCTCTCTCACACTCTCACTTCCCTCCTCTCCCTTTGATTTGGTATCATTGCCACTATCTACTGTCTGCACGTCATTTGACCAAGACCGCCTGTAACAACCTGCACCCAAAGTTTAAGAATAAAAGCACTTTTCAAATTCTCAGGAAAGCTAGAGTGCTATTGATGAACTTGACTTAAACATATTTGTTTTTTTTCTAAAAGAAGAGTCAGGTACAAAGATTCCTAATAGTAAACATAGTCATTTTGTATTAAAACACTGAAATAATAAATGAGAGTGCGCGGAAGTATTTATTAAAATTTCACAAAGTTCAAGCTATAAAAAATCATAACTTAAAATTTCTATACATAATTTAGGTCACTGTCATAAATATTTCGGCATGGGGTGGTTTAAAAACATAAAAAGAAAATAACTTGAGTCAATGACTTAATAAAAAACTCATCATAACGTAAAGATACTCATATTGAGGACTCAAAATCATGACTGTTCATATGTATGCTATGACATACATGACTTATATTGGCTTATCTAACTTATCTTACTTATCATATTGATTCATACACTTAACCCTGTGTGTAAGGTTGTGCACTGGCCCCACATCATATAGTCGCAAGGGGAGCCACTTGTAGATGTAAAAGTTTGGCTATGACTAGGTGACTAAGTTGATAAGTTTGGATAGGATTCAGTGACTAAAATAATAGAGTTTATCATATCTTTAAATTTATAATTTTGAATGAATGTAAATTATTTATTGACTTTATCTATAACAATATAAAATTTATTTAGGAGGTATTAGAGGTTATTTAGATAAGTCATAAGTGTCATTTTGTAGAGTTGTAATGTAACATACGGGTCCAAATTTAGGGCTTAAAACTAGTATTTTATATTTTTATTTATTTATTTATTTTTATTGTCTTTATTATTTTTATTATCATTTTAGGAAATATGCTATTTGATATACTAAAACAATGATTCTTTTCCTATCAAAACCTTTGTATACTTATCAATTAGTTTCCATATTAGATTAGTTTCCTAGTTTGAAACTACAACTCAATTCTTCAAAATTCTCTCAGAATCCTTATCCTCGTAGGAATTTTCCAAGTGTAGCCAACTTCAAACCCTAGCATATCTAATGAGGACTCACGCTGATCCCCTCCCCATCCTCTATAAACCCCACGAAAATCCCCTGTTTTAAACACGGTGAAATACCTAAACGAAGAACACTTTCGCATAAGCCTTAGTCTCTGCCTAGCCACCGCTAACCACCCTAGGACGTCGGAGCACCACCCACGGTGTCAGAAACTGCTGGCCAACCTAGCCCCGTTGCACCCACTTCCTCAGGTAAGCCACTGCCATCGCACTCACCACCATAGGGACCTCCCAGTTGCACTGATGTCACGATCAACCACCTTGAACCGCTGTCACACTCAATCCCTCTCTCGATGAGTCCCTCGTTTTCGCACAACCATGTCTCTATTGTCTCACGTGTTTTAATTTCTGAGGAATCAGTTTGGTTCATAGCGGGCCCTAAGGCCATATGGCCAAGTCTATTTTTAAATAAACAAAGTGTTGGGCTTATTTTAAATTGTCTTGTATTTTAAATTGGGCTTAATTTTATTATACAGTTTTAGTAATTTTATTGGACTGGTTATATTTTCAGAAAAACATTACTCTTTCATGGGCTTTATCTACTAGAGCTGGATGGCCAGGAATAGATCTAGTACAAAGACTTAGGAAGAAATAAGTGATATTTACACAAGAACTATAATCCTTTTATGTCATTTGTAGGATTGGTTTATGTCCTTCCACTTTACGTTTAGTTTAGAAACAATTATGTTGATTTTAGTTTTTTATGCTTTTCAATAAATGAGGTAATTAAGGATATGAATCTCTTTACCAGGTTTTATGTTATAAATGTTAATAACATCTCTATCCTATGGAAACCGGGTGTTACAATTTGTATCAGAGCCTAGGTCAAGAGATTCTGTAGAATTCTTTTTTTTTTTTTTTAAAAAAAAGTTTTCTAGGATAGGAAACACCTAGGATGACCCCTGGCGAGCTCAAAGTCAAAAGAGGTTATTTACTATTATGTTTCAAACGGGCGTTTTTGGACCAATATTTTTCCCCAGAACTCCGTGAATCGAAAGCTAGGCAGTTTATTGACCTAGTACAAGGAACCATGATAGTGGAATGCTACACCGTGATGTTTATGGCATTATCGTGATTTGCAAGTTATCTAGTACTAGATGAGGAAAAGAAATGTGAAAAGTTTGAACGGGGCTTGCAACCGAGAATTCAAAGTCACCTAATACCCTTGA
Source organism: Juglans mandshurica (assembly GCA_022457165.1). NCBI lineage: Eukaryota > Viridiplantae > Streptophyta > Magnoliopsida > Fagales > Juglandaceae > Juglans > Juglans mandshurica. The sequence goes on along the minus strand of CM039627.1, from coordinate 11,940,886 downwards.
GGATTCGTAATTTCACCGACTTGGTCACACGAGCCACCTTGATTGAAGAAGACATGAGGGCAAATATGGAACTATTCAATCAAAGGAAATGCCAACAACCTCTACTTGAGCCCAATAGATACAAGAAGCCTGCCCCCAGCTACCGACCACAATCACCTCAGAGTATTCCAACGAATATGGTTTGACAGAATTGCGAAAAGAGGCATCAAGGAAGTTGTTTAGTGGGCCAGAATGTTTGCTTCAAATGCGGGCAACCAAACCATATGGCTCGAGACTGCCCAATGAACACACCACCTCCAGCTACAAAGAATGGTCAGAGGACTACCGTACCAGCCAGAGTCTTTGCCCTTACCCCAAGATACGCTAGGACATCTAATGATGTGGTTACAGGTACCCTTCTATTATTTTCTCGTCATGCTACTGCTTTATTTGATCGGGGTGCCACACACTCTTTTATAGCACGTGCTTATGCTTGTTTGAATGAAAGGGTACCAGAGATTCTTGTTTGTTCACTATCTGTTGCAACACCTATCGGTGAACATATAATTTGTGATACCATACTTAGGAATTGTCCCATAGAAATTAGTGGGAGACACCTCCAAGCAGACCTGGTAATATTTGAGATGTTGGGATCCGATTTAATCTTGGGGATGGACTGGTTTTCTCGAAACCATGCATATGTTGACTGTTTTAAAAAAGAAGTGGGATTCAAACCCTGGGCAAGGAGGAATTTACTTTTTGCGCAAAGAGTGGAAATGCCCCACCCCTTTTGATCTCGGCCTTACAAGCGACCAGATTACTAAGACAAGGATGTTCGGGATTCCTAGCTAGTCTAGTAGCACCACCTGCAAAGGGACCTAAACTTGAAGATATCCCCATTGTTAGGGAATTTCCGGATGTGTTTCCAGAGGATCTTCTAGGGTTGCCTCCGGATCGAAAGGTTGACTTTTCAATCGACATCCTACCAGGAACGACACCTATATCAAAGGCACCATACCGTATGGCTCCAGTAGAGCTAAAGGAGCTTATGGAGAAATTGTAGGAGTTGTTGGAGAAGGGTTATATTCGCCCTAGTGTGTCACCATGGGGTGCACTAGTCCTGTTTGTGGAAAAGAGGACGGTTCTATGCGACTTTGTATTAACTATCGAGAACTGAACCGGGTGACAATTAAAAACAAGTACCCACTACCCAATATTGATGGTTTATTTAACCAGTTACAAGGGGCCCAAGTTTTCTACAGGATTGATCTACGATTAGGTTACCACCAACTCAAGATCAAGCCGGAAGATATTTCAAAGACGGCGTTTAGAACATGCTACGGACACTATGAGTTTTTAGTCATGCCATTTGGTTTGACGAACACTCTAGCAGCTTTCATGGGCATGATGAATAGAGTGTTCAATGAGTATGTTGATCAGTTTGTTGTTGTTTTTATCGACAATATTCTCATATACTCCAAGAGCTACGCAGATCGTGAGGGACACTTGAGGGTCGTGTTGTAGATATTAAGAAATGAGCAGTTGTTCACAAAATGCAAGAAGTGTGATTTCTGGTTGCAAAAGATTATTTTTTTGGGACATATCGTGTCGAAAGAAGGAATTTCAGTAGACCCGATGAAAATTGAAGTGGTTGTGAAATGGGCCAAACCAAACAATGTGAATGAAGCCAGAAGCTTCTTACGTCTTGCAGGATATTATAGGAGATTTGTTGAGGGATTCTCTAGTATCGCAGCCCAGATGATTAAGCTAACAAGGAAAAATGAGAAGTTTTTGTGGACAGAAGACTATGAAAGAAGCTTTCAAGAAGAAGAGACTAGTGATAGTACCTGTACTCACTGTTCTCTCAAGTAATACAAGATTTGTTATTTACAGTGATGCTTCTCTCGAGGGATTGGGTTATGTCTTAATGCAGCATGAGAAGGTTATCGCTTACGCTTCTCAACAACTCAAGAGATACGAAGAGAATTATCCGACACATGATCTAGAGCTTGCAGCAATTGTGTTCTCCTTGAAGTTATGGAGACACTACCTCTATGGGGAGAAGCGCGAGATTTATACAGACCATAAGAGCCTAAAGTATTTCTTTACTCAGATAGATTTGAATATGAGACAGCGCAGATGGTTAGAACTTTTGAAAGATTATGACTGCAACATCAACTACCATCCGGGTAAAGCTAATGTAGTGGCGGATGCTCTAAGCCGGAAGTCGTCCTCCGATACCCTTGCTACTATGTATACCCCACAGAAGCATATTTTATTAGATATGGAGCAGGCATGGATAGAGAAGGTTATGGATACATAGGCTTCATTGAGTAGTTCGACCTTGGGATCGTCGTTGATAGACCAAGTAAAGGCTGCCCAAACTGATGATTCAGACTTGGTAAAAATCAGAGGACAAGTTCAAGAAGACGAAAGGCCTGAATTTACAGTATTTGAGGATGGCACCTTAAGATTCAAGGGAAGAATATGCATTCCAAATGTTAAGGAAATTATAGACGTAATCTTAAGAGAGGCTCACCACTCACTCAATACCATTCACCTAGGTAGCACTAAGATGTATAGAGATTTGAAGCAACAGTTCTGGTGGAGCGGTATGAAGCTCGAGATAGCTAGCTATATGGCTCAGTGTTTAACTTGCCAGCAGGTCAAGGCGGAGCATCAGAGGCCTTCGGGGTTATTACACCCACTTCCTATACCTGTTTGGACGTGGGATGAAATTGGTATGGATTTTGTGTTAGGTTTTCCTAAGGCACCAAGAGATCAGGATGCAGCTTGGGTAATTGTCGATAGGTTGTCCAAGACAGCTCACTTCATTCTGATTCAGATGATGTATTCTACAGACAGGATGGCAAAATTATATGTATGCAAAATCGTCAGATTGCATGGAATCCCCTCTAAGATTGTGTCAGATAGGGACACCCGTTTCACTTCAGCATTTTGGAGGAGTGTACAGAAAGAGTTAGGGACAGAGTTGACTTACAGCTCAACCTTCCACCCCCAGACAGATGGACAGTCAGAGAGGACAGTACAAATATTGGAGGATATGCTTAGAGCCTGCGTAATGGACTTCCAGGGCAGCTGGATTAAATACTTACCTTTGATCGAATTTGCGTACAATAATAGTTACCAAGAGAGCATTCAGGCGGCACCATATGAAGTTCTTTACGGCCGCAAGTGCCGGTCACCCCTCTATTGGGACGAAGTGGGAGAATGTAGAATCCTTGGACAAAAGATTATTCAAGAGATGCATGAGAAAATAACGGTCATCCGGAAGAAGCTTGCCATTGCACAAGAGCGACAGAAAAAGTATGCAAATCAGAGGTGTCGAAGTATTCTTGAAAGTGGCGCCGATGAAGGGAATTATGCAGTTTGGTAAGAAAGGCAAGCTGAGTCTGAGATATTTAGGCCCTTTCAATGTACTAGAAAGGATTGGAGCTGCAGCATACAGGTTGGCCCTCCGACCACAATTGTCGGCTATTCGTGATGTTTTTCATGTCTCTTTACTTCTTGGGTATGTTTTGGACCCTACACATGTACTAGAGTACGAGCCCCTCCAAATCCGCGAGGATCTGACCTATGAGGAATTTCCAATCGGAATTCTTGCACAAAGCTCAAGCACTCCGCAAGAAGACCATTTCGATGGCCAAAGTGTTTTGGAGCAATCACAGGGAAAAAAAGGCCACTTGGGAGCTAGAAGAGGACATGAGGATCAAATATTCATATTTATTCCATTGAGATACGTTATCTCGAGGACGAGATTTCTTTTAAGGGGGGAGATTGTAACATACGGGTTGAAATTTAGGGCTTAAAACTAGTATTTTATATTTTTATTTATTATTAATATTACCATTTTAGGAAATATGTTATCTGATATATTAAAATAGTGATTCTTTTCCTATCAAAACCTTTGTATAGTTATCAATTAGTTTCCATACTAGATTAGTTTCCTAGTTTGAAACTACAACTCGACTCTTCAAAATCCTCTCAGAACCCTTATCCTCGTAGGAATATTTTTCCAAGTGTAGCCAACTTCAAACCCTAACATATGTACTAAGGACTCACGCCACTCCCCTCCCCATCGTCTATAAACCCCAAGAAAATCCCATGTTTTAAACGCGCTAAAATACCTAAAGGAAGAACACTTTCGCATAAGCCTTAGTCTCTGCCCAGCCACCGCCGACCACCCTAGGACGTCGGAGCACCACCTACAGTGTCAAAAACTGCCGGCCAACCTAGCCCCGTCGCACCCACTCCCTCAGGTAAGCCACTGCCATCGTACTCACCCCTCCTCCCTCTTGATGATTAATTTTTCAATTTCATCTCTCTCTAAACTCTCTCTTTCTCTTTCTCCCTCCCTCTCTCGGTGTTGGACCACCATAGGGACCTCCTAGTTGCACCCACATCACGATCAACCACCTTGAACTGTCGTCGCACTCAGCCCCTCTCTTGGTGAGTCCCTCGTTTTCGCACAACCATCTCTCTGTTGTCTCGCGTGTTTTAGTTTCTGAGGAATCAGTTTGGTTCCTAGCAGGCCTTTCGGCCCTAAGGCCATACGACCAAGTCTATTCTTAAAATAAGCAGAGTGTTGGGCTTATTTTAAATAGTCTTGTATTTTAAATTGGGCTTAATTTAATTATACTGTTTTAGTAATTTTATTGGGCTGGTTATATTTTCAGAAAAACATTACTCTTCCATGGGCTTTATCTACTAGAATAATTATGAGCCCATAGACGCAAATTTTATAAAAAGTATTTAAGGGATTTTAAAGTATGTTTTAGAGTTTGCTATGAAGCCTATTATTTTAGTTAAGTTCCATTATACATATTTAATTACTTGGAGTATTGCGACACGCTTTTCTAGGAAATTAGTAACGTCTAGTACCTCATACAGGTAACGCACTACAAGTTGAAAATCAGGAAGCAGCACTAAGAGATAAATAGTATGATTATATAAATGCATGTGTACAGTGAATATTATTGTTATGTATTAAAATATGATGTGCTTATTATTGGTTGAATGTTACTAAAATCATAAGAAAGTCATGAGATGTTCATATAGTAATTCAAGTCAAGTATGCCATATAATAAAATAGCTAGATTATGCAAGCCATGTTCATGTAATACTTAGATTATGTATGCCATGTTCATGTAATACTTAGATCGTGTATGCCATGTTCATGTAGTACTTAGATCAGGTATGCCGTAGAATGTCATAAAATGTTCAGATCATGTTATGTTATGTCATGTTATACTATGTCATGTACAAGAAAATGTCATGTTATGCTATGCCAAATAAAAGAATATTTCATGTTATGTTATGTCATGAACAAGATATACCATGTTAAGAAAGTTCATGAAGCCTAACGAATTCTCATGCATTAAAAAAGATAAGAAGTTTTAAGACAGTGCCACGGACTCAAGTATGGTTAACCACAAGTAAAGTGAAACACGAACTCAAGCGTGTTTCACTCCACATTATTCAGTTAAGTGAAACACGAATTCAAGTGTGTTTCACTCCATGTTATTCACTTAAGTGAAACACGGACTCAAGCATGTTTCACTCCATGTTATTCACTTAAGTGAAACACGGACTCAATCGTGTTTTACTCAATGTTATGCAAGTTATGTGAAACACAGACCCAAGCGTGTTTCACTCTATGTTAAGAAAAAATTATTATGCATTCACGTTACATGTTTGCCATGATTATGTATGCTTCCGCTCATATTAATGATAAATATATATATATATATATATATATGCTATGTGAACCCGTGACAATATATGTATATATGTAAAGTTTTTCAGAAAGTTATGTTACGTGTATGGTTGTGAATCTGTGATGTTGTATGTATGTTGTTAAGAGTCTTCAGAAATTAAGTCCATGCTAAGCCAGATTATATTTTACAGTATGATGTGCTACTTACTGAGTATTCGACTCATTTTTGTTTGTCTTCCTATTTTCTTTCATGTCTAAATTTTTACAGATGGTGATTATGATGACGCAAAACTGGATCGCCAGGAGTAGATCTAGTACAAAGACTTAGGAAGAAATAAGTGAAATTTACACAAGAACTATAATCCTTTTATGTCATTCGTATGATTAGTTTATGTCCTTCCACTTTACGTTCAATTTTGAAATAATAATGTTCATTTCAGTTTTTGATACTTTTCAATAAACGAGGTAATTTAGGATATGAATCTCTTTACTAGGTTTTATGTTATGAATGTTAATAACATCTCTATCCTATGGGAACGGGGTGTTACAATTTGAATTGTGATATCCCATATGATATGGATAAGGGTAGGTGGTGTATGGGATCCCACATTACTTGGGAAAAAGAAGTTCTTGCTCTTTATAAGGTTCCAATGGGGCTCCAATTACATCATTGACTAATCTTTTTGGAGTATAAGCTAAGTGGTTTGGGCCTTCCATTGGAGCGTTACAAATGGTATCAGAGCCTATCTCAATAAAAAATGTGCGACTTGAGCCATGCCACCTACAATGGATAGGCTCGACAAGGACGTTATGAATTTAAGGGGGGTTGATTGTGATACCCCATATGATATGGATAAGGGTAGGTGGTGTATGAGATCCCACATTGCTTGAGAAAGAGAAGTTCTTGCTCTTTGTAATGTTCCAATAGGGCTCCAATTGCATCATTGACTAATCCTTTTGGAGTATAGGCCATGTGGTTTGGGCCTTCATTGGGGCGTTACATGTAATCGGTCCGTTTTGGTCCAATGTTGGACAAAATTTAAGACCGAACCGGTATATATCGGTTTTACATTTTCAATAAGCAATTTCGCACCAGTTACCCCCTAAACCGGTACTTCTGGTTTTACTGATTCTGGTCTTAAGTTTTAATATACTATATTATATATTATATAATATATATAATAGTATATTATAGTATATAATACTATAGTGATAATATATTGTAGTATAATATATATTATAATTGTATTATAGACTATAGTGATATAAGATTTTGAAATTTAATATTATATTAATTAGTAATTTATCATATAATACAAAACTATTTTGTATATAATTATATCTTATATATAAAAATTATATACAATATAAAAAATTATAATTTATATATATGAATCGGTCCGGTTCGATCTGATCCGGTTTTAAAAAAAGAAAAATCAGAACCGCACTAATGTTGATCAATTTTAAGAAAAATAAAATCGGTACCAGACCAAACCAAACTCTGGCCCGAACCAAACCCACCAGTTTAGTCCGGTCCGGTCTGGTTTACCGATTCACCGATTTTTTTGCACCCCTAAGGTTTTGGAATTTTCCCATAAAGATTGGTGTAATTAGGGGTGTAACTGGTCTGATTTAGTCCTAGTTTTGACAAAATTTAGGATCGAACTGGTATGTATTGGTTTTGCATTTTAAAAAAACAATTCCGCACCTGTTAACCCCCTAAACCGGTACGTTTAGTTTTACCAGTCCGGTTTTAATATATTATATTATATATTATATAATATATATATATATAATATTATATAATACTATAGTGATATATTATTTTATAGACTATAGTCTAATATTAATACTATTATATAGTTATACTAATCACTATAACTAAATCACTATCGTCTATAACTACGTATTAAATGCATTACAAATACATATAAATTATAATCATCAATTTCCCAAACGATCAGAATTTTTTTTTAATGATCATTTAAAAAAAAAATTAACCAAACGGTCCAAAGTCCAAACCAATAGGAAACGGCGTCGTTTCCCCTCCAAGACTCTAGTCTCCAATCCAGTTTTGTTTCACAATTCTTCTACGTGCAGTCGCTTGGTGCAAACAGTGGGAGTCATTGACGCCACGTCAACTAAGAAAAAAATAAAAATAAAAAAGGAAAGAAAACGCCCGCCTTGCGCCCAAAATAGAAAAATTGCAAAACACTAAAACATAGCTCCTTGTCTAGCTTTTAGAGTGGGTTTCGTCTAGCTTTCATGTGGATTTCGATTGATCGTGTTTGTGTTCGTTTGGATCTTGCGTGTTCAATTTAGTTCTTCATCTTCCTGCTTCTGATCTAGTTCATTGATACCCACATTAATTTGGTTCGTCATGTTTGTCTGGGACAATGGGTAGTCATTTTTGTTGGTTTTTTTGTGTGGGTCTACTCCTTCGGCAGCTTCATCAGGCATTGGTAAGATCTATTTATTTTTCCATGGTATAGGTAACAATAGTTTACATTCAGAAGAAATAGAAATTATTTGAAACAAGCTACAGATGCTCTAGTTTTGAAGTGTGCATATTCAACTTGGTTTAACCATTAGTGCTACCACACGCTTGATACGTAGTGCTATTGTAGGATGGAGGAAGCTTGTGGAGATTTTCCCCCTCTTGGACTTTTAGGTAAAATACAATTTGTTGAGGTGAAAGCCGAAGTCTCAAATGCTTCCTTGTTGGTTATGGTGAGGTCACATTTAATGGATTCTAAATGTTGTAAAACAAGACATACCATATATTTCTAGCAAAACTGGACAGCATAACATGAAGCTAAAGCCGAGTATGTTTTAAAACTAATGCAAACAACCCAATGAGTAACAACTTGGAGCAGAAGATCATTCAAACTAATGCAAACCACCCAGTGAGTAACACCTCATTTACTGCCAGACTAAAAAGCAAATTTCTCATTGTATGTGTTTATTTTCTCATCCATAGTGATGTTATGCTGTCCAGTTTATTGTTGTGATTTAGAAATTTCTGGAGGGTTATCCCTTTAGCTTTATGATTAGACATGGAAGGTGTTTTGTTCTCAAGGCATTTAATTGCAACTTTTGATAAATAAGGGTTTTTGCGTATGGTTTTTTATCCAAAAGGTACAAAACTGTATGGTTTTTGCATTTCCTGCATGGATAAATAAGGGTTGGTTGCTTTATTAAAATCTTACACCTAGAAGTCATTAATCTAATGTTTATACCAGGAAGAAGTTAAGGAATGATTAGGAACTGGGTATAGAGCTAATTACATCAAATCTAGAAGGATTGAATTGCATAGGATCCTTGAATAGATATGAGTCAGAGAGTATACAAGTTGCATCAATGTTCACATGCCATCCTTTCTTTATCTCAAAACCTGCAATAATTAATGCATAATCGATAAGAAGGTGTTTTCATTGAGGCAAAAATTACAACTTAGATGCTTTTTAAGCAGTTGCTAATTATCTAGCACGTACTTACTACTTATCATTATTATTTTTATGAGTTGGATGGATCACACCTGGTGCAATGATATGGTTGAATTTTAATTTCTACAATTTTTTTTTTTAACTTTTATGTATGTAGATTTTTTTTTTTTTTGAGGGGGGGGGGGGGGGGGGGGGTTGAACACCTAATCATGGGCTCAATATATGGCATGATACCATAATTAAGTATGTGCATAAAAATTGTCTATTAGATATGACTTCTCATTAAATATTCTTATTTTAACTGCATGAATATTGTTTGTGGAGGCTGTGCTGCTTAGGACATGTTGAAGCTGCAATGGAGAATAGCCACACTTTGAGCAAATGCATTTATGTTTAATTGTATAATGTAATTTAGCTTCATTCCCAAATTGGCCAGAATAGAAGTGAGACATGCAGTTATTCATATGTACTGTTAATTAGTCTCTCTTATTATAGTTTGTGCCATTTGGCACTAAGATAAAATGTTGAGAGTCTTGTGGTTTTGTATGTTCAAAACAGATAGGTACATTTATTTATTCTGGGGTTAGTCTCCAAGTTTTGTCTCCATTGTTTTCTTCTTGAATCAGAACTCCAAGTGGTACTCTTATCCTTTAGTTGGAATATAGGTTTTAAGTAATGAAAATGTCAGTTTTTGAGTTTTGGTATTTTAGTTGAATGCTTGGTGATTGCAATAGGAATAATTGCAGGACACGAGTCCCATTTGAATTTGCAGGTGTGTTTCTATAAAGAAAAATGCTTGGTCCCATTTCAATCTGCAGGTGTCTTTTCTATTGTTCATTTTCTCTCACTCCAAATACCAACATTTCAAACCAACAGCCACCATTATAGGTCCATTACCAATGTACCTTTATTGATTTGCACTCCCAATACACCTCCATAATCTTAAAAGCTGTAGCTTGAACTAAACCCAAAAAACACACACAGGCACTTGCATTTCCTCAAACAAACAGAAGTTTATATATAAATATATATATATATATATATATATATATATATATTTAAACTTGCAAATATAGAAAACTATTAAAAATGCTAACCTTGCCTCAATAGATTGAGTGTCCAATACATGAATTGCATTCATTACATGTTAGCTGCTATATAATCTTGGAAATGAGTGTTAGTTACACTGCAAACGTATAACTAAGATAGTTTAGATAATACATTAGCTGATCTTTAGATAATACATTGCAGATCTGCTACAAACAAACGTCCATGTGAGCTCCTACTATAAATGTTTTTAAAATGAAGTGAAGGTTTAATCTTCTACACTTATACTCAATGCCAGCTTGCCAAGTTTTCGCTTTTAAGCACAAGATACCAGTCAACAAGATCTGAATTGTATTAATAAACATCAAGGTGATTATGAAATACAGAACTGAAACATTATATCATGTATTCATGCCTTTTTTTCTTCCAGCAAAAAAATTGTCATAATTCTTATTATAGATTACATAATAACAATTTAATTTCAAATTGATCCATTCAAAACATTAACGAATGAGAGTACTTGACCTACCTTGTGGAAGGACTCCAGTACAAATTGATATGATTTGAGGGAAAGAGAGTTAAGAATGGAAGATATAGATAGACATTGTGGATAATTCTTTGAATAGTGAAGAGAATAGTGATTTCATTTAAGTAAGGATTCAGTATCCTAGAAAGTCAGCATAGAAGTCAGTAAGTTTAGGCTATAACCTTTGGGAGTGTTATACCCTTATGTTATGGTGATAGTTATTTTGTATAACCATGTGACGATTATAGGTAAGAATAATGTTGACTACGAGAGGAAGACGTTACCTCAAGAAGAATTTCACCTTCCCCATGAGCCTGATGAGGCACCCAGTGTTGGACAGTAGGTTGGTAAGCAACCTCTTCTTTTGAGCGAGTTTTCTGTTTGTACTTGCATCGATTTCGAAGACGAAATCTTTTTTTTAGGAGGGGAGGATGTAACAGCCCGCTAGAAATTCATTGGTGGAATTTCTATTGACTTTAGGAATCTCGTGAAAACCACATAAGTTTTTACGAATCGACCAATCGCACAGCTTTTAATCTGTCAACATAGTCAGTGTTATCACTCACTGTGGTGCTAGAAATATGAGTTTAATTATTTGAGATAGTTAGAAGTGTCAGAATGCGTTATGGTTTGCGCCATTAGACTCAGTGGATTATTTAGAATTTTATGGCGTAATAGCCTATTTTCATAATTTCGGACGAAACGTCTGCTGGAAATTGTGAAATTTATTTTTAGGGGTACTTCGGGGTTGAATTTCGGTAAACGATTTTCACTATAGGTTAATATGAATATTTAGAATTTTTCAGTACAAGTTTATTATGTATTTTTTTTATTGAATAGTAACCTCGATAAGCGCACCCAGTGCAGTGTTGTCAAAATCACAGTGTGAAATGTCCAAATTAGGTTGGAGGAGTTTTATTTGGACACTTAGCAAGATCTTAGCCACACATAGTGAATAGTATTAGACACTTGGCACCATGAGGAACTATTAATTGGATTTGTGAAGGAAGTCAAGTTGTGAGATCATGCCACCTAAGCAAAGCTCTGTTTCATCTGATCAACTAAATTGTGCCACACCAAAGAGGGTTTCAACCCTAGCAAAACCCTAAATGGTTGGAATCCAATTGAAACCCCAAAAGCTTGGTTGAAACCAAAATCCTAAACGGTTTTCCCAAACCCTAAACTTGGCCTCCAAACCCTTTTTAATCCGATTCCTAGCATTGTGTTTTATCACTTGACTAAATCACTTCCACATGCTATCAATTAATCAAATCCTTGTTATGACATCATTATTCAACCTTTTAAACCTTGGGAATTTGATTGGACCAAGAAAAATTAGTTTTGGGCTTGATAGCATCTCAAACCCTAACCAAACCCCCTTTAAACCCCAAATTGAGGCCCACTTGGTGGGGCCCACCAAGGCCCACGAAATTGGCCACCTTGGCAAAGCTTCTTGGAGAAGTTTTATCCCCCACATGGCAGACCATCCACTGCCATTGGCTGCACCCAATAGTGCCTTGCAGGCAGTCTTTGCCCATCACTATTCTCCACTTTATGTCACATAGCCACCTCCAATCAAGGGTCATTCCAGCCCACAACTTCCCCCTCCAATTGTCTATAGTCGTGCAAGGCACTTTTCATTCCATTTTATCACTTCTTTTCCCTCGTTCTTAGAGAGAAACCCAAAAGAGCTATCTCGAGCAGATTTCTAGGACATTTTGCGTGGCCATTTTAGACCCATTTTAAGTATTTTCCCAAGATGATTCCTTCACATACATTGTTCGTCTTTGAGTATAGTTTCTGTCGATATCTTATTAGTCTCATTCTATGCTCATTTGATCGGTCAAAAGTATTTTTAACCATGGGAAGGTCATTCTGGGCGTGAAACTGGAGAGTACGTTATGTTTTGGAAGTTTTGACCAAGCTAATGGACATATCTTGGTCCGAACATTTTATGGAGTGTTGTTAACATGTGTTTATGAATGTTCATTGAGGTTTTATTGCATGGATAAAGCTTTTGGTGATATATTTCCTTAGAGTTAGAAACTTGAAAACTGGAAGTTGAAGAACAGTTTTTGTTTTGTGAAAGTTGGAATATTTCGGGGTTTGATCTTATTCCAAAGGCTTTGATATTTTTATATGATGATCCTAAGCCTTTTATATACATGTTAGGATGTTATTTTGAAGATATTTAATATTATTTTTAAAGGTATGATTTTTCTATGCAAGAGGATTTCGGTTAGGCCTAAAATTTGATGTTTTTGAGTTAGATCCATGTTTTATTAAATTTTAGCCATGTGATTTTAAGTTTGATGGTTAGATTTTTTTAGGACATATTTTTAAACCATGTGATGTGTTAGTTTGAAGATCACTTGTCTTTAAGGCATGGATCAAGAGATTTATCAAAGTTAGTTGGGAAAAACAGTTTCTGTTTTGGACTAAGTTTAAAACCAAAAATTCCAAGTGTTGTTTTGTGATTTTTTGGTGAATTACATTTGATGATTTAAAGCATGTTTGATCTTAGGATGATGTTTTGAATATGTTAGAAGTAAGATTCGATTTTTTGAAATTCTTGGAGATTTTTTATTAAGGTCAAAACTTGTGATTTAAGGTTTACTTTTTGTTAAAAAGTTTGGGTCTTTTTACAAAAAATTTGGTGTTGATAATTAGCTTTTTCTTAATGGATTTTTTAAGGGTGTTTTTAAACTTAGGATAGGAAGATCTTTGTTACAAGATTTTGGTTTATTCATGAGTTTTGAAACTTGAAAGAATTGCAACCAAAATCAAGACAAATGGCCTATGTAGGTTTCGGCCATAGTGAGTTTTTCATAGTTGTGATTAGTTTTAAATTTTTCTGAGTTGATATTTGAGTTTGAGACAAAATTTACATGAGGAATGTAAATTTTGATAATTTTTGGAATTAGGATGTCAAATCCTTAAGTTAGGGGTAAAATGGTCATTTGCCCACATGTAGAGGGTAAAATGGTAATTTTATTCTAAGTTATCTCTTTCCATATTTCTAATTGTTAGTAATTAATTTTTAACTTTTAGAATACCCTCTTACAGTTCCTCGTGTTTCGCGCTTTATTCTAGTAGAACGCGACGATTGAGGTAAGTTAGCTTTTAACTTACTATTAGTTTAATGTGTATGAGTGATAAGTAAGGGAACAAAATTGTATGTATGCATGTTATCATATGTGCCATGCCAAGTCATTACATATTTATCTGTTACATAATTTATTCTGTCATGAATTATTCATCTGTTATACAAGATATTATGTCACGTATTGCTATACATTGCAAGTATGTTAGGTAAGTATGCCATCTATTACATGTATTTCATGTCACATGTTACGCCATGTTAAGAAATGTTGTTTGTTATATGGTATGCTATGTTACGAGAAGTTGCATGTTACATGTATGCCATGTTATGAAATGTTCTCTATTACATTTATGTCTCGAAGTATGTCATGTCTGTCGTTTTACGTTCATGTCACGTTATGCTACGTCAGGACTTTTGTCTTTTATGTCACGTTCATGTTACGTCACGTTACGAAATGTCATGTATGCCAGTTAAGTCATTCATGTCAATCACGACCCTAAGCACTAGGATAGGGTAATATCCTAGTGGAACTCCTTTGTTTACGCTGGAGTGTCTAAATAAGTGTGAAATTCTCTAAGTTGATGAAGTACAGTCAACAGGTTGCGAATGGGGCCTAATTAGCTGGTCACCGAAGCGCGCCAGGCACTAACGCCGATTGTGCCACACATTATGTTACGTGTGTCCACAGCAAGTGTGACACAAACAAATAAGTCATGGGGCCACAACAACTGTGGAGCATAAAGTATGGGGCCACAACAACTGTGGAGTACGTATTAATGCACTCCCAGCTGGTATAGACACCTGTGATGTGATGCGGCAATCGGCAGGGATAGACGGCTCAAGGGGACCTGTGTAGCGCCCATATGGTCACTTTATGATTAAGTCTATTGAATAAAATTCCAAATTCATGCATTTCACGTTCAAGTCATGTCTCACGTTATGTTATGTTCAAGTTTACATTTACGCAATCATGGTAATCCCATGAGACAAGAATATGTTTCAAGTTCATGTTATGTTATGTTCACGTTTACGTTATGTCCTAAGTTCACATTTATGTTATGTCATGCTCAAGTTAATGTTCAAATTATGCATGTTCATGTTCATGTTATGTTTCAAGTCCATGCTATATTTCAAGTTCACGTGCATACTATGTTTCAAGTCCATGTTATGTTTCCAGTCACGTTCATACTAAACTTCAGTTTCAGTTTAAGTTATGCCAGTTATGTTATGTTGTATGTCAAGTTATACTATGATTACTTATGATTTGATTATGTATTCATGCTTTTACTGTCATGCATGCATCACTAACCTATGTGGAAGTTTTCTGTTAACTTGCTGAGATTTGTAATCAAATCTCACTGTGATAGTCCCAACTGCCATTTCCCCCAAATGGTAGATTTTGTTACAGGATCTGAAGGAGAACCAGGAATCAACCAAATGGAAACGGTCGACTAAGCGACGGTGCGACGTAGATGGTAATACAGTAGTTACCTCATACTACTACTTGTATTTGTGGAATTCAGTCTCCAGCACTCTTTTGATCACAACCATATGGACTATTATTGTGATTTTAGTTGTTTAGTATGTCGTTAGGTATGAAGTATCTTTTAGGTATTTGGGATATTTCAGTTTGGTGCATAGTATTGCTAAAGAAAAAAATTTATTATCTGCAGCGAATATTGCATAATGCTAGATGCATGTTAGCAACATTGCATCTTATATGTCATGAACGGGGGCAAGTAACCTTGTGTTGCATGTCTCGACGCTTCAAATGTCCGTCCGATCCCAAACGGAATTTGGGGACGTCACAGATATTCTGCACCATATTCACCCAGTTCAACACGCCATGAACAGAATAATCTTCAGGTAAAGAACCTTAGATGGTCCCATTTCCATATTCTTATGGCCTTTACTTCATCAAACATCCTAGCTTGGCCAAGAAGATCTAAATTGTTCCTATTTAATTTGGTGAAATATTAAAATGATGGATCATTAAACTAAGATATTGGCGTAGAAGTTCTAACAACCCGGCTTGGATACAAACAAATAATAAACCCACAAATGTGATATCAACTGGTAAGGGCCTTTGAAACCCATACAATGGGCAAGATATCTAGATCAGATCCTTACTTGTCCCTTTAATCCCACTTGATGACCAACACGAAGATCTCCTTGAAGACCCACACAAAGATCTCCTTGATATGCATCAATGCATTCATTCAATACATCATCACAAACAAATAAAGCACTGAAAGTAAGATAACTAAATTGAAAAAGCATTTGGTTTCTTGCATCTTGTAATCAAGCAAAACAAACAATTTAATGAAAACCAAAAATGAGGGAAGAATATATATTGTAGCCTAAAAAATATGGTAAAATCGAAATTTGAAGAAATGCTTGACTTCCCTAGGGCGACTGATTACCAGAGTCCTTGATCACCTTCTTCTAGGGTTATTGGCGACCACGAAGGAGGGAGGGAGGCTTCGGGGGAGGGCTTTGAGGAAGGGAGGAGCTTCGAGGGAGGGAAATGGAAACGTAAAGAGGGAGGGAGGGTGGGGGCTTCGGCTTTGAGAGAGGAAATGGAAATGCAGAGAGGGAAGGAAATGAAAATTGCTCAAAACGGTACGTTTCTTTATTTTGCCACATCAGCAGCGCTTACACGGCGCTTACACCAGGCAATTGACTACCCATGGTACTAGACCGAACCAAACTTGGTCTAGTTTACCGATTCACCCATTTTTTTACACCCCTAAGGCTTTGGAAATTTCCCATAAAGATTGGTGTAATTAGGGGTGTAACTGGTCCGATTTAATCCTATTTTGGACAAAATTTGAGATCGGACAGGTATGTACTGATTTTGCATTTTCAGGAACCGATTCCGAAACCCCCTAAACCAGTACGTTTGGTTTTACTAGTCCGGTTTTAATATATTATATTATATATTATATAATATATATAATAGTATATTATAGTATATAATACTATAGTGATAATATATTGTAGTATATTATATTATATTATATTATATTATAGACTATAGTCTAATATTAATACTATTATATAGTTATACTAATCACTATAACTAAATCACTATAGTCTATAACTATGTATTAAATGTATTACAACTATATATAAATTATAATCATCAATTTCCCAAACCATCCGAATTTTTTTTAATGATCATTTTAAAAAAAAATTAACCAAACGGTCCAAAGTCCAAACCAATAGGAAACGACGCCGTTTCCCCTCCAAGACTCAAGTCTCCAGTCCAGTTTTGTTTCAATTCGAATAAGGCTAAAAGCTAAAACAAGAACAATTGAACAAACGGGAAGGACCAAAGGTGAAACGGCGCCCCTCTCTTCCAGTTGACTCTCTTTCAGTCTCTGCCCTCTTGTCTCTGTCTCTCTGCCTCACTCTGAGTCTCTGCACCTCCCTTCACGGCCGTCGCACATCTCACCGTTGGCCCCTCTCTCAAGTTCTCGAATCTCAACGCTGCGTTGCCCCTCTCTCAAGTCAGTGTGCCAAATGAAAACAATCTAGTAATATTACCAATTGATTTTTTTTTTATTGAAATAATTTAGGGTTGGATTGTGATTGTGTGACGTGTTTGTCTTATTAGGGTTTTGTCATTGTGTTTGTGAAATTACTTTGAAATAATTTCTGTATAGATTAACAACTTGATTTCGTGTATTTTTGTTTGGGTATAGATGAATTTCTGTATTTGTGTATAAATATATTTTTTTAATTTTTTATAGCCAATGTGATTGTGTATGATTTCTGTATAGGATAACAATTTGAAATTACTTTGAAATAATTTCAGTTGCTGGTTTTCTGGATATTGGCTTCTTACTAGATTTCGTGTATGCTTTGTTTATTTTATTGGAGACGTATATTTTTAACCAGATTTTGGCAATTTATGGGTTAGATTATTTTGGTTTCTTTTAGCAATATAATGTCAAAGGCTATACAATTTTTCATTGTCTTCGTTTTCTATGATTAACATTTGGACCTGAAAATGCCGTCTCCTATTGGATAAATTTTTAATAACAAATTTACATTTTTATATAAAATAAAAGAAATTGGATAAAGAGGTTCCAATTCATCACAATTCATATTATCTAATTATTATAATTTTTATATAAAATATAATAAATAATTCAATTTTTTAAATTTTAAAAAAATAATATTTTATTTAACTTTAATTTTCATCATAATTCACTATCTAAATCTTACAGAACGTGTACGCCACGAAGTGGACCATCTTACATGTGGAAACATGCAGTTTTCAACTAACAAGACTGAGTTAACTCGACTTTAAGGTTGCCGTGCACCACTCTAGGGGCTAGAAAATGTTGATATTCCACAACTCAAAATCAATCACAACTTTTAATTAATGGGCATGTCTTTTGCATTAAAAATCAAGGGGAGTAAGTAGTACCCATGAATTTGACAAAGAGAAATTCTATTTACAATTTTCAAGTGGAGATTGTATGTGCAGACTCTTCATTAAATAAAAAAAAATATCATTTTAGAAGAGATAGTTTTGTAATTTTAAAAAATTTTAAAAATAAAATTATCTAGATTTATATTACAGTCTCCAAATAGAGACTGTATCTAACATTGCTTTTTGACAAAAATGGATGTGACAAAGTTAATGCAGGCCGTCACACAACCTCCATTGACATGCGATCAACAACCTTATCATGATTTAGTTAAGAATGAGACACACTGGCATGACGAGAGCAGGATTTGCTTTATAATTTAATGACATGTTTTAAAAGATTCAACTATTTTTTAAACCTCTATAAATATTTTCAAAAAAAAAAAAGTTACAAAATTATTAAAAACACTTTATTAACCATTAAGTAAAAATATAATTAAAAAGTTCATTTAAACTATTTATTCTAACCTAAAAATAATTAACCTTCCAAAATTTAAAAAAAAAAAAAAACTTACATACAATATTTTTCACATAATTTTATAGAACAATATTTTAAACGCGATGTATATTTATAATATATTTTATAAAAATATCTTCATTTTATAACATTATTATAAAATGTGTTATCAAAATATATTGTAGAAATATCATTACTCCAAAAGCTGACTTCATCACTGCCTCTCATCTTCCTCTTATATTTTTATTTTTCATCTAATGAAATTTACTTATATAAAAAAAAAAAAAAAAAAGATCGGAGCAAACTATAGTAATGTTTCTGACAAATTAAATTCAAGACTAAAATCCAAAATTTTTAAAATTTTGAAAATCTTTCATCTCATTATTACAATTTTTTTAAATTTCTACATAAAATAAAATAAATAATTTAATTTTTTCAAATCCAAAAATAAAATTAATATTAAAAAATATATTATAATAATATTTTATTCAACTTTTTAATTTTAATCATAACCCATCTCATCTCTGAAAACAAACGAAACCATTTCTAGACAAAAGTTAAGTTCTAGTAAATTACATGTAAGGGGTGTAACCGATCTGATCCGATCCAATTTTAAATAAAATTTAATATTGAATTGTAATGTATCGATTTTATATTTTTAAAAATCGATTAGCTATTGATTACTCAGACTCCTCATTTTATCGGTTCAATTCGTTTTTTTGGTTTTAATTGTCTAAATCGGATCAATTCCACCGATTCGAACCGATCTGACCCAGTTTTCCTGTTAATTTTTAAAACCCCTAATTGCGTGTGTAGAAAATTCAAAAGCTTGACACCAACCGTCGTCCCATCGAATTTATTGTATGTGTACGTCAATTCCAGTTGCTCCCATAAAAATCTGTCAAGTTGCCCGTTGACATGCAAGTTTTCTGTACTTCTCTAGATGCACTTCTAGCGGACCATCAAGACGTTTAATTTACATCTTTGACCAAGGGCGGTTCAATATATTTCGTGACTTAAAGGTGACTATTAAGTATATGGTATTTTAATTTAAAAATAATAATAATTTTTAAATAATAAATAATAATTTTTATTAAAAATTTATGAGATGTAAAACAAATATTAATATTATTTGGATTAATAATATCTATAAGTTTATAACAATTTGAAAGATAATCTAAATTTTTTTTTATAAATAGAGTATTATCCATTATCTATATATATATTTTTTTAATACTTCATTTTGAAAATAAATAAGGTCATCCATGTCAAAATAAACATAATATTTTATCAAATATTTAAGAGTAATATATCATCATTTTTCTACTTTTATTTCAATTTCACTATTATCTAAAAATTTTATAGTAAGATTTTTTTTTTTAGTAAAACTTTTATATTGACTGAAATTTTCTATCTTTTATACTAACTAATATTTTTTGTATAATTTATCTTTTAGGGTCATAATAATATTTTTCTTTCTTTCTTTTCTTTTGGAGGTCTACTCAAGGTGGGAGGTCTTAGGCGGTGGCCTTAGTTGCTTACCCTTTGAGCCTGGTCTTTGACGTCTTGCGTTGAATTGAATACCAAAGAGATTAATGTGTTGTTTGGACAATAAGATAAAATGAAATGAAATTTATAAATAGTAATAAGGTAATTTATAAATAATAATAAAATGATTTGAATTTAAATTTTTATTAAATTTTAAAATATTAACGATAAAAAGTTAAATAAAAATATTATTATAATATAATTTTATTTTAAAATTTGAAAAAGTTAATTATTTTTTATGTTTTATATAGAAGTTTAGAAAAGTTGTAATGATTAGATAAAAAATATGAGAAATAAATTGAAAAATATTTGTATTTGAGTAATATTTGGATGTTGAGATGTGATGAGACCAACTAACTATCTCAAATAATATGTAAATAGTAGTAAAAATAGTAGTAAGTAATTTGTAAATAAATAAATACCATTGCTGTATATCATGTTGTTTGAATTCATATAAATATAATCATTGTCATGGATATCATCTACTAGCTAGTATGTTGAGACTTGTGATAGAAACTAACAAGTCATATATAGCTAGGTCGATGCCCTATTACCAATACAGTATTTTTCATTCAACATATGTATTTTTATTATAAATAACTCATTATTAATGCAAATTAATTTGTAAAAATAGATATGATTTTTCAGTAACAAAATTTAATATTTCATTCAAAACAATTAGTTTGAATTTTTTTTTTCTGAAATATTTGTCATTTAAGAATATGAAATTAATATAACTCATAATAAATTAAGAAAAAATCTACTTATCATTCTCACATCACACACTATACTTAATTTTTTAATTTTTTTTCTTAGAAAGAATAAAAAAAAAAAAAGTGTGGTGTGTGGTTTGTATGAATAATAAGTAATAAATCTCATAAATTAATTCGAATTCACCGTCTATTAAAATAAAATTAAATAAACGATACTCTTCAACATTCAGTCGTCATTCAAATTAACTCGATCGACCGATCGAATATATATATATAGGTCAAGTCGTTGGAATTAAGGACCTCATCCCACTTTGAAATTTTCCCAGACAGATCATTAATATGGACAGGTGCAAGAATTGCAAGCTCACCAATTTATAAAATGATGTATGAAATAACGAAAATGATATAATTAAGAAAAACTATACTACAATTAGAAAATGGACCCACTCCGAAAATAGTAGGGCATTTCAATAGTATTTAGTGCCACATTTTCTTGTCATGAATACATTTTTTTTTTTAAGTCACTCTAGTCTTTCTAGATTTCTCTTATAATGTATTCGGAAATCTAAATAATTATACAAGAGATGATATATACGACACTTTCATCTCATTTTTATCAGGTTGTATTGATGTAATATTGTCTATCGACCATTAATTAGATCAACTCTTTTTGTAAGAATAATAAATTCAGTTATTGATTGATAACACTATATATTTTTTTAATTATCATCCTCTCATTTACATATGCGTAGGAGATAAAAAAAAAAACCAAAAAAAAAAAAAAATCAATCTCACTTGGCTGAAGATAATAACTACATAACTTCAGGTATATAATTAATATATTCCAACTGTAAGTTAGACATGACTTGAATGCATCTTTGAGCGACAACTTTAGAGCCCGGCATCTTTGAAAGTGTTCTAGTTTTTTTCAGAAGCCTTCTTGTTTAGGACATAAGCGACAGACCCAAATAAACCCAGCCCAAGTCTAAGACTGGTCGTTTGTATTCAAAACCCACCTTAACCCACCTCAACTCATTTTAACTCATTTCATCTCATCATTACAACTTTTCTAAATTTCTATAAAAAATATAATAAACAATTCAACTTTTTCAAATCCCAAAATAACTTTCCCAAATTTCCACACAAAATATAATAAATAATTCAACTTCTATTCTACTATTCATAAACCATCTCAACCCATCTCAACTCATCTCTGAATCCAAACCACTCCGACAATTTGTAAGCTTCCAAGTTATTGAGCTGGAATGCTTTTTTTGATATTTTTATTTTCTTTTCATTTCAATTTAGTCGTAAATATGCTAATCCTACTCTCCTTTAATACATTTTACTCTAGAGTAATTATCAAGTATATATATGAAGGATAGTCCATGCTCAAAATGAATTTGATGTTTCAGGTATTAACTAGTCGTAGACCTGCACGACTTGCAGAAATAGTTGCAATCAGCTCTACTAATTTAATCTTACTTATAATGAAACAACGTATTATAAATCATATACTCTTTATACGAAACTAATTAACTTAAAAGAAAACATACCAATTCAAATTGGAAACTTGTGTATAAGCAATACTTAAGCCATTTGCACACATTACTTTACTTCCCAATTTGGATAGTGAAATGAGATGAAATAGTTTTTAATGAAAGTTGAATAAAATATTGATAGAATATTATTTTTTAATATTATTATTATTTTAGAATTTGAAAAAAATTAAATTGTTTAATATATTTTATGTGAAAATTTAGAAAAGTTATAATAATGAAATAAGATGAGATGAAACCGTTTCAGTATCCAAACGGAACCGTACTTCGGCAATAAACTTCCTTGAAGGAAACTCAAAATCTTGCAGCAACCGTCGCCCTATCTAATTAAGTCATGTATGCCAAGCCCCCGCTGCTCTTATTGGGAAAAAGAAAGGATAACTGAAATGAAATTCTATTTTTCTTCTCTGCATTTTTTTCCTTTGTACTTTGTGCCCTATTCTTTATCTTCTATTTCAGTTTTTGAGATAAGTTTCATTGGGTGCTCATGTTTTATAATGATATTAGAAAAATACTTTCTACAATTAATCAATATGTCAAATTTCTTGTAAAATTCTCTTTCGCTTCTCCTCTTTCTTTACCAGTTCTATCCTTCAAAACTTTTTTATTAGTCATGGATAAAATTCAGGAGCTGTGCTTGTATTTCATTCAGGGAGGCAGTCAATGTCGACGAGAATTTGTACTAAAAACAAGTCTGCTTACATAATGGAACACTAAGCAAACCAATAGATGACTATCCTTTCCGACATACATGAATCATCAAGTAACGACATGGTATTACTGCTATATATGAATATTGCTGCTGAAATATGGAAAGATTTGTCCGAAAGGTTTGTAAAAAGTAATAATTCTGTCAATCAATTTAAATACTTTTGAGTTGAGTTATTTAGATTTCTTTAGCTCAAAAGCTTGACCTCAAAAAGTTTCTAAAGCTCAAAAGATGAGTTAATGCCTAAAAATAGCACAACAGGTTGGAAAGAGAGAGAGTCATTTCTAGCCAATTATGGCAATCCGTGGCTCGATCGGTGTGCTATGGAGCCTCAGGCAGTGGTCCGGTGTGGATGTACAGTATTTGTGCTTACATCCATGGCAATGAACAATAAATAAATACATGAAAAGTAAAAAAGATGGAGACACAAATTTAGGTGGTTCAGTATAATACTTACGTCCATGGGTCGTTGGGAGGGAGATTTCACTATAATATGACTGCTTTACAAGCTCTCATAGTCACTCATCCTCGTTGTACAATGGACATCAGAAATCTATTTCTGAAGGTGAGCCTGTCGTTGGTGCTCTGGTTCCAAGGTTGAAGAAGCTGAAGAAAAGGTCGAAGTCATAGTCTAGAAGAAGTCCAGAAGAAGAAGCCCCTGAAATCGTCTGGTTCATTCCCTTTTATCTTCTGCCCCTTGTTCCTTTATGTCATATCTCTTCTCCTTTATGTCACATCTTCCATTTTCCTCCTGACATTCCTTAGCCTTTTGTCCCCTCATTCCTTATCTTTTTCTTCCTTTCTAATGAGACCCTTAACCTTGGGCTGGGCTTAGAAAACCACTTTGGGCCTGATATATTTTATCTCCTCCAATTGTCCGTGATTCTTAAGTGCAATTTGCTCCAAAAGAAAACCTTGAGAATCTTTAAAGATAAAATATGCAAACGAAAAAATCCACTAAAGTCTAAAGAGAAATAAATTTCGAGAGCAGGTCCCTAGTTATCCGTTTCACTTACGTTAAGCGATGAAGATTTCCGAGTGCGAGGCTAGGTGAGAGATCAGTTTGACCACGTTAGGTGCGAGCGCAGAGCTTGTATTGTTGAGAAAAGTGGGAGGCTAGCTCGACCGCGTTAGGCATGAGCACAGAGCTCGTCTTTGGCAGGAAATGTGCACGAGATAGGCTCAACTGCGTAGAGTACGAGGCTAGGCAAGAAATATGCTCGACAGCGTAAAGTGTGAGCGTTGAGCTCAACTTAGCGTGATAAGCAGGAGGTTAGCTCGAAAGCCTTAGGTTCGAGCATGAATCTCGTCTTTGGCGAGGGATGGGCTCGACCGAGTAGATTGCGAATCTGTAGCTCAACTTATCAAGATAAGTGAAAGGTTAGCTCGACCGCGTTAGGTACGAGCGCAGAACTTGTCTTTGGCGAGAGATGTGTGAGAGATTGGCTTGACCGCGTAAGGTACGAGTATGGAGCTCGGCTTGGAGTGCGAAGGTCTAGCATTCAAGTGACTTGCCCATCTGTTCGGCACCTGGGGGGGGTCAGGCAGTCCCTGACCTTTCCTACTTGTTGATTCATTCATGAACATAACTTGAATGAGACGATTGTGGCATGACTGCTAAACACCTAGAGTTTACTGAAGAAGCTACCGTCCCTGGACTAATGTCGGGTAGCCAAAAGACTGGAGTTGCGCTACGCCGTTAGAGAGGTTGGGTAGCCTAGAGACTGAACCCGCCTCTTTGAGCCTCACGAGGAGGTAAGTAGTAGACACTTGACCAATTAGCGTAGGTAATTCCCAATCATAAGTGTTGAATTTGCAAACATGAATCGCCTTGCATGGGTGTGATGACAGTCTGAGACAACAGTTATGGCATGATGGTAAATGCTCGATGTTTACTGGAGGAGATGTCTTCTTGGGAATATCGTCGGGTAGTCGAAAAACTGAACTAGCACTACGTCATGAGAGAGGTTAGGTAGTCTGGAGACTAAACCCGCCTTTTTGAGCCTCATGGGGAGGTAAGTAGGAGATGTTTGACCGTACTGCAAAAGCTAAAGGAGTTAGCATAAATAACTCCCAGTCACAAGTGTGGAATTTGCAAACTTGAATAGCCTTGTTAAAGTGTGGTGAAGGTCTGAAACAGTGGTTATGGCTGATTGTAAACTCTTGGCGTTTGCTGGAGGAGATGTCTTCCCAAGAGTAGCATCGGGTAGTCGAAGATTTGGACCCGCACTATGCCGTGAGAGAGGTCGAGCAGCCTGGAGACTAAACCTACCTATTTGAGCCTCATGGGGAGGTAAGTAGTTAGGCAGCTCAGAAGCTGGACCCGCACTTCACCATGGCAGAGGTCGGGGTAAGTAGTCGGTAGCAAAGGGATGGATCCGCACTCCACTGTGCAAGAGGTCGAGCAGCCTAGAGACTAAACTCGCCTCTTTGAGCCTCATGGAGAGGTAAGTAGTTGGGCAGTTTGGGACTAGACCAGCACCCGCCTATTGATGCCGCAGGGAAGGTAAGTGTCAGGCAGGCTGGAGCTGCACTCGCACCTCACCGTGACTACTTCACCATGACGAAGGTCAGGGTAAGTAGTCAAGAAGCCAAGAAGCTAGACTCGGACTCTACCGTGAGAGAGGTCGAGCAGCCTATAGACTAGACTTGCCTCTTTCAATCTTAGAGGGAGGTAGGCAGTTGAATAGTTTGTGACTGAACCCGTACCCTCCCAGTGACTACATAGGGAAGGTAAGTGTCGAGCAAACTAGAGCTAGACCTGCACTTGATCGTTATGAAGGTCGAGGTAAGTAGTCAAACAGTCGAGAGGCTGGACCTGTACTCTACCGTGAGAGAGGTCGAGCAGTCTGTAGACTAGACTCGCCTCTTTTAACCTCATAGGAAGGTAAGTAGTCGGGCAGTTTGTGATTGAACATGCACCCGCCTGTTGACACCACATGGAAGGTAAGTGTCGGGCAGGCTGGAGCTGGACTCACACCTCACCGTGAAGAAGGTCAGGCCGGTTGGACCCGCCTATTGACTCTCACCCGGGGGGGGGGGGGGGGTAAGTAGTCGAGGCGCTTGTCCGTGTGCATGTGAATGCCAAACAGTTTGCGGTGTCTGAGTGGGGTTGTGTTGCCGGTGTTTCGTGCTATAGGAATTCATTTTGAGAGAGGCAAGCCAATATGCTTTAGCTGTTGTATCCAATTTTTGCTTGACAAAAATTGCCCACACTTGTTTACTATTTCTTCTCTTTCTTGCTCTTCTTTCTCTCTCTCTCTCTCTCTCTTTTCTCTCTCTCTCTTTTTTAAACAGATTGTTCGGTGAACACTACACAGCTCTGACTGCCAGAACGTGTACCCATCGTTGCATCCCTCTTGGTCATGTAACTTCATGGGCGGGTAGTCTTGGCAGCGATGCTGAAGGTCTTCGTGTCTTAGCCTCGTCATGATGGAGTAGTGGTTAGAGGACTACTGAGGCCGAGAAGGTTATGTCTGATCGGTGAGTGAGAAGTTGTGAGTCTGACGAAATGGTGTTCAATATGTATATGGGCAAGATGCTTTGGGCGAGGTGTTGGAGGCCGAGATGTGTCTATCTGAGATGTATGTAGGCTTTTGTGACTCAGTTGCGTGAATGGCCGAGATGGGTTGGTCATCTTCATGCATGGCCGAGATGGGTTGATGCCTGCTGGTTTGTGGCCGAGCAGCTTCTGCCCAAGATGTTTGTGGCCATGAGAGGAGGCACCGAATAACTTGGCCGAGTAGTTTCAACCACTACACGTGGCTTGCATGGTGAACGTTAGCTTCATGGGGGCTGGTCAGGGACCATACTGGCAGAGACTGATGACACCGGTGGGCCAGGTGGTAGTCGCCGGCGTCCTCCCCCGATTACGCCACGACTGGTCCGAGTGGTCCTCCCATGTACACGGCGAGATGCACACGAGGTGCACTATTCACTACCCCGGTCCACGAGGACATCGTGGCAGAGCTAGAAACCATGGCAATGCACATGGTGACCACTGACAGGTCAACAAGATTCGCAACAAGATGCTGCGAGCCTCTGGGTGCATGACAATGTGCACCCGTACGACACTGTGCATGTCATTGTGTGTGCCATGCACAATGGTACGTGCATGGTATTGTGCCCTTAAGTGCACAATGCTATGCCTGACATGTGTAGGTCCACAATGCCAGTGACTCAAAAGGTGCATATGCGTGCATAGAGTGCATATAAGTGCACAATGCTCACCTATGTACACCCCCTCTTTTTGCACAATTCACCCAAAGTGCACTGAACGTTTGCAACTCAAGTGGCGAGTAACTTGGGTCCCTGCTGGGCAAGAATGGGTTCACTCGACCATTTTCTACTGTAGTGTTTTTTATTAAAATAAAAGCCGAAAGGTTGAGCATACTTATTTGGGAGGATGTCATTTGCTCGTTTAGTGATTATTTAGCGAGCTGAAAAATCTTCATTTTCCAGCTTCCAGTGTAGAAAGTAAATCAGATCCCACGGACGACGTCAATTGTTAATGCCTAAAATAACATAGGCCGAAAGGGGATAAATAGTCATTCCAGGTCCGCTATGGCAATCTGCGGCTCTATCGGTGTGGTGTGGAGCCCTCAATTGTGGTCCGATGCAGTTGTACGGTGGTCTTGCTTACATTCATGATAGTGAAAAGGAAATAAATGCAGGAAAATTAAAAGAGATAGAGACACACAGATTTATGCGGTTCGGTATAATGCTTACATCCATGGATCGATCGTTTGAGGGGAGGGGGGAGAATCCACTTTAATATTATTGTTTACAAGATCACATGGTCACTCATCATCGTTGTACAATGGAGATGAGAGATCTATTTTCTGTAGGTAAGCCTATCATTGGTGCTCTGGTTCCCAGGTTGAAGAAGCTGAAGAAGAGGTTCAAGTCATAGTCTAGAAGAAGTCCAGAAGAATAAGGCCCTGAAATCATCTGGTTCCCTCCCTTTTTATCTTCTGACCCTTGTTCATTTATATCACATCATCTCTCTTTTATGTCACATCTCCTCTTTTCCTCTTGACACTCTCTGTAACACCCCGTATTTTAGTATATTTTAATTGAAGGATTATTTTTTTATTAATTTAAATATTGGTTCTCTTGTTTTAAATTTATCGGATCTTTTGTTAGATTTATTTTATGATTTTTTTAAGTTCAGAAATTAAATTTGATGTCTCTTTAATATTAATTATTGTTATGCATTTAAATTTCTCTTTATTTTAAATTAGTTTATTGTTGAGTTTAATTATTTTATTTCCATTTAATCGCTACGTTTAAACTATTTTATTTAACTTGTTGTTTTGAAATATTTTTCGTTGTATCATTTTTGTGACCCAAGATGTGAGGATTGTACCTCATTTCTTTCCCTCTTTTCTTTTCCTCTTTTTCTTTCTTCCTCTTTTCTTTTCCCTCCATTTCTTTTCTCCTCTCTCTCTCTCCTCTCCCGTGCACTGCACCCTTCCCCTCTCTCCCGTGCGTTATCTTCTTCTCCACCCAACCCACCGCCGCGCGCCATTGACCCTCTCCTTCCTCTCCCCACCGGCCGGCGACCACCCCCCTTTAATCCCAGCCCCTTTCGCACCGCCGTGAGTCCCCACGCACGACTTGAAGTTGTAACCTTCTCTTCGCTCCAGCGCCGCCATCGCCCCACCTCCGGCAGCCATTTCTTCACCACTTCATCCTCGACCTCATAGCAACCTAATGCACCCATCCTCAACCCAGATCTGCCACCAATGAAGCACATTCATCAACATTTCTGATTTGGACATTTTAGTCTTCAACCACCCTCTACGCCACCACCCACGGCCAACCACCACCGCCATTGGCTTCACATACATCCCTAAGCCCTTCCCTATCAATCTCGGGTCTTGGTTTGTTCTCGTTCAAAAGTGGGTTTTTGACACCCACGACCATAGTGCATTTTGCACTGTTCTGTAGCTGTGTTGCCACTTCTTACAGCTCCGTGATCTTTCAAAAATTATAATAAAGCGCTGTAAGTATTTTCACAAAGAACTTTCCTGATTTAAATGTATTTTTGCACTAACTCATTTTACTTTGGTTGGTGGTGCCGAACTGAGTCCGAGGAGTAAGGGGGTCGGTTGGATTGGATGATGGAATTGTTTGTGTGATTGATTTATGCTGTTACGGGTTTAAATATTGGTGTTTTGAGTTTGACGTTGGTTATGGTGGATATTGATGATTTTAGAAAGTGATGATATATTTTGGGATTATGAGGGTTTTAAGTTTTGAGGAACTAAAATAGGTTATTTTAGAAGTTTAGGCGTAAATATCGAAATACGTGATTGATTGGAAACATACAGAAATTACGTGATTATTTTATAGGTGACGATTTATAGTCGACTCGACATTTTTTAAGAAAATTCTGAAAAGCTAAGAAGTTTAGGGGTTCCTATGCTAGACTTTGCATAAAAATAAAATGGACTGAGATCAATTTTGAAAATGTGCATGTTGTGTTATGAAAATAAATGTTAAACGATCTAAGTTATTTGTTTTGCATCGCTCATGAGATTTTGTATAAGAAGAAAATATTTTCTGGCATGACTGGTATGGACATGAGCTTATTTTTAGCATTATGTTTTTGAACTGTGAAAAAATGAGCGAATATGAGAATTTGATAAATTTGCCTGTGATGTGAAGATGTTCTGAAGCTGTTTTGGAAAATGTGAAATGATCTGAGTTTCAGTATTCTGATTTTATATGATGTGGCATCTGAAAAACCTATGGCATGACTTTCTGATTTTGTTCTGACTCTGATTCAAATATGGTGATTCTGATTCTGTTTTGCTCTGATGTGTGGCCCTTTCAAGGGATACAATAGTGACCTCTGACCTTGTCACGAGATACAATAGTGACCTCTGGCCTTGTCACAAGATACAATAGTGACATTTGGCCTTGTCACGGCATATAAT
Organism: Juglans mandshurica; assembly: GCA_022457165.1. Classification (NCBI taxonomy): domain Eukaryota; kingdom Viridiplantae; phylum Streptophyta; class Magnoliopsida; order Fagales; family Juglandaceae; genus Juglans; species Juglans mandshurica. The sequence continues at coordinate 11,910,677 of CM039627.1, read as the reverse complement.
AGTGACCTTTGGCCCTGTCACGGGATATAATAGTGACCTCTAGCACTGTCACGGGATACAATAGTGACCTCTGTCCCTACCACGGGATATAATAGTTGATTTCTGTTCTGAGTGCAATCTCTTTGATATTTATGGTGATTTATATTCTGCTTGGCTTTCAGCAGAATGCACAACCCTACCACGGGGGTTAAACATGGCCTTTGTTCTGATATGATATGATAAGATGAAGATGTTCGATCATGTTGTGCCAAAGGAGTCTTTGAATATGAAAAGTTGCTTTCTGAATATGAAATGTTTGAATATCACTCTGGATTTATGATAATATGTATTTTTGAGATATGCATATTGAAAATTGAAATGTTTTGTTTTTGCATTCTGAACTATGTGAAAATGCTCATGTTTACATACTAGCATATGTTCTCTACTTATTGAGTTGTTGATAACTCACCCCCTTTATCTTCACAATATTTTTAGATGATTTTAGATTTTTCAGCTGAGGATCAAGATTATGAAGTATTGGGTGAGACGATTTAAGAATAGTGGATTAGGGATAGAAAGTGTTCGAAGAGTATTGGTGATGTTTGTTAATTATATTGTTGAAATGTGAGTTAAGTGATACGTAGAGAAGTTGATATTTTCTTGTGGTTACGATATTGATGATTTGACATATGAGTTTGTGTGGTTAATTAAATTTGAAGTGTTTATGTTAATTTGGAGCTTTCGGAAGTGCATTAGCAATGTTGGAGTTGATTATTAGGTAATTTGAGTTAACTCTTCGGACCTTCGGGGACGGGGTGTTACAGTTGGTATTAGAGCTAAGGTTTGAGGTTCTGCTGACTATAAATTTGGAGTTTTGGATATCCGTGGGTTTACGAAGAAACTTTAGATTTGAGGTGTAGATTGGTAAAGATTAAGAGCTGATTATGTGGATATTTAAGGTTTAAGATTTTAAAGACTTTATGGTTGAGTTTTTAGGTTTAGGGATTTTAGATTCGACAAGCTTACTTTGTGGACTATAGGAGATAATCTTTATACGATTTAAGGTTTAGATTTTTGTTGTTTAGATTCTAAAGATGTACAGGAGTTTAGAGCAATGTCGGGTTTGCAATTATAGATGGTAGGAATGACTATATGAGTTGGTTAAAGATATGACTAAGAATGGGTAAAACAAGTTCAAGATTGTATTGATTCAATTAATTATCTTTAACTTGTTTTAAATATTTTGACTGGTATTTATATTTTGTTTACACATATTTTGTTTTCTTTCCTTAGAACGTTTAACTGAGTTTAAGATCTTAAGTTGGCTGTTCGTCGTCGAGTACGAAACATGGAAGATGTGAACGAAAACAACAATGAGAGGGGCTGCACGTTCCAGCAACTTAATTACACTCATCTGCCCTACTTTGATGGAATAGGCGATTCCAATCCAGTTGAGGATTGGATTCAGGACATCGAAGAGATATTCAGTGTTTTGGAGTGCATCGATCAACAGAAAGTTCGATTTGTAGCTTTTAAATTGATTAAAGAAGCGAAGAGATCGTGGAACTTTGAGAAAGCCATCAGAGAAGCTGATGGAACTGGAGTAGTGAGCTGGCCTCGCAAAACTTCTTCGACCTCTTCTTTCCAAAAGCAGACCGGGAAGCTAAAGCCCGAGAGTTTACTAACTTGGTGCAAGGTACCATGACGGTACGCCAGTATACTTCAAATTTTGCAAAGTTATTGCACTTCGCCCCATTTTTTATTCCTGATGAGGATAAGAAAACCCGGAGGTTTGAAGAAGGTTTAAATCATAGAATCTACGAACGGGTTATGGTTTTACAAATTCAAAACTTTTCAGACTTGGTGCATAAAGCGATGCTAGTGGAGCAGAATCTTAAGAGAAGCGCTGAGTTGCAGGAACAGAGAAAGAGAGCTACGTCACATGGATCCTCTAGTATGGATCAAGGGCCATGGAAGAAGAGGAACAAATGTAGCAACTCAGACCAGAGATAGGTGCAGGACAATCAACGGAATAACTCCTGCAAGTCATGCAGCGTAGTACACTTTGGGCATTGCAGAAGGAAAACTGGACGATGTTTTTGATGTGGGAAGCATAGCCACCTCGTTAGAGATTGTCCAAGGCAACCAGATGGGAGCAAGAACCCCAACCCGACTCAAAGGATTGATTTGGCTGCGCGAGGCAAAAACCAACGCAACGCAGTGTAGGCTCGAATTCAACTCAATACAGAATGCGCAGCGGAAACATGATTAGCCCATTGGAAGTAACAACAATTAGCTAAGCAAATTTCGAGGACAAAATTTTTTTAAGGGGGAAGGATGTAACACCCCATATTTTAGTGTGTTTTAATTGAAGGATTATTTTTTTATTAATTTAAATATTGGTTCTCTTGTTGTAAATTTATCAGATCTTTCGATAGATTTATTTATGATTTTCTTAAGTTCAGAAATTAAATTTGATATGTTTCTTTAATATTAATTATTGTTATGCATTTAAATTTCTCTTTATTTTAAATTAGTTTATTGTTGGGTTTAATTATTTTATTTCCATTTAATCACTATGTTTAAACTATTTTATTTAACTTGTTGTTTTGAAATCTTTTTCGTTTGATCATTCTTGTGACTCAAGATGTGATAATGTGAGGATTGGACCTCATTTCTTTCCCACACTTTTTTCTTTTCCTCTTTTTCTTTCTTCCTCTTTTCTTTTCCCTCCATTTCTTTTCTCCTCTCTCTCTATCCTCTCTCGTGCTGCACCCCTCCCCTCTCCCTCGTGCGTTTTCTTCTTCTCCACCCAACCCACTGCCGCACACCGCCGTGACTGACACCGCCCCTCTCCTTCCTTTCCCTACCGGCCGGCGACCACCCTTCAATCCCAGCCCCTTTCGCGCCGCCATGAGTCCCCACGCACGGCTTGAAGCCTCAACCTTCTCTTCGCTCTAGCGTCGCCGTCGTGCCACCTCTGGCCACCATTTCTTCACCACTTCATCCTCGACCTCTTAGCAACCTAATGCGCCCATCCTCAGCCCCGATCTGCCATCAATGAAGCACATTCATCAACATTTTCGATTTGGGCATTTTAGTCTTCAACCACCCTCTACACCGCCACCCACGGCCAACCACCACCACCATTAGTTTTACCAACATCCCTAAGCCCTTCCCTATCAATCTTGGGTCTTGGTTTGTCCCCGTTCAAAAGTAGATTTTTGAGACCCGCGGCCACAGTGCATTTTGCACTGTTCTGTAGCTGGGTTGTCACTTCTTACAGCTCCGTGATCCTTTGAAAATTATAATAAAGCGCTGTAAGTATTTTCTCAAAGAACTTTTGTGATTTAAATGTATTTTTGCACTAACTCATTTTACTGTGAATTGGTTGGTGGTGCCGGCTGAGTCTAAGGAGTAAGGGGGTCGGTTAGATTGGATGATGGAGTTGTTTGAGTGATTGGTTTATGCTGTGAGATTTGTTGGCTGTTTCGAGTTTAAATATTGATGTTTTGAGCTTGATGTTGGTTATTGTGGATATTGATGATTTTAGAAAATGATGATATATTTTGGGATCATGAGGGTTTTAAGTTTTGAGCAATTAAAATAGATTATTTTAGAAGTTTAGGCGTAAATATCTAAATACGTGATTGATTGAAAACTTACAGAAATATCGTGATTATTTTTATAGGTGACGATTTATAGTCGACTCGACATTTTTTAGAAAAATTATGAAAATCTAAGAAGTCTAGGTAAGCGGGATCCCTATGCTAGACTTTGCATAAAAATAAAATGGATTGAGATCAATTTTGAAAATGTGCATGTTGTGTTATGAAAATAAATGTTAAACAATCTCAGTTATTTGTTCTGCATTGCTCATGAGATTCTGTATAAGAAGAAAATATTTTCTGGCATGACTGGAGTGGACATGAGCTTATTTTTAGCATTCTGTTTCTGAACTGTGAAAAAATGTGCGAATATGAAAATTTGCATGTGATGTTAAGATGTTCTGAATCTGTTTTGGAAAATATGAGATGATTTGAATTTCAGTACTCTGTTTTTGTATGATCTGGCATCTGAAAAGCCTATGGCATGACTTTCTGATTCTGTTTTGACTATGATTCTGATATGGTGATTCTGATTCTGTTTTGCTCTGATATGTGGCCTTGTCACAGGATACCATAGTGACCTCTGGCCCTGTCACGGGATACAATAGTGACCTCTGGCCCTGTCACGGGATACAATAGTGACCTCTGGCCCTGTCACGGGATACAATAATGACTTTTGACCCTGTCATGGATATAATAGTGACCTTTGGCCCTGTCACGGGATATAATAGTGACCTCTGGCCCTACCACAGGATATAATAGTGGATTTATGTTCTGAGTGCAATCGCTTTGATATTCATGGTGATTTATATTCTGCTTGGCTTTCCGCAGAATGCCAACCCTATCACGTGGGTTAAACATGGCCTCTGTTTTGATATGATATGATAAGATGAAGATGTTCAGTTATGTTGTGCCAAATGAGTATTTGAATATGAATAGTTGCTTTTTGAATATGAAATGTTTGAAATATCGCTCTGGATTTCTGATAATATGTATTTATGAGATATGCATATTGAAAACTGAAATGTTTTGTTTCTGCATTCTGAACTCTATGAAAATGCTCATGTTTACATACTAGTATATGTTCTCTGCTTACTGAATTGTTGATAACTCATCCCCTTTATCTTCACAATATTTTTAGATGATTTTAGATTTTTCAGCTGAGGATCAAGACTATGAAGCATTGGGTGAGACGACTTAATAATAGTGGATTAGGGATAGAAAGTGTTCGATGAGTATTGGTGATTTTTGTTAATTATATTGTTGAAATGTGAGTTAAGTGACACGTAGAGAAGTTGATATTTTCTTGTGGTTATGGTATTGATGATTTGACATATGAGTTTGTGTGGTTAATTAAATTTGAAATATTTACGTTGATTTGGAGCTTTTGGAAGTGTATTAGCAATGTTAGAGTTGATTATCAGGTAATATGAGTTAACTCTCTGGACCTTCGGAGACGGGGCGTTACACTCTCGTTCCTCAACCTTTTGTCCTCTCCTTCCTTCTCTCTATCTTCCCTCTAGAAGAGACCCTCAACCTTGGGCTTTGATTAGAAAATCACTTTGGGCCTGATATATTTTATCTCCTACAAGAGTATTTTTTTTTTTTCCTATGAGGAACAATGTATTTGTCTATATTTATTATAACTTAGTACATTTAACTGTTTTCTTTTTCTTTATTAAGATCTTAATTTTGGATCAAAATATTAATTTCTCCATTGAAGAGATAAAATCATACTTTATTATTCATGATCTATTATTACCACCATGACATGCGTGAAAAGGTAAAACAACTTGAATGCTTGTAGTTTCCTTTTTGTATTGTTATACAAGTCAATATCCATCATATTCAAAAGCTTATTATTGGAATAGAAGTTTAGACCCCAAAGAGAGATCATCTCTGGTTTTGTCACTACTATATACACAACTCTAAAATGGGGCAATTCCACATCCCTCAAGACACCCTAGAGTCAGAAGAGAGTGCGAAATCTAGAAGGAGACTTGCCCAAGCTGCCAAAACCAGGATTACCGAGAATCCTGACATCAACGTCTTGCTTCTCTCCTGTAATGTTGGGAGCATGTCTACACACAATGATAGATATGTTACAGTCTGATCAACAGTAAAAGGAGAAGAACTCCTGTCATTGTTCTCCGCGAATAGAAAAATATGTTTGTTTGCCTTCATTGCTCTAATATTTGTAGACTTCTATTTGTGTGTATTGTAACAAGGTAATGGGTCAAACAAGTCTCTTGAGAGGAATCACAAGATTTGTAAATAATGTTGTAAATGAAACAAGTTGTTCATGCTCAACTCATGAACTTGTCTCGATTTTTGTTGTTTTAAGAAAAACATAAATTCTAACAAAAATCTAGGCTGGACTTATTATACAAGTCAAACTCGTATCTAAACTCGTTATGACTTGTATGAACACGAGCTACTTCAAATTTATTATTTTGTAGATCTTATATTAAACTTTGAGCTAAGTATTCGAAAGTATTTAAAAATATCAGAGAGAATCACGTTCTTAGCATGATGATACGATGAGTGTCATTTTGAGTCAATATGAATGTTATAAATCAATATATTGATATTTATTTATAATAACTATATTATTTATAATAATTCAATGTTGTTTTGTTGAAGTTTGTAGATAGAGTTAAGATATTTTTGGTGTGTTCGTGCACCTGTATATATACACATTTAATTTGTTTTATTATAGAACTCATATATATATATATATATATATATATATATATATATATATATATATAGCTTGTGCCAATGGAAAGATTTGCCAGTTATTAACTTTTATATATAGTTTACATATTTGCCAATTTAATTCATATTATCTGGACATAATTAAGTAATTATTTATATGAATTCTTCAAAATGCATAAGATGTTTTAAAGAATTTTATACATCTAAGAAAATAATAATTAATCAAACAGTTAATGAACAAATTCTAATAGGTGTGGTAGATAAATTGCATACCGATTGTAGATTAAACTGTAGCTTGGTAATAAACTCTACTTGACTAGCCCGATTGCTGATCATGTAGATACTTTAATTTGATCTTGTTAAGTCTGGCTAAAACATTTTTTATATGGATCCTCTGTTCAGGCAAATCTGCACAACAATGCAAAGCCAAGCCCATAGTTGCTGATAAGCAGGTCTCCATAGCAGCATAGTCATTTTCATTGCTCAGCAAATTGGAATCAATAACTTCAAGTATCGAAAGCGAAAATGATTCCTCTACTAAATGCTTTAAGCTCATTTCGCCAGTAAACATATCATCAATGAGCTTCTTTCTTGTGAAAGTTTCCATCAATAAGATTCCATAACTATACACATCACCTCTTGTAGAAACAATTCCTTCAGATCCATACTCTACACACGTTAAAACATATCATTTCACATATGATAATCCAAATAAATTAAGTGCAAAGGTCCTTATATATGTTACCAAAGCAGAACATTTATGTTTCAATGCAAGACTAGAATGATAAAAATAGTACTTGACATCACCTGGTGCCATATACCCAATTGTAGCCATGGTCATTGTTTGCGTGAGAGAAGTTCCATCACTTAGGAGTTTGGCGATGCCAAAATCAGCAACATGTCCAACCATATCTTCATCTAATAAGACATTGCTCGGCTTCAAATCACAATGAACAATAGGTGTTGAATAACCAAGATGAAGGTATTCAAGTGCTGTTGCCACATCAATCATTATATTTAGCCTTTGTAGCATATTCAAGCAATAGGTGTTAGAATACAACCACATTTCTAGGTTCCCTTTAGGCATGTATTCCAAAACAAGTGCTTTGAAGTCAATGTTACTACAAACGCTAATGATTTTGCCAAGATTTCGATGACGAATGTGTCGTAATATCTCACATTCTATGTCAAAACTTTTGAATGCACCTTCTAGTTCCAAGTTTAGGACTTTTATTGCAACGTATGTACCATCTAAGAGTGTCCCTTTATAAACTGAGCCGAAACTCCCTTCTCCAAGTAAGTTGTTTGCACTGAACCCTTCTGTGGCTTCTAAAAGTTGTTGGTGCGAAATTCTTCTCCATGTTGATAAAGGCATCGAGTCTTTGTTGTTGGAAAGTTTAGAATTCTTCTTCCCATGGAGTTTTCTTGAAACTAGTACAACGGATAATACAAGTACCATTAACCCTAATGTGGGCATTACATATTTTAGTATACGCACCCCCATTGCCTTTTTTGGTCCCAGAGAAGCTTCTTTGCATGGAGGAACATTCAGTCTAATCACACCACAAAGTGCATCATTTGACATGAATGATTCAGTTGAGAAGTTAATAAATGGTCCTTGTGTTGGAATTTCTCCCCGTAGTTTATTGTAGGAGACATTTAGATATTTGAGGTACCGTAGCACTTCTAAGGACTTGGGTATCTCTCCAGACAAGTTGTTACTAGCAAGATCTAACAACTCCAAGCTTACTAATCCACCAAAAGATATAGGAATAGAGCCCTCTAATTGATTAACTGCCAAAGAGAGATTGACTAGAGATATGAGCCCACCAATTGTTTCTGGGATATGACCTGATAATTGATTTCTTGATAAATTCAATATTGTCAAAACCTTCATATTTCCAATATTTAATGAAAGAGAGCCACTTAGGGAATTGGATGACAAGTCGACCTCCAAGAGATCTGTCAACCTCCACAAGCTCGAAGGAATCCTTGAAGTTAATTGGTTGAAGGTTAAGCTGAGAAATCTTAATGAAGTCATATTATTTATGCTTTCGGGAATCTGCCTGGAAAGCTTGTTGCCAGCTAAAGATAACTCTCCCAATCTCCCTAAGTAACATATATCGGACGGGATTGGACCTTTTAGTCTATTACCAGAAAGTTTCAAACGTTCGAGCATGCTTAATCTTCCTATTGTAGTTGGAATAGGTCCAGCCAAATCATTGTCGCCCAGGGACATATATGTCAATCTACTTAAATTGCCAATATCTATGGGAATGTTGCCCTTAATATTGCAACCAGAGAGATCAAGTTGTTCAAAAAAGGTCGAGAGGTTTCCAATGGAATTAGGAAGGACTCCATTTAGCGGATTCATAGATAAATCCAAAGTATTGAGATATGCGTTGTTTGAAAAATATGAAAAAATACTCAATTCTGAAGATTCCATGGTCAAATTATTGGATTTGAGGTAGAGTCGCTGAAGGAGCCTTAAATTACCAAGTGTTTTTGGAATCAAGCCCGAGAATGAGTTAATTGTCAAGACGACTATAATGAGCTGTGAAGCATTGGAAATAGAGGCTGGAATTGTTCCACTAAGTTCATTTTCTCCAAGAAAAATCGCCTTGAGATTTGGAAGGAAGTGGCCCATATTTGATGGAAGAGTGCCTGAGAGATAATTGTCTGTTATTCCGATCTCCTGCATTGTTGAGATATTGAATATCTCCAGTGGAATTGTGCCAAAAAAATTGTTAGCTTCCAGATTCAAATACTCTAGGTTCTGCAAATTACCAATTTCACTTGGTATTGCACCTGCAGCCACAATAAATCTATTAAAAAAATATTTTATAAAAAATAAAACATACAAGTACTAATAATTTGTTGTAAGAGAACAATCAAGACTTGGAATATACACCATGGAGGTTGATTATAAGGCATGCAACATTTATAATTGGTTGAGCCACCTTTGAGTTGATTGCAGTGGTACTGGATCGAAGCCACATGCACTCTAGTGGGTGCAATTTTTACATAATTACAATTTTTTGTTTTCCTTGTCGCACTTACTAGAAGAATATTTTGAGAATTTTTGTTAATATATATTGATCTAACCATTGAAATATTTTGATCTTTTCACGAAAAAATCATTTACTTTCATTTGCTTAAAATTAATTCCAATATCCAAAAAAAAAAAATCCCAACTTCCATACACCAAATCGTTTTTGCTTCACTAAAAAACTATCAACAAATTTATTTAATTGAGATTGCATATATACTAATCATGAATGGTGATATATATCAACAAAGTTGAGAGGGATGACGCCCATCCCCAAAAGGCCCAAGCCCAAAGAGGCCGGACTTGGGAGCTCTAGGCCTAAGGAGACCAAGCCCAAAGGTTCTGGGCCACGGACTAGTCCCCTCTATGAGCTAAGAGTCCAAGCCGAATGACTTAGTGTTGAGCCTAGAATGGCGAACCCAACTGGGAACATCTTTTGGGGATGGGTTTGGAGGAACTGATGAGTACGTCTCGGGGAACGGCGGCCCGCCAGGATCTACTATGGGTTGTTGGGCAAGGAGCCCGGCAGCGCGTGGACTACTGAATACATACAGACACAAACTCTCTGGATTCAAAGGATGACACAATCAAAGGTGGGAGTCGGGAGCCCAACACGCGACAACGCATCCCTGCGCTAAGGATAGCCTTACCTACGACCTGACATGCGACGATCCCTATTAGCCGCCAGAGCTGTGGGCTGACACAAGCAGTGGCAACAAGAAGTAAGTGGTAGCGAGCCTGACACCTAATGTGCCACGGTTCCCCTTCCCAACAAAGGACAAGCCCCAACACAACTGACACACCACGATCGAGTTCAGTTGCAGGGCGACAAGCGGACGCATCGCGACAAAGGGAAATGAATGGTAGCAGGTCTGACACTGACATATCACGACCCCCATAGCAGCATGCCTTGTACCAGGTATAAATAATGGGCTCCCTACCCATGGGAGCGCGGGCTTAATTTTCTAATTGTTCTTACTATTCCCATAATTCCCAAATAGAGAATCCTTCGCTGACTAAGGCATCGGAGTGACTTCGGACGTCACCGAAGCCCTTCTTCCTATTTTGCTAGTGGCGCGAGCTTGGATACCATGAAAGTGCTCAGGTTACGAAACGCAACATCAATAGTGGCGCCGTCTGTGGGATCATTTTCCATAACAACGTGTACTTCGCATGCCGACAATGACGCTGTCCCAAGCTAAGCGAAGGGGAGACGATGAAGAAGAGATGGTGGAAGCAAGGCTTGCGAGTATGGAGGAAATAGTGAGGAAGTTGATGGAAGAGACCGGGATGCTACGACAGGAGAACACAACCTTCAAACGCGCCAATGAAGAGCTAACGGGAGGGGCAGAACCAAGTCGCAATGAACAGGAGATTTCATGACAGGTCCCTACAGACGCCGCGGTGGAAGAAGAAAGGTGCAAGATGCACGTTCAAATTCGAGAACTTGGGGATAAATGCGCAGAGAGGACTAAAAAGATAGACAAGCCATCCACCATAGACCATCTACTCGTCAGCACCGACCTCCCATACAACGCGGGAGTCATGGCGGTGCCACTACCTCCCAAGTTCAAAGTTACCCAGGTGGAAATCTAGGATGGGACCAAAGATCCTCTGGAACACCTAAAGACGTTCAAAGCCCGCATGACCTTGAACGGTTTCCCAGGGGAAGTTGCCTGCCAAGCCTTCCCACTGACACTGAAAGGAGCCGCCCGAATATGGTTTGGGTCACTAGGCACAGAGATGGTAGATAGCTTTGAGGAGCTCACCTGCCTTTCATGACTCAATTCCTGGCAAGTTGGAAGAGGAGACGCCCCACAGCTTACCTCCTAACCTTCAAATAGCGAGATGGTGAGACCTTGAAGTTGTATCTCGCATGATTCAATCGGGAGCGAATGACCACCGATGACCAAGACGAGAAGATCACGTTGGCAGCTCTCCAAGGGGTAATCTGGCCTCTGAATCCGTTCACAGCCGAGATTGTGCGAAAGACCCCTACAATGCTAAGGAAATTTATGAATCAGGCGGATGGGTTCATCAACACTGAAGATATGCTCGAGGCCCTGATTGCCCCGTGGTGGGCCGAATTGGAGCGAGCGGGCCGGAAGGTGTCGGGTCCATGAGGGAACTGCGACCAAGGGAAAAAGGGGGCATCAGACACTAAAAGTAGGGGAGAAATGCCAGCACGACCCCAAGGAGGAGGCCGCGCACACACAAACTTGGTTGTGCAAGGGAACCGACACTAAAGCCCTTGAAGAGAGCATGTTGTTCAGCCTTAAAAATGCAGGGGCAGATCGGTCGAAATTTGGAGGTGTACGTAGAAGACTTGCTGGTAAAAAGTAAGGAGCTCGGACAGCACTTGGCAGACTTGAGAGAAGCATTTTCCATTCTTCAGAAATACTGGATGAAGCTGAACCCGTTGAAGTGCACGTTCGGAGTAGAGACGACTAAGTTCTTGGGATTCATGGTCTTCGAGAGAGGGATTAAGGCAAACCCAAAGAAGGTGGAGGCTGTGATCAGGATGCCCTCTCCTCGCAACCTGCACGAGGTCCAGAGGCTGGCTGAGCGAGTAGCGACACTGAACCATTTCATTGCTCGATGAACCGACTGATGCTTGCCCTTCTTCAAGTCTTGAGGAAAGCCCAGGGGTGGGATGGAACTTACGAAAAAGCTTTCACCGATTTGACATTGTACCTGAGTCACCCCCCACTGCTTAGCCAAACGCAACTCGAGGAAACCTTGACGGTGTACCTAGTAGTATCACCTCACGCTGTTTTGGCCGTACTTGTCTGAGACACGGAAGAAGGGTAGCAGCCCGTCTACTACATGAGCCAGGCCTTCTGCGGTGCGGAAGCAAGGTACCCCCGAATGGAGATGTTAGTACTCGACCTGGTTGCTGCGGCCAGAAGAATAAGACTGTATTTCCAGGCCCACCCAATGAGAGTTCTGACCGACCTTCCCCTTAAGAAAGTATTGTAGAAGCCCGATACCTCGGCGTGGCTCGCCAAGTGGGCGATTGAACTCAGCGAGTTCGACATGGAGTACCAGCCTCGAGTCGCAATCAAAGCACAAGTGTTGGCAGATTTTGTGGCCGAGTTCACCAATTTTTCGGAAGAAGTTTCGAACACACCCCAAGGAAAGCCCTGACAGGTCTACGTCGATGGCTCATCCTGCTGGGCGAACGGGAGAGTAAGGATGCATATCATCATTGAGCAAGGGGTGGAACACAACTATGCAGTCAAGCTAGCTTTCAGAATGACAAAAAATGAAGCTGAGTATGAAGCACTCTTGGCCGGGATGACAATGGCACGGTTACTAGGGGCTAAAGAGATATAGGTGAGGGTGGATTCCCAAGTAGTAGTCAGCCAAGTGCTAGGGCAATTTGCAACGAAGGGGGAAAAACTGAAGAAGTACCTCCAGTTGGTCTACAATGAATGTGACCAGGTTCGCTATTTGAACATCCATCAAGTGCCAAGAGGAAAGAACCAGAAGGAAGATCGTCTCGCGAGGGGTGCGTCGGGGCAAGAAGAACTTCCCCTTCCGAAACACACGGCGGTCAGAATAGTTGACACCTCCTCCATCAAGTTGGAAGTGTTAGTCACGACCCTAGCATGTCCCTAGAGGGCCACCGATATCCAGAAATACCTACAGGAAGGACAGCTACCCAGCGACCTGGGAGAAGCACGAAAGGTCAGGAACAGGGTGGCCAAGTTCACCATGTCGGAAGGAGTCCTGTATAAGAGAGGTTTCTCTGAGCCACTCCTTAGGTGCCTTTCGCTAGACGAAGCCCAATACGTGCTAGCGGAGATTCATGAGGGGATTTTTGGAAGTCATCTAGGAGGGAGGGCCCTCGTTGCAATAGTAACCCAGGCTGGGTATTATTGGCCCTGCTCCCTCAAAGATGCGGAAGACTTCACCAAAAAATACACGAAATGTCAAGAGCATGGGCCGATTCCACATTGCTTGGCGGAAGAGCTAACATCAATCACGGCTCCATGGCCTTTCGCCCAATGGGGCCTGGACCTGATTGACCCTTTCCCGACGGCAAGAGGAGGAGTCAAGTTCATTGTCGTCGCAGTCAATTATTTCATAAAATGCTTTGAAGATGAGGCACTCGCGAGCATCACCTCCAAGAGCAACACCTCCAAGATCATCACGACATTCCTATGGAAGTCAGTAATCTGCCGGTTCGGCATACCACAAAACTTCATATGGGACAATGGAAAACAGTTCGACTGCACGCATTACCGGAGTGGTGTGTGGAGCTCCGAATTAAAGTAAAGTACTCCTTGCCCAGACAACCTCAAGCCAACGGACAGGCCGAGGCAACTAACAAAACTCTCATTTCCAACTTCAAGAAGAAGATTGGAGCGCACAAAGGAGTTTGGGCCGAGGAACTCACAAGTGTGCTGTGGGAGTATCGGACCACCGTCCAGACCCCCACCAGAGAGACACCCTTCAACCTTACCTACGGCGGCGAAGCAGTGATCTCTGTACAAGTCGGGCTCCCAACTTTTCGTGTCTAGCATTTCAACGTGGACATAAATGACAAAAGATTAGTTGAGAGCTTAGATGTCCTGGAAGAGAGAAGAGAAGAGGCAGCGGTCTGGACTGCGAATAACAAGCGAAAAGTGGAGCAATACTTCAACAGGTGAGTCAGGCCGCGTTCTTTCAAGGTGGGGGCCCTGGTAGTACGGAAAACTGGGGTAACTACCCTCGAAGAGAGAAAGCTGGGACCACGTTCGGAAGGCCCGTATGTTGTAACTACGAGTAACCGTCCAGATTCCTATCGCCTTAAAGAGTGCCAGGGGCACGAGCTACCCCACCCATGGAACGCTGAACACTTGAAGTTTTATGTGTAGAAATACGTTGCGATGCTTTGTACGAATAACCACGAATGAATGAGAACGCTCGGATGTTCCTCTCAAACCTCGTGTTACTTTTCTTTCGAATGAATGACCAGGCCTCTGAGCTGGGTCCCGATCCCCCATCCAACAAAGACGAGTCCCAACACTCTGAAGAAGGCGAGCCCCTTAACTCGATGCGGGGTACGATCCCAGGCCTCTGAGTCAGGTCCCGACTCCCCGTCCAACAAAGAAGAGTTCCAGCACTCGTAAGAAGGCGAGTCCCTTGACTCGTTGCGGGGTAAGGTCCTAGGCTTCTGAGCTGGGTCCCGACTCCCCATCCAACAAAGACAAGTCCCAGCACTCACAAGAAAGCGAGCCCCTTGACTCACTGTGTGTCCCAGGCCTCCGAGTCAGGTCTCGACTCCCCATCCAACAAAGATGAGTCCCATCACTCGTAAGAAGGCGAGCCCCTTGACTCGCTGCGGGGTAAGGTCCCAGGCCTCCAAGCCGGGTCCGGACCCCCTGTCCAACAAAGACTAGTCCCAGCACTCCCAAGAAGGCAAGCCCTTTGACTCGCTGCGGGATACGATCCCAGGCCTCCGAGCCGGATCTCGACTCCCCATCCAACAAAGATGAGTCACAACACTCGTAAGAAGGCGAGCCCATTGACTCGATGCGTGGTAAGGTCCTAAGCCTTCGAGCCTGGTCCTGACGCCTCGTCTAACAAAGACGAGTCCCAGCACTCACAAGAAGGCGAGCCCCTTGACTCACTGTGGGGTACTGTCTCAGGCCTCAGAGTCGGCTCTCGGCTCCCCATCCAACAAAGACGAGTCCCAACACACCCAAGAAGGCGAGCCCTTTGACTCGCTGCGGGGTACGATCCCAGGCCTTCGAGCTGAATCTTGACTCCCCGTCCAACAAAGACGAGTCACACCACTCGTAAGAAGGTGAGCCCCTTGACTCGCTGTGGGGTAAGGTCCTAGGCGTTTGAGCCGGGTCCCGACCCCCCGTTCAACAAAGATGACTCCCAGCACTCGCAAGAAGGCGAGCCCATTGACTCACTGCGGGGTACGGTCCCAAGCCTCTAAGTTGGGTCCCGACCCCCAGTCCAACAAAGATGAGTCCTAGCACTCGCAAGAAGGCGGGCCCCTTGACACGCTGCAAGATACAGTCCCAAGCCTCCAAGCCGGGTCCTGACTCCCCGTCCAACAAAGATGAGTCCCAACACTCGCAAGAAGGTGAGCCCCTTGACTCGCTGCGGGGTATGGTCTCAGGCCTCCAAGTCGGGTCCCGACTCCCAGTCCAACAAAGACGAGTTCTAGCACTCACAAGAAGGTGAACCTCTTGACTCGCTGCAGGGTAGGGTCCTAGTCCTCCGAGCCAAGTCCCGACTCCCCGTCCAACAAAGATGAGTCCCAGCACTCGCAAGAAGGCGAGCCCCTTGACTCGCTAAGAGGTAGGGTCCCAGGCCTTCGAGCCAAGTCCCGACCCCCCGTCCAAAAAAGGCAACCGCAGCAAAGGAAAAAGAAAGGGGGGAGGAGAGAAGAGTAAAGGAACATGACACGCTGCAGGAAATAAGTTTCGATTTCATTCATCAATAACCATACATAATTAGAAAAGACAGGGAGTGCCAAACAAGGCCGCAAAAAGCGTTAAGAAAAAAAAAAGCGACCAACATTAAAAAAAAAGTGGGAATTCAAGCAAGAAGGGCCTAGCACATTACTAGGCAGAGGAGGCGGGGGAGCACTCTGCAAAAATGGGGAGTACCCTGGCTTCTCGAAGTTCTTGACATAAGATTGCACCTTAGGTAGGGGCGGAAGGGAGGCGAGTGACAACGTCTGCAGGTCCTGCTCAGGGTTCTACAGTAAATGCTTATGTATCCGATCGAGGCCTTCTAGATAGCCATGAGACCATGCAGCGTCCCAAATAGGAGGTCAATGCTTATGCATCCGATCGAGGCCTTCCGGATAGCTGTGAGGCAATCCGGGATTGAATCTCCCCGGCACGTTTGGCGACATCCTCTAGACGAGAGTTCAGGCCAGCAATCTCATTATTCCGGGATAGGAGGTGAATGTTCTTCGGAATGCCTGACTAGGCGAGTTCACCGATACGAGCCTTGGCCTGTCACAACCACTTCCTTAAGAGTTGAGCCTTCTGAGAGTGCCTCAAATGTCAGAATAGCAGATGCGAACGCTATCCAGCAGGCAAACCCCAATCTCGCTGGGAATCCACCAACTCCCTTCGAGCTACCTCAGTCTCTTCTCTGGACTTTTGTAGCTCTTGCTGAGCAGACTCCAACTGCTCCTGAACGGTCGCCAACTCGCTTCTCAGGTGGCCGATTCTTGCTCGAAGGCCTGCCAGGCAAATTTTGCTTCGTGCAATTGACCCTCCAAGTTCTGGTTTTGCTCCTTCAAGTCCACCACCTTGTCGATTAGATCTTTCCACTACAACTTGAGACTCTTTATTCTTCAGGCCGCCATCTTCAAATTGAAGTACCCAAAACGCGCCAGCATCCGACGCATGCGCTCGGTAGCCGCAGCACGAGCTTCATCCAAGGTTGAGGCTGGGGCCGGCATTCGTCCTTCCCTAGAGGAAGATGAGGGACCCGCAGGGACTAACTGCCAAGAAAAGCTTGGAAGGGACCTCCAAGTCTCATTGCAGGGCCCGGATGCCACGGGGGATAAAGCCTTAGAGTCGTCATCATCACTCAAGTCAATGAAGACTGGAGGGTCTTGGAAGTCTGGACCACAGTCGGACCCGCTCGGCCCTACGGACGAAGAAGGGGGGAACCCCCGCCGCTGGGGAAGCACTTCGGGTGGCCTCACCCGAGCACCGAAACACAGGGGATGGACTTTCGGGCCTCGGCCAGTCTCTGCCTACATCGATTTCTTCTTCTTCTTCTTCGTCATGACGGATGAACTCCGCCCTCACCCCTCCCTGACTAGAGGCGCGGGAGGAGCTAGACTCAGTCCCTCGCGACCCGGTCTCTGTAAACGTCCCATCCTCGCTAACACCCCTATAGCTCGAATCCGGAGAAGGAGTCAGTCTTGACTCGAGAAGCTAACGGGCTACTTTCCCCCTCAAGGCATCCTTGAAAGACGTAAATGGCTCAAAGGTGCTGGGCGCGTGGGGCTGGGAATGTGATAGGGAAGCAAAAAAGGCGGCCTCAAGATCGCATGCATCCAACTCTTCCGCGGAAGGGAGCAACGGGTTTGGAAAGGGATCTATGGGAGCCGACCAAGAGCTCGTTGGGGTAGAGGGCCTAGCGGTCGGGCCCGAGCTACCAGGGAACGATGTACTTCCCCATGTTGAAGGAACCGGGATCTTTGCCCGCACGGACCCCTAGCCCTGAGGCGGATGGGTTCGGCTTCCAGGGTCTTCAACGCGATCGCCAGAAGAAGAAAATCCCCGACCTCACCAGTTTGTGGAGGGAAATCGTGGCATACCCTTGGTCGTTTTCCCTGGCGACCAGAAGAGCTTGAAGCAAGCTTGGGGGAGAGGGTCGAATCTAGGGGGAGCAATGCTACCCAAGAAGTTCCTCCCGTCGGTGTACGAACGGTCAAGCATAGATAGGTAGTCCCAAGTATTCGCGTTGGACGAAACTAGGTCGGTTTTGCAACTCGTTAGGATGGGCTAGTGCCCAAGTAGTCAGTAGCTCCAATCAAGCCTCTTCCCTCAGATTGAGGGTAAATTCCAGGCTATTCGCGGAAGGGGGAAACCCCCAGCAGATTTGAATAGGGAATTCCTTGTGGGCTGCCTCCCCCTCGAAAAATTTTCAATCCGAACCCGACACAAAGATGAACTTCTGACACCACTCCTTTATACTTGAATGACGTCGCACAAAAGAGGCAATCTTGCGGCCGGGGGACTGGGCCTGGAAACTGACGATGCTTCCCAGACGGTAGACGAGGCGAGAGTCGAACAAGAATTCTCGAGCCGTTAGGTTGGGGTATTCCTCAGGAGTCTTGCTGAGTATCATCCGGAAGATGATACAGCTGGATATCAAGAGGCGCCACGCATTGGGGTGGAGTTGCAAAGGGGCCAGTCCAAGGTAATGCAAAACCTCACGAACCGGACGATAGAAAGGGAGGCGAAGACCATTGGCGAACATTAGCTAGGAGAGAGCAACCCTCGTCATTGTCCCGAGGAATCTCTAGAATAACAGTAGGAGGAATGTTGTACTTAGAATGAAACGCCTTGAGGTCGTTACCAGAAACGGAAGAAACCCAGCGTTTTCCCTTCAAATATGGAGGCATAGAGTCAACTTTAGGAGCCATCGCAGTAGTAGGAGACGACGAAGGACAGTGAGCAAAAGAAGAGAATGAAGGGAAATGTGACTGCCGGAAAGAAAGAGAGCGAGAACAGCAAAAGCACGAAAAAAAAAATAGAAGGGGACGGTGGAGAAGATGTGAAAATAAGAGCCTTATATATTGGAGACAGGCTGGAAAGTGCACTGGAAATGAAGCGACTCTGACAAAAGCGCCATCATAAGGTGCCATGCGGCGCACGATTCCAGGAGGGGCAGTTGGGCTGGAAGGCGTTGTGTCAGGAAAGTGAGGGGCACAAGCCTGTAAGATCCTGGGAGGCGAAGGGAGGGACACCCACGTGTCTAATCAATCCTTGAAAGAAGAAGGGAGGCACCCCATCAATGATGATTGATCTTGGGAACTTGAAGCGCCGGAAGCCAAACGGACGACGACGTAATGAATTCCCACCACGCACACACGATAGGAATTCGCGGGGTAATGAGAGGGAGAGGCCCATCCTCGAAAGGCTCGAGCCCAAAGAGGCCGGACCTGGGAGCTCTAGGCCTAAGGAGACCAAGCCCAAAGGTTCCGGGCCACAGACTAGACCCCTCCGTGAGCTAAGAGTCCGAGCAGGACAACTCCGTGCTGAGCCCAGAACGACGAACCCAACTGGGAACATCTTTTGGGGCTAGGTTTGAAGGAATCGATGAGTACATCTCAGGGACAACGGCTCGCAGGACCTACTCTTGGACGGTTGGCAAGGAGCCCGGTAGCGCGCAGACTACTGAATACGCACGGACACAAATTCTCTGGATTCAAAGGACGACGCAATCAAAGGTGTGAGTCGGGAACCCCAGCACGCGAAACATGACATCAACAATAGTCGTCGACCAAAACAAGACTAAGGTTACATTACATTAAAAGAATTTAGTTGTTGCCAAGGTTTAATACTATACGCTAGCCAGCATTGTTAACTTACTCTATTTTCATAGGTACACTCGACAATGGGATTTAACAATGGTGGAGAATAATAATTCCAATTAAGTTTGCGAATCTATCAAAACTGGAAGTAGATTAAAATTATTGCTACTTACGGCTTATCCCAAATGACTTTTTAATGACAAATTCAAGGGAAAATTACATATTCCACCATGGGGTACTGTCCCTACCAGTTGGGCCAAACTAGCAAATTATTTTATTGCTTTCATTTGGAAGTACCTAATAAGAGAAGATCATATATAGAACATGCATATGTACTAAATCAACGGTGACACAGTGGCATCTAATTTATAATCAACTAATACAAGACGTCACGTACCTTCGAAGTTGTTGTAGGCAAGAAATAAAAGTGTGAGCTTGGTTAAGTTCCCTATTTCGGGAAATAGTTTTCCTGTGAAATTATTAGACCACAAGTTTAAATATTGCAACTGTTTGCACTTGAACAAAGACGATGGGAGCTGACTACCTGTGAAACATGCAATTATACTTTAGAAACAAATATTGGAATTTACTTACCGATCATAATTAACAGCATAACCTACCAATCAAGACTAAATATTATATATACCTTCGAAGTTGTTATTGCCAAGGTTTAAAACTGTAAGCGTGGTTAAGTTCCCTACTTCCGGTGGTAGTGTACCAGATAGCGTATTATTACTGAGATCAATATATTGCAGTGAAGACATGTTGAACAAAAAGGAGGGCATTGGACCTGAAAACTTGTTTTCTGCAAGATCAATTCTTTGCAACGTAGACACTTTGAAGATAGAGGATGGTATGGAGCCCCATAGCTGATTATCTTGAAGTACAATTTGTTGCAATGAAGATGTACTGTTAAATAGAGATGATGGGATAGTACCTATGAAATTGTTGGTTATAAGACATAAAATTTGAAGTTTGGTTAGCAATCCTATCCATGATGGGATTTCTCCACTGAATTCATTGTATCCAAAATGCATGAGTTCCAAGCGATAAAGATGAGACAATTCGTTTGGCATTGAGCCATGAAAACTATTGTTCCTTATGCTTAGGCTGACAAGAAATGAAAGGTTTCCTATATGTGGAGGAATGGTTCCTACAAGACCATTGTTGGAAAGGTTCAAGGCTGTAACCCGATGATGTCGGGAACCACAGGTGACACCGACCCAATTACAAACTGAAGTTCTGGTGGACCAATTTGTTGTCAAAATATGGTGAGGGTCATAAGAAATATGAGCTTTCAAGGCAAGAAGAGCAGATTGATCTGTGGTAATGTTTAGAATTTTTGCATCAGTAGTTAAACAAGAAATGAGAAGCAGTGGCAGAAAACGGAAGATGAGGAAACAGGTAGTTTGGTCGGCCATGAATAATCTATGTGGAATGAGGTATTGGGATTTGTGTTGTAGTCAAAGGAAGAACAAGATCACTGATATTTAAAGAAATTGTAGTTTGATGAAGATAAGGATAAACTCATCAAGCCGATGGACGGCCAATAGGTTCTTTGCCCAATAGCAGGGTCACCAACGTACATGATGTGGAAACATGCAGTTTTCAACTAACAAGACCGAGCTAGCCCTTTATAATAAGTATAGTGTTTTAATTAATGCGCCGGCATGTCCTTTGCATTGACCAGAGGGTTTAAAAATCAATTTGACAAAATGGATATGACAAAGTTAATGCCTTGTATATTGCTCGGCCTACAGCTGTCGCACAATATCTAGTTCACGGCAATGAATATCATGAGTAATATAAATTTAATATTAAATACAGTCAAATTGCATGTAGAAAATATTCAAGTAACAATCTATGTTTGCAACTTTATTCCAAAATGTCAATTTCTTTACAAACAACTTTGCCAAAGGGACTCATTCCAACAATAGTAGAACATTTCAACGGTATCAATTGACACAATTTCTTGTATTGAATTCATTTTTCTTTAACATCCATATAGTCCTTCTAGATGTATCTTATAATGTATTTAGAAATCTACATCTACGTTATATATAATATATAATATAGTTATATATGACTCTTTTTTAAGAATAATAAATTCAATTATTGATAGATAACGCTACATCTACGTTATCATGCAATCACTCTAGAGCCCAACATCTTAAATGACAACTTATTTTCAGTAGGAATTCCGTTTTAGACATAGGCGATAGACCCAAAAAATCCATTAAAGCCCAACATCTAGCAATGCCCAGCCCAAGTCCGAGGCTAACTTAAGTGGTCCAGTGTACTCTAGAGTAATTTTCTTTTCATTTCAATTTAGTCGTAAATATGCTAATTCTACTTTCCTTTGGTACAGTTTACTCGAGAGTAATTTTCAACCGCACGAAGGATAATTCATTCTCGAAATAGGAATTGATGTTTCTGAACAAGTAATTGCATAAAGCCATAAACAGAATTCAAGAACAAGTATATTAGGTTAAAGCAGTATGAATCAATGAATCAATACTTAAAATAAATGTTTATGAATTCTAATTGACATTCTAAGCAAAAAAAGTAGCGACTGCTTACAATCAATCAATACTGTTGTAAATTTTATAATCAATTTAAATTTGTACTGTTGGGGTTTCTTTTTTTTACATCTTCACCAAACACTTATCTATTTAATTTAATTTTTTTCCTGATCTGTTTTCTTTTACTTTCATTTCATTTCTTATTCCACATTCTATTAAGAAAAAGATTTTAAAGACATAATCACTAAGGGTACGTTTGGGTGTTGAAAAGTGTTGAGAAGTGTTGAGAATATTTGTGAATAGTAGTGAGTAGAGATTGGAGTGAGTTTGTGGGTCCCATTTAGAGTATTTTGAGTTGTTTGGATGTGTGAAGTATGTTGAGTTGTTGACTTTTGAGTAGGTAGTTGAAAAATGTGTGGGTCCCATAAATATTATAATGATTTTATTATAGAGATTTTTTAATATTAATAAATATTGTAGTGATTTTATTTTACTTTTATATATAATAATGATAAATATTACCAAAAATAATATTTTTTTATTTATATATAATATAGATAAATATTATAATAATTTTATTTTCATATATATAATAGTCATAAATATTATAGTTTTGCTAGATTTTTATTTAAAAATTATAGTGATATTATTTTTTATTTATATACAATAGTGATAAATATTATAGTGATTTCATTTTTTATTTATATATTATTGTCAAAATTCAGCTTATTTATATATAATAGTGATAAATATTATTACGGGTGTGCAAAATTCTAAAAATTCCGTTACAATATTGTATATAAATAATATATAAATATTATTATGGGTGTGCTCATTTTTTACGTTACAATAAATATTATTGTAACGTGCGCTTGACTTTCGCTCGACACCTCGCTCGACCACTGCTTTTTCAAAAATTATTATGCATTTCGTAATTTGTATTGTATCATCTGAAATTATTTATATAAAAAATTATTAAAAAATCAATCTTTTTCTAAAAAACATGTTATGATGACAACTCGCAACTGCGCTATTATAATAACAAACCATAAATAGTTCATACATGTGAAAATCCCAAAACATAGAAAACATAAGAAATCCCAACATTTGCAAACATGTCCAAAAAAAATAAAAACATACAATACAATCAAATAAAAGCAAGTGTCAATGGGCCGCCCTATGTGCCCACATATTTATTGCGATAGAGTCCCTGGTAGCAGCCATGGCTTGTGCTGAGGCAAATGACATGTCATGCATATGTGTTGAATGGTCCGAGTTATCCTCAACAGTTTGTCCTTCAGCAAAATTCGGATTATTAAATTTACGCCATATCTTATCATTTGGTGTAATTGATCGAATAATGTTATGCATGACACAACATGCAATCACAATATACCGTTGTCGTGCCACCTTGTATGGGTTCATTGATTTCAAAATTCGAAATCTCTTTTTTAGCACACCAAATGTACGCTCAATCACATTCCGAAGGGAAGAATGTCGATAATTAAAATAATCTTGATATCCAGAGAATGAGCTATTGCTATGCCGGTCAGACCTATGATACCGCACCCTGGGGTACGGGGGCATAAACCCCAGTCTGCACGGAAAGGCAGAATCAACCAAGTAATAATAACCTAAAAACCAAATCACAAAAAAACTATCATAAGGGAATCATACGTTACATCATGACAAAAAATGCTAACTCAATAAATAATGGGTAATAATTCTTACTCTCAGGAGGCAATGGGCAATCGATCCCTGGACGACTCAATGCATCCATAAATAGGTGTGCATCATGGGCAGTGCCTTCCCAGCCAGCGTATATAAATGTGAATTTCATGTCGAAATCACAGGCTGCCAGCACATTTTGGCTAACTTGTTGATGACGAGACAGATACGCATTAGTAACCTCGGCAAGCACACATGCATCGATATAAGTACCGTCAATTGCACCAATACATTTCTACAATCATATATTGAAAAATTGTGAGTTATCCCATTTTTAAAAAAATTGGACCAACTATGGTCTCTTAATTTTGAACCATATATTTGATTTTTTTTAAACCAGAGTAAGAATATTTTTACCTCAAACCATGGATAATGTTTTGGATTGCCTTGAATATATGGTGCTACCCCAGTAGTATGTGTAGCTGCAATTACATCAGGAGCAATATTACATAGGGCAACCATCACTGCATACACATGCCGATTAACTGTTTCAGTAGAGTGTTGAAATCGGTCGGCTGTGACTCGTTGAACTTTGGCATGTGCGACCGTATATGCAAACATTGCCAAAGCTTCCTCCACAGATACCTCTCTTGTTGATGTTAGATATTCATTGGCCCGCAATGTATTGCATAACGCTTCAAATGCATATATCTCCATCCGAAATAAGTTCCAACAGTTATTCGAATGTCCATTGAGAACTGCAATTATATAGTCTCGTCCACGTAAGCCGATATTGTGTTCTGGCATTTGCTCAAAGGCTGGCAATGTTATCCCAAATCGAATAACTGTTATCCCAAATCGAATCATCACGCATCCTCGTACGTAGGTATTCGTCCCACACTGGAGGCTGATTACTACTAGATGCTCCTACTCTCCTCCAAGCTTCGTAATCGTCATGGCTTGGAGGCTGGTTACTACTTGAGCCAGCCTCGGTGGCATTATTTGCCTCTACTTGCGGCTCATCGTCTGACCCATTCCCAACATCCATTCTGTTGTGTGAAAATTGATTAATAATGATTTATCACTTGATCCATTCTAATAACTAGTGATTCTTTAATAGAATAACAATAAAACACAAGCCAAATAATTGAAGTTAATAAATTATAAGCATTCATAATCCAAGGTCATTATAACAGGTTCATCTAAACCGTTGTCCATAAATCAATAAACAACAACCACAATAAAAATGTTTACCTAAGCAGCTCATAAATAACAATGTCAATGACAAATAATATCCGCAAACAGAAAATTATATTTAATCCCGGCAAGAGACAAGCTACGTCATTGCAACCCCCAAATCCAATCAATTTTGCGTGTCGGGGGCATCATTAAGAATGCTTCAACTGCCTTGTCATGCATAAACTTTTCTACTGCTTTATTATATTGATGTGCAGGGAGCGGCGGGATAATCTCATCCAAAAACTTCATAGCAACACCTAGCTTGCTATATGATGCATCCGAACCAAACTCAATCTCATCGCCTTTGCTTCGCTTTCTACTACATTTCTCTAAAAACTACTTATCCAACTCATTTCTCATTGCGGCGGTGGCGGCCATAACTTCCAAAGTTTTGCTAAATTGTGGGGATATGCTACTCCGAACCGGCTCCCTTCTTCGACGACGAGCTTGTCGATTTCATAAATAAATTTATTTAATATATTATTTTGTTTGTTTTTTTATTTATCGAAATATCATATTGTTTTTTATTATATCCTATAATAATTAATCACAACCCACCAAATATCTAAAATGGTTGCTTATAGTTCCTCAATTGTGTCGCGCCTTTGATCACAACATTTCAGCCTATTTATAGTTTTAATTGTAAGTTAAGGTAAGCTTACACGTAGAAGTTTTAAAATTATAGGAAGAATGAAATTTTGAAATTTATACATAATATTTTTCACATTACTTTACATATATAATAATATTTTAAGTGAGGGATATTTTTATAATATACTTTATAAAATATTCTCATTTTATAAAATTATTGACAAATGTGTTATAGATATATCATTACTCCAAAAGCTGACTTCATCACTGCCTTGCATCTTCCTATATTAAAAGAGAAAATATATTTGTAACCGTGAATATTTGTGCAACCGCCGCGTAATCGCTTTGAAAAAAATTGAATAAAACATGGGACCCACATGAAAAAAATTATTTTTTTAGTAGTGGACCCCACTCTTTTTCAAAACGATTACGCAGCGGTTGCACACTTCACGGTTGTATGTAGAATTACTCATTTTTAATTTAATGAAATTTACTTATAAAAATCTGTCAAGTTGCCTGTTGGCATGCAAGTCTTTTGTATTGTGTCTGGGCCCCGTCTGCTGCCTGGGGTGTGTGGAGGTGGACGGACTAGGCCTTCGGCCCAATTCAATTATCTGAGCCAAAAATGACTTAGAATCTGTTTTTAAACCCAGAATTTAACTAATATATATATATATTTAAAAAATGAAAACAAAAAATAAATTATATATATATATAGAACTATTAACTATATACTAAATTTCAACTAATACTATTAAGTATTAACTAATAATTATTGATTCATCACTAAGGCACTAAACTATTACAAATTTACAATTATACAAATTAAGAGAATTAATAAATTATTACAATATTACAAACTCATCTAAAAATAGTAAATATTACAAATTGTACTATTAACTATTGTATCGACATTACAATTAATTATAAATTAACAAAATCATAACATTTCAAATTTGATCAGTTTGGGGTGGCGGTGAGTTCACTGAGACTGAGTTTTGTCAACTGTTGTGAGACTAAGAATCGAGATCATAAAAGTTATAAAACCTGTAATATTAATAAGTTAAAAATAAAACAAATTAGAATTATAAAGTTATAAATAGAAAACAAAAATACAAAATACAAAATATTAAAAGTACTAACTAAGATAAGATTGAGTCATTGGGATGAAGATGAGCATAGATCATTGGGTCCTTAGGATTAGGATTCGGCATATGTGTATTGAGAATATAAAAGCTAAAAAACATACAAGCATAATAATTAGATACTAAAATATTATATAAAATTATAAATGCAAAAAACAATTAAAGGACATTATGCAAACCATGGCAATGGTGGGTCCAATACATAGAGAGTCGTACTGCATCGAAGGTAGCTATAGACGTCGTCTCATGTATTACTATAACAAGGTCGTACTCCTCGATGTCGGTCTCTTCATAGTCAAGAACATCTGGAATATGAATTGGAGTCCATATGATATAATTCTGCGTACAAATCAAAGCCTCCAAAGGGGCAGGAGCTAATGAATTCCGGAATGAATCCAATATGCGTTAGGTGTCTCTTACACTCATCAGGATCATACTTAATATACCCCCTCAACGTTGCACCTCCACTATTTTCATCCACCATTTTTTTTAAGTCCAATTTATTGCATAGATTAGCTCTTCTCTTGTAATAATCTTAATATTGGACTTTTTTTGCATTGTTCTTCTAAGTGTACCTTTAATTGTGAGGTACCATGTTTCCTATAGTAACATCCATAAATTTTTCCACAGTAGTTACACTTGGCTCGTGGGTTATTTAGGTCACCACCCATTAATTTGGTTAAATGAGACTAAACTATGGAAGCAGGTTTCTTGTTGGGCTTGGGGCGAGACAAGGTTTCGTAGGGGTAGGTGTTGGGCCAGGAGTAGGAGTAGGGCTAGGAGTAGTGGTAGGGGTAGGGGTATCCTGAGCTGGAAATGAGAGCTCGCACTAGAATCTGTAGAATCCATGAACTCAAGCAAACAACAAATATGAAATTACAGCAAACATAACAACATGCTTAACAATTAAAATCCAAGTATTAACAATTTGATAAAAATGAAAAAGTGATAATTTTGAGTTGCAAAATGAAATTAACCAAAAAGAAAAAAAAAATCGATAGACAAAAAATAGTTAGAAGCTTTTTCTAATGCTTTCAAGTTTCAATAATTTATTCATAATTTATTCCAAAATTTCAAATTAATTCATTCACAGAAGTTTATATCACAGCTAGGGGTGTAACCGGTCCGGTCCGGTCCGGTTTTGGACAAAATCTAGGACCGAACCGGTATGTACCGGTTTTGTATTTTTCAAAACCGATTACGCACCGGTTACCCTCCTAAACTGGTACTTCCGGTTTTACCGGTTTCCGGTCCGGTCAGGTCCGGTTTTCCGGTTTTTTTAAAATGTAAGTTTCACAATTTGTCATCATAAATTGGTTTATAAAAAAAAAAAAAACTAATTTAAAAAATATTGTTTTATACTTTTATTATAAGTTATATATTAGTATTAGTTATAAACTATATATTTAATATTAGTATTAGTTATAAACTTTTAGTGATTTAGTATTAACATTTTATGTAATAATTCATTAATTATAATAAGAAATTATTCCATATATAAATATATATAATTATATATAAAACTTTCACATAAAAAATTATAATTATACATAATATATAAAACTTATATATACAATAATATAAATATTTTTTTTATATTTTTTTTTTATCAACCGGTCCGGTCCGGTCCGAAAAATCTTAAAACCGGAACCGGACCGGAACCGGCCGGTTTTCACATTCTAAGAACCGGTCCCGGACCGGACCGGTTCAAAACCGGTAAAACCGGTCCGGTCCGGACCGGTTTTCCGGTTTACCGGTTTCAACTTACACCCCTAATCACAGCCACTACCCCTTACAAATCTTATTCAAGCATATTGCAAAATTTACCATCCAGAAAGATAAAGAAAAAAATACCATTATTTTCAAAAATTATTGTTCCAATTGAACTCAAAAAACTTAAAAATTTTTGAACAAAATATATATTGTGTATCTTATACGAAATATTACCTATATTAACTAGCATTTGAACCATATAGATCAGCTTCGTAATAAAAAAGAAAAAAAGGAAAAAATAATTAAAACATGAAAAGTTTTACTATTTTAGTGTCCTATAACTAAGAATGAGGCTTATAGAGCTTTGAATGCAATGGATATCAAGTAGGCAATATATATATATATATATATATAAATAAGGGCCGGGCGAGCTTGTATGGTTAATCTTTTTTTTTAAGCAAAGTTTTCAAATTTAATCCAAATATCTTTAGGATATTTAATCCAAATTAATTTAAGGTTCCCGATTAGAACCCTAAATTAATTTAGGGTTTCAATCCAAATTAATTTAGCTTTTAATATTATTTTATTTTGAAAATTGAAAAGTTAATTGTTTTTTATATTTATCATTATTTTGAAAATTTGTAATGATTATATGAAAAATCATGAGAGATAAATTGAAAAATATTTATATTTGAGTAATATTTGGATGTTAAGATGGGATGAGACCAACTCACTATCTAAACAGGACTTGCTTCGTTTGGATACTAAGAGTATCTCAGATGATCTGTGAATAGTAATAAAAATAGTAGCGTGTAGTTTATGAATAATAGTAAATAGTTAATTTGTAAATAGTTTTGAAGTAATCTAAGAATATCTTATTACAATTGTGTTCCCAGATAGACCCATAACAATGCCAATGCTTAGCTGTTAAGAACAGCTCCAAATAAATTCAGGTTTAGTTCGTTAGCTTTAAACTTGAAAAACATTGTGTTTATTAATTTTTTATGGTATTTTTTTAAAATTTTGAAAATGGTAATATCTTAAATTTTTAAAGACTGAAAAAAATGACCTTCCATTGTTGTATATCATGTTGTTTGAATTCATATAAATAATATATGAATTTAAGAAATCAGATCTTTTGTAGCGCTAAAAATCGTCGCAAGTACCCCTAATAATTGCTGCATTTGATAATTTACGGCAATTTTTAATTTGCAACATTTACGACGAAATTAAGCCTTCACTTCTAATCAATTTCAGCGATAGGCAAAAATCGTCACAAAAGCTACTATTTCCAACGATTTTAGTCCGTCGCAAATGTCCCAAAAAATGACGACAATGGGGTTTCCGTTTACCATTAAATCGTTGAGAAAGGTCAATAGCGGCGATATATATTGTCGCAAAAGGTTAATAAATTGTTGAAAATGGCAAAATCTTTTTTTTCCAGCGATTATAAATTATCGTCACTATTATGTATTCTTAGAGAGTAATTGTCGCCGACATAGACGTCACAAGTAAGTTTAATGGACAAAAAAAAATTTCCGACGAATTTTACTCACCGGAAAAGGTTTTTCACAAAATAAAAAAAAATGCGTAAAAATAGAATACATAAATTACTTGAACTTCCCAACTCACATCCAAAAAGCTAGTCGCTCACAATTTCTAACTCTACCATACCTAAGTACTCAGTTATTAAACTGTCATGCATCATTCTCACAAACTTTGATTATCTACTCTGGTGAACAACTAATATTCCCATCAACAAATCTATGGGGCACCATTTTCTGCATAATTCAATAAATTAAGGACATTCATTCATCCAAACTCAGTTGGGAATATACATTGATGTAGTTATATATACACTAGGGTGGTGCATTAATGGACATGGACCTAATACTTCCTGTGACCACATTCCCATTGCATATTTATTACTACTACTGATCCATGTGTGGGAATCCCATTGTAAATTGGTAACATATATATAGGAATTTGATGACTTGTCTACTTTGATGAACATGCATCCACATCAACAAAACTATGTGCAATCATCTATTTTTTTTCCCCAATTTAATAAAGGACATTCATTCATCCAAATGTTGAAGAATTCACATAATATGTAGTTATATATACACCTTTGCACTCCTCATAGAGTCAAATAACAATACCTCTATTGAAGTAGACAGATGCTAGGCAGCTATAATTCGAACACAAGCTGGCAGGGGTGGGTGGTACTCCCTTTAATACCACTGCAACCATGTCCTTATATACAAGTGTGATATTTTCAAGAAGTCACTGGCATGCAAACATCAATTTGCCAATGGTAGATAAAGTGCATCAGTATACAAAATATGTTATAGATAAATCGCATTATCCTACCATTCAGACCCATAATAACAAATATCACTTAATTGCCTTACTATGTGATGTTCACTTATTAAGGAGAATATAATGCATATATGACTTTATCCATTGAATATAAATCAAATAATTTATGGTAATTGACACATGCATATATATATATATATATTTATATATATCATACTTGTGGTTTGAAGTGGCAGGATTTAATTGCAAAGAATTCCTGCACAAGTGTAGACTAAAATATGTTATGTTAAACTACTGTGCAACACCAAGCTGACCCTAACAAGAAGTTCATAACTCCTACACATTCCAGGCACTTATTGCGAATGGAGATAGCAAAATTAGATCAGAGGAAAGACAAAGAAATGGGAAACTTTTTTAAAACAAAATTACAGTAATTTCAAATTAATGCATACTCTGGCCCCATTCTCAATAAGTGACACTACTAAAGATGGATAAAAACCATAATTATAGGACACAGCTTGTAATTAAGTGGGTTGTCAGGATACCAATATCACTGGATCATCATATGATCTTCGTTATTATTTGTTGATAAATGAGCTTTCTAAGCTTCCCGTTATACAAACAACGCCTCGTTTGCATTCAAAATTCACTTCAACTCATTTCATCTCATCATTATAACTTTTCTAAATTTCTACACAAAATATAATAAACAATTCAACTTTTCAAATTGCAAAACAACTTTCCCAAATTCTCACACAAAATATAATAAATAATTCAACTTTTATTCTACTATTCACAAACAATCTCAACTCATCTCAACTAATTTATGAATCCAAACCACTCCTTAGTTTCACAATAAGAAGTCCATGGTAGCCATTAAATTCCAAGCAACGAAAGAAAATTACTAATCAAACATTTCGCAGAAAGCCACAGCAATATGATGTCAATAAACAAATCCAAAGTCTAAAACCAAAAAAATGAGCGTCAGATCCACAACAACTTGGATAATAGGAAGTGGGATTGGAATTATCTAAAACCCTTCAATGGCAAGAATGTCTGCTACAGACCAGATTACATTTCCAACAAAGCCTAGCAATAATAGGCAACAGATTTCATCTTCTTGAACCATGTACCATACCCATGCCAAAATAAATGAGAAATAAGAGTAATTGACCTCGATAATCAACTCCAGAAGCCTAGCAGGAATCAACAACGAACCCGTTTGATTATCTAGGCGAGAGCGAGAGTTTTCTGTGTGCTGCAATAAGCGAAAGTGGATCCACAGTAGTAGAAACAAAAAATAAACACAAGTTTTCCACACACAAACACAAGTTCAAACTGACAAATCCGCTCAGTGCAAAAACATGCTGAAAGCAAAGTAAAACTAAACCCCAAGGCCGAGCCAATACACACAAGGTACACCCCAAGGCAGAGCCAATACATGTACCCATTAATCAGCGTTAGATCTCCAGACGACGGGAACAGAGGAGCAAAACCAGGAAATGGAAGAAAGAAACAAAGAGAAACAGAGAGAAAAAATAAAGTTTCGTTGGGAAAAAAAGGAGGAAACCTTGGTTGCGCAGAGAAACCTAGGTTCCCTTCCTCAGACCAATTCCGGCGTTTTGGCGCCTGAGTGATTTGCTTTTAAAAAACACCAATTCCATCAGGCCTTCAAAATCTTCGCAACAAGTTTTTGAATATTGCTACGAATTTTTCCGTCGCAAAACATACAAATCGCTGCAAATGAATATTATGGGCACTTTTGTAGTGATACAAATAAGCATTAATTGGCTGCAAATTAATTTACAGGTATTTTGCGGCGACAATATGGCTTTTATGATGAAATGTTTCGCCGCAAAAAGTATGTATCGTGGCGATTTCCTATTCGACGCAAAGAAAATGTCACTACAGTAAAAAAGTGAACAATATCCTCCTTTGGCATTTCCCAACTTCGCTCTAGAATTCAGCAATGAAATGGAAATTACCGCAAATAAGCACTATTTGTGGAGATTTTTTTTTGCGGCGATCTTAAAATCGCTATAAATGACCTATTTTCTTGTAGTAAATCATTGTTATAGATATCATCTACTAGCTAGTATGTTGAGACTAATAGTTATAAATAAACGATACTTCAACATTCAATTATCGTCGTTCAACTTAACTCGATGGACCGACTCTATCTAGGTCAAGTCTCTCTCTAGCATGGAAGGACCTCATGAAGCAAAGCTCCCCCCCCCCCCCCCCCCCCTCCCCCCCCCGAAATTTTCCCAGACAGATCATTAATATATGGGACAGGTGCAAGAATTGCAAGCTCACCAATTTCTGAAATAATGTATGGAACAAGGCCATTGAAAGCTGTTTCGTATTGACAATGAGAGTGATTTCAAGTTCTTGATGATCGGTCATCCATCACTCCAACGCATGCATGGGAAATGTGACAAAGTGGTTTTGGTTGTACGCTTTTTTTCTCTTTTGAGTGCGTACATAAACTGAAGCCGACTGGCCAACACATTCTTTCTTCAATACCAGCATCACGTGGAACCACGCATGTTTCCAAATACCAAGACCGCGCGAGCTTGACTTATGATTGCCGTGAACTAATTTGTAAATAATAGTAAAAATAGTAGTGAGTATTTTATGAATAATAGTGAATAATTAATTTATAAATTGTAATGAAATAGTCTGAGAATATTTGATTGAAGTTGTATTTCCAAACATACCCTAACAATACCAATGCTAATTAGCTTGAATTAAGAATGCCGTGCACTAGGGGCTAGAAATATTAAGATATATTCCAATGAAAAGTCATTCATGATGTTTATTAATTGGGCATGTACTCTAGCTAGGGGTGCTACCTGCCCCCTACGGGGCGGGGGCACCCATTCCCCTCACCCCGCCCTGCATGGGACGGGGGGTGGGGTTTTTACCCCCGTCCCCCGCCCCCGGGATGAGGGGGCAGGGTACCCTGCCCTGATGATGATGGAATATTATTTTATAAACTAAAATTTAGTTTAAATAATATTCTATATTAAGTCCTCTCAGTACTTTTAATTAAGTTAGTGTTTATGCGTTTTAAATCAGTGTTTTAATTCCCCACTATTAGATCGTTTTGAGGATCACAAGATAAAGGGATCCGGATTAAATACTCAAGCCCTCTTTCTTTTTCCCTCACTTTTCCCTTCCCTCTCTCTCTCTCTCCTCCCTCTCCTTCACGTGTACGCTGCCCCTCTCCTAGTCGTTTCTCCCTCAGCCCAGCCCGGCGCCGCCATGCCTCACCACCACCACCAATGGCCTCCTCCCACGCCGGTGAGCTTCCACCTCGCAACCGTCCTCTCCCACGCACACTCGGCTTCACAGTGCGCAGCCCCTAGCACCACCGTACGCGGCTACCCAGGCCCCCGAGCACCACCACAAGCCCCTTGAGCCTCCCCCCTTCCTCTACCCCTTGGCCTGAGGCCCATAGCCTCCCTCACACGCACAGGCTCTCCCTCACACACACGGGTTTCTCCCCATCCACTGACGTACGTCGCCACCCACAACATCCAACCACCGTCTCGAGCTTCCTTTGGCTACCATCGGCCTACCCCAACCACCCATAGCCCCGATCTACCTCTCACGCACGCCCCCCTCTCTCTCTCTCATGGACTCTCCCTTATGCACGGCTTAGATCTGCCGCCATAGATAGAGCCATCGTGCCACCTCCACCTCGCCACCATAGCTCCACCAGCAACCCCTTAAGCCCCTCCACGGCTAGCACTACCAGCCAAGCTCCCCCTCCATTTCTATGCTTTGGGACACACAAATTCCCCTTGGAAACCCATGGCTCCGCCGTGCCCTGCCACCCCAGCCACCATGAGACCACCCTCAGCCTCCCTTGGCCTCCCCTAGCCTGGCCCTAGGCCCAAACCACCACTTTATGTGGTGGACAACCATCGTATATGGTGGATAGCCACCGTACGCAGTTTAGCCACCACGTATGACCCTTCCGATGTCATCGACCTTGATGGTCAACGAGCAACGCACGGGTTATCTCATCGATGGTATAACCCTCTCTCCCTTGTTATTTATGTTAAATGTTAGTTGGTTGATTAGGTTGTGGACTGTGCTGTTAGTATTGTGGAGTTCGCTGTATTGTGATGTGATGTGTAGTGAAGTGTTGGGCGTATCTGTGTAGTGTGCTATAAAGTGTTGTGGAGTGTACTGTGAAGTGTGGTTGTGAAGTATGTGCTGTAGTGATGATGTGGAGTTGAAACCTCAATGATTTAACTTACCCAAAGTATCAATAATGCAATAGTACCATCAATTGCAATCTAATCAACCTTAAATAAGCTTAACAATACAGAAGTCTTAGAAAAAATACCAGTGACGGCGCCAACTCCTTTAGTTCCTAGGGCGTCAGCATCTGTGTCTCTAGAAGTACCTGCATACACTTGAGCTAGTATTGGAGGTCATGACATTGGTTTGAAATCTCCAAAGGGAACAGTTCCATTTCTCTGACCTCTTTTGGGACAATTTCTGATCAAGTGGTCAGGTTGGCCACATCAGAAACAAAGTCCTAAGGTAAGTTTGCACTTGCCTCCATGGTTCTTTCTGGACATCCCACATATTGGGTACGTGGTCAGTATTGAGCTTCCAGTCTCGATGCTTTTTCCCTTATCTGGTCCAGTAGACATCTTCTTCATTTATAGATTTTCTTCAGTAGCATACAATGAAGTTCTCTTTCATTCGGTATGATCTGGATCGCTAGACCTCTCTGCTCAGCCTCTGCTATCGCGGCCACGTTTACTAACTCTTGGTAATTTTTAATTTTTAGGCAAGCTACTTGGCTACGGATCCATGGCTGAAGTCTAGCTTGAAACTTTCGTGCCTGCATCCTTTAAGTAGAAATCAAGTGTGGTGCAAACCTTCCTAACACCATAAACTTAGCGGCGTACTACTCTACGGTCAAACTGCCTTGAGTTAAAGTTGGGAACTCCTGCGCCTTTAGCTATTTGATAGAATCTGGGAAGAATCTGTTGTCAACACTTCCTCAAATCTCTCCCAAGACAATGCATCCAAACTTCCTAGTTCCCTAACTAGAAGTTGCCTTTGTGTATCCCACCATATTCCAGCTTCTCCTTCGAATAGGTATACAACATATAGAATCTTCTGGTCCTTAGTACATCCACAGATCTCGTAAGTCCTTTCGAGATCCATAATCCATTTCTCGGCTTTTAGAGGCTCTTCATTACCATAAAAGTTTGGATAATGATGGATCAAGAACTTCTCACACAGACAATCCCTGACTTCGGGTCTGGGTACATGTGCTTGCTGAAGTTATTGTTGTCTAAGCATGCCAGTCAGCAAACGTATAGCGTCAGCTAATCCTCCATCCATCGGGGGATTCTGATTATCCTAATTTGTGACTCCCTCAAGGTTTTGAGGTGTCCTACCTCGAGTCATGTCACTTCCTAAATCACACGAGTACACGTGTTACAACCACATACTATCTCCTATACTTCAAGAAATTCAAGCCTAATGAAGACTAAAATTTCAAGCCTAATATTTGGTGCATTTCCTAAGGACATGTGGATTTAAACCCAGAGACGTATTGCTCTGATACCACCCTGTGACGCCCCCAAATTCCGCTTGGGATCAGACGGACATTTGAAGCGTCGAGACATGCAACACAAGGTTACCTGCCCCCGTTCATGACATATAAGATGCAATGTTCCTAACATGCATCTAGCATTATGCAATATTCGCAGCGGATAATTTTTTTCTTTAGCAATACTATGCACCAAACTAAAATATCCCAAATACTTAAAACATATTTTATACATAAAGACATACTAAACAACTGAGATCACAACACTAGTCCAAAATAGTTGTGATCAAAAGAGTGATGGAAATTGAACTCCACAAATACAAGTAGTAATCTGAGGTAACTACTGTACTAACACCTATGTCGCATCGTCGCTTAGTCGACCGTTTCCAGTTGGTCGATTCCCGATTCTCCTTCAGATCCTGTAATAAGATCTACCATTCGGGGAGAATGGTAGTTGGGACTACCACAGTGAGATTTGATTACAAATCTCAGCAAGTTAATAGGAAACTTCCACACAGGTTAATGATGCATGCATGGCAGTAAAAACATGAATGCATAATCAAATCATAAGTAATCATAGCATAACTTGACATACAACATAACATAACTGGCATAACTTAAACTGAAACTTAGCATGAACGTGACTTGAAACATAACATGGACTTGAAACATAGCATGAACATGAACTTGAAACATAACATGGACTTGAAACATAA
Source organism: Juglans mandshurica (assembly GCA_022457165.1). Taxonomy (NCBI): domain Eukaryota; kingdom Viridiplantae; phylum Streptophyta; class Magnoliopsida; order Fagales; family Juglandaceae; genus Juglans; species Juglans mandshurica. Next base: position 11,873,805 of record CM039627.1, on the reverse strand, counting down.
CATGAACCTGAGCATGACATAACATAAATGTGAACTTGGAACATAACGTAAATGTGAACATAACATAACATGAACTTGAAACATATTCTTGTCTCATGGGATTACCATGATTGCGTGAACGTAAACTTGAACATAACATAACGTGAAACATGACTTGAACTTGGAATCTTATTCAATAGACTTAATCATTAAAGTGACCATATGGGTGCTACACAGGTCCCCTTGAGCCGTGTGTCCCTGCCGATTACCGCATCACATCACAGGTTTCTATACCAGCTGTGAGTGCGTTAATACGTACTCCACAGTTGTTGTGGCCCCACGTATTCTACGTGTCACAATTGCTGTGTCTCACGTTGTGTATGCTCCATAGTTGTTGTGGCCTCATACTTCATGCTCCACAGTTGTTGTGGCCCCATGACTTATTTGTTTGTGCCACACTTGCTGTGGACACACATAACATAATGTGTGGCACCATCGGCGTTAGTGCCTGGCGCGCTCCGGTGACCAGCTAATTAGGCCCCATTCGCAACCTGTTGACTGTACTTCGTCAACCCAGGGAATTTCACACCTATTTAGACACTCCAGTGTGAACAAAGGAGTTCCACTAGGATATTACCCCATCCTAGCGCTTAGGGTCGTGATTGACTTGAATAACTTAACTGGCACACATGTCATTTCGTAACGTGACGTAACATGAACGTAACATAAAAGACAGAAGTCTTGACGTAGCATAATGTGACATGAACGTAAGACAACAGACATGACGTACTTTGAGACATAAATGTAATAGACAACATACCATAACATGGCATACATGTAACAGGCAACATTTCGTAACATAGCATACCATGTAACAGACAACATTTCTTAACATGGTGCAACATGTGACAGTGAATATTACGTGAAATATTACATGAAATACATGTAACATATGGCATACTTAACTTAACATGTAATACCTGTAATGTATAGCAATACGTGACAGAATATTTTGTGTAACAGATAAATAATTCATGACAGAATAAATTCTGTGTAACAGATAAATATGTAATGACTTGGCATGGTACATATGATAACATGCATACATACAATTTAGTTCCCTTACTTACCACACATACACATTAAATTGATAGTAAGTTAAAAGCTAACTTACCTCGATCTTCGCGCTTCGAGACAAAACTCAAGTGCGATCACGAGAAACTGAAAGTAGCGATTCCTAAAAATTAGAACTTAATCACTAAAAATTAGGAATATGGAGAAATATCAACTTCGAGTAAAATTACCATTTTACCCTCTACATGTGGGAAAATGACCATTTTACCCCTAACTTAAGGATTTTGCATCCTATCTCCAAAAATCACCAAAATTTACATACCTTATGTAAATTTTGTCCTAAGCTCAAATATTAATTCAAAAAAATTTAAAACTAAACACAACCATTAAAACTCTATAGGTCCGAAACTTACAAGGCTATTTCCCTTGATTTTGTTCTAATTCTTTCAAATTTCAAAACTCATGATTAAACCAAAATTTTTCTTCTACTATACTCATAACATATTCCTAAGAATAATCATGTTTTGAATCATGAACAAAAGTCATCAAAATCACTAAAACCATACTTGAACTTTTTGGTTTTTCTTCTAAGTTCAAAACAGAATTTTGTTTCTAACTTGTTTTGATCAACCTCTTGATCCATGACTTATAAAGATGTGATCTTCAAACCAAAACGTCACATGGTTTAAAAATATGTTATAAAACAGATCCAACCATCAAACGCAAGATCACATGGTTAAACATCAACCAAAACATAAATTTAGCCAAGAACATCATCACTTTGGCCTAACTGAATACCTCATTGCATAAAATTTCATATCTTCGAAACTAACATCAAATATCTCCAAAATAACATTTTAACATTTATATAAGAGGCTTAGGATCTTCCAATAAAAATATCAAAGCCATTGGAATAAGATTAAACCATAAAAGATTTAAACTTTCTCAAAACAGAAACTGTTTTGCCTCTTCCGGTTTCTATGTTTCTAGACCTAAGAAAATATTTCACCAAAACTTTTAATCATGCAACAAATCCTCAACCAATAATCATATACACATGTTAACAGTACTCCATAAAAATTTCGGACCAAGATCTATTCATTAGCTTGGTCAAAAACTCCAAAATATAACACACTCTCCAGTTTATCGCCCAAAATGACCTTTCTGGGGTCTAAACAACTTTTTACCAATCAACTGATCTCAAAATGGAACTAATAAGATATCAACGTAAACTAGACTCCAAAAGAAACAACTTTTATGAAGGAAACTTTACAAGAAAACACTTATAAAAGCTTCGAAACGGGCGTTCAAAAGAGGAAAGAAAAACTGTCCGAGAGTGTCTTTTGTGTTTTATGAAGGAAAAGTGTAAAGGAGAGTTGCTTTTCGTGGGAAGTGGACTAGAGAGCTTCTTACACAAGCTATGTAAAGTGATAGGACTGAAGGAATGGTTGAGTGTTGGCCTTTTCTTCTCATAAAAATCAGACCAAGATCTTTTCTCAAGGTGGAGTGTGAGAGTGAAAGAGTGAGGTGACCCTTTAGCTTTGTCTTTCTAGAACCTTCTAGGCCCTTCTTGTAAAGATCTGACCAGCCAAGTGAGGGTACAAAACTTAGTCATGAAGCAATCCTATAGTGACCAAATTCGTGGGCCTTAATGGGCCTAAACTGAATGGGCCTACGTTTTGGGGTTTAAAGAGGGTTTGGGTTGCTATCAAGCCCAACTCTAATATCACTTGGCCCAATCAATTTTTCAAGGTTAACAAGGTTAGATAATGATGTTCTAACACAAATTTGAAGGATTAATAGCATGTGGAAGTGATTTAATCAAGTGATTAAACACAATGCTAGAAATCGGATTAGAAAGGGTTTAGAGGCCAACTTTAGGTTTTGGGGAAACCGTTTAGGGTTTCGATTTCAACAAAGCTTTTGGGCTTTCAATTGGATTCCCACTATTTAGGGTTTCACTAGGATTGAAAACCTCTTTGGTCTGGCACAATTTGGTTGAGCAGATGAAACAAGGTTTTGCTTAAGTGGCATGAACTCACACCTTGATTCCTTCAAATCCAACAAACATTCCTCATGGCGCCAAGTGTCTAATATTATTCACTAAGTGTGGCTAAGATCTTGCCAAGTGTCCAAATAAAACTTCTCTAATCTAATTTGGACATTCCACACTATGATTTTGAAATACTGCAATTGGTGCGCTTATCGAGGTTACTATTCACTCCGAAAAATTGAATCATAAACTTAACACTAAAAATTCCTATATATTCATATTAACCTACAATGAAAATATTATACCGAAATTCAACCTCGAAATGTCCCTAAAAATAATTTCACAATTTCCAACAGACGTTTCGTCCAGAATTATGAAAATAGGATATTGCGCCATAAAATTCTAAATAATCCACTGAGTCTAATGACGTGGACCATAATACATTCTGACACCTCTAACCACCTCAAATAAATAAAACTTATATTTCTAGCACCATAGTAAGTTATAACACTGACTATGTTGACAAATTAAAACCTATGCGATTGGTCGATTCGTAAAAACTTATGAGGTTTTCACGAGATTCCTAAAGTCAATAGAAATTTCACCAATGAATTTCTAGCGGGCTGTTACAGAGGAATGGAGTACTTTATTACTTTCACTGATGATTATTCAAGATATGGGCATATCTACTTACTCAAGCATAAATCTGAAGCAATTGAGAAATTTAAAGAATTTAAATTAGAAGTAGAAACCCAGCTGGGTAGACCCATTAAAAGTTTGAATAGTGATAGAGGAGGAGAATTTGAAGCTTTAGATAATTTCTGCAAATTGAATGGTATAAGACATATTTATACCATGCCCTATAAACCTCAACAAAATGGTATTGCAGAAAGGAGAAATAGAACTCTATTGGATTTGGTGCGATCGATGATGGCATATGCTGATCTACCAATACATTTTTGGGGTGAAGCATTATCGACTGCTATATATATATTAAATAGAGTTGAAACTAAAGCGAAACCTCTTACACCTTACGAATTATGGACGGGACATAAACCAGACTTAAGTAAGCTCAAAGTGTGGGGTTGTAAGGCACAAGTGCTTATCCCAAGGCCACTAAGGGATAAATTAAAAAGTAAAACCTGGGAATACAGGTTTATTGGGTATGTAGAAAACGGAAGTGGTTACAGATTTTATCATTCTGAAAAAGGATTGATAGAAAGTAGGGATGTCGTTTTCTTGGAAAACACGAACCTTGTTACTCCTGTTGATTAAATAGATTTATTAAATGATTTAGAGAATCAACGGATCTCCACAGAATCTGACAATGAAAATAATGATATTATTCAAATCCAGAATAATAAAAGAGTCAGATGAAAATCAATCTTCAGGCATTGATGTTGGAGACAGTGGGAGTAAAAGATCCAGAAGACTATCAATATTATTTCAAGATCATTATGCACTAAATACCAGTTTGGAAAATTTAGATAATGATCCTGAAAATTTTTTGAGTCAGTCAATAGTATTGATTCAGATAAATGGCTTGAGGCCATGAAAGATGAAATAGAATCAATAAACAAAAATAATGTTTGGGAGTTAACAGATCTTCCAAAATATAGAAAAGCTATTGGCTGTAAATGGGTTTTCAGAATAAAATTTAAAGTTGATGGCAATTTGGAAAGGTACAAAGCAAGGTTAGTGGCCAAGAGATATACTCAACGACCAGGTGTAGACTTTGTGGATACATATTCGCCTGTGGTGAAGTTCACATCCGTAAGGATCATCATGTCCATTGTTGCCAGGATGAATTTGGAATTACATCAGTTAGATGTAAAAACAACTTTTCTCAATGGTGAATTAAAAGAGGATATCTTTATGATTCAACCAGAATGATTCCAAATTAAAGGACATGAAGAGAAAGTCTACAGGTTGAGAAAGTCACTGTATGGACTTAAGCAATCTTCAAGACAGTGGTACTTGAAATTTCACCAAGCCATTTTGGAAATGAGATATGAAATGAGTCCACTAGATCACTGTGTATACATATGGAAAAATGATAATAAATTAACATTATTATCATTGTATGTTGATGATATATTACTGGCAAATAATTGTCTAGATATGATGCATGCAACAAAGGAATTCTTGAAATATAAATTTGAAATGAAAGACATGGGTGAAGCTGCTTATGTTCTTGGTATAAGAATTTCTAGGGATAGAAATTTAAATCTATTGTATTTAGATCAAGAAAAATATCTAGAAAAAGTGCTTAAAAGATTTGGTATGGAAAATTGTAAATCTTTAAGTACGCTTGTTTGCAAAGCTCATATTTTAAATTAAAGTATGTGCTCAAAAGATGATGAGGAAATAAGTGAAATGCTTAAAGTTCCCTATGCTCAAGCTGTGGGAAGCCTCATGTATGCAATGACAAGTACCAGACCAGATATTTGTGATGCAGTAGGATTGGTAAGTAGATTTCAATCCAATCCAGGTAAAAAACATTGGCAAACAATGAAGCATATATTAAGATATTTACAAGGTACCAAAAATTTGAAATTGTGCTTTGGAAACAGTGATCTAGAATTAATCAGCTATAGTGATGCTGATTTTCGAAGTGATATAGATGATAGAAAATCTATAACTGGATATATATTTCTATTTGGTGGAACAACAGTTTCTTGGTTAAGTAAGAAACAGGGCTGTGTTGCTAAGTCTACTATGGAAGCAGAGTATATTGCTTGTAGTACTGCAGTGAGTAATGCGGTGTGGATAAAACGCTTTGTTGAAAGCTTAAATTTGGGTACATCCACAGAACCAATCAATGTGTTTTGTGATAATCAGTCTGCCATTTCTTTGATAAAAAGTGGAACACAAAGTTCCAAGGGAAAACACATTGATGTGCATTATCACTATATTTTAGATATAGTGGAAAGATGTGAGGTCCAAGTTAATTTTGTTTCCTCGACCGAGATGGTAGCAAATCCAATGACCAAAGGTTTATCTCTAGAGAAATTCAGAGAACATGTGACTAGAATGGGATTCAAAGAAACCTAGGTGAAGAAATCTCATGGTCAACATGCATAACTCAACAAATTCTGGGGACGTCTAGAAAATTGGAGTTATGAAGATACCCAAAAATGAAAATTTTGATCATTTGTAAAGTCACTGATAAGGTAATCAAGAAAAATCTCACAAATGGCCTTAGGGTGAGTATTTGATAAAATTTCAGTGCAGATTGATTAATCAAGTAAAAGGTTGATCATGGTAAAGTCGCTGATAAGGTGATTAAGGAAAGACTCAGGTGAGTTAGTACTTAACGAAAATTCAGTGCCATTCACTAAAGTTTTAGTGAAATGTGATTTGATTACCCAAGTAAATGGTTAATCATTTGCAAAGTCGTTGATAAGGTGATTAGGGAAAAACCTTAGGAATAGCCTCTAGAGGAAGTACTTAACGAAAATTCAGCGCAGGTCGATACATGTGTTATGTATTCGGCTGAAGTCGTCAATTGTGACAGAGGTATGGATTGTTGATCCAGTCACGGAGAATCGATGTCGTTCACTAAATTTTTTTTTTAGTGAAATGTAGTCACCCCTAATGTGTGATCAGTGGAAGCACATATGGTAAATGGTGCGATCAGATAAGGTAATGACAAAAACGTGTGCACGTAGAGGCTTGTCATGCTCTGACACCGATCTGCAAGAGTTGCAGATGAGAGTTGAGTAGTGGAAAGCTCATATTGGTACGAAGGTAAAATACTCAACTAAATCATCACCGTTTTGTGTGATCAAGTGGGAGATGTTATTCTAAGGGGTGTGATCACCAAACGGTGTACTCCTTGGAATGACATTCTCTAACATGGTGATGGTTCCTATGAGGGGTGATGTTTAAAGAAGTGTCAATAGGCACAACCTTTTGATATAGTCAAAAGGTTGTATGTGATTGGTAAAGTGTCAAGAGACACAACCTTTTGATTTAGTCAAAAGGTTGTGTCACTCCTTAAGGTTGTGGCCTTTGGGTTACCATTGGTTTACCAATGGTTGTGCCATTTTCAATAGGTTGTGTCACTTCTTAAGGATGTGACCATTGGGTTACCATTGGTTAACCAATGGATGTGCCTTTTGCCAACCGGTGCATGATGGCCTATAAATAGGGGTCATTGGTGCACAAATGAAATCACTCAATTCCCTTTGTTCATCACCAACTTGTGGGACAAATACCCTCACGGGAGTGTCACCATATTGTCGTAATTCCGCTTCTATTTGTTGTTTAATTTCTCTACATGTACCTGATCGTGTATTATTGCTGAGATCAATGTGTTGCAGTGAAGACATGTTGAAGAAAATGGAGGGCATTGGACCTGAAAACTTGTTTTCTGCGAGAGAAATTAGTTTCAAGGTAGACATCTTGAAGATAGAGGATGGTATGGAGCCCCAAAGCTGATTATCTTGAAGTACAATTTGTTGCAATGAAGATGTACTGTTAAATAGAGATGATGGGATTTCTCCACTGAATTCATTGTATCCGAAATGCAAGAGTTCCAAGCGATAAAGATGAGACAATTCGTTTGGCAGTGAGCCATGAAAATTATTGTTCGAGATGCTTAGGTTGACAAGAAATGAAAGGTTTCCTATGTGCGGAGGAATGGTTCCTACTAGACCATTGTTAGAGAGGTTCAAGGCTGTAACCCGATGATGTCTGGAACCACAGGTGACACCGACCCAATTGCAAACTGAAGTACTTGAGGACCAATTTGTTGTCAGAATATGGTAAGGGTCATAAGAAATACGAGCTTTCAAGGCAAGAAGAGCAAATTGATCTGTGGTAATGTTGAGAATTTTAGCATCAGTACTTAAACTAGACATGAGAAGCAGTGCCAGAAAACGGAGGATGAGGAAACAAGTAGTTTGGTCGGCCATGAGTAGTCTATGTGGAATGAGGTACTGGGATTTGTGTTGCACTCAAAGGAAGAATGAGATCACTGATGTTTAAAGAAATTGCAGGTAGCATTCGGAACAATAAGGTGGGGACGACGCTCTGTCATATTTAATTGTCATATTCTTTCCACTGAGAGAATTTTAAAAGAATATTATTACAATGCATGGATTTAAAGTTTATTTTGTTTATCAGCTTTTATCTTTTTCTTCACGTACACGGTGGACACAAATAAGGAATTAGTGTAAAATATTTGTCCTTAAATTCAAATTATAAGAACTTGAAATAATCTTTTTCCAACCGTTTTCACATTGTTTTGTCTATAGTTTGCCTGAAAAATTGATTTATTTTTCCCCTATACATGATTATCGCCGTTTTCACCTTGAGTAGGCCCCCGAAAGAAAAAAAAAAAAAAAATATTATGACCCTAAAAAATAAACTAAAGAAAAATATTGGCTAGCATAAAAGATGAAAAGTTTTTGTCTAAAATAAAATCAATCTTAAATGGTAAAATTTGGTAAAAAAAACCAGTAAATATAGAAGTTTTATTAAAAAATGTACAAAATTTTCAGACAATAGTGAAATTGGAATAGAAGTAGCAAAATGATGATATATTACTCTTGAATATTTTATAAAATATTATGTTTATTTTCATATTGATGACCTTATTTGTTTTCATAATGAAGTATTAAAAGAAGTATATATAAAGGGATAATACTCTATTGTTAGAAAAATTAGATTCTCTTTCAAATTATTATAGAACTTATAGATATTATTAATCAAAATAATATTAATAATTGTTTTACATTTAAATATTATTATTATTTTTAAATTAGATCGATATATACTTAATGATCGCCTTAGGCCACAAAATATATTGAGCGGTCCTTGCCCTTGAATATATACTATTTTAATGAAATGGACGTGATCAGAAAGATCAAAGTACTGATATAGGAAAATTTAAAGCTTTATCCACACCGACTCCACTGATGAATTAATGTTATAGGATTAATTCTTACTTTCTTTTTGCTTTGTTTACTCTGACAACGCAACAGATAGAAGGAAATGTTTAATGCTAAAAGGAAGAAAACAAGATTCGAATTGCAGAATATCGTCCCACAACATGTTGAACTGAGATTACCTTTGGAGGTGTATCAATATTTAATTAATTTCAGAGTACCAAAAGGGGGCGTGAGTCATCTGACCAAGATAGGTCTTTTAACATGAATAATGACCAGTATAGAGTGCACAAATACCCGCACTTTTTATGAAATTTATATGAAAAAATTAATTTTTTAATAATAAATCCTACTCTTTTTAAAAAGAAGTAGACAACAATTGCACAATCCTTAACTATACTAAAAAGTTGTTTCGGCAAAGCCAAAAGAGCAACAAGCACATTAGAAGCAAGAAATAAACTGCCACACTGTTGAATTCTGTCGTCTATAGGAAAACCAATATTATTGTCCCACAATTTCTAGATAAATATAGAAATTTAAGTAGGAAAACATGGTTCCAAATAAAAGAGTGAAAATGACAGGGAATGAAATGGGTATTAATGAATGAAAATGAAATCAATGAGAGCATTAGTAGTGGACTCAATAAAATTTGGCCAAAATTTGGTTTAAGAATTCACTTTTATAAATTTAGCTAGTCACTTTTCCACAACCCCAAATAACAAACTCTCCAAATCTATCACTATTCTATTAAAATAATATTAATTTTGACCTTTTCATTTATTTTAATTCTAATTGTAATTTGAATATTTATTCGTTATTAAAAAAAATACATATTAATTTTCTAACGTTTATATTATTCCTAACGGATAGAATTTTTTAACGATCTTTTTTTTTTTTTTTTTACAACAGTCATATTCTTTCAACTATGGGAGACGTCGACGACTGTTGTTCCTTCATCTTTCTCAACTCTTGGCATAAAGCACATCAACTGAAGCTGTTGTTCCTTCGTCTTTCTCTTCTTGTGCGGGAGTAAGATGAATTTTTCTTTATCTTTTCTTCTTGTGTGGGAGGAACAACATGCAGCGGAAAGAAAATTGTTTATGGTGAAAATAATATTTAGCTAACCCAAAGACTGTCCAGATTTGGCCAGTGAATAAATCTTGGACTAAAATTATTGTTCATTTATTGAGTGATCTATTATAGTGGATTTTTGTGCAACCTAGCTAAGCTAGGTTGAGTCCACTACTAGTGCTCTGAAATAAAATGAGTAAAATCTAGCTATCTTGTTTGGATATTTTAGAGAAATGAATGGAAAGTAAATACTCTTGTTAAGGATTATTTTGTAACATTATTATTAATATACTCAGCAAAAAGCATCATCATTAATGTGCCTCTCCTAAAATTTCTTTTCTAAAATTAATAAATTTTACTTTATTGAGATCAAATTTCACATATCATCTTCAATTGATAATCATTAAGATGGAATTTCAAATATAATTTTCATTCGATAATTATATCAATATGCAATACTATTGCAACCAAACAATATAAGTTACTTTATAAAAAATAAAACAATATAAGTTACTTTGTAAAAAATAAAACAATATAAGTTACTTTGTAAAAAATAAAACAATATAAGTTACTTTATAAAAAATAAAACAATATAAGTTACTTTATAAAAAATAAAACAATATAAGTTACTTTGTAAAAAATAAAACAATATAAGTTACAAGGGATTCATTTCGATTATCTTTCTCGCAGATCATCACACTCCCAAACGAAATTTTAATGAAATGAATGGGTTAAGAGATCTCTTAACCCATTGGTTTAAATATAATACATGTCAAATGTTTACAGCTAGTCTATGTAAACGACGTTCCAGCTACGTGTCTACTAAACATGGAATTTATTTCATCTAAAAATTTATAATCAACGTAACAATTCATGAACAATAAATTCAAATTCGTTTAAAATAAATCATTTATGAATATATGATTACAGCTCAAGCTGTCTTTCTAAAATTAGGACTTGCGCTAGCAAAGCTACACCACTATATATGAAATTCTCATCGTTAATTTTCCCATAAAGATGAGTTTAATGGGACAGGTCAAAGAATTGCGAGCTGACGACTAATTTGTGAGATGATGAAATATCTATACAATCTCCACAAATTACACTTTTTTTGTTTTTTTTTTATCAAATATTTAATATATAAATAATGAATAGAAGAATTAAATTAATTTAAAAAGAATACACTTAAAAAAATTTTAAAAATTTTAAATTTAAAAAAAATATGATGAGAGCAAAAATCCAAGCCTCGATCCATCCATCACTGCGTCACCGACATGTGGAAACATGTTTTCAGCTAGCAAGACCGACTGAGTAGCTCGACTTTAGGTTGCCGTGCACCAATGAAAATCAACCATGACTTTGACAAAATGGATTGACCAGAGGGTCGTCTAAAAATCAAGGATATTGGAGCAAGTAGTCCTGATGAATTTGACAAAATTAATGGATATGATAAAGTTAATGCCTTGTAAATTACTCCTGCAGGCTGCATGTCACACAACCCCCAATGGCATGTGATCAACAATATATCTTATAATTATCTAGCTAATTAAGGACTACATGCACTCAAGCTGTCATGACTACAACATGATTTGTTTTTAGTTTTATGACTGAAATATTTTAAAAGATTACTAAAGAATAGACAATATGTAGCTCACGGTAATATTCTGAATATTAGTACTCATGAGTAATATGAATTTCAGCATTATATACTGTGTGATTCCACATACTAAGTACTATATCTATCTCGTTTCAAATTATAGAAAATATTTGAGCAACAAATCTCTACTCGCCGTAACTTAATTCCAAAATGGGAGTTTCTTTACAAACAGCTTTGCCCATTAGAACCATCCCGACAATAGTAGAGCATTTCCACAGTATATCTACCGTGGGTCCTTAACCTTCACTTGTGTTTTAGCGACAGTGGCGACGTCAGGATGTTGGCCGCTTGGGTCACACACCCCTAACGCACTGTAGAAGTAAGTGTGTGTAATATAATAGTATGCAATTAATTCACAACAGTAAAAAGAAAAAGGACGATCAGGAATGCTATTAGTACCAGAATTTAAAATTACATCACCAACAAAAACCATAAGTCACCGGTCTCCCAAACACCGACATTTAAAAAAAGATATATAGTCATCCGATTAAATTAAACCAACTAATCAACAACTATAGACCAGACCAGACCGTTAGCTATCGGTCCAATCGGTCTGATTTGGTTCATGAATAATTTTTTCATTTTTTCATTTTTTCACAAATAAATTAATATAAAAAATTAAAATTAACTGAGCTCTTTAATATTGATTATGTAACTAACTTATTAAAAAATAATTAATTATAATTATATTTATCATATTAATAGTTATTAACTTAATACTTTAGTATTCATAATGGCCTATATAGTTAATGAATATTAAATAATTTCATTGTCCATAGATTATTCATGCTTACTTGCAACTTAGATATGTTAAAAAGAATTAGCTAATTACTTTAATTAAGTGTAAATAGTAGAGTATGTATCTACATATAATAACATATATTATCATATGATTTATCATATGATATATTAGTTAATTGATAGCATAAATTATTTTACATTTTATATAGTCAATAGTGATAGATTAGATGAAAATTACATAATTAACTTATACAACTAGGGCGTCCCCCGTCCACCTCAAGGCGGATTACCCTGTTCGCCAGATGCAGGGCAGGGGTTGCCCCGCCCGCATCCCCCGCCCCGATCCGTATCCTAATGTATATATAAATATATAATTATATATATAAGCATTTATGCATATATATATATATATATATATAAAAGCCCAGGCATGAAACAAAAACGGCGTCGTTTCGTTATTTGTTAAGATCCACCACCACCACCACCCCCGATTCAGGTCCCTTCTCATTTCTCTCATCTCTCTCTCTCTCTCCCCGAGTCTTGCTCCCTCTCTTTGCATCTCCGAATCTCCATTGCCGTCGAAGAAGAAGCAAACTACATCGTCGCCGTCGTGACTCGCACTATGCCATAGCCTTCCGTCTTCATCTCCGTCACAGAAGGTAAGAAACGATGTTAAAGTTTTATTTTTTGTAATTTATGGAATGGAGATTGGAGGAAGTATGAGATTTAATCAGAGATGGAGGATGAGATTTTGTGAATTGTGTACTATGGAGACTTGATTGTGCATGTGGTTTGAATCGTTGATGATTGATGAACGATGTGTGACTATGTGAATCTGTCCATATGTTTTTTATTTTTTTGGGTTTGTATTATGTAATGTGTTTTAAATTTTGATGATTAAATACATGATAGTGAATCATTGATAGTGAATTTGTGGCTAATTAATTCAGATTGGAATCCTAAATTAATTTAGGGTTTCGAAATACTCTAAATTAATGTAAAGATTGAAATCCTAAATTAATTTAGGGTATTTCGAATACATGTTTGAACTGTTTTTTTTTATATAACAAAGCTAATTTATATATATATATATATATATATATATATATATATATATATATATATATATATATGGTTCAAAATTTCAAATCAGAACAGAGAATCAATATCATGAAATAAGTGACTTTCTGTTTTAAGACAAATTTTTTGATACGATTTCCTCAATTTTTATAATCATTTCCCCCATCTTCCAACTTCAAATGCTAGTTAATATAGATAATATTTTGTATAAGATACACAATATATATGTTGTTCAAAACCAAAGAACTACCAATTTCTTCCAATTTGTACCATCTAATTTCTAATTGATCTGTTAACTATAATAGAGCACTTAATTATATTTCTTGTATTACTAGATTTTAATTACATGACATGTAGTATAAAAATTGAGTTGGAAGATGACACGTAGTATCTTTAAATATTTTAAAGGGACAGCGGACAGCATTATTTTAATACTACATGTAGATTTTTATACTACATGTAATGTCATGCATTTTTCGATACCATTTCCTCAATAATGTTGTCCCTTTAAACTTTAATTTTCATAATCATTTTAATTACTAGATTTTAATTACATTACATGTAGTATAATCATTTCCCTTTCATAATTAATGTTTGGATGTTAATGCTTTAATGTTAATTGTTTGGCATGTTGCTATATTTGCTATAATTTCAGATTTCTTGTTTGCTTGAGTTCATGGATATGCCGGCAGATTCTAGTGCGAGCTCCCCTTTCTAGGTCCAAGGTTCCCCTACCCCTACCCCTACTCCTACCCCTACTACTACTTCTACTCCTACCTCTGGCCCAACACCTACCCCTACGGCACCTTGCCCCGCCCCCAAGCCCAGCAAGAAACTTGATTCCATAATTTGGGCTCATTTCACCAAACTAGAGGGTGGTGACCCCAATAACCCCCAAGCCAAATGTAACCATTGTGAAAAAATTTATGGATGCCACTATAGGAAACATGACACCTCACAATTAAAGGTGCACGCAGAAGAGCAATGCAAAAAAAAGTCCAATATTAAGATCATTACAAGATAAGAGTCAATCTAGATGACATGTTCGCGGGTGGTCACATTAGGCTGCGGGAGATAGCATTGATTATAAGGACAAAGTACGACAAGTATTGGGGAGATTTTAATAGAGCTAATATTTTGTTAGATATAGTTGTTGTCTTTGACTCTCGGTTTAAAGTAGATGACATGGTATTTGGATTGGGCATTGCGTATGGGCAAGCATAGGTGGAGCTTATTGCAACAAGGATTCGAGAAACTCTTAGTAGATTATTTGATGAGTTTACCGTCCTGCTTGATGGTAATGTTGCGGCACCTACACCTACCCCCCACAAGTTCCAGAAGCTGAGGTTGGGAAAAAACGTAGATTGGACTAGAGTGAGAGGTTAGAGCAGACCCCCTTCATCTGGAGTTCTGTAGAGGCTGAGTCAGAGATAGACAGATACTTAGCAGCAGACCTTCAACCATTTTCACGAGACTTCAATATATTAAGTTGGTAGAAGATGAATGCCGTGAAGTATCTCATCCTTGGAGAGATAGCCCGTAGTATTTTGGCCATCCCTGTTAGCACCGTAGCCTCAGAGTCGGCCTTTAGCACTGAAGGGCATGTATTAGATTCATTTTGGAGTTCATTAGCTCCTACCACAGTGGCGGCTTTGATTTTCACACAGAATTGGATCAAGGGAACTCCAATTCATGTTCCGGATGTTGTTGAGTTTGAGGAGGCCAACGTCGAGAAGGAGGGTGGTGATCAACTTGGATCAGGTAATCATGGAACTTGAATTTCAGTTTCTAATTTCTTATTTTAATTTATTTATTTTCATTTAATTGGTATTTATTTCAAATTTAATTGTTATAGTGATACATGAGAAATTTAACTGTTATACTACAGCTATCTCCGATGCAGTATGACTTTGTGTATTGGACCCACCATTGCCATGGTTTGCACAATTTGTTTCTTAATTGTTTTTTGCATTTATAATTTTATATAATATTTTAGTATCTAATTATTTTGCTTGTATGTTTTTTAGCTTTTATATTCTCAATATACATATGCCTAATCTTGATTCCTAATGACCGATCTATGCTCATCTGCCTCATCTTCATCCCAAATTCCAATGGCCCAATCTCATCTTGGTTAGTACTTTTAATATTTTGTATTTTAAATTTTTGTTTCATCTTTATAACTTTATAATTCTAATTTGTTTTATTTTTAACTTATTAATATTTCAGGTTTTATAACTTATAAACTTTTATGATCTTAATTTTTAGCTCACAGCAGTCGACACAACTCACCACTCAGTAAACTTACTGCCACGACGCCACCCCAAATTGATCAAATTGAAATGTTGCTACAATAGTTAATAGTATAATTTGTAATATTTACTATTTTTAAATGAGCTTGTAATATTGTAATAGTTTATTAGTTCTCTTAATTTGTATGATTATAAATTGTAATAGGTTAGTGCCTTAGTGATGATTATTACTTAATTAGTTAATACTAATAGTATTAGTTGAAACTTAGTATATAGTTAATAGTTCTATCTATATATTTTATCTTTTGTTTTCATTTTTTAAATATATTTAATTTTTTTAGTTAAAATTTGGG
This sequence comes from Juglans mandshurica, assembly GCA_022457165.1. Lineage (NCBI taxonomy): Eukaryota > Viridiplantae > Streptophyta > Magnoliopsida > Fagales > Juglandaceae > Juglans > Juglans mandshurica. The sequence continues at coordinate 11,857,711 of CM039627.1, read as the reverse complement.
CCCAAAGTGGGCAAAAAATAGATTCTGGGCTATTTTGGACCCAGATAAATGAACTAGGCCTTTAGCCCAGTAGGGGGGCGAACGGATGGAGGTCCACCGTGCGGCAGACTGGGTACCTCGCCCCTGCATGGACAGGGGCGGGGTATGGGGAAAATTTTCCCACCCCAGCCAATGCGGGGGCGGGGGGTAGGGGAGGGGTGGCCCCACCCCATAGGGGGCGGGTAGCACCCCTATATACAACTACTATTTAAAATAAAATATTACATATAAAAAATATATTTAAAAAATTTATATGTAAGCATTTCGGTCCGGTCCGGTCTAAAAAAACCATACCCCAGACCAGACCGTAAACTAAATTTCTGATATACCATAGACTGAGACTGATCAACATGATTTTCAGTCTAGTCGATTTTTCCGATTTGGATTGAAAATCTTTCAACCCTGCTCTAGATGACAACTTTAGAGCCCCAATATCCTAAATGGCAACTTTGAAGGTGTTCTAATTTTTTTAAAAAGGGTTTCCGTTTGGGTATGTTGGCCCAACATGAGTTCTTCCTTGAGCAAGGAGTTGTATCTCGGGAGCAACTAAAATCAGTCTCAAAGTTGTTGGGCTACGGGTATGCTTGCTGCTAATAATGGAGAAGAAACAACACTACAACCTATCTAACATCCTCAATTTCATAAATGGGCCGATCTAAGGAAGGCCAACCAAGAAGACCCTTTCTATTTGGAGCTCCAGAAAAAAAATCCAAGCACAACCAAAAAAGTATCATAATTATTAAAAAGAGGATTGCCTTTTCTTTTTCTTTTATTATAATGGCAGAGTCGTAATACCGTCGTCGTCTTCTTCCTTAAGGATCAATTTTTGCAAGAATTTCACAGCTCAAAATTTGGAGGCCATTTGAGGGTGCTGATCAGAACATACAAGAAAATAGCTGAGTCGTTTTATTGGGAAGGAATGAAGCGTCAAGACCGCTGTTCAAAACTGTGTAGTGGAATGTGATGCTTGTCAACGTACGGAAGAAAAGCAACTATGCCAAGCCAATAGCTGAAGTTTTTGTAACAACTGTAGTAAAGCTTCGTGAGATTCTGAAGGCTATCATGATCAATAATGGAGACCCAATTTTTCTAAGCCATTTTTGGAAACAAGTTTTCAGGTTGAAGGGGACAAAACTTTGTTGTGAAATGTTGTGCAAACACACACCAACGAGGATACATGGCCTCAGAATATGCATTTTATGGGAATTTAACATATAAACCAGATTATATACTTTTGATTCTATTATCAACTTGCTAATAGAATGATCTTTCTGTGAAGAGGAACTTGTTGACAGGAAGAACAAAATGAATTATCTCGACCGGATGATCATTTTGTTTGCCTTCTCAATTGGGTAAGTTAGAAGATCTCTTCTTGTTGTTCTAATGGTTGAAACTAAAAGTAATAGCATAATTTGGGAACCTGTAGGCCATTTACATAAGAGTTTCAATCTGCACATTAATTCAACTCCATTGAAATAAAATAACAGATTTAGTTCTGATTAAATTATTCAAAGTGCAAGGCATTCCTTATGTACTTCTGTTCTTTTGGCTAGAGAGGAGCCCTTAATTGGTAATGATACAATATGAAATGGATGAACTCAGTTTCCATTGAAATCAAAATAACATAGATTGTGTCTTTCTTCAAAAAATGTTATCTGCCTCAAACTTCAATGCTGCAGCTAGTTGAAGTCATTATAGTCTCTATGGATCCTGGTGTTTTACAAGAATTTATGGTTGTAGCTAAAAGAATATGGTGGAGAAGGAACAGTTTTATTTTTAACAAAGAATTTTCTCATCCTAATTCTTTGGTCAGAGAGGCCAACCATATTTTAGAAATGCTTAGAGAGGAAGAGCAGAGATCTGTTTGCAGAATCAAACCAGGATGCCCATCAGCAGAGGTCTGGTCTCCTCCTCCTTCCAACTGGTTTAAAATCAACTGGGATGGGGCCATTAATAAGATTAAAGGGTTGATTGGCATTGGCATATGTGTTAGGGACTGTGAGGGACAAATTGTTGCGACCCTGAGGCTTAACAAACAAATGTATCCTGATCCCTTGCTAGCTGAGTCCTATGGTGCACTTCAGGCTTTTAAGTTTGGCATTGATCTAGGCCTTGGACAAGTAATCATCGAAGGAGACTCATTACAGGTTATTTAAGGGTGTGCATCCGGACCGGTTTTTTTTTTCCGGTCCGGTCCGGAACCCGGAAACCCGGGTGCATCCGGGCGGTTATCTGCCCGGATTACACCCGGGCGGTTAAAAAGACTCCGGATCCGGTTACGGATCCAGTTCTGTGACCCGGTTATCCGTAACCGGGTCCCTTAAAAAAAAAAAGCCGCCCCTTAGCAGCTTTGGGTTTGCAACTTTGCACTTAGCAGCCGCTAGGTCTTCTCGAATCCTCCTGGTCTTCTCTCTCGGTCACGACGTCTTCTCGAATCCGCCTGGGCTTCTCGAATCCTCCTTCCTTCTCTCTCGGTCTCGATGGCTTCTCGAATCCTCCTTCATTCTCTCTCGGTCTCGATGGCTTCTCGAATCCTCCTTCTTTCTCTCTCAGTCTCGACGTCTTCTCGAATCCTCCTTCCTTCGCTCAAGTCTTTCGGCCTCACCGAAACACGAAAACAGAAACTTCGAAGTGCTTTGCGCATCTGGGTGAGACACGTGGAGGCTACCATCCATATTCTCGCTCTCTCTCTAAGCTCTTAAGGTATCTTTCTTTCTACTTAGGGATTTTTCTCAGAAAAAGCTCAGATTTGTTTGGGATTTTCCTTTGCTCTGTTTTTCACATGGGATTTAGTTTTAATCACTGTTTTATGCAATACTCTGTTTTTCACGGTGAAACCCTAGCCCTGTCGTCACTGGTTTGTATAGATATTTTTATGTTGTGTTTAAAGTTTGATGCACTATGGATTTGAGTAAGTGGGTTTGGATTTGTGTGGGTTGTTGGTTCGTTTAAAAATGGATAAGAGAGTCATTGATCTGCTTTTGGTTTGTTTAATTTGGGTAAAAATAGTATATTCGAATCTAATGTTGTGTTTGTTTGCCGAGAATATGACCAAAATGACTCGCTTATTGGGACCTGCAAGAAGCTGAGTTTATTAGCTCAAAGAGAGAGAAAGAAAAAGAAAGACAGAAGCCATGTACTTTGCCTAGTTGTTATCAGATCTGCTGACAAAACCTTTTGCAATTAAAACCTGCATGGTGCATTTTCTTGAAGCCCCATGTTTTATATTTTAGGGGAGATTTGGTACTTAGTTTCACTTGTTTTGACTGTCTTAACATTCTTGCAAGGCAACCTGCTGCAAGCTAATTGAATGCCTTTATTATTTGCAAACGTTGCCTTGTTTGTATTTTGTTTTGCTACTTGTATTCAGTCTCTGAACAACATACTTTGACCTAGCTAATTGGAAATACACTCAAATAACTATTGGAGAGATTGTCAAAGATTTTTAATTGAATCATTGAAATATTTGTTCTCAGGGATCATGCATTCTGTTACATTGGGTTAGTATAGCAAAACATTTATGTCTTGAATTATTTGATAAGAAGGCAACTGGCTGATTTATTTGATATTTAACCTTCGATTGCAGGAGATCTACACTGGAAGCAAGTTTCTTTTAACGTAAATTCAAATTGGCAGGTATAAAAAGCAAAAGAGACTTTTTTTTTTGGCACCTAGTAAATCTGGTTGTTCTTCATAGTTCTATTGCATGATCACAAATAGCAAATCTGTTTTCCTCTACCATGTGTGTTGCTTATCTTTGTGAATCATTATTTGTAATTCCTATCTAAGAATAGAAATGACAACAGGTTGTAGCTAAAATGAAAAGCAAGTACATGGCAGAAACATTCACAAAAAATAAGAAATGTAAGCTAAGCTTCATAACAAAAAATAGGCTACTTGGTGTATTAGATTAATTATTGTAGTGTATTTGTGAGGTTTTGTTTCAAGTTTTATTCTCTTATTCTTTTTTACTTATTGTTTATAATCATTATAGTTTTCATTTTTCTGTTGTAATTGATGTTGTTAGCAGCTTATGGAGACAGTCTAGTAGAAAATTTCCCCCCAATTCCAGATTCAAGATGTGAAGACTAATACATTTTGTTCTTTGTAAATTTATGTTTTAGTTTAATTAATTATGATGTATTAATATTTCTTTTATTCTTTGTTCTTTGTAAATTTATGTTTTAGTTTAATTAGTGGTTATGTATTAATATTTTGCATTGTGTGGTAACAACAATATTATTTATTTATTTTGTTCTTTAATTAATTAATTTTTTTTATAAAAATATTTTAAAAAGTGTTTAAATTATTTTTTTAAAAAAATCTGGGCAATTTAAGTTTATCAGAATTTAAAAAAAAAAACAAGTGCTATAAAAACATTTTTTAAAGTTTAGTCTTCTTTGCTATTAATGTACACCCCTAAGGTTATTAATGAGCTCAAGGCCACTACAGAGGCTTGGTCCAGTGCAAGCATGTGAGTGAGTGAGGCTAGAGTGTTATCTAGTTGTTTTGCTAAGTGTGAAATTTCTCATGTAAGGAGAAATGGTAATAATATAGCACACTTGTTAGCAAAAAATGCTCTTTCCATTTCTGATTTCATTGTAACTATGGAGGAGGCTCCTTCATGTATTTCTTCTCTGATTTAATGAAAAGAGATGATTTCCTTTAAAAAAAAATATATATATATATAGGCACACTAATCCATCATCGGCTCTTCGATCTACCATGGCAGCAGTTGTAAGCATGCTCGAAGGCCGAATTGTTGTTCATGAGTTGATTGTGGATCTATGTATTTATGGAGACAAATTGAACTAATTTAAGGGTTCAAGAGACAATTTGATAAGATCCCGGGACATAGCTCAAGTGGCACTCAGAGTGAGGTTCCTAGAAAAATTTATAATCAAAATCATAAAAAATAGCAATAAAATCTCAAAGAAAATAATGAAAGTAATTGTAATTCCTAATAAAGTTTAGGAGACCAACCAAAAATAACTCACTATACTCCAATAATAAAGTATAACCGTACCACACATATAGCCTGATCAGGAACCCTTCACACAATAGATTATTATCCAAATAAATGGTTAGATTATTCTCAAAATTGATAACATGAGATCTATGAGTCGAACTTGAGAAATATGGCTTTATGAAAATACTAAACCAACATCTCAGAGTTTATAATAAATGCTTGGTTAAGTTCCAAATGTGAACTCTGAGGTGTTGTTGGAAAATATTGAATCAACATCTCACAAACTGACATGGTTTGATAGGGTACGTCAAATTGATAAATGTATTTTAATTGTAAACTAGATCTAAACGTATCACATCAAATTATGTTAGTTTGCCAATTTATTTTTATGAAATTTTTTTTGTACCTATTTTTTTGGACTTGTAGCACTTATTTCTTATTTTTTCTAGTTATTAATTAACATTGGATAATTTTGTTTTTTGACTTTTTATTTTTCTAATTTTGAAAATCAATTTCGACGGAATATTTCTAAATGGTTCGGCCTCTGACCAACTAAAATGGTCATTGCAAAAATGTGAGAATCATCAAGAATTAAAGACCTACATGATCATGTCATTTTTTTATGATTATTTTTATTTGAGCTTGTGGTATTCATTGTAAGTAAAAGAAATTCATTACGATCTTAGACGTAAATGGAAGGAAATCTTAGACACAATCCAGAACAAATTGACTAGTTGGAAATCAAAACCTCTGTCTGAAGCAGGTAGAACTACACTTATCAAGTCTGTGGTTGGTGCAATTCCCTCCTATAGCATTGCCACTACTTTGATCCCTATGAATATCTCTAGGAAAATTGATAGAATCCTTAGGAAATTTTGGTGGGGCTTTGATCATCACAAAAAACACAATTACACTCCAAAGTCCAAGAGCTTTATTTGTAAGCTAAAATCAATGGGTGTTAAACCCCATCTTGTTCTTAGCCGTCAAAGTTATTTGCATGGATCTACACTATGTGTGGTAATTATCCCCCGTTTGGACTTGAGTAAGCAAGACAGAACTAGCCAAATCTCCATTCTTTAAATGATAGGGATTTGCTAATTGATCATCACTATGCATTTTAACAGAGGTTGCATCGCAACGAAGAAAGAGATGGAACCTAGAGTTTCCGCTCTAACACCATGTTGCAAATTAGAGGAAGAAAGATGAGGATGTAAAACTATTCGACAGAGAGAAGAAATTTATTCTATGTTAAGTATGAATGGAGTTACAACAAGTCTCTGTTTTTATACATGTAAAAGGCTAAAGGCTGTAAAGGTCAAAGAAGACTTGTGAAAATACTTCAATTAAATCTGTAATATTTACCTATATGTAAAAGGCTTCAAACTCTATTTTATCTGTTGGCCTACCTGACGACATTGTTCTCTTTACTCTTTAGCAACTTTTTTATTGACAATTTGACCCGAATACAATGATAACGTTGAAGCCTACTATCCCAAGAAAGATCAGGAATATCTTTCTTGTTAAGATTAACCTCCAAATATTCAAAGTAGATCGTTTGGTAAAAATTCGCAAAAGAAGAATTAATTAGAGCTCGGTCTAATTGAGCCCAACTTCTCGTGCGACCTTCATGGCTATTACACCATGACATTCTTCGTCCCACTGCCAAAAGAGCCAGAAGACCACAAGACTCCAAACAGTCATTAAAATTTGTCATGGAAGATAAAGGTCTCGGATTCCCATTTCCGACCATTCTTTCTCTATCCTCTCGTATGATGTTGAAGTCCCCCACTACCATCCATGGACCATCTATACAAACTTCCTATAAACTGTTCCATAACTCACGACGCTCCACCTAACTGCACTTTGCAAAAACAAAAGTTACTAAAATTTTTCCAGCACCATTACGGAACCAACCTATGATCATTTGATTAGACGTATGCACCACCTCAAAGTCACACGAGGCTCGCCAAAAAACCCAAAGCTTGCCATCCATATCCAAATTACTAGAAACATTCATGAGCCCCAAAGATAAAGCCAAACGCTCCATTTTACTAACCTCCCAAAAAGGTTCCAATATAGCTACAATCGCCACATTGTATTTTTTAACCAACCGACACAATCTTGTCTTGGAACTGTGTGAGGCCCAGTTTCTTCATCAGTAGCCCAGACCGTGCGTGGAAAATGGCCCAGCCATTTTAGTGTTTAGTAAGGGTCCCGAACGACGTCGTTTTGTGGAGGTGAATATTTCTTCTTCAACTTCCGTTCCTTCCTCTCCTTTCTTTCCGCATTATCTGTTTCATTTTCAGTTTCTTCCGCAACTTTCTTTCTCCCACGTCTTTTTTTTTTCCTTTTCGGTTTCATTCTTATTTCTTGTTGCTGCGTTAGTCTGTGGGTTCTGATTCTCTGCCCAAGTTTCCTCAAGTTCGGTTTCTTTCTTGCGCAGCACTGGTTTCGGTTACTGCATTCCTCTATTTTTCTCTCCACTTTTGCATCTCGGTTTTCCTCTGCAACACACGAGCATCACTTCGCATCCCTCCATTTTTGACTGGTAAGAGTTCCATCTTCATTCCTTTGATTTTCGGTTTCCCTTGCTGCAGTGTACAGATTCTGTTTTTGATATTTATTTTTGATGTTCCTCCTCTATACAGTTTGTTGTTGCTGTGAGTTTGGGTTTGCATTTCGTCGGTTCTTGAGTTTCCGTGGCTTGTGATTCCTAGTTATTGGGCTTTCGATTCTCGGCTTCTTGTGTAACTAGTAAAACCATTACGGGAGAAATTCATTTTCGTTGGTAAGTTAGCCTCGTTCTTGGTCTCTTACGCACGCACACACACTTCACTTTATGTCAGTTTATTTTCACTTCAATGAAATATTTGGAAGTGTAGTTGTGAGTTCTCGGACACTTTTTGTGAATTAACAAACACTTTGTATTGGAATGGTCTTGGAATTGTGGATTATTTTGGGTTGGTCGAACAGTAAATTGAGTAATGCTTGGGATTGTTTGGGGGCTGTTTTTGTGCTATATGGGTTTCTATTTGACTGTTGAGAGTGGAGAATAATAGTTGGAGCTGCATTGTGGTTGAGTTGTGATTATTGCTTGGAGTTATGGGCCTTTGAGGTGGGGTTGATATTTTGGTTATTTATGTTTGACGTGGAAATTGGTGGGTGTTTTGGTAATTGTTAAAATTAGAATATGGTATTTTGGGTTGAAATGCGAGCTGTCCAATTTACTATATGGTTGTCTTAGTGTGTTGTTTTTCCTTTGGGATTATATGTTTTAATTATTAGATGGAAGTTATGCCGATGGTCGTTTAATACTCAGTGTATCTATATTATTTTTATGAATAGGTGACGGGATCGATAGAAATCTTTTTCGAGGCTTAGATAATACGCTACAAGAGTCAGGTAAGTGGGGTTTCTATGCTAGGCTTTACACAAATTATTGTGACTGAGGTTGATTTTCTGAAAACTTTCCATATTTTTGTGATGAAATGAGAACTTGGGAAAAACAAAATCAACCTCGGTAGTTTATTTGCATACTCATGAAATCTGTGTAGAAAAGGAAAAATATGTTCTGACATGCATTGTGTAGACATGAGCTAAATTATATCATGTGGTTTCTGAAATTTGAAAAAAGAGTGATATTGAGAATATGAAAAATTGTGCATTTATTTAGAAAGATGTTCTGGCTTTTGTTTTCAGTGTGTAAACTGTCTGATTCTGTTTTGGTACTCTGTATTTTTTTGATATAACATATGAAAACCTTTGGCATGGTGTACTGGTTTTTGTATCTGACTCTGTCTCTGCTTTGCTCTGCTCTGTTATGCTCTGCTCTGTTTGGGTTGGTACCAACTTCTCTGTTTCTGAGTGCAACCACTTTGGAAACAAAGTGGCTTTATTGTGGTCTTTCCTATATGCACACTCGGGGCTCCGAGAAGAATAAAGGAAAGATTTCACCTCTGTCTCTGCCTGGTTTGGCCACCGGGGTTAGCACAACCCTACCACGGGGGTGAAACATGGTCCCTGCTCTGTTGATGCTCTGTTTTGATTTGATGATGATACTCAGTGTATGTTATGCCAAAGTACTATGGGTTTTACTTGTCTTAAAAACCATCGCTCTGTTATTTTGGAAATATGTTCTGTTCTGCGTGATAACTCTGGAAAATATTTTGTTCTGCATACTTTACTTTATAAATGCTCATGTTTGCACGCTAGCATATGATTTCTGCTTACTGAGTTGTTGATAACTCACCCTCTATCATTATAATATTTTTCAGATGATGTAGTAAGTCCAAATGAGGACCTGGATTAGAATGCTGCTTGTGTTTAAGAAGATGTTGGTAGAAGAAGGACTTCTGGTGTTATTAGTCTTATTGTCTTTGAGTTTTATGAGTTTAGTAAGATTTATGAATTATTTAGTTGATTTGTTATGACTATCGGGAGGTTATGGACCTCTTTGATTATTATTATTACATTTAAGATTGTGTGGAGTTTGTATTGAGATTATTGAGAAGATTTGAGATTGATTTCATTTATGAAGATTTTGGAGATTTTTCTTTGGATGTGTTGGGAGACATGTTTATGAGCGACAAGTAGTAATTCACCAAGCCACCCGGGTTCGGGGCGTTACAAACTGTCTAACCCTCGCACGTTCTACACCAACATATTTTCAATCATAAATTAATTTAGAAGGATGGGATAAAACCCGTTGACTGCCTCACAGACTGTTTCTTACCACTATGACGTGTTGAAAGTGGTTCTTGCATTTCAGGATCTGACTCATAACATTTCTCCTTTACAAGTGTTTGAAGGCTATTTCTTTCTTCATAGTCAGAATTAACATGTGGTTGTCTTGCTTCTGGTTCAATTTCTTCAACAAACATATCATTGGACCGGCATTCCAATTCTAATAATTCAAAAACCAACGTTGTATGGCCTTTCTCAAAGCCATCTACCCCGGTATCCCCTCCCAAAAAATCCAACTCAACCACCTGTATACCATCCGAATAAAGCACGCCAGCACGACCCCCTTTCGACTCCACTGACGTAACTTGTCTTACTTCCTGACTAACAGTCTGCCTTGCCTCATCCAGAATTTTCGTGCTTTCAACAAAGACCTTCACCATTTGGTACTATATCACCTGCATTACCCTCTGCCCTGCTCTGCCACCCAGACAACTTTCCCGCATCCTGTTTCTTCTCCCCCTCGGACAAAATTTCTCCTTCTTCAATTTCTGTTGTATTCCTCTCATCCCGTTTTGGTGCTACATCCTCTATGGCTTTATGACCTTCAGGACCATCCAATCATTTCCCCTCTGAGCTTTGACCATTTTCAAAGTCCTTGTCAGATGATTTTTCTTTCCACACTTTCTTTTTATTCCTATTTCCCTCCCTTCCTGATGGACGCCGATACTCTCCTATCCTGCAAACCACTTCCGTGTGACCTTCACGGCAACACTTTGAGCAGTAGAAACCAAGTTTCTCATATTTCACTTCCTGCCAAATAGTCTTTTTAGTCGAAACCATGATCGGAAATCCCTGCACAGGTTACTCTTTCAAATCAACCTCCACAAAAATTCTTGCACCAGTGGCCCTAGTCTTCGGTAACGTGGCATTATCTGTACCCAGGTAACGACCAAATCTGGTGGCCAGAATCTGCAAGCAATCGGACCGATACAAATGCAGAGGAAGGCCAGGTGAAAATATTCATTGAGGCGCTAATGCGGATTCAATATGCAAATCAAAATCTTTTGTCCATTTGAAAAGTCTAAAAACACAACCTTCAATCAACCTCCCTGCTCTCACCCAGCCATGCACAAAGTCACGTTCGGTCTGCAATTGAAGGAGCACATGATGATCATCCACGAAGCTGATCGTTGGAACCTCTAACAAACCCCCAATATTTAATAATATGAAGCCGAATCTTTTCTATCAGTGGCATAACACGAACAAACTTTAGAACCAGAGCATAATGGAAATCCTCTGCAACCTTTGTCATCTCCATTTCAGAGAAAATAAAACCTGGTTCACCATTTACATCAACCGGATACCGCGTCCGCAACTTGAAAGAAGAAGTTTCCTGTCGTGCCAACGCTCTCACGAAGTAAAACATGAAAAGAAGGATGAATGCAAGCAAGGAAGACATGAAGACACTGAGCAACAAAGCTGCAGTACATGAGGAAATATATGCAGCAACAAAATTTGAGATAAAAGTACATTGCAGAAAAAGAAAACTGAAAAGCAGCAGCAAAGGAAGAACAAAAGCAACAAGAAAAAGGAGAAAAGTGTTGTCACAGAAAAGCAAAGGATTATCTGTGAAATACATGACTGCACACACAAAACAAAGTCAGGAAATCAACTTGTAAAGCACTGCCGAGACCATGCTGTCCATAAAGCTGCTATAGATTACTTGTAACTAAGTAGAAAGTTTAAAATCATTTTCTTTCTGTCTTTGTAATGTATAAATAATAGTAAGTGTTGTATCATTCGATTGAGATCAATGAGAATGAGATTTTCCTTCATACTTGTGCATTTCAAATTTCTGTGCATGTTTTAACATGGTATCAGAGCAGGAATAATTCCCTGCAACACTTTCCCTTTTCCTTTTTTTTTTTAACCATCTTTCATTCAACCTATGGCCTCCTCATCTTCCTCTTCTTCTTCTCCTACAGAAGATCCAAATAGCCCATTTTTCTTGCATCACAGTGACAATGCAAACACTGTCATTGTTTCACCACCCTTGACTGGCTCCAACTACATTTCTTGGAGCAGATCCTTTCTTCTTTCCATTTCTATCAAAAACAAGTCAGGATTCTTGGATGGCACCATCCCCACTCCTGACCTTGCAGATCCCTCTTATGTGTCTTGGTTACGATGCAACAACATCCTACTTGCTTGGATTTTAAATTCAGTTTCTAAGGACATAGCCTCTAATGTGTTCTTCATGACTTCAGCAAAACAGGTATGGGATAAACTCAAGGAGCGCTTTGCACAACCTGATGAAGCTAGGATATATCACCTTCAACACAAACTCAGTGGCATAGTTCAAGGGCATCTTTCTGTAAGTGACTACTTCACCCAACTTAATGCCATTTGGGAAGAACTGCATAGCTATAGGCCACTTCCTTGTTGCTCTTGTGGTTTATGTACGTGTGATGCTTTAAAGAATGTTGGTGAAGTTCAACAGAGGGACTATGTTTTCAAATTTCTAATGGGTTTAAATGATAGCTATGATGCTGTTAGAGGGCAAATTATCTTGTTGAGCCCCTTGCCTTCTCTAGATAAGACCTTCTCACTTATTTTACAAGAAGAAAGGCAAAGGCAAGCAAGGAACATGGCTGTTCCTACCACAGAACCATCTGCCTTGCTGGCTTATCAAAGTTTCCCAAATAAAAAGGAGAAAACAGATATGGTTTGTGGACATTGTGGAAAGATGGGACATACAAAGGAAAAATGCTACAAGTTAGTGGGATTCCCACCAAACTTCAAATTTACCAAACCAAGAACTGGTAATGCTTCTGCTGCACCTTATTCTGCAAACCATGTTGCGGCTCAGATTACTACCCCAAGTCATGAAGCACCTGTTCCAAGTGCCTCTCAATTGAACCTCTCTCAAGCACAAGCACAACACCTCATGGATCTTGTCAATGCTCAATTTCCTCAGCTAAACTTGGGACAAAAACCAATTCTGCCCACACCTGCTCCTGCCAAACCAGACACTACTGAGACTAGCTCCTCGACCACACCATATTCAAACTTAGCAAGTAATCATCACTGCCTCTCCACTCTTTCCATACCTGCTGATCACTCTCATTCCAGTACTGTGAATCAATACAAACACAGTTCACCTTCCCAACATGAACACTCTAATATCTATAATACACCATGGATCATGGACACAGGAGCCACTGATCACATGGTGTGTTCCACCTCCTTCTTTGACAATCCCCCCTCATGCATACAAGCCTTTGTGCAACTCCCAAATGGAACAAGGGCTCAAGTCACACACATTGGCACTGTTAAGTTGTCAGATGCACTATCACTAACTGATGTCTTATGTGTGCCCTCATTCACTTTCAACCTCATCTCAGTTGGGAAACTCACTCAAAAACCAAACACATGTCTTTTTTTCTTAAAAGATCTTTGCTTCATTCAGGTCCTCTCTTCATGGATGATGATTGGACTTGCTAAAGTTCATGCTGGACTCTATCATTTGCTGCCTCCTTCTCATGACAGCAACATCAACCCTTCTTTAATTCTTCCCAATCAAGCTAGAGTCAACCAAGCAGCTATACAAAAAGATTTTGATTTATGGCACTTTAGATTAGGACATTTATCTTCACAAAGGATGAATTTAATTCATTCTCTTGTTCCTAATGTAAAGACCAAGGATCTATCTCATTGTAAAATCTGTCCTTTGGCCAAGCAGAAACATGTTTCTTTTCTTCCAAGTGTATCAACTAGTTCATTTCCTTTTGACTTAATTCATTGTGATATATGGGGCCCATATTCTCAAGCATCACTTCAAGGCTTTCATTACTTCTTAACTATTGTGGATGATTACTCAAGAATCACTTGGGTGTTTTTGATGAAACTAAAGTCAGACACAAGAACTATCCTACAGTCTTTCTTTCAGCTCATAAACACTCAATTCAATAGCAAAGTTAAGAAAATCAGAACTGATAATGGCCTTGAATTCGAGATGACTGACTTCTATAAAAATCATGGCATCATTCACCAAAAAACATGTGTGTATACCCCTCAACAGAATGGTGTTGTTGAGAGGAAACACCAACACCTCTTGAATGTTGCCAGAGCACTTCTCTTTCAAGCTGGTTTACCCATTCCCTTTTGGGGGGATGCCATCTTAACTGCAGCATACATCATCAATAGGATTCCCACACCCCTTCTTTCTAACCAAACTCCATGAAAGGCTTTTTTCCTCACATATGATCATCTTCGAGTCTTTGGCTGCCTAAGTTATGCTAGCACTCCTAAGCACCACAGAACCAAGTTTGAACCTCGAGCCAAACCTTGCATTTTCCTAGGGTATCCTGCAAACATCAAAGGTTACAAGCTCTATGATCTAGAGACTCATTCCACCTTTATTTCTAGGAATGTAATCTTCCATGAAACTGTTTTCCCATTCCACTCCTCAACCTCCACTCCTTCCTTTCATTTCTCTTCAGACATTCACTCTTCCTTCCCTCATAATTTGGTTTTACCTCCTCCACCACCAGATAGCTACTTTCCACCTCCTCTTAATGAGCTGCAATCTACCAATTCTACTCTCCAATCTCAAACTCCTCTTGAAACACCACTGCCCACTACCTCTTCTGATCCACCTCTTCCTTCACCTCATCTTGATGAGCTTCATGCCACCTCCACTCCTAATCCACCTCCTCGAAGGTCTACCAGAGATAGACATCAACCTGCCTATCTACAACAATACCATTGTCAGATAGCAGAATCCCTGCCTCTCACTGAATCCTCTTCATTCTCCACCTTTCATCCACTCAATCATCACCTCACCTACAAACACCTCTCCTCATCTCACCAATCCTTTTCTGTTTCCCTCTCCCTATTTTCTGAACCTCAATCCTATAGTGAAGCTGTGAAATTTAAACATTGGCAAGATGCAATGCAAACTGAACTCAGTGCCTTAGAGGAAAATAATACTTGGACCATTACCACCCTCCCTCCCAACAAAACTGCCATTGGTTGTAAATATGTCTACAAAGTGAAGCTTAAATCTGATGGTTCTTTTGAAAGACACAAAGCTAGACTTGTGGCCAAGGGTTACACTCAAAGAGAAGGTTTTGATTTCCAAGAAACATTCAGTCCAGTGGCCAAACTCACCACAGTTCGAGTCTTCCTTGCCTTAGCATCTATTCAAAACTGGTTTTTATCTCAAATGGATGTTCACAATGCCTTCTTACATGGGGATCTAAATGAGGAAATTTATATGGACATACCACCAGGTTATAACATTCACAAAGAGCAGATTGAGGGGGAGAAATTAGTATGCAAACTGAATAAGTCCCTCTATGGACTCAAACAAGCATCAAGGCAATGGTTCTCAAAGTTTTCCAACTCACTTACTTCTATTGGATTTCAGCAATCTAAGTCTGACTATTCTTTATTCACTAAAGTTAGTCAAAAAGGATTCACAGCACTCCTAGTATATGTGGATGATATCATAGTGGGAGGTGATTCTCAAGATGAGATTGATTCACTCAAAACTTACCTTCACAGCAAGTTCAAACTCAAAGACCTTGGACCCTTAAAATATTTCCTAGGCATAGAGGTTGCAAAGTCATCTTCTGGAATCAATATATGTCAAAGGAAATACACTCTCGAAATATTGGAAGATGCAGGTTTGCTTGGCACTAAAACTGTCTCCACACCTATTGAGTTGAACCACAAGTTGAGCCACACCACAGATGAGATTCTGCAAGACCCCACAGCCTACAGAAGGCTCATTGGAAGGCTCATTTATTTAACAATTACCAGGCCAGACATCACTTATGCTGTAAATGTTCTAAGCCAATTTATGGACAAACCTTCACAAACTCATATGCACTCAGCCTATAGAGTTCTAAGATATCTCAAAGGGTCCATTGGTCAGGGCATCTTCTTGTCATCAAGATCACATCTACACTTAAAAGCATATAGTGACTTTGATTGGGCTGCTTGCCCCGAAACTAGAAGGTCTGTCACAGGATTCTGTGTGTTCATTGGAGACTCATTGGTAAGTTGGAAATCAAAGAAACAAGTGACTGTCTCCAGATCTTCAGCTGAGGCAGAATACAGGGCATTGGCTACAACAAGTTGTGAAATTATATGGCTTCTTGGTCTCTTAAAAGAATTCAACATCAACCATGAACAATCTGCTCTCTTGTTCTGTGATAACCAAGCAGCCATTCACATCACAAAGAATCCTATCTTCCATGAAAGGACTAAACACATAGAGCTGGATTGTCATTTTGTTCGAGAAAAGGTCCTAGCTGGAATGATCACTCCTGTCCATGTTTCCTCAAAGTTCCAATTGGCAGACATTTTCACTAAGGCTTTATCATCTTCTGTTTTTCAATTCTTATTATCCAAGATGGGAATCCTAAATATCTATGCCCATCTTGAGGGGGAGTCTCACGAAGTAAAACATGAAAAGAAGGATGAATGCAAGCAAGGAAGACATGAAGACACTGAGCAACAAAGCTGCAGTACATGAGGAAATATATGCAGCAACAAAATTTGAGATAAAAGTACATTGCAGAAAAAGAAAACTGAAAAGCAGCAGCAAAGGAAGAACAAAAGCAACAAGAAAAAAGAGAAAAGTGTTGTCACAGAAAAGCAAAGGATTATCTGTGAAATACATGACTGCACACACAAAACAAAGTCAGGAAATCAACTTGTAAAGCACTGCCGAGACCATGCTGTCCATAAAGCTGCTATAGATTACTTGTAACTAAGTAGAAAGTTTAAAATCATTTTCTTTCTGTCTTTGTAATGTATAAATAATAGTAAGTGTTGTATCATTCGATTGAGATCAATGAGAATGAGATTTTCCTTCATACTTGTGCATTTCAAATTTCTGTGCATGTTTTAACAAACGCCTGCACATAAGTTTTCTTACCCCGAACCCCATCATCTGAGGCCCCCAACGGTGCCCGTAAGGCCAAGGGCAAGAGCGCCGCCATGGCCAAGCCCTAGGCCCTGACAACGAAGAGGATCCCAAAAAGGAATGTCCAAGATTTGTGGAGCGTTTCAAAAAATGCACTTTAGCATGTGAAAATATAATCACCATAGATATGCAATTCATATGGGATGGGCATATTTCACCCTGTTTAGAGGAGAGACTAGGTTGTAATGTATTTTATGGAACAAGTCCACGAGATGCGTGCTAGGCGATGATAGCTTCAAGGGCTGCAGATGGAAGCTTCAAACTTCAGTATACAAAAGTGAAGAAAAGACCTAAAAAGCATGAAAATGACTATTAACAGTGTATTCTTCTTCACCCAGTTCAAGCATGCCAGAGAAATTGAAGTAAACCATCCCTTGAGGAATTCGTGGAACTTCATGAGCAAAGCAACAAGATTGATGGGAAACCCTGTTTGGATCGTGTTATAATCTCGGCTGTGTAGAAGTATTCTGCTCATGTACCGCATCCACCCATGAACTACGTATCGTCTAAGAGTACTGGCCCTAAGGTCATATTTCCCAAAATTAAAGTCTTTACTATTACAGACTTAACTGAAGTAGGAGTCTGGTTGTAGTTAAGAAGTTCATCCCACAAGCACTTCAATTTTCTGTAGTAAACAATTACTGACAGCTAATCTTGTGAAAGAGAAGCAAGATCCTTTTGCAATTGAAAACTTTGTGGCTCATTTCCTTGAGAAAACTGATTCTTTAACTCTTACCACATTTCTTTTGCAGTCGTCGCATATAAGATTGTCCCTGCAATGTCCTTCAATAGAGAATTCAAGATCCAAGACAGTATCATATTGTTGCATCACTCCCATACTTCATACAGAGGATCGAAATCGACTGGTTGATGTATGATTCCATTGATAAACCCCATCTTATTAGAGCAGCATGGCATCAGTCCTTCCCTTAGTCCAGATCATGTGAATGCAGCTGCTGATGACAGCATCAAAGATCCTGATATGCAGTCATATTCTCCATCGAATGAATCTGCCTCTTGTAACAACCCTTCAGTCAATTTACTACATAGCCCCTCTCATAGATGAGCTATAATGTACTTTTATTTTAGTGGTAGTTATTTGTGGTGTACAGAATAAAGGTAGTACTATTATTCCTTAGTTTAGTTAGTCGTGCTGGTCCATTTTTAGTATAAAGCAATGGCACTGTGTAAAGGAAACGAATGAAATGAATCAGAAGCTTTTGAGCATTCTTTTCAATTCTCTGTTCTCAATCTAGCTCTCTTTTGTTTTCCTTGTTATTCTCACATGGTATCAAGAGCCTCAGGTTGAGAATTTTTTTTTTTCATGGCTGCTGAAAAACCCAAATCCCCCACCAAATCCCCATTGCTCGACTTCAACAATATTATCAATCCATACAGATTGGACCATGGTGATAACCCTTCCATTCCCTTGGTTCCTGACCTTCTCACCACTTAGAATTATACAACCTTGTCAAGAGCTATGTGTCGAGCTCTTCGTGCCAAAAACAAGCTTGGTTTCATCAATGGAACTTTGTCAAAACCCAAATCCAACTCTGATCCTCTCTATGATGCGTGGGAAAGGTGCAATGACTTAGTTGTGTCCTGGCTCCACAATTCTATCAACCCATCACTCAAATCCAGCATTGCTTTGGTGGATAATGCTGCACAAATCTGGAATGAACTCAAAGACAGATTTACTCAACAAAATGGTCATAGAATATTTCAACTTAAAAAGGCATTATCAGGTTTGCAACAAGATACTGACTCTGTAAGTATTTACTTTGGCAAGCTTAAAACTCTGTGGGATGAACTTGGTATTTATGATCCAATGCCTGACTGCACCTGTGGAAAGTTGGCTATATTGTTTGACAGATATCAAAGAGATTGTGTGATACATTTTCTCATGGGTTTAAATGACTCCTTTCAAGTTACCCGTGATCAGATCATGCTTCTGAACCCTTTGCCTCCCTTA
Source organism: Juglans mandshurica (assembly GCA_022457165.1). Taxonomy (NCBI): domain Eukaryota; kingdom Viridiplantae; phylum Streptophyta; class Magnoliopsida; order Fagales; family Juglandaceae; genus Juglans; species Juglans mandshurica. Next base: position 11,839,051 of record CM039627.1, on the reverse strand, counting down.
AATAAAATTTTCTCAATGATTCAGCAGCAAGAGATGCAACACATCATGCTGTCTGGTCTTCCCTCAGCAGACTCAATGGCCTTTTCTGTCAAAAACAACTCATATAAATCATTTTCTAAACCTTTTTCCCAACCCAAACGAGACAGACCTTTTTGCACTGACTGCAAAATTCAAGGCCATACATTAGAAACTTGCTTTAAGGCAGGCAATGCCCCAGCCCCCATCTGTAATCACTGTCATATGACAGGTCATATAGCAGAAAAGTGCTATAAGTTACATGGTTATCCACCCGGGCATAAACTTTATGGTAAAACTAAACCACAGGGGTTTTCTTCTGCAAACATGACCTCCCTTGAACCAACTGACCACTCAGATGACAAATTGACCTTCACCAAAGACCAATATCAGAAACTGTTATCTCTGTTGCAGCCAAAAGAAGTATCTATTGCCAATCACTCAGTCAATAATGTTCAGGGAGATTGTACACATCATTCCACCATGAATGGTATCGTTTCTTGCCTCAATTCTTTCACTCCAACACACAATCACCTTGGATCATTGACACTGGTGCCACAGATCACATGATCTGCAGCACCACCTTCTTTTCATCCATCACTTCTCAAGTTTCATTTCTAGTTAAACTCCTAAATGGCCACACTGCACCTGTCACTCACATTGGCACCATCCACATTACCAACACATTAACATTACACAATGTGTTATGTGTTCCTTCTTTTCATTTTAATTTAATTTCTGTTAAACAGCTAACCAATTCACTCTCTTGCTGTTTTACTTTTCTTTCACAATTCTGTTTTATCCAGGACCTTTTGTCATGGACCACGATTGGCATGGGTGAGATGAAGAATGGTCTTTACCATCTGCTTGCTGCACAAGTGTCTCCCACAGCTCTCTTAGACCATTTTTCCATTTCCTTACATAAAAATATTTCTGTTGCAGCTACTTTCAAAACTGTTGATCTTGTTTCAGACATTTGGCATTGTCGTATGGGCCATACACCCTTTTCCACATTACATGTAATACAAGATCCTTTAATCAAAAATCATGTTCCTCTCATTTCAAATCTCAATCCATGTCTTGTATGTCCACTTGCAAAGCATCATAGACTTCATTTTTCTGTTAGTTCTCACAAAAGCAGAACCATCTTTGAACTTATCCACTGTGACATATGGGGACCTAATCCAGTAACAGCTTATGATGGTACAAGATACTTCTTGACCATTGTAGATGATTATTCTAGGAGCACTTGGATTTATTTACTCAAGGCTAAATCCAACACCAGATCCTGTGTTGAAGCCTTCTGCAATCTGGTTGAAACCCAATTTCAAACCAAAGTTCAAACACTTCAAAGTGATAATGGCCTTGAGTTTCAAATGACAGATTTTTTCAACAAAAGAGGAATCATTCAACATAAAACTTGTGTGGAAACCCCACAACAAAATGGGATTGCAGAAAGGAAGCACCAACATTTGTTGAATATAGCTAGAGCACTTAAAATCCAATCTAACCTTCCCAACTTATATTGGAATGACTGCATATTAACTGCAGCCTACATAATCAATAGGATTCCCACCCCCTTGCTGTCTAATAAAACACCTTTTGAACTTTTGTTCAACAAACCTCCTATATATTCTCACATGAGAATCTTAGGATGTCTCTGTTTTGCCTCTACCATATCTCAACATAGACAGAAATTTGAACCTCAAGGCAGACATTGTGTCTTTCTTGGTTACCCCTTTGGGGTAAAAGGCTATAAACTTCTTGATCTAAACACCCAATCAGTGTTTATTTCTCGAGATGTTACCTTCCACGAAAATGTGTTTCCCTTTCATCAACCCACCTTCACTCCACTTTCTTCATTACCAACTCCTTCTGTCTCAACTCAGCCTCTATATTCTTCTAGCTTAACTCCCTCACCTTCATTTAGTTCTATCTTCCCAATTACTACAGAACCACAAACACCATCACCCATATCACCTATTCTTTCTATAAATTCACGTCCCACTTCCCCCATTCCATCAATACCAAATTCCCAATCTCCCCCCTCTTCTTAGAAGGTCTACTAGAACCAGAAAAGCACCTCAATACCTCCAGGATTTCCATTGCCAGCAAGCAACTTCAATCTCATCCCCTCAATCCGTGAGCATGGCATCAGTTCCAACAGGTATACCTTTTCCTCTAACCTCTTCCATCTCTTATCACAACTTATCTCCTGCTTTCTCTATTTTTTCTGCTACTATCTCCTCTAACAATGATCCACACACTTACACACAAGCTTCCAAGGATCTTGACTGGTGTAAGGCAATGGATACCGAAATTGCAGCATTAGAGCTTAACAATACATGGACCCTCACAGACTTACCCCCTGGCAAAACTGCCATTGCATGCAAATATGTATACAAAACCAAGTACCATTCTAATGGTACTATTGAGAGAAGGAAAGCAAGGTTAGTTGCTAAGGGCTTTACTCAACAAGAAGGGGTGGATTACCATGAAACTTTTTCCCCAGTAGTCAAGATTGTAACTGTTAGAACTATATTGTCTTTGGCTGCAATCAAAGGGTGGCATCTCCACCAATTCGATGTCAACAATGCCTTCCTTAATGGGGAGCTAAATGAAGAAATATACATGAAAAGGCCACCTGGATACACCAAAGGACAACCTGGTCAAGTCTACAAACTACACAAAAGTCTCTATGGGCTTAAACAGGCCTCACGACAATGGTATGATAAATTCTCCACTTCCTTGGTTCAATTTGGTTTCACTCAATCCAAGGCTGATTACAGCCTCTTTACCCTCATTACTGCTACCAGTTTTACTGCATTACTTGTTTATGTCAATGACATAGTGGTTGCCAGCAGTTCTATTGATTCAATCTCACTACTCAAGACCTTCTTGAACACACACTTCAGGATTAAAGACCTTGGGACATTAAGATATTTCCTTGGCATTGAGGTTGCTAGATCCCCAAAAGGAATTCACCTCTGCCAAAGGAAATATACCCTAGACATCCTTGCTGATTCAGGCCTCTTAGCTTGCAAACCCTTAAAGCTTCCCATGGACCAAAACCACAAGTTAAGCAAATCTTCTGGAACACCTCTATCTGATCCTACTTCATACAGACAACTTATTGGAAGGTTACTTTATCTAACCTCAACAAGACCTGATCTCAGTTATCCCATTCAAGTCTTAAGTCAGTTTATGGACCATCCCTCATCCTCCCACCTTGCTGCAGCACACAAGGTATTGAGGTACCTCAAAAATGCACCTGGCCAAGGCATTCTACTTTCCTCTACATCTTCCATTCACCTTAAAGGTTACTGTGATTCAGATTGGGCTTCCTGCCCAGACACCCGAAAGTCCATCACTGGATTTTGCATTTTCTTGGGTCATTCTCTTATTTCTTGGAGATCCAAGAAACAAATAGTCGTCTCAAGGTCATTTGCTGAATCAGAATATCGTGCAATGGCTTCCATTTCTACTAAATACACTTGGCTAAGACAGTTGTTCAAGGACCTTTCCATCTCTCATCCACAAGTTGCTGACCTTTTTTGTGACAACCAAGCTGCTTTACATATAGCAGCTAATCCAGTTTTTCATGAGAGGACAAAACACATTGAAGTGGATTGTCATCTTGTTCGAGACAAAATTCAAGAAGGAAGCATCAAGACTGCCCATGTTCACACAACTTCACAGCTTGCAGATATTTTTACAAAATCTCTACCTTCTCATGTTCTTTACTCACACCTCTCCAAGATGGGAATAGAAAACATCTATTCTCCATCTTGTGGGGGGGTATTAGAGCAGTATGGCATCAGTCCTTCCCTTAGTCCAGATCATGTGAATGCAGCTGCTGTGACAGCATCAAAGATCCTGATATGCAGTCATATTCTCCATCGAATGAATCTGCCTCTTGTAACAACGCTTCAGTCAATTTACTACATAGCCCCTCTCATAGATGAGCTGTAATGTACTTTTATTTTAGTGGTAGTTATTTGTGGTGTACAGAATAAAGGTAGTACTATTATTCCTTAGTTAGTAGTGTTGGTCCATTTTTAGTATAAAGCAATGGCACTGTGTAAAGGAAACGAATGAAATGAATCAGAAGCTTTTTAGCATTCTTTTCAATTCTCTATTCTCAATCTAGCTCTCTTTTGTTTTCCTTGTTATTCTCACACATCTTGTTCTTAGCCTCAAAGCTATTTGCATGGATCTACACCATGTGTGGTAATTATCCCCCGTGAGGACTTGAGAAACCGAGACAGAACCAATCGAATCTCCATTCTGTAAATGATAGGGATTTGCTGATTGATCATCACCATGCATTTGAACAGAGGCTGAACTTGGCATCGCAGTAGCCATCACAGCGAAGAAAGTGACGGAACACTAGAGTTTCTCTCTGTTACCATGTTGCAAATTAGAGGAAGAAAAATGAGGATGTAAAACTCTTCGATAGAGAGAAGAATTTTATTCTATGTTCAATCTGAATAGAGTTACGACAGGTCTCTGTTTTTATACATGTAAGAGGCTAAAGGCTGTAAGGGTAAAGTAAAGGTAAAAGAAGTAAAGTAACTAACTAGTAAAAAATAGAAAACCAATTAGTTACAGACATCAATGAAATCTCAAATATTTATCTACGTAAAATTACAAGGAGCAAGCTTCAAACTCCGTTTTGTTTGTTGGCCTACCTGACAACATTGTTCTCTTTACTCTTTAGGAACTTTTTTATTGACAATTTGACATGAATACGTTGATAAGGTTGAAGCAACCAAGCTCGTCCATGACCTTGGCAAAGCCTGCCAAGACTGGTTCTTCTTCATGGTAAATGCATTAATATGGTTAGCATTATCCTTTTTATACCTCTGCATATATAGTCGATCTGTGTATGTATAGTGAGGTTGATGGCTGTCAGGTGATCAATCATGGTGTGCCCGAGAGCCAGATTAAGGCGATGATCAAGGCTTGCGGTGAATTCTTCAATCTGACGGAGGAGGAGATCAAGCAGGAATTTGCAGGGAAGCATGTTCTGGACTCCATCAGGTGCGACACCAGCTTTAATGCTTTTGTGGACAAAGTATTATTTTGGAGGGATTTTCTCAAGGTTTTTGTACATCCCAAGTTTCATTCACCGAGTAAACCCTCTGGATTCAGGTATTGCCTGATCTTTCTTGTTAAGATTAACCTCCAAAGTAGAGAACTTCAATATTGCATACCTTAATTAGGCTCCACAAATACTCCATTATCTTCCTAATCTAGTTTTATTTGATTTTCAAACATAAACATATGACGATGCAAATGCACATATCTAGAAGAAATGCCAATTGTAAACTTGTGACAAAGTCAAACGGACTTCTAGTCTCCATGGGAACTGACTTCTAATCATGGACCCTAAACTAATGGATAATATGCTTTCTAGTTTCCATCTCAGTGGAACCATGTCTGTAACACCCCGTATTTTAGTGTATTTTTTTTAATTGAAAGATTATTTGTTATTAATTTAAAATTTATTCTCTTGTTTTAAAATTGTTGGATTTTTAGTTGTGTTATTTTTATGATTTTAATTTTGTGAAAATTATTTTTGAAGTGCTTTCTCTAAATTAATTATTTTTATGCGTTTAAATTTCTTCTCAAATTAAATTAACTTGTTGTGGGGTTTAATTATTTATTTTCATTTTAATCATTATGTTTGAATTATTTTATTTTACTTGTTGTTTTAAAATCGTTTCCGTTGGATCTTTTTTTTGTGACCCAAGATTTGAGGATTGGACCTCATTTCTTTCCCTATATTTTCTCTTTCCTCTTTTCTTTTTCTTCTTTTCCTTTTTTTTCTTTTTCTTTTTTTCCTCCCCCTGCTTCCCGCGCGGACGTCTCTCTCTCTCTCTCTCTCTCTCTCTCTCTCTCTCTCTCTCTCTCTCTCTCTCTCTCTCTCACGCCATGCAACCGTTCCTCACCTAGCCCGCCGCCGTCGCGCCGCCATGAGCGACACCGCCCACCCCATCGTGCTCCCCACCGGCCGGCGACCTCCCCCTCCGATTTCTAGCCCCAACTGCGCCGCCGTTAGCCTCTACGCACCACACGAAGCCGCGGCATTCCTTGCGCCGCCGCCGTGCCACCTCCGGCCACCATCTTCTCACCACATCATCCTCGACCTTCTAGCAACCCAATGGACCCAACCCCACCTCCGATCTGTCACCGGTGAAGCCCCACCATCAACATTTCCGTTTTGGGTGCTTTTGCACTTCAACCGCCTATTGCGCCGCCACCCACGGCCAACCACCACCATCACTAACTTCACCGACATCCCTAAGCCCTACCCTATCAATCTTGGGTCTTCGTTTACACCCGTTCAAAAGTAGGTTTTTGAGACCCACGGCCACAGTGCATTTGGCACTGTTTTGTTGCTGCGTTGCCGCTTCTAGCACCTCCGTGATCTTTCAAAAATTATATTATAGCATTATAAGTATTTTTCCCAAAGAACTTTTGAGATTTAAATGTATTTCTGCGCTAATTCATATTTACTGTGAATTTGTTAATTGTGTTGGACTGAGTACGAGGAGTAAAGGGGGGGTCGGTTGGATTGATGGTTGAGAGAATTTTTAGAGGGGAATTAATTTTCTTTGTCGAGTACAGTTTAATGTTTGGAGGTATTAGTTTATATTTTCTGTTATGGAGTTGTGAATGGGAAGAAGTGTGCTTTGTTTAGTGTTGGTTAAATTGTTAGTAATTGTTTGGGACTGCGAACTGTTGGAATAAGTGTGAATTATTGGAATTTGAATTGGCATTGGTCCTGATGATTGTATTGGACAATACTGAGATTGATATAGAATATTTTGGGTCGAAGTGAAGGCTGTCCGGATTGTTATTTGGCTGTTGGAGTTTGATTAAACTTGCTGAATTATGATCTAGAGTTTGGGTCTTGAGTTGTCTAAGATCAATTTTGTGTTGTTGGACTTTAATATTTAGTTTATATTATTTTTATGAATAGGTGACGAGACAGATAGAGACTGTATTCAAGTCCTAGATAATGCGCTGCAGGAGTCAGGTAAGCGGGGTTCCTATGCTGGGTTTTATACAAGTTAATAAGACTGAGGTTGATTTTATGAAAACTTGCATAATTTGTGTTGTGTTGGGAACTTGTGAAAATAAAGATCAACCTCGGTCACTTATTTGCATTATTCATGAAATCTGTGTGAAAAAGGAAAAATATATTCTGACATGCATTGTGTAGACATCAGCTAAATTCTGTCATGTGGTTTCTGAAATCTGGAAAAAGAGCGATATTGAGAATATGAAAAGTTGTGCATTTATTTAGAAAGATGTTCTGGCTTTTGTGTTCAGCGTGTGTAAACTGTCTGATTCTGTTTTGGTACTCTGCGTTATTTTAATATATCATCTAAAAACCTTTGGCATGGTGTACTGGTTTTCGTATCTGACTCTATCTCTGCTTTGCTCTGCTCTGCTCTGTTATGCTCTGCTCTGTTTGGGTTGGTACCAACTTCTCTGTCTCTGAGTGCACCCACTTTGGAAACAAAGTGGTTTTATAGTGGTCTTTCCTGTGTGTACACTCGGGGCTCCGAGAAGAATAAAGGAAAGATTTCACCTCTGTCTCTGCCTGGTTTGGCCACCGGGGTTAGCACAACCCTACCATGGGGGTGAAACATGGTCTCTGCTCTGTTTGATGCTCTGTTTTGATCTGATGATGATATTCAGTTTATGTTATGCCAAAGTACTATGGATTTTACTTGTCTTAAAACCATCGCTCTGTTACTTTTGAAAGTATGTTCTGTTCTGCATGTTAACTCTGGAAAATATTTTGTTCTGCATGTTCTACTTTGTAAATGCTCATGTTTGCACGCTAGCATATGATTTCTGCTTACTGAGTTGTTGATAACTCACCCCCTATCATTATAATATTTTTCAGATGATGTGGAGAGTCCAAATGAGGACCTGAATTAGATTGCTGTTTGTGTTTAAGCTGAGGAAATGTTGGTAGAAGAAGGACTTCTGGTGTTCTGAGTTTTAATCTCTTTGAGTTTTAGTAATATCTTGTGTTTCAGTAAGATTTATGAAATTATTGGTTGAGTTGTTATGACTACTGGGAGGTTATGGACTCCTTTGATTTATTATTATTGCATTGAAGATTGTGTGGAGTTTGTAATGAGATTATTGAGAAGTTTTGAGATTGATTTCATTTAAGAAGTTTTTGGAGATTATTCTTCGAATGTGTTGGGAGACATGATTATGAGTGACAAGTAGTAATTCTCCAAGCCACCCGGGTTTGGGGCGTTACAATGTCAATTTAATTTCAATTTGTTGTCACAGATATCTCAGTGGAGTACAGCAAAAGAACCCGAAATCTAGCTAGAGACTTGCTGAAGGAATATCAGTGAGCTTGGGATTAGAAGACGGATATATGGAAAAGGCCATGAATTTGGAATTAATCAGGTTTACAAATCTTGGCTGCAAACTTGTATCCGCCATGTCCAGAGCCAAAGTAGCAATGGGCATGCCCTTCTCATTCCGATCACGGCCTCTTGACCCTACTCATACATAATGGGATCTCCAGCCTTCAGGCGCAACATAAAGGAAAGTGGGTCAATGTAAATTTCCTTCCCAATGCATTCATGGTTAACGTTGATGACCACTTGGAGGTGAGGTGAGGTGAATCCCAAATATTGCACTATAGATGTAAACACACATTCGTTTTTATTTCATTGATATAATCTCTTTACATCTGCAGTCCATTAATATCGTCCCATCTAATTAACAGAGCATACCCATTACATTAAGTGATTCGACCACCAAATCATGATAACCAACACATCATGCTAAAGCCCCCCACCCCCACCCCCCCTTTTTAGAAGAGGACGGTACCCCAATTTTATTGATAGCCCTCACTTATGGCAGAGGAATACTGTGGTTACAACCAAGAACACCTGGAGGTTACAAATAATCCTAAAATCCCAACCCAGGTATTAAAACCAATATTAAAATCAATCTAAACATTACACAAACAAACTAAGATCACCAAACAACACAAACAAACAAAACATACCTGCATACAAAGATAAAACAATCCGGTTAAGGTAAAGACAAAACAAGATAAGAGAAGCTAAAGGGCCGTTGAAAGAATTGTCCAACACATTTAATATGAATCTTTTGACATCTTTTGAGAAATAGAGAAAATACAACTAACCTACACAAATCACATCATTGACATTCGCATAAGTATTTTAATTTTTTCCAGTGAATAAAAGAAAGCTTAGCAGAATAATGGCTTCCTTAGAGTGACTTTTTTTTTTCATGATGATGTTGAAGAGACTTGGGTACAAAATGGCAAGAATTCATGATGCCCTGTACTTATTTTCAAGTAACTGCATGTACAGAAAAAGGTATGATTTCATATCTACTTGAAACCACCCTCACCCCTCCCTAATTTGTAGTAAGCATGTCTACAGACAATGATATATATAAACGTCACAATTAAAAAACAAAACAAAAAAATCCTCTCCCATCATGCCACAAGAGTGGAAACAATGATTTTGCTTGCCTCCATTGCTTTGAATATGATTCCAAAACACATTGGATGCTAATGATATTAACTCCAATCATTGGCTGCAACATATGTAAACTTCTATTAGCTATTATGTCCCATGACAACCTAATTACTATCAAAAAGTCATTTTAGAAGAGTCCCAATTTATTGTAAATAATACCATATGGAAAGCCATAAACATGAAATCAATAGCTATAAACAAACCTTATTCTCTCACATGATTAGCGTCCACTAATATCTTTGAGAAACTTCAATTTGATCTTGTTGAGTGTAGCTAAAACATTTTCTATACCAATCCTCTGTTCAGGTGAGTCAGCACAACAAAGCAAAGCCAATCCCATGGTGGATAGCAAACACTCCTCCATTGCAGCATAATCATTTTCGTTGCTTAACAAATTGGCGTCAACAACTTCAATTATAGAAAGGGCTAATGATTCTTGTACCAAACACTTCAAGCTCATTTCTCCGGTAAACATATCATCCGTGGGCTTCTTTTTTGTGAAAGTTTCCATCAATAAAATGCCATAACTATACACATCTCCCCTTGTAGAAACAAGTCCTTCAGATCCAAACTCTATACATATGTTACAACTTATCATGAGAAAATATAATTATATGGTACTAAAATGAAAAGGGTCAATACATTACCAAAAGAGAACAATATTCTATGTTTATATGAGAGTACTAGAATGGTAAACATGGAACTTAACCTCACCTGGTGCCATATATCCAATTGTAGCGAGAGTCATTGTTTGTGTTAGAGAAACTCCATCACCAAGGAGTTTGGCGATGCCAAAATCAGCGACATGTCCAACCATATCTTCATCTAATAGAACATTGCTAGGCTTCATATCACAATGAACAATAGGCGTTGCGTAACCAAGATGAAGGTATTCTACTGCTGTTGCTACATCAATCATTATATTTAGCCTTTGTAACATATTCAAGCAACGGTTTTCGGAGTACAACCACATATCTAGGTTCCCATTAGGCATGTATTCTAATACCAAGGCTTTGAAGTCCATGTTACAACAAATGGTAATGATCTTGACAAGATTCCGGTGACGAATATTGCGTAATACCTCACATTCTATGTGAAAGCTTTTGAATGCCCCCTCCACTTGCAAATTTAAAACTTTTATAGCAACAGTTGTACCTCCTAAGAGTGTTCCTTTGTAAACAAACCCAAAACTCCCTTCTCCAAGTAAGTTGTTTGCACTGAACCCTTCTGTTGCTCGAATAAGTTCTTGATGTGAAATTCTCCTCCATGTTGCTAAAGGCATTGAATTTGTGTCATGTGACAATTTAGCATTCCTCTTATGGCGTTTTATTGAGAAAAATACAAGACACACTCCAAGTACCATTAATCCCACTGCAATTGACACATATTTCAGTATTCGCATTCCTACGGCCTTTTTTCCTTTGCATGGGGGCACTTGCATTCGAGCCTCACCACAAAGTCCATTGTTTGAGATGAATGATGTAGCTGGGAAGTGTACAAACTGTCCTCTGGAAGGAATTTCTCCTTGTAGTTTATTGAATGACAAATTTAGATGTTTCAAGTATGAGATTTCTTCTAAGGACTTGGGAATCTCTCCATATAAGTTATTGTAGGAAAGATCTAAAACCTCTAAGCTTACCAATTCACCAACAGATGTAGGAATTGAGCCATCTAGGCGATTGACTGCCAAATTTAGATTGACAATACTTTTTAGCCCAGCAATTGTACCTGGGATATGACCTGTCATTTGGTTTTTTGACAAATCTAATGCTATCAAGACATTCATATTCCCAATATCTAAAGATAGAAGGCCATTAAGAGAATTTGAAGATAAATTAACCAACAAGAGATCTTGAAGCCTCCACAAGCTCAAAGGAATTGAAGAAGTTAATTGGTTGAAACCCAAATCAAGAATTCTTAGTGAAGTCATGTTATCTATGCATGCAGGAATGTGTCCATAAAACTCATTACCACTTAACCTTAGTGTATTCAAGCTTCCTAAATGGCAGAGCGTATATGGGAATGAACCTTTTAGTCTATTACCATAAAGAACCAAACCTTGGAGCTTGTGCAATCTTCCAATTGTAGTTGGAACAGGTCCTCCCAGTTCATTGCTGGATAGGGCCAAATTAATCAAGCTACTTAAATTGCCAATCTCTTCTGGAATGTTGCCCTTAATATTGCAGTCATGTAAGTGAAGTCTTTGAAGAGAGGTTGAGAGGTTCCCAACTGAATTGGGAAGGACGCCATTCAAGTGATTGATGGACAAAACTAGAAATCTGAGATTTTTGCAGCTTGACAAAGAAGAGAAAATGCTCCTCAGTTCTGAATACGAAATTGTCAACTTATTTGATCTGAGATTCAGAATCTCGAGGAACCTTAAATAACCAATTGCTTCTGGAATTGAGCCAGAGAATGAGTTCGAATCCAAATCTAGAGTGAAGAGCATTGAAGCATTAACAATAGAGTTGGGAATTGTTCCACTCAGTTCATTATCACCAAGAGAAAGGAACCCAAGATTTGGAAGAAAAAGGCCCATATTTGATGGAAGGTCACCTGACAGATTATTTGATAACATCGAAAGATTTTGTAAAGTTGAGATATTGAAGATCTCATACGGAATCGGTCCAGACAAATAGTTTGTTTCAATACTGAATAGCTTTAGGTTTTGCAGACTTCCAATTTGACTCGGTATTGCACCTGCACAAGTATGTCATGAATAATAATTCGTATATATGTTTATTAAGAAAGGTGCATATAGTAAATCATACCAGTTAGCTGCACATCATTGCTATACAAAAAACTAAGATGTCAACAAATATAGTTGACCATAACAACCCATAATTTGTTATATTTGGATAGTGAAGTATTTTGTAAATAGTAACAATAAAATAATAATAAAATATTAAATAATAATAAATAATAGTGAAAAATAATAATAAAATAATAAATAGTAGTTAGTGAGGAATGCCTGACATCCAAACTACGCCTACGTTTGGTTCTAATTTCAACCATGTTCAAACTCATTAATCAGCCCATTATATATATTTATATATAGTTTATTTTGTTCTTAAATAAAACAATACTGTTTAATTTAAATTTAAATTAAACGGTTTCGTTTTATCACTCTCGCTCTGATCTTATCTCTCCGTCCCATGTCTCTCTCTTGTCTCTTGTCCCAAAGCGTCAAACCAGCTGGAACTAGACGTACCAGTTCTCTAGCTCTTCCCCAGTCCTATCCGTAGGTTCAGTTTTTAGCCCTGCTAATTAGATATGAAATCCATAATTCTAAATATATGATAGGGAATAATACTTGGATATTTTCATAGATTTATTACAGGAAAATTATTTATTTATAATTTATTTACAGTAAAATGATTATTTTTAATTAAAATAAGTCTATTTTTATCATAAATAATCTAGTTCGTTGCAAAAGAATGGTCACAAATATCCGTTTTTATTGTATTGACTTTTCCTCAAACAACGGTCGGTCTTCATGGATTCTTCGTCTGATTTTGATCTTTTACATTAATACACGTACACGGGGATTTTACTATATTGGGGGCATGAACAATAACAAGCTTGTGAATCTCTATTAAAAATGAAAGAAATACTAAAATGAGTTGGATTGCAACTGTCGGTTCTTTAATATCCAAATTTTTATTTTAAATTTTATTATAACTCTCTACTTCTAATTAATGACCTAAAATTCCAATTTAATTTACGGATCATGGTGAAACAAAGTCATTCCACTGTCAATTACTAGTTATTGATTTCATGCGCAATTAATGGATAAAAGTATGATCCTCGATTATTAAAAAAAATGCTCAATTTCTTAATGAAAAATAAGAAAGAATGATGTTCAGAAAGGAGCATTAATGAATGATTATTTATACTCTATATACTATTTCTGGGCTTTCATTTGAAAATTAAGTACTTACTCAGATATGATCATCTATAAATCATGCATACCATCATGTATATTTCGCTAAAACAAGATAGGTTGCATTTGGATAGTAAAGTAATTTCAGATATTTTGTAAATAAAAATGAAAAAATAATGAAAAAATATTAAATAGTAATAAATAATAGTAAAAAATAAGTTAAAAATAAAGTTAAAAAAATAAATAATAATGAAGTATTCTCATGATACGTACCTTCAAACTTGTTCACGGCAAGATTTAAGTACGTAAGCATAGTTAAATTCCCGATTTCTGGGGGTAGTCTTCCTGTGAAATTATTCTTCCACATATCTAAAATTTGCAGTTGTGTACGCCTCAGCAACGAGGATGGAATTGTACCTGTGAAACATTTAAGATCCAAAAATTAATTTTGGAGCTTGCAAATTACCAACTAAAGAATATAATACTAGTCAATCGATCATTTAAACCTAAACATATGTACCTTCAAAGTTGTTGTCATAAAGGTATAATGATCCAAGCATGGTTAAGTTCCCTATTTTTGGGAGTACACCAGAGAAATGGTTACGGGAGACAGAAAGAAATTGTAAGTTGGGAAGATGATCAAACATATACGTCGGTAGTCCACCAGAGAACTTGTTATCACCGAGGTTAATGTATTGTAGTGAAGACGTATTGAAGTCAAGGGAGGTTATTGGACCTGAAAGCTTATTTGAGCGGAGGACAATTTGTTGCAAGTTAGGCATCTTGAATAAAGAGGAAGGTATGGAGCCTGAAAGCTGGTTATATGGAAGAATAATCTGCTGCAATGATGATATGTTAGATAGAGACTCTGGGATTTCTCCGCTGAATTCATTATATCTCAAGTCTAGGATTTGCAACCTATAAAGACGTGACAACTCATTTGGCAATGAGCCATGAAAGCTGTTGTAGCTTATGTTTAGACTGACCAGGAACGAAAGATTTCCAATGTGCGGAGGAATGGTACCTACAAGGTCCATGTGGCAAAGGTCTAAAGCTGTGACTCGGAGATGTTTAGAACCACAGGTAACACCGACCCAAGTGCAAATAGGAGTGTTGGAGGACCAGTTGCTTATCAAAACATGGTGAGGGTCATTAGAAGAAACGTGAGCTTTCAATGCAAGAAGAGCAGATTTATCGGTGGTAACGTTTAGAATTTCTGCATTAACAAAGCTAAATAGGTAAGATTGTAGCAAAAGCAGCGTCAGAGAAAGGTGGAAGAGGAAAGAAGTTGGGTTCGCCATGAGTAATAGCGTATGGGTCTTGCTAGTTGCTACGCGTACTTAAAAGGAAAAAAAAAACGTACGAGTGCTGTAACGGAAAATGTGAAGTAAGGTAACGGAAGAAGGTAAGTAAGAAATGGAAAGCAAACGAAAAGCTATAGTAACAGAAAATAGAAGAAACGGAAAAGTAAACAGAGTAGAAAAACGTGGAAGACCCAACATGAAAGAAAATAAAATGCCATAACCCATCATCCCCAACCAGCAACCATCATCCCCAACCAGCAACGATATGTGAAAATAGCAGGGATCGATCATGAAACATATAAAAGCAAGCAATAAAAGATATTGTCCTTGTTATATGTACATCATGTTATATAACAAGCCACGTGAAAATTTGCGGGACCCTAAATTTAATTTAATTGAATACCTTGACATCTTCCCTCAAGCCACGTGAAAATATGAGAAACAATTATGGACTGACTCGTACTAAAATCAGAGCCATAAATAATATTGTCATTAGGTTGGTACATATTAAATATTTCTAAGTCTTTCAAATCAATTTCTCATCTAATAACGTTCCTAGTAATAACTCCGCAGGACCCTCAACACATGTAAAAATAAAATGGATCATGGATGCTCTCAAGCAAAATTAAAATTTAAGATTTAAATTTTAAAATTTATCTAGTAATTAAAAAAAAAAAACATTTTCTTATTATCCAGGCATGTTGACTTGTTGTCCAAAATTATTTTAAAATAGATATTTTTAGTATTATTGGACCAAGCCGAATTTTTAAGCTGTAAACCTTTTTATATTGTGTAGCCCTGAAAATAATATAATTTTAATAAATTATTTTATTTAAATGGTTTTATTCCTTTAAGAGTATTTTTAGTATTATTTAAGTGACGTTGATCATAGTAATAAGTCTGCGGGACCCTACCTTGACATGATCCGCTCAACACCATTTAAAAATAGAATGGATAATGGATGCTCCCATACGTGCTTAATTGAAATCAAAGACATAAAACATTTTCTTAATATCCATGCAGCATGTTAACTTCTTGCATGTCCATTATCCTGAAAATAAAATCAATTTCTCATCTAATAATAATGTTCCAACATATTAATAGTGGGACCCTATTCTTATAAAAGATGCCATCGGCATGTGAACAATGAATTTTCTTTGAGGTTGTTACTCTCGATCGTCTTTGTCCAAGCTAGTCGTGCATTGCTTTTTGCATGTCTTGCACAGTTTGTTTGCCGACATTTTCTCTTGTGCTATAACACGCTTAGATTAGGTTCATGTGCAATTGTATTTAGGAATAGCACCACATGTTGTTATGTTATGAACTTTTTAGAAATAAGACCATCTAATAATATTTATGTCCGTTAACATCTACAAAGATTTAATTGGTCCAATCATAAGGATTAGTGTACTAAATAATGTCAAATAACGTTCTATTCTTGTTTCTTTTTATTTTACATTTACATTTTTATTAGTTTATCAGTCGAAAACATTTTTATGATCATCTTCATATATACAAACAATGTAGACCTAGGCATGAACCGTGCATTAAAAGAAAATTATACATGGGTTGGAAAATCAATTTTATTAACAAAACAAATTTCATCTCCATAAAACAAGATAACTATCTTCTTGATAGTCTCATCATGTGTGAAACATATGTGCTCGTAGCTAACAAACACTGAACTTTACAATGGTTGTAACGCCCCGGTCCCGGAGGTCCGGAGAGTTAGCTCTTAATACTTAAAACTCACAATTCATTAATATATTTATAGACTCCAAAATATAACGTCATCAGAATACTACAAAATCTCTTAATAAAATCCTCAACTCCTCAGAAATCTTCTATGAGTAATCCACTATGTTTAAATAATCATCTCACTGATGCTCAAAATCCTGATCTTTAGCTGGACTATTCAAAAATCATCTGAAAAATAATTGGAGATAAGGGGTGAGTTATCAACAACTCGGTAAGCAGAGAACATATACTAGTGTATAAACATGAGCATTTTCACAGAGTTCAGAATGCAGAAACAAAACATTTCAGTATCAATATGCAAATCTCAAAAATACATATTATCAGAAAATCAGAGCGACTTTTCAAACATTTCATATTCAGAAACCAACGTTTCATATTCAAAGATTCATTTGGCACAACATGACTGAACATCTTCGTCTTATCATATCATATCAGAGCATTATATCAGAACAGAGACCATGTTTAACCCCCGTGGTAGGGTTGTGCATCCTACGGAAAGCCAAGCAGAACATAAATCACCGTGTTACCAAAGCGATTGCACTCAGAACAGAAAACCACTATTATATCCCATGGCGGGCCAGAGGTCACTATTATCTCCCGTGATAGGGCCAGAGGTCACTATTGTATCCCGTGATAGGGCCAGAGGTCACTATTATCTCCCGTGACAGGGCCAGAGGTCACTATTATATCCCGTGACAGGGCCACATATCAGAGCAAAACAGAATCAGAATCACCATATCAGAGTCAGAATCAGAGTCAGAAAGTCATGCCAAAGGTTTTTCAGATGCCACATCATAACACAGTACAGAACATAACAGAATCAGATCACAAAACATACTTTATGCACGAAATTTCATATTCGCTCTCTTTTTCAAAGTTCAGAAACAGAATGTCAAAAATAAGCTCATGTCTACACCAGTCATGACAGAAAATACTTTCTTCTTAAACAGAATCTCATGAGTAATGCAGAACAATTATCTGAGGTTGTTTTCAGATTTCTTTTCATAACAAAACATGCAATTTTCCAAAAAGGACCTCAGTTCATTTTATTTTAATGCAAAGTCTAGCATAGGAACCCCGCTTACCTGGACTTCTTAACTTTTCAGAATTTTCCTCAAAATGTCGAACAATAATTAATCGTCACCTATAAAATAATCACGTAATTATCGTAAATTTCCGATCAAACATGTATCTCAATACTTAAACCTGAAATGCTAAAATAACCTATTTTCTTAAATTTCTCAAAACCTAAAATTCTCATAACCTCAAAATATATCATCATTTTATAAAATCATCAATATCAACATAAAAATCACTAGAATGGTTTCTAAAACATGTAGCCCGGCCCAAACTAATTTTAATACCCAAGTCCCAAATAAACCTAATCTCAGCCCACAAAGGGAAAACAACCCAGGAAAGTGATCAGTTTTAAAACATAAAGTCCGAAATAGACATTTAAGGGTAAAACATAAATACCCAAAAAGTTGAGAATTTACTAAAGCTTTCCGATGCAAGGCTTTAAGGACATTTGTGTAAACCAATAAAAAGGTATGCTTTTTGGGAAAGGCGAAAACAAAATAAATAAAAGGATGTTCTTGACTTTACCAACCATTAGGAAAGTGACACTAGTTTTAGACTTGACAAAAGCTGCCTAAGGACAAGACCGTAAATTACAAGCACAATCTAAAACTACAGGCATCTCATCGCAGAACAACTAAAACTAAAATCACATAGTTGTGTGGCTGCGTTTGCAGTAAGGAAAAAAGAAGATGTGCGACAACTTACCCAACGAGCACAGAAGAAAATATGTACACAATGCGGGATGAAGGTCACTGTGAGCCTACTGTGGTGGTGATAGTTTACGATGAAGGGAGTCAAGGTGGATGAGCTTACGGTGGCTTGGGCAGTTATGTAACAACTACAGCTCGGTTATGCAGAAACAGAGGTGGTACCAAACAGCTGAACAAGTTGGGGCCGTGACTGACTAGGTGGTGGGTTTGTATTGCTTTCGGTGGAGGAGAATGAGGGGTGGGTGCTCTATTCTGGGAAACAAAAACACGAGATTCACACGGCCTGAGTTGGGTGATTTGGCTGGGTCACACGGTGGCTGAGCAGAGGGGCTATGGGTTGTGTGAGTGAGGCGTTGGGCTTGTGGAGTTGATCAGCATGGCTTGCATAGGTGCGGTAGACTAACCTTTGGGCAATGGCTAGCGGCGTCGCTCGGCTGGTTTGCGTCGAACAACTGCAAGCAGAATTGCTCTGTTTTCGTGGACTAAAACAGAGGTTTCTTTGGTGTTTGTTTGACTATGGAGTAGGCAAGGTGGCTGGGCAGTGGAAGTTGTACCACGGTGGTGGTGCAGGGACGGCGCTAAGGGGGTCGTAACACAGAGGCAACGGCGGGGCTACGTAGGGTTCACGGTTTGCCAACGGGCTGGGCGGTGGGGCTATCACACGAAAACCTGACTTACGGTATCTGCAGGGGTGCACCCTCCACGGCTGAGTTGTGGAAAGGAGGAGGTGTGCTCGGTTTGATCTTGATTGGGTGGACGCTGGTGGCAATAACTGAGGACGTGAAGGAGGTGGTGGTGCACGGTGAGGTTTGAGCCTTGGTGAAGGTCGTTTACTAGGCGTCAGTTTTACGTGGGTGGAGATGGAGGTTGGCATCGAATTAGGAGGGCTGGGTGGTTCATGCGGCTGGTTGCAGCGAGAATGGGTAGTTTTCCAAGTCTAAAATAAAAACGTATATCTATATATGGGTGAATCGGTGATAACAAACCCTAAAGTTTGAAAAAAGAAAGACGTGCACCGTGTAGTGTCGTGCGTGGGAGAGAAAAAAGAAGAAGAAGAAAGAAATAAATAAAACAATAACAATTAAAGTCCAACAATAAAATTATTCATTAAAGCAAAAGAAGCAAATTTAAAAACAAATATTAATTAATATCACCAAGCACATCAAAATAAATTTCACAACTTGAAAAAAATTATAAAATAAAACCAACGAGAAAAATTCGATAAATTTTTAAAACAAGAACAATAATATTTAAATTAATATAAAAAAAATCTTCCACATAAAATAAATAAAAACGCTAAAAAAATACGGGGTATTACAATGGTTGTTTATATGCCTCTTGACTTAACTTGTTAAGAAACAATTTTTAATTCACATATCTATCTTTGCTTTGTTAGATTTGCTACTACCGATTTGATAATTATTTTTTATAATTAACAACTCTAAAACACTTTCACATTATTTTGTTCATTATCATATTAATAGTTATAATTTTTTTCCCTATGATTCTCAGTCTTAATGATTAGTTTTAATTTATATGTATTGTAAAAATTATATTTTCCCTTATAAAAAAACACAGTTACACTTTCACCTGGACATATTTGCCTTGCACAGTCTAACCAACACATTACTCAGAAATTTCAAGCATTAAAAGAAAATAAAACTTGCTCGGGATTAACATGGAAGCCTAGTTTGACAGACACATTGCTTGGTCATTCCGAGCATTGCAAGAAAATAAATTTTGCTCGGGATAACTCATGAGCAAGGTCATTTTGACCAACACGTTGCTCAGTAATTCCAAGTATTGCAAGAAAATAATCACTTTTTGGGATCACCAAACAAGGTCAATCTGACAGAAACACTAGTTGGTAATTTCGAGTAGCGCAAGAATCTAATCCCTGCTTGGTAGCAAGTCCAACTCATACATTGCTCTTGAATTCCAAGGATCGCAAGAAAGTATTCATTGCTCAAAATCAACGAGCAAATGTAGTCCGACTGACACACTGCTCAAAAATTTCAAGGAGCATTACATGAAAACAATCATTGTTTGGGCTGATGGACGATTGAGAGATGAAATCAAAGCCATAAAAGATATTGTCGCACATCATGTTAACTCTTTGTTAGGTATCCTAAAAATGGTGTCAATTTCTGATCATCCAATAATGATCCCCAAAATAATTTTAGAGGACCCTAAATTTGAATAAAGATGCTTCTCAATCCTCCTCTACCTTGACATGTTCCCCTCAAGCCCATGTGAAAATATAAACAACTATGGACTGACTCATACTAAAATCAAAGCCATAAAAATATTGTCCTTAATTAGTTTGGTACATGTTAAATAATTTTTTATTTATGGGAAATAGATTTCATTCATTCATGACAGTGAAGTTACAGCTGTGACCTGATACATATAGGGAACATCCCAAATTACAAGCCATCTACTCACGATTAGGGCTCCACCAGTACACAAATTATTTTGTGATTGGTATGATCTTAGCTTATATAACTCTCTACAGACAAACTGTCTGAGAGACCACACTCTACTTAAAGCAGAGATTTCAAATCCCACCTTCTAGAGGAGGAGAGGACTTTCATTCTATGGAAAAAATGTTCAAGAGACAATTTTCTTTTCTTTTTTTCTTTTTTTTTATACCTAAACAAAAGGAAATAACAATATACATAATTTCTAAGTCCTTCAACTGAAATCAATTTCTCCTCTAATAACGTTCATCGTAATAACTCTCGGGAGCGCCCTAACTTGACATGATCCTCTCAACACCAATGTTAACTTGTTGCATATCAATTATCCTGAAAATGAAGTCAATTTTTCATCTAATAATGTTCCACATAATAAACTAGTGGGATCCTAAATTTTCCTATAAATATATATATATATATATAGAGGAATGTTGTGCATTAGCCACTATTCACTCCCACACCCTACACCTATAACTTTTTTATAGGTGTGAGAATATTTTTCATAAGGTGTATGAGTGTTTTTCATAGGGTGTAGGGTGTGATGTGGTGAATATATAGTGGCTAATGAGAAGAATGTTTTATGTACAATTTATCAATGTCTAGATTTTCTGGTTTCTAGAGTCTTGTTGGATGCTGCTGTGTAATTTGTCCTTTGTACACTTTCTTTGATTATGAATGAAGGTATTTTCTATTACAAAAAAAATATTTGCCAACAAGCTCGTATAGACCTCGACTCTACTTGTAAGCACACTCTAATATATATATATATATATATATATATATATATATATATATATATATATATATTTATATATATGCACACATTAATATATTTATTACAAATTTAGTTAGACTCGGCTCATGTACAAGCTAATTAAGCTCGAGTAAAGTTTTGAGATAATTGAACCCAGCTAAGATAATATAAACTTTACCCGAACTCGACTCGATCACAACTCTAGCAAAGAGTCTTTGGATAACTTAGAACCTCACTACAACACAATTGATCCTTTGTGACAGAGGAAACCGTCACCAAAAATCGCCAAAACGTCACTAGAGATATTTGGTGACAGTTTGAAACCGTCACCACGACCGTCACCTAATGTGCATCACAGAAACCAATTGGTGACGGTTTACTGTTGAACCATCACTAAAAATATTTCTAGTGACGGTTGGAGGTGTTCTATTTGGTTGAACGTTCGAACGTTACCTTCTTTTGTGACGCTTGAGAACTGTCACAGAAAGTAACATTCGGACGTCCAGTTGAACGTTCGAACGGCAACCCGACTGATTGGCATTCGAATGAGAGAAGTTGACGTTTGTTGATTATAGTTCGAACGTATCATATTTACGTTCGAACGTTTATGCATCCGAATGTTAATTATAATAAACGTTCGAATTTCTATTCAAACGTTAAAGGGACCAATGTTCAAACATAACGGGTTTAACGTTCGGACGTTATTTCGAATGTAGACGAAGGAGCATTCGAATGCAAGTGGTACATTCGGAGGTTTGTTCGAACGTTAATCGTTTAATCATTTAAACGTTTTGTTCGTTTGAGGGTCAGTACGTTCGAACGTATAGGCCTACGTTCCAATGTTACTATACAATTTTATGTATTCATGTTCAAACGTTGGTTCAACATTTTTAATTTACATTCAAACGTTAAGATCAGAAATACTAATTTCATAAAATTTAAAAACATACCAATTGTATCATATTATATACCATCAATTAACAAATAACAATGTCTTATAAAATTTTAAAATTAGATATTAAAACTAGCCACCACTACTGATAAAATTTATTTCTTCTTTTTTCCTCTCCCACCGCGATTCTATTGTAACAACATAACACACTCCATTTGCACATTCATCTCCTATTGCACTTGCTCTTGTATTTCACTGCGTATTCTTTCCTCTTAGTCTTTATGTTGGTCCTGCAAACGCGTCTCTAAATGCGACTGTCGTTCTAAGAGAGACTCTAACTCTTGCTGTCTCGACCTCATATACTCATTCTCACTCCGTGCAGCTTCTAAATCTTTTGTAAGATTATTAATTTGTGAAGTCGATGAGGTTGAGTAGGATGAACATTTATACTTGATAGATCGTCCCAAATCTGTTGCCATACTAGACTGCGGCCCGAGCACTTGTGTGAATATGTCTATGTCACTAGGAGAGGATTCACCAAAAGTCGACTACATCTCCATCATTTTTTCCTGCAATTTTAAAGGTAATGATCGTTAATTAAGTAACGTATAAAAAGAAATAGAAAAAATAAATAAATTATTCACATGTTACATAATTTATTTAACAAAATCAACACTACTTACATAATTATCTGCAGCACAGGATCCATCCACTCACTATGCTCATTAGTGTGAGCAGCATCATAGACATGAATGAGGGAAAAGTTTTCAGGATCATCAGATTTCTAACAAAGCGACATTAGCAATTTTAAAAAGATAATGTTAGTACTTAAATAAAAGAATATCAAAAAAATAAATGAATTCTATAATTTGTTAATTACCATTTTTTCAGCAACATGGTGGAATGACCTTGAACTGGCACGATGGTGAACAGTCAGAGTTGATCTATTCTGTGCATTTGTAGAACTCAAGTGCTAACAAATATGTTAAGAATGTTAATTGTAATATATATACATATAATATATAGAACGAATACGAATATAAATAATTAAAAGATATAAATATAAAATACCTGATAATCTGGACATGCGAAAAGATCACAACACTTCTTCAATCATCTAACTTCATCTGTTGGAAAGGAAACTACGCAGCCTCTTCCAACGTCTCAAACTTCTTGAAATGGTTATGACATCATCCCTTGTGATGTTGGAATAGTGTAGCCATCAACTCATTCACGGTTCTCAAATCCTCGCTACGGCCAAATTCGAGGTCGAATTCATCCTAACAAGTAAATCAGGTCAAAAATATGATATACTGATCTAGGTGAAAAAAATGTACTCTCAAAGTAAATTCACTAGCACATGACTTCGAATGTAATCTCATTCGGAACATCTCGTCATGAGCGCATATAAAATGGAGCATAAGCTCAAACTACTATGCCAATATAGGAGGAAAGCGCTACTGTACTATCATCCACTCTTCCAGTGGAATTATCAGGAATGGTAATCTTAAGTTTTCCGTGCCTTATACTTTTCTCAAGAGAGTGCCACGTGTATAGCCACAATTGCGACGTGCAGATGCATCAATTACATGGTAATGGATAGTATAATTATAGTTATACATTTATTGAGACAAAAGTATTAGCTATATAATTAATTATCAACGACAATACTTCCTTACTGGTAGATGTCAACTGAATGTTGTTCTCTTGCATGTTAACTTGATCTTCAGGAGCGGATTCCTCGAGTGGGGAGTCATCAATGGGTTCGGGACTTGGACTTGGCGGAGACACATTTTTTCGTTGTTGTTTTGGCAACATTCTTGAAAATAATTAATTATATCAAAGAAAATTAATTAGAAGAAATTACGAAAAATCTAGATATTTTATAGTCACCTATATGAATAAAATATTTAGTACTTTTATTCTTCATCTTCAGATGTATTTTCCACATTTGTTTTAGAACTCCATCAATAACATCTTCATCATCATCATGCACCTCTTGTTCATCCTCCTTATCCACCTCCTGGCCGGATTCTGATTCGTCTTCATCTTCTGACACTTCTTCTTCTTCTTCCTCCTCACTTAATTGAATTAAATGATCATTTAATACAGACGGGTCGAGATGGACAGGTGGGAAATCATCTCTACACAAGAGGAGCAACTCTAGTGCACCGAGGTCAACAAATAAGTTAATACCTTCTCCATCTTCCTGGTATGCCTCCACAATCAGAGTATGATCTTCATCTCCACTATTCTTGTAATCTGCACTCGTTCCTACTTCATATATATTTCAAGGGACAAATTTTTGTACAACTCGCCAAGTTATCTCTCCACTATCTTTATCAACACTTTTCATTGGATCAGTCAAGTAATAGACTTGGGTAGCTTGATAAGCCAATATGAATGGATCACCTTCGTACCATTTAGATGCAGTATTGACACTCGCAAAGTGCTTATCCCTATGTATCGAAACTCGACCACTGCCTGGATCCCACCAATCACAATTAAAGACATATGTTACAGTCCCACCCAGATATTTCAATCCGATAATACGTATGACACCATAATAGTTAATATCATCTATTCCATGACTCATCTCAACCAACAGACCAGAGTTTTGAGTCTTTCTATTACGTTCTCATTCCAATCATTCTTGCATGCATGTATGGACATGTACTCAAATCCTAATCCATTTCTCAACTGTTTTGCTTCATAAAAGTTATTGGGCAATGCAGACCCTTCGTGAAGCACCTCGTTAAATAAGTCATGTTTATTACTTTCGTCGACATCCCACTCAATGACTTAACGTGAAGCAACCGCACAGTAAACGACATTTTGGAATGTTTTATATAGCCTGGATAAAGCTTGCACTTTGCATCTTCCCACATTTAAGTGAAATTTTCACAATCAGTCCCTCCGCCACTTGAGGCATTGTCATCAACCTCATCCATAAACATCCTCGCTCCAATATCACCCAACATCTCCTCCATCTCATTCTGCTCATAAATATCAGCCATGTACTGCAAATAATTATGATGATCGACCAACACATCTGCTAACTGTTCATACGGCTCACCATGAAGTATCCATCGGGTATACCCCAGATCCATACCATTCACAAATATATAACTTTCTACTTTATCCAACCCAATCGCACACAAATTTTTACACCCTCAACATGGGCACTTAATGTAACCACGACTATCAGCAGAGACCTGTGCAAAATCAATGAAGGTTCTTAGTCCAAGCGCATAGGATACATAATCCTTTCCTAGTCTATCGCCCAGACGCATCCAATTTTTCTCCATTTCTAAAAACATCTATCTATTAATAACATGTACATAGAAAATTCACATACATGTCATGCTCCAATTCTCATTGCTTTTTTGATAAGGTAGTTGGTCCTATCCCATTCAAGATTATATTATCCATATTGCACAAATCTCGTCACTCTACTACTTTTCACTTTAGTAGAAATTTCGGCAGCAACTCCCCATAATTCTCCAAGTATACATGTTCAAATAGAGGAATTGTGACCCTACGAACAGTATACCCGAAGAGCAGTAGAGGAAGACACCGAAACTTCATATTAAACATGGAAAGTAGGAGTAACAAAAAGGTGTAATACAGATAATATAATCCCAAGTTGTCCACACTGGACAATTCAGGAATTAGTAGAGACATAAATGTATACTAATTCTCAAACGGGTCTAAGGTTATTTATGCAATGTCACATCATATCTATCAAAAAACACTACAAACAATATCTCCATGTTGTTTGAATTAACAATGTCACCTTCTAGTAGTGTTATATTGTTAAACTAGAGAGATATGGAAGATTATGTGAACAAGTTTCGTGTCTTGTACACAACAAGGGAGAATGATTTTGAAGAAATGTCTAAATTTTATCTAATTACTTAATGGTCACAAACTGTCCGACCTTGACAACTCTCAACGCCACAGACTCTTTGACAGTCAAGCAATTAAACTAAAATGTCAACCTTTCTTCAAGATCATACTCTCTTGTTGTCTACAAGACACGAAACTTATTTATATATTCTTTCACCTCTCTCTAGGTTAACAATATAACACAATACGAAGGTGACACTGTTATACTTATAAAAAAAATAAAAATTAATAGTTATGGAATCGAAACTTCCGATTTTTCAACAGGCAACAAAGTTTTTTATAGTGATTTTGGATTGGCTGAGGCTATCCTATATGAAATATTAATTTTTTGATCTCGGATGCATCACAATTATAATTTAATTGTGATTATATATCTTAGGATGTGGCGCCCCCGACCCCCATGTAAGGAAACACAAGAATCGAGACGACAGGATGATGACAACACGGTCACGCATCCCAACGAAAGTGCCAAGTATGTGTACATGCAATAGTGTACAATAAAAACGCAACGGATAATTAAGTCTACTAAGTGCCAGAATTTAAAATACAATTTAAATATAAGAAGAGGTTTAAAAAGCAATTATACAGTCATCCCCAAAATAAAATTTAACACATGTCCCAAAATACAAATGAGTGATCTCAAATCACTCCTCGGGCGGAGCCGACTCCTCAGGCTCACCCTCATCTTCATCTACATCAAAATCTGCGTTACCATAAAACGGTACCGCAGGTAAGTATAACCCAAATAACCACGTAAAGAAAATGCATTAATGCAACCAACATGCATGCATATGATGAAATATGCATTTTCCTCAAAACATCATTTTCCCCGAAAATGATTATTTTCCAACACACGCCAAAATCCCAGTTGGCCCAAAATATCCGTAAAACATTTTCCCATTAAATGGTTTACACAAAATCCAACACAAACTATTTTCCCAGAAAATAGTTCATTAATCCATTATTACCATATGCACCATGGCCTCCCCTAGGGACCATCCGCATGTCCTGGCTTCGTAGCGATGCTCAGTTCCGTGCCCAGCGCGTTTGTAGCCGAGCACCCACTACGCAATGAGCGATGCCCAGTTCCGCGCCCAGCGCGTACGTGGCCAGACATCCTCTGGTCCCCGCCAGCAGAAGGACCACGGAGTCGGCACGAATCTCTCGTCCGATCCCATTGTCGCCCGGCGACAATCCAGAGGACGTTACTCAGTATATTCCGCTCCAGAGTAACCAGATGAGCTCCACCGAGATAATGCCCCATCTCGGCTTGGGGTCGTGATACACACGCACCCAAAATCCATTCTCACATGAAAACCCAGTTTTCATAAACACATGAACATGAATGCAATACATGAAAACCCAGTTTTCTTTACAAACATGATCATGCGTGCAAAATGCAATGTACATGAACACAATATCCAAACCAACAATTACCAATCCAATCAAATCCAATCAAATCTAACCAAACAACTCCAATCACCAATCCATCCGACCCCCCGAACTCCTTGGACTCAGTCCGACATGTTCAACCAAATACAGTGAAATGTGTTAGTGTAAAAATACATTTAAATCACGAAAGTTGTTTGGAGAAATACTTACAGTGCTATATAGCAATTTCTGAAGGATCACGAAGCTGCAAGAAGTGGAAAAACAGCTGCAGAATAGTGTAAAATACACTGTGGCCGTGGGTCACAGATACCCACTTTTCAACGGAGGCAAACGAAGACCCAAGATTGATAGGGTAGGGTCTAGGGAGGTCGCTGAAGCTAGTGATGGTGAAGGTTGGCCGTGGGTGGCGGCGCAATAGGCGGTAGAAGACCAAAAGACCCAAATCGAAAATGTTGATGAATGTGCTTCACCGGTGACGGATCGGAGGTGGAGTTGGGTCCAATGGGTTGCCAAGAGGTCGAGGATGATGTGGTGAGAAGATGGTGGCCAATGGTGGCGCGACGGTTGCTGGTTGTTAACGGCGGCGCGAATGGAGGTGAGGTTGGTGGGGTAGGTCGTCGGCGGCTGGGGAAGCTAACGGGCTGGGCGGTGACGGCCACCGCTGACGCACGGTGGCGCTGGGTGGTGAAGAAGGAACGGACGGAAGAGAAAGGGATGGGGGTTGGGCTTCGCGCGCGGGAGAGAGAACTGAAGGAGAAATAAGGAAGAAAAAGAAAAGAAAGAAAAGAAAAGGAGGGAAAGAAAAATAGAGCGAAAAGAAATGAGGTTCAATCCTCATAACTTGGGTCACAAAAATGATCTAACGGAAACGATTTCAAAACCACAAGTTAAATAAAATAATTTAAACGTAATGGTAAAGTCAAATTGAAATAATTAAATCCCACAGTAATTAATTAAATATTAAAAGCAATTTAAATGCATAACAATAAATAAATATTAAGAAAGCACATAAAAATAATTTTAACCAAATTAAAATCATAGAAATAAACTTACTAAAAATCGAACAAATTTTAAAATAAGAGGATAAATTTTTTGAACAATAAAAAATAATCATTCAGTAAAAATACACTAAAATACGGGGTGTTACGTAGGACATTATTAATTGATACCTATGTAATTTTAATTCTTGTTATATAATTGTTATTATAATTATAGGAATATAATTCCTTCAAAGGTTATTATATAATTTTAATTATTATCAATCCTAAAGTAACATTTTAATTGTTATACTAAATTTCAAAGGTTATAATATAATTTTAGTTATTATCATTCCTAAAATATCATTTTAATTGTTATACTAAATTTTAAAGGTAATAATATAATTTTAATTATTATTACTTAATTTCAAAGGTTATTATATAATTTCAAACTATTCACAAAATTCACAAACAATAATCACAATTATTTCAAGAGTAAGCATAAAATCATAACAACATGTATAAACATATTCCTAAACTTGAGAAATATAACTAGCACTTACAAATTCTTCAAAGCCAGAAAATATTATATCAAAAATATTTTCACATAAATCCAAAACCTAAACACAATATATTTCTAACTATGTAAACATATTCAAACAAAATTCACAAACAATAATCACAATATTTCAAATCCATATCAGAACATATTCACAATATTCCCAGGACAATATTTATACACATATTAATTCATCAATAATACCATAAACTCACAAAGTATTCACAAACTATACAAATAATAAACACAATATTTCAAGAGTAAGAATAAAATGTATAAACATATTGCTAAAGTTTAGAAATATACCTAGCATTCACAATATCCTCTTCCAAATCAAAAGCTTCCAACTTGCCAAAACAACCAATCCTTCAAAAAAATACAACACTAACTTATTAGAAATATATATAATAATAACATAAGACAAATATCATAAAATTCAGGAAAATACAAAAGAAAAATAATTTTTCCGTACCAAAACTCAACTCAACTCTCACTCTAACAATCTGTCATTCTAACTCTCTCTCTCTCTAACCCACGTGCCTCTCTCACTCAACTCTCTCTCACTCTAACCCTCTCTCTCTCTAACCCACGTCCCTCTCTCACTCAACTCTCTCTCACGTCCCTCTCTCTCACTCTAATCCTCTCTTTCTCTAACCCATGAAGACTCTCTCTCGATCACTCAAGTCTCTTTGTGTTGCGCGGATGGGAGAAGCAGTAGAAATGAGGCCGCTGCCTCATGTGCTTGTATTCATTCAAACATAAAATTTTTAGATGAAACGTTCGAACGTTATATTATCCCGTCCAATTTTTATCGATTAACGTTGAAACGTAAAATTTTAACGTCTGAACGTTCAGATCATCACTGAGGTACCTAAATCGAGCGGAAAATTTCTCGCACTTTTATTTTCATGTTCGAACGTTAATAAATTTGGCATTCGAACGTTTATAAATTTTCAGTGATTTTCATCGATTAACATGCAAAAGTAAAATTTTAACGTCCGAACGTTCAGATCATCATAGAGGTACCTAAATCGATCGCGAAATTACCTACACTTTTATTTTCATGTTCGAACGTTAGAAAAATTTACGTTTGAACATTCCCTCTCACGTTTGAACGTAGATTTTTAACGTCCGAACGTTTTTAGATAATCATAGAGGTGCCTAAATCGAGCGGGAAATTTCTTGCAATTTTCTTCTCCTGTTCGAACGTACAACGTATTATAATTGTACATTCGAACATGAAAATGAAGTTTCATATACCTCTATTAACATTCGAACATTAAATATAAAC
The DNA here is from genome assembly GCA_022457165.1 of Juglans mandshurica. NCBI lineage: Eukaryota > Viridiplantae > Streptophyta > Magnoliopsida > Fagales > Juglandaceae > Juglans > Juglans mandshurica. The sequence continues at coordinate 11,808,490 of CM039627.1, read as the reverse complement.
GTTCGAACGTGGAAAGATCATCACAGACATGAGGAAAACCAGCGATTAACACTCGGACGTTATAAATTCATATTCGAACGTTACTTTTATTCAATTTTTAGTATTTGTTAATATAATAGTTATATATATATATATTTTATATATAATCTCTTTTTTTAAAAAGTTGATAAAAATACTAATTTTTTGTCATTATTTTGTTCTTTCATATAACCCACTTGTATTTTTAGGATTATGGGAGGTGGATGCCAATGTGAGTAATCTGGACTATATATAGTAAACTATATAGTATATAATATACTATATTATATATAATATAGTATATATGCTATATTTTATATATATATATATATATAGTATGGTAGCATAATACTTTAAATGAAAACATAATAATATAGTATATACTATACTATATATATGAATCAATAATATATAATTAATGAAACTAACAACAAAACTTATATATATATATATAATACACTATATATATATAGTACTATATAATATATATAGTATATATATAGTATTATATATATAGTATAGTATATATAAGACCATTGAATCTAATGATGTCTAGGAACGAGTTTAAATGTTTCCAGTAATCATCAATAGATTGGGAAAATATAAGGATATCGTCTATGTAGACAATGGTGAAATGGGTGAATGAATTGAAGATATACTGTACTATATATATAATACACTATATATATATATCCTAAACTTATAATTATATATATACACTATATATATAATGCACTATATATATACTATATAGTAATGATTTTCTGGAATCACATATCTGAGCGTCATAATTTGTATGACTTTCAACTACATCCAAATATATGACTTTCAAATTCATTCAACCCTATCGCACATAAGTTTTTATACTCTCGACATGGACACTTAATGTAACCACGACTATCAGCAGAAGCCCGTATGGCTGGGACTCACTTAATGTACACCTATAGGCCTGAAGATATGTATGGCCCACTTCATAGCCACAAATGCAACAAATAAAAGTACGCAACTACAACGTGATCACCAAGCTAGCTAGCTAGTCAGTCCTCTATATATTTATTACTAGTAACACAATCATGGAGGCTGTTTAAACATTACTTTGAAAATAAAAGAGATCGATCCTCCCACTAAAATTGCCTTGCTATTTACTGATCTAATGGCCAGCCCCATTTTTTATCTCCCTCTATATGAAAAAAGTATTATACTTTATATATAGTTAAGTTATATACTTTTTTTTCTTTTTTTTTAAGATTCAATTTTATACTATACTTATAATTTGAATAATAATCATATTCTAACTACATTAGTATGAATATATTATATATACTTACTTAATTCTCACAATAGCTGTATATTAAATTCTTTTAATCTTTACTTAAATTAAGATCCTAAACTTATAATTTTCTTGTTAAACATATTCAATAAAAATTCAAAAATAATAATTACAATATTTCAAATCCATATCACAACAACAACAATATTCTCATAACAATATTTCTACACATATTAATTCATCAATGAACAACATAAACTCACAAACTATTCACACAATTCACAAACAATAATCACAATTATTTCAAGAGTAAGCATAAAATCATAACAACATGTATAAACATATTGCTAAACTTGAAGAAATATAACTAGCACTCACAAATTCAAAAAAAACCAATTAATCTAATTGTCATTCATTAGAGAGAGTAATTTGATTCCAATTAATCTATTTAGAAATTTGTATACAAGAATTTTGGGTACTAGATTGTAATAATAAAGTATATCATTTTGGGCTAGTAATAAGAGCTTGTGGTTCTAATGTTGTTTTCACTAGTTTATAATGGATCATATATATATATATTATATTATATTATAATATATAATATAATATTATATATAGTATGCTACATGTTATAGTATACATTATAATATATAACATATATTAATAATATAATATTATAGTCAATATTTTGGAAAATAAATCGAAAAACGTAACGTTTCATGTATATAAGGCCAAAACAGAACGACAAAATGTCATTTTCACCGTTAATTATTATTGTTCCCATTTGCACGCCACCACTCCTCCATCGCCGTCACCATCAAATTCTGCCACAACCGTCACTAAAAGGTAGACATTCATCTTTTAATCAAATAACATATATTTTATTTGAAATTTGGGTTTGGTTTGGTTTAAAACGGACCAAGTGGTGGCTGGATTTTCAACTCTATTTTCCGGCCACCACAGCTTGCCAATGGCCAAATAGTCACCATAGAAAAGTTTTTTGAAGTGTATACTTTATTTCAAGGGTGACATTTCGGCATTTAGAACCTTGTAGATTGATTTTCGAGATTCAATAATGGCTAAGTTGACTCAGCCATTCTGTGTCGTAATGTTTGAATGTTTCACAAAGACGTTCAAACATACGACGTTTCAATTACATAGCCGTTAAGGCTTCTACATTCGAACGTGTATGGTTTTACATTCAGACATTATTTTTTGTAAAATTTACGTCCAAACGTTTAATTATAACGTCCGAACGTATTGATTTTTAAATTTATTTATGCCTCAACATTTAGACATGCATCATTTACATTCGCACCTAAAACCCATAAGTTCGAACTTATAACATAAACGTCCGAACGTACGCCATTTAAATTTATTTACTACTAAATGTTCGAACATTTTTGTTAGACGTTTGAACGTAAAGGATATACGTCCGAACATTTTATCTGAATGTTCGAAAGTTTCTTTTACTATGTTCGAACGTTAATGCTGAGCAGCTTAAAATTCACACAAAAAATGCATCAATGTAAATACTTTTTTATCATTTTCTATTTTAGTGTATTTTTACTGAAGGAATTATTTTTATGGATTCAAAATTTTATTCTCTTATTTTAAAATTATTGGATTTTAATTGGGTTATTTTTATGATTTTTAGTTTATGAAAATTATTTCTGAAGTGCTTTCTTTAAATTAATTATTGTTATGTGTTTAAATTTCTTCTCGAATTAAATTAAATTATTATCGGGTTTAATTATTTATTTTAATTATAATCATTGTGTTTGAAATATTTTATTTCACTAGCTGTTTTAAAACCGTTTCCGTTGGATCATTTTCGTGACCCAAGTTATAAGGATTGGACCTCATTTCTTTTCCCTCTATTTTTCTTTTCCTTTTCTTTTTCTTTTTTTCTTCTTTCTTTTTCTTTTTTCTTCTTCTTTTTCCCTCCCCTTCCCGCGCACGGACGTAGCTCTCTCTCTCTCTCTCTCTCTCGCCGTGCAACCTTCCCTCCCCCAGCCCGCCGCCGTCTGCCGGCGGTGGTCGACACCGCCCGGCTCCCCAGCCTCCCCAGCTGCCGACGAAGGTAACCCTCCAATCTCAACCCCCCTTGTGCCGTCGTTAACCACCACGAGCCTCCCCAAGCTGCGGCGTCACTTTCGCTCCAGCGCCGCCGTCGCGCCACCACCGGCCACCATCTTCCTACCACTTCATCCCCGACCTCTTGGCAATCCAATGGACCCAACCCCAGCTCCGATCCGTCACCGGTGAAGCCCCACCAAGTCCATTTCCGATTTGCACATTTTTGGCCTAAAACCACCCCTTGCGCCGCCACCCACGGCAAACCACCACCACCATTGGCTTCACCGACCTCTCTAGGCCCTATCCTATCATTTTTGGGTCTTCGTTTGTCTTCGTTGAAAAGTGGGTATCTGTGACCCACGGCCACAGTGTATTTTACACTGTGGTGTTGCTCAGACGACGCCTTTTTCAACTTCGTGATCCTTCGGAAATTGCTATATTGCACTGTAAGTATTTTTCCAAAGAATTCTTATGAATTTAATGTATTTTTTCACTAACACATTTCACTGTATTTAATCTGATGATTGGTTTTGCCGGACTGAGTCCGAGGAGTACGGGAGTCAGTTGGTTTGGTGATTGGGTTGGTTTGGTTGGATTTGATTGGTTTGAATATTGATGGTTGTGAATTTGTGTTGGTACATGTACATCTCATTATTTCATGCATGATCATGTTTGTAAAGAAAACTGGGTTTTCGTGTGGTGCATTCATGCTCATGTGTGATTTGGGAAGCTATGATTTTATGTGAGAGTATTTTTGGGTGCATGTGTATCACGACCCCAAGCCGAGATGGGGCATTATCTCGGTGGAGCTCCTCTGGTTACTCGGGAGCGGAATAAACTGAGTAATGTCCCCTGGATTGTCGCTGGGCGACGATGGGATCGGACGAGAGATTCGTGCCGACTCCGTGGTCCTTCTGCTGGCGGGGACTAGAGGATGCTTGGCTACGTACGCGCTAGGTGCGGAACTGGGCATCGCTCGTTGCGTAGTGGGTGCTTGGCTACGTACGCGGGCGCGAAACCGAGCATCGCTACGAAGCCAGGACGTGCGGATGGTCCCTAGGGGAGGCCATGGTGCATAGGTTAATAAATGATTAAATTGGCTATTTTCTGGGAAAATAGTGTGCGTGAATTTTGTGTAAATCATTTTCTGGGAAAATGTTTTACGGATATTTGGGCCAATGAGATTTTGGCGTGTGTTGGAAATTGTCATTTTCGGGGAAAATGATGTTTTGAGAAAAATGCATATTTCATCATATGCATGCATGTTGGTTGCATTAAATGCATTTTATTTTCTGAGGATTATTTGGGTCATACTTACCTGCGGTACTATTTTGTGGTAACGCAAATGTTGATGCAGATGAGGAGGAGGAGAGCGAGCCTGAGGAGACGGCTCCGCCCGAGAAGTGATCTGGGATCACTGGTTTATTTATTTTATTTTTCTTATTGTATTTTCGAGACATGTGGTAACTTTATTTTGGAAGACTGTACAACTACTTTTAAACCTCTACTGATGTTTAGTTGTATTTAAATTCTGGTACTTAGTAGACTTGACTAATCCGCTGCTTTATTTTATTTGTACACTGTTGCATGTACACACACTGACACTTAGATGGGATGTGTGACCGTGTTGTCACCATCCTGGTTCTCGATCCCTGTGTACTTCTATAAGGGGGATTGGGGGCGCCACAGGTGGTATCAGAGCAGTTCGGCTCTGGGTAAAACCACATGTCCCTTAGGATAGTACCAGAAAATTATTTTTATTATTTTAAAATAATAAATTTTTGTTGAAGTGGGGTAAGTTAAGTTATTTATTTTCTATCATGAGTTTATCATTATTTTATTTTATGTTAATTTATGTTGTTTGGTTTTATTTATGCTATTGGTTTAGTTGGTGTTTACTTTTGGTTGAGTTTGGTTTTATCTGGATTTAAGCGGGGTTGAGGATTGCTTTTGGCAAGAAAATAGTGAGGTAATAGAAAATTTTTCTAAGTTGTGATTTGACATTATTTACTTTAAAATATGTGGTTTTTATTGGTTTTGTTTAGTTATTGTATACTACTTGTTTATTTATTTATTTTATTGTTTTATTTTATGGTATGTTATTTCATTTGTTTTAATTATTTATTGTATATTATGAGTTTATAATTAATTTATTTTGTGTTAAATGAACGTATTTATGTTATTTCATGTTATAATATTTTTATTATGTTGCTTGGGATCGTGTTTGAATTGTTTAATTTAGAGTATTGTTTTATTGGCTTTATTTATTTTATTGTATAATAATAATTTTGTTGTTTATTTATTTTATTGTATAATAATTTTGTTGTTTATCTATTATTGTATAATAATTTTGTTGTTTATTTATTATTGTATAATAATTTTGTTGTTTATTTATTTTATTGTATAATCATTTTGTTGTTTATTTATTATTGTATAATAATTTTGTTGTTTGTTTATTTTATTGTATAATAATTTTGTTGTTTATTTATTATTGTATAATAATTTTGTTGTTATTTATTTTATTGTATGTCATTTTGTTTTATTTGTTTTATTTTATGGCAAATTATTTTATTGTTTTAATTATTTTATTGTAAACTACTTCATTGGTTTTATGCATTTTGTCGTATGTTATTTTATATATGGAATTTTATTTTATTTTGTTTTGTTCGAAATTGAAAGGCGAGTTAAGGGTTGTGCTATGACAGGAAGGTGATACAACTGAGAAGGCCATTGTTAGGCTTGAACATTTGGTGTAGTAGGCCTGAACTCTTGGTGATTAGTTTGTTTTAATAACGAGGCTCGAACATTATGGTCTAGGTGAACTCATTGGAGTAGGAACTCAAGTTGCTGCTAAGGAGGGGAATAGTTTTAATTGCTTAGAATAACTGATGTTTAGGTTCTGTAGAATTTATGTAGTGAGTCTGTGGGTAGGAGGTTGTAAGTTCAACGAATGTCAATGTTAGATTTATGAGAAGTTCATCTAAGGTTTGTGGCTCTATAGTTTTTTTGGAAATAAGTTAATGGGATTTAAGTTGGTAGGTTCAACAAGCAATTAAGGGATTACTTAGATTAAAAGTTTTTTGATCTTGCCGACCTTGATAAGCAAGTTGATAACATTTGGGGTTTTAGAATTTACAAGTTTTAAAAAGGCGAAGGTTTTAGATTTAAGATCATTGATCTTGAGGATTTCAGGAAACGATTTTATCTCAGTCAAGGTTTTAGAATCTCAGAGTTAAAAGGCTGAATTAAAATAGGATTGATGAGTGTTGCGTAACCAATATGAGAAATTTTTTTCAGGCGGGAATTTTCTTGAAGATGTAAGGTAATGATCTAGTTTGTTTATTTCTGGGGATTGATGATGTTGATCTAGTTGGGTTAAATAATTATTTTTAGCTTGGTGTTACAGTGACAGATTAATGATATAATCCATATTAAATTTTAAGGATAATAGATGATGCGGATTTAGGAAATGATTTTTGCTGATTTCAAGGGTATATGTCCTAGTCTTATTTGGGTTTGGAGAAAGTAACTTTGGTAAGTGTTGAAGAGGAGTCAACACAATAGTACTAATTCAAGAGACCTTGGCTTGGAATTTTTGGTGAGTTGATCGAAGTGTGTAGTCGAGTGGGTTACTTAGTGGAATCATGGTTGACAATAGTTATTGTGATTATTTTCAGGAATTAATTGTGACTTGAGGTTACTTAGGTATTTCATTTTTATTTTATTTTATCTTGAGGTTATACTTACCCTTGGAGATTGAGCGTCCATGTGGTTAAATTACGGATATTGTTATTTAACTTGAAGGGAGATTGATGGGTCGCCGTGTATAGTGTATGATGAGGTCTTGGAAGTCGAAGTTTAGGTATTAGCAGGGAATATTATAATCAGGTACGTGAGTCAATAAATCCTTAAGATTCATGGGTGTTGTGGAATGGCTTTTGGTAGATTGAATATTTAAGCAGTATGGTTTGCATTGAGGTTTAAATAGTGAAATGCTATTGAAGGAACTAGTCGTGTTAATGTTAGCTATAGGAGTAGAGATAGGTGGGTGAGTTACCAAGAAGGTTTTGATAATATTTTAGTGTAGTCAATGGTGGTTCGTAGTGAGTTTAGTCATCGCTAGATTAGATGTTGTTCAGAATGTAGGTGATGAGCTTTTGAGTTTAGGTTGTCAGGTAGAAGTTTATAGGCGCTCTTATTAGTTGGTTGGGTTGGAATCGAGCCTTTTAAGGTATGCCTCTTATCGTAGGTGATATGAATGTATTTTGGGTTGAGGTTGCTTATTTTCATTTTGGGATGCTGAGGTTGATAGATATTGGTTTTCTGCCAATGATCATGAATGTATTTTATGGAAGTCGACTTTGATCAAGGCAGCATGAGTTAATTGAGGAATTTGAGTTATAACTCGTAGTTTTGGAAAAGAGAATATTTTTCTACTAAAATGTAATAAGAGTTTTGGTTAGTAGGAATGGAGCCACCTTGTACTCGATGGTGTTAGTTTCATGAGGATGTAGGTTTTATACGTGTGTCGAAAATCAGAGTGCGCAGCTGAAGCGTGGTATTTGGTTGTAGTCAGGAGTTTAGATTGTGCTGGTTTGAGGAATTAATGATGACTTGAATTTTGAGAAGATACTTGTAATTGGAGATTAATCATTTGGTTGTGCAATTTGTTATTAATGGTTAATTTTGGAAGTGGGGTGATATTTCTATGGATTTTGTTGTGGGTTTGCCAAGGATTCCTAGTGGGAAGAGCTCAATTTGGGCGATTGTTGATTGGTTGATCAAGAGCGCTCATTTCTCGCCCATTAATAATACTGACTTTTTGGGTAAGTTGACTCGATTATGTGGCAAGGAGATAATGTGTTTGCATGGAGTACCCAAGAGTATCGTGTTGGATCGGGACCTGCAGTTTACGTCCCATTTTTGGAAAAGTTTGCAGGCAGCCTTAGGCATTAAGTTGAAGTTTAGTACTGCGTATCAACCTCAAACAGACGGTCAATCAGAGCATAGCTCTTGAGGTTATGTTGCGGTCTTGTGTCATGGAAACTCATGGAAGTTGGGAGAATCATCTGCTGCTATTTGAGTTTGCTTATAATAACAATTTTCATTCCTCCATTCGGATGGCCCCATATGAAGCTTTGTATGGAAGGAAGTGTAGATCGCCCTTGTGTTGGGATGAAGTTGGCGAGAGCAAATTATTTGAGCCTGAGATAATTCAAGAAATGAATTATCAAGTTCAGTTTATAAGGACTAAAATGGCAGAAGCGCAAAGTCGCCATAAAAGTTATGCAGATACGAGAAGAAGAGACGTATCCTTTGAAGTAGATGACTGGGTTTATTTCAAAATCTCTCCTATGAAAGACTTTAAGCGCTTGGGTAAGAAAGGAAAACTTAGTCAAGATATGTTGGCCTTTTTTTTTTAGATCGTAGAGAAGGTTTGGCTGGTTGCTTATAGGGTGGCCTTACCGGACTATTTTAGCGGTATGTTCTTAAGTCTGCTCTTAGTTGAATCTTATTCCTGTCTTAGTCTTAATGTTGACCTTGCCAATTTTGAGGATGAAATTTTATTTAAGGGGGAGAGAATGTAACACCCTGTATTTTAGTGTATTTTTACAGAAGGAATTATTTTTATGGATTCAAAATTTTACTCTCTTATTTTGAAATTATTGAATTTTAATTGGGTTATTTTTATGATTTTTAGTTTACGAAAATTATTTCTGAAGTGCTTTCTTTAAATTAATTATTGTTATGTGTTTAAATTTCTTCTCGAATTAAATTAAATTATTATCGGGTTTAATTATTTATTTTAATTATAATCATTGTGTTTGAAATATTTTATTTCACTAGCTGTTTTAAAACCGTTTCCGTTGGATCATTTTCGTGACCCAAGTTATGAGGATTGAACCTCATTTCTTTTCCCTCTATTTTTCTTTTCCTTTTCTTTTTCTTTTTTTCTTCTTTCTTTTTCTTTTTTCTTCTTCTTTTTCCCTCCCCTTCCCGCGCACGGACGTAGCTCTCTCTCTCTCTCTCTCTCTCGCCGTGCAACCTTCCCTCCCCCAGCCCGCCGCCGTCCGTCGGCGGTGGTCGACACCGCCCGGATCCCCAGCCTCCCCAGCGGTCGACGAAGGTAACCCTCCAATCTCAACCCCCCTTGTGCCGTCGTTAACCACCACGAGCCTCCCCAAGCCGCGGCGTCACTTTCGCTCCAGCGCCGCCGTCGCGCCACCACCGGCCACCATCTTCCTACCACTTCATCCCCGACCTCTTGGCAACCCAATGGACCCAACCCCAGCTCCGATCCGTCACCGGTGAAGCCCCACCAAGTCCATTTCCGATTTGCACATTTTTGGCCTAAAACCACCCCTTGCGCCGCCACCCACGGCAAACCACCACCACCATTGGCTTCACCGACCTCTCTAGGCCCTACCCTATCATTTTTGGGTCTTCGTTTGTCTTCGTTGAAAAGTGGGTATCTGTGACCCACGGCCACAGTGTATTTTACACTGTGGCATCGCTCGTTGCGCAGTGGGTGCTTGGCTACGTACTCGCTGGGTGCGGAACCGAGCATCGCTACGAAGCCAGGACGTGCGGATGGTCCCTAGGGGAGGCCATGGTGCATAGGTTAATAAAGGATTAAATTGGCTATTTTCTGCGAAAATAGTGTGCGTGGATTTTGTGTAAATCATTTTCTGGGAAAATGTTTTACGAATATTTGGGCCAATGAGATTTTGGCGTGTCTTGGAAATTTTCATTTTCTGGAAAAATGCATATTTCATCATATGCATGCATATTGGTTGCATTAAATGCATTTTATTTTCTGAGGATTGTTTGGGTTATACTTACCTGGGGTACCATTTTGTGGTAACGCAGTTTTTGATGCAGATATGGAGGAGGAGGGCGAGCCTGAGGAGACGGCTCCGCCCGAGGAATGATCTGTGATCACTGGTTTATTTATTTTATTTTGCTTATTGTATTTTCGGGACATGTGGTAACTTTATTTTGGAAGACTGTATAACTACTTTTAAACCTCTACTGATGTTTAGTTGTATTTAAATTCTGGTACTTAGTAGACTTGACTAATCCGCTGCTTTATTTTATTTGTACACCATTGCATGTACACACACTGGCACTTCGATGGGATGTGTGACCGTGTTGTCACCATCCTGGTGTCTCGATCCCCGTGTACTTCTATAAGGGGGATTGGGGGCGCCACAGGACACATCCTCTCATACCGTGACTATACGCGGTGTTTCCATTGAGATTTCACCACATGTCATTGCCGAGCACCTCGAGATTCATCGAGGAGTTGAGACATCTGCACACGTTACACCCCGTGAGGATGAAGGCACTTCTGCATCATCTATTGGCCGCCCATTTGAGCCAGCATCACCTAGAGATGCAAATCGATCAGAGGTCGAGAATACTGGCCTCGAGGCTCGGGATGATGACCGAGACGAGGAATGCTACATCTTCACCGGGAGGGACCGCATGCAGATCGAAAGGAAGAACGCCTTCAACCAGAACCATCTGCTACATTTCTTCCGCATGTTGCACCTTATTGTTACAACAAATGTGGATCCTACGGCACATAAAACCACATTTATTCAGCTTCGGGCATAGTTTTTGATACGAGTGGCACGTGGAGATCCCATAGATTTGCCACTGCACATCTTTGAGAGGATCCGTTACCAGGCGAGCATCGTCTCCATGGATAATCTCTCATATAGTGTCCTGATCAGCCGGCTATTACTTACACAGGGAGTGCCAACCCAGCTAGAGAAGCGGGTCAAAGATCAGATGAGCCCCCACGACATGACCACGCATCGACGTAGCATTGGATAGGCGAGGGGACGTCAGCCACCCCTATAGAAGATCTAGTTCCTTCGATACAGCCTAAGCCAAGTCATGTGGGGAGTAGTAGTCAGCAGAGGCCGAGTGCATCTGCGGGAGATGCACGGCCTGCTTGGGTTGATGCGGTGATCTCACAGCTGACTACGCATATCGATCGTAAGATTAATCGATCGCTCGCGACTATAGAAGCGTCTATCGCCGAGATCACCCATCATGTAGGTATCCTCAGCGACAAGGTTGATACCTTGACTGAGGAGGTACGAAGTTCGAATTTTGCGAACAACGCTATCATCTGAGTGTTGTTTACGAAATTTGATCATATTTTATATTTTGCTTTTAATATTTGTAAAGAAAAATATTATTTAATATTTCTATAGTTTTTTAATTTAAATTCTCAATCTTCTTTAATGTTATATTTTTTAACTTTAATACTAAATCACTGCACTTCAAATATATATAAACATAAATATATATTTATATTTTATAAATTGTGTATATATAAATATATATAGACGTCAATTTTTTAGACTTGTTCACAAATTATACACTATAAAAACCACATAATTTTTAAATGAGTCATATTTAATTTAAATTTACAATTAACGTTTGAATGTTAGTAATTAACGTTCGAACGTTGGTGCAAAACATTTCACGCTCGAACATTAATTACTAACGTTCGAACATTGGCGCCAAAACATTTCACGTTCGCACGTAAGTAGCCATAATGTTTGAACGTATATGTGACATTCGAACGTAAATTTCCCATACGTTGGAACGTATAAAAAATCTTATCTGTCTTTAGTGACGGTTTCCAAAAACCGTCACAGAAAAGCATTTTTAGTGACGGTTTGGGGACTGTCACAATTTCTCAACTGTCGCTAAAAAGCAATTGTGTTGTAGTAGTGTCTTGGTCTCCAACACTTTCCCATGTGAAAATAGCAAGGTGCATGGAGGGTTGCTGAATGAAATCAAAACTCAAATTAGATATATATTGACCTTATTATCCGTACATTTTAATTGATTGTTAGGTATCCTTAAGTAATTTTCTCATCAAATAATGCTAGCGACTCATAATAAATTTGTAGGACTCTGCAAGCAGAATACTCTCTTATATGCCCCCAATCGTGTGATCTCTCATTCCTCCAACATACTCCCCTCAATCCCATGTGAAAATAGCGATCGCGCGTCTAACGGGAGAAAATGAAAACCATAAAAAACCTTGTAGTTGTTATCCGCACACGTTAATCTCTTGTTAAATATACAGAAAACCGAGTCAATCTCTAATCTGATAGTGATGTTCCCATAATAAATTCGTTGGGGACTTGGCATCATGTTCCTCTCAACCACCCCGTGTATGTAAAGCATTCACCAAATAGGGTCATATATACCAACGCCAACTTCACATGCACGGATCGAGAATCTAGATGGGGTCTCGAAAAAAGCGTGGAAAGGAGAGAATTTGCTTCATGAGTGAGAGTGAGAGTGAGAGTGAGGAGTCTCTAGATGACTTAGAAATTGGGGTCTGCGAAACTTCTTCTCAGAGTACTTGTTGCATCTACCGTGTCCCTGAGACGCTCATTGAGATCAACGACAAGAAATTGTTCTCGCCTCGCGTCGTCTCCATCGGGCCTTACCACCGCCATGAGTCTCGCCTCAAGGCAATTCAAAAGCACAAGTGCCACTTCCTCCGCCTTTTGCTTTCCAGGGCTAATAAACGAAAGGTGGATTTGATGGAAATCGTCCGCCCACTTGAAGCAGAAGCCAAAGGTTATTACTCAGAAAAGATTAGATTCAATCGCAGCGAGGAGAAAAACCCGTTCCTCGAAATGATGATTCTTGATGGTTGTTTCATATTAGAATTGTTTCGAATGCTTGACAAACCGAGACTGCTGGAGTCTAAAGATCCTCTGACCCCCGTCGCATGGGCAGTACCACATTTCTATGGGGATCTTCTTCTTCTCGAGAATCAAATCCCCTTTTTTGTTCTGGAAAAGTTATTTGAAACTTCTAGAAAACCTCACGAGAAAGATTCTTTGTCCATGCTCGCTTTGAGATTCTTCAATAAGGTAATGCAAAGACCCAAGCAGAAATTCAGTAAGACAAACAAAAAGCTTAGTGATGACATTTTGCATCTGCTGGACTTGGTTCGGAAAAGTTTTATTACTCCCGATCTAGATGAGCCACCAAAGAATGAGGGAAAATCAGGAACCCCTGTGATTTACTGCATCTCGAAGCTCCTCAAAGCTGGGATTAAGATCAAGTTGCGTGAGGCGGATAGCTTCTTGGCTGTAAAATTCAAGAAGGGTGTGATTGAGATGCCCAAAAAAACCCTTGATTATTTCATGAAGTCTTTCTTGGTGAACTGCCGGGCATTCGAGCATTTGTGCAACAGAAGGTCCAAGCACATCACAGTTTACGCTTATTTCTTGGACTGCCTTGTAAACACAGCCAAGGATGTCGAGTACCTTTACGAACGCAAAATCATTGACAGTTATCTCGGGAAGAATGGAGAGGCCGTGCTGTTCATCAACAAATTGGGCAAGGAGAAGGAGGTTGAAACCGATCAGTTTTATTTGTCCAACATTTTCAATGACGTGAACGGTCATTATAAGAACACGTGCAACGTGCAACTGACGGGGTTCAAGCATAGGTACTTTAATACGCCATGGTCATGCATTTCGGCATCGGCTGCCTTTGTGCTTTTAGTTTTAACCTTTTTGCAGACCTACTACACCATCTACGCTTATGTGCATCCTAAATAATGAGCCTTCTCCTACTCGATCCCTCTGTTACGTGCATGTCTTCCATGATCACCAGCTACGAAGGTGTTGAGTTGGTAAGCTAGCTGCTCAAGTTGTACATGTGCTAGATTAATTTAAGGATTGTGTTGTCTCTTTCACGGCTTGGCCACTCGTAACCAGAGTATAATCAGTGGTTAAGTTTTTGTTTTCGATTGATTGATCTTTATTTGTAAGCCTTAAATATAAGCTACTGGTGACAGTTTACTGTTGAACTGTCACTAAAAATATTTCTAGAGATGGTTGGAGGTGTTCTATTTGGTGTAACGTTCGAACGTTTCCTTTTTTGTGACAGTTGAGATCTGTCATAGAAAGTAACGTTCGGACGTCGAATCTAACGTTCGAACGTCAACCCGACCAATTGGCATTCGAATGATAGAAGTTGACGTACATTGATTATAGTTCGAACGTATCATATTTACGTTCGGACGTTAACTCCAATCAACGTTCGAATTTACATTCAAACATTAACGGACCAACGCTCGAACGTAATGGTTATAACGTTTAGATGTTAGTTCAAATGTTAACGAAGAAGAGTTCGAATGCACGTGGTATGTTCGGAGGTTTGTTCGACAAACGTTAATCGTTTAAACATTTGGACTTTTTGTTTGTTTTAGGGTGAGTATGTAAGAAAGTTGACAAGTACGTTCCAACATTATGTTATAATTTTGTGTAATTACGTTCGAACATCTGTTTGAATGTGAACCAATGTTTGAACGTTTTTTATTTACATTCGAATGTACATATCAGAAATACTAATTTCATAAAATTAAAAAACATAACAATTGTATCATATTACACACCATCATTTAACAACTAACAATGTCTTATAAAGTTTTAAAATTAGATACTAAACTTATATACACCGATAAAATTGATAAAATTCATTTCTTCTTATTTCCTTGCCCATCGCAATTCTGTTGCAATGACATAACACGCTCCATTTGCACCATCATCTCCCGCTGCACTTGCTCTTGGACTTTACTGTGTATTCTTTCCTCTTGGTCTCTTTATTGGTCATGCAAACGCGTCACTAAATGATACTATCGCTCTAAAAGGGACTCTAACTCTTGTTGTCTCGACCTCATATACTCATTCTCGCACTGCGCAGCTAAATCTTTGGTAAGATTATTAACTTGTGAAGTCAACGAGGTTGAGGAGGATGAACCAGAATGCTTGAAAGATCGTCCCAAACCTCTTGCCATACTAGACTTGGGCCCGAGCACTTGTGTTAATATGTCTATGTCACTCGGAGAGGATTCCCTAGAAGCTAACTGCATCTCCATCATTTTTTCCTGCAATTTGAAAGAAAACACGCAATAAGTAACGTATTAAGAGAAATTCAAATAAAAAAGAAATTATTCACATGTTGCATAATTTATTTAAAAAAATTAGCACCGATTATATAATTATTTGCAGCGGCAGGATCCATCCACTCACTATGCTCATTAGTGTGAGCAGCAACATAAACATGAATGAGGGAAAAGCTTTCAGATCATCACGTTTCTAACAAAGCGACATTAGCAATTTTAAAAAGATAATATTAGTACTTAAATAAAAGAATATAGAAAAAATAAATGAATTCTATAATTTATTAATTACCATTTTATCAGCAAGATGGTGGAATAACCTTGAACTGACATGATGGTGGACAGTCAGGGCGAATCTATTATGTGCATTCGTAGAACTTAAGTGCTACAAAATTAATTAAGAATGTTAATTGTAATATATATACATAGAATATATTGCTCAAATATAAATGTAAATAATTAAAGGATATAAATCTAGAATACCTGATAATCTGGAGTTACGAAAAGATCACAACACTTTCTCCAATCTTCTAACTTCATCTGCTGGAAAGGGGAATGTGCAGCCTCTTCCAATGTCTCAAACTTCTTGAAGTGGTCATGACATCATCTCTTGTGACGTCAGAATAGTGTAGCCATCAACTCATTCATAGTTCTCAAATCCTCGCAACGGCCAAAGTCGAGGTCAAATTCATCCTAATAAGTGAATTATGTCAAAAATATGATATACTAATCGAGGTGAAAAAAATGTACTCTCAAAGTAAACTCACCATCACATGACTCTGAATGTGCTCCTTAATCTCATTCGAAACATTTCGCTATAATCGCACATAAAATGGAGCATAAGCTCGAACTACTATGCCAATATAGAAGGAAAGCGTTGATGCACTATCATTCACTCCTCTAGTGGAATTATCAGGAATGGTGATAATATCAGGAATTATCAGGAATTATCAGGAAAGCGTTGATGCACTATCATTCACTCCTCTAGCCACGACCGCGATGAGCGAATGCATCAACTAATAGATAATAGTAGAATTATAGTTATATAGCTATTGCGACAAAAGTATTAATATATAATTAATTATCAACGACATTTTCTTACTGGTAGGTGTCGACTGACTGTCGTTCTCTTACGTGTTAACTAGATCTTCAGAAGCAAATTCCACGGGTGGGGAGTCCTCAACTGGTTCGAGACTTGGACTTGGTGGAGGAGATACATTTCTTTGTCATCATTTTGGCAACATCCTTGAGGCATCATTAATATATAAAGAAAATTAATTAGAAAAAGTTATGAAGAGTATAATATTCTATAGTCACCTATATGAATAAAATATTTAGTACTTTTAT
This sequence comes from Juglans mandshurica, assembly GCA_022457165.1. Taxonomy (NCBI): domain Eukaryota; kingdom Viridiplantae; phylum Streptophyta; class Magnoliopsida; order Fagales; family Juglandaceae; genus Juglans; species Juglans mandshurica. Next base: position 11,791,817 of record CM039627.1, on the reverse strand, counting down.
TGTTCATTTTCAGATGTATTTTCCATGCTTGTTTCTGAATCTCCCTCAATAACATCTTTGTCATCATCATCAACCTCTTCTTCGTCCTCCTTATCCACTTCCTCCTCGGATTATTCTTCTTACTCCTATTCTTCTTCTTCTCACTTACTTGAATTGAATGATCATTTAATATGGATGGGTCGAGAAGGACGGGTGGAACATCATCTCTACACAAGGGGAGCAACTCGAGTGCACCGAGGTCAACAAACAAGTTAATACCCTCTCCATCTTCTTGGTAGGCCTCTACAATCTGAGTTTCATCTTCATCTATACTATTCTCGTAATCGGCACTCTTTCTTGCTTCATATTATTTCGAGAGATAAATTTTTGTATGACTCGCCAAGTTATCTCTCCACTATCTTCATCAACACTTTTCATTGGATCAATCAAGTAATAGACTTGGGTAGCATGACAAGCCAATAGGAATGGATCATCTTCGTACCATTTAGATGCAGTATTGACAATCGTAAAGTGATTATCCCTAGGTATCGAAACCCGACCACTGCCTAGATCCCACCAATCACATTTAAAGATATATGTTACAGACCCACCCAGATATTTCAATCCGATAATATCACATATGACACCATAATAGTCAATATCATTTGTTCCATGACTCCTCTTGACCAACACACCACAATTTTGAGTCTTTCTATTACGTTCACGGTCCAAAGTATGGAATCTATAACCTCGAACCGTGCATGCAATGTATCAAAGTCCTCTATTTGAGGGACCACGGTCCAATACATACAATTCAAGAGAAACTTATCCGGGATCACGAGCACGTTGTTCCAAAATCTATCAATTGAAATAATATATATTTATTAAAAGTTACCCAAAGTTAAAAGTTTAAAAATCTAATATATATATGTAATTTTAGTTCATACACGTTGTTCAAACCATCCAAGAAATTCTTCCTCGTGTCTTGCCTCTATATTCTCTACGTCTTCCGTCCTAAGTTTGTCCATGTGCTCACTGTATATAAGTTCAAAAGAATATTATTATGAGCACAAAAATTATAGTTAAACTTTTTTAACTATAATTAGTTGAAGCATGCTACGACATACCTGAAATAGTCATCAATCTCCTGACAATTATTTAGCATGCACCACCGAACTTTACCCAACTCTCCATCAATTAAATCATAACCCGTTTGTGCATCTAAGGTTCGTACATTCTGGAAAAACACTGATAGCTCACGAGGAGGTAGAGTAGCAAGATCAACATTTTGCTCTTGACAATTAAATCGTGTCTCAATACCACGAAGATATAGAGAGCAAAATGTTAACCATTCATCGTGTATATAGGCTTCTGCTATTGAACCCTCAGCTCTGACTTTATTTCCAACAGTACGCTTCAGTCGACCCAAATATCTTTCAACTGGATAGATACAACAGAATTGCACCAGTCCACCCAACAGTACCTCTCGGGGTAAATGTATTGCTAAATGGACCATGACATCAAAAAATGATAATAGAAAGATCTACTCGAATTTACATAGTATAGTAGCAATCTCTTCTTTTATCTTTCGTAACATATATCGATTTACTACCCGAGCGCACAAATCCTTAAAAGCAACAGAGTTTGGATATGGCGACATGTACATTAAATGTCAGCTTCCCACGAATTCCCACCGATAATAACTTCTACAAAAATACGACACAGTCATGTCTTTTCAATCCACTAATTTTTTAGTTATTAGGGCTCAAGCATCTACTGATATTTGAAGCACAACCATCTAGCAACTTCACACCTTCCAACCATTTGCAGAAGTCCATCCTCTCCTCCCTCATCATCGTAAAACATGCATGCAGCATGACCACCCTGTTGCCTTCCACTCGCAAATGTAGATTATGTTTAATTCTCATTCTCTTAAGATCTTTCCTCATCTTGATTGTATTGTTTGTCTTTTTGTTAACGCTCATCAATGTTCCCAGGATATTATCATAGATATTCTTCTCTATGTGCATTACATCCAAACTATGTCGCAACATGCAGGACGACCATTACGGCAAGTCAAAAAAAATACTACGCTTTGTCTAATTCAATTCTACTACGCCTTGTTTTCTCTTGTTCTTTCCCCGACCTTTGTCAAAATTGTTTGCTCTAACATGTACTAGTTGTTCCACTATCTCTTCTCCAAACAACTCATTTGGTGTAATTTTGTCCTCTACTCTCCCATCAAACTTAGCGCATTATCTACTCCATGCATGATTTGCTGGTTAATAACGTCGATGACCCATGAAACACAACTTTTGAAAATATTTTAACCACTCAATAGCAGTTTATTTATTACATGTCGAACATGCTAATTTCCCTTTAGTACTCGAACCGGAAAGATTCCCATATGCCAGAAACTCATTTATCATCCACATTACCCTAACATGCATCTAAAAAGATGTCAACGTAGATGCATCATAAGTTCTGACACCTGTTTCCCATAACTCTTCCAACTCTTCAATCAACCGCTGCACGAATACATCAATGTCATTCCCAAGTAATCTCGGGCCGGGGATAAGTAAAGTTAACAAAAAGTTGGACTCCTTCATGCACCTTCATGGTGGAAGATTGTATGAAATCAACACTACGGGCCAAGTGCTATAACTTGTACTCATATTTTCAAAAGGGTTGAATCCATCGGTTGTGAATCTCAGGCGCACGTTCTGATTTTCTATCCCAAACTCTAGGTATTGATTATCGAAAGATTGCCACGCAAGTGAGTCAGCTGGGTGCCTCATATATGCATCATCTTGAACTCTTTTCTCCTCATCCCACCTCATATCAGCAGTTGTTTTCTTACACATATATAGTCTTTGCAACCTAGGTCTAAAGGGAAAATATCGCAACATCTTAACCGGCACATTTTTCTTACCATTCCACCTCGACTCTCCACATATAGGACATGTTTGTTTCTCTTCATTCGCCTTCCAAAACAAAATACAATCATTCTTGTCTGCATGTATGGACTTGTACTCAAACCCTAATCCCATTCTCAACTGTTTTACTTCATAGAAGTTCTTTAGCAATGCAGACCCTTCGAGAAGCACCTCGTTAAATAAGTCTAATACTATGTTTATTGCTTTCATCGACATCCCACAGAATGACTTAATTTAAAGCCACTGCACAATAAATGACATTTTGGAATGTTTTGTATAGCCTGGATAAAGCTCGCACTTTGCAGCTTCCCACATTGTAGCGAAATTTTCAGAATCTGTCACATAAAATATTTTTTAGTGACGGTTTGAGGACTGCCACAACTTCTCAACCGTCACTAAAAAAAATTATGTTGTAGTGGCCTCTTCTGATAAATAAAATGAAGAAAAATTTTTAGCAAAGTAAAATGACCGAAAACATGACGAAAATGAAAAATAAAATCAGCAAAATGAAATTTCAAAATTTTCAAATTTTTTAAATGATGCTAAAATAGAATTATTAGATTTGATTATATCCTTATGAGAAAAAATGATAGGTAGAAAATTGAGTCAATTTTAAGAATCTATTATATTAAATAACGATAAAAAAAAAGAAGAAGAGAGAAATGCTAAAGAAAAGAACAGATTTGAATCAGATTTGAGTTTATACGCTAAAAAAAGTAGTGAACAATATAATTAGGACCCTTTAAAATCAAGAGAAATATTTTTTGTACTTAAAGAAAACGTACCAAAAACATACACTTTAAACCCCACACGTGAAACCCCACACATTTTATTAAAAGAAATGGAAAGTGAGAAATGAAAGCAAATGGAAAAAAATTAAAAAGAAATGAAGAAGACCCTTTGCCTCTAACCAGTGTGCCTCTTCAATCGCCTTCAACCACCAATATGCCTCTTCAATCGCCTCCAACCCAACACTTCTCTTCATCAAACTGCTGTCCAAGAACAATCTATTTTTCTCATTTTGGATTTCAATCTCTCCACTCATAAACATAGATGCAGTGAAGATGTAAATTTTAATATTAGTAAACACTTTAGTCAAATGTGAAGACGTGAATTTTTTTTATTCATAACATCAAGTCACTTCAGTTTGTAGAATATTTTCGAATAACATTTTCTTTCACGTTGGGTCTTGCACGTTTTTCTACTCTGTTTACTTTTCCGTTCTTTAACTTTTCGTTTGCTTTCTTTCTTACTTTACCGTTTACTCTTTACTTCACTTTCTCAATTGCACTCACGTCTTGTACATTTTTTTTTTTAAGTTTTCTTTAATTACACGTAGCGAGACCCATATTAAAAAGAGGATTGCCTTTTCTTTTTATTTTTTATGATGGCTGAATCGTAATACCGTCATCTTCTTCCTTATGGATCAATTTTTGCAAGAATTTCAGAGCTCAAACTTCCGGGGCCATTTGAGGGTGCTCAGAACATATAAGAAAATAGTTGAGGCATTTTATTGGGAAGGAATGAAGCGTCAAGACCGCTGTTCAAAAATGTGTAGTGGAATGTGAAGCAACTATGCCAAGCCAGTAGCTCAAGTTTTTGTAACAATTGTAGTCACTACAAGAAATAAGGCCTTTTGCGGAGTTTTTTTGTCTGTTGGAAATAAAATCGCCTCAAAAAGGCCTTAATTACGGCAATTTTTACATCGTCGCAATTTTTTTTCATTCAGTTTATAAAATGGTTTTTTCCAGCGATTTTTTTATTTTTTTGCGATGAAAAAATTCGCCGCAAATACTAAATTGATCATTTCCAGCGATTTTTACTTTTTGCAGCAGAAGTATTCGCCGTAAAAAGTAAAAAAAAATTTACGGCGGTTTATTGTTCGACGGAATTGTGGAAGTTACTTTTTGCAGCGATTTTTTAACTTTAGAAACCGCTGCAAAAAATGAAGGGTATTTTTGCGGCGATAAAGGTAATGTTCAAAATTAAAAGGAACTGGAGCCCGCGGCCTTCTTCATTTTTCCCTCCCGCCCAATTTCTCCCTATCTGATTTCACCCCTGTTTCGCAAAACCCCTCGCCCCCCCCCCCCCCCCCCGACGGCTCTCTTCCTCTCTCTGTCTTCCTCTCCGGTCTCTCTCTCTGTCTCTCCCTTTCTCTCACTCACGATGTCCGTATATTTCCCTCTCTCTGTTTCTCTCTTTAAAGTCTGTGTGGGTACACAGCGCCTACGGGCTGGAGTTTTTTGCACCGCGACCTCTACGCCTCGGTCCTGCTCCACCAGCACAACCACCATGCTCTTCGTCCTCATTGGTAGGTCATCTCTCCTCCACCATCTCTCTCTCTCTCATCTCTCTATTTTGTGCTACAAGAGTGCGTAATCACCACCATGCTCTAAGGTTTTGTTTGCTTTTGGATTCTCTTTTGGGTTTGAGAAGATTTTACTTTGCAATTGTCTTATTCATCAGTTTTTTCTTTAGTTTAGCGTATTGGGTTTGGAAAATTTCCATATTGTCGTGGAATAGGGATTTATATATTTTAATAGGATTTTGGCATTGGGTTTTAGATCAATAGGATTGGTGTGGTTCTGCTATTCACTTACTACATTTCTATCCTTTTTTTTGAAATTATTTCTTCCAATACTACTCATTTCTCTATTATTTTGGTATCCTCTCTACTATTCACTTTCTAATTCTGCCTGTAATGTTATTTGATCGAGCATGTGTACTTGAATCTTCGTACGAAACCAACTTCTATTTTATGGGCTTCTTTAAAAAAAAGATGCCAAGAAAATGAAACGGGTTTAGGGAGCAAATGAGTTACACCTATAATGCTTTGAAGACATATGTTCCTGAAATGGTAGAGCTGCTTATTGACAGTGTGAGGAATCCAGTTTTCCTGGATTGGGAAGTCAATGAGGAGGTAGTTCTTTTTAATCATCGGACTCTCAAATTTATGCACTCTTTGAAATATATTAGGATTACTAAAATTACTATCTACATTCTGCAGCTTCATAATCTGAAGGCCGAGATTAGTGGAATTGTTAAGAACCCTCACAATTTTCTTTTGGATGCAATTCATTCCGCTGGTTACTCTGGTGCTCTGGCTAATCCACTTTCAGCTCCATAATCTGCAATAAACAGATTAAATAGTACAATTCTAGAGGAATTTGTTGCTGTAAGTCATAAGTTTGTGCATCGATATTAAAATAGTACATCCATTTTGCTGTTGCATTTGACCTTCTTGGTGGCTGGCATAAGGAGAAGGAAGCTATAATTTTAACTGTGCTTGAGGTCTGGATATTGAGTTTTTCCAGTAAATCCATGTGCTTATAAACTGAAATCTTCTATTGGTTTTGCTATTGACATGGTTCCTCAATATTTATTCACATTATTTTGCTCTGCTTCATCTTGGCTTCAATGTTGGAAGCAATAATAAATCTTTTATTGTAGGTGCTGTTAAGAGGTGGAGGATCCTTTTCAACTGGTGGACCTGGAAAGGGGATGTATTCATGCCTATGTAGGTTCTCAAATACTTTTGTGACTGAAACCTATAATACATTTAAGTTATTGGTTTTGAAACTTGTTCATAGATTAGCTTTTTTATTTTATTATGGTGTTGTTAATAGATTACAAAACATATGGTTATTAGGTTTTCTCTATTTTATGTTTGTAACAAAACTGGTTTATGCATCTAGATCCTTGATGCATTTGCAACTTTTATTTTTTGGTTCTTTCTCAGTTGTAATCTAAGTATGCTAATATGATAAGCAGATCTTCGTGTTTTGAATGAGTATCCACAATTTCAGTCAATTTCTGCATTCAGCAGCATCTACAAAAATACTGGCATATTTGGCATCCAAGCTACCACGGTGAACCATCTCTTTTCACCTTTTATTAATTGAGTAGATCAGAAATTTATAGTTTCATGATATATTGTAAGAGTGTAATATCTCAGTTTATATTTTTTGCATGTTCACTGGTTTTCTTTCTAGTATGTATTCGGTGTCAAACCAAAATCCATAGATTCTCCAGAGAATGATGTGTACAAATGTTTTTTTAGTTTATTTTTATGTACTCTTGGGAGATCAAAATGGGTATCCCATATGGGTGAAGAAAGGTCTGAAAATGTACAAATGGTTTCTGTTTTATCCTTCTTTCCCCAAGAAGGGAAAGAAAATGTACAAATTTTCTTGATTATCTTTACGTATTCAATATAACTTTAATATCCAAAAAGCTTGATTATCTTGAATGCTCATTATTTGTACAAATTTGGAGTTGAGATTGTGGTTGTTAAGGTCACGCTTCAATCTTGGGAAGGTTTTATATATGGTGTCTCTTGGGGTTTGTACCCCAAGAGACACCATCTTAACATCTATGATATTTGTTTTCAATGACAGCATTCTAGAATTTGGTTTGTCTTTACTGAATATGAACTTTGTAAAACTGGTTTATCAGCATTTTTTTGTGAGTTGAGAATAGAAGTACTAGAAGTGGGTGGTACATTATGGACTTATAGTAAATGGGGTGTAATATGAGATGAAAGTGCATGCAGATTTGGTTGTATTCATAGTTTGTATATATAGTTTCTTTGACATGTTTCTTTGCATTCTATACAAGTGATTGTAGAGACAACTTGTGAAATATTTGTCGACCTACAACATCATAGATATTCAAAGGTGATCATCTTACTGCTGCTTTTTGGGTTATGATTGTGTCATTTTTAGATGCTCATTTTCTGTCATTATTCAAATTCAAGCTGTCCATAGAAATGATATGGCTCTGGAATGGTTAATAGCTCATCAAGGGTGCTCAAATGTTTTTGCTTTGGTTTGTGCTTATGGCTGATATTTTATTTGTTTTGGCTCTAAAGCATATTGGTATATTAATGCAATTCCAAATCATGAATCAGATAGCTAATTAACTAAAAAAAAAAAAAGGGCATGCAGTGTTTCCCACATACTTCAGTAATTTTTTTTTGTTTTTTCTTAATTTTGTTTTCTTTCTATGGGTGCAGGATGTTGACATAGATGGTGGAGGTGAACCTTCGTCTCTGTCAAGCATTGGGGTCAGTGTTGCTCATTATCTATCTAATTCATCTTTGACTAGTACTTTTAGGAATGTCAGCTGTTTGATTTGGTTAACTTTTGAGTGTTGGTCCTTTAAGAAGTTCAATTTGTTGGATGTTTCATCTTGTAACTTAAAAAGGTTTCTCCCTATCATTGTTCTCCAATTCATCTCATTTGAGGCATCTGTTTTCTTTTTAAGGCATGTTTTGTGAAATTTTTTTTTTTATTTTCTAAAGCACTTTTTCTGGCGGGAATTTTTTTTTCATAGCATAAATTTATTCCCGGCGACATTAAATCGCCGAAAATAATGTTTTGCGGCGAAACATACCTGCTGGAAATACTTAATGACAACGATAATTTAAAATCGCTGGAAAAAATAATGATTATTTGCGGCGATTTATTAACTTTTTGTGACGGCTAATATCGCTGCAAATGACTTTTTTCAGCGATTTTAATGGTAAACAAAAAGGCCATTTCTATCGATTTTTTTAGCATTTGCGACAGACTAAAATCGCCGGAATTAGTAGTTTTTCTGACGACTTTTTAAAATCGCCGAAATTGATCAAAAATGGATTTAGGATTGCAGCGAACCCGCAGCGATTTATAAATCACCGGAAATGATCAAATGCAGCGATTATTATATGTATTTCTGACGATTTTGAGCCCTGAAAAAGGCCTGATTTCTTGTAGTGAGTAAAGCTTCTTGAGATTCTGAAGGCTATCATCAATGATGGAGACCCAGTTTTTCTAAGCCATTTTTTGAAATAAGTTTTTAGGTTGAAGGGGACAAAGCTTAACATGCATGATGAGCACTACTTATCAGGTCGAAGGGATTAAAGTTAAAATTTTGAAATTCAAAAGTATTTATATTTGTGATGATTGTGACGTTGAGATGGGAATATCTTGCAATCCAAACGGTCCTAAGATTTATAACATTGGGCTGGCCAAACTCAATGAAGAAGAGAACAACCACATTAGTACATGAGTTGCAGGAACCATGTCAAAAGATTTATGCAACAATCCCTTTTGTATAGAACTCAAAGATAACAAAGATTGATATCAAAATACACTGACAAAACCAGCAAGATTCATAAATAAATTAATGTATTGACATAACATTTACATTTTTCTTCCCTCATTCTAGGCCCAATGAGAAATGATAGTTATAGTCGTGAATATGTAAGCGCCATGCAATTTTTTTGAAAAAAGTGAATAAGTACGAGAACCCACATGAAAAAAAAAATTAATTTTTTAATAATTAACCACACTCTTTTTCAAAACGGCGCTTACGCACGACTATATATAACATTACTCTTTTGCAATATAGTTCAAAATCTCTGTAAAGTCAATTACTTCCGTAGAAGTAAACTAGAATAAGACTACAATTTAGGCTTTTGAAAACACTAAACCAACATATCAGAGTTTACAATAAATGCTTGGTTAAGTTCCAAATGTGAACTCTGAGGTGCTGTTTGGAGTATCATCTTAGTCACAAATTGAGTTCATAAAAATAAACTCATAAATTGACATGGTTTGATGTGGTACATCAAATTGTAAATATATTTTTAGAGTAGTGTTACATGTATTTATAATTTTTACTTACATTTTTACTTACAAGACTCATTTTTTCAGTTTTATTTTCATATTCAAATTTTGAATTTCAAATTTCATAATTTTCAGTATAGCAATGACTGACATGTGGAGAAGTAAGTTTTTTCTAAGTTTTTCTTAAGTACAAATAGCATTTTGGTAACACTCGGGCTCTAAGCCCAGGTTCCGTTGAAGCCCAGCTCGGAAGACCCCAGACTAGGCGACGTCGTTTTGGTGAGTCTCTTTTTCCCTTTGTGATTTTATTTTCTCCTCTCTCTCAGTCGGTTTTCCCCCTCTGTTCACTCCCGATTTCTTCTCTCTGATTCTTCCAACTTCTTCCCCACGTTCTGTAGTTATTTTCGGTTTCTCATGTGAAGATTTCCCTCGCAACTCCTGAATCACTTCAATTTTTCTTCTTCTTACCCATATACCGGTTCATCCTCACTCCGATTCTCTCCCTCTTTCTCATTTTTCTGGTTCACCCTTGCAGGAGCTGTGTTCTCTGTTTTCTCTTAGTGTATCCGCGGAAGCTCGTTGCCGCTGTTCGGGTTACACGACGATGAGTCATCTCTCTCTCCCTTCTTTTGTTTCTCTTTGTCTCTCCAATTGCTTCGTGACTGTTCGTGGATTGATTGTTCTGTATAGCTGGCTTGCGGGTCTCTAGTTACTAGTATTGTTGCCGAGCCTTGCATCGGAAGTACTAGACTTGGTAAAATCTCTTCTCCCACCATCCGATTTCAGTCTCATTTTTATCTTACCCTCTATTTAATTTTCGCACACATCTCCTCTCCGTTTGAACTCGTAGTGTACACTTTCAGACCACTCAATTTTTTTTCCCTTTGCGTAGAAACACTTTTCTCTTTTACTAGAGATCTCTGTGAAGTTTGGGCGTAGACTTCAGTAGGTTCCACCCATTCGAAGTGGTTCAAAGTTTTGTGACTCTTTTAGATAAGCTTTTCCCGAAGCTTTTAGTAGTTTTGAATTTTATGGTTGGATTGTGAAATGTTGTAGTTTTACTGATATGATTGTGGCGTTGATCAGAATTTGCACTACTGCAGTAAACTTTTGGCAACTTGTTACCTATGTAAATTTATGTTGTTTTGGTATTTTATTTGTTGGATTGTGGTAGATTGTGATGAAAGTCTTGAAGTTGAGGAGTATGATTGTTTTGGATGGCTTTGTGAGACTGTTTAGTGTAAATGTTTGGGTTATTTTAGGCTAGTCTGGTTGGGTTAAGTGGTTGTCCCCCTTGGTGGTACTAGAGTGAAAATATTAATGGTTTGAAATGGGCTGTCCGGATTTACCTTGTGGAAAATTTTAGACTAAAAGGGGCTGATTTAAGTTTTATTAATTGAGCTTAGTGGTTTTGGATTATTAATTATGTGGTATACATTTATTGTTTTAGGTTGTGATACAGGTAGAGGACAGATCCAAGGCATATTTTGTACACGGAAGTCAGGTAAGCGGGGTTCATATACTAGATTTGCATAAAAGAAATGAAATGAGGTTGACTTTAAAAATATGCATGTTTATTTTTTTAAAGAAATCTAAAAACGACCTCAGATGTTTGTTCTGCATATGCATAAATTCTATAAGAGAAAGTATTATCTGTTATGACTGGTGTAGACATGAGCTAATTTGTGCATTCTGTTTTGATCATGCAAAAAGAGCGAATATGAACATCTAAAAGTTTTTATGTGAATAAATGATGATGTTTCGATTCTGTTATTTCGAACATGTAAAATTATTTGAAGCTATTCAGTATTTTGTTTTCATATGATGTGTCATCTGAAAGCCTTGGCATGGAGTTCTGATTCTGTATATGAATGTGATCTGATTCCGATGATGTTCCATTCTATTTCTGTTAAGGCCCAGCCACGGGTATAATGGTGGTTTATAAGCCTACCACGGGGGTGAAACATGGAATACGACCCAACCACGGGTATAATGGTGGTTTATAACCCTACTACGGGGGTGAAACATGGTATACGGCCCAGCCACGGGTATAATGGTGGTTTATAACCATACCACGGAGGTTAAACATGGTATTTGTCCCGACGTAATGTTAAGAGATGATATGATTATAATGTTTCAGTTTGGATATGTCAATAGATTTTTCTTTTTGGAAATAAGTTTGTCTTTTTGGAAATTTCGCTCTAGTGTTTTTGTACCAAGTTTTGTTTATGCATTCCGAAAGTAAATATGTTGTTTCTACATTTTGAAAGTAAATATTTTGTTTGCATATCGCACGTTATAAATGCTCATGTTCACATGCTAGTATATGCTCTCTGCTTGCTGAGTTGTTGATAACTCACCCTTTAATCTTCATAATATTTTCACATGACATTGACGGTTCAGCTGAGGATCAGTACTAGAGTTTGTGGGCAAGACTAGCTTTGAATAGTTATTGGGTATCTCGCGATGTTAGCACTGCTGTTGGATGGTATTTATTTATTAATCTGGTTTCAATGGATTTAGACGGTTTATGGAAACTTATGTCAATTTTATTTATTCTAGTTGTTATTTGAGACTTGGAGAAAAGTGTATATTTTTATTTGGGTTGTTGGATTGAGGATTTGACAAGTGAGTATGTATAGTTTATTAAATTGTAGTATTTATGTTTGATTTGAAGTTTTAGAAGTATTTATTCTTAGATTTGGAAATACATTAGTATTATTGGAGTTGTTTATCAGGTTATATGAGTTAACTCTCTAGACCCTCGGAGTCGCGGCGTTACAATTTTTCATATTTTTATTATAAAGTAGATCTAAATGTATCACATTAAATTACCTTAATTTGTCAGTTTATTTTTATGAAATGTTTTTATACTTATTTTTACCTGCAGCACTTATTTCTTATTTTTTTTTCTAGTTATTAACAATGGATGATTTTACATTTTTGACTTTTTATTTTTTTATTTTTGAAAATCAATGATGACAGAATATTGCTCAATGGCTCGGCCTCTTACCAACTAAAATGGTAATTGTAAAAACGTGAGAATCATCAACAGTTAAAAATCTACATCATCTTATAATATTTTTTTTTTTTTTGATTATTTTTATTTGAACTTGTGGTATTCATTATAAGTAAAAGAAATTGATGATCTCTGACGTAAATGGAAGGAGCTGATCTATTGGTGGATAATCAATTTTGGTGGATGTATTTAATTAATATAACAGATATCTGTAGGATCTACAGATATCCATCGATGGAAGTGATCCAGTTAAAACCTGTGAGCATGCGTTATAATATTTGTAGGATCTACAGCTTTGGCAAGTTGCAAAAATGGCATCAAAATCATGCTTGATGATGTAATTAAGCTTGAAAATATGTGGGCTAGAAAGCATCTGGCATCTCTTTGAAGATCAGAAGAGAATCCTTAAGATGCTACTTACATTAATCTTTCTTCCTTTTTTCCTAATCTGGTTAGAATCGTTTCACTAAAGTCCACTTATTCATATATATATATATATATATATATAACAACAAGAGAGAGATTAAGAAAAAAAACAAAAAAAAAAGCTCAGTGAAGAAATGGACATTATGAGCGCATCCACAGCTCAAGTACAAGCTCTCCTTCAAGCAAAGAATTACAAGCACATAACACAACACCCTCCAACTTGGAAGCTCTGTAACTGAAGTTATCTCTAGTACTACTGCTCCTCCAAAGTGTCCACCACCAGGCAAAGGAAGGAGCTCCTCCCTTTCTCCCACCTCGTGTTGGTAAGGTTGTAAATGAACTAGTGTACGAATATTGTTCGCTCGATATTCGCCCTATTAAACCCAAACCGAGTTTGACTTATGAAAAAAAAGGAGATCAACCTGACTCAACTACTCAATTAATTTAGGTTGGCTCAACTCGAGTAAAATTCTTTGAGACTCACTCATTTATGCCCTTCTCTACTGATCATTAGCTCATTAGATCAACTCGTCCCAGCCTTCTTTTTCTCTCCTTTTTTCCATTCTTCCTTTTATATTAATGTCCAAATTAAGTTCATCTTTTTATTATATACTGTAAAAAATAAATATATATCTCAAGACTAATAAAAACATAATAAGAATTAATACTACAAAATTATGATACTGCTTTATTTAAAATAATAAAATTATGCACAATTAAGTTATTTTCAAAGATCGAAAGATCAAAACTCTAGTTTTTTACCATTTTCCTTAATTCACTGTACAATGAGTGTAGTAGCTTTTCTTCCTTGCTGTGTTTACGTTGTGCAACGCATGACTCCCCTCATAGAGGCCATACACACCCTTTTTATACATTACCCTTATGTCCCATATAAGTGGCAGACTCATATTCTTTTACTTTTACTTTTTTATTTATAAGAGACAGAGATAGAATTCAATTACTCTCTCATTTGGCTGGAAATTTGATCGCTCATGTATTTACGACCAATATAAATGACAGTACAACTTTGGTCGTTAAATGTGATAACAGCGACGAATTTAAAGTTTTTCTCATTGACGATAAACCCTTAACTACGAGTTTTATATCATCACTAAAACATTACCTTTTGTGAAGATAAATTGGATAGCAAAATGTCAATTATTAGACTATAATTGACAAAAAATTATAGCTTCACTAAAACTTATTAATTATGACAAAATGCAACTTGTTGGCAATACTCTACTGCAGCAAAATTATTAGTGATGATTACAGTCATTCCTAGTTATATAATTGTCATCGCAATTACTTTCTCATTCACTACAAGGGGAAATACTTTTACCAGCGATACATTTTTGCTGGTAAAACCCATAATTACGCTGCGTTACTCCTATCCCAGCGATTTATAAATCGCTGCATTTTCACCGATATTAAAGCCCCACTTTAGATCTACTCCAACGGAAGCCAAAATTCGTCGGCATTGAATTTTTTTCCCGGCGAATCATATTCGCCGCCTATAGCTCATTTAATCGCCGCAATTTGAAGATACGATGTTGCTATTAATCGTTGGGAAATAATAATTCCAGCGATCTCTATCTGTCGTTAAAAGTGGGAATATCGCCGGTAATATGCTTTAGCCGCGATTTTTATAAATCGCCGCTAAAGAATTAACAGAATTGAAATACCAGTTGCAGTGATATAAGTTCGCCGCGAATTAGCCTTTCCCTTTCGAGATCATTTTGCGGCGATTTCTAACTCGATGGTATTGATTTTTATGCAACGACATTAAAATCACTGCAATTGAGCTGTTTGTTTGGGAAACCCTTTCGCCGTGTTGCTAAAATCGCTTGGAAAACTAAAATTATGGCAATTCAAAAATCGCCGTTAATTAGCATTTCATTAGAAACTTATTTGGCGGTGATGTAACATCGATTTTCACATCGCTGCAACTGATTTGTTCCTTAAGCGAACTCAGTTCCAGCGATCATAAAGTCTCCGTAAGAGATCGTTTCCTTTTGTAAATTAACTAGCGGCGTGAAATAAATCGCTGGTATTGATATTTTAGCAACGATTTTCACATCGTTGGTAGTGGCCCCTTACGTTTCCTTAACTAATTTACCGGCGAAAAATTTCCCCACTAAAGACCTTAAAATTGCTAGGAAAACTGAATTCGGGTAAAACTATTTATGTAACGCCCCGTTCCCGGAGGTCCGGAGAGTTAGCTCTTAATACTTAAAATTAACTTAAACAACACAACTATAAACTCCAGAAAATCCCATAAAATATTAATACACTTAATCAAACCAAAAATCTAAATTCCTCCATGGCGACAATAAAGAAATCCCTAATAACATAAATTAGAAATTCTCCAAAAACTCGAAACCATCCTCAACTCATCAAATCAAATACCCGAAAAATAAATCAGTTTATTAACTACGACTCTCAAATAAGCATTTGTACCCTCAGGCACTTATTCCACTACGATCATCACACCTTGCTAAACTTTCTACTCTTGCTCTCCAGCTGAACCATCAAAATTATCTGAAAAATATATGGAGATAAGGGGTGAGTTATCAACAACTCAGTAAGCAAAGAACATATACCAGTGTGTAAACATGAGCATTTACAGAAATCAGAATGCAGAACAAACATTTTCATTTTCAGAGTGCGGAAGCAAAACATGTCATCAAAATATCAGAGCGAAGATTTGGAAATAATTTCATTAAAAATATTCTTTGGCATAGCACAAAAGATCATCATCATTATCAGAACATCATATCAGAACAGAGGCCATGTATAACCCCCGTGGTAGGGTTGTGCATCTGCGGATAGCCAAGCAGAACATAAAACACTCTGTCACCAAGGTGTGCACTCAAAACAGAGACCACTACTATAACCCGTGGCAGAGCCGTATCCACTATTATTACCCGTGGTTGGGCCGTGTCCACTATTATTACCCGTGGTTGGGCAGTATCTACTTTTATAACCCGTGGTTGGGCCGTATCCACTATTGTAACCCGTGGTTGGGCCGTATGCCACTATTATCACCCGTGGCAGGGCCGTAACTGAACAGAACGGAAACAGAATCAAATTCAGAATCAGAGAGTCATGCCAAAGGTTTTCAGAAATCACGTCTTATCCAAACAGAGAACTGAACAAAAATCTTCGGAACAGAACAAAATTATATCACAACATAATTTATGCACAAATTTCATATTCGCTCTCTTTTTCAAAGTTCAGAAACAGAATGTCAAAAATAAGCTCATGTCTACACCAGTCATGACAGAAAATACTTTCTTCTTAAACAGAATGTCATGAGTAATGTAGAACAAATAACTAAGGTAGTTCAAATTTCTTTTCATAACAAAACATGCATATTTTCCAAAACGGACCTCAGATCATTTTATTTAATGTAAAGTCTAGCATAGGAACCCCGCTTACCTGGACTTCTTAGCTTTTCAGAATTTCCCTCAAAATGTCGAACAATTAACAATCGTCACCTATCAAATAATCAAGTAGTTCCCGTAAATTTCCAATCAACCACTTATTTCGATATTTAATTCTAACTTTCTAAAATAACCTACTTAATTCCTCAAAATCTAAAATTTCATAACCTTAAAATTTATCATCTTTTTCTAAAATCGCCACTGTCCAATTGATAACTTTGACTAAAAACATTAAAAAAATCTAACTTATTTATTAATGAAAACACTTATAAAGTTCAATACTAGGTAATATAATTATCCCACAATATTTTAAAATAAACCATAACTATTTTTAAATAGACTAAAACATATCTAAAATGTAAAAGTAACATCACACCAATAATATCTACTCTTAAAATAAACCTTTATTAATATCATTTTGAAAATCATGTATTTTCTTAAATAACATTAAACCGAGACCATTTACTAAAAAAAAAATAACCCATTTAAACATAATCCCAAAAATAAACCTCTCACCCGAAAACAAAACTCTAGGAGCTTTCCATATATATATATATATATATATATATATATATATATATATATATAAATAAGGTTAAAACTGTTCATAACTATCATATATACTAGTACGTATAATAACTAGGCGAACACATACGGGATTAACACCCAGTATGCGGCGGCAGCAACTTACCCAAGGAAACCGAGGCACACGTGGAGGGTGAGGAGCGACGGGGCTGGCTGGAGGGATTGAGGTGGCGCGACAGAAGAACGGGATTGCGGCGGAGACTCTGTCTAGCTGGGCTGCGCACGAGTGAACGAGAGGGAGTGGTGAGCGAGAGAGAGAGACGGAGAGAGGTGAGGGAGTAACCGAGGGAGGTACTCACCGCGAGGAACAAGGCGGGACTGAGGCGGCTCGAGGTTGACGGAAAAGTGACAACCGGTAGATTCTGTGGCTGGTCCGATAGTTTCCCCGACGTACGGTGGTGACTAACCGTATAGTGGTGATGCTCTGTTTTTTGAGAGGAGAAACAGAGGATTTTAATTCGGTAAGAGCATGGGTTGCTATTTCCCGTGGCTGTCGGAAGTGTTTTTCGAGGGTTGTTCTGGCGTCGGTTTTACGTGGAGATGGAGGTTGGGGGAGGACGAACCGGGCAGCAGTGGTGACGAACGCATTTGGCTTCCGTGAGGGTGTTGGATGGCAACGGGGATGGCTGAAAGGTGCAGAGATCGGGTTGCCGTTGTGAGGGGAGGAGTTTCTAGCGGCGGCAGTGGTTATAGTCTGGTGGTAAGCAAGCCTACGTGCGTGAATCAAAGATTGGGCGCGGCAGGGTGGTGAACGAGCTAGAGGGCGAGCGCTGTTTGCCAAGAGGGGAAGAAAAAAAATATAAACTGGGCTAAGGCTTCGCATAGGAGGGCAGCGGCGGAAGCATCCTTCGAATACGTATTAATATCAATATATAAGTGGAGAAACAAGAAAAGAAAACCCTAGATGAAAAATCAAACGGAAGCGGGACGTGCATGAGGGACGTGTGTGTGCATGCATGCCGTGAACGAAAGCGTGCGTGTATGCATGCTGTGCGTCGGAAAAATAAGCCGTGTGAAAAAATACTATAAATGGAAAGAGAAGAAAACGAAAACACAAATATAAAACAAGCGGGGAGAATAAAAATAAAAATAAATAAATAAATAAACGGCATAGATTTCCAAATAAAAAAAAATTCACAGTCCAACTAGACCAATCTTGGATCCGGGTGTTACAATTTGAGCCCATTTTCTTACTGGGCCTGGTTTTTGGTTGTTCCTAAATGCAATATTCAACCAACTTCTGCTGTATTCATTCAAGTTGAACATCGAAAACACATTAAGCAAATAAATGTAAACTCAACCAAACTCATATGTATTTACACACTGGGGTGGTGTATTATATTCTCATATCAAGTACAAATTGAGCTACATCTGGAATAATAAATAACCATGACGGTCATAACAAATTGTTTAACTCTACTATCCACTGAAATTACCACTACCAAGTTCCACAACTCTATTTAAGTGGGACCGTTCATCGGCATTAGCACCCAACAATCCAGCATATCGTCTTCGACTTGGTACAGGTAGCAAACGTTGAAAATATATATTGCGCGTGACTTCTCATATTCTTCATCCGTGTATTTGACAATATCAACAAACTGCACAACATTAAGGAAAACAAAAAAAATCAGTTATGATATTAATCAAGATAGTTTTGATGACATTATGACTAGAAGAAAAACTAATGAAATTTGAGATTGAAAACTATATTTGTGAAATTTCCACTAAAATTTCCACAAAAATATATTTGTGAAACCCCAACAGCATATAACCCCATAAAGTGCTGCAATTGTGTTGAATTCTATTTAATTGAGTAAACTAGATATTATCCACACTATAAATAACTGAAAGGGAAAAAAGATTAAAACTCTGATCAAGAACCCCTTTTTCCTCCAAATACTCATCCACACAGAACGTTTAAAATCACCCCAAGGTACAATGGGAAGCAATAAAAGTATTTCCAATGTTCAAACCAAATAAAGGGTAAAGATTCAAAATTTTAGCTTCTTTGGTTTTTTCTTCTCTACTATCATTGTACCCAAATATATAAGTGCTATAAGGATAGAATCCATATAACAATGCCACTTTCGTTGTTTTATTCTGCTTCTCTGCAATTAGTTGGCCTGGCATAGTTGATGTTATACTCTGGAAACTAAAAGTACATGAAAAAAAATCAATTTGAAACTCAATGTTGTTTTCTTTGTTTTTGGTTTTGTTTTATCCTAAGGGTTGGCGAATGACCCATCAATTTCAAAAATGAAAATAAAGCTGCAAGTCATGGTGCTTCGAGTGGCTCTGTAGGACTCAAGGTAGTCATTGTTTGCCTTGGTTTGGTGGTGTTTGTTGGTTTTGCCGTGCTTGTATTCAAGATATGGCAAAAGAAGAAGAGAGGAGCAGCATGCCCGTCTGCTAAAGCTTTTTGAATATGACGATGATGTTAGTGTTGAACTTGGTATTCGGGATTGAGTTCCATTCTCATTTGTGTATTTACTGTAATTAAATGAGGTGCGCCTCATTGCTTCTATAATATAGTTTCACTGCTCTGTTAGTATAGGTCATTTTATATTTACAGTTTTCCTGCTATGAATCTTTATTGTACTATGGCTTCTAGATCTTCCAGTTGATTGTGCTTATAGGCGATCTAATTTAAGGGATTGTTTGTTTTCGCAAAAAATGAGTATGTCTCACACTTACCTTATCTTATGGCTTTGGCTTTATGGTTCTCCTCACTCCTCCCCAACTCCCTACCCCCTTGAGTTAATGTGTTCATAATCTCTCTCTCTCTCTCTCTCTCCCCACAAGAAATAAAAGTATATATGTCTCGTGTACTTGGGCTATGCCTACCTTTTTCATCAATAAAATTATCTGTTTATGGATTGAAAAAATAGTTAAACATATAGATTGAGCATTAGGAATTTATTGTATAAGTAGGCCATCAAGTGTCTGCACAGGGGCAGAAAACTCAAAGCGCAACTTCAAACGGTTTCAGACAACAACTTTCCAGAAATTGTGTAAACTAGATATTATCCACACTATAAATAACAGAAAGGGAAAAAAGATTAAAACTCTAATCAAGAACCCCTTTTTACTCCAAATACTCATACACACAACAGATTTAAAATCACCCCAAGGCAGAATGGGAAAAGAGCTTGTTTACAAGGCTACTTCCCGAATAACCTTGCATTTAACACATACCTTGTGGTCATCTTCACTAAAGCAGGAAAATATCAGCCCAATAAACCCTGAGTCCACAAGTTGATACATTGCCTGAGTTCGCACATCTGAAAAAAGTACAAAGCATTTTTTTAGTCAAACCTTCCTTGAATATATATCATCCTTTATCACTTTCACTTTCACGATAATTGCATATGGAGCCAAAAGATCATCTTGTAGTACATATTAACAGGACATATAAGCCTAAAGTACTATATCGATTAGTAAAGTAAGATTCAAAGGTGAAAAATTCTGTAATTTACAACAATATTGGAACATATAACAGAAAATAAACCAAGAAAAATAGTACATGGTCAATGCATACCAACGTGGGAAGGAAGAACTGTAACATGAGGATGAGAATGATACCACCCAATTACTCTTGTTATTCTTCCAGTAAACGTGGTCATTCTGTTTTCTCAAGTTAATTTCACAACATCACATGAAATAGGAGCGTCATTCCCTTAGCATAAACAGAAACAATATTCTAAAAAAAATCCATTCTAGAAAATCGTATTTGTTTGATTTACAAGGGGAAAATTTAATCCATCAAAAGAATTACTAAAAAATGGTCTTGGGCTCAGTTGGTGAAATACAATGTTACTTCCCTTTTAGAATAAGCCCAAACCGATAATAGTTTTATATACATATACATAGATATATATATATCCAAAAGTTGCACATCATGAATTTAATGTCATAATCTTGTGATCATGGTAAAAGCAATAGCTACTTTCATTGATAACAATTTCCCCAAAGACTCAGCTGCCTAGCAAGAAAGTATCAACAACAATTGGTTTAATTAGGGAATAGCTCATGATGTTCAAATAGACCTACTATATGCCTCTCATCTAGCTACCATATAGCTTGGTAAGTTCATGAGATAAAATTTGACAGAAAACTGTATTCACCTTCTATTGGAGAATAATAGTTGGAGCTGCATTGTGGTTGAGTTGTGATGATTGCTTGGAGTTAGGGGCCTTTGAGGTGGGGTTGATATTTTGGTTATTTGTGTTTGACGTGGAATTTGGTGGGTGTTTTGGTAATTGTTAAAATTAGAATATGGTATTTTTGGGTTGAAATGCGAGCTGTCCAAATTACTATTAGTAGTATTAGTGAGTTGTTTTTGCTATATTATGGGTTGAGATTATGAGTATTAATTATTAGATGGACGTTATGTCAATTATCGTTTAATACTCAGTGTATATTTTGTTTTATGAATAGGTGACGAGACTAATAGAGGTCATTTTCGAGGCTTAGATAATACGCTATAAGAGTCAGGTAAGCGGGGTTCCTATGCTGGGTTTTATACAAGCTAATAAGACTGAGGTTGATTTTATGAAAACTTGCATAATTTGTGTTGTGCTGGGAACTTGTGAAAACAAAGATCAACCTCGGTCACTTATCTGCATTATTCATGAAATCTGTGTGAAAAAGGAAAAATATATTCTGACATGCATTGTGTAGACATGAGCTAAATTCTGTCATGTGGTTTCTAAAATCTGGAAAAAGAGCGATATTGAGAATATGAAAAGTTGTGCATTTATTTGTTCTGGCTTTTGTGTTCAGCGTGTGTAAACTGTTCTGATTCTGTTTTGGTACTCTGTATTATTTTGATATAACATCTGAAAACCTTTGGCATGGTGTACTGGTTTTCGTATCTGACTCTGTCTCTGCTTTGCTCTGCTCTGGTCTGTTATGCTCTGCTTTGTTTGGGTTGGTACCAACTTCTCTGTCTCTGAGTGCACCTACTTTGGAAACAAAGTGGTTTTATTGTGGTCTTTTCTGTGTGCACACTCGGGGCTCCGAGAAGAATAAAGGAAAGATATCACCTCTGTCTCTGCCTGGTTTGGCCACCGGGGTTAGCACAACCCTACCACGGGTGTGAAACATGGTTTTTGCTCTGTTTTGATCTGATGATGATACTCGGTTTATGTTATGCCAAAGTACCATGGGTTTACTTGTTTTAAAACCATCGCTCTGTTACTTTTGAAAATGCGTTCTGTTCTGCATGATAACTCTGGAAAATATTTTATTCTGCATACTCTACTTTATAAATGCTCATGTTTGCACGCTAGCATATGATTTCTGCTTACTGAGTTGTTGATAACTCACCCCCTATCATTATAATATTTTTCAGATGATGTGGTATGTCCAAATGAAGACCTGGATTAGAATGTTGCTTGTGTTTAAGCTGAGAAGATGTTGGTAGAAGAAGGACTTCTGGTGTTCTTAGTCTTAATGTCTTTGGGTTTTATGTGTTTAGTAAGATTTATGAATTATTTAGTTGATTTGTTATGACTACCGGGAGGTTAGGGACCTCTTTGATTATTATTATTGCATTTAAGATTGTGTGGAGTTTGTAATGAGATTATTGAGAAGATTTGAGATTGGATGCATTGGGAGACATGTTTATGAGTGACAAGTAGTAATTCACCAAGCCACCCGGGTTGGGGTGTTACATTTGGTATCAGAGACAGGTTTGAATTCTGCATACTATAAACCTTGGAGGTTTAGATTTCTGTGGGTTCATAGGATTGAATATTGTTGAAATGGGAAGTCTTAGAATTCGCAGGCTTTAGGAATAGCTATGAATTGTGGTATATCACAGGTGTATGAACTAAATTCATGTTGATTAAGGTTTAGTTTAGTAACAGAGCCTTCTTAAATACTCAGATGGAGTAAGATGTGAATTTTAGGGGAGATTGACTATTACTACCGCTGTGCGTTCCTCTTTTGTCTCTGTTATAGATATTCTTATATATATTTGAATTCTAATATATATACGTTTTGTTTTTACCAATACCACTAAATTCTTCTATGTTCTTATAAACTCTAGTTTTGAAGCGATTATTAAAAATTCTAGTTATTTTGTCAGGATGCCACCTCGTCGTAGAGAACGAAGCATGTCGGATCTAAATGCGAACGAGAATGAAAGGGAAGCAAACCCAAGTGCTTCTGAAGTACTGCGAGCGGCTGCACATCAATTAATTGATGACCTTGTGCAGAATCCCGCGGGTCGCCAGCGTAACTTCAATGAAGGGGGTTGTACTGTCGAGCAATTCAATCGAATGCACCCTCCTTTGTTTGATGGGAGAGGCGATCCAACTTTGGCAGAGGATTGGATTCAAGACATTGAGGAGATTTTTCGAGTCCTAACCTGTATTGAGGAGCAAAAAGTGGCGTACGCCACATTCAAGCTTACTGGGGAAGCAAAGAGGTGGTGGATCTCTGAAAGATCTATCAGGGAAGCAGAGGGGACAGAGATAGTCAATTGGCTGCACTTCAAGCAGATTTTTCTTGAGCGCTTTTTCCCTAGCTCATTCTGTGAGGACAAGGCTATGGAATTTACCACCTTGGTTCAGGGAACAATGACGGTTCATCAGTATGCTGCCAGATTTACAGAGTTATCCCGCTTTGCTATTTATTTGATTCCGGATGAGGAAAAGAAGGCACGCAAATTCGTGCAAGGACTGAATGAGAAACTGTATGAGCGTGTGGTGGGTTTCCAGATTCGAAACTTCTCCAAATTGGTGAACAAAGCAACAGTTTTTGAAAGAACCCTTCAAAGAAGTGCTGCGTTGCACGAACAGAGGAAAAGGACTACTCCCACCGAGTACCATTCTGGCATGGACCAAGGACCGTGGAAGAGGAGGAGTGAAGGTGGTAGTTTGGGAAAAAGGCCAGTTCAGAGTAATCAACAGCTCTACTAGTGTAGGACATGTAATCAGGTGCACTCCAGAGAGTGTAGAAAAGGAGCGGGATTATGTTTCCGTTGTGGCAAATCAAGACACTACATCAGAGATTGCCCAATGCAAAATAGAAGCAACCAGACGTTCATACCGCCACCTCAGAGGAATGAAGTATCAGCTCGGGGCAGCGATCAACGTCCTACTGCGCCTGCTCGAGTCTTTGCATAAACACCTGGAGAGGTTGAGGGCAGGAATGACGTGATCACTGGTATGACTCTTTTGTTTTACTTTAAGGATTTATATTTTTTATTATTTTATTTTCTTTGATTGGTTCTGGTTAAGACTATGAATATTCTTGGTTCATGGATGAGTTCGAATGTGATCAGAGGTACTCTTTCTTTGTTTTCTAATAATGCTATTGTGTTATTTGACTCGGGAGCGACACATTCTTTTGTTTCCACTGCGTACTCTAGATTTTGCACTTTAGATACTGAAAGATTGAGGAACAAGTTAGTGGTTGCGACCCCAACAGGAAATTCTGTAGTCTGTAGTGAGATTCTACCTGGATGCCCCCTTTCTATAGAGGGAAGATTGATGCCAGCAGATTTAATAGTTTTCCACATGGTTGGGTTTGATGTTATTTTGGGTATGGATTGGCTGGCTTCCTATCACGCCATTATTGATTGTGCTAAAAAGGAAGTGGTATTCAGACCCCCTAATGAAGGTGAATTTCGGTTCATAGGGTCAAAAGTGAGGTTGACTCCACTCATCATTTCTGTCATTCAGGTTGGAAAACTGTTGCGTGATGGTTGTCAGGGATTCTTAGCCTGTGTGGTAGAAGCACCAATGGGGGAAGTGATGTTGGAACAGATACCTGTTGTGAGAGATTATCCAGAGGTCTTCCCTGAAGATTTATCGGGACTTCCACCCGAGCGAGAGGTAGAGTTTGCTATTGAGTTAGTTCCAGGCACGGCACCCCTTTCGAAAGCACCGTATCGCATGGTGCCGTCTGAGTTAGCAGAACTCAAAGAGCAGTTGCAAGATTTGTTAGACAAGGGTTTCATCAGGCCCAGTGTGTCACCGTGGGGAGCGCCAGTTCTTTTTGTGAAGAAGAAGGATGGATCGATGAGAATGTGTATCGATTACAGGGAACTCAATCGGGTGACCATAAAGAATAAGTACCCGCTATCACGTATAGAAGATTTGTTTGATCAACTCCAGGGTGCTCAAGTATTTTCAAAAATTGACCTTCGATCGGGTTACCATCAGTTGAAGATCAGAGCTGAAGACGTGGCTAAGACGGCGTTCAGAACCCGATATGGCCATTATGAGTTTTTGGTCATGCCTTTTGGCCTGACTAACACCCCAGCAATATTCATGGACTTGATGAACAGGGTGTTTCATGAGTTTTTGGATAAGTTTGTGGTTGTCTTTATTGATGATATACTGATATACTCCAAAAGCGAGACCAAGTATGAAGAACATTTAGAGACAAGCAGCTGTTTGCTAAGTTGAAGAAGTGTGAATTTTGGCTTGATTCAATCACGTTTCTGGGACATGTAGTTTCAAATGATGGAATTTCAGTAGACCCAGGGAAAGTGGAAGCAGTGGTTAATTGGTCGGCACCGAGGAATGTACATGAGGTTAGAAGCTTCTTGGGATTGGCGGGGTATTACCGTCGATTCAACGATGGGTTTTCCAATATAGCAGTTCCTCTCACTGCACTCACCAGGAAAAATAATAAGTTTGAATGGTCAGCAAAGTGTGAAAAAAGCTTCCAAGAGTTGAAACAGAGATTAGTGACAGCTCCGGTGTTATCAGTTCCCACAGCTAGAGGCAGATTTGTTGTCTATAGCGATGCTTCTAGGCTTGGTTTGGGGTGTGTACTGATGCAACATGGGAAGGTTATAGCTTACGCCTCACGCCAATTGAAAGTGTATGAGCAGAATTATCCCACTCATGATCTGGAACTTGCGGCAGTCATTTTTGCACTCAAGCTTTAGAGACATTACTTGTATGGGGAAAAGTGCAAAATTTATACGGATCACAAGAGTTTGAAGTATTTCTTTACCCAAAAAGAATTAAACATGAGACAAAGGAGGTGGCTTGAGTTGATCAAGGATTATGATTGCACCATTAATTATCACCTTGGCAAAGCTAATGTAGTAGCCGACGCTCTGAGTAGGAAGTCAATCGGACCGACAGTTGCAGCCATTACCACTCAGCATAGGTTGTTGATGGATTTAGAAAGAGCCGGTATTGAAGTCTCTTCTAGTGATACAAATGCTGTCATGGCCAGTTTGGTGGTTCAACCTGCTTTGATAGATAGAATCAGAGCTGTTCAGAAAGTGGACTCAGAGTTGGTGAAGCTAATGGAAGGGATCGGAAACGGGGACAAGCCTGATTTTTGTGTTTCCAAGGATGGATTTTTAAGGTTTAGGGGTAGAGTATGCGTACCTGCTGATGAGGAACTAAAAAGGTTAATACTTGAAGAGGCACACCGTTCATTGTACACTGTTCACCCAGGGAGTACCAAGATGTATCAGGATTTGAGAGAGTCCTTTTGGTGGAATGGCATGAAAAGAGAAATTGCTAAATTTGTAGAACAATGCCTGACTTGCCAACAAGTGAAGGCGGAACATCAGAGACCTGCAGGATTATTACAGCCACTCCAGATTCCAGAGTGGAAATGGGAACATATCTCCATGGATTTCGTGACAGGTCTACCAAGGACTGTAAGCGGACAAGATGCTATATGGGTGATCGTGGATCGCTTAACGAAGACCGCCCATTTTGTGCCCATTAAAGTTTCTTATAAACTAGAGAAACTAGTTGAATTGTATGTGCGGGAGATAGTGAGGTTGCATGGAGTACCGGTATCCATTGTGTCGGATAGAGATCCTCGTTTTACCTCTAAGTTCTGGCGAAGCTTACAAGAGGCAATGGGTACTCAGTTAAGTTTCAATACTGCTTTTCACCCTCAGACAGATGGACAGTCAGAAAGAACCATTCAGATTTTAGAAGACATGTTGAGGGCATGCTTGATGGATTTCAAGGGATCTTGGATGCAACATTTACCATTGGTTGAGTTTGCATATAATAATAGTTTCCAGGCTAGCATTGGGATGGCACCTTATGAGGTTTTGTAAGGCAGGAGATGTAGGTCTCCATTGTATTGGGATGAAGTAGGTGAAAGAAAACTCCTAGGGCCAGAGATTATTAAGCAGACTACAGAAAAGATAGATACCATTCAGGCTAGAATCAAAGCAGCTCAAAGCCGACAGAAGAGCTATGCAGATAAACGCCGCCGTCAGTTAGAGTTTGCGATGGGAGATAAGGTATTCTTGAGAATATCACCAATGAAAGGAGTTATGAGATTAGGAAAGAAAGGTAAGTTGAGTCCTAGATACATTGGGCCGTTTGAGATTCTTGATCGGATTGGACCGGTGGCGTACAGGGTGGGTCTACCACCGGCGTTCTCGGGAGTGCATAATGTGTTCCATGTGTCCATGTTGAGAAAGTACATCCACGACCCCACTCACATCATAGATCATGAACCCTTGCAGATTCAAGAGGACATGACCTACACCGAGGAACCATTGCGGATTCTAGACAGGAAAGAGCAAGTGTTGCGGAATCGAACTATTTCTTTGGTTAAAGCATTATGGAATAATCATGCTATCAATGAAGCATCTTGGGAATTCGAGGAAGAGATGCGAGTAAAGTACCCTCTTTTGTTCGAAGGGAATTATTATAGCTTGTAGTGAATTCCGAGAACGGAATTCTTGTAAGGGGAGGAGGATGTAAGGCCCAGATTCTTCATCAAGTAGCTCGGACTTGGCATGAAAATGGCCCAGCCATTTTAGTGCTTAGTAAGACCTCAGAAAGACGTCGTTTAGGGAGGTAAGAGTTCTCCTCTGTTTTCCGTTTCTTCCTCCCTTTCTTCTCGCGTCAGTTTTTCTTTCGGTTTCTTTTTCTTCTGCAACTTCCCTTCTCCCACGTTACTCTTTCTTTTTCCATTTCTTTTCATTGTTTTCTGTTCCTGTTGCCGAAACACTTGCCATAAACTTCTTCAATTTCGGTTTTCTCTCTTGCGCTGCACTTAGTTTCGGTGGTTGCCGTCTGCTACATTCCTCTGTTTTCTCTCCATTTTGCATTTCGGTTTCCCTCTGCAACACACGGGCATCACTTCGCATCCCCTCCATTTTCGACTGGTAAGGGTTTCTTTCTCATCCAAGTTTCGGTTCCTCCTTCTATAACCGTGCGAATTCTGCTTCTTAGTTTTGGGTTTGATTTATCTTCATTTTGATGCAGTTTCTGTTTTGGCCGTGAGTTTGAGTAGCAGTTTGTGAGTTTTCTGGTTGCTCTGCGTGGGATTATTTCGGGTTGGTGTGTTTCGGGTAGACATTGAAACCTTTGCTGTCATTTCTCATTTGCCGTAACATACTCATGCAGTTCTTCTTGAAATCTATTTTGATTTTATCCTCATTTCTGCAATGTGTTGTTGCCGTGAGTTGAGTTTGCATTTTCGTCAGTTCTTGGGTCTCCGTGGCTTGTGATTCCTAATTATTGGACTTCCGATTTTCAGTTTCTCGTGTAACCAGTGAGGCTAATTCCGGAGAATCTATTCTTTTCTTTCACTGGTAAGCCATGCTCAATCTCGGTCTCACACGCACGCACACACACTTCACTTCAAGTCAGTTTATTTCACTTCAATGAAATATTTTGGAAGTGTAGTTGTGAGTTCTCGGACACTTTTTGTGAATAAACAAACACTTTGTATTGGAATGGTCTTGGAATTGTGGATTATTTTGGGTTGGTCGAGCAGTAAATTGAGTAATGCTTGGGATTGTTTGGGGGCTGTTTTTGTGCTATATGGGTTTCTATTTGACCGTTGGGAGTGGAGAATAATAGTTGGAGCTGCATTGTGGTTGAGTTGTGATTATTGCTTGGAGTTAGGGGCCTTTGAGGTGGGGTTGATATTTTGGTTATTTGTGTTTGACGTGGAATTTGGTGGGTGTTTTGGTAATTGTTAAAATTAGAATATGGTATTTTTGGGTTGAAATGCGAGCTGTCCAAATTACTATTAGTAGTATTAGTGAGTTGTTTTTGCTATATTATTGGTTGAGATTATGAGTATTAATTATTAGATGGACGTTATGTAACACCCCGCATTTTAGTGTATTTTTATTGAATGATTTATTATTATTTATTCAAAAATTTATTCTCTTATTTTAAAATTATCGGATATTTTAAATGGGTTATTTTATGATCTTTAAATTGTGAAAATTAAATTGCTATCTTTCTTAATATTTATTTATTGTTGTACATTTAAATTGTTCTTCTTTTAAAGTAATTGATTGTGGGATTTAATTATTTTATCTTCATTGTATCATTACGTTTAAATTATTTTAATTGATTTGCTATTTTAAAATTGTTTCCGTTGGATCATTTTTGTGACCCAAGATTTGAGGATTGGACCTCATTTCTTTCCCTGTAGTTTTCGTTTTCTTTTTCTTTTTCTTTTTTCTTTTTCCTTCTTCTTTTCTTTTCTTTTCTTTTTTTTTTCCTTCTTCTTTTTTTCTCTTTCCCGCGCGAGCTACAGACTCTCTCTCTCTCCCTTCCGCCAGGCCCATTCTCTTCCCCTCCCGCCGGTCATCAACCCCCACCAACCTCAGCCCCTAACTCGCCGCCGGTAGCCCCCACGAGATCCACGAAGCCGCGGCGTTCTTTGAGCTCGCGCGCCGCCGTCGCGCCACCACCGGCCACCATCTTCCTACCACTTCATCCCTGACCTCTTGGCAACCCAATGGACCCAACCCCAGCTCCGATCCGTCACCGGTGAAGCCTCACCAAGTCCATTTCCAATTTGTACATTTTTGGCTTAAAACCGCCCCTTGCGCCGCCACCCATGGCAAACCACCACCACTATTGGCTTCACCGACCTCCCTAGGCCCTACTCCATCAAATTTGGGTCTTTGTTTGTCACCGTTGAAAAGTGGGTATCTGTGACCCACGGCCACAGTGTACGACGGCTATTTTTCCACTTCAAGCGCACCCGTGATCCTTCGGAAATTGCAATATTGCATTGTAAGTATTTCTCCAAAGAACTTTCGTAATTTAAATGTATTTTTGCACTAATATATTACATTGTATTTGTTTGACATGCCGGACTGAGTCCGAGGAGTTCGGGGGCGGATGAAATTGTGATTGGAGTTGTTTGGTTGCTTGATTGAATTGGTTATTGGTTGTTGATTGTTATGGATCAGTGTTGGTGCATGTACATATCAATATTTCATGCATGATCATGTTAGTAAAGAAAACTGGGTTTTCGTGTATTGCATTCGTGTGCATGTGTGATTTGGAAAAGTTATGATTTCATGTGTGAGAAATTGGATTTGTTTGGATTGATTGATTTGGGAAAAAAGGGAAAGAGACTGTAGGGATGGTGGGAAGCAAGGACGGTGGTAGAGTCCCGCCTGTGATTCCCGCCTACGGTGCACGCGGTAGGGATGGTGGTTGTGTCCCGCCTGTGATTCCCGCCTACGGTGCACGCGGTAGGGATGGTGGTAAGCAGGGATGGTGGTAGAGTCCTGCCTGTGATTCCCGCCTACAGTGCTCTGTTATGTATCTATTGTGTGGAAAGGAACTGTAGGGATGGTGGTAAGTAGGGATGGTGGTAGAGTCCCGCCTGTGATTCCCGCCTACGGTGCATGCGGTGGGGATGGTGGTAAGCAGGGATGGTGGTTGTGTCCCGCCTGTGATTCCCACCTACGGTGCACGCGGTAGAGATGGTGGTAAGCAGGGATGGTGGTAGAGTCCCGCCTGTGATTCCCGCCTATAGTGCTCTGTTATGTATCTATTGTGTGGAAAGGAACTGTAGGGATGGTGGTAAGCAGGGACGGTGGTAGAGTCCCGCCTGTGATTTCCGCCTACGGTGCACGCGGTAGGGATGGTGGTTGTGTCCCGCCTGTGATTCCCGCCTACGGTGCACGCGGTAGGGATGGTGGTAAACAGGGATGGTGGTAGAGTCCCGCCTACAGTGTCCGATAAATTGTTGAGTTTTCTGTAAATCATATTCTGGGAAAATGATTTACGGATTATATGATTTGGCTAAAAATGAGATTTTGGCGTGTGTTGGAAAATTAATCGTTTTCGGGGAAAATGATGTTTTGAGAGAAATGTATATTCTTTTTATGCATGCATGTTGGTCGCATTTAATGCATTTATATTATGTTGTTATTTTGGGTTATACTTACCAGCGGTACCGTTTATGGTATCGCAGCTTTTGATGCAGATGAGGATGATGAGTCTTAGGCTTTGGCTCCGTTGGGAGAGCGATCTGGGATTGCTCTCGTGCATCGATATTTATTATCCTAGTCTTTTATGTATTTATCTTTTGTAATATATTTGGGATGACTGTATAACTTTTTAAAAATAAATTATTTTGGACACCTTTATTTAAATTTCTGGTACTTAGTTGACTTATTATATTATCCGCTGCGATTTTTGTTGTGCACATTTGTATGTTGCACACACTTGGGCACATTTCGTTCGGATGCGTGACCCGTGTTATCACCATCCTGGCGTCTCGATCCCCGTGTATTTTTTATAAGGGGGGTTGGGGGCGCCACACGTTATGTCAATTATCGTTTAATGCTCAGTGTATATTTTGTTTTATGAATAGGTGACGAGACTAATAGAGGTCATTTTCGAAGCTTAGATAATACGCTACAAGAGTCAGGTAAACGGGGTTCCTATGCTGGGTTTTATACAAGCTAATAAGACTGAGGTTGATTTTATGAAAACTTGCATAATTTGTGTTGTGTTGGGAACTTGTGAAAACAAAGATCAACCTCGGTCACTTATCTGCACTATTCATGAAATCTGTGTGAAAAAGGAAAAATATATTCTGACATGCATTGTGTAGACATGAGCTAAATTCTGTCATGTAGTTTCTGAAATATGGAAAAAGAGCGATATTGAGAATATGAAAAGTTGTGCATTTATTTGTTCTAGCTTTTGTGTTCAGCGTGTGTAAACTGTTCTGATTCTGTTTTGGTACTCTGTATTATTTTGATATAACATCTGAAAATCTTTGGCATGGTGTACTGGTTTTCGTATCTGACTCTGTCTCTGCTTTGCTCTGCTCTGCTCTGTTATGCTCTGCTTTGTTTGGCTTGGTACCAACTTCTCTGTCTCTGAGTACACCCACTTTGGAAATAAAGTGGTTTTATTGTGGTCTTTCCTGTGTGCACACTCTGGGCTCCGAGAAGAATAAAGGAAAGATTTCACCTCTATCTCTGCCTGGTTTGGCCACCGGGGTTAGCACAACCCCGGTGAAATATGGTCTCTGCTCTGTTTGATGCTCTGTTTTGATATGATGATGATACTCAGTTTATGTTATGCCAAAGTACCATGGGTTTTTCTTGTTTTAAAACCATCGCTCTGTTACTTTTGAAAATGCGTTCTGTTCTGCATGATAACTCTGGAAAATATTTTATTCTGCATACTCTACTTTATAAATGCTCATGTTTGCACGCTAGCATATGATTTCTGCTTACTGAGTTGTTGATAACTCACCCCCTATCATTATAATATTTTTCAGATGATGTGGTTAAGTCCAAATGAGGACCTGGATTAGAATGCTGCTTGAGTTTAAGCTGAGAGGTAGAAGAAGGACTTCTGGTGTTCTTAGTCTTAATGTCTTTGGGTTTTATGAGTTTAGTAAGGTTTATGAATTATTTAGTTGATTTGTTATGACTACCAGGAGGTTAGGGACCTCTTTGATTATTATTATTGCATTTAAGATTGTGTGGAATTTGTAATGAGATTATTGAGAAGATTTGATATTGAATTCATTTATGAAGTTTTTGGAGATTTTTCTTTGGATGCGTTGGGAGACATGTTTATGAGTGACAAGTAGTAATTCACCAAGCCACCCGGGTTTGGGGTGTTACACCTTCTATTATATGCAATGCTTGTTCTCGTAGATAGGAACATCAATGTATGGATGTTTGTGGAGCAAAGATCCACATTCTTCAAAGGCTTTTACCAAAATTTAATTTTTATAGGTTCTTAGCTATCAAACTGATCTCTTACCCATAACAAAAAACATGGCATAAGTAAAAAAACAACCAACCAAAAACTTTAAACACAAATAAACAAGCATTCACATTGCCAGTCAAGAACACTGATCTACTACGAATAGTAAAATCAACAATATGCAAGCCCCAACTTTAAATTCAAAAATCCTGCACATCATTTATAATTACTAGAATTACAAAAAACCATATAGAAACAACCCATATCTGACATATTCCAACCATTCAAGCTCCACTTCAAATACAAGCACCAAACGCACCAAGCAATCTTAATTTTTGCTGAAGATAAACAAAAACATAAAAACGACAAAAATAAATTGGAAATGGGAACATCATGATTGAACCTCAATAACTTTATCAAGAAGAAGCCCCATGATGGCTTCGGTCTCTGTGGACAATGCATGCCTCATCCACCTTAACCACACATCTTCCGACATTTTCACACATGTTAGAGACATATTCTGTACCTACAAACAGAATATGGCCTTTGTCAATCTAGCTCAGAAAAAACTGGGCTCATGTTAAGACATGTTACTTTACACCCATGTGTAGTAGGACTATAGACAAATGACTTCCATCCAACGCTCATGGATTATATACCACAGAATATAATCCATGAGCGTTGGATGGAAGTACAAACAACAAATTAACAAAAATCAACCTTCGTCCTGCACTGTATTACAAGCCACATCCCATCATCTGCATTCACGCACCACATCACTGCAGAGCATATCAAACCAAAATCAAATGTGATATAGGAAGAAATAAAATTATAAGTATTTGTACCGTTTGGAAGAGAAATAGGCAGTTTTTAAATTAAGGAACTTCCACTGAGATTTACCTTTACTATCATGATCGTGATATGTATCTCAGCCCTGGTCTACCTGTGAATAAAATGGACATGGACACTAGATAGCCTCCGTTTATGTCCTACACTTAATGGTTCAGGTAGGGAGTCTGAAAATATGCTCAAAAACTTCTCAAAAAGAGGACACCCAAACTTGTTATCTCCTCGGTGTAGACATAGATCCCATTATATATATATATATATAGTTCTATATATATATATTTTATATTTTGCCCAGTGTCGTATAGACTAACAAAAAACCACCCAAAAGATCAAGGACACCCAAACTTCTTATCTCCCCGGTGTCATAGTCACTAGCAAAAAACACCCCAAAAAATTCTAAAATATGATAAGCCCCTTATGGGTCGGGTGAATCGTTACATTGAGTCTGTCGAACTGACTCAGTGAACGACGGAAAAGCCCTAAAGAATGACTGCATAAGTTTGTCATCCAAGCTCCCTAAGAGCCTGCATCTCACTCCTCATTTCATCCAGCTGACTCATGTAGTCTTCAGCATCTTTCTTATATTGTTCAGCATCTTTCTTATATTGCTCATAATCTTTCTTGTGTTTTTCAACCTCAGACAGGCATTGTTGCATTTGAAGTTTATCATGTTGTCTACATGACTCGGGGATGACCATCTCCCCAAGTCCTCGTGCATATCCAGGTCGGTGGCCAAGGACCTCCCTAAAGACAGTCGCTGCTGCCTCATCACTACGTTGCTCTGGTCCTAGGCCATCCAACCTACCTTGCATCTCCTGCTGCACATTAACAGCACAACAATTATTAACAAATCTAGAATTGGACATAGATACTTGATTCTGTAAGTGTACTACTCATATAAGTTTCTTCTGTAGCATCTGTCACAAACTTATTCTTCTTCTTCGACCAGCGCGTCTCCTTATAGAAATCGACCAAATTCCCATTCTCAGTGCACTACATGTGTGAGCAATGAGTATAAGAATATTATATATATAAGAAAACGTTATTCTGTGGTAGACATGTGGATTTTAAGCCCAAAACCTGTAAGTAACCACTACCCAATAGTAATGTAATATTGTCACTAAAATATCCAAGTAAAGTGCATTTTCACATTGAATTTGAAATGAAAAGATTATTTTCCCTTAGAGATACCTTCTGCTCAAGTAATCAGACGAATGATTTACGTCCTGATATGTGATTAATCGCCTGCTTGTTTTGGTTCTCCCGATTTTGAGCTGAAATTTTCTGCCATATGCATCACGGAAAGATTACTTATGATAAACAAATAGATTTGCCACAACAATATTTAGGCATATTAAATTGATTGAAATATAGTTTAATGTGAGAAAGAGCATATGTACCTTAAAGGCATCGCTGCCCCACCTTCCACATAACTTATCCCATACAATGGGGTCCACCAAGCTAGTTTCATGAGCCAACGCTTCTTCGTGGCTTCCATATGAGTGATAAATCTTGTGCAAGTCGTGATGGAAGGAGTTGAAGCGCTTACGTAGGGTTTTTGTCACCGTCAATCGGTGGTTTTCGCATTCCCAGCCAAACACAAAGTCACTCTACATAAGGTAGCATGCAAATAATTATGTGCCATATCGTTATTTGGGCGACGATTAAACTGCATAAACAACTTTCAAATAATCACTAAACATAACCAATGACTTACTCGAACACGGTCGATGAGCTCCTCTTTAATGGCTTGTGGGACATCCGACCAATGCTTGTAACTCATGTCGCAATATTATTTAACAATCCACGATACTCGTGTTGTGAACATAGAAGCGTGTTCACAACATGGGGCTGTCTCACCATCGTTTATCTTCAATTGGACTTTCCCATTCTTCCTTAGCTTCTCGAAGAAAATGCATTTAGCTGGCCCACAAGTTCGTTTCCTTTGTTCCGTCGTAGATACGGCCTCCGTGGGGGCATCTGGAATCATGTTAAAAGTGTAATACATTAGTGTTTTTAAGTGTAATGTGGAATATTTAGACTCTACATAATACATACAAACATGATAACGCCCTCAAAATTAAAGTATTGGAAAAACATGCACCAGTTTGTTCTCTAGGAGGTGATTGTTCCATTGCATTTGGTGGGGGTTCTTGAATAGGTTTTGGCGCGTGATTTGGGTTGGCGCATGGTGGGGGACTTAGGGGCTGTGTCGAGTCATCCGAGGAGGATTGATTACACTCCTTCGTGCTGTGATATGAAGATATTTTCGCACCACGTGGTCGGATGTGACGAGCTGAGTATGGTATATAATGCCTTCCACGAGTACCTCGAAGTCTCCCTCCGCCTCTTGAACTGGGTCCCAGTTGGTTACCTGCACGAGTATGAGTTAATGACATTATGATAAAATTGATAAATGAATTGAACATAATAATCTCAAAGTCACAGACAGGTTCGTAAAAAAGATCATTTATCTACCATTTTCAATTACTTTTAGGTAGACTAACCCTTACATTATGAGCATTTAGTATAAACAGAGGAATAACTGAATTGTCAAAATTTAGACCTTCATAATGCATAGTGCTCCTCATGTGTCCTCCCGGTTTGAACGTCACCTGAAGCAAATAAAATCACATATTAGACTTCGTTTAAATTATGTATGGATGTTGTAAAACATGGACACTACACCCAAACTTGTTTGTTATTTGCATGGTAAGTAGTTCACCCAATGAGAAAGAAAATCCTTCATGCAGGTTAGAAATAAATCAAAACATATATTTCATACAATCTCATACTGAATTCTAAATATATACACATACCAATTTCAAACAATCTCATTTTGTCAACTGTCTATGTACACATGGGAATTTCAAACAATAAATCTAAGATGTCAACCTTAAATTAACGAAGTTCTTGGGTTGTAATTATAAATCTAACTCAGATTCATCCTCTGTTGATATGTCCTCCTCATCTGAACATTCCCCCTCATTTGTTGATTGGTCCTCCTCATCTGAATATTCCCCCTCACTGGCCACACTTCCAGAATCAAAAGTGATCATGTCATCATTAATAAAGCCGGTTGAATCTATGCATTGACCATCCGGATCCATGATTTCTTGTGCATCAACATGGCTAGGTAGTATATCAGGCCTATTCAGTGGAGTTGTCACTTGATCTGTATTATCACACTGCACTGGTTCATAATAATATGATGACTCATCTTCTTGATCGACATCATGTGTGGCGCCCCTGACCCCCATGTAAGGAGACATGGGAATCGAGATGCCAGGATGATGACAGCACGGTCACGCATCCCAATGATAGTGCCAAGTGTGTCTACATGCAATAGTGTACAATAAAAACGCAGCGGATGAGTCAACTAAGTACCAGAATTTAAATACAATCTAAACATCAGTAAAGGTTTAAAAAGTAGTTATACAGTCATCTAAAATTAAAATACAATACAGTAAAATAAAATAAATAAGCAAGTGATCCCAGATCACTCCTCGGGCGGAGCCGTCTCCTCAGGCTCGCCCTCATCCTTCTCTGCATCAAAATCTGCGTTACCAAACATGGTACCACAGGTAAGTATAAACCAAACAACCACGAGATAAAAATCCATTAATGCAACCAACATGCATGCATATGATGAAATATGCATTATGTCCAAAACATCATTTTTCCGAAAAATGAATATTTCCAACACACGCCAAAATCCCAGTTGGCCCAAAAATATCCATAACACATTTTCCCAGAAAATGATCACACAGTTTACAAAATCTAGCACATCCTATTTTCTTAGAAAATAGTTCATTTTAACGTATGCACCATGATCTCCGCTATGGGTCATCTGCACACCCTGGCTTTGTACGTGGCCAAGCATCCTCTA
This sequence comes from Juglans mandshurica, assembly GCA_022457165.1. Lineage (NCBI taxonomy): Eukaryota > Viridiplantae > Streptophyta > Magnoliopsida > Fagales > Juglandaceae > Juglans > Juglans mandshurica. Next base: position 11,754,127 of record CM039627.1, on the reverse strand, counting down.
CGCAATGAGCGATGCCCAGTTCCGCACCCAGCGCATACGTGGCCAAGCGTCCTCTAGTCCCCGCCAGCAGAAGGACCACAGAGTCGGCACGAGACCATCTCGTCCGATCCCATTGTCGCTCGGCGACAATCCAGGGGACGTCACTCAGTATATTACGCACCCAAGTGACCAGAGGAGCTCCACCGAGATAATGCCCCATCTCGGCTTGGGGTCGTGATACACACGCACCCAAAAATATTCTCACACATGAAACCCAGTTTCAATAAACACATGAGCATGAATGCAATACACGAAAACCCAGTTTTCCTTTACAAACATGATCATGCATGAAATCATGCAATGTACAAGTACCGACACTAATCAACAACCAACAATTACCAACCCAAACAAATCTAATCAAACAACTCCACTCATCAATCCATCCGACCCCCGTACTCCTCGGACTCAGTCTGGCAAAACCAATCAATAGTATAATGAGTTAGTGCAAAAATACATTTAAATCTCAAAATTTATTTGGAAAAATACTTACAGTGCTATATAGCAATTTCTGGAGGATCACGGAGATGCAAGAAGTGGAAATGCAGCTGCAGAACAATGCCAAATGCACTATGGCCGTGGGTCTCAAAGACCCACTTTTGAACGGGTGCAAACGAAGACCTGAGATTGATAGGGTAGGGCCTAGAAATGTCGGTGAAGCTAGTGGTGTTGATGGTTGGCCGTGGGTGGCAGCGCAAAGGGTGGTTGAAGTGCAAAAATACCCAAAACGGAAATGGAGTTGGATGTGCTTCACTGGTGACGGATCGGAGCTGGGGTTGGGTCCATTGGGTTGCTAGGAGGTCGATGATGAAGTGGTGAAGAGATGGTGGCCGAAGGCGGCGCGACGGCGGCACTAGAACAAATGGTGGCCGCGGCTTGGTATGGTGCGTGGGGGAGACTACCGGCGAGTTAGGGGCTGAGGTCGGTGGGGTGAGGTCGAATCCTCACAACTTGGGTCACAAAAATGATCCAAAGGAAATGATTTTAAAACAGCATGTGAAATAAAATATTTCAAACGCAGTGATTAAAATGAAAATAAATAATTAAACCCAACAATAAGTTAATTTAATTTGAGAAGAAATTTAAACGCATAACAATAATTAATTTAGAGAGAGCACTTCAAAAAAAATTTTCATAAAATAAAAATCATAAAAATAACCCAATTAAAAATCCAATAATTTTAAAACAAGAGAATAAATTTTTGAATAAAAAAAAATAATCCTTCAGTAAAAATACACTAAAATACGATGTGTTACATCATGAGTGCTTGATTCGCCATCAATATCTTCGAGAAACCTCGACAGTGGTGGAATGTTGTATATATTCCTATTTGTATAGTTCTGCACAACACACAACTCCCTTTCGCCCTTAAATCTCTTATGTAGAAACATTGATCAGCCTGACTCGCCAACACGAATGGTTCATCCTTATACGAAGTTCTGTACATGTTGACACTAATCATATGGTCATCCACCCGCACCCCTCATTTTCGATCACCAACATCAAACCAATCATATTCAAACAGGTACACCCAACGCCACTCCATTTAGCGTAACTCTTCGATATTATTAATAACACCGTAGAAGTCGACGTTATTTGTGGCCTCATCACCAGTTACCAACACCCTAGAATTTTGTGTACGCCGGCGAAGTTCGCACTACTTCGTATGAAACCTTTTTCCATTAACTATGCAAATAGCGTATGTTGCAACCCAACGGTTAGGATCACAAGCTAACGGATATAGATCAACAGACACATCAAGTGTATGCGAGGCACAATGTTCCTAGATCTATACAAAAAAAAAAAAAAAAAAGTAAATTTCACAACGTTTATTCTTCTCAATTCTGAAGCATCTAAAATGAAAGCGTTAGCATTTCAACTTAGATAGGGATGGATAAGAACTTACACGTTGCTTGAACTGAGTTGCACCAAGGCGAAGCAAAAAATTCAAGTTAGCTAGTATTGGGTTCATAACACCTTGTTAAGATCAAATGGAAGTTGATTGCTTAAGTAAACTCGTTCATGCTTACTCTATATAAGGTCCAATCTCCGCACAATTGTTGAGCACGTACCAGATGGCTACCCTAAAGAGTTTACCTTCTCATTGCACGTTAGAAGCTATGCCCAAGGGATGAACTTTCTGGTTCAAAATTCTGAACCCATCTACATTTCCTCTTCGTCAGCATCAATATTGCGGTCCGCTCGAGTAAACCTCGTCTCAATGTCTTTGAGGTACATGGAGCAAAATATCAAGCATCCGGTGTGAATGTAGGCCTCGGCTATTGAACCTTCTGGGCGGGCTTTATTCTTAACATATCGCTTGAATTTGCCGAGATACCTCTCAAATGGGTACATCCATCTATATTGTACAGGACCCCCAAGTCTGGCCTCAAGGGGTAAATGGACAGTTAGGTGGACCATAACATCAAAAAAGGAAGGAGGGAATATCATCTCCAGTTTGCATAGAATGGTGACGATATCAGTTTGGAGTTGGTCCAGGTGATTGACATGCAGTGTTTGAGCACACAACTCTTTGAAGAAAGTACCAAGTTCAGTCAAAGCCAAGGCAATGTCACTTCTTAAATAACTCCCAGCAGCAATGGAGAGTAGTCGTTGAAGGAAAACGTGACAGTAGTGGCTTTTCAACCCTGAGATTTTGCAATCACATAGAGAAACACAGTTCGAGATATTGGAAGTGAACCCATCTGGAAATTTGATATCAGACAGCCACTCACAAAATTTATTCCTTTCATCTCCGTGTAATGTGTAGGTAGCATGTGACACTGTTACACGATCACCATCACGCCTCAATTGTAATTCTTTTCTATAGCCCAAAATCTCCAAGTCACGCCTTGAATTGATGTTATCCTTAGTTTTTCCTGCACTGTTCATTAAAGTAAATAAAATATTCTTCTCCATATGCATAACATCTAAATTATGCCAAAGTCGAACTGTTGACCAATAAGGTAACACGAAGAATATGCTACACTTTGTTCAGTCCAGCTCTTCAGCAGTGCGTCTTTTCTTCCTATGAGATTTTCCAAACTGAACATCCCCAATCATCTGTAATTGAGTTTGAATATCTTCAGCTCCTATATCCCTTGGTGGCATGCGATGATCTTCTCTACCATTAAACAACCCTTTCCTCCTTCTCCACATGTGATCTGGTGGTAAGAAACATCGATGTCCCATGTAACAATGTTTTCGATCATATTTCAACTAATTAGAGTCTGTGTCGGAATTGCTAAATGGACAAGTCAATTTCCCCTTTGTTGACCAGCCAGACAGATTCCCATAGGCAGGAAAATCATTAATTGTCCATAATAAGGCAGCATGCAACATAAACGTCTCCTTAGTTGAGGCATCATATGTAGGTACCCCATCTTGCCAAAATTCAAGCAGTTCATCGATCAACAGCTGCAAGTATACATCGATCTCATTCCCTGGTGACCTTGGGCCAGGAATAATCAAAGATGTCATGAAGAATTGTTCTTTCATGCATGACCATGGCGGCAAGTTATAGGGGACAAGGATCACTGGCCAAATGCTATGAGGTTTAGCCAAGTTGTTGAAGGGAGTGAAGCCATCGCTTGCTAGACCGAGCCTAACATTGCGAAGATCCGCAATGAACCAACCATGATCTTCATCAAATTTCTTCCAGCACTCAAAGTCGGCCGGATGTCTCATACGAGTATCTTCCTGGATCTGTTGCTCTTTGTGCCATCGCATATCACCTGCTATCTTTGCAGACATAAAGAGACGCTGCGATCTCGGCTTCAAAGGAAAAGTGACGCAACACTTTTTGAGGTATCGCGCGTGACCCGTGAGTATTTGGTATCCACCTCGAAGCCATACATACAGGGCATTCATTAAGAGCAGTATTTTCCTTCCAAAATAAGATGCAGTCGTTGGGGTACGTATGGATTTTGTGGTATTTGAAGCCCAAACCACGCTCCAAAGACCTTGACTCCTCATATAATTGTGGCAATAGGGCATCAGGAAAGGCAGACCTCAACAAATTAAGGAGCATGTCAAATGACTTAATTGACCATCTACCGATTGATTTGATGTGTAATAACTTAACAACGAATGACAGTTTTGAAAATTTTGTACACACATCGAATAGCGGACGTCGGGCATCCTCTAGTAGCTGGTCGAAAGATAGTGCTAGTGAATCTATAGTCTCTGGTGGCCTGTTTGCTGCAGGAGTGCTATCTTGGGGCACATCAATGAAGGTGCCTACTCGGATGTCATCTAACATATACTGCATGTCATCTATGTAATCGTCTTCTTGGATGATATCATCATCAATATCTTCATCACTGCCATACAATGTTGTCTCCTCCTCCCCATGAAATATCCACTGGGTGTAATTTGGGTTGATCCCTTTCATAAATAAATGGGTTTCCACCTCAAATATAGGCAGCCACATTGTTAAGGCATGCACGACATGGACACCAGATGCGATCCCTTCCACTTGCATGGTTTCATGCTTGTGTGAGGAAATATTTAACGCCTTTGGTGTATGCAAGTGATACAAGCCTATCGGGGTCATTCATCTAACTTTTGTCCATCTGAACAACGATATGGGGGGAAGAAAGTTAGTTAAGCAGAGACCGTAAATATATAAGTTTGATGAAAAACTCACCATAGTGCGCATTCACATTTTGAAGAATGAATAAGAAGTTGTTTGAAGAAGAGAATTGGAGGCACCTAGTTTACTTCATAAAAAGCATGTTAGAAGGTGGTTGAGACACTAGGCTTTTACAGCGTGAAGCCAATGGGAGTAACCTTTACATGGGATTCATCAAAGAGATCAAGATTGTGAAGGATGTTATAGAGGTTGCTCTTGTTTAAAGAGCATATATGTGTGTGTTTTCATTTATTGCATACCAAAGGTTAGTGTACTATAGTATTGCAGAGAAAAAAGAAAAACAGACGAGATCTGAGAAGGTTAAAGGGAGCTGCAATACGCTAATGTTGGCAAAATTTGGGGCCAACATTTTTTCAAGGCAGTGAACTGTGTTGCTTACTCGTGACTACAGCCTACAACTAAGTTGCTTTCTCAATATATAGCAAGGTGATCTAAGCTGTTTAGATTTGCATACACCTCTGGAATCATGTAACTAGCTAGGTGCATATATATGGTGTTTGTATAGTATCTCATATGTACTTGGGCAATGCCTATTTACTTGTATTAATAAATTATTATCTTACTTGTTAAAAAAAAAAATTACACCTCTGGAATCAGAAGCTCAAAATCAAAAAACAAATAAAAAATAGGAGTAAAATAACACAAACAAAAACAATAAACAAAAAACAAATAAAAATTTACAAATAAAAGCAAAAAAATATAGGAGTAATAATTTTAATCACAATCCTAACTGCAATGACCAACTATATAATTTCAAGTAGAAAGCACTTTCCTTGCATCCACTTCACTTAGGGAAATCAACTACAAAACACAACATCAAACCATTTAACTTCTATCCATACTTAGCACTAAACGAAACTTGGGGGTGGGGGGCTCTAAATATGCCATTGCTGGCCATATCATACATTGCAGTAGTAAGAACTAAAAACTAGTACGTAATACCAATATATAATATGCAAGCTAGAGTTAATTATATTCTACCCATTCCATGCAGCTAGCATGGATAAGTATCAATTAGTACGTAATACCCTTCCATAGTTGCTAATAAGCATGTCTCCATAGCAACATAGTCATTTTCATTGCTTAACTAATTGGCATCAATAACTTCAAGTATTGAAAACGAAAATGATTCCTCTACTCAACGCTTTAAGCTCATTTCGCGGTAAACACATCATCAATGGGTTTCTTTCTTGTGAAAATTTCCATCAATAAGATTACATAACTATACACATCACCTCTTGTAGAAACAATTCCTTCATATCCATACTTTACACACATTACAACATATCATTTCACATATAATAATCCATATAAATTAAGTGCAAAGGTCCATATGTTACCAAAGCAGAACCTTTATGTATTTATGCAAGACTAGAATAATAAAAATAGTACTTGACATCACCTGGTGCGATATACACAATTTTACCCATGGTCATTGTTTGCATGAGAGAAGTTCCATCACTTAGGAGCTTGGCTATGCCAAAATCAGCAACATGTCCAACCATATCTTCATCTAATAAGACATTGCTCGGCTTCAAATCACAATGAACGATAGGTGTTGAATAACCAAGATGAAGGTATTCAAGTGCCGATGCCACATCAATCATCATATTTAGCCTTTGTAGCATGCTCAAGCAGTGGGTGTTAGAATACGACCACATCTCTAGGTTCCCTTTAGACTTGTATTCCAAAACAAGTGCTTTGAAGTCAATGTTACTATAAACGCTAATGATTTTGACAAGATTTCGACGACGAACGTGTCGTAATAGCATTCTATGTCAAAACTTTTGAATGCACCTTCGAGTTCCAATTTTAGATCTTTTATTGCAACGTATGTACCATCTAAGAGTGTCCCTTTTTAAACTGTGCCGAAACACCCTTCTCCGAGTAAGTTGTTTGCATTGAACCCTTTTGCAGCTTGTAAAAGTTGTTGGTGGGAAATTCTTCTCCATGTTGACAAAGGCATTGAGTCTTCGTTGTTGGAAAGTTTTGAATTCTTCTTCCCAAGGAGTTTTCTTGAGACTAGTACAACGGATACTACAAGTATTGTTAACCCTAATGTGGGCAGTACATATTTTAGTACACGCACCCCCATTGCCTTTCTTGGTCCAAGAGAAGCTTCTTTGCTTGGAGGAACATTCTTTCTAATCACAACACAAAGCACATCATTTGACATGAAAGAATTGTCAAATCATTGCCACCCAGGGACATATATGTCAATCTACTTAACTTGCCAATATCTATGGGAATATTGCCCTTAATATTGCAACCATTGAGATCAAGTTGCTCAAGAAAGGTCAAAAGGTTTCCAATGGAATTAGAAAGCACTCCATTTAGTGGATTCATACTCAGATACAACATATTGCGATATGCGTTGCTCGAAAAATACGAAAGATTACTCAATGGTCAAGTTATTGAATCTGAGGTCGAGCGGCTGGAGGAGCCTTAAATTACCAAGTGTTTTTGGAATCAAGCCCAATATTAATGAGTTAATTGTCAAGACGACTATAATGAGTTGTGAAGCATTGGAAATAGAGGCTAGAATTGTTCCACTAAGTTCATTTCCGCCAAGAAAAACCCCCTTGAGATTTGGAAGGAAGTGGCCCATATCTAATGGAAAAGTGCCTGAGATGTGATTTTTTGGTATGGTGAACTCTTGTATTGTTGAGATATTGAATATCTCCAGTAGAATTGTGCCAAAAAAATTGGAAACTCCCAAATTGAAATGCTTTAGGTTTTGCAAATTACCAATTTCACTTGGTATTGCACCTGCAGTCACAATAAATCTATTAAAAAAGGATTTTATAACAAATAAAACATACAACTAATAATTATTAGTTGTAAGAGAACAATCAAGACTTGAAATATATACAATGGAGGTTGATTATAAGGCATGCAACATTTATAATTGGTTGAGCCACCCTTGAGTTGATTGTAATGGTGGATCGGAGCCACATGCACTCTAGTTGGTGCAGTTTTTACATATTCACAATTTTTTTACTTGTCGCACTAGAAGAATATCTTGAGAATCCTTGTTAATATTCTAACCATAGAAATATTTTGATCTTTTCACGAAAAGATCATTTAGTTTTATTTGCATAAAATTAATTCCAATATCTAAAAAGAAATCCCAACTTCCATGTACCAAATAATTTTTGCTTCACTAAAAAACTATCAACTTTTTTATTTTATAGAGATTGCATATATACTAATCCATGGTCATGATATCAACATATATAGTTGACCAAAACAAGACTAAGGTTACATTACATTAAAAGAATTTAGTTGTTGCCAAGGTATAATACTATAAGCTAGCTAGCATTGTTAACTTCTCTATTTTCTTAGGTACACTCGACAATGGGATTTAACAATATTGGAAAATAAAATTATTGCTACTTATGGCTTATCCTTGTGAATAACCTTTTAATGACAAACTCTAGGGAAAATTACATATCTATATGTTACAAAAAGAGAATAAATATGTATATGCATACAACAAGAATGAGTATAGAAAGGCATTTTACATTACATGGTGCCATATATCCTATTGTAGCAAGAGTCATGGTTTGTGTGAAAGAAACCCCATCACTTGGGAGTTTTGAAATACCAAAATCAAAGATATGTCCAACCAAATCTGCATCCAACAGAGCATTGTTTGGCTTCAAATCACAATGAACTATAGGTGTTGAATAACCAAGATGAAGGTATTCTAGTGCTGCCGCTACATCAATCATTATATTTAGTCTCTCAGACATATCCAAACAAAGCCTTTTGGAATACAACCACATATCTAGGTTCCCATTAGGCATGTATTCTAGCACCAAGGCCTTGAAGTCCATGTTACTACTACCACTGATGACTTTGACAAGATTTCGGTGTCGAATATTGCATAATATCCCGCATTCTATATCAAAACTTTTGAACACTCCTTCTAGTTGCAAATTTAAAACTTTTATTGCAACATTTGTACCATCTAAGAGTATTCCTTTATAAACTAACCCAAAACTCCCTTTTCCAAGTATGTTGTTTGCACTAAAACCTTCTGTTGCACATAGAATTTCTTGGTGTGAAATTCTTCTCCATGTTGCTAAAGGTGATATGTCTACGTCACCTAACAAATTGGCATTCCTCCTTTGGCATAATCTAGTCCAGGCTAATGAAATGGATGATGCAAACATCATTAGACCAATTGAAGGTAATATATACTTTAGTATTTGTGGAAAAGAAGCACCTCCTTTGTGTGGGGAAACTTGCGATCGACTCACACCGCAGAGTGCCTTGTTTGACATAAATGATACAGTTGAGAAGTTTAAAAATGGTCCTCTTGCAGGAATTTATCCTTGTAGTTTACTAAATGAGACATTTAGATATTTGAGATATAAGAGCACTTCTAAAGACTTTGGAATCTGACCAGATAAATTGTTATAAGAATGATCTAAGAACTCCAAACCTACCAGTGCACCAAAATGTAAAGGAATTGAACCTTCTAGTTGATTGAATGCCAGAGAGATTGAGAGTTGATTTGCTGACAAATCCAATATTCTCAAGACATTCATATTTCCAATCTCTAATGCAATATGGCCACTTAGAGAATTTGTTGATAGGTCGAGCTCCAAAAGATATGAAAGCCTCCATAAGCTCCAACCAATTGTAGAAGTCAATTGGTTAAACCCTAAGTAGAGAGCTCTTAAAGAAGTCATATTATTTAAGCATGCTGAATATGTCCAGAAAGCTCATTATCATTTAAACCTAATCCAAACAAACTTCCTAAATGGCATAGGCTAAATGGGATGGGACCCTGTAGTCTATTGCCTCCAAAGTTCAAAACTTGGAGCATGCACAATCTTCCAATTGTAGTTGGAATAGATCCTGCCATTTCATTGTCTCCCAAGGAAAAAGCTACCAATGTACTTAAATAGCCAATACTAAGCGAAATGTTGCCATTAATATTGCAATCACTTAGCTGAAGTCTTTCAAGTGAGAGAGACAGGTTTCCAATGGATTTAGGTAGAAAGCCAGTAAGGTGATTATTGTCCAAAACCAACTTTCTATGATGTATGCACTTTTCCATATAAGACAAAAAACTCAATTCTAGAGATTCATTAGTCAAATTATTGAATCCTAGGTTGAGCCACTGGTGGAGCCTCAAATTACCAATTGTGTTTGGAATTGTGCCCGTGAATGAGTTCCAACTTAAGTCTATGAGAGTGAGCTGGGAAGCATTGGAAATAGAAATTGTTCCTGCAAGTTTATTCTCTCCAAGGATAAGCTGCTGAAGATTTGGAAGGAAGAGGCATGCATTTGTTGGGAAGGATAACTTGTATTGTTGAGATATTGAAGATTTCAAATGGAATTGATCCAGCAAAATTGTTGGTTGAGATACTAAAAATCTCTAGGTTCAGCAGATTACCAATCTCACTAGCTATTGCACCTACCATAATATGAATAATAAGTGCATTTCAATTAACCAAAAAAAAGTGGTTGTACAGAATCAAACATGCAACTTAGAAGTAAGAAAATGACCAAGTGCTGAAAGCAATTGGGTGTAGTTTTCTTAATTGATCCGTGTCATGCATATATAGGTACAATATATAAAATGGATAGGTGAATGGATCTGAAGTGACCATCTAGATTGACAACAAATGATTTTTCTAATTATAAAATGGTAGGCATTGACGAGATACTTAAAATAAATGTTTCTGAATTCTAATTGACATTCTAAGCAAAAAGGGAGGGACTAAGAGAAGGATCAGTATGGAATTCAATGGTGTTTGCTAATCGATTAAAGATTGTGATTGACTAAAATAAATTTAAAAGATACCTTCAAAGTTGTTGTCACCAAGATACAAGTCTGTAAGCATGGTCAAGTTCCCTGTCTCCAAGAGTAGCCTTCCTGTGAAATAATTTCTTGATAGGGATAGAATTTGTAGCTTTTCGTACTTATACAGAGTGGGTGGGAGTTGACCAGAAAACTAATTGCCAGTGATGGAAAAATATTGGTAGCGCACCAGATAGCATATTATCGACGAGGTCAATGGCTTGGATTGAAGGCATGTTGAAGAAAATGGAGAGCCTTGAACCTGAAAGCTTGTTTGCTCCAAGAAAAATTCCTTGCAAGGAAGATATATTGAAGATAGAGGAAGGTATGAAGCCCGAACATTGATTGTATGCAAGACTAATTAGTTGCAGTGAAGATATGTTCAATAAAGATGGTGGAATAGTGCCCACAAAACTATTATTATCAAGATACTTATATCAGAGTTTGGTTAGCAACCCCATCCATGAAGGGATTCCTCTGCTAAATTCATTATATCCGAAGTCTAAGAATTCCAACCGGTGAAGATGAGACAATTCATTCGCAATTGAGTCATGAAAACTGTTGTTTTTGACGCTTAAACTCACAAGAAATGAAAGGTACCTACGAAATTGTTACCATAAAGAAACAATTTTCGAAGCTTGGTTAAAAAGGCTATCCATGATGGTAATTCTCCACTAAAGTTATTGAATTGGATGTTTAAGATTTCTAACCAGTAAAGATTAGACAACTCGTTTGGTATTGAACCCTGAAAATTGTTATGTGGAGGATTAGTGTAACACCCCGTATTTTAGTGTATTTTTAATGAGAGATTATTTTAATTATTCAGAAATTTATTCTCTTGTTTTAAAATTATTGGATTTTTAGTTGGGTTATTTTTATGATTTTTAGTTTACAAAAATTATTTTTGAAATGTTTTCTCTAAATTAATTATTGTTATGCGTTTAAATTTATTCTCAAATTAAATTAACTTATTGTTGGGTTTAATTAATTATTTTCATTTTAATCATTACGTTTGAATTATTTTATTTCACTTGCTATTTTAAAATCGCTTCCGTTTGATCATTTTGTGACCCAAGATGTGAGGATTGGACCTCATTTCTTTCCTTGTATTTTTTCTTTCCTCTTTTCTTTTTCTTCTTTTCCTTTCTTTCTTCCTTCTTTTCTTCGCTGGTCTCTTTCCCCTCCCGCGTGACCCAGCCCTCCCTCTCTCCCGTGCGTCGTTCTTCGTCAGCCCTGCCCACCGCCGCCGCGCCGCCGTGACCTGCACCACCCAGCCCAGCAGCTCCCCCACCCACCGGCAACCTTCCCCCTCCGATCTCAGCCTCCCTTGCGCCGCCGTTAGCCTCCACGCGCACCACCAAGCAGCGGCACCTCTTGTGCTCGCGCACCGCCGTCGCACCGCCATTGGCCACCATTTCTTCACCACATCATCCTCGATCTCCAAGCAACCCATTGAACCCAACCCCACCTCCGATCCGTCACTGGTGAAGCACATCCAACTCCATTTCCGTTTTGGGTATTTTTGGCCTTAAACCACCCTTTGCGCCGCCACCCACGGCCAACCATCACCACCACTAGCTTCAATGACATCCCTAGACCCTACCCTATCAATCTCTGGTCTTCGTTTGCACCGTTGAAAAGTGGGTATCTGTGACCCACGGCCACAGTGTATTTTTCTCTGTTCTGCAGTTGTTTTTCCACTTCTTACGCCTCCGTGATCCTCCAGAAATTATTATATAGTATTGTAAGTATTTTCCTAAGAATTCTCGTGCATTTAATGTATTTTTGCACTAGCACATTACACTATATTTAATTGCTGATTGGTTTTGCCGGACTGAGTCCGAGGAGTAACGGGGTTGATTGGATTGGGTGATGGAGTTGTTAGTATGATTGTTTAAGACCATGAGATTTGTTGGCTGTTTGGGTTTAAATATTGGTGTTTTGTGTATGACGTGGGCTGTGGCTGATATTGATGATTTTAGAAAGTGATGACATATTTTTGGAATTACGAGGGTTTAAAGTTTTGAGGAATTAAAATAGGTTATTTTTTTAAGTTTAGGCTTAAATATCAAAATACGTGATTGATTGGAAACTTACGGAAATTACGTCATTATTTTTATAGGTGACGATCTATAGTCGGCTCGACATTTTTGAGAAAAATTTTGGAAAAGTTAAGTCGTCCAGATAAGCGGGGTTCCTAAGCTAGATTTGCATAAAAAGAAATGAACTGAGGTTGGTTTGTAAAAATGTGCATGTTGTTTTAAAAAGAAAAAGTGAAAAACAACCTCAGTATATGTTTTGCATTCCCTCATGAGATACGTATGAAAGAGAAAAGAAATGCTTTTGACGTGAAATGTGTAGACATGAGCAATATTTGACATATTTCTGAAATATGCAAAAGAGCGAATAAGATATCATTGAAATTTTTATGCATGTGATATGAAATGATTTGGATCTGTTTTTTATCAAATAGAAATGATTTGAATATGTTTCGCACGTGTTTTGATATGATATGGATATGATAAAACTTTGGCATACTTATCTGTACTGAATATGGTTATGATATGATGATACTGTTCACGTGATATGGTTGGTACCACCATGATATGATATGAGTGCACCCACTTTGGAAAGAAAGTGGTCTTTTTACGTGTTCTTTCCTGTGTGCACACTCGGGGCTCCAAGATTGAAAAATGAGAAGTTCACCACATGATACTGCCTGGTTTGGCCACCGGGGATAGCACAACCCTACCACGGGGGTTAAACATGGTATATGATATGATATGATAAGATGAAGATGTTCAGTTATGTTATGCCAAAGCGTTTTTGAATATGAAATGGATTCTTAAATATGAATTGTTGATTTTGAGTATGAAAAGATTGAAAAGTCGCTCTGATTTTCTGATAACACGTTTTTATGAGATCTGCATATAAAAATAAAATGTTTTTGTTTCTGCATACTGAACTTTCTGAAAAGGCTCATGTTTACATACTAGTATATGTTCTCTACTTACTGAGTTGTTGATAACTCGCCCCTTATCTCCACCATCTTTTTCAGATGATTTGAATGTTTCAGTTGAGGATCAAGGATATGGAGCATGGGTGAGAAGAGTTAAGAATGATGGTTTAAGCATAGAAGGTTTATATGGGTAGTGAAAATTTTTATTCAGTAAGCTTGTTGTGTTCTGATGATGTATTTGTTTGGGAGATTGATGTTTATATTAAGACTTTGTATTGTCTTAGAATGGTTATTCTGGAGTAAGTGATGTAAATATATGGGTATTTTGTGTAATTAGAGAAAAATTAGAGTATGTACTACGTGGAAAAAAAATGATTTTTAAGTGACATGAGTTAACTCTCCGGACCCCCGAGGTCGGGGCGTTACAAATAGTGCCTACAAAACCCACATAAGAGAGGTTCAAGGCTGCTACTCGATGAGGTTTGGAACCACCTGTCACATTGACCCAATTGAAGACCCAGACACTAGTGCTCCAGTTGTGTGCCAAAAGATGGTAAGGGTCATGAGAAATAGTCTGAGAATATTTTATTATAGTTGTATTTCCAAACAAACCATAACAATACCAAATCTTAGCTTGACTTAAGATTGCCGTGCACTAGGGGCTAGAAATTTTAGGATATTCCAATGAAAAGTCATTCAAGATGTTTATTAATTAGGCATGTACTCTAGCACCCAAGCATCTAAAGTCGGGAGTACTATTGGAATCAGTATCAATGAATGTGATCAAATGGATATGACAAAGTTAATGCATTATATATTATTTTTTAGTGAGGATCAAATGGATATGACAAAGTTAAGCCCTACTGCTTCGTAACGAACAACCTTAGATGACATGCGGGTTGAGATTTTTAAAACTTTTTTATTGAAACAGTTTCAATCGTTCAAAAAGAGGCAGATTAATAGATTCAATGTTGATAGTATTATACTATCTTGAGTAGTCAAATCGTGGCAAATTGAGGTTATTTTAATTCAAGTTTTGATTTTTGTTTAGTTATTTTTTTATGGAATGATTAGGCTTTTGCATTTTCAAATCAAATTCTCAAAGTTTTTAGATTTTTTTAAATCACTCTAGTCCTTCTAGATTTCTCTTATAATGTATTCGGAAATCTAAGTACTTATACAAGATATCATAAATACAACACTGTCATTTCATTTTTATCAGATTGTGGTATTGTCTATTCACCATTAGATCAACTCTTTTTTTAAGAATAATAAATTCAGTTATTGATTGATAACGCTACAACTTTGTTATCATCCCTCACTTACATATGCGTAGGAGACAAAAAACCATATAAAAAAATCAATCTCACTCGGCCGAAGATAATAACAATACAAGTGGAAATCTAGTAGAGCCCAAAATCTAGCAATGCCCAGCCTATAAGTGTCGGGCAGCCCATAAGGATTCCCGTTTTGGACATAAGCGATAGACCCAAATAAATACTATTTCAACACCATTGCATCCGACAAATTGCTTTTAAAATTTGCACACATTACTTCACATAATCCAGCAATAAACTTCCACATGTAGGAAACTCAAAATCTTGCAACAACCATCGCCCTATCTAATTAAGTACTCATGTATGCCAAGCCCCATTGCTCTTATTAGGGGAAAAAAAGGATAACAGAAATGAAATTCTATTTTTCTTCTCTACTTTTTTTTCCTCTGTCCATTGTGCCCTGTTCTTTATCTTCTATTTCAGTTCTTGAGATAAGCTTCATTGGCTGCTCATCTTTTATCATGATACTAGAACAATACTTTCCACAATTAATCAAGATGTCAAATTTCTTGTAAAATCCTCTATCGTTTCTCCTCTTTCTTTACCCGTTCTTATTCTTTGTGACGGTCCTTCAAACCATTTTTATTAGTCATGGATAAAATTTAGGAGCTGTGCTGGTATTTCATTTAGGGAGGCAATCAATGTCAATGGGAATTTGTACTAAAAACAAGTCTACTTACATAATGGAACACAGCTTCGTTTGGTTACTAAACCCTCAACTCAGCCTAACTCATCATTACAATTTTTTCAAATTCCAATACAAAATATAATAAATAATTCAATTTATTCAAATCCTAAAATAATAATAATATTAAAAAATAATATTCAAACAATATTTAATCATCTCAACTCAACTCAGTTCAACATCCAAACGCAGCCTGCAAACCCATAGATGACTATCCTCTTCTATATACTTGGATCATCATGTAACAACGTGGTATTAGAATAATGTCGCTGAAATTTGGAAAGATTTGTAAAAGTAATAATTTTGTCAATAAGTTTAGGAGCTTTTGAGTTGAGTTATTTAGATTTCTTTAGCTCAAAAGTTTGACCTCAAAAAGCTTCTAAAGGTTAAAACATGTGTTAACGCCTAAAAATAGCACAACAAGCGGAAGGGAGAAAGAGTCATCCCGATAGTGGTCTGGTGTGACTGTACAATGTCTATGCTAACATCCATGGTAGTGAACAAGAAATAAATATAGAGAAACTAAAAAAGATGGAGACACCTATTTTCATGGCTTCGCATAATGCCTACATCCATGGGTCTTTTGAGGGGGAGATTCGAATATAATATCATTGTTTTACAAGCTCTCATGGTCAATAGAGATCATAGATCTATTTTCTTAAGGTGAGGCTGTCATTAGTGCTCTGGTTCCTAGGTTGAAGAAGCAAACGGAGAGGTCGAAGTCACAGTCTGAAAGAAATCCAGAAGAATAAGCCCTTGGAATCGTCTGGTTCCCTCCCTTTTATCTTCTGCCCCTTGTTCCTTTATGTCACATGTCCTCTCATTTATGTCACATCTCTCATTTTCTTCCTGACACCATGTACTTCATTAGCCTTGTGCTCCCTCATTCATTCTCTCTTTCTTCCCTCCTAATGAGACCCTTAACCTTGGGCTGCGCTTAGAAAATCAATTGGGTCTGGTATAATTTATCTCCTCCAATTGCTCACGATTCTTGAGGGCAATTTGCTCCAAAAGAATACCTTGAGAATCTTTAAAAATAATATATGCAATCAAAATAATCTGCCAAAGTCCATAGAGAAATAAATTCTAAGAGCAGGTCCCTGGTTATTCATTTCACTTGCGACAAGTGATGAAGATTTCAGAGCGCGAGGCTAGGCAGGAGATGGGCTCGACCATGTTAGGTGCACGCGCCGAGCTTGTCTTGAAGAGATAAGTGGGAGGCTAGCTTGACCACGTTAGGTACGAGCACAAAACTTGTCTTTCATGGGAAATGTGCGGGAAATAGGCTCAACCGCGTAAAGTGTGAGCACGCAGCTCGACCTAGCGAGATAAGCATGAGGTTAGCTCGACTGCGTAGAGTGTGAGCACAGACCTCGGCTTAGCAAGATAAGTGGGAGGTTATCTCGACCTTATTAGGTGCGAGTGCATAACTCGTCTTTGGCGGGAGATGTGTGGGAGATAGGCTAGATCGACTAAGGTACAAGCATGGAGCTCAGCTTGGAGCGCGAAGGTCGAGCAATCAAGTGACCTGCTTGTCCATTGAGTGCCTCGAGGGGTCAGGTGGTCCCTAACCTTTCCTATCTATTGAGTCGTTCTTGAACATAACTCAAGCTAGATGGTTGTGGCATGAGTGTTAAACACTCAACATTTACTAAGGGAGATGTCGTTTGAGGAGTAATGTCGGGCAGCCGAAAGACTGGATCCTCGCTATGCCAATAGAGAGGTCAAGCAACCTAGAGATAAAACCCACCTCTTTGAGCCTCATAGGGAGGTAAGTAGTAGACGCATAATCGTTCTACAAAAGACAAACCAGTTAGCGTAGATAATTCCCAATCACAAGTGTTGAATTTTCAAACTTGAATCTTCTTGCTACACTGTGGTGACGATCTGGGACAGCGGTTACGGCATGATGGTAAATGATCGGCATTTACTGGAGGAGATGTCATCTCGGGACTAATATCAGGTAGTTGAAAGACTGAACCAGCACTCCGCCGTGAGAGAGGTCGGGTAGCCTGGAGACTAAACCTACGTCTTTGAGCCTCACAGGAAGGTAAGTAGGAGATGCTTGACCATGTTGCAAAACCAAACAGGTTAGTGTAAATAATTCCCAATCACAAGTGTGGAATTCGCAAACCCGAATAGTCTAGTTGGAGTGTGGTGAAGGTCTGAGAGAGGTCGAGCAGCCTGGAGACTAAACACATCTCTTTAAGCCTCATGGAGAGGTAAGTAGTTGGGCAGCTGAGAAGTTGGACCCATACTTCGCTGTGGTGGAGTTTGGGGTTAGTAGTCAAGCAGCCGAGAGGTTGGACCTGCACTCTGCTGTGAGAGAGGTTGAGCAGCCTAGAGACTAAACTCGCATCTTTGAGACTCATAGGGAGGTAAGTAGTTGGGCAGTGTGGGAAGGGAACCACACCCGCCAGTTGACATTACATGGAAGGTAAGTGTCGGGTAGGCTAGAGTTGGACCCAAACTTCGCCGTAATGGAGGTCTGGGTTAGTAGTCTAGCAACCAAGAGGTTGGACCCGCACTCCGCCATGAGAGAGGTCGAGCAGCTTGAGGCTAAATCTGCCTCTTTGTGCCCATGGGTAGGTAAGTAGTCAGGTAGCCTGTAGGCAGCCGAGATGTTGGACCCACACTCCGACATGAGCGAGGTTGAGCAGCTTGTAGACTAGACTCGCCTCTTTGAACCCTCCTGGGGAGGTAACTAGTCGGGTAATTTGTGACTAAACTTGCACCTGCCGATTGATGCTACAAGGAAGGCAAGTGTCGGGCAGATTGGAGCTGAACCTGCACCTCGCCGTGAGGGAGGTCAAGCCATTGAGGGGGCTGGACCCTCCTATTGGCTCTCACAGGGAGGGTAAGTAGTCAAGGCACTTGTCCCTATGCATGTGAATGCCAAACTGTTTATTTTGACGGAGACATATTGAGACATTCGAGCTGTGACTGAGTGGTGTTGTGTAGTCGGTGTTTCGCATTACAAGAATTAATTATGTTAGTAAAAATGAAATCCACATAAGTTTTTAGGGAGACAAACAGGGATGTTTTAGCCACTGTAGTTGTTTTTTGCTTGACAGAACTTGGCTACAGTTGGTTGCTATTTCTTCTCTTTCTTGCTATTCTTTTCTCTCTCTCTCTCTTTTCTTTCTTTTCTTTTTAAACATCTTGTCCATCGAACACTACACAACTCTGACCTCCTTGGTTGACTGTTGCATGGGATGTGTGACCATCATTGCATCCCTCTTGGCCATGTAACTTCATGGGCGAGTAGTCTTGATAGCAATGCTGAGGGTTTTTGTGTCTCGGCCTCATCGCTATGGAGTAGTGGTCAGAGGACTACCGAGGCGGAGGAGGTTTTGTCCAATCAATGTGTGAGAAGCTATGAGTTCGAGGAAATTGTGGTTGAGATGTATAAGGGCAAGATGGTTTGGGCGAGGCGTTGGAGGCCGAGATGTGTTTATCTGAAATGTATGTAGGTTTTGTGACTCAATTGTGTGCATGACCGAGATGGGTTGATGCCTGCTAGTACATGGCCAGGTAGTTTCTACCTGAGATTTTTCTAGCCATGAGAGGAGGCACCGAATAACTTGGCTGAGTTGCTAACGGTGGCTGATATGTACGCGATGGTCGTGCATGTTATGATTAGGATGTTGTGGTCGGGATGCGTGCATGCCACATGCAAGGTGGCGTTGGCCAAGATGCATCGCTGTCTTCAACTCTTCGTGGGCTCTTCAACTAGTAGAGCCCTTACCGTGCCATGGTGGGGCTAAGCCAAGTATCCTCGACCACGTGCACTCTTGTGCATGTGTTGCCAGCAGTGAGGCAACTACTAGTTGAGGGTGTTCCAGAGGCAAACGACGCTGGTCGTCCACGAGGTGGCCACTGGTGGCCTTGTCGTGCCATGATGTGGCTAGGTTGAGGAGTTTTAGCCACTGCACTTGGCTTGCATGGCAAATGCTAGCACCGTGTGGGTGATTGAGGACCACATTGGTGGATACAAACGACCCCAGTGGGCCAGTGGTAGCTGTGGCACCCCCGACCCCCATGTACGGGAACACGGGAATCAAGACACCCAGATGATGACAACACTGTCACGCATCCCAATGATAGTGCCAAGTGTGTGTACATGCAACAGTGTACAATAACAACGCAGCTGATTAAGTCAACTAAGTACCAGAATTTAAACACAATCTATAAAGGTTTAAAAAGTAGTTATACAGTCATCCAAAACAAAAATAATATAAGTCACAAATACAGATACGAGTGATCCCAAATCACTCCTCGGGAGAAGCTGAATCCTCAGGCTCACCCTCTGGCTCACTAGTGGGCCATAAAACGGTACCGCAGGTAAGTATAAACCAAACAACTCACGAGATCAAAATGCATTAATGCAACCAACATGCATGCATATGATGAAATATGCATTATTCTCAAAACATCATTTTTCCCGAAAATGAATATTTTCCAACACACGCCAAAATCCCAAAATATCCGCAACACATTTTTCCAGAAAATGATCACACAATTTACAAAATCCAACACACGCTATTTTCCCAAAAAATAGTCCATTTTACTATATGCACCATGATCTCCCCTAGGGATCATCCGCACACCCTGGCTTCGTAGCGATGCCCAGTTCCGCACCCAACGCATACATGACCAAGCATCCTCTAGTCCCCGCCAGCAGAGGGACCACAGAGTCGGCACGAGACCATCTCGTTCGATCCCATTGTCGCCCAGCGTCAATTCAGGGGACGTCACTCAGTATATTTCACTCCCGAGTGACCAGAGGAGCTCCACCAAGATAATGCCCCATCTCGGCTTGGGGTCGTGATACACATGCACCCAAAAACATTCTCACATGAAAACCCAGTTTTCATTAAACACATGAACATGAATGCAATTACACGAAAACTCAGTTTCCTTTACAAACATGATCATGCGTGCAAATATGCAATGTACATGAACCAACACAATATCCAATAACCAACAACCAACAAGCGTCAACACAATCCAATCACACAACGAACTCCATTCTCCAATCCATCCGACCCCCTACTCCTCGGACTCAGTCCGGCATAACCAACCAAATCACAATGAAATGAGTTAGTGCAAAAATACATTTAAATCACAAGAGTTCTTTAGAAAATACTTACAGTGCTATATAATAACTTCTGATGGATCACGGAGCTGCAAGAAGTGGCAACACAACAACAAAACAGTGCCAAATGCACTGTGGCCGTGGGTCTCAAAAACCCACTTTTGAATGGTACAAATGAAGACCCGAGATTGATAGAGTAGGGCTTAGGGATGTCGATGAAGCTAATGGTGGTGGTGGTTGGCCGTGGGTGGCGGCGTAAAGGGTGGTCGAAGACCACAAAGCCCAAAACGAAAATGTTGATGAATGTGCTTCACCGGTGGCAGATCGAAGCTGGCATTGGGTGCATTGGATTGCTAGGAGGTTGAGAATGAAGTGGTGAAGAAATGGTGGCCGGAGGTGGCGTGACGGCGGCGCCCGAGTGAAGACAAGGTCGCGGCTTGGCGATGCGCGTGGGGGCTAACGGCGGTGCAGGAGGACCTAAGATCGGAGGGGAGGGGTCGTCGGCAGGTGGGGAAGGAGGTGGGTTGGGCAGTAAGGCATACGGCGGCGTGCGGCGTGCGGCGGTGGTTTGGTGGAGAAGATGGAATCGCACTGGGGAGAGAGGGAGAGAGCCTTCGCGTGCGGGAAGAGTAGGGGAGAAAAGAAAATGAGGAGAAAAGAAAAAATAGAAAAGGAAAAGAGAAAAAGAAAAAGTGAGGGAAAGAAATGAGGTCCAATCCTCACATCTTGAGTCACAAAAATGATCCAACGGAAACGATTTCAAAACAATAAGTAAAATAAAATAATTCAAACGTAGTGATTAAAATGAAAATAAATAATTAAATCCAGCATTAAGTTAATTTAATATGAAAAGAAATTTAAATGCATAACAATAATTAATATTAAGAAAGCACTTCAAAAATTAATTTTCGCAAAATTAAAATCATAAAAATAAACCAACTAAAAATCCAACAATTTTAAAACAAGGAAATAAATTTTGAATAAATAAAAAATAATCCTACAGTAAAAATACACTAAAATACGGGGTGTTACAGTGGCCGCGCGCCATGGCTGGTCCAAGTGGTTCTCTCATGTGCACGGTGAGATGCACACTAGGTGCACTGTTCAAGGGCCCCATGGATGGGAGTCGTCGCGATGAAGCTTGAAACTGCTGGCTGGCCAACCGAACTCAAGGCAAGACACCGCACACCTCTAGGTGCACGACAACGTACACCCATAGGGCACAGTGGGATGTGCATGGCACTGTGCACCTAAATACACTATGATATGCCTGACATGTGTGGGTGCACAATGTAGTGACTCAAGAGGTGCATGTGGATGCACATAGTGCATTTAAGTCCACAGTACTCACCCATTTACTCCCACCTCTTTTTTTGTATAATGCACCCAAAGTGCACTGAGTGTTTGCAGCTCAAGTGGATAGTAACTTGGGTCTCCACCTGGGCAAGAATGGGTTCAGTCGCCCATTTTCTGCAGCAATGTTTTATATAAAAGTAAAAACTGAAAGGCTGAGGGCTCCTATATGAGAGGATGTCATCTGCTCGTTTGGTGATTATTTAGCGCACCCGAAAATCATCCTTCTCTCCCTTTTGGTGTAGAAAGTAAATTAGATCCCACAAATAACGCTAACTGTTAATGCCTAAAAATAGGACAATAAGTCGAAAGTGGAGAAATAGTCAATCCCAGCCTACTATGGAAATCCGCCGCTCGATCGGTGTGGTGTGGAGCCCCCAACGATGGTCTAGTGCGGCTGTACAATGACGGTGCTTACATCCATTGTAGTGAACAGAAAATAAATGCAAAGAAAATAAAAGAGATGGAGATACACAGATTTACGTGATTTGCATAATATCTATGTCCATGGGTTGTGTAGGGGGGGGAGGATCCACTATAAAATAATTGTTTTACAAGCTCTCATGGTCACTCATCCTTGTTGTACAATGGAGATCATATATCTATTTTCTAAAGGTGAGCCTGTCATTAGTGCTCTAGTTCCCAAGTTGAAGAAGTTAAAGGAGAGGTCAAAGTCAAAGTTTGTAAGAAGTTCGGAAGAAGAAGGCCATGAAATCATCTGGTTCCCTCCTTTTTATCTTTTGTCCCTTGTTCCTTTATGCCACATCCCCTCTCCTTTATGTCACATCTCCTCTTTTCTTCCTGACACCCTGTGTTTTCTCAGCTTTTTATCTTCTCCTTCTCTCTTTCTTCCACCCTGATGAGACCGAGGCTGGGATTAGAAAACTACTTTGGGTCTGGTATAACTTATCCCCTCCAATATGTGTTTTCTTTCCTAAGAGGAAAAATGTATTTGTATATATTTATTATATCTTAGTGTATTTAACAGTTTTCTTTTTCTTTATTAACATGTTAATTTTGGATCGAAATATTAATGCTTGCAGTTTCCTTCAATGCTTGCAGTTTCCTTTTTGTATTGTAATACAAACCAATATCCATCATATTCAAAAACTTCTTATTACTATACAACTCTAAAATGGGCAATGCCACATCCCTCAAGGCACCATAGATTCACGAAGAGAGTGGAAAATCCAATATGAAAACTTATCCAAACTGCCAAAACAAGGATTACCGAGTTTCTTGACTTCAACCCCTTGCTTCTCTCTTGTAATGTTGGGAGCTTAGAAATGTTGGGATCATTGTTGTTTTTTTATTATCGTATCAAAACACGTTATGACTTGTATAAATTCATACAACTTCAAATTTATTATTTTGTAGATATTATATTAGACTTTATGCCAAGCATTCGCAAGTATCATGTTGTTAGCATGATGATACGATGGATATCATGATTTGAGTCAATATGAATATTATAAATTATCATACTGATATGCATTTATAATAGCTATATTATTTATATTAGTTCAAAGTTGTTTTGCCGAAGTTTGTGGATAAAGCTAAGATATTTTGTGTGTTCGCGCGCTATACACATTCAATCTGTTTTTATATAGCTTGTGCCAACGGAAGGATTTGGTAGTTTATTAACTTTTAAATATAGTTTAGAAATTACATTGCCAATTTAATTCATATAACTTTGACATAATTAAGTAATTATTTATATGAATTCATGTATAAGATGTTTTCAATGAATCTTATTCGTCTAAGAAAATAATAATTAATCAAACAGTTCATGAACAAGTTCAAATAAGTGCGATAGATAAATAACGTACTGATTGTAGATTAAACTGTAGATTGGTGATAAACTCTAGCTATAAAGAAACTTGATACTCAAATTACCCTCCATGATCATGTAGATACTTTAATTTGATCTTGTTAAGTCTTACTAAAACATTTTTTATATCGATCCTCTGTTCAGGTAAATCTGCACAACAATGCAAAGCCAAGCCCATAGTTGCTGATAAGCAGGTCTCCATAGCAGCATAGTCATTTTCATTGCTCAACAAATTGGCATCAATGACTTCAAGTATCGAAAGCGAAAATGATTCCTCTACTAATCGCTTTAAGCTCATTTCGCCAGTAAACATATCATCAATGGGCTTCTTTCTTGTGAAAGTTTCCATCAATAAGATTCCATAACTATACACATCACCTCTTGTAGAAACAACTCCTTCAGATCCATACTCTACACACGTTAAAACATATCATTACACATATGATAACTAGGGACGGCTTAATACAAAATAAGGCCTAAGGAAAAATTTAAGTGAGTCATTAGTAATTATAATACAATAAAATATAAATTATTATATAAAATATTTTCAAAATTTTCAATAAAATGAGATTTTATTAAAACATAAATTTTTTTGAATTCATATGTAATACAACAACTTAAAATGAGGCCTCAATTTAGCAAGATCTTAAAAAAGTTATTAAAACTATAAATAATTCATTGTATTAAAAATTAAATTTTGTGTTATGAAGCCTTGCAAAAAAAACATATAAATTATTTAAAATTTTATTTAATGAAATGGTTTTTATTTTATTTCAAAAAGAATTAAAAAGAAAACACCTCACTTTTACTTTTGAAGGTCTTGCATAGGGTGGGAGCCTTAGGCAATGGCCTAAATGACCTTGCCATTGAGCCGACCCTAATGACAATCCAAATAGATTAAGTACAAAGGTCCATATATAAGTTACCAAAGCAAAACATTTATGTATCTATGCAAGACTAGAATGATAAAAATAGTATTGGACATTACCTGGTGCCATATACCCAATCGTAGCCATGGTCATTGTTTGCGTGAGAGAAATTCCATCACTTAGGAGTTTGGCGATGCCAAAATCAGCAACATGTCCAACCATATCTTCATCTAATAAGACATTGCTCGGCTTCAAATCACAATGAACAATAGGTGTTGAATAACCAAGATGAAGGTATTCAAGTGCCGCTACCACATCAATCATTATATTAAGCCTCTGTAGCATATTCAAGCAATGGGTGTTAGAATACAACCACATCTCTAGGTTCCCTTTAGGCATGTATTCCAAAACAAGTGCTTTGAAGTCAATGTTACTACAAACGCTAATGATTTTGACAAGATTTCGATGACGAATGTGTCGTAATATCTTGCATTCAGTGTCAAAACTTTTGAATGCACCTTCTAGTTCCAAGTTTAGAACTTTTATTGCAACGTATGTACCATCTAAGAGTGTCCCTTTATAAACTGAGCCGAAACTCCCTTCCCCAAGTAAGTTGTTTGCATTGAACCCTTTTGCTGCTTGTAAAAGTTGTTGGTATGAAATTCTTCTCCATGTTGATAAAGGCATTGAGTCTTTTTTGTTGGAAAGTTTTGAATTCTTCTTCCCATTGAGTTTTCTTGAGACTAGTACAATGAATACTACAAGTATCGTTAACCCCAATGTGGGTAGTACATATTTTAATATACGCACCCCCATTACCTTTCTTGGTCCAAGAGAAGCTTCTTTGCATGGAGGAACGTTCAGTCTAATCACACCACAAAGCGCATCATTTGACATGAATGATTCAGCTGAGAAGTTAACAAATTGTCCTTGTGTTGGAATTTCTCCTCGTAGTTTATTGTAGGAGACATTTAGATATTTGAGGTGCCGTAGCACTTCTAAGGACTTGGGTATCTCTCCAGATAAGTTGTTACCAGCAAGATCTAACAACTCCAAGCTTACTAATCCACCAAAAGATATAGGAATGTAGCCCTCTAATTGATTGACTGCCAAAGAGAGATTGACTAGAGATATGAGCCCACCAATTGTTTCTGGGATATGACCTGATAGTTGATTTCTTGATAAATTCAATATTGTTAGAACCTTCATATTTCCAATATCTAATGAAAGAGAGCCACTTAGGGAATTGGATGCCAAGTCGACCGCCAATAGATCTGTCTGCCTCCACAAGCTCGAAGGAATCCTTGAAGTTAATTGGTTGAAGGCTAAGCTGAGATATCTTAATGAAGTCATATTATTTATGCTTTCAGGAATTTGTCCAGAAAGATTGTTGCTGGCAAAAGATAAATCTCCTAATCTCGCTAGGTAACAGATATCGAACGGGATTGGACCTTTTAGTTTATTACCAGAAAGGTCCAAAAGTTGGAGCATGCTTAATCTTCCTATGGTAGTTGGAATAGGCCCAACCAAATCATTGTCGCCCAGGGATATAAATATCAATCTACTTAAATTGCCAATGTCAATGGGAATATTGCCCTTAATATTGCAGTCAGTGAGATCAAGTGTTTCTAGAAAGATCGAGAGGTTTCCAATGGAATTAGGAAGGACTCCATTTAGTGGATTCCTAGACAAACGCAAAATTCTGAGATATGCGTTGTTCGAAAAATACAAGAAAATATTCAATTCTGAAGATTCAATAGTCAAATTATTGAATCCAAGATTGAGCCGCTGGAGGAGCCTTAAATTACCAAGTGTTTTTGGAATTAAGCCCGAAAATGAGTTACTTGACAAGCCGACTACAATGAGCTGTGAAGCATTAGAAATAGAGCTTGGAATCGTTCCACTAAGTTCATTACCCCCCAAAAGAATCCCCATGAGACTTGGAAGGAATAGACCCATATCTGATGGAAGAGTCCCTGAGAGGTGATTTTCTACTATGGCTAACTCTTGTAATGTTGAGATATTGAATATCTCCAGTGGAATTGTGCCATTAAAATTGTTACCTCCCAGAATGAGATGCTCTAGATTCTGCAAATTACCAATTTCACTTGGTATTGCACCTACAATCACAATAAATCTATTAAAAAAAGATTTTATAACAAATCAAACATACAACTAATTAATAATTAGCTGTAAGAGAACAATCAAGACTTGGAATATATACCATGGAGGTTGATAAGGCATGCAACATTGATAATTGGTTGAGACACCCTTGAGCTGATTGCAGTGGGACTGGATCAGAGCCACATGCACTCTAGTGGGTGCAATTTTTACATGATCACAATTGTTTTTTTACATGTCGCACTGACTGGAAGAATATTTTGAGAATCCTTGTTAATATATATTCTAATTAACCATTGAAATATAATTTTGATCTTTTTATGAAAAAATCATTTAGTTTTATATGCTTAAAATTAATTCCAATATCTAGAAAAAAAAAAATCCCAACTTCCATACACCAAATCGTTTTGGCTTCGCTAAAAGACTATCAACTTTTTTATTTAATCGAGATTGCATATATACTAATCCATGGTCATGATATCAACATAATTAAATAGGACCAAAACAAGACTAAGGTTACAATATTACATTAAAAGAATTTAGTTGTTAACTTCTCTATTTTCATAGGTGCACTCGACAATGGAATTTAACAATAGTAGAGAATAATAATTCTAATTAAGTTTGCAAATCTGTCAAAACTGGATGTTGATTAAAATTATTGCTACTTTTTATGACAAATTCAAGGGAAAATTACATATTCCACCATGCGGTGTCACAACCTCATGCTGGCCCAAACATGCATATGTACTAAATCAATGCTGACACAGTGGCATCTTTATAATCAACTAATACATCAAGAAGATGTCACGTACGTACCTTCGAAGTTGCTGTAGCCAAGATTTAAAAATGTGAGCTTTGTTAAGTTCCCTATTTCGGGTGATAGTTTTCCTGTGAAATTATTGTTAGACCCCAAGTCTAAATATTGCAGCTGTTTGCACTTGAACAGAGAGGATGGGAGACTACCTGTGAAACATGCAATTACACTAATTTAGAAACAAGTATTGGATTAACAGCATGACCTACCAATCAAGACTAAATATTATATATACCTTCGAAGTTGTTATTGTAAAGGTATAGATCTGTAAGCATGGTTAAGTTCCCTACTTCCGGTGGTAGTGTACCAGATAACATATTATTGTTGAGATCAATATATTGCAGTGAAGACATGTTGAAGAAAATGGAGGGCATTGGACCTGAAAACTTGTTTTTTGCGAGAGAAATAACTTTCAAGGTAGACATGATCTTGAAGATAGAGGATGATATGGAGCCCCACAGCTGATTATCTTCAAGTACAATTTGTTGCAATGAAGATGTACTGTTAAATAGAGATGATGGGATAGTACCTTCGAAATTGTTGGTTACAAGAATTAAAATTTGAAGTTTGCTTAGCAACCCTATCCATGACGGGATTTCTCCACTGAGTTCATTGTATCCGAAATGCAAGAGTTCCAAGCGATAAAGATGAGACAATTCGTTTGGCATTGAGCCATGAAAACTATTGTTCCTGATGCTTAAAGTGACAAGAAATGAAAGGTTTCCCAAATGCGGAGGAATGGTTCCTACAAGACCATTGTTAGAAAGGTTCAAGGCTCTAACCCGATGATGTCTGGAGCCACAGGTGACACCGACCCAATTGCAAACTGAAGTACTAGAGGACCAATTTGTTGTCAAAATATGGTGAGGGTCATAAGAAATATGAGCTTTCAAGGCAAGAAGAGCAGATTGATCTGTGGTGATGTTGAGAATTTTAGCATTAGTACTTAAACTCGACATGAGAAGCAGTGCCAGAAAACGAAGGATGAGGAAACAAGTAGTTTGGTCGGCCATGAGTAGTCTATGTGGAATGAGGTACTGGGATTTGTGTTGCACTCAAAGGAAGAAGGAGATCACTGATATTTAAAGAAATTGCAGGTAGCATTCGGAACAATAAGGTGGGCACGACGCTCTGTCATATATATTCTTTCCACCGAGAGAATTTTAAAAGAATATTAAAATGCATGGATTTAAAGTTTATTTGTTTATCAGCTTTTATCTTTTTCTTAACGTACACGGTGGACACAAATAAGGAATTAGTGTAAAATATTTGTCCTTAAATTCAAATAAGAACTTGAAGAGTAATACTACATTCAGTCGTAGAATGCGTAAACGGCGTTTTCAATTAAAAATTTGAACTTTGAAATAAGCTTTTTCGAACCGTTTTCACATTGTTTTGTATATAGTTTGCCTGAAAAATTGATTTATTTTTCCCCTATATATACATGATTATCGCCGCTTATATTAACGTGCACCACAAGTACCCGTAGCTGACGGCGCCTCACTGGGAGAGAATATATCCCCTGAATATATACTATTTTAATGAAATGGACATTATCAGAAAGATCAAAGTATTGATATAGGAAAATTTAAAGCTTTATCCACACCGACTTTCCATAGTCTTAATTTCCTCTTCCACACGTACTCCACTGATGCAATTTTAAAGGATTATTTCTTATTTTCTTTTTGCTTTGTTTATTTTAAAAGGAAATGTTTAATGCTAGCTAAAAGGAATAAAACAAGGTTCGAATTGCAGAATATCATCCCACAACATGTTGAACTGAGATTACCTTTGGAGGTGTATCAATATTTAATTAATTCAGAGTACCGAGAGGGGGTTGTGAGCCATCTAACGAAGATAGGTCTTTTAACTCGAGAATGTGGAGGGGTTTTAAGAATGAGAAATGATATATTTTTCAGTACAGAGTGCTAAAGTATCTGCCGTTCTTTTGAAAAAATATGGATTTATATAAAAAAAATTAATTTTTTAATAATAGACCTTATTCTTTTTAAAAGAAATAGACGATAATTGCACAATCCATAACTATATTAAAAGGTTGTTTCAGCAAAGCCAAAAGAGCAACAAGCACATTTAGAAGCAAGAGATAAACTGTCACACTGTTGAGTTTTGTCGTCTATAGGGATACCAATGTTATTGTCCAACAATTTCTTGATAAATATAGAAATTTTAGTAGGAAGAGTATAGTTCCAAATAAAAGAGTGAAAAGTACAGGGAATGAAATGAGTATAATGAATGATATGAAATGAGTAAAATCTAGCTATCTTGTTTGGATATTTTAGAGAAATGAATGGAAAGTAAATTATAATCTTGTTAAGGATTATTTTCCAACATTATTATTAACATACTGATCAAAAAACATCATCATTAATGTGCCTTTCCTAAATTTTCTTTTCTAAAATTAATAAATTTTAGTTTATTGAGATTAAACTTCACATATCATCTTCAATTGATAATCATTAAGATGCAATTTCAAATATAATTTGTGAGCAAAAATCCAAGTCTCGATCCATCCATCACTGCGTTATGTGGAAACGCGTTTTCAGCTAGCAAGACGTACCGACTGAGTAGCTCGACTTTAGGTTGCCGTGCACCAATTAAGGGGTAGAAAATGCAGATATCCCAATGAAAATCAATCATGACATTGACAAAATGGATTGACCAGAGGGTCTAAAAATCAAGGATATTGGAGTCCTGATGAATTTGACAAAAGTAATGGATATGAAAAAGTTAATGGCTTGTATATTACTCCTGCAGGCTGTCTGTCACACAAACCTTATTATTATCTAATTAAGGACTACACTCAAGATGTCATGAATACAAAATGATTTTTTTTTTAAAAGATTCGGCCTAAAGAATAGAAAATATGTAGTTCACGGTAATATTCTGAATATTAGTACTCATGAGTATAAATATGAATTTCAGCATTATATACTATATCTAATATCTATCTCGATTCAAATTATAGAAAATATTTGAGCAACAAATCTCTAATTTCCGTAACTTTATTCCAAAATGGGAGTTTATTTACAAACAACTTTGCCAATTAGAAAGGTCATCCTTGACCCCACCTTAATTGGTGCACGGCAACCTAAAGTCGAGCTACTCGATCGGTCTTTGCTAGCTGAAAAGTGAAACATGATTTTTCCACATGTCGGTGACCCTATTGTTGGGCAAATAATCTATATATTGTCCGGAAGTTACGCAGCAATGGATGGATCGAGACTTGGATTTTTGCTCTCATATCTCACAAATTAGGACGTTTGAATTGAGAAATCATTTCATCTTATTTTATTTCATCTTATTATTATAATTTTTTTTAAATTTTCATACAAAATATAATAAACAATTCAATTTTTTCAAATCTCAAAATAATAATAATATTAAAAAAATAATATTCTAATAATATTTTATTCAACTTTCAATTTTTATATAAAACTATCTCATCTAATCTCACTATCCAAATCACACCATCATCAACTCGCAATTCTCTGACCTGTCCCATTAAACTCATTTTAATGGGAAAATTCCAAAGCCGGCCTCGACTATTTGGATTTGTCATTTAACAATGAGAATTTCATATGCCCAAGTGTATGAAAGATAATTCATGCTCAAAATAGGATTTCATATTTCAGTTATTTGTAATTTGGTATTAACTAGTCGCATACCTACACGACGCGCAGAAATAATTACAATCTTCCGTACCTATTTAATCTTAAATATAAAATGAAATAACTCATTATAAGTAATATAGTACTCTTTTATACGAAACTAATTAACTTTAAAAAAAAGCATACCAATTAACATTGAAAACCTGTGTAAAGCTTTTGTTATCAACCAATAAGCCATTTAAAATGCACCATTTTAAGTTGTCCAATAAGAGTGCGATTTTCATCATCGCATCATGCTTTTGCACAAACTCAAACATCTTACTAATTGATTTGATACCCTCACTAACCCATCTGCATTCCGCCATCAAGACAAAGTAGCACCAAAATTCTTATTTCAACACCATTACATCCAACAAATTTCCTCAAGTACACAAAATGATATATAAAACATCAACACGATCAAATTAATTACAATTTATTTATCAATCTCCTTGTCTGGTTGAAGCACTCATAATCAAAATCTAGCCACTAAAAATAGAGACATCGCATGTAAAATTCTTCACCTCGCATGATCCATTCACCGAAAGAGCTAGGGGGAGGGGGTGTGAGGGACAGGAGAATTCAAACATCTGTAAAAACATTAGCTTAGTAAATAGAACTCATAATTTTCCCGTGGATCACTTTGTAGAAAATGAACATCTTAACATCTTAGACAATATTGGGTCATTTCGTTTTCTTGTATCCTAGCTACCGATCGATAGGATGGTCCCAATTCAAGATTCATGCATGTTAGTATGATAGGGTTCTTCAAACATAAGTGGATTGTGAGATTTTAGAAGATATTTGTGAGTGTTGAGATTATATAAAAGTAATTACATAATCTAACGTACCACATCAAATCACGTTAGTTTATTAATTTACTTTGATGACATCTCTTTATGACTAAAACATTTATCTTTGAAAAACGAAGCCATGGCAACTACTCCTCTATCAAGGCCTGCCAAAACTTTCGTGGCAATTTGTGCTGAAAACTGATGCATCAGACAAGGGCGTTGGGGGGTAATGTTGGCCCAAAATGAGCTTTTCCTTGAAATGAGTCTCAAAGTTGTTGGCCTACGGTTATGAAATAAAGTATACGCCAGGGAAAGCAAACGTAGCAACGGATGCCTTGTATCACGTCCACCGACTAATCATTCCAATACGGACATGCTTGCTGCTAATAATGGAGAAGAAACAACCCTAGAACCTATCTAACATCCTTAATTTCATATATGGGCCGATCTAAGGAAGGCCCACCAAGAAGACCCTTTCTATTTGAAGCTCCAGAAAAAAATCCAAGCACAACCAAGAAAGTATCATAATTATTTGAAGAAAAATTGATTGCCTTTTCTTTTTCTTTTTTATAATGGTAGAGCCGTAATACCGTCGTCTTCTTCCTCAAGGCTCAATTTTTGCAAAAATTTCACAGCTCAAAATTTGGGGGCTATTTGAGGGTGCTCAGAACATACAAAAAAATAGCTTAGTCGTTTTATTGGGAAGGAATGAAGCGTCAAGACCGCTGTTAAAAAATGTGTAGTGGAATGTGATGCTTGTCAATGGATGAAAAGCAGCCATGCCAAGCCAGTAGCTGAAGTTTTTGTAACAACTGTAGTCAAGCTTCGTGAGATTCTGAAGGCTATCATCAATGATGGAGACCCAGTTTTTCTAAACCATTTTTGGAAATAAGGTTTCAGGTTGAAGGGGACAAAGCTTAACATGAGCACTGCTTAACAGGTTAAAGGGGATAAAGTTGAAATTATGAAATTGAAAAGTATTCGTATTTGTTTGTGATTGTTGAGATGGGAATATCTTGCAATCCAAATGGGGCCTAAGATTTCTAACATTGGGTTGGCCAAACTCCATGAAGAAGAGAACAACCACATTAGTAGATTAGTTGCAGGACCCATGTGAGCTACTTTTTTTTTTCTTCCCTCATTCTAGGCCCTAGTTTTGCAATATAGTTCAAAATCTCTATAAAGTCAATTGCTTCTGTAGAATTACACTAGATATGTTAAACATTCCCGAACGATCATGTAAACATGTTAAAGTAGGCACAGTGCGATGGTAAAAGTCTTGGCTTAAATATTTGTAGAAGCTTGTTTATCTTAGCCTTCTGCAATTGCAACCCAGATATATTCTTATTCAGTATTCACTACAACAGAATGTGTGTTTTGTGACAGAGGAAACTGTCACAAAAAAATGGTAAACCGTCACTAAACATATTTGGTGACGGTCACCATGACCGTCACCTAAAGTGCATCACAGAAAACATTTGGTGACGGTTTACTGTTCAACCGTCACAAAAAATATTTTTAGTGACGGTTGGAAGTGTTCCGTTTTGTACAACGTTCGAAAGTTCCTTTTTTTGTGACGGTTATGAACTGTCACAGAAAATCACGTTCGGACGTAAAATTAAACGTTCGGACGTTATACCCGACCGATTGGCGTTCGAATGAGAGAAGTTGACGTTTGTTGTATATCGTTCGAACGTATCATATTTACGTTCGAAAGTTAATGCGTCCGAACGTTAATTACAATAAACGTTCGAACATTTGTTCGAACGTAAACGTAAATGTTCAAACGTAGCGCGTTTAATGTTCGGACGTTATTTCGAAAGTAAACGAAGGAGCGTCCGAATGCAAGTTCTTTGTTCGAACGTTAGTCGGTTTAACGTTCGAACGATTCAATTGTATTTACGTTCGAACGTTTGTTACAGTGTGAACCAACATTCGAACGATTTTTATTTACATTCGAACGTACAGATCAGAAATACTAATTTCATAAAATTTAAAAACAAAATACCAATGGTATCATATTACATACCCAATTAACAAGTAACAATGTCTTATAAAAGTACAAAATTAGATATTAAAACTAGTCAGAAATATTGATAAAATTTATTTCTTCTTTTTCCCTCGCCCACGGGGATTCTGTTGCAACGACATAACACTCTCCATTTGCACCATCATCTCTCGTTGCACTTGCTCTTGCACCTCACTGCGTATTCTTTCCTCCTGGTCTCTCTGTTGGTCCTGCAAACGCGTCTCTAAATGAGACTGTCGTTCTAAGAGAGACTCTAACTCTTGTTGTCTCGACCTCATATACTCATTCTCACGCCGTGCAGCTTCTAAATCTGCTGTAAGATTATTAATTTGTTAAGCCGATGAGGTTGAGGAGGATGAACATTTATGCTTGATAGATCGTCCCAAACCTCTTGCCATACTAGACTGCGGCCCGAGCAGTTGGGTGAATATGTCTATGTCACTAGGAGAGGATTCCACAGAAGTCGACTGCATCTCCAACATTTTGCTCTGCAATTTAAAAGGTAATGATCGTTAATAATTAGTAACGTATTAAAAGAAATAGAAATAAGAAATAAACTATTAAAATGTCTATAAAAAATTTATTTAACAAAATTAAAACTGCTTACATAATTATCTGCAGCGACAGGATCCATCCACTCACTATGCTCATTAGTGTGAGCAGCAGCATAGACATGAATGAGGGAAAAGTTTTCAGGATCATCACGTTTCTAACAAAGCGACAATATTAGCAATTTTAAAAAGATAATGTTAGTACTTATCAGAAAGAATATCAGGAAAATAAATGAATTCTATAATTTTTTAATTACCATTTTTTCAGCAAGACGGTGGAATGACCTTGAACCGGCACGATGGTGGACAGTCAGAACGGATATATTCTGTGCATTTGTAGAACTCAAGTGCTACAAAATATATTAAAAATGTTAATTGTAATATGTATACATATAATGTATAAAACGAATATGAATGTAAATAATTAAAAGATATAAATGTAAAATACCTGATAATCTGGAGATGCGAAAAGATCACAACACTTTCTTCAATCATCTAACTTCATCTGCTGAAAAGGAGACTGCGCAGCCTCTTCCAACGTCTCAAACTTCTTGAAGTGGTCATAACATCGTCCTTTGTGACGTCGGAATAGTGTAGCCATCAACTCATTCACGGTTCTCAAATCCTCGCTACGACCAAAGTCGAGGTCGAATTCATCATAACAAGGGAATCAGGTAAAAAATATAATATATTAATCTAAGTGAAAAAAATGTACTGAAAAGTAAACTCACCAGCACACGACTTCGAATGTGCTCCTTAATCTCATTCGGAACATCTCGCCATGAGCGCACATAAAATGGAGCATAAGCTCGAACTACTGTGCCAATATAGGAGGAAAGCGCTGCTGCACTATCATCCACTCCTCTAGTGGAATTATCAGGAATTGTGATCTTCAGTTTACCGTGCCTTCTATTTTTTTCAAGAGAGATTCCACGTGTATAGCCACGACCGCGATGTGCAAATGCATGAACTACATGATAATAATAGATATACTATAATTATAATTATATAGTTATTGAGAAAAAAGTATTAACTATATATATAATTATCAACGACAATATTTCCTTACTAGTAGGTGTCGACTGGCTGTTGTTCTCTTCTGTGTTAGCTTGATCTTCAGGAACGGATTCCTTGAGTGGGGAGTCCTCAATGGATTCAGGACTTGGACTTGGCGGAGGCACATTTCTTCGTTGTCGTTTTGGCGGCATTCTTTAAAATAATTAATTATATCAAAGAAAATTAATTAGAAGAAATTATGAAAATTTAAGATATTTTATAGTCACCCATATAAATAAAATATTTAGTACTTTTACTCTTCAGATGAATTTTCCATGCTTGTTTCAGAATCTCCATCAATAACATCTTCATCATCATCATGCACCTCTTCTTCATCATCTTTATCCACCTCCTGCCCGGATTCTGATTCGTATTCATCTTCTGACTCGTCTTCTTCATCTTCCTCCAAACTGACTTGAATTGAATGATCATTTAATACAGACGGGTCGAGATGTACGGGTGGGACATCATCTCTACACAAGGGGACCAACTCGAGTGCACCGAGGTCAACAAACAAGTTAATACCCTCTCCATCTTCCTGGTATGCCTCAACAATCGGATTGTCATCTTCATCTCCACTATTCTCGTAATCTGCACTCGTTCCTGCTTCATATATATTTCGAGGAACAAATTTTTGTACGACTCGCCAAGTTATCTCCCCACTATCTTCATCAGCACTTTTCATTTGATCAATCAAGTAATAGACTTGGGTAGCTTGACAAGCCAATACGAATGGATCATCTTCGTACCATTTAGATGCAGTATTGACACTCGTAAAGTGATTATCCCTATGTATCGAAACCCGACCACCGCCTAGATCCCACCAATCACATTTGAAGACATATGTTACAGACCCACCCAGATATTTCAATCCGATAATATCACATATGACACCATAATAGTCAATATCATCTGTTCCATGACTCCCCTCGACCAACACACCACAGTTTTGAGTCTTTCTATTACGTTCACGGTCCAAAGTATGGAATCTATAACCTCGAACCGTGCATGCAGTATATCGAAGTGCTCTATTTGAGGGACCACGGGCCAATGCATACAATTCAGAAGAAATTGATCCGGGATCACGAGCACGTTGTTCCAAAATCTAAAAATTGAAATAGTATATATTTATTATTTTATTATCCAGAGTTAAAAATTTCACAATATAACATATATATAATTTTAGTTCATACACGTTCCTCAAACCATCCGGGAAATTCTTCCTCGTGTCTTGCCTCTATATTTTCTACGCCTTCCGTTCTAAGTTTGTCCATGTGGTCACTGTTATAACATGTTGCAAAAGAAGTATATTTTGAGCACAACAATTCTAATTAATTTAAAGAAAACTATAATTATTCAAATAAATTAAATGACATACCTAAGATAATCATCAATCTCTCGGCAGTTATTTAGCACATACCACCGAACTTTACCCAACTCTCCATCAATTAAATCGTAACCTGTTTGTGCACCCAAGGGTCGTACATTCTGGGAAAACACTGATAGCTCACGAGGAGGCGGAGTAGCAAGATCAGCATTTCGCTCTTGACGACTAAATCGTGTCTCAACACCACGAAGATATAGAGAGCAAAATGTTAACCATTCATCGTGTATATAAGCCTCTGCTATTGAACCCTCAGCTTTGGCTTTATTCCCAACAGTGCGCTTCAATCGACCCAAATATCTTTCAACTGGATATATCCAACGGAACTGCACCGGTCCACCCAGAAGTACCTCTCGCGGTAAATGTATTGCTAAATGGACCATGACATCAAAAAATGATGGTGGAAAGATCTGCTCGAATTTACATAGTATAGTAGCAATGTCTTCTTCCAATTTCGACAACACATCTCGATTTACTACCCGAATGCACAAATCCTTGAAAAACATACATAGTTCAGATATGGCGACACGTACATTAGATGTCAGCTTCCCACGAATTCCCACAGGTAATAACTTCTGCAAAAATACGTGACAATCATGACTTTTCAATCCATTGATTTTCCAATCATCAGGACTCACGCATCTACCAATATTTGAAGCATAACCATCTGGCAACTTCACACCTTGCAACCATTTACAGAAATCAATCCTCTCCTCCCTCGTCATCGTAAAACATGCATGCGGCATGACCACCCTGTTGCCTTCCACCCGCAAATGCAGATTATGTTTAATTCTCATTCTCTCAAGATCTTTCCTCGTCTTGATCGTATCTTTCGTCTTTTTGTTAATACTCATCAATGTACCCAGTATATTATCACAAATATTCTTCTCTATGTGCATTACATCCAAACTATGTCGCAACTTGCATGACGACCAATACGGCAAATAAAAAAAAATACTACGCTTTGTCCAATTCAATTCTGATACGACTCGTTTTCTCTTGTTCTTTCCCCGACCTTTGCCAAAATTGTTCGCTCTAACATGTTGCAGTTGTTCCACTATCTCTTCTCCAGACAACTCTTTTGGTGCAATCCTATCCTCTACTCTCCCATCAAACTTGGCACATTCTCTTCTCCATGCATGATTTGCTGGTAAATAACTCGATGACCCATGAAACACAACTTCTGAGAAAATTTTAGCCACTCACTAGCAGTTTCTTTATTACACGTCGGACACGCTAACTTCCCTTTCGTACTCCAGCCGGAAAGATTCCCATACGCCGGAAAATCATTTATGGTCCACATTACCACAGCATGCATCTGGAAAGATGTCGACGTAGATGCATCATAAGTTCTAACCCCTGTTTCCCATAACTCTTTCAGCTCTTCAATCAACGGCTGCATGAATACGTCAATATCATTCCCAGGTGATCTAGGGCCAGGGATGAGTAAAGTTAACAAAAAGTTTGGCGCCTTCATGCACCTCCATGGTGGAAGATTGTACGGAATCAATACAACGGGCCAAGTGCTATAACTTGTACTCATATTCCCAAAAGGGTTAAATCCATCGGTTGTGAGTCCCAAGCGCACGTTCCGAGCTTCTAACCCGAACTCTGGATATTGATTATCGAAAGACTGCCACACAAGTGAATCAGCTGGATGCCTCATATACCCGTCATTCTTAACTCTTTTCTCCTCGTGCCACCTCATATCATGAGCTGTTTTCTTACACATATATAGTCTTTGCAACCTAGGTTTCAAGGGAAAATACCGCAACACCTTAACCGGCACATTTTTCTTACCTTTCCACCTCGACTCTCCACATACAGGACATGCTTGTTTCTCCTCGTTCTCCTTCCAGAACAATACACAATCATTCTTGCATGCATGTATGGACTTGTACTCAAATCCTAATCCCTTTCTCAACTGTTTCGCTTCATAAAAGTTCTTAGGCAATGCAGACCCTTCGAGAAGCACCTCGTTAAATAAGTCTAATACCATGTTTATTGCTTTCGTCGACATCCCACACAATGATTTTATGTGAAGCAACCGCACAATAAACGACATTTTGGAATGTTTTGTACAACCTGGGTAAAGCTCGTGCTTTGCATCTTCCCACAGTAAAGGAAAATTTTCACAATCAGTCCCTGATCCACCACTTGAGGCATTGTCGTTAACCTCATCCATAAACATCCCAGCTCCAATGTCACCCAACATCTCCTCCATCTCATCATGCTCATAATCATCATCCATGTGCCGTAAATAATTGTGATGATCGACCAATACATCTGCTGACCCTTCATACGGCTCACCATGCAGTACCCATCGCGTATACCCCAGATCCATACCGTTCACAAATATATGACGCTCTACTTCATCCAATCCTATCGCACACAAATTTTTACACCCTCGACATGGACACTTAATGTAACCACGACTATCAGCAGAGGCCCGTGCAAAATCAATGAAAGTTCTTACTCCACATGCATAGGGTACGTAATCCTTTCCAAGTCTATCGTCTAGACGCATCCAAATTTTGTCCATTTCTAAAAAAATCCAGATATTAATAACACGTACATTGAAAATTCACATGCATGTCTTGCCTCCAATTCTCATTACTTTTTTTATAAGGTAGTTGGTCCTATCCCATTCGAGATTATATTCTCCATATTACACAAATCTCGTCACTCTACTAATTTCCACGTTAGTAGAAATTCCGGCAGCACCTCCCCATAATTCTCCAAGTATACATGTTTAAATATCGAGATTGTGACCCTACGAACAGTATACCCGAAGAACAGTAGAAGAACATACCGAAACTTCATATTAAACGTGGAAAGTAGCGAGTAACAAAAATGTGTAATACAGATAATATAATCTCAAACTGTCCACACTGGACAATTCAGGAATCAGTGGACACATAAATGTACACTGATTCCCAAACGGGTCTAAGGGTATTTATGCAATGTCACACCCATCTATCGTCTAGCAAAAAATCATACAACAATATCTCCATGTTGTTTAAATTAACAATGTCACCTTCAAGTAGTGTTATATTGTTAAACTAAAGAGGGATGGAAGATTATGTGACCCTACGTTTCGTGTCTTGTACACAACGAAGGAGAATGATCTTGAAGAAATGTTTAAATTTTAGTCTAATTACTTAACCGTCACAAACTGTCCGACCTTGACAACTCTCAAGGCCGAAGAGACTATGACAGTCAAGCAATTAAATTGAAATTTCAACATTTCTTCAAGATCATATTCCCTCGTTGTGTACAAGATCATTATTCTTAAAGTATAATTTTAATTGTTATACTTAATTTCAAAGGTTATACTATAATTTTAATTATTATAATTCTTAAAGAGTTACTTTTATGCTTGTTATTACTTAATTTCAAATATTATTATAAATATTTAATTATCATACTTAAATTTCAAAGGTTATACTATAATTTTAATTATTATATTTCTTAAAGAGTTACTTTTATGCTTGTTATTACTTAATTTCAAATATTATTATAAATATTTAATTATCATACTTAAATTTCAATGGTTATACAATAATTTTAATTATTATAATTCTTAAAGAGTTACTTTTATTTGTTATTACTTAATTTCAAATATTATTATCACAATTTTTCAAATCCATATCACAACATATTCACAATAACTCACAATATATTCACAAAATAACATGCCACATGTATTAACAAAACCTAATGACAATATATTTTTAATAATAAACACAATATTTCAAATTTATATCACAACATATTATTATAACTCACAAACTATTTAGAAACTATACAAACAATAATCACAATATGATAAAAAGTAAGCATAAAATAACATGCCACATGTATTAACAAAGCTTAAGGACAATATATTTGTAACAATGTAAACATATTCAAACGTCATTCACAAATAATAATTTAAATATTTCAAGTCCATATCACAATAACTCACAATATATTCACAAAATAACATGCCACATGTATTAACAAATCTCTAAACTTGAGTAAGCAATAAACATGTATTAACAAAGCCTAATGACAATATATTTCTAATAATAAACACAATATTTCAAATTTATATCACAACATATTTAAAATAACTCACAAACTATTTACAAACTATACAAACAATAATCACAATATGATAAAGAGTAAGCATCAAATCACAACAACATATTGATAAAGTTT
Organism: Juglans mandshurica; assembly: GCA_022457165.1. Taxonomy (NCBI): domain Eukaryota; kingdom Viridiplantae; phylum Streptophyta; class Magnoliopsida; order Fagales; family Juglandaceae; genus Juglans; species Juglans mandshurica. Next base: position 11,712,867 of record CM039627.1, on the reverse strand, counting down.
AGAAATATACCTAGCACTCACAATATCCTCTTACAAATCAAAATCTTCAAACTTCCCAAAACAAGCAATCCTTCAAAAAAATACAACACTAACTTATTAGAAATATTCTATAACAAAAACACATTCTATAAATATCATAAAATTTAAATAAAGACAAGAAATAAAAATATTATCTTACCAAAACTCAACTCTCTCTCACTCTAACTCTCTCTCTCTCTCTCTCTCTCTCTCTCTCTCTTTCTGTTGCGCGCACGGGAGAAGAAGAAATAATGCGCTTCCTCCCGTGCGCGTACTGATTAAGTTCTAAAATTATTAGTTTAAACGTTCGAACGTTTAATTTTTACGTCCGAACGTTATATTCTAAAATTAGTCCCGCCCAGAACGTTCGGACGTTTACAATACACGTTCGAACGTACCCTTCTTATGATATAACATAAAATCTAGCGGGAAAGGTCCCGCACTTTCCTCATATATGTTCGAATGTATCACAATTTTTCGTTCGAACGTTCGTAGATTTATAGATAAACGTTTGAACATTTAACTTAAACGTCTGAACGTACATTTCATGAAAGTGTTACCATATTTGAGCGGGAAACCTCATGCACTAATTTAACTAACGTTCGAACGTATAGTATAAACGTCCGAACGTCTGAATAATCACACAGATACCTTAATCGAGCGGGAAAATTCCCACCTCTTAGTTTAACGTTTGAACGTTAACTTGAAACGTTCGAACGTTAACTTGAAACGTTCGAACGTACGATTCCTACTATACTTAACTTATAGTATAATATATATACTACATTTTATATATCTATAACTATATACTACATTGTATAGTATGATAGCATAATATAATTTAAATGATAAACTATACCATATATATAAATCAATAATATATATTAAATTGTTACTTATTAAATTCTTTATTATATACTAACATATAGTATAATATATATACTATATTTTATATATCTATAACTATATACTACATTGTATAGTATGATAGCATAATATAATTTAAATGATAAACTATACCATATATATAAATCAATAATATATATTAAATTGTTACTTATTAAATTCTTTATTATATACTAACTTATAGTATAATATATATACAACATTTTATATATCGATAACTATATACTACATTGTATAGTATGATAGCATAATATAATTTAAATGAGAACATCAACGTATATAATATATAAACTATACCATATATATAAATCAATAATATATATTAAATTGTTACTTATTAAATTCTTTATTATATATTAACATATAGTATAATATATATACTACATTTTATATATCTATAACTATATACTACATTGTATAGTATGATAGCATAATATAATGTAAATGATAAACTATACCATATATATAAATCAATAATATATATTAAATTGTTACTTATTAAATTCTTTATTATATACTAACATATAGTATAATATATATACTACATTTTATATATCTATAACTATATACTACATTGTATGGTATGATAGCATAATATAATTTAAATGAGAACATCAACTTATATAATATATAAACTATACCATATATATAAATCAATAATATATATTAAATTGTTACTTATTAATTCATCAATAAACACCATGAACTCATAAACTATTCACAAAATTCACAAACAATAATCACAATTATTTCAAGAGTAAGCATAAAATCACAACAACATGTATAAACATATTGCTAAACTTTATAAATATAACAAGCACTCACAAAAAAACCAATAATCTAATTGTCAATAATATTATATAATATCCTAATATATAACTTAAACATTTATAATATAATATATTATAGATAAAATTTTGGAAATTAAATTGACAAACGTTCGAACGTAATAATAAGTACGTTCGAACGTTCTGTGTATATAAGGCCAAAACCGAACGTCGAAACGACATTTCCCTGCCCGTTACCATCGTCTTCTCCGTTATTTGCCACCACGCCTCCGTCACCGCCGCCGTCAACTCCGCCATAACCGTCACTAAAAGGTAGGCATTCATCTTTTATGCAAATAACATGTATTTTATTGAGATTTAGATTGAGATTTGGATTGAGTTTTGTTTAAAACCGGATAAATATTACCGGATTTTCAACTTCATTTTCCGGCCACCACGGCCAGTCATTGGCCGAATAGTCACCGTAGAAATGTTTCTTGAAGTGTATACTTCATTTACATGGTGACATTTCGGCATTTAGACCCTTGTAGAGAAATTTTCGAGATTTCAATAATGGCTGAGTCGACTCAGCCATTATGCGTCAAAACGTTCGAACGTTTCACCGTGACATTCGAACGTACGACGTTTAAATTACAGAGCCGTTACGGCTTCCACGTCCGAACGTTAATCGTCTTATATTCGGACGTGAATATTATTAAACGACATACGTTCAAACGTGAATATTTAATTTCGCACATAAATCACATACGGTCGGACGTTTAATTATAACATCCGAACGTAGTATTTTCTACATTATTCATACTTCGACGTTCGGACGTTCATATTTACGTTCACACGTAAAACAAATACGTTCGAACTTAAATTCGAACGTATTTGTTTACTGCTTATGTTCGAACGTATATCTGTACATTCGAACGTATTTGTTTTACGTTTGAACATAAATTTATTTACATTATTTTACGTGCGAACGAATAAATAAACGTCCGAACGTTTTTATCTTTAACGTTCGAACCTTAACGATAAAACGTTCGAACGTTAATGCAGAGCATCTTCAAATTAATACAAAAAAATGCATTATTGTAAATAATTTTTTTTTCCTTTTCTATTTTCAGGATATGGCTCTTCCACTGCATACACAAAAACGAGGGAGGGAAGGAGCCACGTCGGACACTGCCCGTATCGGAGCTCGTACTGTTATGGTAGAGAGAGAGGTCTTAATTAATGAGTTCGACGAACTCTGTTGGCAGCAGACGAACCTAAGAGATGTTTTCCTCAGTAGAGGCTGGGGAAATATCTGCACATTGAGGGGGAAGGTATACCCCTCAATGGTTCAAGAATTCTATATGGGGATGTGTGACATGCCTCCGGATGCGTCCTCTCACACCGTGACTGTACGCGGTGTTTCTATTGAGGTATCGGCAGATGTCATCGGCGAGCACCTCGGGATTCATCGAGGTGCTCAGACATTTACACACTCAACACCCCGTGAGGATGTAGGCACTTCTACATTATCTACTGGCCGGGGATGTGAGCCAGCATCAGCCAGAGATGCAGGCCAGTCAGAGGCTGAGGATACTGGCGTCGAGGCTCGGAATGATGACCGAGACGAGGATTTTTACATCCTCACCGGGAGGGATCGCATGCAGATCGAGCGGAAGAACGTCTTCAACCAGATCCATCTGCTGCATTTCTTCCGCATGTTGCACCTGATTGTTGCAACAAATGTCGATCCTGTGGCTCATAAAACCACATTTAGTCGGCTTCGGGCACAATTTTTTATACGAGTGGCACGTGGAGATCCTATAGATTTGCCACTGCACATTTTTGAGAGGATCCTTTACGAGGCGAGCATCGTCTCCACGAATAATCTCCCATATGGTGTCCTCATCAGCCGACTATTACTTGCACGGGGAGTGCCGACCCAGCCAGAGGAGCGGGTCAAAGATCAGATGAGCCCCCTCGACATGACCACGCATCGGCGTAGCATTGGACAGGCGAGGGGACGTCAGCCACCCCCTGTAGAGGATCTAGTTCCTCAGACGCAGCCTGAGCCAGGTCATGTCGGGAGTAGTAGTCAACATACGCCGAGTACATCTGCAGGAGATGTGCGGCCTGCTTGGGTTGATGCGGTCATATCACAGCTGACTGCGCATATTGATCATAAGATCGATCGATCGCTCGAGGCTATATCGGCGTCTGTTGCCGAACTCACCCATCGTGTAACTATCCTCAATGACAAGGTTGATACCTTGACTGAGGAAGTACGGAGTTCGACTTTTACAGATAACGTTATCATCTGGCTGTTGTTTACTATGTTCTATCAATTTTTGTATTTTATTTTTAATATTTGTAACGAAAAATATTATTGAATATTTTTATCGTTTTTTAATTTCAATTTTTAATCTTCTTTGATGTTATAATTTCCAACTTTAATACTAAATCACTGCATTTCAAATATATATAAATCAATAATATATATTTATATATTACAAAGTGTGTATATATAAATATATACAATTCAATTTTTTAGACTTGTTCACAAATTATGCACAATAAAAATCACAAAATTTTTAAATTAAAGTCATTTAATTTAAATTTACAATGAACGTTCGAATGTTATTACTTAACGTTCGAACATTGGTGCAAACATTTTACGTTCGAATGTAAAATTAATAACATTCGATCGGTTGCGCCAAAACATTTTACATTCCAACGTAAACAGACATAACGTTCGACCGCATATGTCCCATACGTTCGAACGCATATGTCCCATACGTTCGAATGTAAAAAAATCTCATTCTATCTTTAGTGACGGTTTCCAAAAACTGTCACAGAAAATGCCTTTTAGTGACGGTCTAGGGACTGTCACAATTTCCCAACCGTCACTAAAAAGCAATTGTGTTGTAGTGATTCCTGCTATAAAATTATTCTAAACATGATACACTTGGGAGTTATCTGCATTTCGTAACAGCTCAAACTTCTCAAAAAATTGGTAATTGCAAAACACAACAAAAAGGATGTATGTTCTGCTCGCATGTACGGCTATTGTTGCATGACTAGAGCAATTATCAATGTTTGAAATCATTTTATCTCATCACATATTAATATCAAAACATCATTTAAACTCAAACATTTTTCAATATCAAATTTTCAACTTTTTCATCTAATCATAATTAGTCCCTAATCATTATAGACTTTCTCAAATTTCGGAACAAAACACAAAAAATAGTTTAAATTTTTCAAATCCCAAAACAAAAATAATAATAAAAAGCTATATTCTAACCCCTTTTAACTTTATAATTTTTATTCAACTTTTTCTTTCTCATTTCCCAAAACCCCATAAAAATCTTAACTCAAACTATTTCACTATTATTCATAAATTATCTCACTATTGTTAATAGATTTCTCATCTCATCTTATTTATGGAGTCGAATTGAGTTTTTAGGGTTCAAGAGACAATTCGATTAGATCCCGAGACAGAGCTCAAGTGAAACTCAAGGGTTGTTTGGGTTGAGAGAACCTCTCAACTCATCTAATATTATCTCATCTAATTATTATAAAATTTTCAAGTTCTCACAAAAAAATACAATAAACAATTTAACTTTTTTAAATCTCAAAACATAAATAACATTTTCACAATATTTTGTTTATCTTTCATGTGGTGCTCTCGACCCCCACTTGAGTTCTTGCAAGATTCGTGATGCCGGGATATTGATCGCTTGGGTCAAAGACCACTCGCATAACTTGAAAACATAGTGTATGCTCGCATGCTCAATAAATGTGTATAGTTAATTCGCAGCGGAAAAGTAAAAAGGGGCAATCAATTAATACTACCAGAAATTCAAATTATAACTCCAACAAAAAAAATTCATAAGTGACCAGTCTCCTAATTCTAGACATAAAATGTATACAATTATCTAACTAATTAAAAGGAAAGCACTAAACAACACTACATAAGGGGAAAGATACCCAGTCTTCCCTCCTCAGGTGGAGCCGATCCTCCAAGTCCATAATCGTCCTCTGCACCAAAGTCTAAGGTTCCAAAGAACGAAACCGTAGGTGGAGACACTACAGTGAGATTTTGCAATCTCAACAAATAAAGCCAATAGAATTGTTGCCAAGTTGATTAATACAAGAGGGGATGAATTGGGTTATATTTAAAAATTAACAATTATAAACCAAATGCACATTATAAAATATGAACAAAATACGAACCAACAGTAAATATATGGAGTAAGGGTAAGAGAGAAGCAAACTCAGTATTTTAACGAGATTTAGCCCCACTGCCTACGTCCTCGCTTCAAGCTACCCCTTGGGGATTCCCAATTTCACTATTGAACCTCCTTCAGGTGGAGATAGAAACTTTTTACACCTTTGAGCAGTGCCGCTACAAAGAATCCGTGTAGAACACCCTCTACACTTGCAATCACCTTACATGTAGTAATTTAACTATTCCATGTGTAAAATCTCTTCTATACACACAAAGGTTATACACACCGTTTTACTAATACTATAGCTGATAGTGGGTAGCTTATCAAAAAACACTCCTTAATGAGTGGAGTACGAACAATACAACACAAACTATATCTCTCTCAAAATGAACAAAGGTTAAGGCTCAATGCTCAGATAAGAGAGATTGAAAGCTTTGAATGAATTTTGTAAACCTTACAATGATGTGTTCTGAATTTAAAGATCTCGAATGAGCTATTTATATGCATATGAGATTTCATTTTTAAATTTAAAAAGATTCACATGTCAAAAGGAGCACCACTTCAAAATTTTCAAATAAAAGCTTCTCCTTTTTGCAATTGTAAAAAACAACATCATTCACTTTTCAAAAATTTCAAATCTAATCGTTTACTTTTTGCATATGACAAAAGAAGCATGATTTAATTTTCAAAATTTTCAAACAAAATCATTTACGTTTTGCAAATTCAAGAAGCGTATCAATCATTTCTCAAAATTTTCAAACCTAATCTTTTACTTTTCACATATGACAAAAGGATCACTATTTACTTTTCAAAATTTTCAAACAAAATCATCTACATTTTGCATATGTCAAAAAGAGCATCAATCACTTTTTAAGATTCAAACAAAACATGCACATGTGAAAGATGACAATCAATCATCTTTCAAAAATTCAAATTTCAAACTTTTAATTTTTAAATATGTCATGTACATGTGGAAAATGAAATTTGATGCTTTATGAGAAAACATTAATTTTGAGCCTTAATCCAAATTCGAGTTTTACCAAGAAATGTACAAAATTACTCTAAGAGTTTTATTTGTAAACTTGTTTCCTTTCTTACTCATGCTTGATTCGTTGATTTGATTGACTCTATTATGTAGACAACTTGAGATTGAGACTCCTTTATGCTTGAATTCATTTGACATCATCAAATCCATATCACTACAACAAATTTGAGTTTTTTGGACGAAATTATTTACAGACGAAAAACATTCCGTCCCTAAAAGTCATCTTTTGGGACGAAATTTAAATTTCGTCCCAAAAAATTGATGACTTTACAAAATTGTTCGAGCGGTCAAAATACCGTTTGAACAGTTTTTTCTATGACGAATTAAATTGTCTCAACAAAATTTTCCCATTTGAATGGTAAAAAATACATTCGAACAATAAAATCTTGGCGGGGAAGTAACTTATTATGGCGGGGAAAGTTCACAACCGTTCGAACGAAAATTTGTTGTGTTTGAACGGAAAATATTTGATGGCAAAACATAGCGGGAAGGTTTCTAAACCGTTCGAACGAAATATATTTAGTTAGAACATATTCTAGCATCACATTTATACATTCGAAGGTATAATATTAATCTCGGTACGAAACTCAAAATATAAAAAATATATATCATATAAACAAATTCATTAATTAATTTTATGTAATTAATTTAAAAATATTTGAATGATTTCTTTTATGTTAAATAAGATTTTTAGTTAAATAAATATTATGAACCATACACTACATAATATAAATCAATAATTACTCAAAAAAAGACAAAATATTTAATTTACAAATAAAGCAAATTATCAAAACACCATATATACTGTCCATAACTATAACAAAAAAAATATAAATAAAAAATAGAAACTACTGTGATGCGAGGTCTCTACACACATCCTCGACTGCAGCTAATTGTCTCTCTACTTGTACCAGTCGAGTACTGAGCGTGACCTAAGTTGCATTATTGGCATTAATCTCTGTATGTAACCCATTAACCTCTGTACGTAATCCAGAGACGGTAGCCATAATCTCTGTACGCAACTCCGACATGGCAGTATGCACTGCATCAATCACTGCTGATGTGTGTATGCCGATCTCAACACGCAATATGTCGGCCATCTCCTCACGAGTAGATGTGCATGATGTCTCGGCCGGTGCAGATGTCTCACCAGCAGGTACTCCAGTATCTCCCGGCTGTGCATCTCTCTGAATTTCAGCCCTGTCAGGAACAGCTCCACGAAAATGGAATCTCGAGTGTCCTGTGCTCTGTGATAGGGTGGTGCTGTTTATCGGTCCTATCGACTCCCGGGAACGCTCGGTAGGTTCGGGCACGACCCTAGCATGTAATAAAAATCGAGTGATGAAGATCCCAAATGGCAGTATATCTGTCGTAATGAACCTTACCTCTGATCAGATCCTCTCAAATATATAACCCACGAGGTCGATCGGGATGCCACAAGTGACCCGTATCATAAATTTCGCTCGATCCATGCCGACCTCGGTCTTGTACTGCCGAGGGTCAATATTGTTGGCAATGATTAATTTCATGATCTTGAAAAAAGAAGATAAATCTGTCTGCCTAATACTTTTCATCTCATTGTATACTGGAGCATCTGGACCAACAATCAACTCTCTAACCTTATGATCAACAAGTTTATCGATCTTATCTGTCTAAACTGGTCCCTCGTCCTGAGACATCTCTGCATCACCTGAAGGATCAGACTCTCTAGGTTGTAGGTTCATATAGGCATCAAGAAGCCTAGGAATACCCAGATATGTAGTGAGTCTGTTCGCTGAAAATATAATAGGAGCTCCTCGGACACAAATCCTGTATGCCCCTCTATTGTCTAGGCCTGCACCACCGAGCTCTTTATAGAACTCAGTAACGATCTCAATGTAGGAAATGAGCTCCATTCCGTCTTCTCGCTGATCTAAGATTGGTGCCCAACCACGATCATTGAATACTGATGGGAGGGAATGACCCTCCCATATAAGAGCCACAAAATCATATAGTTTTACCTGTCACTCAAGTAAAACAGTTTGATCTCGAACTGTTTGGATGGAAGGTTCCCATGATCTACCATGTTTGCGGCCCCTATAAGACATTATTATGAACCTGAAATTATAAAAATAAAATATATATTCAACATTAGTGATAAAATCTAATTACGACGAAAAGATTTACAAAATTATATATTTAATAAATTAATTGATAGAACAATTCAATGAAACGATGAAAACAATTTAATAAGCTAATATAAACAAAATGGTTCGAATTTAATATAAAGCGTTCGAACGAATATAATATATGGTCGAACGGAAACTAAAAACCGTTCGAACACTTAATAGAGGGTTCGAACGTAAGGGTTAAATCGTTTGAACGCATTCGAACGGAAACCAGATCGAGCTCAGCCATGGCTGAGTCAACTTAGCGGCCATGAAAACACCCAAAAATCCATCGATTCCGTGGTTTCTTCAACAAAACACATACTGCTCTTCATTTCTAAACATTCTACGGTAGATTTATGGTGTTCTACGATGACTATTGATGAAAAAATATAATTTTTCTAGAAAAAATGAATAAAACCATAAAATCATAAAATAAACGGTAAAATAGCTTATAAAATGCATACCTTCACTTGGATGGGAAGTGTGTTTGACGTAGCTGCTGATTACGGCAGCAGACAGCGGTGGTTGATGGGCATTCAAACGTTTTCTCTCGTTTTCAAATGGTGGGGACGACAGTGTGAGAGAAATATCTGTCCGTGATAACTTATATGTGCATAACCGTTCGAATGTTATATTTTACCATTCGAACGGTTTTACAATATTGTTCAAACGTTATATTTTAACGTTCGAACGATATTTGTTTTAAGTTTTGTAAAATTTCATATTAAATGTATATTATATTTATAATCCTATAAATTAATATAATAACTATTATAGTAGATTATATATACTGTAATATATATGTAATATTATAATATATATTATGATAGTATAATACTTTAAATGAAAACATAATAACTTATATGTATTTTATTATAGTATAATAGTAATATATGATATATTTTACTATAAAAGTGTTATATATGAGGTTGTAATATATATATATATATATATGATAGCATATAATACTATATGGTATGAGTTTATACTTAACTAATATATATCATACTATATATTCCATTATACTTTACTATATAAGTTATATATGATACTATACTGCATATATATATAGAGTATTGATTACTAATATACTATCATCTTATAAATTTCTTTATATTTTATTATGTAACCTTAGTATATTTGAGGCTATATATATGTGAGTATATATTACTAATACATATGATCTTATACTTTTCACTATACTTTAGTATATGATAATATATATGATACCATATATAAGATATATAGTACAGATTACTATATATCATACAGTACATATTACTATATATCATATAGTACATATTACTAATATATATAATAGTATATATTACTAATAGATATGATCTTACATGTTTATAGTATACTTTAGTATACTATACTATATCTATGATATTTAGTATAGATTACTATATATATGATAGTATATATATATGATCTTATAGTACTTTTCATTTAATGATAAAAAAAATTATATTTAAACATTAAGGTGATGTGTTCGAACGGTACTCGTAAACCGTTCGAATACATATGTAGCGTTTGAACGTATGAAAAAAAACATTCGAACGGATTATTGCAATGGTGGGAAAACATCCTGCCAATTAATGACTCTGGATAACCGTTCGAATGTTATTTGTTATAGTTCGAACGAATTATTGCAATAGTGGAAAAATATCCCGCCAATTAATGACTGTTGGATTACCATTCGAATGTTATTTGTTATAGTTCGAACGGATTATTGCAGTGGTGGGAAAATATCCTGCCAATTAAAGATTGTTGGATTACTATTCGAACAGAATTTTTAGCCGATCGAACAGTAATGCAGAAATTTGTGCGGGTGGGAAAATTAGTGCGCTAAAAAATTTCACGTTGGACCGAACTTTAGTTACGTTCGAACAATTGGTCAGAACTTATAATATTCTCGAATGCGGTCAGTCTCTCATTTTTCTCTCCTCTCTTTCACTCTTTTGCGTTTTCTCTAAAAAATCTTACACTTTCTTCACAAACTCCTTCATTCTATCATCTTTCAAAGAGGATTGCTTAGTATATTTTACTTAAAGGTATGACTTTCTTTATCATTTTACTTCTAATTCTATCATTCTGTATTATTGATTTTGTGGTTTATATATATATATATATATATTGTGTAGGTGTTTGTTAGTTTAAACATAAAATATATTTGTTAGAGAGTTTCTATTCAAAGTATATATGTTGTATGTTTGTTAGAAGGTTGCTATTGAGTATATATGTTGTAAGTTTGTAAGAGGGGTGCCATTCGAAGTATATATGTTGTATATTTGTAGTGTTTTCTGAATATGAGTTTATGATATTTTGTGAGATACTAGTACTCGTCTAAACTGGCTGGAGTTTGGAATCTGGGTTGAGACCGTTCGAACGTGGTTATATACCGTTTGAACGAATAAACATGTTCGAACAGGATATTACCATGTTCGAACGGTTGTAAAAACTATCTTAAACTATCATATAAATATGTAATATTGTAGTAGATTATATATAGTATATATATGTAAGAATTAATAATACTTAAACTCATATTAATATTTAAAAGATAATAGTTGTAAAAATTATCTTACAACTAATTACTTAATATGTCTTAAAATTATATTATAAAAATATAAGGATTAATAATAGTTAAACTTATATTAATATTTATAATTAGAATATTTGTAAAAATTATCTTACAACTAATTACTTAATATGTCTTAAAATTATATTATAATTACATAAGGATTAATAATAGTTAAACTCATATTAATATTTAAAAGAGAATAATTGTAAAAACTATCTTACAACACATTTAAAAGGGATAGGATTATATTAGAAAAGATAATTAAACTATGAGAACTAACTTAACAAATAATAAAAGATAATTAATATTAAACTATGAGGACTAACTTAACAAATAATAAAAGATAATTAATATTAAACTCCGATGACTAACTTAACAAATAATAAAATTAAATTTTAATTAATACTTAAAATTAACTATAATGTATAATTAACCTAATAAGTAATACCCATGATATATTTAGGATACTTAAAATACCCATGATATATATAATATATCATCTTGTATTCTCGCTTTTTTTTTTTTTATTATTGTTGTGTTTTAATATATGTTAGGATAGTTTGCATGACCAAACGAGCATATTTGAAGAACTATGGGGAGATGTTGCCAAAATCTTGTTGGAAGTGACAGATAATAGTTGGTAGGTTAGCGATTATGATCTTACAATCCCGAATGGGATAGGACCAACTACCCGGTGAAATGAAGAAATTTACATTCTCATAAGATAGAGTTAGTGAGAGAGCATATATTTGTCAAAGGTATTGACCAAGGTTATACCGATTGGGTCTTACATGGAGAATCGTATCCAACGTCATTTGAACTTCGAGATGAAGAAGAAGATATCGATGAAGATGTACATCCTGAGGTTGTTGGTCTCTAGCCCGAAGAGGATATGGAGCAAATGCTGGGTGACATTGGTGCGGGAATGTTTATGGATGAAAGTGGAACAGATCCATCAAATTCAAATGATTCATGCCATGACACTTTAACCCGCTTGTGGAATGATTCACAGCGTGAGTTATATCCAGGGTGTAGAAGGCACAATAAGTTTTCATTTACAGTTAGATTGCTTCAAATAAAATCCATGTGCCGAATATCTATTAAGGCAATCAATATGTTGCTTGAGCTGTTTAAAGAGGCACTTCCATCGGACAATATTTTACCCCGCAACTTTTATGAAGCAAAACAGTTGAAAAAAGGACTCGGGTTTGATTACAATGTAATATATGCATGTAAGAATGATTGTGTATTATTCTGGCGAGAAAATGAGTAGTTGAACGAGTGTCCCATTTGCCATAAATCAAGATGCACAACTGAGAAGCAGAATGTGCCGCGGAAGGTTGTAAGTCACTTTCCATTGATAATGTTTTGTCACATCTTGCAGACCCTCAAGTTTTGAAGGAATTTGACTTGGAACACCTATGGTTTGCTGAAGAACTTCATAATGTTCGACTTGGGTTAGCAACAGATGGATTTAATCCGTTTGGGAACATGATTACTAGTCATAGTACTTAGTCAGTTGTACTTATGCCGTACAATCTACCACCATGGAAGTGTATGAAAGATCCATATTTCATGATGAGTTTGCTCATTCCAAGTTTGAGATCACCAGGAAATGATATAGACATACACTTGCAGCCACTGATAGCAGAATTGAAAGATTTGTGGGAGAATGGGGTCTTAACATTTGATTCATCAACATGCAAGTCGTTCAAGATGCATGCTGCGGTGTTATGGACAATAAATAATTTTCCCACTTATGGAAACTTGTCAGGTTGGAGCACTAAGGGGAAATTGGCATGTCCAACTTGTAACAAACATACCAAATCTGAATGGCTTACGTATGGGAGGAAACTATGCTTCATGGGTCATCATCGATTTTTACCTCGTGACCATAGATGGCATGAAAATGGTAGGATGTTTGATGGCACTGTTGAATGGGGGCACCCTACACCATTATTGTCTGGCGAAGATGTTATTGCATAGGCCCGTCCAGAAGGATCAATTGCAGAAACATATATTGATGATGAGTGGCATACATTCTATTCCAAATACTTCCATGCTGTTGACACAAGGTTTGATCGGCCAGAAAGAAACTTTAATGTTGACCAAGTAAGACAACAGAACGGATTTTTTGTATTTTCCCAATAAGTATGTCCACTTGGTGCTCATCGTGGTTATGATTTGTGTGAAAGGGAGTTCAAGAAAGCTCAGTGGTACATACTAAATAATTGCCCAGAGATAGAGAGCTACTTGAAGTAAGTTCAAATTAATTGTTAATTAATCATTGAATTTACTTATTAAACAATTATACGAATATACTTATTGTTGATAATTTTTAATTTCAGTGATCATATTAACGTGCTAAAAGAACTGGGAGTAAATGATATAGACTAGAGACATGAACAAGCGTTCCCGAAATGGTTCGAACAATGGGTAATGAATATAATACATATGGAATTTTGCACTAACATATTTTAAATAAAGAGGATTGTTAACGGTTGAATGTTTATTATTTAATATGTAGGTTTTACAAATGCATGTTAGTAATCCGAACGATATATCAGACGAACTATATGCATTGGCGCGTGGCCCTTCGAGGCACACTACTCGATATTCTGCATGTATTTCTCGAGGAAGTAGATATCACACAATTGATTAAGAACTTTATAGGAAAACACAAAATAGTGGTGTCATTGTCGAAGGGAGTCATGATGGAGAGAATGTTGATTTCTACAGAGTTATCATAAATATAATTGGAATGAGATATGTGGGGGTGCTTATGGTTTATATATTTAAGTGTGATTGGTGAGATTTAAGCAATCCTCGAAGGGGAAAATACCAGGATGAATATTTTTTTTGAGTATTAATACATCAAAAAAATGGTATGAAGATGATCATTTTTATTTTGGCTTCCCAAGAATCTCAAGTATTCTATTTAGACGATCCTCAGTTAGGAAATCAATGGCAAGTAGTACAAAAATTTTCTCCTAGAAATATTTTTTATGTTATCCCTGAGGTAGAGGGACAAGATAAAGAAGAAGATGATCCCTCTACTCAAAAAGCATACCAAGAGAGTCAACTTGCCATTAACTTATTTGTGGATTTGAGCCAATATGAGATGATCCCATTACATAGGGAAGATATTGAGGCTGAAATAGTTGAAGCATCAGTTGATCAAAGTATTGATTCATCTGAAGTATCTACAGATGATGAGAGCGAATCTATAGATGAAACTGATACAGATAATTGATCAGTTTTGTGTTCACATTATACAGTATCTCGCAATTATGCCACCAGAGAGGAAGGAAGTTCGCATCCCATCTCCACTTGTTCTTAGCTCTCTGTTTGACTCACCATTAGAGACTGACTTTACGGAACAAGGTAAATAGCTAATACTCATTTTTTTCATTAAGATATATGATAATTGATACAAGGTAAATAACTAATATTATTTTATAGAGATAACACATAGTACTCCTCACGGACGAGGCACTACTAGAGATGTGACGTTGGAGAAATATCATAAAGTAGGTAAGATTAAGGTTAACATTCCTGATGAACATACCGGAGGCGAGGGACAACAAGCAGCTTGGCTTGCTTCGCATGTGGGTGCTCTTACACGGACTTATGCACCTTTGGCTACAACTTCATGGCATAAAGTCCCACAAGATGTGAAAGAGCTTATAAAGAAGCGTTGTTTGCTACGTAATATTTAAATAAAAATATTTTTTTTCATATTATTTAATATTCTAAATGATAATATCTTTGTGTATATACTTTTTCCAGGATGACTTCGAACTAAATTTTGGTCGGAGAGAGGAGCGTAGGACTGTTGAAGAGCTTATGTGTAATGCATTCCGCAAGTATAAGACAAGATGTTACGAGCATTACAAGAAGTACGAGAACAAGGAAGATGCACGCCAGCATCCTTTTCAGGATGTCCGAGCTGAAGAATGGGAAAAACTTTACGACATGTTAGAGGATCCATCATGTAAGGTAAATTAAATGAATTTTTTATGTGTCATATTTGTAATTTTTTACTTACGAACTTTTACAACTTCTATGCAGGAGCAAAATTCTATAAACAAAACAAATAGATCAAAGTTAAAGATTCATCATCATGCAGGCTGAAGATATTTCCATCGTCTATCTCAGAAATTGGTAATGTACCTTTCTTTATTTTTTTTATTTTATGTAGTTTGTTTTTAATATAGACTTTATATCTTAACAATATCTCTTGTAGCAAGAGTCAAACACCAATTATGATCTGACAAAATTATATGCTGCATCACATACTAATAGTAATGGAGAGTGGATTCATCCAGATGCTTGTGAGAATTATGTAAGTATTATAATTTCTTTTAATTAACCATATTTAAATTATTGTGTCAATATTAATTTTATATGTTGTGTGTAGGATAAAATGGTTGCCGTTCGTGCTGAAGTTGCATTAGATCATAATTCATCAACAAGTGATGTTGAAATTTTTACACAAGTTCTGGGTCAAAGTTCGGGCTACTTGAGGGGTTTGGGTCACTGTGTAAAGCCTTCAGGCTCTTCATCAATATCAAGCACTACTGCCATTGCGTTAGAGAATGCAAATTCTATGACCGAAGAATTGATGGCAACATAGCAGGAGTTAGAGGCACAATTGATGAAACAAGCAGACATGGAGATGCGCATAAAACAACAAGAAGATCAACAAAGAGAGATGCAACTCCAAATGCAAGAATAACAAATATAGATGCAGATGCTTATGCAACAATTCAGGCCTCCAAACAATTAAATTTCATTAGAAGTGTTTTTGCATATTGAACAATTATGTATCATGTACTGATAATTTTATTAGTATTATTAGTATTTTATTTATTTAGTTCTGACTTATTAGATTAGTTTTATTTATATTGAAGAATGTGTAATGTATTTTTGAAATATAAATATCTATTTGGTTTTAAATTGGTATTATTGTCCAAGAAAATAATAACCGTTCGAACTCTCATCAAACGTTCGAACATATAAAAATAGACACAACCGTTCGAACATTGAATGTTAGAATTCGAACAGCAAAAATTCTGCACCGTTTGAATAGGCAATTCACTATTTGCGTTCGATCATAAATTTTTTTTGTTCAAACATTTGTTCATGTGTTTTTGGTCGAACTTGGGACAGTTTCTTTTCGTCCCAAAAAATATTTTAGGACAAAATCCCAGTCTTTTGGGACGAAAACGTTCGTTCCAAAAGACCTAATTTGTTGTAGTGTAGATATATAATTATATGAAACTTGAAACCATGGGTTCAACAAGAATGATGCCGAAAAATAAAAGCATGGGAGAATTATAACAGTTCACAATAAAGGGGAAAAATTGAGATTTGTTAGCATTACCAAAAATTATACCAAACCAATCTACTACTTAATGATTCTAGAAAACCATACACCCGGAAATCCACATAGCCATTTTTAAAGCATACATTTAATAACAACAAGCACCATGGTCTCCCCTAGGGACCATCCGTACACCCTGACTCCCTTCATCACACTAAGGGTAACGACCGTGCGTGTCACTTCGTAAAGAGTAATGTCCAACTCCGCACCCAGTGTGTATGTGACCAGGCATCCTCTAGCCTTTGTCGGAGTCATCACGAGAGCGTTATCGTCTCATCCGAGCCCGTTGTTGCCTGAAGACAATCTGTCACTCAGTTTTACAAGCTCCCAAGAAACCAGAAAAGCTCCACCAAGATAACGCCCCCATCTCGACTTGGGGTCTTGATCCACATTAAAGTCCATACAATCATTTTATTTACGCATGCACCATGGTCTCTCCTAGGGACCATACGCACATCCTACTTCACAGTACAACCAGAGAACATAGCACAATTAATAAATTAATAACACTAAGAACACAGTTTTCCAATTTCACAACACAACCATAGAACATAACACAATTAATAAATTAATAATAGCACAGACATTGATTAGAGCACAGTTAATACAATAAAGGTAAAAAACAATAATTAATAATGCAGATGTGTGAACAGATAGATATTTGATGACATGGTAATAATACATCAACCAATGACCGAACAACACACAAATTCACATATTCACAAGTCACAACTACATGTGATTCCCAACTCTTCACCCGACCTTCGTCCAACAATTCCAACACAACCAGACTGCAACAAACATAGTTAAACAATTTTCCAATGTCAATATTCCAAAGGTCAACAAGGGATTTTGTTTACCATGCGGAAGGGTAATTTTGGATGATCAAGCGCTGACATAAGATATTCCGAGTGTGTGTGTGCGCTTCGTGTGGTGGCGGCTCCAAAGATGACCCTGGACAGAATAATGTGGCTAATGGCTAGGTTCTTACAAGGGTGGATGAAGGAAATCTCGTGACGGAGGCTGGTGGTGCACGGCACAGCAATGCCTAAAGTGAGCCTTAGCTCATGGGTTAGGTGAAATCAAGGAAGGAGAAGGTCGGGAATGGGAAAGGAAAGGCAAGGGGGTGGTCGAATGGCCACTGGAACTTGGCTGGGAGTGCTAGCTCATGGCAGCGCATGACAGCGTCAGGGAAAACTTTTCTAAGAGCTACGGAAAATAAGATCGGAAGGAGAGGAAGTCGGTGTGACAATATTTGAGAGGAGGAGAGGGTGTTTTGGGGATGGTTTCGAAGAGGGAGAGGTTTAGCCTATTGTTAAGCCGAGAGACCCACCTACTTAAAAACCCATCTTCGGTGGTGATTGGGCACACCAGGCAGTGCGCAGACCATAGAGGAGGTGTTTGCGGTGTCCAGAAACGTGTGTGTGATAGGAATGACCAAAAGAAGCCATGCGCAATGTTTGGTGAACTCTGCTCTCGATAGCGGGATGCGGGCAGTAGTCTGATGGTGGCAAAGGGGAAGGAATGATGTTGACACGTTGATTCGGCATGGTGGTGGCCTCGGGTGGTGGCACAGCCGCTGCCTGCTAGCGATATGAGAAACGAGAAAAACAAACACATGAGTTGTGCTGCGTAGGGGAAAGAAAGAGATGAAGGCTAGGGTTAAAATCCTAGTCCCAAAACGCAGCCGTTTTGCAAGAGGAGAGGGGCTGGGTTCACAGACACACGAGTTGG
Source organism: Juglans mandshurica (assembly GCA_022457165.1). Lineage (NCBI taxonomy): Eukaryota > Viridiplantae > Streptophyta > Magnoliopsida > Fagales > Juglandaceae > Juglans > Juglans mandshurica. The sequence continues at coordinate 11,694,042 of CM039627.1, read as the reverse complement.
GCCAGTGTCTCACACATCCACACACCATAAAATCCAACCTAGTGGGCTTCACATGGGATGGGTTGGCTCACCACACACACACTTCAGCAAAACTTGGGCTCTAAGTTGGGTTTCACTTTTCAACATTCATATCATATCATCTCATCTCAACTCACTATCCAAACCTCACTCAAAATGAGGTTCCTAGAAAAATTTATAATCAAAATCATAAAAAATAGCAATAAAATCTCAAAGAAAATAAGTAAAGTAATTGTAATACCTAATAAATTTTAGGAGACTATCCAAAAATAACTCATTATACTCCAATAAGAAAGTATAACCGTACCACACATATAGCTTGGTCAGGAACCCTTCACACAACATATTATTATCCAAATAAATAGTTAGATTATCCACAAAATTGATAACATGAGATCATGAGTCGAACTTGAGAAATATAGATTTTGAAAATACTAAACCAACATATATACAACAAATTTGACTTTTATGGACAAACTAAATTTCATCCCTAAAAGTAATTTTTGAGATGAAATGTCTCAAAAAATGGATGACTTTACAAAACCGTTCAAACGAATAAATATCTAGTCGAACAGGATCTTCTAGGACGAGTTAGATTGTCTCAATAAGTCACATTCGTTCGAACGGACAAAAATCTGTTCGAATAGACAAATCTTGGTGGGGATGTAATTTATTTTGCCAAAGAAAGTTCAAAACCATTCAAACGACAATTGTGTTGTTAGAACGAAATAGATTTGGTGGCAAACTTTGGCGGGAAGGTTTCTAGACCATTCGAACGAAACATATTTAGTTCAAACATATTCGAACACCACATTTATACATTCGAACATATAATATTAATATCTGTACATAACTCAAAATATAAAAAATGTATATATATCATATATACGAATTCATAAATTAATTTTATGTAATTAATTTAAAAATATTTTAGTGATTTCTTTTATGTTAAATAAGATTTTTAGTTAAATAAATGTTATTAGCAATACAGGATATAATATAAATCAATAATTAATCCAAAAAAGATAAAAAAGATTTAATTCATAACTAAATCAAATTATCAAAACACCATATACTTTCCATAACTATAACAAAAAAAATAATACAAATAAAAGATAGAAACTACTGTTATGCGAGATCTCTACACACATACTTGACTCCAACTAATCATCTCTCTTCCTATGTCAGTCAAGTACTTAGTGTGACCTGAGTTGCATTACTGGCATAAATCTCTATACATAACTCAAATATGCTAGCATTAATCTCTGTACGCAACTCAGACATGGCAGTATGCACCGCATCGATCAAAGTAGATGTGTGTAAGACGATCTCATCATGGAGTATGTCGGCCATCTCCTCGCGAGTAGATGTGCGTGATGCCTCGGCCTATGTAGGTGCTTCACCAGCCGATACTCCAAGAACTCCCAGCTATGCATCTCTCTGAATATCAACCTAGTCAAGAACAAGTCCACGAAAATGAAGTCTCGAGCGTCCCGTGCTCCGTGACAAGGTGGTGTTGTTGATCAGTCTCATCGGCTCTTGTGCACGCTCGGCAACATCTGGCACGACTCTGGAATATAGCAAAAATCGAGTGATCAAGATCCCGAACAACAGTATATCTATCGTAATGTACCAAGCCTCTAATCGGATCCTTTCAAATATATACCCCACGAAGTCGATCGAAATGCCATGAGTAACCCGTATCACAAATTTTGCTCGATCCATACCAACCCCGGTCTTGTGCTACCGAGGGTCAATATTGTTGGCGATTATCATATTCATGATCTTGAGGAAAGAAGATAAATCTGTCTGCCTAATGCTCTTCGTCTCATCATGCACTAGAGCATCTGGACCAACAATCAGGTCTCTAACCTCATGATCAGTGAGTGTATCGACCTCATCTGTGTTAATTGGTCCCTCATCCTAAGCCATCACCGCATCACCTGACGGATCAGACTCTTTAGGTAGCAGGTTCGGATAGGCATCGACCAACCTAGGAATACTGAGATATGCAGCAAGCCCGTCCACTGAAAATATAACGGGAGCTCCTCGTACACAGATCCCGTATGCCCCTCCATCGTCTGGGCTGGCACCACAGAGCTCTTTATAGAACTTAGCGACGATGTCAATATAGGAAATGAGCTCAATTGCTTCTTTTTGCTGATCTAGGATTGATGCCCAATCATGATCATTGAATACTAATGGGAGGGAATGGCGCCCCATTTAAGAATCACACAATTGGACAGTTTTACCTGCTGCTCCATTAAAACAGTCCGCTCTCGAACTGTTTGGATGGAAGGTTTGCTTGATCTACCATGTTTACGGCCCCTATAAGACATTATTAAAACCTGAAATTTAAAAAATAAAATATATATTAAACATTAGTGATAAAATCTAATATAAGAAAATATTCACAAGATTATAATCTAATAAAAACTTAATAAATTAATTGATAGAACAACAAAATAAAACGATGAAAATAAATTAATAAGTTAATATAAAGTAATTGGTTCGAACGGTCTCTGTAATGGTTGAACGGACAACATCTTGTTTGGTTCAAACCATTCGAACATCACAAAAAAGTGTTCGATCGGATAGGTTAAACCTATTCGAATGTGTTCGAATGAAAAACAAATCGAGCTTGCCCATGGCTGAGTCAACTCAGCGGCCATGAAAACACGTGAAATACATCGATGCGGTGGGTTTCTTTGACAAAACACATACTACTCTTTATTTCTAAACATCCTACAGTGGATTTGTGGTATTCTACGATGCCTATTGATGGAAAAATACAAATTTTCTAGAGAAAACAAATAAAAAGATAAAAAAATAAAAAAATAAAAATAAACGGTAAAATAACTTATAAAGAGCATACATTCACTTAGGAGGAAGAGTGTTCGACGTGGGTGGTGATTATGGCGGCAGACGACGGCGATTAATGGGCGTTCAAAAGTTTTCTTTCGGTTTCCAAACAGTTGGGGACAACGGCGTTGAAATACCTTCGCCCGCAATAACTTATATGTACAGAACCTTTCGAACGCTATATTTCGCCATTCGAACGGTTTTAAAGGAATGTTCGAACAGTAGTATTTACCAATCAAACAATATTTGTTTCAAATTTAGTAAAAATGTATATCATAGTATATTATAATTAATATGTGTTTCAAATGAAATTTATAATACTATAATTTAGTACAATATATATACTATTATAGTATATTATATATATATATATATATATATATATATATATATATATATATATATATATATATACTATGATAGTATAATACTTTACTATCAACGTATTATATGTGATAATATATATATATATATGAGAGTATATATTACTATATATATGAGAGTATAGATTAACAGAATATATATGATCATACAAATTTCTCTATACTTTACTATACTATAATATATCTTTGAGGGTATATATATGTGAGTATAGATTACTAATACATATGATCTTATATTTTCCTTTATACTTTACTTTACTATAATATATATGATACTATATATATGATATATAGTATAGATTACTATATATATCATAGTATATATTACTAATATATATGATCTTACATTTTCCTTTATACTTTAGTATAGTATAATATACATGATACTTTATAGTATACTATTATTTAATATGTATAATGATGAAAATAAATATATTTAAACATTAAGGTACATACGTTCGAATTGTATCTATCAATTGTTCGAAGGCTATATTTTTGCAAGAACGTATAAAAAAAAACCATTCGAACGGTTTATTGTAGTGGTGGAAAAATATATCGCCAATTAATGACTTGTGGATTACCTTTCGATTGTGCTTTATGACCGTTCGAACTCTTTGCCGAAAAATTTTGCAGCTGGAAAACTTGTACTTTGAAATTTTTTGTGTTCGACTGCCAATTATTTCCCTTCAAACTGTAAATGAGAGCTTAAAACATTTCTGCGTGCCGTCAGTCCCTCATTTTGCTTTCTTCTCTTTTGCTCTCTTCTCCGTTTTTTCTCCAAAATTCTCCACTTTCTTCACACAATCCTTCATTCTATCATCCTACAAAGAGGGTTGCACACTTATATTGATTAAAGGTATGATTTTATTTCCAAATAAATTATTGATTCTATTTTATATATATATATATATTGTGTAGGTGTTTATTGGAGAAATATATAATTTAATATTGGTGTTTATTGATTTTATAATATATATATATATATACTGTGTAGGTGTTTATTGGATTAAATTCGAAATATATGTTGTATGTTTGTCATGTTTTGTATATATAGTTGCTACTCGAAGTATATATATTGTATGTTTGTAGTGTTTTCTGAATATGAGTTTGTGATGTTTTCTGAGATTGTGTTTCATCTCTGACTTGCATTTGGATTCTGAGTTGAAACCGTTCAAACACTATAATCTTCCGATCAAACGAATTATCCTATTCAAACAAACCTTTAAGTGTTCAAACGGTTGTACTCCTGAGTTGTGATACATAAGTTATAAATAATTTAAAAATGATAAATATAAGAATTATTAATTCTTAAACTCGTATTAGTGCTTAAAAGATAATTAATTAAAAACTATGAGGACTAACTTAAAAAATTATAAAATAAAATTATAATTAATACTTAAAAAATAAACATAAGAATTACTAATACTTAACCTAAAAACATATTTATAAGATAATTAAGTATTCATAACTATAATGTGTAATTAAAAAATAAGTAATACTTGCAATATGATTTTGCAAGGATAGTTAAAATACACTTAATATTTAATATACTAAGAATACTTAAAATACACTTAATATTTAGGATACTTAAAATACATAATAATTAAAATACATAATAATTAAGATTTATAGATTATCGTATCTTCTATTCTCATATATCGTATTCTTGTATCTTGTATTGTTGTTGTGTTTTAATTTCATATCTTGTACTTTGCATTGAAATAAACGTTAAATTTGTTCGAGAGTTATCAATCATATTGAATGGTTGATTGATAACTCTTGAATTGTCCAGAGTGGACAATTTGAGATTGTAAGATCATTCTCACAAACTATCCAACTATATATGTTGCATCCAACATTATGATTTTAGTAGAGTCATCCCTTATTGTTCTCTAGATATGTAGTTTCGGTGATGGTGCATCAAGTTATTACTCCTCGATGCACAAGACCAAACAACCATATTTGGGGAATTATGGGGAGAAGCTGCCGAATTTTGTTGGACGTGACAAATAAAAGTTAGTAGGTTGGCGATTATGATCTTACAATCCTGAATAGGATATGACCAACTACCTGGTGAAAGGAAGAAATTTAAACATGGTTGATAATGATTTGTTTCTTGATACACATGACTTTTTGCAATGGGATATTAGACATGGATAATAGTTGGATGCGAGTTAGAGATCGGTTGAGTGAGGATTACAATGTATATGCTAAAGGTGTTAAGAAATTTTTGGAGTTTGCATCCTGTACAATTAACAGTGACGGTCGTATTAGATGCCCATGCCGACAATGCAAGAATTTATGTTCTCATAAGATAAAATTAGTCAGAGAGCATCTCTTTGTTAAAGGTATTGACCAAGATTATACTGATTGGGTCTTATACGGAGAACCGTATCCAACGTCATTCGAACTTTAAGATGAAGAAGAAGATATCGATGGAGATGTACATCTTGAGGTTGTTGGTGATGATTTTGAAGAGGATATATAGTAAATGTTGGGCGACATTGGTGCGAGAATGTTTATGGATGAAGTTGATAAGGACCAATCAAGTTCAAGTGCCTTGGGCCATAACACTTTTACCCGCTTGTGGAATGATTCACAGCGTGAGTTATATCCAGGGTGTAGAAAGCACAGTAAGTTGTCATTTACAGTTAGACTGCTTCATATTAAATCCATATGCTGAATATCTATTAAGGTTGTCAGTATGTTGCTCAAGTGTTTAAAGAGGCACTTTCATCAGACAATATTTTACCCCGCAACTTCTACAAGGCAAAACAATTGAAAAGAGGACTCGGATTTGATTACAATGTAATACATGCATGTAAGAAAGATTGTGTATTATTTTGGTGAGAGAATAACAGCTGAACGAGTGTCTCATTTGCCATGAATCAAGATGGACAAGTGAGAAGCAAAATGTGCCGTGGAAGGTCCTACGTCACTTTCCATTGCTACCTAGATTATAATGGTTATTTATGTCACGTTCAATGGCTGTGGACATGACATGACACTTATCATCTAGAGTCAAGAATGATATTGTTTTGTCACATCTTGCGAACTCTCAAGTTTGGAAGGAATTTGACCTGGAACACTAATGGTTTGCTGAAGAATCTCATAATATTCGACAAGGGTTAACAACATATGGATTTAATTCGTTTGGAAACATGAGTACTAGTCGTAGTACTTGGCCAGTTGTACTTATGTTGCACAATCTACCACCATGGAAGTGTATAAAAGATCCATATTTCATGATGAGTTTGCTCATTTCAGACCCAAGATTACTAGGAAATGATATAGACATACAGTTACAGCCACTAATAGCAAAATTGAAATATTTGTGGAAGAATGGGGTCTTAACATTTGATTCATCACTAGGCAAGTCGTTCATGATGCATGATGCGATGTTATGGACAATAGATGAGTTTTTCACTTATGGAAACTTGTCAGGTTAGAGCACTAAGAGGAAAATTGCATGTTCGACTTGTAACAAACATACACAATTTGAATGGCTTTCGTATGGGAGGAAACTATGCTTCATGGGTCATCGTCGATTTTTACCTGTGACTATAGGTGACGTGAAAATGGTAGGATGTTTGATGACACTGTTGAATGGGGGCACCCTCCACCATTTTTGTCTGGCAAAAATGTTATGGCATAGTTTATGGATGTCAGAAGTAATGATTTTGATAAAAAAAAAAAAAAAGGGAAGAGAATATGAAGTGAGAATGAGTTAAATTGAACAAAGATAAGTATATTTTTTAAACTCTCTTGTTGGTCCATGTTAAAATTGTGGCATAGTCTCGATGTTATGCATATTGAAAAAAAAATATGTGAGTCCATGTTAGGAACATTGATGTCAATTGAAGGTAAAATGAAAGATAATATAAACTCAAGGAAAGATCTAAAGAGGTTGGGAATCATACCTGAAATGCACTTACAACAAAGTGGTTCATCTGTCTACATGCTAATTGGGTGGTATACATTGTCAAGGAACGAAAGGGCTACATTTTGTGAATGGCTGCAAAAGATTAAATTACCGGATGGGTATGGCTCGAATCTAATAAGGTGTGTGCAAACAAATGACTGGAAAATTACTGGACTAAAAAGCCATGATTGTCATGTATGTTTACAACGTATCTTGCCTGTTAGTATCCATGGGTTCTTGACGAGAGATGTGCGAGTTGCGTTAATTGAGTTGTATGCATTTTTTAAAGATTTATGTACTAGAACATTGAATGTAGTAGCTTTGGATCGTATGGAACAAGAAATTGCTATAATATTGTGTAAGTGGGAGAGTATTTACCCACCGTCATTCTTTGACATCATGGTTCACTTAGCCGTTCATTTGCCACATGAGGCTCGACTTACAGGATTAGTCCAATATAGATGGATGTATCCCATTGAATGGTTTTTTGGAAAGTTGAAACGCAAAGTGAACAAGGCCCGCTCAGAAAGATCAATTGCAGAAACATATATTGATGATGAGTGTCATACATTATGTTCCTAATACTTCCACGGCGTATACACAAGGTTTGATTAGCCGGAAAGAAACTTTGATATTGGCCAAGCAAGACAACGAAACAGGTTTTCTGTATTTTCCCAACAATACGTTCACTTGGTGCTCAGCGTGGTTATGCCTTATGTGGAAGGGAGTTCGAGAAAGTTCAGTGATACGTGCTAAACAATTGCCCTGAGATAGAGAGCCACTTGAAGTAAGTTCAAATTAATTGTTAATTAATCATTGAATTTACTTATGCAACAATTATACGAATATACTTATTGTTGGTAATGTTTAATTTCAGTGATCATATTAACGTGCTCAAAGAACTGGATGTAAATGATATAGACTAGAGACATGAACAGGAGTTCCCGAAATGATTTGAACCACGGGTAATGACATTAATATAGATGCAATTTTGCACTAAATTAAAAAAAATACATTGGATTGTTAATGGTTGAATGTTTATGCTTTATTTAATATGTAGGTTGTACAAATGCATGCGAGTAATCCGAGCGATATATCAGACGAACAATATGCACTGGCGATATTCTGCATGTATTTCTCGAGAAAGTAGGTATCACACAATTGATCGAAAACTTTATAGGAAAACACAAAATAATGGTGTCCTTGTCGAAGGGAGTCATGATGGAGACAACGTTGATTTCTATGGAGTTATCATAGATATAATTGGAATGAGATATGTGGGGGAGTATGTAGTTTATATATTTAAGTGTGATTGGTGGGATTTAAGGAATCCTCGTAGGGGAAAATGCCACGATGAATATTTTATGAGTATTACTACATCAAAAAAATAGTATGAAGATGATCTTTTCATTTTGGCTTCCCAAGCACCTCAAGTATTCTATTTAGACGATCTTGAGTTAGGAAATCAATGGCAAGTAGTACAAAAGTTTACTTGTAAAAATATTTATGACGTTATCCTTGAGGCAGAGGGACAAGATGAAGAAGAAGATGATCCCTCTACTCAAGAAGTATACCAAGAGAGTCAACCTACCTTTAACGTATTTGTAGATTTGAGCCAGTATAAGATGATCACATTACATAGGGAAAATATTGAGGCTGAAATTGTTTATACGACAGTTGATCAAAGTGTTGAGTCATCTGAAGTATCTACAGATGATGAGAACAAATCTACAGATGAAACTGATACAGATGATTGACCAGTTTTGTGTGCACATTATACAGTATCTTGCAATTATGCCACCAAAGATGAAGGAAGTTCGCATCCCATCTCCACCTGTTCCTAGCTCTTCATCTAACTCACCATTAGAGACTGACTCTACAAAACAAGGTAATAGCTAATACTCATTTTTTCAATTAAAATAATTGATAATTGATACAAGGTAAATAACTAAATATTATTTTATAGAGATAACAGTACAATCTCGTTGGAGAAATATCGTAAAGTGGGTAAGATTAAGGTTAACATTCCTGACAAACATACTGAAGGCGAGGGATAACAAGCAGCTTGGCTTGCATCACATGTGGGTTCTCTTACAAGGACTTAGACACCTTTGGTTACGAGTTTATGGCATAAAATCCCGCAAGATGTGAAATAGCTTATAAAGAAGCATTGTTTAGTACGTAATATTTAAATAATAAATTTATATTGATCTTGTTTAATATTCTGAATCATAATATATTTGTGTATATACTTTTTCAATGATGATTTCGAACTAAATTTTAATTAGAGAGAGGAGCATAAGACTATCGATGAGCTGATATGTAATGCATTCCGCAAATATAAGGCGAGGTGCCACGAGCATCACAAAAAGTATGAGAACAAGGAAGATGCACATCAGCATCCTTTTCAGGATGTTCGACCTAAAGATTGGGAAAGATTTTACGACATGTTTGAGGATCCATCATATAAGGTAAATTAAACGAATTCTTTATGTTTCATATTTATAATTTTAACTTACTAATTTTTACAACTTCTGTGCAGGAGTGGAGTTCTATAAACAAAAAAAATAAATTGAAGTTGAAGATTTATCATCATGCACACTCAAGATATTTCCATTAGGCTCGCCCCCACTGCCCCGCCCTCCGCTTTGCCCCCGCATGGCGGGGTGGGCAACGCCGCTTTGCCGATGCGGGGGCGAGGCCCCCCGCCCTACATCTAGAGCCCCTAGCAGGGGCGGGTGGCAGGGAGGGCCCAATCCTGCCGTGCATTTCCCCCGCCCTGCCCCCACTTACATTGACATATATATATATTATATACATATATATAAGCATAAATATATATTTATATTTTACAATTTGTTTATATATAAATATATATTACAATTTGTTAGATTTGGTCACAAAATATGCATTGGCAAATTTAAAAACTACATAGTTTAAAAATTAATACACTATAATTTACACAAAATATGCATTAGCAAATTTAAAAATTATATAGTTTTTAAATTATAGCCATATTTACAAAATTTAAATTTATACTTTGGATCTAAAAATGTATTCTTAATTATTTTAGCACTTAGAAATAACTTTTAAATCAAATAAAATGTAGTTGTTTTTTTAAGTGAAAAGAGGTGGGGGCCCCGCACCATAAGGGGCGGGTAGCACCCCTAATTTCCACTGGCTCTTTCTGAAATTGGTAATGTACTCTCTTTTTTTATTCTATATAGTTTTTTTTTTGGAGGTACTAATTTTAATATTGACTTTATATCTTAGCAATGTCTCTTGTAGTAAGAGTCAGATACCAATTATGATTTAACAAAATTATATGCTGCATTACATACTAATATTATTGGAGAGTGGTCTCATCCCGATACTCGTGAGAATTATGTAAGTATTATAATTTGTTTTAATTAGACATATCTAAATTATTGCATCAATATTAATTTTATATGTTGTGTGTATGATAAAATAGTTGCTCTCCGTGCCGAAGCTGTATCTGATCATAAATCATCAACAAGTGATGCTGAAATTTTTACACAAGTTCTGAGTCAACTTTCAGGATATTTAAGGGGTTTGGGTCACTGTGTAAAGCCTTCAGACTCTTCATCAACGTCAAGTACCACTGCCATTGCATTAGAGAATGCAAATTCTAGGATCGAAGAATTGATTGCAAAATAACATGAGTTAATTGCTCAATTGACGAAACAAGCAGAAATGGAGATGCACATAAAACAGTAAGAAGATCAACAAAACGAGATGCAACTCCAAATGCATACGCTTATTTAACAATTTAGGCCTCCAACCAATTGATTTTCGTGTTTTGCATAAATTTTAGGGTTTATAAAATTTTGTACTGATAACATTATTAGTATTATTAATATTTTATTTATTTAGTTCTGACTAATTATATTAGTTTTATTTATATTGAACAATTTGTAATGTATTTTTGAAATATAAATATCTATTTGGTTTTAAATTATTATTCTTCATGAAAATACTAACCATTCGAACGATCATCAAACATTCGAACATATATACATCTGATACAGCAGTTCGAACCTCACAAGTTAGAGTTTGAATGGTAAACAAATGTTGCGAACTGTTCAAACACTTTTGAATAGGCAACTCACTCTTTCTGTTCCAAACACGTTCAAACGGTTTATTCAATTATAAAAATTAATATAATTTATGTTCAATCATCAATTTGTTTGTTTGAACGTTTCTTCATATCTATTTGGTCGAACGGACTGGTATCGATTGACTAGCCATGAAGAACTCGTTCAAACAAACATATGTTTGAATGGTTTTTTGGCCGTTCGAACGACTTCTCGAGACGAAATTCAATCGTCCCAGAAGAAAAATCTCATTCGAGCGTGATCGAACGGTCCAACAAAATTTCATCCCCAAAGATTTTTTTTGGTACGTCAAATTGTAAAAATATTTTTAGTGTAAAGTATATCTAAACGTATCACATTAAGTTACATTAGTTTGTTAGTTTATTTTATGAACATTTTTATACTTTTTTTAACATGTAGCACTTATTTCTTATTTTTTTATAGTTATTAACATTGGATGATTTTACATTTTTGAATTTTTATTTTTTATTTTTGAAAATCAATGATGACGGAATATTGCTAAATGGCACGGCCTCTTACCAACTAAAATCGTCATTGTACAAACGTGAGAATCATCAAGAGTTAAAGATCTACATCATCTTGTAGTTTTTCTATGATTATTTTTATTTGAACTTGTGGTATTCATTATAAGTAAAAGAAATTGATGATCTCTGACGTCGTAAATGGAAGGAACTGATCTATTGGTGGATAGTCAATTTTGGTGGATGTATTTAATTAATATAACAGATGGAAGTGATCCAGTTAAAACCTGTGAGCATTCGTTATAATATTTGTAGGATCAATAGCTTTGGCAAGTTGCAAAAATGGCATCAAAATCATGCTTGATGTTGTACTTAAGCTTGACATATGTGGGCTAGAAAGCATCTGCATCTCTTTGAAGTGAAGAGAATCCTTGAGACCCTACTTACAATAATCTTTCTTCCTTTTTTCCAAATCTGGTTAGAGTTGTTTCACTAAACTCCACTCACTACAACAAAATTGGTTTTTTGGGACGAAATTTTTAATCCCACAAAATTGGGATTTCGTCCCAAACTTCTTGGGATGAAAAAAAATCATTCCAAGGTCGTTCCAATAACAATTTCCCAAAAGGTATTTTGGGACGAAAATATCAATTTGTTTTTGGGATGCTTGAATTTCATCTCAGAATCACATTTGAACGTATTGTATGTTCGAACGCGTCCTTTGTGAGTTGTCAATCGATACCAGTCTGTTCGACCAACTAGGCATGTGGAAATGTTTGAACAAAGAATTTGATGGTCGAACAGTAAAATATGTTTGAACAGATTGAGTAAGACGTTCGAACGGACCATGATAGGATCGAATGATATCATATTAGTAGACGTTTGAGCATTTAGTTCACATTCGACGATTCATTCGAATGGTTTCACGTACTGTTCGACCGTTTAATTCTGATTATATTCGAATGTTCTATATCAATGTTCGAATGGTTTTACTTTTTGGTTTTTCAAACGGTAACTATTTTATTTTAGCCAATAATTAAAAATCAAATAGACATACATAATATTTTAAAAAATACATTACAATTTATTCAATACCAATAAAACTAGTCTAATAAGTGTTAACTAAATAAATAAAACAGTAGTAGTACTAGCGTTCTTTGTACATAAATAGATCCCAAAATCTGTACATATAATGTAAATCAGTTGCTTGGAGACTTGAATTGTTGTATAAGCATCTACATTTGGAATTGCACATCTCTCTTGAACTCTTCTTGTTGTTGTTCTTATTGTTTCATACATATCTCAATGTCTGCTTGTTTCCCCAATTGAGCCTCTAACTTATGCTGCCTTGTAGTCGATTCTTTGATCTTAGAATTTGCTTGGTCTAATGCTATAGAGGTTTTATAGGCAAACCCAGACGATGAGAAAGAGCTAGAAAGCTTTGAACAGCGACCCAAACCCTTGACCCAGAACTTTTGTAAAAATTTCAACATTACTTGTCAAAGATTCAGCATGTAGGGCAACCATTTTATCTTACACATAAGAGAAAAAATTAATATCGTCACAAATATTCAAATATGTTTAATTAAAACAGATTGTAATACTTAACATAATTTTCACGAGCATCAGGATGAGTCCACTCTCCATTACGATCAATATGTGATACAATATATAATTTTGTCAGATCATAATTAGTATCTAACTCTTGCTACAATAGACATTTACTGAGATATAAAGTCGTTAGAATACATCCAAATAACAAACTATATACAATAAAAAAATAAAATAGTATTACTAATTTCTTAGAGAAGCGATGGAAAGATCTTGAGCCTGCATGATAATGAATCCTCAACTTCGATCTATTTATTTTGTCTATAGAATTTTGGTCCTGCATGGAAGTTGTAAATATTAAGAAGTGAGAATTATAAATAGGACACATAAGAAATTAATTTAATTTACCTTATACGATGGATCATCAAACTTGTCACAAAGTTTTTCTCAATTAGAAGGTCGGGCATCCTGAAAATGATGCTAGTATGCATCTTCCTTGTTCTTAAACTTTTCTCTCTAGAGAGAACAGAGATGGGGTAACCTAGTCACCAGAGAGTAATGGAAAAGAGAGGTTTAATCACATTTATTAACTCCTATGTTGTGATTGATAATGGAGCGACTAGAAGAATTATGGGGAAGACTAAAACTGAGCAAAGAAGAATATGTGGCCATAGAGTGGGAAGGGGAAACAATTACAAAAGTACAACGAAAGGGCAAAAGGTGTTTGATAGGAAAGATCTGGATTGAACAACTGATAGGCAAGAATATTGTTGAGTCCACGATGGCAAAAATCAGGAGGTTAAGGAAGCCAACAACCTTCGAGGAAGTAGGGACAAATATTTTCATCATTACGTTCGCAACTCATGCGGAAAAAGAGAGTAGAGGACAGTCGACCATGGTTTTTTTACAGCAATTTTTTTGTGATTAATTTGTTCGATGGTTTCATTCAACCCAGCATGATGAAATTTGATAAAGCATATTTATGAGTTCAATTCCATAATATGCCTTTGTTGGGGATGAACCAAGAGTGTGGGGAAAGAATAGGGAGATCTATGGGGGTTGTGGAAGTTGGGGAAGTTGATGATCATGATGTTGGGTAGGGAAATTTCCTAAGAGTTAAAATCCTAGCAAGCGGGAGGACGGTTACACTCAATGCATCAAAGTATTGGATTCCACTGCAATACGAAAAATTGCCGAGATTTTGCTTCAAATGTGGTTGAATAATACATGAAGGGGAAGGATGTGAACAATCTTCTCAACAAAGTGTCGAGACAAACCAGTTTGGGCCTTGGCTACGTGCAAATTTGAGTGGTAGAAGACGGATAGAGAATCAGTTTGGGAAGTACAGGAGGGAGGTAATGCAGAGTAAGGCGGTGGGCAGTGGCGAAGAGGCTAACGGGCAATCACCGGCAAAGACCACAGATTTGGAGACAACTTCTGGTGAAGGGAAGTGCGTGAGTACAGGCAGAGATCATGGGAGAGATCACGGGAGAGAAGAATCTTATAATGGAAATGCAATGATGGAGGAATGTGGGAAAGAAAGGCCTAAACAACGAAATGTCATGATTATAATGGAAACAATGCCAAAAGGGACGGATACGAGAGGTAAGGGGGAAAAGGATATAAATAGGGATATGATCAATGAGAATGGGGTTCATTTGGAAACTGGTTCTGAGATAGAGGGTCCACAGGACGATGGGCCAAAGTTTACTGGGTTGACCATCGTGATCTAGTCCAATCAAAGGAGACAAACAATAAGCAATGATCAAGGCCCCAACAGGAAATACCAAAGACACACATGGAAGAAACGAGCACGGAAGAAACGAGCACGAACAACAGGAACAAATCTTGACTCCCATACTAAGATGTTAGGCAAGAAGAGAACTATGGAAGCTATCAGTATTTTGAATATGCAACAACAAAATATAAAAAAAAAATGCAAGCTTGATGGAAAGGAGCTATGCCGTAAGAATGAATGTAAGGCAGTTGATGAAGGAAGGGATGCGTTTAACACCTTGAGCTCAGTAGAGGCCGGATTCCAGCCTTATCGAGACCAATGATAGTATTAAGCTGGAATTCTCGTGGGCTTGGAAACCCACTGAAACTTCAAGTCCTTCATGACTTAGTCAGAAGGGAAGTTCCCGATGCCATTTTTTTACAAGAAACACGACTGACTACAAAGAGAATGGAAAAGCTGAAGTTTGGATTGGTTTTGAAAACTCCATGGCTATGAGTAATGAAGGGAGGAGTGGTGGAATTGCATTATTTTGGAAGAATCAAACTCATATTACTATTATTAACTTCTCTAAATCCCACATACATGCCCAGGTCAAGGAGGAAGATAGTGAAGTTGAGTCATGGTTCCTAACTAGTGTTTATGGTCAACCAGATTCTGCTAGGAGACATGAATTGTGGGCAATTATAAGATCTCTAAAAGTTCCTCATGATCAAGCTTGTTTATAACTCAGTGACTTCAATGAGATTATGAGTAATTGAGAAAGAAGTGAGGGCAAAAGCAAGTTCAAAAAGACAAATGACAGAATTTAGAGTTGTTTTGGATGATTGTGAGCTACATGATTTAGGATACAAAGGGCCTCAGTTTACTTGGTGCGACAGAAGGGAGAACAAATAGTGCATAAGTGAGAGATTTGATAGATTCCTTGCTAATATGAGGTGGTGCTCCATCAATCTCATGGCAGGTGTTTACCATGGGACAACAACTCACTCTGAGCACATGTCAATCATCCTAAAGATGCAAGCAGATCATTACAAAGGGAAGGGTAAAAGGCTGTTTAGATTTGAGGTCATGTGGGTCGAATCAGCGAATTGTAAAAGCGTAACGCCTCGGTCCCGCACGGGTCGGAGAGTTACTTCCTAGCACTTAAACTCACATTCCAACAATATAAAAATAGACTCCAAATTCCCAATATCATAAAGAAAAATTTGACTCAAGCCACTATACATACATCATCTCACCCAAAGCCTCAAAATCTTGATCCTCAGCTGAACCATCAAAATATCTGAAAAATATTGTGGAGATAAGGGGTGAGTTATCAACAACTCAATAAGCAGAGAGCATATACTAGCATGTAAACATGAGCATTTATGAAGTTCGATATGCAGAACAAGACATTTACTTTCAGAATGCAAAAACAAAACAACATATTTTCTTTCAGAATGTATAAACAAAACTTGTTACAAAACATCAGAGCGAAATTTTCAGAAAAACAAACTTGTTCCCAAAAAGAAAGCCCTTTGGCATATCCAAACTGAAACATTATATTCATATCATCTCATAGCATCACATCGGGACAAATACCATGTTTAACCCCCGTGGTAGGGTTATAAACCACCATTATATCCGTGGCTGGGCCGTATACCATGTTTCACCCCCATGGTAGGGTTATAAACCACCATTATACCCGTGGCTGGGCCGTATTCCATGTTTCACCCCCGTGGTAGGGTTATAAACCACCATTATACCCGTAGCTGGGCCGTATACCATGTTTCACCCCCGTGGTAGGGTTATAAACCACCATTATACCCATGACTGGGTCTTAATAGAAACAGAACGGCACATCATCGAAACCAGATCACATTCAAATACAGAATCAGAATTTCATGCCAAGGTTTTCAGATGACACATCATATAAAAAAAAAATATTGAATAGCTTCAAATCATTTCACATGTTCGAAATAAACAGAATCCAAAACATCTTCATTTATTTATAACAAAAACTTTTAGATTTTTCATATTCGCTCATTTTGCATAGTTCAGAACAAAATGCGCAAAATTAGCTCATGTCTACATCAGTCATGACAGAAAATAATTTCTCTTATATAGAATTTATGCATATGCAGAACAAACATTTGAGGTCGTTTCATATTTCTTTTCAAACAAACATGCATATTTTCAAAGTCGACCTCATTTCATTTCTTTTATACAAAACTAGTATATGAACCCCGCTTACCTGGACAACTTAGCTTTTCAGAATTTTCCTCAAAAAAGTCGAGTCGACTATAAATCGTCACCTATAAAAATAATCACACAATTTTCTTAAGTTTTCAATCAATCACGGATTTCGATATTTAAGCCTAAACTTCTAAAATAATCTATTTTAATATCTCAAAACTTAAAACCCTCATAATCCCAAAATATATCATCACTTCTTAAAAATCACCAATATCCACCATGACCAACATCAAACTCAAAACACCAATATTTAAACCCGAAACAGCCAACAAATTTCAAAGCATAAACCAATTTCACCCAAACAATTCCATCATCCAATCCAACCGACCCCCTTACTCCTCGGACTCAGTCCGGGACAACCAACAAATTCACAGTAAATATAAATTAGTGCAAAAATACATTTAAATCTCAAAAGTTCTTTGGGAAAAATACTTACAATACTATAATATAATTTTTGAAAGATCACGGAGGTGCTAGAAGTGGCAACGCAGCAACAAAACAGTGCGAAATGCACTGTGGCCGTGGGTCTCAAAAACCCACTTTTGAACGGGTGTAAACGAAGACCCAAGATTGATAGGGTAGGGCTTAGGGATGTCGGTGAAGCTAGTGGTGGTGGTGGTTGGCTATGGGTGGCGGCGTGGGCGGCGGTTTAATGCCAAAATGCTCAAATCAGAGATAGAGATAGATGGGCTTCACCGGTGACAGATCGGAGTCAAGCATGGGTGCATTAGGTTGCTAGAAGGTCGATGATGATGTGGTGAGAAGATGCTGGCCGGAGGTGGCGCAACGGCGGCGCAGCGGTGCAAGGAGTGCCGCGGCTTGGTGTGGTGCCTGGGGGCTAACGGCGGCACGAGGAGGGCTGAAATTACAGGGAGGTGGTCGCCGGTCGAAGGGGAGGTGAGAGGGAGGGGCGGTGTAGGTCACCGCCGGTGCACAGCGGCGGGCTGGGAGACGACGCGTGGACGGAGAGAAGAGAGAGGGAGAGACGTGCGGCGCGCGAGAGAGGAGAGGAGAAAAAGAAAAGAAAAAAAAAAGGAAAAGAAAAAAAAAGGGAAAAGGGAAAAAGAAAAAAATGAGGGAAAGAAATGGGATCCAATCCTCACATCTTGGGTCACAAAAAAAGATCAAACGGAAACGATTTTAAAACAGCAAGTGAAATAAAATAATTCAAACGTAGTGATCAAAAATAAAATAAATAATTAAATCCAACAAGAAGTTAATTTAATATGAAAAGAAAATTAAATGCATAACAATAACTAATATTAAGGAAACATGTAAAACTTAATTTTCACAAATTAAAAATCATAAAAATATAAACCCGCTAAAATCTGAAAATTTAAAACAAGATAATCAAATTTTAAATTAATAACAAATAATCCTTCAAATAAAAAAATACACTAAAAAAATACGGGGTGTTACAAAAAGAGTCATAGATGAAGCATGGAAAGAAAAGTCAGGAACAAAAGAGTTGAGTACAGTGAAGAGAAAAATTCAAAGATGTAGTGAGAAATTGGAAGTATGGAACAAAAATAGCTTGGGCATGTGAAAAAGAGCATATAAAAGGCTAGAATCTAGCTGCAAATGTTGCAGATCAGTACTGATCCCCTTTGACAAAGAAGAATTGACCATAAAGAAGCTAGAGCTGAAAGGCAGAAATGGCTAGAGAGAGATGAAATAATGTGAAGGCAAATATCAAAAGCTTTGTGGTTAAAAGAAGGGGAAAAAACTACAAGGTTTTCCAATAATAAAGCAACTCAGAGGAAAAGAAAGAATTTCATAAAAGGGGTTAGGGACACAAAAGGAATATGGAAAACGGAGGAAGGAAGGGATAGGGTTATCCTATATTTCTTCAAGACACTCTTTAAGGCTTCTGAAAAAGATGGTAATATAGATTTTCTGGATGGCCTTGCCAGGAGAATTACCATAGACATGAACGAGATGCTTATTCAAGAGTTCAATGCAGATGAAGTCATCATGGCTTTGAGACAGATGAATCCAACAAAGGCACTAGGGCCTGATGGCATGGCTCCCATTTTGTTTCACAAATACTGGGATGTTGTTAGGAAGGATAAACTTGAAGGTCGAAGTCTTAATACGGGTGCTTTTTTCGCTATTAGGGTTTCTATTTTTTATTAGGCCCTAGGGTTAGCATGGCTACTGCTGGGGCCCTGGGTGGGTCTATGGTGTTGGTGGTTCGTGGTCGAGCGTTTGTGGACATGGTGGCGCAATCACCATAGCCTCTACCGAAGGTGGTGATTCCCTGGCGTGCACCAAAGGTGGTAGATGGTGTTTTGTGTGTGGTTTTTTCTGAGGAAGAGATTGCACTATTAGCTTAATCGTTTTAAGTTTTCTTTGGTGATGAAGTTCCTTCGTCAAAGACCTTCTATTGATGTCATCATATCTTTCATTAGAAACCATTGGGGTCTTGCCAATCTGCCTGTGCTTTCTTCAATGCAGAAACCTAGGAATGTTTTTGTTCGGTTTGCTAATGAAGAGGATTTTATGCAGGCCTTTGTTCATGAATCTTGTGATCTTGATGGTGTTCCTTATAGAGTCCTGCATTGGATGACTAATTTTTATGAAGACAATGAACCATCCCTTGTGCCAGTCTGGGTATTCCTTCATGCACATTGGGCTAATTGTAACAAGTGTGCTACAAGAACTAACAACACTATATTTTGTGTTGAAACGGATGCAGCTGCAGATCCAATCCTTGGTTTATGGATTGAGATCCCTCAGAATCGGAACAATTGGTTTCAAGAAGTTGTGTATGAAACATTTCTGGCTTATTGTAGGCGATGTAAGGTGCAAGGGCATAATATAAAAATTTGTAAGGGTGAGAGGAAACAATTGATGGATGAAGAACATAGCAAAGATGCTGGTAGGCGGAAGAAAATTTGGGTGCGGAAAAGTAATGTTGATGGCAATTTAAACAAATAGAGGGAGGATCCTGCAATTGTTGATAATACAAATCCCGTTGACAGAGGAAAAAGATGCTACTATGGACAAGGATCGAGTTGACATGGGATTGGTAGAAGATAAAGAAAATGAATTTATTACAGCTTCTGCGTTATTACTACCGGAAATCGAAGTGATATATGAAATTGCAGAATTTGTGGAAAATGGTATGTCTAAGGATATGGATAATGGTATTCATGTAGAGAAGATTAGTGATAACCAAAGGAGACATGAGGGAGATAAATATGTGGCTGCTATCGATATGGGAAATGTTTCATATGGGGAGGTGGTAGAGGTTATGGAAAATATTAACAAAGAGAAGGTTTACGATTCCGATAATGAAAAAAAGAAAAAGAAGCAAAAGGAAAAAGATTTGGGTATAAAGTTTAGAAGTTCCACCAAGGCTCCAAGCAAGCCTACTCAAATGAATATATGATGCAGTCTTTGAGGTTTTGGAATATTAGGGGGTTGGTAACTTCAAAGAAAAGGTTGAGAATTTTGGTTAAAGAATTTAAGCCTTGTATTTTAGGGGTAGCTGAGCTGTTTCAATCATAACAAAACATGATTTTCTTTTATAAATAGTTTGCACTTGGCTGATGGTGTGACTAATGAGGACTAAAGAGGGAAATTATGGGTGGTTTGGGATAATGGATGGCATGTCAGGGTGGTGTCAAAAGGATCTCAGCAGATCACGGTTTGCTTATTGGTGAATGTCATGGATATTTTTATTTCTTTTGTGTATGCACATTGTACACAAGGGAAACGTAGAAGTTTATGGGAGGAATTGAATAGTGTGGTTCCGAATCAACCAATCTGGGCTATGGCGGGAGACTTTAATATTATTAGAACGGATAATGAGCGTAGAAGTGGACAATCTAGCCAGATGTTCATTTGAAATATTTGCCAAGAACTACTTTTGATCATGCTCTGATGGTGATAAAATAACCAAATATGGCTTAATCAAGGGGAGGTCAGTGCTAGTTGTTTCCTTGCGTTAAAGGCTGCCAAGTCGAAGGTGATTTATGAAATGAAGCTTACAGATGGGTGGCATTTGTCTTCTTCTGAGGAAGTGCACCAAGGTGCAGTTGAGTACTTTGATAATTTCTTGAAAGCGAGGCCAAGGGATTTTTTATCAGAGATGTTGCGCTTTATTGAGAAAACAATTGTTAATGAAAAAAATGATTTGATATGTAAACTGTCGTCTATGGAGGAAGTTAAAGATGCTTTACTTTCTATTCTGGTTGATAGTAGTCTAGGTCTGGATGGTTTTGGATCGAGATTTTGTCCATCTTGTTGGGATATTGTGAAGATGGATGTCGTGGAGGCAGTGGGTGATTTCTTTAGAGGCAAAAATTTCTCTCGGTTTTATACGGCTTCTTCCTGGGTGCTTATTCCAAAAGTTGAGAATCCGACAACTTTTGTTTAGTTTCAACCTATCAGTTTATGCTTGGTCATCTACAAAGTTTGTTCTAAAATTTTTGTATAACGCCTTACTCCAATTTTTTCTAGATTGATCACGCTTGGGCAAGGTGTTTTTCTCCCAATGAGAACTATTTTTGATAATATTAGTTTGACACTGCAGATGATTCATTCTAGAAGAGGAGGAGTGGTAATGTGTTGATGAAGGTAGACATGGTGAAAGCATATGATAGTGTGGAGTGGGGTTTTTTACTTCATGTGGTTGAAGCTTTTGGGTTTTCTAATCAATTTTGTGGTTTGATTCGGAATTGCATAACTTCGCCTTGGTTTTTAGTGGTGATGAATGGGGTCTCGAAAGGTTTCTTTAAATGAGGATGGGGTCTTAGGCAAAGTGAACTATTATCTCCTTTTCTTTTTATTTTGGCGGAGGAAATTTTATCAAGGCTTCTAAAGAGGGATTTTGAGGAAGGTCAAATTGAGGCGTTTTCACATCCAAGAGGGGTTCTGCTTATTTCGCATCTTTTGTATACAGATGATATCATTATATTTACAAATGGCAATCTCAAGTCCCTTCGAAATATTCTGAAACTATTTGATACCTATGAGCAGTGGTCGAGTCAGTCGGTGAGTATGGAGAAATCTTCTTTTAATTTTTCTAAAGACATCACACCTGCGCGACAGTGGTTTCTTCTTCGTTCTACAGGTTTCAAAGAAGGTTCCTCACCTTTTCAATACTTGGGGGTTCCTATTGTTTTAGGGAAGCTTAAAGTTATGTATTTGGAGGAAATAATGGCTAAAATTTGTGAGTATGCCTATCCATTTGTTATCAATTCTGCAGGTTTCGAAGGTTTTTTTGAAGATGCTAAATGTTTGTTTTAGCAAGTTTTTCTGGGGATCTACGAAAGGGAAGGATAAACGAAGTTGGCAGGCATGGAAGCAAATATGTTTGCCAGTTGAGGAAGGGGGTTTGGGCATCAAAAGGTTGGAAGATATACAATTTTGTTTACATGTAAAATTTGTGTGGAAGCTGCTTCATGAGGATTCTCTATGGGCGAATATTTCAAATATGTGAAGGATAAACATGTTTCATTGGTTGATGCGAGTAAGGGCTCAAGAACTTGGCATATGATTTTGAAGTGTCTGCTGTTAGTCTTGAGTCATTCCCGTTGGAAGGTTAGAGAGAGTAGGATTTCTTTTTGGTATGATCGTTGGTCAAAAGAGGATCCCTTGATTAATCATTATTTTGAGATTCAATTTTCGAAGATTATCATCCAAGAATGCAAACTGGAAGATGGTTGGGATCTAAAAATGGTGTATCTATTGTGGATAGTTTGGGAAGAAATAAGGAAGGGGAAGACATTCTTGTACGGACCAAAAATGTGGATGGTAAATTTACATAAAAAAATGCTTCGAGTTGTATTTGAGTTCGTGCTCCTAAAGTGGCTCGGTCTAATTGAGTCTGGCATCCTTCTTTACCAAAACAAATCTCGATTATGGTACGGAAGGCCTTTCTTAATGCTTTGAGTGTGGCATCCAACTACAGTAATCTCCACCCTTGCTTGGCTAGCATGGCCATGTTAAAACTCATTAAATCTCTGAATCCTAGACCTTCAACAGTCTTAGTTTTGCCCATTGTATTCCAACAAATCCAGTGTATTCTCCACTCTTACTCTTGCTGCCCCCACCAGTAATCTTGTATCACTTTGTTAATGAGCAAGCTACAAGGAAGCTTGAAAACTCCCATACTAAAAGTAGGAAGAGCTTGCACCACAGCTTTAATAAGAATTTCCTTGCCTGCTAGAGAAAGAGTTTTGACTTTGTTGCTGAGCAATCTACTTCTGACTTTGTCTAGAATATTCTTGAATGAATTCACTCAGGACTTGCCAACCATAGCAGGTAATCCGAGATATTTCTCATAAGGCAAAGAAGATCTAACTCCAACAATATTGAGGATCATTTCTTGGACCTGTCTTGGTGTATTTCTACTGAACTGAATAGATGTTTTCTCCTTGTTCAATTTCTGACTCGAGGCCCTTTCATAAAGGTTGAGAATATGGATCAGTCTACTCCATTCAAGAGCGTTAGCTTTACAAAACAACAAATTGTCATCTGCAAAGAAAATGTGAGTGATGCTAAACTTGCCATCAGCAATAGGGACCCCTGTAATAGATCTTTGCCTTTCTACATGGGTCAATCTTGAGCTTAACACCTCAGCACATAAGATGAAAAGGTAATGGGATAAAGGGTCCCTTTGCCTAATGCCTCTTGAGGGTTTGAAATCTTGTTGAGGCAATCAGAGTAAGAAACAAAATTAATACATTGCATCACTAACCTCACCCAACTCTGAGCAAATCCCATCTTCAGCATTACTACTTCAAGAAACTCCCACTCAATTCGATCATAGGCCTTGCTCATATCAAGCTTCAAGGCCATATGACCCTCCTTTGCAATCACATACCTCTTTGCCAACAGTCTTCCAGTGTTGCTGGTAAAAAACATATGGGAATTCATCAGGGCTAGGTGAACTAAGGGGAGTCGTCTGGAAAACATCCTCCTCCACCTCTTGAGTGGTGTACTTCTTCAAGAGTTCTTTATTCATATCTTCAGTCACACTAGCTTGTAGAGTCCTCAAACACTCATCAATACCTTCTGGATGAGAAGTAGAGAAGAGGTCCTGGAAATGATGATGAAACTAGTCAACCATATGTAACACCCGAACCCAATCAAACTCAATTTTTTTTTATTTGTTTATTTTTACTTCATTTTATTTTATTTTATTTTCTTCACACGTTAATTTTTTTTTTCTTCTTTTCCCATACGTTTATTTTTTTTTTCTTTTTTTTCTTTCTGTCTATATTTTTTTTTCACCCCTAGGTCTTCCTCTCTCATCCACGACATGCATACACACGCACGACTCAGTTTTCATCCGCACGCACGTCTCCCTCATTTCTCTAGGGTTTTTTTTTTTTTCCGCTACCTATATATATCCTTGTACTCATCTCCTGAAAAGTAGTAGCCGCAACACAACCCAAGCATAACTCCCTTTCGTTCACTGCCTCTCCACGTTCTCGACTCAACGCTCGTCAACTTTGCACCCATAAACCAGACCACCACTTTTGACACACTCCGGCTCAGCCTCCGTCAACCCTTCACCAACTTGCAGCCGCTGCTAGCCTCTTCAACCCAACCGTTGCACCGTCCAAAATACACGCTGCTCCCATACGAAATCGATGCAACCGTGCATGCATTGCATCTCCATGGATCGCAACTC
The DNA here is from genome assembly GCA_022457165.1 of Juglans mandshurica. NCBI lineage: Eukaryota > Viridiplantae > Streptophyta > Magnoliopsida > Fagales > Juglandaceae > Juglans > Juglans mandshurica. Next base: position 11,669,088 of record CM039627.1, on the reverse strand, counting down.
CACCTCACCGTGCGTCACCTCCACTTGACCATCACTGGAGTCCAGCTCTTCCGTCGTACACCACTGCACCACCATCAGCGTGCCGAGAACAACCATCTACGGAGTGACGAAACTCCTCTGTTTTGGGAATGAAAAATAGAGCATTTGGTTGCTTCTCCAAGCACGGCAGTTTCGCACTACCAACCCTTTCGGGCGTCTCCTCTGCAACTCAAAGGGAACCCATAGTCCAGCACCTCAGCCACGCCTAGTCGTGCCACCATCGATAGCCACCCAGGCCGTCGCCGTGCGTAAGTCTCTATGTAAGGAGCCTTCCGTCTCCATCTCCTTCTCGGTGTTCTCATACCTCCCTCTCTCACTCGTCATTTTTTTTCCTCTCTTAGTGCTCTGCCGCTGGGACAGCCACCTTCATCTCTACACCGCATGCAACTCCTCCATTCGTGGTGAGCAACCTCTACCTACCTCACGCCGAACTCCATTCCTTCCACTAATCTCTCTATCTGCCCCACGAGCTCAGCCAACCTTTTTCTGGCGTAACCCCCGCCCTCACCACCATAGACAACCGCCCAACTCGCCACCCGTCGAGCTCTCAATCTCTCAGTGAGCCTCTGCCTCACAAACCATTGTTTTGCTTTTACGTAGCATGAGTTCTTTTGTTCAGGTAGTTTTGTTAATATGAGTTTTCATAACTTGGTAATGTGTCGTTTAATTAAATAAAATTACATTAATACCCTTTGCTATATATTATTTAGATATGGAATTACAGTTTTGCCCTTATTATTAGATAGTTTCAATTTGAAATTTTGTTGATATTAAATCTATTTTTACATGGTTAATGCGAGATGTGTAAGAAATTTTATAGAAAATAAATAGGATTTTCAAACTGTACTATTGGTAGCAAATTATTTTAGTAACTGTGTAATTTTATTTTTAAACATTTAAATTATGATTAAAGCTATTTTTTATTATGATTTAACGAAATTCTTACTAGTACTTACCTTAAATGTTGACTATTATCAAATAAATTTAGAGAATGAGGATATTTAAGGTTATGAAATTTTAGGTTTTGAGGAATTAAATAGGTTATTTTAAAAGTTTAGGATTAAATATCGAAATAGGAGATTAATTGAAAATTTACGAAAATTATATGATTATTTTATAGGTGACAATTAATTATTATTCGACATTTTTTAGGAATTCCAAAAAAGTTAAGAAGTTCAGGTAAGCGGGTTCCTATTTTAGACTTTGCATTAAAATAAAATGAGCTGAGGTTATTTTTGAAAAATATACAAATTTGATTATAAAAAGAAATTTGAACTACCTCAGTTATTTGTTCTGCATTACTCATGAGATTCTGTTTAAGAATAAATTATTTTTTGTTATGACTAATGTAGACATGAGTTTATTTTTGACATTCTGTTTCTGGATTTTGAAAAGAGAGGGAATATGAAATTTTGTGTATAAATTATGTTGTGATATGATTTTGTTCTGTTCTGAAGATTTTATGTACTCTGATATGATCTGATGCAATTTTTGAAAACCTCTGGCATAACATTATGTTTCTGTTTATGTTCCGTTCTGACCTTACCACGGGTGTAAAACCGTGGCCTCTGTTCGAGTTGGTACCAACTTTTTAGTTTCTGCTGCACCCACTTTGGAAACAAAGTGGTTTTCTACGTGGTCTTTCCTATGTGCACACTCGGGGCTCCGAGAATGAATAAGGGGAAGATTCACATTCTGTTTCTGCTCGGTTAGCTACTGGGGTTTGAACAACCCTACCACGGGGGTTAAACATGGTATTTGTTCTGATATGATAAGATAAGATGTGATGTTTTAGTTTATGCTATGCCAAAGGGATTTTGATTATGAATATTTTCGAACTTTTGCTCTGATATTTTTGATAACATGTTATGACGCTGCACTTTGAAAACATTATTCTAATTCTGCATTCTGAAAGAAAATATTTTTGTTCTGCATTCTGAACCCTGTAAATGCTCATGTTTACAAACTAGTATATGTCCTCTGCTTACTGAGTTATTGATAATTCACCCCTTATCTCAAATTATTTTTAAGATAATTTTAATGGTTCAGCTGGAGAACAAGAGTAGAAAGTTTAGCAATATGTGATGATCGTAGTAAAATAAGTGTCTGAGAATACAAATGCTTATTTGAGAGTCATAGTTAGTAAACTGAATTATTTTTTTCGGGTATTTGATTTGATGAGTTGAGGATGTTTTCAAGTTTTTGGAGAATTTCTAATTTATGTTATTGGAAATTTCTTTATTGTCTCCATGGAGGAACTTAGATTTTTTTATTGATTAAATGGATTAATATTTTATGGAATTTTCTGAATTTTATAGTTGTGTTATTTAAGTCAATTTTAAGTATTAAGAGCAAACTCTCCGGACCTTTGGGATCGGGGCGTTACACCAAAGCTTTTGTCGATGTGAACTCTTGGCCACACTCATTTCTTATCCTCTTGATTGTGTTGGTCTGCCTAAGTTGATTTGCACATAGGTGGAAGAACCTTGTGTTTCTGTCTCCTTCTCTCAACCATTTCTACTTAGCCCTTTGTTTCCATGTAATGTCCTCCTCTTCAAAAAGCTTGTCAATCTCTATTTGTAAAGTCTTAATTCTAAGAGTCAGGTCACCCTTATTACACTTCTGAAGATCTTAAATTTGTTTCATCTTAGTGTTTATAAGTCTCTTTGACTACCCAAAATTGACTCTACTACAATCCTTTAATTTAATTTTGCATCTGATCAGGCTTTTAGCAGTTCTCTACCCCTTTTTAGAGTACAAAACTGGTATATGCCAAATTTCCTCCACCAATTTGAAGCACTCCTCCCTTTCTGCCCACTTAGCTTCATATCTAAAAGGTCTCTCACCCCTGACAGCCCACTGTGAACCAGTGGCCATAGTGATCATGAGTGGTTCGTGATCAGAGCATTGGGCAACTTTTGTTCTCCCTATAGTGTTGGGAAACATATCATGCCATACCGAGTTGCCTAGATCGCTATCAAGTCTTTCCTTTGTGAACTGAGGCCATTCATGATTATTGCACCAGGTGAATTTGTCTCCACTATAGCCTAGGTCACTCAAACCGCAGTCATTCATTGCTAGTCTAAACTCCTCCATTTGACTATATGGTCTCAAGGCAGCCCCATATTTCTCCTTTTGGTTAAGCATCTCATTCAAATCCTCCATGCAAATCCATGTCGTCCCTACTGGTGGTTTGATTGCCCTCAATAACTCTGAACTGCCTAGTCTTTTACTAGTTACAGGATGACTATAAAAACCAGTAAGCATCCATTCCATACTCTCACCCTTAACAAAAACATTTAGGGAGATATGACAGTGAGAGTAGGAAATTAGAGTAACATTCAAATCATCATGCCATAGAAATGCAATTCCTCCCTTGAGTCCACAACTATCCACCACAAAACTATGCTCTAGGCCTAAGCCTTTGCTCACTCTTTCAACTTTGCATCTATTATATTTTGTCTCAATAAGAAAAACTACCTTTGGGAGCTTATCTTTCACCATATGGTGAAGCTCACAAAATGTCCGAGGGTTCCCAAGCCCCCGGCAGTTCCAACTTAGGCAATTCATGGGTGTTGGTGGTGTTGCCTAGTAGCCACCACCAACACTTGTTGTTGTGCTAAGTCACTCTTCATGGCTAGAATATTCTGCTTCTTGAAAGTGCTCTCTTCGATTAATTTCTCGTTGACCATGCCTCCATCCCTTTTTAGAGAATTGTCAGTACTAGATGTCATTAGAATCTTTGAGGGCTTTATTGAAGAATTTGTCGCAGGCTCTCTTCTTCCACTTAGCTTGCTTCACGGATTGGGCCAGATCCTGTAATTGGTAGCCCAGAAATTGATCCAATGATCTAGCTTGTCTAGCAATAGACCCCATTGAGGAGGAAAGATTACCATCTGTTGTAATATCCATCTTAGTCACCCTCATCATCTCCTTAATTAGCTCTCCCAGATTGACCTACCTATCCTATTTAGAATCTTCCATACAACATGTTGGAACCTCAGATATGGGCCTAATAGAGGACACAAACTACATCATTGCCCATTTCATTAGGGAACTTTTCAAAACTCTCTTCTTTCCTTCTTGGTCTCCACATCACTTCCGGCCTAGCAGGGGTATCTTCCATATTACTCAAAAACTGATCCCAAGAATCAGTGATCTCCTCTCCATCCTTTGCTTGCTGACCATAAAATTCTGCCTTAGCCTCAGTGCTTTCCTTATTAGGCTCCCCACCAAAGTTTTACTGCTACTAGCCCTGCTGTGGTGGTTGATGAGAATCACCATCGTACCTTCTAGTGAACTGACTACTATTCATGACCTGCTTTTGAATCATCACGATTGGGACCTTTGCATTACCCCAAATGTTTGATGACCCCACACTGAAAGTAGAACATAGGGAGTCTTTCGTACTTGAAAGGGATCCAAAGCTACTTTTGATCCATAGTTAAAAGTCACCCTCTTGATAATGGTTTGGTTATATCGATCTCCACCTTAAGACGTAAAAAATTGCCCCATCCGAGACCATTCTCATTTGTCTTCACTTCCAACATCTTTCCTGCACCCAAGCCTAACTTAGCCCCCACCTCTTCAGTCATGCGAGCCAGAGGCATGTTGTATGATTGGATCCGAAAATTTTCATAAGAGAACGAGACATTGCGAGACATCTTTCAGTGGAGTTTTACTATCAAATTATTTCAAACTTACCAACATTCTGTCAAAGGACCATGGCCTACAATTCAATACTTATTTTTGTTTCTGACATATTGGAACTCTAACAGAACCTGTTATCTCCCACATCCTTGAACTGCATCTAGCCTTATGGTCTCCATAATCTTGTCATTGGATCGGCTAACATCAAATCTGTACTGGTGTGCTCAATATACACCATATTATTTTTTATGCTCTATCTCACACTTAAATACTTTATGTCGATATGCCTGCTTCTGCTTCCGCTCTTATTGTTCTTTGAGAAGAATACTGCAGTGGTGTTATCACAAACAATATTTATTGGTCTTTGAATGGAATCGACAACTTTAAAACCAGAAATAAAATTTTTCAACCACATGGCTTGTGTCTTTGCTTCATAGCAAGTAATAAATTATGCCTCCATAGTAGACATAACAACTATAGATTGCTTCATACTCTTCCAAGATATAGCTCCTTCAGCAAGAAGAAAGATATATCCAGAACCAGACTTTCTGTTATCTACACAACTAGAAAAATCCAAATTTGAATAGCCAACCACTTGCAAATTATTTGTATGCCTGTAGGTTAGCATGTAGTGCTTGATTCCTTGCAAATACCGCTCACGTTCTTTGCAGCTATCCAATGTTGAAGACCTGGGTTGCTTTGATAGTGACCCAATAATCCAACTACTAGACATATGTCTGGACTGGTGTAAACTTGAGTATACATCAAGCTACACACTGCAGATGCATAAGGCACACTTTTCATATGCTCTTATTCCAATGCATTTTCAGGTGATTGACTTTTATGAAATTTATCACCTTTGATTATGGGAGCTACAGAGGCTTTACAATCTTTCATACTGAATCTCTGTAAACTTTTTCAATGTAGGCCTTTTGAGACAGTCTTAAGACTCTTTGTTTTTTGTCTCTGTGACTCTCTATGCCAATGACATAAGAGGCTTCACACATATCCTTCATTTCAAAGTTTTGGTAGATAAATTGTTTAGTCTCATATAATAAGCCCAAATCACTGCTTACAAGAAGAATATCGTCTACATATAGGACTAGAAAAATGTATTTGCTCCCACTGACCTTAAGGTATATACATTGATTAATAATATTTTCGATAAAACCATATGAGATAACAATCTTGTGAAACTTTAAATACCATTGATGGGAAGCCTGTTTTAGTCCATGAAGAGACTTTTTCAACTTGCATACTTTCTGACTGCCATCACTGAAACCCTCAGGTTGTTTCATGTATACCACTTCATCAAGATCCACATTAAGAAAAGTCATTTTCACATCCATTTGATTTAGCTATAATTCAAAATGAGCTACTAAGGCCATGATTATCCTCAAGGAATCCTTCTTAGACTTGAGAGGATGTTTTATGATAATCTATGCCTTCCTTCTGAGTGAGTCCTTTAGCGACAAGTTTAGCCTTATATGGTTCGACATTACCGAGAGAATCTCGTTTGGTTTTATAAATCCATTTGCAGTCAATTGTTACTGCCCCTTCTGGTAATTCGACGGGATCCCAGACTTGTTTCTAATGGATTATAACTCATTCCTCATGGCATCCAACCAAAATGTAGATTTATCTCCACTCATGGCTTAAAACGTAATTGGGTGTTCTGGAAGTCCAACGTCAAAATCAGACTCAGTTAGGTATACAATGTAATCATCTGGAATAGCAGGCCTACGTATTCTTCAAAATCTTCTTAAAGCCACTACTTCGTCATTTGAGGATGACTCAATTGGCTCAGACTGTAAATGTGGATTAACTTCAAGTTGAACCTCATTTATGGGAACACGCTGTTCTTGAAAAGCCTATACTCAAATGCCAGTGAGTCTAGGATAAAATGGACCAAGAACAGCTCAAATATCTTTTATCTCTAAGCCCTTAAGTTGAGAAACAATGTCTCTCATTTCTATAATGTATGCACGCATACCCTTAGAACTGTTAAAAGATTTAGTGGTGAATTGCCTAATAAGAGTGCTTGCTAAAGCCTTGTTAGAGCAAACAAACTGTTCTTCAATTGCCTGCATTAATTCCTTAATTGTAGCACAGTCACCAATAGAACCTTTAATGTTCTTACTCATACGAGACTTTATGCACATTAGACTTAGGCGATTAGATCGCTCCCACCATTGGAGATTTTCGATGACTTCCTGTGTATTCGTATCCGTGGCAGCAAGTGGTTGCTCCACACGAAGTGCATAGTCAAGGTCCATATACCCCAAGGTAAAATGAACCGAATATTTCCAGTCAGAATAATTAGTGCCATAAAGTATTGAAGTGAAATAAACACCATCAGCTAAGGATTGTGGAACAACAACTACAAAAACCAAGAAAAATTTTAATGCTATGAATTCAAGTAAATTTTAGCCTTCCTATGGGAAAAAATTGTATAACAGCAAAAATTTACTTATCTTTATTTATAAGACAAATTATTATAAATATTAACAAATAAAACTGTCCACACCTGTAGGCAGAAGAAAAATTTTACCATCAATACTGAAAATCATTTTCTTATACTAATTAAATCACAAAAATTAAAGATTCTCCTGTAGGGATAAATCCTTAAAACTTATTATTTAGTTACAATGAGATTCCAAATTTATTTATGTATTCTTTTAAATAATAAAGATATTGTAGCATTACCTTCATTATTCAAAAGAAATACAACTGGGCATCTATTAAAATAGGTAAAAACCTATTAACTGTAAATTAGCCCAAAGGCCCATCAATATGTATAAAGCTTAAAATTAAGCCCAAAGTCAAAAAATTCCTTTGAAATCCATTAATATAGTTATGAGCACATAACCATCCGGATATGAATTCAAAGACAAAAACTTAAAAGTCGAAAGTCAAGCCCATCTCCGAAATCATTAAAGACTCATTCTATGAACAAAATTGAAATGCTAATAATTCAAACACAAATCTGAAAGGTTCAACTCTAATACCAACAGTAAAACTTCTTGAAAGAATAAAGAGATCCATAAGATCTTTTACCTCCAGCCATTTGGGTTTGAGAACTGAAAAGCCTATAAAAGAGAGTAGAGATTTTCTGTAGAGAAAGAACTTCTAGTCTTTTGCCTTGGAACTTTTTGGGGTGAGTCTAATGGAAAACACAAGCCCCTTTATATAAGCAAGAGTAGGGACCCTTACTTATTACTCCTACAACCTTTTGGCTACCCTCATTATTTCATCCATAAAAAAATAAAAAGGGTTAACCACTTTATTTATTAAGGGCAATTACCTATGCTTGATAGATGAAGTGAATCATCTTAGATGAAGTGAGCCACCTTTGGGAAGACAAATGGTTTCTAGGAAAACCAAAAGTCTAATACCAAGTGTTACTTTGGAGAGATTTTATCAAGTTTATTGTTCATCCCAAGTTTCACTGTCCGGCCAAACCCACTGGGTTTAGGTAATCGTGCATATCAATTGTATCAGCGATAATGAGGATATTAATATTGGCTTTTGCTATTGTAATTACTAAAACAGAGACATTTCAATGGAGTATAGCAAAAGGCTACATAGAAAAGGCCATGAATTTGGATTCGGGTTTACAGATTGTGGCTGCAAACCTGTATCCGCCATGTCCAGAGCCGGAAGTAGCAATAGGCTTACCTCCTCACTCAAATCACGGCCTCTTGACCCTTCTTATCCATACTGGGATACGTGGCCTTCAGGTGCAGCATAAAAGGAAGTGGGTCAACGTATATTCCAATCTCAATGCATTCGTGGTTAACATCCGCATCACATGGAGGTGGATCTCCCAATTATTCTAACATATTGTAGTTTATTAATTTCACACCTTTTTTTGTTATGAGCAAGTTAATTGCAGGTTTAATTGAATTACAATTCATGTCCCTTCTTGGTGTTAAGAAGCGTAATTAATTGTAGGAACTTTGAAAAGCAGACATATATCAATACCAAGCTAGCCTGTAAAATATCCCAGTTCATGCTCAAGAATTACAAAAATTAACTCAAACATGTTATGATTGGTATATATATATATATATATATATATATATATATATATATATATATATATATGCGCTTGTGTGTGTATCTATATTCAACATCCTGAGAGAGGACATAGCTTACGATCATCAGCTTTTATCATGCCACTAGACATATGATTAGGACATTGTAGAGTAATCTGAACACTTTGTCACATCTCTTCAATACGTATAAATGATTAAAATTCACATTTTTGTCCTAATTTCAGTTTTTGAGATAAGTGGTGGTCTCACGTGACATAATATCATATGTTCTAAACCTACTTATTTCCAACAGGATCCAATTGGGGTCCTAAACCTACTTATTTATGATTTCTAAGCTAGGTTGCTTTGATTTCTGATTTGGGGTTGTGGTTATTTTCAATTCTTAGGCTATTATTGCACCATTTATAATTTCTGATTTGGGGTTGTGGTTATTTTCGATTTTCTAGGCTATTATATTATTGCACGATTTATGATTTTTGAGATAGGTTGCCTTGATTTCTGATTTGGGTTTGTTTTTATTTCCGATTTCTAGGTTATTATTGAACGATTTATGTTTTATGAGTTGGGTTGCTTTGATTTCTGATATGGGGGTTTTTTTTTCTGACTTGTTCAGTTTGGTTGGTGAACGCTTGGGTGATTTCTAAGTTGCTCGGTTGCATTGATTTATGAGTTCCTGGGTTGCTTTGATTTCTAATTTGGGGTTGTATTTATTTTTGAGTTGCTGATTTTACAACCTTGTGGGCAAATTTTTTCAACCTTGGGTCCTTTTATGATAATTGCTAGAGCTAAGTTCAACTAATTTGACCGATAATACAATGCTTCCAAGTTCTTTTTTTTTTTTTTTTGGTTAATGTATTTATTCAAAAAAAAATCCGTAAGTCCTTTGTGTGCATGATGGTATGTAATTATTCTTTTGGATGCCCTATTTCATATCTACAAGATATCGTAGATGACCCATCTTTTCACTGCTTGTTTTAATTCCCCACTACAGGTCGCTAGATGTTTATTCATCGGGTTAAGTGTAATACCATTTGTCATATAACAGCTTTGATCAGTCGTGTGTGATGTACCTCAAAAATTATTTTCACATTCAGCACTAAATGGCACAGTTGATGATTCAGTTGCTAGTTGAGGGGTCTTTTCAAATATTCTCAACTCCTCCAAAATACTCGATGGAGGGTGGGGCATCGTTGGGTCTAAAGGTAGCATCGATGGAAGCCGTAATTAGGCACTGTGTTAAAACGACTAAAATGTAATTATGAAATAAAATTTTAAAATGAATCTGCCTTGAAGGTATGTTGAACTTGTGTTGAGTCCTCTGGATTACTCGACAGAGGGCAGGGCATCCTTAGTCCAAAAGGTGACATTGATGGAGGCTGTAATTAGGTACGGTGTTAAAACGATTCAAAATGGACGTACGAAAAAAAAAATTAAAAAGTTAAGGAATCTACCTGGAAAGTATGTTGAACTCGTGTCAAGTCCTCCGGATTACTTGATGGAGGGTAGGGTATCGTTGGTCCAAAAGGTGGCATCCATGTAGGTTGTAATTAGGGACAGTATTAAAATGACTCAAATGCATGTATGGAAAAAAAAATTGAAAGTTTAAAAAGAATCTACCTGGAAGGTATGTTGAACTCGTGTAGAGTCCTCCAAATTACTCGAAGAAGGGCATGGCATCATTGGTCCAAAATGTGGCATTAATGGAGGTTATAATTAGGCATTGTGTTAAAACGACTCAAATGCACATACGAAAAAAAACATTTTAAGTTTCAAATGAATCTACCTAGAAGGTATGTTGAACTTGTGTCGAGTCCTTCGGATTACTCAACGGAAGGTAGGGCATCATTGATCCAAAAGATTGTCTATTGTATTTTTGGAGGTCAGTTTAATTTGAATCAACCTATAAATTTTAGAAAAGTGTTTTTATTATTCTTTTAATCAATATCTTTTTATCATATTTTGACATGATATCAAATGAGTATATTCTAAAAAAGTAAAAAAAAAAATTAAAATCCTCGAAATCAATGGTAGATAGAACTTTCAAATAAAATAAAGGAGCAAAAAAATCACCTTAGATATGCAATTCATATGGGATGGGCACATTTCACCCTGTTTAGGGGAAAGACTATTTTGAGGAGCAAGTCCACGAGATGCGTGCTAGGCGATGACAACTCCAAGGGCTGCAGATGGAAGCTTCAAACTCCACTCTACAAAAGTGAAGAAAAGACCTAAAAAACATGAAAATGACTATTAACAGTGTATTCACTGAGCTCTAGCATGCAAGCGAAATTGAAGTAAACCATCCCTTGAGGAATTCGTGGAACTTCATGAGCAAAGCAACAAGATGGATGGGAAACCCTGTTTGGATCTTGTTATAATCTCGGCTGTGTAGAAGTATTTTGCTCATGTACCGCATCCAACCATGAACTACGTATCATCTAAGAGTACTGGCCCTGAGGTCATATCTCCCAAAATTAAAGTCTTTACTATTACAGACTCAACTGAGGTAGGAGTCTGGTTGTAGTTAAGAAGTTCATCCCACAAGCACTTAAATTTTCTGTAGTAAACAATTACTAACAACTAATCTTGTGCCCATTTCCTCAAGAAAACTTATTCTTTAACTCTTACCACATTTCTTTTGCAGTCATCATAAGATTGTCCCTGCAATGTTCTTCAATAAAGACAGTATCATATTGTTACAACACTCCCATACTTCATACAGAGGATCAGAATCGATTGGTTGATTTATGATTCCATTGATAAACCCCATCTTGTTCTTAGCCTCAAAGCTATTTGCATGGATCTACACCATATGTGGTAATTATCCCCTGTGAGGACTTGAGAAACCAAGACAGAACCAGTCAAGTCTCCATTTTGTAAATGATAAAGATTTACTGATATATTTATTGATCATAACCATGCATTTGAAAAAGGTTGAATTTGGCATCGCAGCAGCCATCGCAGCGAAGAAAGTGACAAAACCCTAGAGTTTCTCTCTGTTACCATGTTGTAAATTAGAGAAAGAAAAATAAGGATTTAAAACTCTTCGACAGAGAGAAGAATTTTATTCTATGTTCAATCTGAATGTAGTTACAACAAGTCTCTGTTTTTATACATGTAAGAGGGTAAAGGCTATAAGGGTAAAGTAAAGGTAAAAGAAGTAAAGTAACTAACTAGTAAAATATAGAAAACCAGTTAGTTACATACTTAATTGAAAATACTTCAATTAAATCTCTAATATTTTTCTATATAATATTACAAGGAGCAAGCTTCAAACTCTGTTTTGTTTGTTGGCCTACCTGACGACATTGTTCTCTTTACTCTTTAGCAACTTTTTTATTGACAATTTGACCCGAATACATTGATAAGGTTGAAGCAACCAAGCTTGTCCATGACCTTGGCAAAGCCTACCAAGACTGGTTCTTCTTCATGGTAAATGCATTAATGTGGTTTGCATTATTCGTTTCATACCTCTGCATGTATAGTCGATCCGTGTATGTATAGTGAGGTTGATGGCTGTCAGGTGATCAATCATGGTGTGCCCGAGAGCCAGATGAAGGCGATGATCAAGGCTTGTGGTGAATTCTTCAATCTGACGGAGGAGTTCAAGCAGGAATTTGCAGGGAAGCATGTTCTGGACTCCATTAGGTGCGACACCAGCTTTAATGCTTTTGTGGACAAAGTATTATTTTGGAGGGATTTTCTCAAGGTTTTCTGTACATCACAAGTTTCATTCACCGACTAAACCCTCTGGATTCAGGTATTGCCTGATCTTTCTTGTTAAGATTGACCTCCAAAGTAGAGAACTTCAATATTGCATACCTTAATTAGGCTCCACAGATACTCCATTATCTTCCCAATCTAGTTTTATTTGATTTTCAAACATAAACATATGACGATGCAAATGCACATATCTAAAAGAAATGCCAATTGTAAACTTGTGACAAAGTCAAACGGACTTCTAGTCTCCATGGGAACTGACTTCTAATCATGGACACTAAACTAATGGATAATATGCTTTCTAGTTTCCATCTCAGTGGAACCATGTCAATTTAATTTCAATTGGCTCTTGTATTTGTTGCCACACAGATCAATCTCATTGGCCTGAGTACGGCAAAAGAACCCGAAAACTAGATAGAGACTTGCTGGAAGGAATATTAGTGAGCTTGGGATTACAAGACGAATATATGGAAAAGGCCATGAATTTGGAATCAGGTTTAAAGATCCTGGCTACAAACTTGATTTGGAATCAGGTCTAAAGATCCTGGCTACAAACTTGTGTCCACCATGTCCAGAGCCAGAAGAAGCAATGGGCATGCCTTCTCATTTTGATCACGGCCTCTTGACCCTCCTCATACATAATGGGATCTTGAGCCTTCAGGTGCAGTATAAAGGAAAGTGGGTCAATGTAAATTTCATTCCCAATACATTCGTGGTTAACGTTGGTGGCCACTTGGAGGTGAGGTGAATCCCAAATATTGCACTATAGATATAAACACACATTCGTTTTTATTTCTTTGATATAATCTCTTTACACATGCAGTCCATTAATATCGTCTCATCTAATTAATATAGCATATATACCCATTACATAAGTGATTCGACCACCAAATCATTACCAACACATTATGCTAAAGGCCCGTCGAAGAATTGTCCAACACATTTAGGCCTTGTTTGTTTTTCTGGATGAGATGAGATGAATTGAAATAAAAATTAAAATTTGAATAAAATTTTGTTAGAATATGTTTTTTTAATATTATTTTTATTTTGAAATTTGAAAAAGTTGAATTGTTTATTTTATTTTGTGTGCAAATTTAATAAAATTGTAATAATTAAATGAGATTAATATGAATCTTTTGACTTCTTTTGAGAAATAGAGAAAATACAACTAACCTACATAAATCACAACATTGACATTGGCATAAGTATTTTAATTTTTTTTCCAGTGAATAAAAGAAAGCTTAGGTTGAGGTTCTCAACCATTTGATCAAATTAGTAAACATAAATCTGGCAGAGAAATTGCTTCCTTAGACTAACTGCTTTTTTGCATGATATAATAGTGATGATTTTGAAAAGACTTGGGTAGAAAATTGCAAGAATTCGTGTTGCTCTGTACTTGTGTTTAATGGGAAGTTGAGTGCATTTATTCATAAGAGAAAAGTTATATCTATGATTGGATACGTACAAAAAAATTCTAGATCACAAGCCAACTACTACGTTTGGAGCTCCAACCAGACACAAATTTCTTTGTGATTGGTATATATGGTCTTAACTACTGATGTCACTCTCTACAAATAAAATGTCTAAGAGACAGCACTCTACCTAAAATAGAGACTCATACCCCACCCTCCATAGGAGAACAGGACTTACCTCTATAGATAAAACGTCCAAGAGATGATCTCTTTTTTATTTTATTTTTTAACTAAACAAAAGGAAACAACAATGAAAGATATATGTAAAAAGGATGACTTACAATTTAGATCTACTTCAGTAGACTTCAAAATCAATCATAAGAGTCAGATTTGAACGATCTGATGGCGAGAGGTGTCAAACTGTAAATCTGTTGTAACGCCCCGATCTCGAAGGTCCGGAGAGTTAGCTCTTAATACTTAACATCAAACTTCAATAACACAATTATAAAATCTAGAAAACTCCATAAAATGTTAATACATTTAATCAACCCAAATATCTATGTTCTTTCATGGGGACAACCAAGAAATTCTCAATAACACAAATTAAAAACTCTCTAAAACTCAAAAATATTCTTAACTCATCAAATCAAAATAACAAAAAATAAAACAGTTTTCTAACTACAATTCTCAAATAAGCACTTGTACCCTCGGATACTTATTCCATTACGGTCATCACACCTTGCTAAAACCTCATACTCTTATTCTCCAGCTGAACCATCAAAATTATCTGAAAAATAATTGGAGATAAGGGGTGAGTTATCAACAACTCAGTAAGCAGATGACATATACTAGTGTGTAAACATGAGCATTTATAGAGTTCAGAATGCAAAACAAAATATTTTCTTTCAGAATGCAGAATCAGAATATTGTTTTCAAAATGAAGCGTCAGAGCATGTTATCAAAAATATCAGAGCGAAAATTCAAAAATATTCATAATCAAAATCTATTTAGCATAGCATAAACTAAAACATCACATCTTATCTTATCATATCAGAACAAATACCATGTTTAACCCCCGTGGTAGGGTTGTGCAAACTCCGGTAGCTAGCCGAGCAGAAACAGAATGTGAATCTTCCCCTTATTTATTCTCGAAGCCCCGACGGTGCACATAGGAAAGATCACGCAGAAAACCACTTTGTTTCAAAAGTGGGTGCACCGGTAATAGAAAAGTTGGTACCAACCCGAACAGAAACTATAGTTTTACACCCATAGTGAGGTCAGAGTAGAACAGAAACAGAAACAGAATGTTATGGCAGAGGTTTTCAGAAATCACATCAGATCATATCAGAGTACAGAAAATTTTCAGAATAGAACCAAATCATATCACAACATAATTTATGCATAAATTTCATATTCGCTCTCTTTTTCAAAGTTCAGAAACAGAACGTAAAAAATAAGCTCATGTATACACCAGTCATAATAGAAAATACTTTATTCTTAAGCAGAATCTTATGAGTAATGCAGAACAAATAACTGAGGTAGTTTAAATTTATTTTCATAACCAAATGTGTATATTTTCCAAAAATCAACTTCAGCTCATTTTATTTTATGCAAAGTCTAGCATAGGAATCCCGCTTACCTAGACTTCTTAGCTTTTTCAGAATTTTTCTCAAAATTTCGAACAATAATTAATCTTCACCTATAAAATAATCACGTAATTCTCGTAAATTTTCAATTAATCATGTATTTCGATATTTAATTTATTCAAAAACCTAACTTCACGTAATCCTAAAATATCATCACATTTTCTAAATTCATCAATGTCCCAAAATCTAACCTATTTACTAATGAGATCAATTTAAAATTAGGTAACATAATTATATAAAAAATCTATTAAGGTAGGCAAAGCAAAAATACAATTTAATTAAAATAGACTTAATTAGTCTTAAAGTATTTAAAATAAAATTAACATCTTATTATTCTAAACTGACAAATTGGTAGTCAAATATTTAAACTAGTTGCTTTAAAAACATAAATATTTTCTATATATATTCTTATACCTCAAATAAAACTATGCAAGTGAGTTTTTTTTTTAAAAAACAAACTTATGCCCACTGAACTATTCTGATATAGGGGCATTTTGGGAAAGAAAAGGTATGTGCTATTTGGGAAAACAAACACACAAAAAAAAAGGAACAAAAAACTGAGAACAAACACATGCAATAGAGACGCCATACTCACCGAGAGTGGAGGAGCAGCGGAGGACTGGGAGGTGGCAGCTAAACACTAAGAGAGAGAGAGAGAGTCAACAGTGAGGGAGAGAGGGAGAGAGAGAGGTTACAGGATGAGCAAGCCGAGCGTGAGAGAGAAAACAGAGAGGAAGATTACCGTGCAGCGGAAGTGGCTGGAGGCAGACCTGGGGTGACAGAAATCTTCGCCGGCAGTTTCTGGGGCCGCAACATGAAGGAGCTCTCGATGGGCAGTTGTTGCAGTGGCTCAAGGTTGGAAGAACACATCCTCTGTTTCGAGAGTGAGGAACAGAGGTTTTTGCGGGATGGCTAATGGTGGCTACACTAATGGGTTCACGTCTGGGTCACGGTGGTGGCTTATGGCAGTGTTGTGGAGGAGCATGCAACGGCTTGACCTCCTTGGGAAGCTGCAGTTCCCATGTGATGGTTAAGTAAAACCGTGAAAGTGCAGACTGGTTTTTGGCCATGCGTGGGTGAGTCTCTTGCCGTGTGATCCGTGGACTCGGCGTCTCACGTGGAGCTACCCGTGGTGATGCTCTTCCTCTGCGAGCCGTGGGTGGTGCACTGCATAAGTGCATGGTGGCGGGGTGGAGGACTGTGATACGAGGGCTTGGGGAGTGCTAAGCTGCAGTGTTACGATGCACAAGCTGGGCGTGGCTTTCCCTAGGTCCGTACGTCAAAGTGCAGAGGTGAAAGGCTGAAAGGGTCACGGCGACTTACGGAGGTGCAAAGATGACTCCATGTGTGGCTGTGCTAGCAAGTAACGAGAGGTAGCGGCAACATGGAGGTTGGGGATGGTGGTAGCTTCAGCGCACGAGAGAGATGGGGAAGGAGATGGCAAAACTTTTCTTTAGTTTTCTTCATGCACGAATGGTTAAATATAAGCCAAGGAAAAACAACACAAACCCTAGAGAAGTGGGGGAGACATGCGTGTGCATGGAGTGGAATCCTAAGTTCCCACGGGCTTGGGCTTCTGGCCCATTTCAAAAACATTTGGGTCCAAGTATGGTAGTAAATAAAAAATAAAATAAAATAAATAAATGAAATGACTCTTTTCTAAGTTTTGGGCCTTAAACTAAAACTCTACAATATTCCAACTTGTCTCTTGAAAAATATTTATCGGCCCATATAAATATTCGACAAATCAACTAGCTTTCCATACGCATAAATCCAGAAATTTTAGAAAGCAGCTTGGTGCTGATCTCGGGTGTTACATCCGTCTTTTCAGCCTTGAAGAAAAAAAAATTAAGAAAATAAGAGAAAAGAGGGAAGGAGAGGGAGAGGAGGGAAGGAGGGATGGAGATAAGAGGGATGGAGAAAGGAGGAGGAGGGGCCTCCTCCTCCAGCAATTTGGAGGATTTCTAAGAGAGTGTATATCTATAGTGTAATGAAAATAAGTACAAAGCAACATGTACACAAAAAGCCTACCAATTTTCAGGTAATGTACAGAAAAAGGTAAGATTCCATATATACTTGAAACCACCCTAAATAAACGTCACAATGATATCTGCAGACAATGATATATACAAACGTCACAATGAAAAATAAATAAATAAATAAATATCTCCTCTTCCATCATTCCACAAGAGTGGAAACAATGATTTTGCTTGCCTCCATTAATGCTTTGAATATGATTTCAAAACCCATTGGATGCTAACGAGATTAGCTCCAATCATCAGCTGCAACATATGTAAACTCCTAACTTCTATTAGCTAGTAAGTCCCATGGCAAACTAATTACCATAAAAAAGTCTCATTTTAGGAGAGTCCCAATTTACTATAAATATTACCGTATGGAAAGCCATAAACATGAAATCAATAGCTATAAACTAACCTTATTCTCTCACATGATTAGCGTCCACTAATATCTTTGAGAAACTTCAATTTGATCTTGTTGAGTGTAGCTAAAATATTTTCTATTCCAATCCTCTGTTCAGGCGAGTGGGCACAACAACGCAAAGCCAATCCCATGGTGGATAGCAAACACTCCTCCATTGCAGCATAATCTTTGTCGCTACTTAACAAATTGGCGTCAACAACTTCAAGTACAGAAAGGGCTAATGATTCTTGTACCAAACACTTCAAGCTCATTTCTCCGGTAAACATATCATCTGTGGGCTTCTTTTTTGTGAAAGTTTCCATCAATAAAATGCCATAACTATACACATCTCCCCTTGTAGAAACAACTCCTTTAGATCCATACTCTATACATATGTTACAACTTATTGTGAGAAAATATAATTATATGGTACTAAAATGAAAAGGGTCAATATATTACCAAAATAGAAAAATATTATGTGTTTATATGAGAGTATACTAGAATGGTAAACATGGAACTTAACCTCACCTGGTGCCATATATCCAATTGTAGCAAGAGTCATTGTTTGTGTTAATGAAACTCCATCTCCAAGGAGTTTGGCGATGCCAAAATCAGCGACATGTCCAACCATATCTTCATCTAATAAGACATTGGTAGGCTTCAGATCACAATGAACAATAGGTGTTGTGTAACCAAGATGAAGGTATTCTATTGCTGTTGCCACATCAATCATTATATTTAGCCTTTGTAACATATTCAAGCAATGGTTTTCGGAGTACAACCACATATCTAGGTTCCCATTAGGCATGTATTCTAATACCAAGGCTTTGAAGTCCATGTTACAACAAGCGGTAATGATTTTGACAAGATTCCGGTGACGAATATTGTGTAACACCTCACATTCTCTGTGAAAGCTTTTGAATGCCCCCTCCACTTGCAAATTGAAAACTTTTATAGCAACAGTTGTACCTTCTAAGAGTGTTCCTTTGTAAACAAACCCAAAACTCCCTTCTCCAAGTAAGTTGTTTGTACTGAACCCTTCTGTTGCTCGAATAAGTTCTTGATGTGAAATTCTCCTCCATGTTGCTAAAGGCATTGAATTCGTATCATGTGACAATTTAGTGTTCCTCTTATGGCGTTTTATTGAGAAAAATACAAGACACACTCCAAGTACCATTAACCCTACTGCAATTGACACATATTTCAGTATTCGCATTCCTATGGCCTTTTTTCCTTTGCATGGGGGGACTTGCATTCGAGTCTCACCACAAAGTCCATTGTTTGAGATGAATGATGTAGCTAGGAAGTGTACAAACTGTCCTCTAGAAGGAATTTCTCCTTGTAGTTTATTGAATGACAAATTTAGAAGTTTCAAGTATGAGAGTTCTTCTAAGGACTTGGGAATCTCTCCATATAAGTTATTGTAGGAAAGATCTAAAACCTCTAAGCTTACCAATTCACCAACAGATGTAGGAATTGAGCCATCTAGTCGATTGACTGCCAAAGATAGATTGGCAATATTTTTTAGCCCGCCAATCGTAACTGGGATACGACCTGTGATTTGGTTTTTGGACAAATTTAATGCTGTCAAGACATTCATATTCCCAATATCTAAAGATAGAGGGCCATTAAGAGAATTTGATGATAAATCAACCAACAAGAGATCTTTAAGCCTCCACAAGCTCAAAGGAATTGAAGAAGTTAATTGGTTGAAAGCCAAGTCTAGAGTTCTTAGTGAAGTCATGTTATCTATGCATGCAGGAATGTGTCCATGAAGCTCATTACCACTTAAACATAGTGTATCCAAGCTTTGTAAATGGCAGAGCGTATATGGGATTGAACCTTTTAGTCTATTACCATCAAGAGCCAAACCTTGGAGCATGTGCAATCTTCCAATTGTAGTTGGAACAGGTCCTTCCAGTTCATTGTCAGATAGGACCAATGCAATCAAGCTACTTAAATTACCGATCTCTTCTGGAATGTTGCCCTGAATGTTGAAGTCATATAATTGAAGATTTTGAAGAGAGGTTGAGAGGTTCCCAACGGAATTGGGAAGGATTCCATTCAAATGATTTTCAGACAAAGTTAAAAATGTGAGATTTTTGCAGCTCGACAAAGAAGAGAAAATGCTCCTAAGTTCTGAAGACGAAATTGTCAACTTATTTGATGCGAGGAACAACTTCTGGATGAGCCTTAAATTACCAATTGCTTTTGGAATTGAGCCAGAGAATGAGTTCAAAGTCAAATCTAACATGATGAGCTTTGAAGCATTAATAATAGAGTTGGGAATCGTTCCGCTCAGTTCATTCGCAGCAAGACCAAGGAACTGAAGATTAGGAAGAAAAAGGCCCATATTTGATGGGAGGTCACCTGAGAGATTATTGAATACCAACGAAATATTTACTAAAGTTGAGATATTGAAGATCTCATACGGAATCGGTCCAGAAAAATAGTTTATTTCAATAATGAATAGCTCTAGTTTTTGCAGATTTCCTATTTGACTCGGTATTGCACCTGCACAAATATGTGAATAATAATTCTTATATATGTTTATTAAAAAAGTGCATATAGAGAATCAAACAAGTTGTTAGTGATCAGCAGTTTAAATCGAGAAAAACAGATGTCGGTCAATTCGATTCCAATTTGAACTATGTTCAAACTAGTCAACCAACCGCGCGATTATATATATATATATATATAATTGGTTGGTTCAGTTTTATCCTTGGATATTTCTATAGATTTCTCCTCAAACAACGGTCGATCTTCATGGATTCTTCGTCTGATTTTGATTTTGATCTTGTACACAGGGATTTTACTATATTGGGGGCATGAACAATAAAAAGCTTGTGAATCTCTACTAAAAATGAAATAAATACTAAAATGAGTTGGATTGCAACTATCGGTTTAATATCCAAATTTTTATTATAACTCTGGATCGATCTACTTCTAATTAATTACTTAAAATTCCATTTTCATTTTCGGATCATGGTGAAACAAAATCATTCCACTGTCAACTACTAGTTATTGATTTCATGCGCTATTGGATAAAAGTAAGAAAGAAAGATGTTCAGAAAGGAGCAATATATGAAGGATTATTTATCCTCTATATACATTTTATTTTCCTAGACCACGGTAAAATCTTTTAGTTTCATGTTGTGGAAAAATATTTTTCTGCTTTCAATTGAAAAGGTACTTAATCAGATATGATCATATATAAATCATTTATTCATTCTCCTCTCAGCCCTCACTCAGTCCATCCATATATCTCTCTCTCATCTCTTAGACCTCTCGTCGATCTCACCTCTCCCTCAGCCGGCCTCTGTTCGGTCTAGCTGCATATCTCTCTCCTCTCTTGCATCTCTCCATCCCATCTCTCTCTCTCTCTCTCTCTCACATCTTGACATCTCAAACCGAACCCAAACAATCGAACTGACCAGAACCGGTCGGTCAGTTCTCTCTCCCATAGTCACTCAGTTTCAAGCAAATAAAAAATGGGTCAATTTTGTTTCAATTTTGGACCAAAACTGACTGGTTTGGTTTTCTGCCCTACTTTGTGCTCATGATACCATGTTAATTAGATATGGAACCATAATATTATATATGCCTAGGGAATGACATGTTCTTGGATTGATTTAATATTGAGATTTGGATGCAAAAGATTTTTCCATAAAAAATGGTCTTCATGGATTCTTCGTCTGATTTTGATCTTATAAATTAATTCCCACAGGGATTTTATTATATTGTGGGGATGAACAGTAGCAAGCTTAATTGTGAATCTCTATTTAAAATGAAAGAAATAATATAGAAAGAGTTGGATAGCAATTTATGGATCATTATCCAAATTGACTTTTTTTATTTTAGATTTTATTATAACTCTCTACTTTTAATTGATTACCTAACATTCCATTTTCATTTTCTGATCATGGTGAAAAAAAACATTGCAACTGTCAAGTACTGCCAGACGTTATTGATTGCATGTGGTATTGGATAAAAGCTGTATGATCCTCGTTTATCAAGAAAAGTCCTATTGATTAATGAAAAGTAAGTAAGAAAGATGCTTATAAGAAAGCAGCAATTATATAGTATCCTCTACACTTTGTTTCCTAGATTAAAGCTAAATCTTATATATAGTTTCCATGCACATACGCTGTGGAGGAATATTTTTTGTGCTTTCAATTGAAAGGGTACTTAATTAATCATATACCGGTCATTAAACAATCATACTAAATCAATGACGAGGACACAATATATATTTCGTTAAAACAATATTAAAATTGCGTTTGGATAGTGAGATGATCTCAGATATTTTATGAATAAAAATGATAAAATATTAAATAATAGTAAAAAATAATAAAAAGTAGGTGAAAAATAAAGATAAAAGAATGAATAGTAATACGTACCTTCAAACTTGTTCTCGCCAAGATATATGGTCGTAAGCATAGTTAAATTTCCTATTTCTGGGGGTATTCTTCCTGTGAAGTTATTATTCCACATATCTAAAAGTTGCAGCTGTGTACACTTCAGCAACGAGGATGGAAATGTACCTGTGAAACATTTAAGATCCAGAAATTAAATTTGGAGTTTGCAAACCAACTAAAGAATATTAATATATAGTCAATCGATCATTTAAACCTAAACATATGTACCTTCAAAGTTGTTCTCATAAAGGAATAACGATGTAAGCATGGTTAAGTTCCCTATTTCTGGGAGTAGGCCAGAGAAATGGTTCTTGGCGACAGAAAGATATTTTAAGTTGGGAAGATGATCAAACATTGGTAGTCCACCAGATAACTCGTTATCACTGAGGTGAATGTATTGTAGTAGTGAAGACGCATTGAAGTCAAGGGAGGTTATTGGACCTGAAAGCTTATTTGAGAGGAGGACAATTTGTTGCAAGTTAGGCATCTTGAATAAAGAGGAAGGTATGGACCCTGAAAGCTGGTTATATGGAAGAATAATCCGCTGCAATGATGATATGTTAGATAGAGACTCTGGGATTTCTCCGCTGAATTCATTATATCTCAAGTCTAGGATTTGCAACCTATAAAGACGTGACAACTCATTTGGCAATGAGCCATGAAAGCTGTTGTGGCTTATGTTTAGACTGACCAGGAACGAAAGATTTCCAATGTGCGGAGGAATGGTACCTACAAGGTCCATGTGGCAAAGGTTTAAAGCTCTGACTCGGAGATGTTTAGAACCACAGGTAACACCGACCCAAGTGCAAATAGGAGTGTTGGAGGACCAGTTGCTTATCAAAACATGGTGAGGGTCATTAGAAGAAACGTGAGCTTTCAATGCAAGAAGAGCAGATTTATCGGTGGTAACGTTTAGAATTTCTGCATTAACAAAGCTAAATAGGTAAGATTGTAGCAAAAGCAGCGTCAGAGAAAGGAGGAATAGGAAAGAAGTTGGGTTCGCCATGATCAGTAATAGCGTATGGGGTTTTGCTAGTTGCTACGCGTAGTTATGGGGAAAAAAAACGTACGAGTGCTGTAACGGAAAATGGTAAGGTAAGGTAACGGAAAATGGTAAGTAAGAAATGGAAAGCAAACGAAAAGCTAAAATAACAGAAAATAAAAGAAACGGAAAAGTAAACAGAGTAGAAAAACGTGCAAGACCCAACATGAAAGAAAATGCCATAACCCATCATCCCCCACCCAGCAACGCCTCTTTGACAAAGAAAATGAAGAAAAACTTTTAGCAAAGTAAAATTTCAGATTTCATTCGAAACATGACGAAAAAAAAAAAAAAGCAAAATGAAATTTCAGATTTTTTTAACTTTTTAAATGATGCTAAAATAGAGTTATTAGATTTGATTATATCCTTATCAGAAAAAATTACAGATAGGAAATTGAGTCAATTTTAAGAATATATTATATTAAATGATGATAAAAAGAAATTATAGTTGAATCAGATTTGAGTTTATGCTCTAAAAAAATAGTCAACAGTATAATTAGGACCCTTCAAAATCAAGAGAAATTATTTTTATAATTAAAGAAAACGTACCAAAAACATACACTTAAAACCCCACACGAGATGGCAAATGAAAAAGTGAGAGCTAACTTATAACCCCACACGTGAAACCCCACACATTTTATTAAAAGAAATGAAAAAGTGAGAGATGAAAGCAAACAGAAAAAAATAAAAATAAAAAGAAACGAAGAGGACCCATTACCTTTAACTAGTGCGACTCTTCAATCGCCTAGCCTCCAACCACCAGTACACCTCTTCAATCGCCTCCAACCCAACACTTCTCTTCAGCAAGCTATTGTCCACGAACAATCTATTTTTTTCATTTTAGATTTCAATCTCTTCACTCATAAGCATAGATAGAGTGAAGATATAAATCTTATTATTGATAAACACTTTAGTTAAATGTGAAGATATGAATTTTTTTCATTCATAATATAATTTATAAGATTATTTTTATGAAATTACTTTGTGATTAGAATATTAATCAATGACATTTTCTTTCACGTTGGGTCTTGCACGTTTTTCTACTCTGTTTACTTTTCCATTTCTTTTATTTTCCGTTCTTTAACTTTTCGTTTGCTTTCTTTCGTACTTTACCGTTTACTCTCGACTTCACTTTTTCAATTGCACTCCCGTCTTGTACGTTTTTTTTTTTTTTTTTAAGTTCTCTTTAATTACGCGTAGCGAGACCCGTATTAAAAAGAGGATTGCCTTTTCTTTTTGTTTTTTATAATGGCAGAGTCGTTATACCGTCGTCTTTCTTCCTTAAGGATCAATTTTTACAACTCAAAATTTGGGGGCCATTTGAGGGTGCTGATCAGTACATACAAGAAAATAACTGAGTCGTTTTATTGGGATTGAATATTGAAACGTCAAGACCGCTGTTCAAAAATGTGTAATGGAATGTGATTCTTGTCAATGGAAGAAAAGCAACTATATAAATTCAATTTTAGTTGTGTTTGATAGAATTCAGCCAAGCCAGTAGCTGAAGTTTTTGTACCAACTGTATAAAAGCTTCGTGAGATTCTGAAGGCTATCATCAATGACAGTTTTTCTAAGCCATTTTTAAAAATAAGTTTTCAGGTTGAAGGGGACGAAGCTTAACATGCATGATGAGCACTGCATATCAGGTTGAAGGAGTTAATGTTGAAATTTTGAAATTAAAAAGTATTTATAACGTTGAGATGGGAATATCTTGCAATCCAAAGGGGCCTAAGATTTCTAACATTGGGTTGGCTAAACTCCATGAAGAAGAGAACATCCACATTAGTATATGAGTTGCAGGAACCATATCATGAGCTACTTTTTTTTTTTTTCTTCCATCATTCTAGGCCCCAATTTCGTAATGAGAAATAATAGTTACAGTCGTGAGTGTGTAAACACCGTGCAATTATTTTGAAAAAAGTGAATAAGTACGGAAACCACATGAAAAAATTAATTTTTTAACAATTAACCCCACTCTTTTTTAAAACGACTGTACGGTGCTTGCGCACGACTGTATATAGCATTAATTTTTTGCAATATAGTTCAAAATCTCTGTAAAGTCAATTACTTCCATAGAAGTAAACTAGAATATGACCACAATTTAGGCTTTTGAAAAGACTAAACCAACATATCAGAGTTTACAATAAAAGCTTGGTTAAGTACCAAATGTCAACTCTGAGGTGCTGTTTGGAGCATCATCTTAGTAACAAATTGATTTCATAAAAATAAACTCATAAATTGACATGGTTTTATGTGGTATATCAAATTGTAAATATATTTTTAGAGTAGTGCTACATATACTTACAATTTTTACTTATATTTTTACTTACAAGACTCATTTTGTCAGTTTTATTTTCAAATTCAAATTTTAAATTTTAAATTTCATAATTTCCAGTATATCAATTACTGACATGTGGAGAAATAAGTTTTTTCTAAGTTTTTCTTAAGTACAAATAGCATTTTTTATATTTTTATTATAAAGTAGATCTAAATATATCACATTAAATTACGTTAGTTTGTGAGTTTATTTTTATAAAATGTTTTTATACTTATTTTTACCTGCAGCACTTATTTCTTGTTTTTTTTTTCTAGTTATTAACATTGGATGATTTTACATTTTTGACTTGTTATTTTTTATTTTTGAAAATCAATGATGACAGAATATTGCTAAATGGCTCGGCCTCTTACCAACTAAAATGGTAATTGTAAAAACGTGAGAATCATCAAGAGTTAAAAATCTACATCATCTTGTAATTTTTTTTATGATTATTTTTATTTGAACTTGTGGTATTCATTATAAGTAAAAGAAATTGATGATCTCTGACGTAAATGGAAGGAACTGATGATCTATTGGTGGACAGTCAGTTTTGGTGGATGTATTTAATTAATATAACAGATGGAACTGATCCAGTTAAAACCTGTGAGCATGAGTTATAATAATATTTGAAGGATCTATAGCTTTGGCAAGTTGCAGAAATGGCATCAAAATCATGCTTGATGATGTAATTAAGCTTGAAAATATGTGGGCTAGAAAGCATCTGGCATCTCTTTGAAGATCAGAAGAGAATCCTTAAGATGCTACTTACATTAATCTTTCTTCCTTTTTTCCTAATCTGGTTAGAATCGTTTCACTAAAGTCCACTTATTCATATATATATATATATAACAACAAGAGAGAGATTAAGAAAAAAAAAAAAAAAAGCTCAGTGAAGAAATGGACATTATGAGCGCATCCACAGCTCAAGTACAAGCTCTCCTTCAAGCAAAGAATTACAAGCACATAACACAACACCCTCGAACTTGGAAGCTCTGTAACTGAAGTTATCTCTAGTACTACTGCTCCACCAAAGTGTCCACCGAACTCCTCCCTTTCTCCCCCCTCGTGTTGGTAAGGTTGTAAATGAACTAGTTTGTATAATTGTTCGTTCGATATTCGCTCGATTAAACCCAAACCGAGTTTGACTTATGAAAAAAAAAAAAAGGAGATCGACTTGACTCAACTATTCAATTAAGGTTGGCTCAACTTGAGTAAAATGCTTTGAGACTCGCTCATTCATGCCCTGCTCTACTCATTAGCTCATTAGATCAACTCGTCCCAACCTTCTTTTTCTTCCTTTTATGTTAATGTCCAAATTAAGTTTATCTTTTTATTAAATCTTGTAAAAAATAAATATATATCTCAAGATTAATAAAAATATAATAAGAATTAACACTACAAAATTATGATAATGCTTTATTTAAAATAATAAAATTATGCACAATTAAGTTCTTATCAAATATCAAAAGAGAAACTCTAGTTTTTCACCATTTTCCTTAATTTACTATACAATGAGTGTAGTAGTTTTTCTTCCTCACCATGTTTACGTTGTGCAACGCATGACTCCCCTCATAGAAGCCATACACTCTTTTTATACACTACCCTTTATGTCCCATATAAGTGGCAGACTTATATTCTTTTACTTTTACTTTTCTATTTGTAGGAGACAGAGATAATTAATCTCAATTAGCGGGAAATTTTTCGCTCATGTATTTGTGACCAATATAAATGACGTTACAACTTTGGTCATTAAATGTGATAACAACGACGAATTTAAAATTTTTCTCATTGAGGATAAACCCTTAGCTAAAAGTTTTATATCATCGCTAAAACATTACCTTTTGTGAAAATAAATTAGGTAGCAAAAAGTCAATTATTATACTGTAATTGACAAAAAATTATAGCTACACTTAAACTTATTATTTATGACAAAATGCAACTCATTGGCAATACTCTACTGCAACAAAATTATTAATGATGATTATAGTCATTGCTAGTTCTATAATTATCGTCACAATTACTCTCTCATTTGATGGAAAATTCTCTCACTAACGAATTTGCGACCAATATAAATGACGATATAATTTTGGTAGTTAAAAGTGATATCAACGGTGAATTTAAAGTTTTTTTATTGAAGATAAACTTTTAGCTACGAGTTTTATAACGTAGCTAAAACATTACCTTTTATGAAGATAAATTGTGTCGCATAAAATTAATTATTAGACTATAAAGAACAAAAAATTATATCTTCACTGAAACTTATTATTTATGAAAAAATGACGTTTAAGTATTAAAAAAAAATTATTTATGAGAAAATACAATTCGTTGGCAATACTCAATTGCAACAAGATTGTTAGCGACAAATACAATCATTGTTAATTCTATAATTGTTGTCACCATTACTCTCATTTGGTAAAAAAATTCTCCACTCATGTATTTGTAATCAATACAAATGACGATATAATTTTGATCGTTGAAAGTGCTATCAGCAACGAATTTAAAGTTTTCTCACTAAAGATGAACATTTAACTACGAGTTTTATATCGTCGCTAAAATATTACTTTTCGCAAAGATAAATTGAGTCGGAAAAAGTCGATTATTAGACTAAAACTAACAAAAAATTAAAATTTCACTAAAACTTATTATTTATGTGCAAAAAGTCGATTATTTGACGATTTTTAATTCACTACATTTTCAACAAAATTAAGCCTTCACTTCTAATCAATTTCAGCAACAGGTAAAAATTGTCAAAAAAAAATGCATATTCCCAAATATTTTTGTCTGTCACAAATGTTCCAAAAAAGGACAGAAATGGCCTTTCCATTTAACATTAAATCGTTTAGAAAAGTCAATTGCGGCAATATATATCGTCACAAAAAGTAAAAAAAAAAATTGCTGAAAATAACTACACATTTTTTCTAGCGATTGTGAATTATCGTCGCCATTATGTATTCCCAGTAGATAATTGTCCCTGAAAGATAGCTTTTGTGGCGAGTTTACTGGACAAAAAAAATATATTTCCAACGAATACTACTCACCAGAAAAGGTTTCTCACAAAATATATATATAAAAAAAATGCACAAAAGAAGACACTCATCTTAAAACCAAAGGTCCAATGCTCCAATTGATAAACACATCATAAGCTACAAGATACATCACTCAAACTCAACACATCGAAGCTTGCATCATATCCAAGTACTAAAGGACGAAACATCTAAAACTTAAGTAGTTTACATGCCTTTAAAAGATAGTTAAAAGGATCATATCTATATTATTGGAACAGGAAATTGAAAACTACATGTCTCAGGAAATTGAAAACTACATGGTGTCAATGGACAGCTTTGCTGTCCATAATCTATCTTCTTTCCTTATTTTATCTTTACTCCCGTTACTTAGGCTTGTACAGTTAGCAAATTAACAGAATATATAGTTTCCTTATAGGGATAAGAATGCTAGAATCACTCGGAAATTTATTTCCTCCCATGTATAGTTCTCTTGTAATATGCTATATATAATATAGAGATCACTCAAAGGCCAATTGATTCGGCCATTCAAACAGAACTCTAACCTATTTTGACATGGTATCAAGAGCCGGTTGAAATCTTTTTTTCTCCTCTCCGTTTCGTTGTTGCCCGTGTGAATTTTTTTCTCGGCCCCGTCTGTCGGCGTTGTCTGAGTCTCGGCAGCACATCTCGGCATCTTTCGGCATTCTGTTTCTGGGGGAGTCATGGTCGGCAGGGTCTGTCTCGGTTTTGATCAATTTCGGCTTCTTCTCCGTCCATCGACGCAATCTGCTTCTGGAGTAGTGACTTTCGGCAGCTTCTGTTTTAAGGTCTGGGTATCTTTGTTTGTTTTCTTTCGGCGTTCTCGGTTTCAGTTTTTTGGATTGGGTGGTTTCGGCATTTGTTTGGTCTGGGTATTATTTTTAGCTTCTATCATTTGTCGGCAGAAGTCCTCTATTGGCTCATTTAATTTTTTTCCTGGATTTTTGCTTCATCTCGGGTTACATTTATTTGCAATGGATTCTACACCTATGTGTGTCAAATTTACAGGTAAAAATTATTCTACTTGGGCTTTTTAGTTTGAACTTTTTCTCAAGGGAAAATATCTTTGGAGCCATATTGATGGCAAGGATGTTGCACAAACATCCAATACTGACAAATCCAAAGATGCCGTGTCTTCCCCTTCTTGGGATGTGCTTGACGCTCGGATCATGTCTTGGCTTCTTGGTTCGATGGAGCCACATGTGGCGCCCCCGACCCCCTTTAATAAAAACACGGGGATCGAGACGCCCGGATGGTGACAACACGGTCACACATCCCAACGAAGTGCCAGTGTGTGTACATGCAACGGTGTACAACAAAAATAACGCAGCGGATAGTCAACTAAGTACCAGAATTTAAATTCAATGTAAACATCTGTAGAGGTATAATTAATAGTTATACAGTCATCCAAAAACTTAAAATACAACGCATTAAAATAAAGTAGTCAAGTGAGTGATCCCTAATCACTCATCGGGCGGAGCCGTCTCCTCAGGCTCGCCCTCATCCTCCTCTGCATCAAAATCTGCGTTACCAAACATGGCACCGCAGGTAAGTACAAACCAAACAGTTCTCAGGAATAAAATGCATTTAAGACAACCAGCATGCATGCACATGATAAAATATGCAATAATCTCAAAAACGTCATTTTCCCCGAAAATGAATATTCCCAACGTATGCCAAAATCCCAGTTGCCCAAAATATCCGTAAAACATTTTCCCAGAAAATGAATTACACAAAAATCCAACACGCTATTTTCCCAAAAAATAGTCTATTTTTAGTGTATGCACCATGAGCTCCCCTATGGATCATCCGCACACTCTGGCCTCGTAGCGATACCCACTTACGCGCCCAACACGTTCGTGGGTACATCTACTACACAACGAACGATGCCCAGTTCCGCGCCCAGCGCGTACGTGGCCAAGCATCCTCTAGTCCCCACCAGCAGAAGGACCACGGAGTCGGCACGAGACCCTCTCGTCCAATCCTATTGTCGCCCAGCGACAATCCAGGGGACGTCACTCAGTATATTACGCTCCCGAGTGACCAAAGGAGCTCCACCGAGATAATACCCCATCTCGGCTTGGGGTTCATGATACACAAAAACCCAAAAATATTCTCTCATAAAATCATAGCCTTTCAAATCACATATGAGCATAAATGCAATACACGAAAACCCAATTTTCTTTACAAACATGATTATGCATGAAATAATGACATGAACATATACCAACACTGATCTAACATCCATCAATGAACAATACCAACAAATCCAACCAAAAACCCATCAACAACCAATATCCAATTCAACCAAATCAACCAACAACTCCAATCACAAATCCATCCGACTCCCGAACTCCTCGGACTCAGTCCAGCATGCCAAATAAACGCAATGAAATGGGTTAGTGCAAAAATATATAAAATTCATGAGAATTCTTTGGAAAATACTTACAGTGCTATAAAATAATTTTCCAAGGATTACGGGTGCGCTCGAAGTGGAAAAATAGCAATCGAACAGTGTAAAATACACTGTGGCCGTGGGTCACAGATACCCACTTTTCAACGGTGACAAACGAAGACCCAAATTTG
The DNA here is from genome assembly GCA_022457165.1 of Juglans mandshurica. Lineage (NCBI taxonomy): Eukaryota > Viridiplantae > Streptophyta > Magnoliopsida > Fagales > Juglandaceae > Juglans > Juglans mandshurica. Next base: position 11,637,735 of record CM039627.1, on the reverse strand, counting down.
ATGGAGTAGGGCCTAGGGAGGTCGGTGAAGCCAATGGTGGTGGTGGTTTGCCGTGGGTGGCGGCGCAAGGGGTGGTTTTAGGCCAAAAATGTCCAAAATGAAAATGGAGTTGGATGTGCTTCACCGGTGACGGATCGGAGGTGGGGTTGGGTCCAATGGGTTGCTAGGAGGTCGAGGATGATGTGGTGAAGAAATGGTGGCCGGAGGTGGCGCGACGGCGGCGCAAAGAATGTCGCGGCTTCGTGGGGTGCGTGTGAGCTACTGGCGGCGAGGTAGGGGCTGGGATTTAGGGGGTGAGGTCGCCGGAGGGAGGGGGAGCTGGTAGGCCGGGCGGTGTCGCGCACGGTGGCACGACGGTGGCGTCTGGGTGGAGAACGGGTGCACGGCGAGAGAGAAAGAGAGAGAAAGAGAGGGGGACGTCTGCGCAGGAATGGCCAAGAGAGGAGAGAAAAAAAAGAAAAAAAAAAAGAAAGAAAAAGGAAAAAGAAAAAAAAAAAGAGAAAAAAGAAAAAATATAGGGAAGAAATGAGGTTCAATCCTCACATCTTCGGTCACAAAAATGATCCAACGGAAACGGTTTTAAAACAGCCAGTGAAATAAAATATTTCAAACACAATGATTATAATTAAAATAATTATTTAAACCCGATAATAATTACATTTAATTCGAGTAGAAATTTAAACAAACGACAATAATTAATTTAAGAAAGCACTCAAAGAATAATTTCCGCAAACTCAAAAATCATAAAAATAACCCAACTAAAACTTAATAATTATGAAACACGAGAAATAATTTTTGCATAAATAAATTTAATTCCTTCATTAAAAATACACTAAAATACGGGGTGTTACATCCTCCCCCCTTAATAAAAATTTCGTCCTCGAAATTAGCAAGGTCGAACATTAAAGTTAAGATAGGAATAAGATTTAACTAAGAGCGGGCTTAAAACATACCGTCCAGATTAATCGAACAAGTATGGATATAGGTTTCTCATATCGGTTTCTTTCCCAAGAGAAGTCTTGAGCCAACGGATCACCCCATGACACCTTCACCATAGGTATTGTCTTGGACCTTAATTCTTGCTCTTTCCAATCCACGATCTGTGTTGGGGCAACTTCATAAGTAAGGTTAGGCCGCAGTTGAATGTATTCGGGATCAACAAAACGTGGCTCTTGCTGTCCAAAACTCTTCTTCAATGAAGACACATGAAACACATCATGAACATCCCCAAAATAATCTGGCAAGGCAACTCTATAAGCAACAAGTCCAACCTTCTCCAAGATCTGAAAAGGGCCAACATATCTTGGACTAAGTTTTCCTTTCTTACCAAAGCGCTTGACGCCTTTCATAGGAGAGACTTTAAGATAAACCCAATCACCTTCTTCAAAGGATAAGTCTTTTCTTCTTGTATCTGCGTAGCTCTTTTGGCGACTTTGCGCTTCGGCCATCTTCTTCATGATAAACTGGACTTGATTCTTCATTTCTTGGATTATCTCAGGCCCAAACAATTTGTTCTCGCCAACCTCATCCCAACATAAAGGCGATCTACACTTCCTCCCATATAAAGCTTCATACGGGGCCATCTGAATGGAGGAATGAAAACTGTTGTTGTAAGAAAATTCAATGAGCGGCAGGTGATTCTCCCAACTTCCTTGAAATTCCATGACACAAGACCGCAACATATCCTCCAGAGTCTGAATAGTACGCTCTGATTGGCTGTCTGTTTGGGGTGATATGCAGAACTAAACTTCAACTTAGTGCCTAATGCTGCCTGCAAACTCTTCCAGAAACGGGACGTGAATCGCGGGTCCCGATCCGACACGATACTCTTAGGTATTCCATGCAAACGCACTATCGCCTTGACGTATATCCGAGTTAACTTATCCAAAGAGTCAGTATTATTTATAGATAAAAAATGGGCACTCTTGGTCAACCGATCCACGATCACCCAAATTGAGTTATTCTCACTAGGAGTCCTCAAAAAACCTACCACAAAATCCATGGAAATATCATCCCACTTCCACTCTGGAATTGGGAGAGGTTGGAGTCTACCAGTAGGTCTCTGATGCTCAGCCTTCACTTGACGGCATGTGTCACATTTCTCAATAAACAAAGCGATGTCCAACTTCATTCCTTCCCACCAGAAATTCTTCTTTAAATCCCTATACATCTTCGTGCTTCCTGGATGAACCGAATAAGGAGCCGCATGAGCTTCTGCTAAAATCCGCTCTTTAATTTCTGAGTCACGGGGAATCACCTTGCGACCCTGAAACCGAAGAATACCATTTTTATCCAAGCTATAATGCAAGGGTCCTCTAGACTTCCTGACTCTTTTTCTAATAGCTAGTAGCTTCGGATCCTTCCTTTGGAGAGCCTTCAATTCTTCAAAATCCACTATTCGGACATCAAAGACTGAAGATAATAGTTCTTCTTACTGCAAACTCTCAATGAGAAGTCTTCTCATTCCACAAAGGAGGGAGTCCACATCTGATGACTCCGCTTCATCTACTTGTTGCGACTTTCTACTCAAGGCATCAGCGACTAAATTTGCCTTTCCTGGATGATACTTGATTTCACATTGGTAGTCGCTAATCAGTTCTAACCACCGTCTCTGCCTCATGTTGAGATTTTTCTGAGTAAACAGATGTTTCAGGCTCTTGTGATCAGTGTAAACTTCACAGGCTTCGCCATACAAATAATGCCGCCAAATCTTGAGAGCAAATATTATCGCCGCCAACTCCAAATCATGTGTAGGATAATTCCTTTCATGAATTTTCAGCTGACGAGATGCATAAGCCACAACCCGTTCCTCTTGCATAAGAACGCATCCCAACCCGAATTTGGATGCATCACTAAAAATCACAAATGGTTTGTGGGGTTCCTGAAGTGCCAAAACAGGTGCCATAGTCAATCTTCTTTTCAACTCTTGAAAACTTCTCTCACATTTGTCAGACCATACAAATTCAACATTCTTCCTTGTCAAGGCAGTGAGAGGTCCTGATAGTCGAGAAAAACTGTCCACAAACCTTCGATAATATCCAGCAAGTCCCAAGAAACTTCGTATCTCACGAACTGTTGAAGGGCGGGGCCATGACAAAACAGCTTCCACTTTACTCGGATCTACCGCCACTCCCTCTTGGGAAATCACATGGCCAAGAAATTTAACTTGTTCTAACCAGAATTCACACTTGCTTAGCTTAGCGTACAACTAATGCTCTCGTAATCTATCAAGCGTCAGACGAAGGTGGCAAGCATGCTCTTCCAAATCTTGAGAATAAATCAAAATATCGTCGAGAAACACCACCACAAAAGAATCCAAGAATGGTCGGAACACCTGATTCATTAAGTCCATAAAAGCAGCCGGGGCATTAGCTAACCCAAATGACATCACCTTAAATTCAAAATGCCCATACCTAGTTCTGAAAGCAGTCTTGGGCACATCCTTATCCCTTATCCTCAGTTGATAGTACCCTGACCTCAAGTCAATCTTCGAAAAGATAGCCGCTCCCTGAAGTTGGTCAAACAAATCATCAATTCTTGGTAGAGGATACTTGTTCTTAATTGTCACCTTGTTAAGCTCCCGATAATCTAGACAAATTCTGAGAGTACCATCTTTCTTCTTTACAAACAAAACGGGCGCTCCCCACGGCGAAGTACTGGGCTGAATAAATCCCTTGTCGACCAATTCTTGCAACTGAGTCTTCAACTCTTTTAATTCAGCCGGCGCCATGCGATAAGGAGCTTTATGCACAGGAGCCACTCCAGGTTCCAAATCAATAACAAATTCCATATCGCGAACGGGAGGCAATCCAGGTAACTCCTCCACGAACACGTCAGGAAATTCTTCCACAACTGGAATATCTACTACAGATCTCTTCTCAGATGGCGTAGCCACAACTTGAACCCAAAAAGCATCTTCTCCACAAGCTATATCTCTCTTAGCTTGAATTGCTTATATAATTGCTGGTCTTGCTTTCAGCTTGCTTCCCACGAGTTCTAAATAATCCCCATCTGAGAGTTGAAAACTGATTACTCGACTTCTACAATCAATATTTGCATAATACCGATACAACCAATCCATACCCAAAATTATGTCGAATCCAAGCAACTTGAATACTATCAAATCCGCATCCAGTGTCCTCTCTCCAAAATCCAAAGGACAGCCTAACGCAATTTTGGAGCAACACACCATCTCCCCATTGGGAAGAGCCACCACCAAAGATTGTGGTAAAGGTTCTGTGACTAAGTTGCACATCCGTGCAAACGTAGTGGACACAAAAGATCGGGACGCCCCAGAATCAAACAAGGTACATGCATGAAAATCATATATACGAACTCTACCTGAAGCAAACAACCACCAGTGAAATTTAACAAGCAACTCACACCAAACAACAAGTCCCAAATATTTTAAACCAGAAAACGTACCAGTAATCACCCCTGCATCGTGCGTCTCTGGGGCTTCATAGTCCACATCCCTTGGGGTCACGGCATAGACCCGAGCTTGTACCAGCGGTCTCTGGTTGTTCCTCCCACCACGTCGACCTCCTCGTGCTCCTTGGATTTGGTTGGGGCACTCACGAGCAAAGTGACCCGGCTGGCCACATCTAAAATATTGAATTCCCCGTTGACCACATTCGCCCTCATGGGCTCTATTGCATCTGGGGCATACTGGAGTCCGGCCTCCTGCACAAGCACTGGAGATTGTCTGCGATCGGGCCCCAGCTCTCTGGTTGATCTTTTGGGGAGATCCCGAACTGCTTCCCTCACCAGCAAAACTACGCTTTTTATGGCCCGGAGGGGAGCTCACTGCAAAACTGTTCTCCCGCTCTGCAATACTGGCCAAGTCCACCAGCTTCTGGAATTCCATAATCTGAAGACACGCCACTTGTCTGCGTATATCATGGCGCAGACCATCCTGAAAGCACTCGACCCGCAGCTCTTCGGTGGCAATAAGGTGAGGAGCGAACCGCCCAAGCTCCATGAATCTCCTTGCATACTGTTCAACCGTCATATCACCTTGGACCAAATCATTGAACTCTCTGGCCTTTTGCCGTCTCATCGAAATGGGAAAGAAGCGGTCGTCAAACTCCTTCTTGAAATGCTGCCAAGACACCGCAGCAAAAGACCCCAACTCCATTTCTAGGAGTTGCCGCTTCGTTTGCCACCAATTAGCTGCTTCACCTTGCAGCATAAACTTCCATACAACACCATCTGGTGTTCAGTACAACCACAAACCTCGAATGTTCTCTCAAGATCTTCAATCCACCTCCTGGCTCTTAGTGGATCCTCATCCCCAGTAAAGGCAGGGGTCCTATGCGCCAGGAAGCGCTCATAGGTGCATCCAGCCTGCATCGCTCTACTCTGGTCACCCTGCTACGGTCGAAAGTTCTGCTGGAGAAATTTCGTCATTCTATTCAATGCCCTAGCCATGGCGTAGTTTCCATCACCCCTTGGTAATTCATCTTCGGGTACATCAGCTGGCCTTCTTGGTCTCACCATTCTTCCTGTCAAAAGTAATTCTCAACCCCGCTTAAATCCCCAGATAATTCCAGCACGACCCAAGCAAAATAAATTTCATAAATAAAATAAATTAACTTACGACAAGATGAATAAAACCAAATTAACCCCAGAGCTTGGTGTGGAGCGTGGGGGCTGTCGGCGGCGCGAGGGAGGCTGGGATTTACGTGGAGGGGTTGCCGGCCGGTGGGGGAGCGAACGGGAGGGGCGGTGTCGATCACGAGCGGCACACCAAGCCGCGGGGTTAATTTGGTTTTATTCATCTTGTCGTAAGTTAATTTATTTTATTTATGAAATTTATTTTGCTTGGGTCGTGCTGGAATTATCTGGGGATTTATGCGGGGTTGAGAATTACTTTTGACAGGAAGAATGGTGAGACCAAGAAGGCCAGCTGATGTATCAGTAGATGAATTACCAAGGGGTGATGGAAACTACGCCATGGCTAGGGCATTGAATAGAATGACAGAATTTCTCCAGCAGAACTTCCGACCACAGCAGGGTGACCAGAGTAGAGCAGTGCAGGCTGGATACACCTATGAGCGCTTCCTGGCGCATAGGACCCCTGCCTTTACTGGGGATGAGGATCCACTAAGAGCCAGGAGGTGGATTGAAGATCTTGAGAGAACATTCGAGGTCTGTGGGTGTACTGAACACCAGATGGTGTTGTATGGGAGTTATATGCTGCAAGGTGAAGCAGCTAATTGGTGGCAAACGAAGCGGCAACTCCTAGAAATGGAGTTGGGATCTTTTGCTACGGTGTCTTGGCAGCGTTTCAAGAAGGAGTTTGACGACCGCTTCTTTCCCATTTCGATGAGACGGCAAAAGGCCAGAGAGTTCAATGATTTGGTCCAAGGTGACATGACGATTGAACAGTATGCAAGGAGATTCATGGAGCTTGGGCGGTTCGCTCCTCACCTTATTGCCACCGAAGAGCTGCGGGTCGAGCGCTTTCAGGAGGGTCTGCGCCATGATATACGCAGACAAGTGGCGTGTCTTCAGATTATGGAATTCCAGAAGCTGGTGGACTTGGCCAGTATTGCAGAGCGGGAGAACAGTTCTGCAGTGGGCTCCCCTCCCGGCCAGAAAAGGCGTAGTTTTGCAGGTGAGGGAAGCAGTTCGGGATCTCCCCAAAAGATCATTCAGAGAGCTGGGGCCCAATCGCAGACAATCTTCGGTGTTCGTGCAGGAGGCCGAACTCCAGTGTGCCCTAGATGTAGTAGAGCCCATGAGGGCGACTGCGGTCAAAGAGGAATTCAGTGCTATAAATGTGGCCAGCCGGGTCACTTTGCTCGGGAGTGTCCTAGTCGAGTTCAAGGAGCGCGTGGAGGTCGACGAGGTGGAAGGGGCAGCCAGAGACAATTGGTACAACTCGGGTCTATGCCGTGACCCCAGGAGATGTGGACTATGAGGCCCCAAAGACCCATGATGCAGGGGTGATTACTGGTACGTTTTCGGGTTTAAAATATTCGGGACTTGTTGCTTGGTGTGAGTTGCTTGTTAAATTTCACTGGTGGTTGTTTGCTTCAAGTAGAGTTCGTATATATGATTTTCATGCATGTACCCTGTTTGATTTTGGGGCGTCCCGATCTCTTGTGTCCACTACGTTTGCACGGATGTGCAACTTAGTCACGGAACCTTTACCACAATCTTTGGTGGTGGCTCTTCCCAATGGGGAGATGGTGTGTTGCTCCAAAATTGCGTTAGGCTGTCCTTTGGATTTTGGTGGAAGGACACTGGATGCAGATTTGATTGTATTCAAGTTGCTTGGATTCGACATAATTTTGGGTATGGATTGGTTGTATCAGTATTCTGCAAATATCAATTGTAGAAGTCGGGTAATTAGTTTTCAACTCTCAGATGGGGATTATTTATAATTCATGAGAAGCAAGTTGAAAGCAAGACCAGCAATCATATCAGCAATTCAAGCTAAGAAAGATATAGCTTGTGGAGCGGATGCTTTTTGGGTTCAAGTTGTGGCTACGCCATCTGAGAAGAAGTCTGTAGTAGATATTCCAGTTGTGGATGAATTTCCTGATGTGTTCGTGGAGGAGTTACCTGGATTGCCTCCCGTTCGCGACATGGAATTTGTTATTGATTTGGAACCTGGAGCGGCTCCTGTGCATAAAGCTCCTTATCGCATGGCGCCGGCTAGACTCAGTTGCAAGAATTGGTTGACAAGGGATTTATTCAGCCCAGTACTTCACCGTGGGGAGTGCCAGTTTTGTTTGCCAAGAAGAAAGATGGTACCCTCAAAATGTGTATAGATTATCGGGAGCTTAACAAGGTGACAATTAAGAACAAGTACCCTCTACCAACAATTAATGATTTGTTTGACCAACTTCAGGGAGCGGCTATCTTTTCGAAGATTGACTTGAGGTCAGGGTACTATCAACTGAGGATAAGGGATAAGGATGTGCCCAAGACTGCTTTCAGAACGAGGTATGGGCATTTTGAATTTAAGGTGATGTCATTTGGGCTAGTTAATGCCCCGGCAGCTTTTATGGACTTAATGAATCGGGTGTTCCGACCATTCTTGGATTCTTTTGTGGTGGTGTTTCTCGACGATATTTTGATTTATTCTCGAGATTTGGAAGAGCATGCTTGAGTTTGTATGGTCTGACAAGTGTGAGAGAAGTTTTCAAGAGTTGAAGAAAAGATTGACAACGGCACCTGTTTTGGCACTTCCGGAGCCACACAAGCCGTTTGTGATTTTTAATGATGCATCCAAATTCGGGTTGGGATGCGTTCTTATGCAAGAAGAACGGGTTGTAGCTTATGCATCTCGTCAGCTGAAAGTTCATGAAAGGAATTATCCCACACATGATTTGGAGTTGGCGGCAATAGTTTTTGTGCTTAAGATTTGTCGGCATTATTTGTATGGCGAAGCCTGTGAAGTTTATACTGACCACAAGAGCTTGAAGCATCTGTTTACTCAGAAGAATCTCGATATGAGGCAGAGATGGTGGTTAGAGCTAATTAGCGACTATCAATGTGAGATCAAGTATCATCCAGGAAAGGCAAATCTAGTCGCTGATGCTTTGAGTAGAAAGTCTCAACAAGTGGATGAAGCTGAGTCATCAGATTTGGACTCTCTCCTTTGTGGAATGAGGAGACTTCTTATTGAGAGTTCTCAGCAAGAGGAATTATTATCTTCAGTTTTGGATGTCCGAGTAGTGGATTTTGAAGAATTGAAGACTCTTCAAAGAAGGGATCCTGAATTGTTAGCTATCATGAAAAGAGTCAGGAAGTCTAGAGGACCCTTGCATTACAGCTTGGATAAGGATGGTATTCTTCGGTTTCGGGACCGTAGAGTGATTCCTCGAGATTCTGAATTTAAAGAGCGGATTTTGGCAGAAGCTCATGCGGCTCCTTATTCAGTTCATCCAGGAAGCACAAAGATGTATAGAGATTTAAAGAGAAATTTCTGGTGGAAAGGAATGAAGTTGGACATCGCCTTGTTTATTGAGAAATGTGACACGTGCCGTCAAGTGAAGGCTGAGCATCAGAGACCTGCCGGTAGACTTCAACCTCTCCCTATTCCTAAGTGGAAGTGGGATGATATTTCTATGGGTTTGGTCGTGGGTTTGCCAAGGACTCCTAGTGGAAAGAACTCAGTTTGGGTAATTGTTGATCGGTTGACCAAGAGTGCTCATTTCTTGCCTGTTAATAATACTGACTCTTTGGGTAAATTGACTCGGTTATATGTCAAGAAGATAGTGCGTTTGCATGGAGTACCCAAGAGTCTCGTGTCGGATCGGGATCCGCGGTTCACATCCCGTTTTTGGAAGAGCTTGCAGGCAGCTTTAGGCACTAAGTTGAAGTTTAGTACTGCATATCACCCTCAAACAGACAGTCAATCAGAGCGTACTATTCAGACTCTGGAGGATATGTTGCGGTCTTGTGTCACGGAATTTCAAGGAAGTTGGGAGAATCACCTGCTGCTTATTGAGTTCTCTTATAATAACAGTTTTCATTCCTCCATCCAGATGGCTCCGTATGAAACTTTGTATGGAATGAAGTGTAGATCGCCTCTGTGTTGGGATGAAGTCGGCGAGAGTAAAGTAATTGGGCCTGAGATAATTCAAGAAATGAAGGATCAAGTTCAGCTTATAAGGAAGAAAATGGCTGAAGCACAAAGTCGCCAGAAAAGTTACGCAAATACAAGAAGAAGAGACTTATCCTTTGAAGAAGGTGATTGGGTTTATCGTAAGGTCTCTCCTATGAAAGGCGTTAAGCGCTTTGGTAAGAAAGGAAAGCTTAGTCCAAGATATGTTGGCCATTTTCAGATTGTAGAGAAAGTTGGGCTTGTTGCTTATAGAGTTGCCTTGCCGGATTATTTTAGAGATGTTCATGATGTGTTTCATGTGTCTTCGTTGAAAAAGAGTTTTGAACAGCAAGAACCACGTTTTGCTGATCCTGAACGCATTCAACTGCAGCCTAACCTTACTTATGAAGTTGCCCCGACACAGATTGTAGAATGGAAGGAGCAAAGATTAAGGTCCAAGGCAATACCTTTGGTGAAGGTGTCATGGGGTGATCCGTTGGCTCAAGATTTCACATGGGAAAGAGAAGCTGATATGAGAGAGCAATATCCATATTTATTTGATTATTCTGGACGGTATGTTATAAGGTTGCTCTTAGTTGAATCTTAATCCTGTCTTAACTTTAATATTTGACCTTGCTAATTTCGAGGACGAAATTTTATTTACGGGGAGGATGTAACACCCCGAATTTTAGTGTACTTTTATTGAAGGAATTAAAAATATTTATGCAAAAATTATTTCTCGTGCTTCATGATTATTAAGTTTTAGTTGGGTTATTTTTATGATTTTTTTAGTTTGCAAAATTATTTCTTTGAGCGCTTTCTTAAATTAAATATTGTTGTTGTTTAAGTTTCTACTCGAATTAAATTTAACTATTATCAGATTTGAATAATTATTTTAATTATAATCGTTGTGTTTGAAATATTTTATTTCACTAGCTGTTTTAAAACTGTTTCCGTTAGATCATTTTTGTGACCCAAGATTTGAGGATTGGACCTCATTTTTTTCCCTGTATTTTTCCTTTTCTTTTTCTTTTTTCTTTTTCTTTTTTCTTTTTTTCCTTCTTCTTTTCTTTTTTTTTTCTTTCCTTTTCTTCTTCTTTTCTCTTCTCCCGCGCGAGCTCTCTCTCTCCTCTCCTCCACCCCTTTCTTTCTCTTCCACCCAGCGCCGCCGTGCGCCGCTCGTGACCGACACTGCCCCTCCCATTCGCTCCTCCACCGGCCGGCGACCCCTCCCGTAAATCCCAGCCTCCCTCGCGCCGCCGACAGCCCCCACGCTCCACACCAAGCCGCGGCGCTCTCTTCACTCCAGCGCCGCCGTCACGCCACCTCTGGCCACCATCTCTTCACCACTTCATCATCGACCTCCCAGCAACCCATTGGACCCAACCCCGTCTACGATCCGTCACCGGTGAAGCACAACCAAGTCCATCTCCGATTTCGACTTTTTTGCCTTAAAATCACCCCTTGCGCCGCCACCCATGGCAAACCACCACCACCATTGGCTTCACCGACCTCTCTAGGCCCTACCCTATCATTTTTGGGTCTTCGTTTGTCTCCGTTGAAAAGTGGGTATCTGTGACCCACAGCCACAGTGTATTTCACACTGTTCGACGGCTATTTTTCCACTTCAAGCGCACCTGTGATCCTCGAAAAATTATTTTATAGCACTGTAAGTATTTTCCAAATATTTCTCGTGAATTTTATGTATTTTTTCACTAAACCATTTCACTGCATTATTTGGCATGCCGGACTGAGTCCGAGGAGTTCGGGGGTCGGATGGATTTGGGATTGGAGTTATTGGTTGAGTTTGTTGAATTGGATATTGGTTGTTGATGGGTTTTGGTTGGATTTGTTGTGATTGCTCATTGGTGGATGTTAAATCAGTGTTGGTGCATGTTCATGTCATTATTTCATGCGTAACCATGTTTGTAAAGAAAACTGGGTTTTCTTGTAATGCATTCATGCTCATGTGTGATTTGAAAGGGTCATGATTTTCTGCGAGAATATTTTTGGGTGCGTGTGTATCACGAACTCCAAGCCGAGATGGGGTATTATCTCGGTGGAGCTCCTCTGGTTACTCGGGAGCGGAATAAACTGAGTAATGTCCCCTGGATTGTCGCTGGGCGACGATGGGATCGGACGAGAGATTCGTGCCGACTCCGTGGTCCTTCTGCTGGCGGGGACTAGAGGATGTTTGGCTACGTACGCGCTGGGTGCGGAACTGGGCATCGCTCGTTGCGTAGTGAGTGCTTGGCTACGTACACGCTGGGCGCGGAACCGAGCATCGCTACGAAGCCAGGACGTGCGGATGGTCCCTAGGGGAGGCCATGGTGCATAGGTTAATAATGGATTAAATTGGCTATTTTCTGAGAAAATAGTGTGTTGGATTTTGTGTAAATCATTTTCTGGAAAAAGTGTTTTACGGATTATTTTTGGGCCAATGAGATTTTGGTGTGTTGGAAATTGTCATTTTCGGAGAAAATGATGTTTGAGCAAAATGTATATTTTATCATATGCATGCATGTTGGTTGCATTAAATGCATTTTATTCCTGAGGATTATTTGGGTCATACTTACCTGCGATACCATTTTGTGGAAACGCAGACTTTGATGCAGATGAGGAGGAGGAGGGCGAGCCTGAGGAGACGGCTCCGCCCGAGGAGTGATCTGAGATCACTGGTTTTATTATTTTATTTTGCTTATTGTATTTTCGGGACATGTGTTAAACTTTATTTTGGGATGACTGTATAACTGCTTTTAAACTTCTACTGATTTTTAGATTGTATTTAAAATTCTGGTACTTAGTAGACTTAACTATCCGCTGCGTTATTTTATTTGTACACCGTTGCATGTACACACACTGGCACTTCGATGGGATGTGTGACCGTGCTATCACCATCCGGGCGTCTCGATCCTCGTGTATTTATTTAAAGGGGGTCCGGGGCGCCACACCATGAGCTCCCTTATGGATCATCCACACACTCTGGCTTCGTAGCGATGCTCACTTACGCGCCCAACACGTACGTGGCCAAGCATTCTCTAGTCCCCACCAGCAGAAGGACCACGGAGTCGCCACGAGACCCTCTCATCCGATCCCATTGTCGCCTAGCGAAAATCCAGGGGACGTCACTCAGTATATTACGCTCCCGAGTGACCAGAGGAGCTCCACCGAGATAATACCCCATCTCGGCTTGGGGTTCGTGATACACACGCACCCAAAAATATTCTCTCATAAAATCATAGCCTTTCAAATCACACATGAGCATGAATGCAATACACGAAAACCCAATTTTCTTTACAAACATGATTATGCATGAAATAATGACATGAACATATACCAACACTGATCTAACATCCATCAATGAACAATACCAACAAATCCAACCAAAAACCCATCAACAACCAATATCCAATTCAACCAAATCAACCAACAACTCCAATCACAAATCCATCCGACCCCCGAACACCTCGGACTCAGTCCGGCATGCCAAATAAACGCAATGAAATGGGTTAGTGCAAAAATACATAAAATTCATGAGAATTCTTTGAAAAATACTTACAGTGCTATAAAATAATTTTCCGAGGATCACGGGTGCGCTCGAAGTGCAAAAATAGCTGTTGAACTGTGTAAAATACACTGTGGCCGTGGGTCACAGATACCCACTTTTCAACGGTGACAAACGAAGACCCAAATTTGATAGAGTAGGGCCTAGGGAGGTCGGTGAAGCCAATGGTGGTGGTGGTTTGCCGTGGGTGGTGGCGCAAGGGGTGGTTTTAGGCCAAAAATGTCCAAAACGAAAATGGAGTTGAATGTGCTTCACCGGTGACGGATCAGAGGTGGGGTCGGGTCCAATGGGTTGCTAGGAGGTCGAGGATGATGTGGTGAAGAAATGGTGGCCGGAGGTGGCGCAACGGCGCAAAGAATGCCGCGGCTTCGTGGGGTGCGTGCGGGCTACCGGCGGCGAGGTAGGGGCTGGGATTTGGGGGGTGAGGTCGCCGGAGGGAGGGAGAGCTGGTCGGCCAGGCAGTGTCGCGCACGGCGGCGCGATGGTGGCGGCTGGGTGGAGAACGGGTGCACGGCGAGAGAGAAAGAGAGAGGGACGTCCGCGCGGGAATGGCCAAGAGTGGAGAGAAAAAAAGAAAAAGAAAAAGAAAGAAAAAGGAAAAAAAAAAAAGGAGAAAAGAAAAAGAAAAAAAAAAAGAGGAAAAAATGTAGGGAAGAAATGAGGTCCAATCCTCACATCTTGGGTCACAAAAATGATCCAACGGAAACGGTTTTAAAACAGCCAGTGAAATAAAATATTTCAAACACAATGATTATAATTAAAATAATTATTTAAACCCGATAATAATTACATTTAATTCGAGTAGAAATTTAAACAAACGACAATAATTAATTTAAGAAAGCGCTCAAAGAATAATTTCCGCAAACTCAAAAATCATAAAAATAACCCAACTAAAACTTAATAATTATGAAACACGAGAAATAATTTTTGCATAAATAAATTTAATTCCTTCATTAAAAATACACTAAAATACGGGGTGTTACACCACATATTGTCACTAACTTGGGGGCTTATCGCTCCGCTCAGTCCATGTGGAATTACTTGAAGCAGGTTTATCATCAAGATAATGATACTCGTCGCTTTCAGTTGGAACATAAGATTGCCATGTTTCAACATGAGAGTCTGTCTATTCAAGATTAGTACTCGACATTTTTGACACTTTGGCATGAATATACTGATTTAGTTATAGCAGATGTTACTGTTGCCGCACTTTCGACTATTCAAAAGCTTCATGCGACTAGCCGGCGTGATCAGTTTCTTATGAAACTACGCCCGGAATATGAATCTGTTCGTTCTTCTCTACTGAACAGATCTCCTGTTCCCTCTCTGGATATTTGTTTTGGTGAGTTACTTCACGAAGAACAACGTCTTAGTACTCAAGCTATTCTGGAGCAAACTCATGGTAGTTCTGGGACAGCAACTGTGGCTTATGCTGCCCAAGGACAAGGATCATCTATGACTTCTAAAAATTTGCAGTGTTCCTGCTGCAAGGCATATGGGCATATTACTACTAATTGTCCTAAAAAATATTGTTCTTATTGTAAGAAAAAGGGTCATATTATCAAAGAATGTTGTATCCGCCCCCAGCATCGTCAGGCTCAAGCATTTCAGACTTCTGTTTCTGTTTCTCCCGTACCGACTTCTGCAGCACATGATTCTTCCTCAGGTACTTCTGATCTGGCATCTCCAGCAGCAACTTATTGTACCCCTGAAATGGTGCAACAGATGCTCATTTCAACATTATCTGCGATGGTGTTTCATGGTAAAAATTCTTCTAAACTCTGGTACGTAGACTCAGGAGCTTATAATTACATGACGAATACGCCAACCGCTCTGTGTCATGTTCGGCCCTATGCTGGTCAATCTGCTATTCAAACTGCCAATGGTAGTTCTTTGCCAATAGCTGCTGTCGGCGATGCCTCTTCTACATTTACTGATGTGTTTCTTGCTCCTCAACTTTCCACGAATCTTATTTATGTTGGTCAATTAGTGGATAACAATTGTGCTGTTAATTTTTCTGGTGATGGTTGTGTTGTGCAGGACCAGGTAACAGGGGAGCCGATCGCGAAGGGACCTAAAGTGGGACGTTTGTTTTCACTATTTTTACCTGTTCCAGCACTTTCTTCAGTTTCTTCTATTAAATCTTTTGCTTGTAATAAAGTTCCTAATCTGAGTATGGTGTGACATCGTCATTTAGGTCATCTCAATACTCAGATCTTATCTCATGTATTGCACTCTGGTTTTCTTGGTAATAAAGAATGTTCATCTTTATCTCTTGAGTGTGATTCTTGTAAACTTGGTAAAAGCAAAACTCTTCCATTTCCTTAGCATGCTACTAGAGCGTCTCACTGCTTTGATCTTATCCATAGTGATGTTTGGGGACCTTCCCCAGTTAGTTCACATGAGAAATTTAAATATTATGTGACTTTCATTGATGATTATAGCAGATTTACCTGGGTTTATTTTCTTCGTTCTAAATCTGAGGTTTTTTGTACTTTCACTGCGTTTTTAGCGTATGTTGACAATCAATTTTCTGCGAATATTAAGACATTACGCACAGATTCTGGTGGTGAATATTTGTCTAATGAGTTTCAGGGTTTCTTGGCTTCTAAAGGTATTATTCATCAACGTTCATGTCCCGCTATTCCCCAACAGAATGGAGTAGCCGAACGCAAAAATTGCACTCTTCTTGACGTGGTTCGTACTCTCTTGTTAGAATCCTCTGTTCCATCCATGTTCTGGGTTGAGGCCCTGAAAACTACTACTCATTTGATTAATCGTTTACCTTCCCAAGTCTTACACATGGAGTCTCCCTATTTCTGCTTATTTGGTAAGCAACCTAGTTATGATAATCTTCGTATATTTGGTTGTGTTTGCTTTGTTCATTTACCTCCTCATGAGCGACATAAATTATCTGCTCAATCTGTTAGATGTGCATTCTTGGGATATAATGTGTGTCAAAAGGGATTTGTTTGCTATGATCCTACTTTACATCGCACACGCATTTCTAGAAATGTTATTTTCTTTGAAAATCAACATTTCTTTCTTGTGTCTTCTATGCCTGCTTCTTCCATTGTGGTCCTCCCTTCATTTGAGCAGCAATTCCCAAATCTTCATCAAGTCAGCTCTCGCTTTAAACCAGGTATGGTGTATACTAGACGCTCCCGCCCACAGTCTCTTCCCGTGGCTCACCCGATATCTGATCCTAACATGCTCCAGAACCAGTCAGTTGCAGCATCTCCAGAGCCCTTGGTACGTCGCTCTTCTCGAGTGTCTGTACCTCCGAATAGGTATGGTTTTCCTTCTGGGTCCTCTATTTCAGCCCTTACTGCTGCATTATCCAATTTTGATATTCTCACATGCTACTCACAAGCTGCCAAGCATGACTGTTGGCGACAAGCTATGCAGGAAGAAATTGCCGCTCTAGAGGCCAATCATACCTGGGACATTGAGCCATGTCCTCCAACAATTGTTCCTCTGGGTTGCAAATGGGTTTACTCAGTCAAGGTTCGATCTGATGGAAGTTTGCATCGTTATAAAGCTCGGCTTGTTGCACTTGGGAATCATCAGGAATATGGTGTCAATTATGAAGAGACCTTTGCTCCTGTGGCTAAGATGACAAATGTTCGTACGATTCTAGCTCTTGCTGCTTCCAATGATTGGACACTACATCATATGGATGTCAAGAATGCTTTTCTTCATGGGGATCTTAAAGAGTGTATTTATATGAAATCACCACCGGGATTGTTTTCTCCTTCGACTTCGCATGTGTGTAAGCTTCGTCGCTCCCTTTATGGTCTCAAACAAGCTCCAAGGGCCTGATTTAATAAATTTCGAACCGCTTTATTGCAATTCTCATTCAAGCAGAGCAAGTATGACACTTCCTTGTTTCTTCGGAAATCAGACGTGGGTATTGTTGTTCTTTTGGTCTATGTTGATGATATTGTGATTACTGGTTCCGATTCTATTTTACTTTGCCAACTCAAGACTCATCTCTTTGAGTCATTTCATATGAAAGACCTTGGGTCTCTCACATATTTTCTTGGTCTCGAGGTGCATCGTAGTT